>OW388253.2:15484747-16855934 GCA_936450705.2 Protodeltote pygarga | reverse complement strand
CCTAACCTAACCTAACCTAACCTAACCTAACCTAACCTAACCTAACCTAACCTAACCTAACCTAACCTAACCTAACCTAACCTAACCTAACCTAACCTAACCTAACCTAACCTAACCTAACCTAACCTAACCTAACCTAACCTAACCTAACCTAACCTAACCTAACCTAACCTAACCTAACCTAACCTAACCTAACCTAACCTAACCTAACCTAACCTAACCTAACCTAACCTAACCTAACCTAACCTAACCTAACCTAACCTAACCTAACCTAACCTAACCTAACCTAACCTAACCTAACCTAACCTAACCTAACCTAACCTAACCTAACCTAACCTAACCTAACCTAACCTAACCTAACCTAACCTAACCTAACCTAACCTAACCTAACCTAACCTAACCTAACCTAACCTAACCTAACCTAACCTAACCTAACCTAACCTAACCTAACCTAACCTAACCTAACCTAACCTAACCTAACCTAACCTAACCTAACCTAACCTAACCTAACCTAACCTAACCTAACCTAACCTAACCTAACCTAACCTAACCTAACCTAACCTAACCTAACCTAACCTAACCTAACCTAACCTAACCTAACCTAACCTAACCTAACCTAACCTAACCTAACCTAACCTAACCTAACCTAACCTAACCTAACCTAACCTAACCTAACCTAACCTAACCTAACCTAACCTAACCTAACCTAACCTAACCTAACCTAACCTAACCTAACCTAACCTAACCTAACCTAACCTAACCTAACCTAACCTAACCTAACCTAACCTAACCTAACCTAACCTAACCTAACCTAACCTAACCTAACCTAACCTAACCTAACCTAACCTAACCTAACCTAACCTAACCTAACCTAACCTAACCTAACCTAACCTAACCTAACCTAACCTAACCTAACCTAACCTAACCTAACCTAACCTAACCTAACCTAACCTAACCTAACCTAACCTAACCTAACCTAACCTAACCTAACCTAACCTAACCTAACCTAACCTAACCTAACCTAACCTAACCTAACCTAACCTAACCTAACCTAACCTAACCTAACCTAACCTAACCTAACCTAACCTAACCTAACCTAACCTAACCTAACCTAACCTAACCTAACCTAACCTAACCTAACCTAACCTAACCTAACCTAACCTAACCTAACCTAACCTAACCTAACCTAACCTAACCTAACCTAACCTAACCTAACCTAACCTAACCTAACCTAACCTAACCTAACCTAACCTAACCTAACCTAACCTAACCTAACCTAACCTAACCTAACCTAACCTAACCTAACCTAACCTAACCTAACCTAACCTAACCTAACCTAACCTAACCTAACCTAACCTAACCTAACCTAACCTAACCTAACCTAACCTAACCTAACCTAACCTAACCTAACCTAACCTAACCTAACCTAACCTAACCTAACCTAACCTAACCTAACCTAACCTAACCTAACCTAACCTAACCTAACCTAACCTAACCTAACCTAACCTAACCTAACCTAACCTAACCTAACCTAACCTAACCTAACCTAACCTAACCTAACCTAACCTAACCTAACCTAACCTAACCTAACCTAACCTAACCTAACCTAACCTAACCTAACCTAACCTAACCTAACCTAACCTAACCTAACCTAACCTAACCTAACCTAACCTAACCTAACCTAACCTAACCTAACCTAACCTAACCTAACCTAACCTAACCTAACCTAACCTAACCTAACCTAACCTAACCTAACCTAACCTAACCTAACCTAACCTAACCTAACCTAACCTAACCTAACCTAACCTAACCTAACCTAACCTAACCTAACCTAACCTAACCTAACCTAACCTAACCTAACCTAACCTAACCTAACCTAACCTAACCTAACCTAACCTAACCTAACCTAACCTAACCTAACCTAACCTAACCTAACCTAACCTAACCTAACCTAACCTAACCTAACCTAACCTAACCTAACCTAACCTAACCTAACCTAACCTAACCTAACCTAACCTAACCTAACCTAACCTAACCTAACCTAACCTAACCTAACCTAACCTAACCTAACCTAACCTAACCTAACCTAACCTAACCTAACCTAACCTAACCTAACCTAACCTAACCTAACCTAACCTAACCTAACCTAACCTAACCTAACCTAACCTAACCTAACCTAACCTAACCTAACCTAACCTAACCTAACCTAACCTAACCTAACCTAACCTAACCTAACCTAACCTAACCTAACCTAACCTAACCTAACCTAACCTAACCTAACCTAACCTAACCTAACCTAACCTAACCTAACCTAACCTAACCTAACCTAACCTAACCTAACCTAACCTAACCTAACCTAACCTAACCTAACCTAACCTAACCTAACCTAACCTAACCTAACCTAACCTAACCTAACCTAACCTAACCTAACCTAACCTAACCTAACCTAACCTAACCTAACCTAACCTAACCTAACCTAACCTAACCTAACCTAACCTAACCTAACCTAACCTAACCTAACCTAACCTAACCTAACCTAACCTAACCTAACCTAACCTAACCTAACCTAACCTAACCTAACCTAACCTAACCTAACCTAACCTAACCTAACCTAACCTAACCTAACCTAACCTAACCTAACCTAACCTAACCTAACCTAACCTAACCTAACCTAACCTAACCTAACCTAACCTAACCTAACCTAACCTAACCTAACCTAACCTAACCTAACCTAACCTAACCTAACCTAACCTAACCTAACCTAACCTAACCTAACCTAACCTAACCTAACCTAACCTAACCTAACCTAACCTAACCTAACCTAACCTAACCTAACCTAACCTAACCTAACCTAACCTAACCTAACCTAACCTAACCTAACCTAACCTAACCTAACCTAACCTAACCTAACCTAACCTAACCTAACCTAACCTAACCTAACCTAACCTAACCTAACCTAACCTAACCTAACCTAACCTAACCTAACCTAACCTAACCTAACCTAACCTAACCTAACCTAACCTAACCTAACCTAACCTAACCTAACCTAACCTAACCTAACCTAACCTAACCTAACCTAACCTAACCTAACCTAACCTAACCTAACCTAACCTAACCTAACCTAACCTAACCTAACCTAACCTAACCTAACCTAACCTAACCTAACCTAACCTAACCTAACCTAACCTAACCTAACCTAACCTAACCTAACCTAACCTAACCTAACCTAACCTAACCTAACCTAACCTAACCTAACCTAACCTAACCTAACCTAACCTAACCTAACCTAACCTAACCTAACCTAACCTAACCTAACCTAACCTAACCTAACCTAACCTAACCTAACCTAACCTAACCTAACCTAACCTAACCTAACCTAACCTAACCTAACCTAACCTAACCTAACCTAACCTAACCTAACCTAACCTAACCTAACCTAACCTAACCTAACCTAACCTAACCTAACCTAACCTAACCTAACCTAACCTAACCTAACCTAACCTAACCTAACCTAACCTAACCTAACCTAACCTAACCTAACCTAACCTAACCTAACCTAACCTAACCTAACCTAACCTAACCTAACCTAACCTAACCTAACCTAACCTAACCTAACCTAACCTAACCTAACCTAACCTAACCTAACCTAACCTAACCTAACCTAACCTAACCTAACCTAACCTAACCTAACCTAACCTAACCTAACCTAACCTAACCTAACCTAACCTAACCTAACCTAACCTAACCTAACCTAACCTAACCTAACCTAACCTAACCTAACCTAACCTAACCTAACCTAACCTAACCTAACCTAACCTAACCTAACCTAACCTAACCTAACCTAACCTAACCTAACCTAACCTAACCTAACCTAACCTAACCTAACCTAACCTAACCTAACCTAACCTAACCTAACCTAACCTAACCTAACCTAACCTAACCTAACCTAACCTAACCTAACCTAACCTAACCTAACCTAACCTAACCTAACCTAACCTAACCTAACCTAACCTAACCTAACCTAACCTAACCTAACCTAACCTAACCTAACCTAACCTAACCTAACCTAACCTAACCTAACCTAACCTAACCTAACCTAACCTAACCTAACCTAACCTAACCTAACCTAACCTAACCTAACCTAACCTAACCTAACCTAACCTAACCTAACCTAACCTAACCTAACCTAACCTAACCTAACCTAACCTAACCTAACCTAACCTAACCTAACCTAACCTAACCTAACCTAACCTAACCTAACCTAACCTAACCTAACCTAACCTAACCTAACCTAACCTAACCTAACCTAACCTAACCTAACCTAACCTAACCTAACCTAACCTAACCTAACCTAACCTAACCTAACCTAACCTAACCTAACCTAACCTAACCTAACCTAACCTAACCTAACCTAACCTAACCTAACCTAACCTAACCGAACCTAACCTAACCTAACCTAACCTAACCTAACCTAACCTAACCTAACCTAACCTAACCTAACCTAACCTAACCTAACCTAACCTAACCTAACCTAACCTAACCTAACCTAACCTAACCTAACCTAACCTAACCTAACCTAACCTAACCTAACCTAACCTAACCTAACCTAACCTAACCTAACCTAACCTAACCTAACCTAACCTAACCTAACCTAACCTAACCTAACCTAACCTAACCTAACCTAACCTAACCTAACCTAACCTAACCTAACCTAACCTAACCTAACCTAACCTAACCTAACCTAACCTAACCTAACCTAACCTAACCTAACCTAACCTAACCTAACCTAACCTAACCTAACCTAACCTAACCTAACCTAACCTAACCTAACCTAACCTAACCTAACCTAACCTAACCTAACCTAACCTAACCTAACCTAACCTAACCTAACCTAACCTAACCTAACCTAACCTAACCTAACCTAACCTAACCTAACCTAACCTAACCTAACCTAACCTAACCTAACCTAACCTAACCTAACCTAACCTAACCTAACCTAACCTAACCTAACCTAACCTAACCTAACCTAACCTAACCTAACCTAACCTAACCTAACCTAACCTAACCTAACCTAACCTAACCTAACCTAACCTAACCTAACCTAACCTAACCTAACCTAACCTAACCTAACCTAACCTAACCTAACCTAACCTAACCTAACCTAACCTAACCTAACCTAACCTAACCTAACCTAACCTAACCTAACCTAACCTAACCTAACCTAACCTAACCTAACCTAACCTAACCTAACCTAACCTAACCTAACCTAACCTAACCTAACCTAACCTAACCTAACCTAACCTAACCTAACCTAACCTAACCTAACCTAACCTAACCTAACCTAACCTAACCTAACCTAACCTAACCTAACCTAACCTAACCTAACCTAACCTAAC
Source organism: Protodeltote pygarga (assembly GCA_936450705.2). Classification (NCBI taxonomy): domain Eukaryota; kingdom Metazoa; phylum Arthropoda; class Insecta; order Lepidoptera; family Noctuidae; genus Protodeltote; species Protodeltote pygarga. Next base: position 16,850,538 of record OW388253.2, on the reverse strand, counting down.
CTAACCTAACCTAACCTAACCTAACCTAACCTACCTAACCTAACCTAACCTAACCTAACCTAACCTAACCTACCTAACCTAACCTAACCTAACCTAACCTAACCTAACCTAACCTAACCTAACCTAACCTAACCTAACCTAACCTAACCTAACCTAACCTAACCTAACCTAACCTAACCTAACCTAACCTAACCTAACCTAACCTAACCTAACCTAACCTAACCTAACCTAACCTAACCTAACCTAACCTAACCTAACCTAACCTAACCTAACCTAACCTAACCTAACCTAACCTAACCTAACCTAACCTAACCTAACCTAACCTAACCTAACCTAACCTAACCTAACCTAACCTAACCTAACCTAACCTAACCTAACCTAACCTAACCTAACCTAACCTAACCTAACCTAACCTAACCTAACCTAACCTAACCTAACCTAACCTAACCTAACCTAACCTAACCTAACCTAACCTAACCTAACCTAACCTAACCTAACCTAACCTAACCTAACCTAACCTAACCTAACCTAACCTAACCTAACCTAACCTAACCTAACCTAACCTAACCTAACCTAACCTAACCTAACCTAACCTAACCTAACCTAACCTAACCTAACCTAACCTAACCTAACCTAACCTAACCTAACCTAACCTAACCTAACCTAACCTAACCTAACCTAACCTAACCTAACCTAACCTAACCTAACCTAACCTAACCTAACCTAACCTAACCTAACCTAACCTAACCTAACCTAACCTAACCTAACCTAACCTAACCTAACCTAACCTAACCTAACCTAACCTAACCTAACCTAACCTAACCTAACCTAACCTAACCTAACCTAACCTAACCTAACCTAACCTAACCTAACCTAACCTAACCTAACCTAACCTAACCTAACCTAACCTAACCTAACCTAACCTAACCTAACCTAACCTAACCTAACCTAACCTAACCTAACCTAACCTAACCTAACCTAACCTAACCTAACCTAACCTAACCTAACCTAACCTAACCTAACCTAACCTAACCTAACCTAACCTAACCTAACCTAACCTAACCTAACCTAACCTAACCTAACCTAACCTAACCTAACCTAACCTAACCTAACCTAACCTAACCTAACCTAACCTAACCTAACCTAACCTAACCTAACCTAACCTAACCTAACCTAACCTAACCTAACCTAACCTAACCTAACCTAACCTAACCTAACCTAACCTAACCTAACCTAACCTAACCTAACCTAACCTAACCTAACCTAACCTAACCTAACCTAACCTAACCTAACCTAACCTAACCTAACCTAACCTAACCTAACCTAACCTAACCTAACCTAACCTAACCTAACCTAACCTAACCTAACCTAACCTAACCTAACCTAACCTAACCTAACCTAACCTAACCTAACCTAACCTAACCTAACCTAACCTAACCTAACCTAACCTAACCTAACCTAACCTAACCTAACCTAACCTAACCTAACCTAACCTAACCTAACCTAACCTAACCTAACCTAACCTAACCTAACCTAACCTAACCTAACCTAACCTAACCTAACCTAACCTAACCTAACCTAACCTAACCTAACCTAACCTAACCTAACCTAACCTAACCTAACCTAACCTAACCTAACCTAACCTAACCTAACCTAACCTAACCTAACCTAACCTAACCTAACCTAACCTAACCTAACCTAACCTAACCTAACCTAACCTAACCTAACCTAACCTAACCTAACCTAACCTAACCTAACCTAACCTAACCTAACCTAACCTAACCTAACCTAACCTAACCTAACCTAACCTAACCTAACCTAACCTAACCTAACCTAACCTAACCTAACCTAACCTAACCTAACCTAACCTAACCTAACCTAACCTAACCTAACCTAACCTAACCTAACCTAACCTAACCTAACCTAACCTAACCTAACCTAACCTAACCTAACCTAACCTAACCTAACCTAACCTAACCTAACCTAACCTAACCTAACCTAACCTAACCTAACCTAACCTAACCTAACCTAACCTAACCTAACCTAACCTAACCTAACCTAACCTAACCTAACCTAACCTAACCTAACCTAACCTAACCTAACCTAACCTAACCTAACCTAACCTAACCTAACCTAACCTAACCTAACCTAACCTAACCTAACCTAACCTAACCTAACCTAACCTAACCTAACCTAACCTAACCTAACCTAACCTAACCTAACCTAACCTAACCTAACCTAACCTAACCTAACCTAACCTAACCTAACCTAACCTAACCTAACCTAACCTAACCTAACCTAACCTAACCTAACCTAACCTAACCTAACCTAACCTAACCTAACCTAACCTAACCTAACCTAACCTAACCTAACCTAACCTAACCTAACCTAACCTAACCTAACCTAACCTAACCTAACCTAACCTAACCTAACCTAACCTAACCTAACCTAACCTAACCTAACCTAACCTAACCTAACCTAACCTAACCTAACCTAACCTAACCTAACCTAACCTAACCTAACCTAACCTAACCTAACCTAACCTAACCTAACCTAACCTAACCTAACCTAACCTAACCTAACCTAACCTAACCTAACCTAACCTAACCTAACCTAACCTAACCTAACCTAACCTAACCTAACCTAACCTAACCTAACCTAACCTAACCTAACCTAACCTAACCTAACCTAACCTAACCTAACCTAACCTAACCTAACCTAACCTAACCTAACCTAACCTAACCTAACCTAACCTAACCTAACCTAACCTAACCTAACCTAACCTAACCTAACCTAACCTAACCTAACCTAACCTAACCTAACCTAACCTAACCTAACCTAACCTAACCTAACCTAACCTAACCTAACCTAACCTAACCTAACCTAACCTAACCTAACCTAACCTAACCTAACCTAACCTAACCTAACCTAACCTAACCTAACCTAACCTAACCTAACCTAACCTAACCTAACCTAACCTAACCTAACCTAACCTAACCTAACCTAACCTAACCTAACCTAACCTAACCTAACCTAACCTAACCTAACCTAACCTAACCTAACCTAACCTAACCTAACCTAACCTAACCTAACCTAACCTAACCTAACCTAACCTAACCTAACCTAACCTAACCTAACCTAACCTAACCTAACCTAACCTAACCTAACCTAACCTAACCTAACCTAACCTAACCTAACCTAACCTAACCTAACCTAACCTAACCTAACCTAACCTAACCTAACCTAACCTAACCTAACCTAACCTAACCTAACCTAACCTAACCTAACCTAACCTAACCTAACCTAACCTAACCTAACCTAACCTAACCTAACCTAACCTAACCTAACCTAACCTAACCTAACCTAACCTAACCTAACCTAACCTAACCTAACCTAACCTAACCTAACCTAACCTAACCTAACCTAACCTAACCTAACCTAACCTAACCTAACCTAACCTAACCTAACCTAACCTAACCTAACCTAACCTAACCTAACCTAACCTAACCTAACCTAACCTAACCTAACCTAACCTAACCTAACCTAACCTAACCTAACCTAACCTAACCTAACCTAACCTAACCTAACCTAACCTAACCTAACCTAACCTAACCTAACCTAACCTAACCTAACCTAACCTAACCTAACCTAACCTAACCTAACCTAACCTAACCTAACCTAACCTAACCTAACCTAACCTAACCTAACCTAACCTAACCTAACCTAACCTAACCTAACCTAACCTAACCTAACCTAACCTAACCTAACCTAACCTAACCTAACCTAACCTAACCTAACCTAACCTAACCTAACCTAACCTAACCTAACCTAACCTAACCTAACCTAACCTAACCTAACCTAACCTAACCTAACCTAACCTAACCTAACCTAACCTAACCTAACCTAACCTAACCTAACCTAACCTAACCTAACCTAACCTAACCTAACCTAACCTAACCTAACCTAACCTAACCTAACCTAACCTAACCTAACCTAACCTAACCTAACCTAACCTAACCTAACCTAACCTAACCTAACCTAACCTAACCTAACCTAACCTAACCTAACCTAACCTAACCTAACCTAACCTAACCTAACCTAACCTAACCTAACCTAACCTAACCTAACCTAACCTAACCTAACCTAACCTAACCTAACCTAACCTAACCTAACCTAACCTAACCTAACCTAACCTAACCTAACCTAACCTAACCTAACCTAACCTAACCTAACCTAACCTAACCTAACCTAACCTAACCTAACCTAACCTAACCTAACCTAACCTAACCTAACCTAACCTAACCTAACCTAACCTAACCTAACCTAACCTAACCTAACCTAACCTAACCTAACCTAACCTAACCTAACCTAACCTAACCTAACCTAACCTAACCTAACCTAACCTAACCTAACCTAACCTAACCTAACCTAACCTAACCTAACCTAACCTAACCTAACCTAACCTAACCTAACCTAACCTAACCTAACCTAACCTAACCTAACCTAACCTAACCTAACCTAACCTAACCTAACCTAACCTAACCTAACCTAACCTAACCTAACCTAACCTAACCTAACCTAACCTAACCTAACCTAACCTAACCTAACCTAACCTAACCTAACCTAACCTAACCTAACCTAACCTAACCTAACCTAACCTAACCTAACCTAACCTAACCTAACCTAACCTAACCTAACCTAACCTAACCTAACCTAACCTAACCTAACCTAACCTAACCTAACCTAACCTAACCTAACCTAACCTAACCTAACCTAACCTAACCTAACCTAACCTAACCTAACCTAACCTAACCTAACCTAACCTAACCTAACCTAACCTAACCTAACCTAACCTAACCTAACCTAACCTAACCTAACCTAACCTAACCTAACCTAACCTAACCTAACCTAACCTAACCTAACCTAACCTAACCTAACCTAACCTAACCTAACCTAACCTAACCTAACCTAACCTAACCTAACCTAACCTAACCTAACCTAACCTAACCTAACCTAACCTAACCTAACCTAACCTAACCTAACCTAACCTAACCTAACCTAACCTAACCTAACCTAACCTAACCTAACCTAACCTAACCTAACCTAACCTAACCTAACCTAACCTAACCTAACCTAACCTAACCTAACCTAACCTAACCTAACCTAACCTAACCTAACCTAACCTAACCTAACCTAACCTAACCTAACCTAACCTAACCTAACCTAACCTAACCTAACCTAACCTAACCTAACCTAACCTAACCTAACCTAACCTAACCTAACCTAACCTAACCTAACCTAACCTAACCTAACCTAACCTAACCTAACCTAACCTAACCTAACCTAACCTAACCTAACCTAACCTAACCTAACCTAACCTAACCTAACCTAACCTAACCTAACCTAACCTAACCTAACCTAACCTAACCTAACCTAACCTAACCTAACCTAACCTAACCTAACCTAACCTAACCTAACCTAACCTAACCTAACCTAACCTAACCTAACCTAACCTAACCTAACCTAACCTAACCTAACCTAACCTAACCTAACCTAACCTAACCTAACCTAACCTAACCTAACCTAACCTAACCTAACCTAACCTAACCTAACCTAACCTAACCTAACCTAACCTAACCTAACCTAACCTAACCTAACCTAACCTAACCTAACCTAACCTAACCTAACCTAACCTAACCTAACCTAACCTAACCTAACCTAACCTAACCTAACCTAACCTAACCTAACCTAACCTAACCTAACCTAACCTAACCTAACCTAACCTAACCTAACCTAACCTAACCTAACCTAACCTAACCTAACCTAACCTAACCTAACCTAACCTAACCTAACCTAACCTAACCAGTTGCCATTCACCTCTCACCGCGAACGGCAGCAATTTACCCGTGCTCCGCCTTTAAAAATAAAAAGTTGCGGGTTTTTCTTGACCGATTTCGACGCGAGTGGTATCAGCAGATAGGGAAAATCGAGCCCTTTGTCCCTATTACTGAGTGCAAACATCATCAAGTGCGCAGTGCTGAAAATAGTGGAAAAACCTCTACATTTTGAGGTTAAGTGCACGTGCTATAACAGTTTTAACAGTTTTCGGCTTACTCGACCTTGGCCCCCAGTTAGTTTCTGGGCGGCCGGGTGAGACTCACAGCGGACTACACTCCAGCACCACCTGGGAGCCCAAAACTGCGTGCGTTTCAGAGTTATTCTGAAAAAACCGACGAACACGTGCACCTGAAAAACCTCACCAGTGGAGCTACGAAGCTGAAACTTGGCAGAGACGAAGGCAACACATTGAGAGACCTGAAACACCAATCAGCAGAATTTTAACAGCTAAGGAAAATTTTTTATAACCTTTTTTATCTTCAAAATTTGACCATCAATAACTTTGGAACCAAGTAAAAATTTAAAAATCTTCAACTGCTATCTTTGGCGCGCTTCAGCAGACTACAGAACTGGAAGATTTCAGAATTTTAGATTAATTAGATTTTTAGTTATAATAGTTTTTACAAAAAATTTTGTTTTCCAAAAATTTTCCTTTGAAAATTTTCTTTTTTCTAAATAATTTTTAATTTATCGGATAGCGTGTTAATTTACAAGAATTTTGGTGTTTTTTCTAGATTTTTATGATTACCGGTTACGAAGATATGGAATTTTAAGTGTTTTTTCCTTTTAATTCTGAAATAAATAGAAATTTATAAATTTTTCCTTCAGAATTACGTTTCGCATATAGTTCTCGACCAGATTAAGCCCAAACTCGGGCGTTAAATCTCTTAATTTGGCAAATTTGGAATTTTCAGCCATCTTGGTTTTTGTGGTTGAAGATTTCCAAGGCTTATATCTTCGGAACCGCTTACACTAGGAATTTCGGGTTTTGAATACAGGCTTTGGCATCTTGCGTCTTTTCCAAATTTTCTATTTTCAGGATTTTTCAGGCCTGAAAATTTTTTCAGCCTGAAACCATTTTTCAATTGTGTAGTTTTTAAAGCCAGCCTGTGGGTTCCAAACCCGAAGTTCCTACGACGCCTGGAAGCCGAGCTGTGGGCGTTTGAAGTTTGGTTTTGACAGCTGCAAACTGTCAAAGTCGGATTTCAACCGCATATAACTCCGCGCCTATTTGCCCCGGAAAATTCCGGTTTTTGACATTGTCCTCTGGAGGACCTACAGAAACCCGCGCACCAGCTTTCAGGCGATTTCAGCTCACTGATTTTCAGGACCCTGAAAACTTTTTCAGTGGTGGAGAAGCTCGGGCCAATTGTAAAGGTGAAAACCCGAGCGTTCTGCGGCGACTGGGACGGCTTTTACGGCCAGTTGAAGTTTGATTTTGACAGATCCCAACTGTCAAAGTCAAGGTTTGGACGCCTATATCTGCTAAACCAGGGGTCGTATCGCGACCGGGTTTCCACTGGGAATAGTGGCTTGATCGGCTCCACACCTGAAACCTGTTTTCAGGAATTTTCAGGATTCTGAAAATCGTCAGGCTGAAAGCGGCCTCGCGGGTTGGATCTCACCGGGCCCTTCACGGCAAAGAAAACGCGGCAAAAATCGGACCAGTGGTTCCCGAGATATTACCCGTTAACCACCTTGGCGGCCATCTTGTTTTGTAAAACCAAGATCTTTGGGGCCGGTTATCTCGGGAACCGCTTGGGCTAGATTAGCCGTGTTTGGGGTTGCCGAAGAGGTCTCGGGGAGAGCTTTCTCGTGGAGCCGCTAAATTGACTCTATGTAGAGCCAAAAATATTTTTCGATATTTTAACGCTTCTAGTGGACCTAGAAGAAAGCTGCTTGAGCTAGGAACCTTCTTTTAAGGTTACCTAATATTTTATTGACTAATTCTTTGTATTAGACATAGGTAGAGTCGAACTCTATCCTTTAAATTTTTTCTTCTATTTTTATTTTTATTTCTTTCTTTACATCATACACTGACGGTCCGTAGCTTTTTTGAGCGCGACCATAGCCTAAGCAGACGTTAGCGGTACACTCATATCATCAACCACTTACACTTATCACACAATTCTCACTAACCACACACACAAACATAGCACAAATACACACCAATCACACACACACCACTCAAACACACACACCACAATACACACAAACTACAACACTACACTTACCTGATCGATCCTGTGACGTCTCACCCGTGGACACCTTCACCAGCTGGCCGGATCTGAAAAGGAAAAAGTGGTTGAGATTATTGTGCCGCTTGAGCGTGTTATACACACACATAATCTTTAACATTTTGACGCATACCTCCAACGATATGTATCTTGGAATCAGGACGCCTGCAAAGTCCCAGGATAAGGACTCCGAAAAGTCCCCAAGAAAACCTGCAACACCAACACCCAACGTGAGAAAGAGTATAGGGGAATGGGAAGCGGGTAGAGCGACCACACCCCCGCGTACTCCGACCAAATCGAGCTCAACATCAGTGGCAGGACCATCTAGAGCCAAACCGGCACCTGTCACCGTAACCAAAGCGACAACAGGTGCCGTCAGAAGAATCTCGACGGACGAACAAAGCCCGAAACCCCCAACCAAATTTCCTAATAGAACGGCGGAAGCCAAGCACTGCCTAAGCGTCGCAAAACTACACTTGAAAAATTCAAGGAACATTAAAGCGGAAATTAAAACGGGTGTGCTACAATCGCTCGACCGCCTCTTTCTGTTGGTAAAGGAGGCTGAGAAAGGGAAAGAAAAGGAAGTAAACCAGCAACCCCAGGACGAAAGCCTAAATGCCCAAGTAATACAACCCGAGCCTGCTGCAGCTGAATCGACAGAGCTAATGAAGCAGCTGGTTGCGAACCTCCAGGACCACAAGCGGGTCCTGGAGGAATGCAAACAGCAGTCCGAGGCCCTGGCGGATCAGCTGAAGCAGACTCCTAAATATGTCCCGGGACATAGCCCGACGTTCGCCCAAGTGGCGCATGGAAAAGACCAGCGGCAACGGGTACAAGAACCGCTCCATTCGGTAATAGTCACCTCGACAGACGAGGCAGAGACTGGGGAAGAGGTGCTCAACAGAGTGCGCGATGCAGTCGACGCCAAGGAAGGCTGGATCCGGGTGGAGCGCGTCAGAAAGGCCCGAGATAGGAAAATAGTGATGGGTTGCAGCACACGGGAGGACAGGGCGAAGCTCAAGGAGAAGCTGGAGTCAGCAGGAGGCCACCTCGTCGTTGAGGAGGTGAAGAACAAGGACCCGCTTCTGGTTCTGAAAGATGTCCTGAAGATACACAGCGACGAAGATGTGATAAAAGGACTGAGGAACCAGAACCGGAGTGTTTTTCACAACCTCAACGATGGGGAGGACAGAGTCCTAGTCAAATTCAAAAAGACCGCCCGAAACCCCCACACCTGTCACATCGTTCTCAGCGTGTCTCCGACAATCTGGAGCAGAGCAGTTGACTTGGGAGCAGTCCAAATAGACCTTCAGCGTATCCAGGTCGCTGACCAATCCCCGTTGGTGCAATGTTCGAGGTGCCTCGCATATGGGCATAGTAGGAGGTACTGTAAGGAGACAGAGGATGTCTGCAGCCACTGCGGAGGCCTCCACCTGAAAAAAGACTGCGAGGACTTCCACGCCAGACTACCACCAGCGTGCAAAAATTGCGAGAGGGCCAAAGTCGAACAAAAAAGCCACAACGCCTTTAGCAGTGACTGCAGCATAAGAAGAAGGTGGGATGCGCTGGCGAGAGCGGCAGTTGCCTACTGCTAAGGGCACCCCAGCGGACACTCCCCAGTACAAAATAATTCAGGCCAACCTCCAAAAGAATCAGCTCGCAACGCAAGAACTGCTCATAGAAGCTGCGAAGCGCAAAACGGCCATAGCCCTTCTCCAGGAGCCCTATGTGGGCGCAGCGACAAGAATGAGGAGTTACCAGGGCGTAAGGGTCTTCCAGAACTCTGGGACAGGAGGAGGGATGACCAAAGCAGCGATTGCTGTCTTTGATCCTGAACTGGATATAATCCAGCACCCGCAACTCACCACAGACAATATTGTCGTGGTGGGAGTCCGAACCAGGGCCTGGACGATCACGCTGGTGTCCTATTACTTCGAGCCGACCAAGCCCATAGGGCCATACCTGGAGCACATCAAAAAGGTCGAGAGCAAGACGGGACCTAAAGGGCTATTACTGGGGGGTGACGCCAACGCAAAGAGCGCCTGGTGGAGTAGTTCAGAAGAGGATGAAAGAGGCACGGACATGAGTGGAACTCTTGGGGAGCTGGGTCTGCATGTACTCAACACGGGCAACACCCCAACTTTCGATTATATCCGTGGTGGAGTAAGGTACAGGAGCCACGTGGATGTCACGGCCTGTTCAACTGACCTGCTGGACCTGGTGGAGGACTGGCGCGTTGATGAAGGGCTCACGTGCTCGGACCACAACGGCATCACATACCGGCTATTGCTCCAAAAATCCAAAGGCATCCACATAAATAGGACCACACGGGTGTACAACACAAAAAAGGCCAATTGGGATCAGTTTCGTAAGAAACTGACCCAATTGACCCAAGAAAATAACTTTAACATCTCGGCAATAAATGACGTACACACCAAAGAAGACTTGGAGGGGGCAATAGATCGGTACACACAACTCATCACACAAACTTGTACACAAACAATACCAAACAAAAAACAAAGCACACTACTCACCTTGCCGTGGTGGTCCGAGGAACTCGCAGAGCTGAAGAGGGAAGTCGCCACCAGGAAGCGCAGGATCAGGAACGCAGCGCCGGCCCGGAGAGAGATGGTGGTTATCCTGTACCTGAAACAGAAAGAAAAATATGAGACACAAGCAAAAGCAGCCCAGACCAAAAGTTGGAAGGAGTTCTGCTGTAAGCAGGACAGAGAGGGCCTTTGGGAGGGGATATACCGGGTAATAGGGAGAAGCTCTAAAAGAGAAGAGGACCAATTACTTGAGCTAAATGGTACGCCTCTGGACGCCAAGAGTTCGGTTAGGCTCTTAGCCGAAACGTTCTACCCGAAAGACGGCGGAGAGAACGATGGGGAGGAACACCGAAGAACGCGAGAAGAAGCCGACAGGGTAAACTGCGAGAGTCATCTTGAACGGCATGACCCACCGCTTACACTGAACGAGCTGAAGATCGCGTTGAAGTCATTCAACCCGAAGAAGGCGCCGGGAGCTGACGGACTCACGTCCGACATCTGTGCTCATGCCATTGGCAGCGACCCCGAGCTGTTCCTCGCGCTTCTCAATAAATGCCTGGCGCACCACCTCTTCCCGAAGTCCTGGAAGGAAGCGACGGTGGTTGTACTGAGAAAGCCGGGTAAGGAGAGCTACACCAACCCGAAATCCTACAGGCCGATAGGCCTCTTGCCGGTGCTCGGAAAGGTGTATGAGAAGATGCTGGTCGCACGCCTCAAGTTTCACCTACTACCGAGGATGAGTACTCGCCAATACGGATTCATGCCCCAGAAGAGCACCGAAGATTCCCTCTATGACCTTATGCAACACATCCGAGATAACCTGGACAAAAAGAAAATCATTACAGTTATATCTCTGGACATAGAGGGAGCCTTCGACAGCGCGTGGTGGCCAGCTATTAGAGTCCGGTTGGCTGAGGAAAAGTGTCCCGTGAACCTGAGACGTGTGATGGACAGCTACCTCAGCGAGAGATCAGTCGGGGTGAGGTACGCGGGAGAGGAGCACAGAAGGGAGACCAATAAAGGTTGCGTCCAGGGCTCGATTGGAGGTCCAATTCTGTGGAATTTATTGTTAGACCCACTTCTTAGAAGCCTGGAAGAGCGGGGCGACTACAGTCAGGCGTTTGCAGATGATGTGGTGCTGGTCTTCGCGGGTGAGACTGCTCAGGAGATCGAGGGACGTGCCAATGCCGCTCTCGAGCATGTCCGGGCGTGGGGTGTCCGAAATAAGCTAAAATTCGCACCGCACAAAACTTGTGCGATGGTAATCACGCGGAAGCTGAAGTACGACACACCTCGCTTGAGCATGGGCGGGATAGGCATTGGTATGTCCAAGGAGATCAAGATCCTGGGCCTCACTATAGACAACCAACTAACATTCAACACACACATAGCTAACGTCTGCAAAAAAGCCATAGGTATCTATAAACAGTTGTCTCGGACAGCAAAAGTAAGCTGGGGGCTACATCCAGAAGTAATACGGGTAATATATGTGGCAACTGTGGAACCAGTGATTCTGTACGCCGCCAGTGCATGGGCTCCTTCGGCGCAAAAACTGGGGGTCAGAAAACAGTTAGAATCTGTCCAACGCGGTATAGCACAAAAACTGTGCAAGGCGTACCGCACAGTCTCCTTGAACGCAGCACTAGTATTGGCAGGGATACTCCCACTTGATCTTCGAATACGCGAAGCGGCTTCGCTTTACGAGGCCAAGCGGGGGGTACCCCTGTCAATCATCGCGGATAGGGAGATAGAAAAGATGGCATCAGCACTGGAGGCCCCACATCCCGCCGAGCGCGTAAACCTTGAGCTCGGTCTGATAAACCAAGAACAACCTACAGAGCAGCCAGACATTCGCATATTCACAGATGGCAGCAAAATTGAAGGCAAAGTGGGTGCAGCACTATCAATTTGGAACAACACATCGGAGACCAAGGCCATCAAGCTCGCTCTCCCACAATACTGCACAGTTTATCAGGCCGAGCTCCTGGCAATATCAAGGGCAACCGGGGAAATCGCGAAACATAGGGCTGCGACATTCGGAGTTTATAGCGACTCCATGGCGGCTCTCCAAACCGTTACAAATCACGGCTGTCTCCATCCCCTAGCAGTCCAAGCAAGACACAATATAAAAACAGCGTCACTCCAGGGCAAAGTTATTACCTTGTCCTGGGTGAAGGCCCACGTAGGACTGCAGGGGAACGAGAGGGCCGATGAGTTGGCAAAGGGAGCCGCCATGGAGCTGAAACGTGCGCCAGATTACGATCTGTGCCCGGTCTCATTCGTCAAGCGAAGCATTCGATCTGCTTCGCTTGACGAATGGAACCAAAGGTACAGGAACGGTGAAACGGCGGCAGTTACGAAATTGTTCTTCCCGGACGCGGTGTCGGCGTACAGAACCGTTAGGAAAATCCGACTTGACGGGATTACAACCCAGATCCTGTCTGGACATGGCGGGTTCTTAGGATACTTGAATCGCTTCAAGTGTAGTGAGAGCCCGTCATGCATCTGTGACCCCGCCAAGGAGGAGACGGTGCCGCATGTATTGGTCGATTGCCCTGTATATGGGGTCCACAGATACAACTTGCAGAGACAACTTGATGTAGAACTCAGTTTACAAAACATTGCAAAAATAATGACCAGTAAACATAGAAGTCTATTTTTGAACTACTGCGTAGAAATATGTTCTAAGGTAATTGAAAGAAATAAAAAAGCCAATTAATTAATGCTTACACAATATCATGTGGAATATTTGTTGTTAAGCATTTAAGTAAGTAGTCTGAATACAAATATGTTAAATAGAATAGGAAGAAGTAGTACACTAAAATAAATAGATTAAGAAAGAAATGTTATTGATAAGTATAATATAAGAAAGTGTTACAATGTATAGAGCTTAAGATTTTTAGAGTTTAAGAGATTAAGATTGTAGAAAATAAGAAAAACTGTAATTAAAATGTAAGAACAACCTATAAGATGTAAATAAATGAACCTGTGTCGTCTGATCCCCGAACAAGGATAGTATAAGAATAAGAAATAAATAGCATAGAGAGTGAAATATGGGAGTCCCACCCATCATAAGAAATAAATAGCATAGAGTAGAGTTAAATATGGGAGTCCTACCCATAATAAGAAAGAAAGATGATGAATGCTAGAAAGAACACAGTATGAAGAATGAAAGTACGAGAAGCATATAAGCGAGAACTGGTATGAAAGAGAATTAGTTAGAACAGGCTCCGATAATGTTGGAGGTAGGAGTATTAATAAAAAAAAAAAAAAAAAAAAAAAAAAAAAAAAAAAAAAAAAAAAAAAAAAAAAAAAAAAAAAAAAAAAAAAAAAAAAAAAAAAAAAAAAAACCTAACCTAACCTAACCTAACCTAACCTAACCTAACCTAACCTAACCTAACCTAACCTTTTTTTTTTTTTTTTTTTTTTTTTTTTTGTTTGCGCTGGGAAAAATGACAATTACGCATCGTCCTCCCATCGGGGGATGGGAGGGGTATGTGGGACTCCCCGGGCGAAACCCGGTATACCCACTAAATAACCCAGCGACCTGTTACCCTCTTCGTCCGAGTGGAGGGGGACTGGGAGATCGGCGCAGCCTTGGCGTCCAGTCCTCCTCCGACGATTGCCCGCCGACATTACACGGCGGGCTCCTCAATGCCCTGTCTAACATTGACAGGGACGACAGGCGGTAGCGAAGGTGGTGTAGAGTGCAATGCGGGCGGAGGCGCCCCCGCGCCTGTCGCCCGCCTATCACCACCACGAGGAGGGAGAAGACCCCGTCTTCTCCGACCTCTTCTTCGCCTACGGAGCGGCGCAGCGAGAGGGTCATCCTCCCGCGCGCGCTCCGCTGCCTCCTTTTGCGAGATGACATCCTCGCAAAAGGAAGCAACAGCTGCCCAGGACCCCTCACTCTCCAACATGGCGTTCACCACGCTGGGAAGCGAGAGGTCCTGTCCGATCTCCGCAGTCAGAGTGCGGCGCGGCTCAGACCAAGCTGGACACACCTCGAGGGTGTGCTGCGCCGTGTCCTCCGCCGCGCCGCAGTCGTGGCACGCCGGGGTTTCCTCCCTCCCGATCCGGTGCAGGCGCGAGCCAAAGCACCCATGCCCTGACAGCACCTGCACAAGACGGAAAGAGAGGAAACCGTGGGAGCGCTCGAGCCAGTCCCGCAAGACCGGTCCGAGCGCGTCCAGGGTCCGGCGGCCGAAAGTGGCGGAGGCGAGGTCCTCCGTCCAATGGACGATGATGGCGTCTCTCGCCTCCCGCCGCACGGCCTCCCGCTCCTCAGTGGCGGGGCGCTGCCCGAGGGCCCTGCGCCGCGCCGTCCACTCGTACACTCTGGCGAGCACCCACGCCTCCAACTCCCAAGGAGGGGTGCCCGCCAGAGCGCACGCCGCAGAGAAGCCTACCGAACGGTAGGCCCTCGCTACCCGCTGTGCTATGGCCCTTTGGGGCCTGCGCATCAGGGTGGCATTCTCCCTCCTCTGAAGGGAGTCTGCCCAGATGGGGGCCCCATAAAGGGCCATACTCCGCAGGATGCCGGCGTACAAACGCCGGCACCGTGCACTGGGCCCCCCCAAGTTCGGGAGGAGCCAGGATAGAGCACCCGCAGCCTTCAGCAGGCGCGTCGACAGCCCGCTAAAGTGCGGGCCGAAGCGCCACCTGCTGTCCAGCACCAGACCCAGATACTTCATCTGGGTCTTAACCTCCACCCTGGCGTCCTCCACGAGAATGTGGGGGTCTGGAGGGCAGCGCTGCCGAGGCCCGTGAAAGAACACGGCCTCGGTCTTGTTCAGCGCCACCCTCAATCCCAGGCGGCGGATCCTCCCTGCGACCAAGGATCCGCCAGCCGAGGCCAGACAGGCCACCTCTCCGAAGCTCCTCCCCCGGGCAGTAAGCAGAGTGTCATCCGCGTAGCAGATGACACTCGTGCCCTGGAGGAGGGCTCCCCTCAGCAACCAATCGAATCCGATGTTCCACAAGGGGGGCCCTAAGACCGACCCCTGTGGAACACCGGACTCCGCGCCGTAGCGCCGCAACCTGGCCAGTTTATCCACCAGGAGGACCTCGCGATCCTCCAGGTAGCTGGCCAGGAGCCTCCGCAGGTATGGAGGCACTCCGTGATACCGGAGTGCCTCCAATATCGTCGAGTGGGGAACGGAGTTGAAGGCGTTGGCTATGTCGAATGACACCGCCATCACTCCGTCCCCCGCCTCGACCGCCTCCTTGACCTGGCCCTTTAGCAGGGCCAGTGCATCGATGGTAGACCGTCCCTGTCGGAAACCGAACTGGGCGTCCGACAGGTCCGGCCCTACCCCCCGCAGGTGGCTGTTGAGCCGGCCGGCGATGATCCCCTCGAACAATTTACCGACCTCATCGAGTAAAACGATGGGCCGGTATGCCGAGGGGGAATCCGCCGGGCGTCCCTCCTTTCGGAGCAGGCACAGCTGCCCCTCCTTCCACAGTTTCGGGAACCTTCCAGACGCAAAACACGCGCTGAAAAGCTCCCGAAATCTGTCCTCCATCTGAGCGGCAGCTATGGCCGCCACCCGTGCAGGGACGCCGTCCGGCCCAGGAGCCGTCTTCTTCGCACGGAGGCTGACAAGTCCCGCGCGAAACTCCTCCTCCGTCACCGGAGGTACCTCATCCTCCGGTGACTCTGCCCCCTGCGGGGGGTCCATCGTTGGTGGGGTGAAGTCGGCCCTGCGCGGAAACAGGGACCGAACCACCCCATCCAGCAACTCCGGCTCGAGGGTCTCGGTCAGTGGGGGACCGTGGGGGCGCAGCTGGTTCCGCGCGGCCCTGTATGGTCGCCCAAACGGGTCCCTGTCGAGACCCTCGAGCGTCTCGGCCCTCGCCGAGTCCTTCGCAGCACCCATAGCCGCCTTGAGGACCGCCTTCGCCTCTCGGTAAGAGGCGTACAAGCGGTCCTCGTCCGCTTGGTTACGGGCGCTGCGCCGTCTGCTCCGCGTGTAGGCCCTTCTGGCCGCCACGCAGGAGCACCGGAGCCCCGCCAGTTCCTCCGTCCACCAATAGACGGCACGGCGGGGCGGCGGACGACGGGACCGAGGCATGCTGGAATTGCACACCTCGGTCAAGGATCCTCGGAGCTGCACCGCGGCAGCGTCCACATCCAGGACATCGACTGGAGGCGACAGCCAGTCCTGGAGGAACGCTGCCTCCTTCGCTGCCTCCCGGTCCAGGCGAGTGAGAGCCCATCGTGGGAAGGGAGACCTGCCAGAGCGGGCCGGTTCCCCACGAGGGCTCTGGGTGGAGATGTCGAAACGCACGTACCTGTGGTCCGACATGGTCTCCACCAACTCCACCCGCCAGTTCACGATGCGTGCGGCTAGCACGGGGGTGGCGAACGATACGTCCACCACCGACCCACCCCGTTGCCGCACACACGTGTGGACCGCCCCCCTGTTGAGGAGGGATACACCGCAAGAGGCCGCCCAAAACTCGACGGAGCGACCTCTCACGTTGCAGGAGGCAGCCGGGTTCCCCCACGCCTCCGACTTGGCGTTCAGGTCGCCGAGCACGACGACCTGGCGCGGCGCCGCCCTCCCTACGGCTGCAGTGAGGACCTCCAAGAAGTCCTCAAAGTCCGAGAGAGGGCGGTTTGGGGAGAAATAGACCCCCACCAGGGCCATACCTCCCCACGCGGCGGCCACGTATCCCGGTCCCCTCTCTAAAAGCGAGAGGGGAGGGGAGTCCGTGGAGGACCGCGAGACCAGCGCCACCAAGCCGTCTCGGTCGCCCAGCCAATGGCCAGGGACCGAGTAGGGCTCGGCGACCACCGCCAAGTCCACCAACCACTCAGCCATGGTCTGCATCAGGAGATCCTGTGCAGCCCGGCAGCAGTTGGTGTTCGCCTGAAGGATGCGATGTTCGACTGTGGGCATCAGTCGGACATCGCACCCCCTTCCTCCGCAGCCACCGCCGTTCCTGCCTCAGAAGCGGCGGCGGTGCAAGCAGCAGGCGCGACGCGCGCCTGCTCCTTGCCCTTCTTGTGGGGAGGCTTGCAGAGCTTCCCCGTCATTATGTGGCCTGCCGGTAGGCCACTGGCGGCACACACCGCGCAGTGCGGCGTGGCGACCAAGCAGGAGGCTGCCTTGTGGCCCTCTTTGCCGCAGCGGTAACAGGTCTCAGACCTGTCGACCGCTGACGGGCAAAGGGCTCGGGCGTGGCCGATGCCGCAGCACTTGAAGCAGCGCAAAGGCCGCTCCTCAAGTGCCCGGATCGCACCCGAGCTGAAACCTACAAGGAGCCGTCCCTTGTCAAGGACGGCTTTGGCGGCAGCGACTGGGCACTCGAGCCGCATACAGCCCATGCCGCCACGGCCGGGGCGGATGTCCCGGCCCTGCACCGCCGCGATGCTGCAGCCCCCAATGGCTGCCACCGCCGCCACCACCTCCTCCTTGGTGACCGAGTCATCCAACCCGGTCACCTCTATCGCCGCCGACTTGATCGGCCGTGCCACCTTGGCAGCGTCCGCGATGACCTCTTGCAGCTTGGCTGCAAAGAGGTCAGCGTTGGCGCCGCCCTCCGCCCCCGGGAACTCGAAAATTCGAGCCCCGGCTACGGTCCTCCGGCAGGCAAACTTCTCGATCCCCAGTTGGGTCGGGTCGGCATTGACCCGCGCCCGCGTGAGGATGGAGGCGTACGTCTCCCCGCGCTCCGCAGCCTCCGCGGTGATCGTCACCACGACTGCTGCGGACCCCGGGGGAACCAGCTTTCCCTTCGTCTTCTTGGCCTTCCGCTTACGCTTCTTCTTGCCAGTCCCTTGCGACTGGCCGGGAGGCGTGGTGGCGGGGACGGCAGGGACGGTCTCCGCCGCCTTTCCGCCCTTCCCCTTCCCCTTTCCCTTTGCCGCCACGCCCCTGCCAGTCGCCTGCGACTGGCTGGGCTGCGTGGGGGCAGGGACGGCAGGGACGGCTGTCACCGTCTCTTTGCCCTTGCCCTTCCCCCTCCGACCCACTTCGGTCCAGCCCTGTTGGTTGGTCGGAGTGGTGGAAGGCAGAAGGGCATCCACCTCCTGCTCCTCCTCCTGCTGCGAGGACGGCCCCGGCTGGTCGCGCCTCTTGTCCGCCGCAAGCGGCGGTCGGATGCGCTTCTCCGGCAGGAGCCGGTCCTCGATCCCCGCTAAGCAGGATCGAGTGAAGGCCCTCTCCTCCATAACCACCTTTCGGATGACCTCCTCAAGGTTGGCTGGGGAAGGGGCCTCCACCGCAGGCCGGGCCGCGGCTTCAGCAAGTATCGCGCGGAGCCGGCTGACCTCCGCCTGCAGGCGATCGACTGTCGCCTGCAGTTGCCGCGTTTCGTCGGTCGTATTGCGCTGTGCCAGCTCCAACACGATTCCGCGCATACTCGCGGCCCGACACTTAAGGGCCTTCTGGAACGTGCCCTTCAGGTTTGAGGACTTGGAGGCGACCTCTACGATCCCCTCCTCATCCTCTTCCGCCATCCGCTCAAGCTCCTCAACGGAGTGGTCCGCGTACATCACGCGGGACGCTCCGTACCCAGACCTTGCCCGGTTGGCGCGAGCCCTCTGCTCCTTCGCAGCAATTCGCTCCTCGAGCTCTTGCTGCAGCTGCGCCCGCCGAGTCAGGTCCAGCCGGCTTTGGGCGTCCCGGAGACCCACGTCGTGAGTGTCCGCGACCGTCGTCGTCGGCCTCTTCGCCCTCGGCTTTCTAGTCGAAGGCGAAGAAGCCGACGAACCTCCAGACCCGTCCTTCAGGTACGGACGCTTCCGCGACCGAGAGTCGCCCGCGTCCGACACGCTGATGAGGGACTCGTCGTCGGAGTCTGACAACAAGTCCCCCCTCCCGCCGACAAGGCCAGCCGCAGACGGCGCGCGGCTACCCTCAGACGCCGAAGCGTCGGTGGGGCCCTGAGAAGGGCCTTTTGGTTGGCCCTTAGAAGGGCCTTTTGAGAATCGCCCGAAGGCGTCCCGCGGGGGATTTGGCATAGCCACCGCAATTAAAAAAAAAAAAATATAGCACCCGCAAATGAAACCGAGACCGCTCGTGATTAAAACCCGCAATGACACAATGCAATCACGAGGGCACACTGCTCTTTGGCCGTACCCAGTCTGACACTCCGTTACGGTGTCAGAACTGGGCCGTTTCCAGGGGACACGACGAGGACGTAAGCAGTGTGGGGGGTCCCCCAAAACCTAACCTAACCTAACCTAACCTAACCTAACCTAACCTAACCTAACCTAACCTAACCTAACCTAACCTAACCTAACCTAACCTAACCTAACCTAACCTAACCTAACCTAACCTGAGCAAACCTAACCTGAGCAAACCGAAAAATTGTCCCACCCACCCGCCCTTTTTTGGCGATAATAAGTCCCACCCACCCGCCCTTTTTTGGCGATAATAAGTCCCACTGGGAAATTTGAGCTGTACACCTTAGATGACATCGAAATTTTAATATACTCGAAAAAATTTTGAAATTTTATTTTAATTCCTCTTTACGTACAGATCGACTTTTTCTTACTCTCGAGGTGAAATAAGCTTTAGTTTAGTCAAAATTAATTATTTAGTTTTACAATATTTATACAAATCTTACAAAATTTTATTCGGGGAGAGCTTTCCCGTGGACCTGCCGACAGTCTGCAGCTCTTTTGAGCAAGACTACATTGTATACTAATAATAGTTACCGTACAGTGGCAGTTTACAACTGTACTCTTCTTTTTCTTTTCTTCTTCTTTATATACATTTACTACTAGACTAGATATAGACATCGGCCATTTACACCGAACTGATTACGTGTCTGTTTGACACAATTATATGCATAATTACTATTGACAATTGACTCGGTTTTCCCCCATACTTGTTGCTAGCGTCAGCAGTAATTGAAAATATGTCGTGCTGCCCGAGGACTCCGAACCCCAACGCGACTCCAGACAACTCCCCGGGTGGGAGGGAGAAATTGCCAGAGGAGAGGCAGGCAAATAAGACCATGGTTATAGAGAAGAGGGACCCGCCAGCTGGCTCTTCAAGGTCGATTCCTCGAACACCGCCCCAAGGGGGTACGGTAGCAGCGAGAAGGTCGACGGAGCCGCAAAGACTTGAGATAAGCCCTCCAAGGAGACAACCCCGTCCCCTCGACAAGGTAGCTGAGGGTAGGAACTGCCTCACGAAAATTAAAACTTGTTTAGGGAGTTCCAGGAACACCAAGAAGGAACTGGTCACGGACATCACACGGGCAGCAGAGAGACTGTATGAGCTCTTAAAAGAGATGGACTCAGCAAACAAAAAGATGCAGAAGGAGCCAACCAAAGCCACCAAAGCGAGTGGCCAACTAGAGGAACTGGCTGCCGAATCTGGTGAAGAGAAGAGAAAAGAGGAGAGGGAAAGAAAGGAAGGAGAGCTCATCCTTAAACTGCAGGAGCACGCCAAAATGCTGGAAGAAAACACGCAAAGAATGGACAAATTACAACAGGCAATCCAACAGCAAACGGAGATCCAAGCGGAACGCAGCTACGCGAGTGTGGCGGCGGCGTCATCCAGGAGTCAGTCTTGGGTGAAGCCGGCGCTGCACTCCGTAGTTGTAACCGCTCAGGATGAGACAGAGACGGGTGAGCAGATCCTGGAACGAATCAGGAAGGTAGTGAACGCGAAGGAAGGAGGGCTAAATGTGGAAAAGGTGAGAAAAGCCAAAGATGGAAAAATAATAATGGGCTGCAGGACTGAAAGAGATAGAAACATGGTTAAAGAGAGACTGAAAAGGGCCGGGAAGGAACTCCAAGTGGAAGATGTAAAGAACAAGGACCCCCTGGTAGTCCTGATGGACGTAATGAAGTACAACACAGACGAGGACATCATTACGGCCATTAGGAACCAGAACAGGGACCTCATCAAACAGGATGGAAAACTAGAGATCGCCTACAAAAGGAGAGCACGAAACCCGCTCACCCACCACGTTGTGATGAGGGTGTCGCCCGAAACGTGGAGGAAAATGACGGACGCAGGCTACGTGCACATCGATCTCCAGCGCGTCAAGGCAGCGGACCAGTCGCCATTGGTACAGTGCTCACTCTGCCTTGGGTACGGCCATGGCAGGCGCTTCTGCACTGAGGCGCTGGAAAAATGTAGCCACTGCGGAGGCCCGCACAAAAAGGACCGGTGCGAAGATTTCCTTACGGACACGCCGCCATCCTGCTGTAACTGTTCTAAAGCTGGTCTTCACAACAAAGAGCACAACGCCTTCAATGAAGTGTGCCCAGTTAGGCGGAAATGGGAGGCCCTAGCAAGAGCATCCATAGCATACTGCTAAGGGCGTCCCAGGCACATCAAACCAGCACAAGTCATATCAGATAGCCCAGGTCAACTTGCGTAGGGGGGAGCTAGCGACGACGGAGGCGATTGAGGAAGCAGGAAAGCGTAAGCTAACACTCGCGCTGCTCCAGGAGCCATACGTCGGTGCCATCGGTCGAATGAAGGGGTATTCGGGGGCTAGAATCTTCCAGAGCCACAGTCAGGCCGAGGGCCCGGTCAAGGCAGCAATAGCGGTCTTTGACCCGGACCTCGATATTGTACAATACCCGAACCTCACTACAAATAACGTAGTAGTAGTTAAGATCAGGACTGGGGCCTGGGAGGTCGCCCTCATCTCGTACTACTTCGAACCTGAACCAAAGCCGATCGTGCCATACCTGGAGCAGCTCAAGTCTATAGTTCAAGATCTGAACACGTCGCGAATACTCGTCGGAGGTGACGCTAATGCGAAGAGCCCATGGTGGGGCAGCCCCATAGTTGACGACAGAGGGGAAGACATGGCTGGTGCTCTGGAAGAGATGGGTTTCCAGGTACTCAACGAGGGGGACATGCCAACTTTCGAAGTCGTACGAGGCGGCAGACTTTATACAAGCCACGTCGACGTGACGGCCTGCAAGGTGGAGATGCTTGATACAGTGGAAGACTGGAGAGTTGACGACTCCATGGTAGTGAGCTCAGATCACAACGCGATTCTCTTCAAAATTAATCTGGAAACATCAAAAGGAATTAGCATTAAAAGAAGTACTAGGAAATATAACACGAAAAAGGTGAACTGGGTCCAATTTCGTGAGAAACTGGCCGAGTTAAAAGTGGAAAATAATTTGACAATAGAAGAAATTAATAAATTAACATGTAAAATCAGTTTAGAACATACAGTAGAGTCATTCATAGAAGTAATCATAAAAAATTGTGATCAAATACTCACCAAAAAGAAGAGCGTTGAGAAGCTGGGCTTGCCATGGTGGTCTGAAGATCTCGCGAACCTGAAAAGGAAGGTACTTACCATGAAGAGGAGAATCCGATGCGCAGCGCCGAGACGGAGGCAGAAGGTCGTCGATGAGTACCTGGAAACAAAAGAAGAATATGAAAGAAAGGCAAAGAAGGACGCGATAGACAGCTGGAAAAGCTTTTGTGAAAAGCAGGACAGAGAAGGAATGTGGGAAGGAATCTACCGGGTTATAAGATGCACAGGGAAAAGGCAGGAAGATCTGCCGCTAACGGCAAATGGAAAGGTGCTGAGTGAGAAGGAGTCGGTGGAAATACTCGCCCGCACATTCTACCCGGAGGACAGAATGGAGGAGGATAACGAGGAGCATCGGCGGATAAGGGAACAAGCTGAGCAGGTAAACGCAACGGACCATGATATTGATCATGACCCGCCGTTTACCCTGGCTGAGCTGAGAGCTGCCGTCGATAGCTTCAACCCCAAGAAGGCTCCGGGGTCGGATGGTCTCACAGCTGACATTTGCAAGCAGGCAGTATATGCGGATCCGGGATTCTTTCTATCACTGGCAAACAAATGTCTGGAGTTGAGCCACTTCCCTAAGATCTGGAAGGAGGCAACCGTGATAGTGCTTCGAAAACCGGGCAAGGAGGACTACACGGTCCCCAAATCATATAGACCCATCGGACTGTTGCCAGTGATGGGAAAAATCTTGGAGAAGATGGTAGTGGCCAGGCTGAAATGGCATCTAGTCCCAAAAATAAGCACCCGCCAGTATGGTTTCATGCCCCAGAGGAGCACCGAAGACGCCCTCTACGCCATGGTCAACCACGTAAGACAAAAAATTGCCGAGAAGAAACTCGTAGTGGTAGTGTCACTTGACATAGAGGGCGCCTTCGATAGCGCCTGGTGGCCAGCCATAAGGGTTCGACTGGCGGAGGCCAAATGCCCCATAAACATCAGGAGGCTACTGGACTCATATCTGGAAGACAGGGGGGTGAGGGTGAGGTACGCAGGAGAGGAAGTCACGAAGGATACATCTAAAGGATGTATTCAGGGGTCAATAGGTGGTCCAATACTGTGGAACCTCCTCCTCGACCCCCTGCTGAAGGAATTGGAGGACAGGGGAGACTACTGCCAAGCCTTCGCTGACGATGTCGTCCTTATTTTCGACGGAGATACCGCAGCCGGGATCCAGGGACGGGCAAATGCCGCACTCGAGCATGTCCGGGCATGGGGTGTCCGGAATAAGTTAAAATTTGCTCCGCATAAAACCAACGCGATGTTGCTAACGAAGAAGCTAAAATATGACACCCCGCGCCTAACCATGGGCGGGATCGGCATTTGCATGTCTAGAGAGATCAAGGTCCTGGGGCTCGTGATAGATGACAAGTTGACGTTCAATAGCCACGTTGCGAACACCTGCAAAAAGGCACTGAACGTCTATAAGCAGCTGTCGCGAGCGGCCAGGATTAGCTGGGGTCTCCACCCGGAGATCATAAGGGTGATTTATACTGCCTGCGTCGAGCCGGTGGTGATGTATGCGGCTAGTGTGTGGGCCCCTGCGGCTGATAAACTGGGTGTACAGAGGCAGCTAAACGTCGTGCAGAGAGGATTCGCGCAAAGGCTCTGTAAAGCCTACAGAACCGTCTCCCTGAACTCGGCCCTTGCGCTGACCGGGATACTCCCTCTAGACCTCAGAATACAGGAGGCAGCTGCCCTGTATGAGGCCAGAAAAGGGGTGTCACGACCGGCGATACTGGCCGATAGGGAGGTGGAACGAATGGCAGCCTACAACGGCACACCACACCCAGTGGATCAACCGGAGCTGCATTTCGGAAATCTAGAGAGTGACGAGCAAATCGCCGAAAACAACAGGCAAACTGTGAGGATATTCACCGACGGCAGCAAAATTGACGGGGGAGTAGGTGCGGCGCTGTCCATATGGGATGACACCGTGGAAACCGGAACCCGGAAATTGAAGCTGTCGTCATATTGCACTGTATATCAGGCAGAGATGCTCGCCATTCGGGAGGCCACCCGCATAGTGTTGAAGAGCTCTGCGAACAGCTTTGGGATTTACAGTGACTCGAGATCGTCATTACAGGCGATCGAAAATCGGGGCACTGTGCATCCCCTAGCTGTCGAGATCCGTAAAAATCTCAAAGAGTGCAAAGCGCGGAATAAAGATGTGGCACTCTTCTGGATTAAGGCGCATGCGGGGCTCGCCGGAAATGAACGAGCAGACACACTAGCTAAAGAAGCCGCAACAAAAATTAAGAGGAAGCCGGACTACGACGCATGCCCGGTCTCATTTGTCAAGCGACAAATCCGTACGGACACGCTTGACAAATGGAACCGGAGATACAAGTCGGCCGAGACCGGGGCAATAACAAAAATGTTTTTCCCGGATGTGATCGCCGCCCACAAAACGATCAAAAGGATAAAGACGGAAGGAGTGCTCACTCAGATAATGACGGGGCACGGTGGATTCTCCGAGTACTTGCATAGGTTCAAGTGCAAGGGGAGTCCATCGTGCGTCTGCGACCCGAGTAAGACGGAAGACGTTCCACATATCCTTTTTGACTGTCCTGTACATGGAACAAGACGCTACGACCTGCAACAGCAAATAGATGCATGCCTTAACGCTGCAAACATCCCAGAAATATTAAGGAATGAGGTCGATAGAGAACTGTTTCTGAAATACTGCACGGATGTAGCAAATCAAGTTATCAGTAGGAATAAAACTTAAGGATTTTAAATTTTTGCTATCAATATATACTAAGTATATACTTGTTTAGCAAACGGATACGTAATTAGTTGGCTAAATGTTAAGAATAATTAAATGTAAGAATAATGTTATAGAATAAATAGATATAAAAATAAGACCTGGAATATGTTAAGAGCTATGTAAAATATAATAGAGTAAGATACTAAAGCAACGTGTAATATTGAAGCCTTGTATTAATTTAAGAAAAATTCTACATAAATAAAACCCTCCCTTGTCGTAACATATTTAAAAAACGACATCCAAAATAGTATAGAAATTAAGTAAATTTAAGTTTAAAATGTATGTAAAATTAAGAAATGCTGTATTATTTTAAGATCTTTTGTGAAAATAAAGAAATAAATAAACCTTCCCGTCGAAGCAATAAATGAGGATTGAATGAGAGATAAAACAGTATGATAAAGATAGAAAGTATGAAAGATAAACAAGGACTCTGACTGTCGTCAGGGGGAAAACCTAGAAATTTTTAAAAAAAAAAAAAAAAAAAAAAAAAAAAAAAACCTGAGCAAACCTAACCTGAGCAAACCTAACCTGAGCAAACCTAACCTGAGCAAACCTAACCTGAGCAAACCTAACCTGAGCAAACCTAACCTGAGCAAACCTAACCTGAGCAAACCTAACCTGAGCAAACCTAACCTGAGCAAACCTAACCTGAGCAAACCTAACCTGAGCAAACCTAACCTGAGCAAACCTAACCTGAGCAAACCTAACCTGAGCAAACCTAACCTGAGCAAACCTAACCTGAGCAAACCTAACCTGAGCAAACCTAACCTGAGCAAACCTAACCTGAGCAAACCTAACCTGAGCAAACCTAACCTGAGCAAACCTAACCTGAGCAAACCTAACCTGAGCAAACCTAACCTGAGCAAACCTAACCTGAGCAAACCTAACCTGAGCAAACCTAACCTGAGCAAACCTAACCTGAGCAAACCTAACCTGAGCAAACCTAACCTTAAAGCTTTTTGAAAATACGGGGTATGAGGTCCTTGCCTGAGGTTTAAAATTATTAATATATTATAAGAAAGAAAGAAGTTTTTGTAATTCGAGGTCTAGTTTTTGAAGAGAATTGTCATAAGTTTTCAATTTTGGATCTATGAATAAATAGCGTTTGGATGACATCTTGAAATTTTTCTCTTACTGCTCGGGTAGGGTTCGCTCAGGTTAGGCTTGCTCAGGTTAGTTTTTTTTAAGTTACGTTTGCATAGGTTAGGTTTGCTCAGGTTAGGTTTGCTCAGGATAGGTTAACTCTAGCTAGGTTTGCTCTGGTTAGATTTGCTCAGGTTAGGTTTGCTCAGATTAGGTTTGCTCAGGTTAGGTTTTCCCAGATTACATTTGTTCAATTTTGGTTTGCTCATTTGGTTTTCTCAGGTTTGATTATAATTTTTATCGGATTCGATAGGAGCACTTTTCGTTGGTTCAGAATAAGCTACCTAGAACAAAACCCAAGGTTATCATGATATTTTTGGCCGTATTTGAGATATTTTGAAATTCTTTTGATATTATGGGCCTCTCTTTGGCCTTCCGCAATTTTTCGTCGAGCCAAATTTTCAAAGTCGGAAAAACCGGTAATCATAGGAAAATCAATTTTCCCATTTTCCAAAAATTTTCATTTTCAATTGAATTTTTAGATACGTCAACGTCAAAGTTCATATTGGCATGAGTGTGGAACCGTGTAGGTCATACCATTCGTCTGTTATTTAACCTTGAAATAGCAAAAAAAACAGTTTTTCCTTCATTTTTTCCAAATTTTCCACCAAACGTACCCCTGATTTTCACTCCATCTTACGGCCTGCAAAATCCCCGACGCGTGGACACCACATACGTGAGGATCGGGTGTAAGAAAAACGAAAAATTGTAAATTTACTTTATTTTATTTACCTTGACCGAACATACTTACTGTATGTTCGGCTTACGTACTCCAAATAACAAGGAAATCGCGATGAGACGCGTAACCGCGGTAGGCCAAATAGGTGCTACAGTATCGATGTAACTTGATAGCTGCTGAAGCAAATGAAACAAAAATGAAGACATAGTTTTTATTTAGATAGTCGAAAATTTTCAAAAATACACCAATCACGTGATGAATCACAATTCGAATCCTAGGTGCTATCGTAAAAAAAACATGTATATTGACAGGCATTGGCCACGGCCGCCACCGGCAATCGTCATCGACATCCGCAGAGCTCATCTTGCAAAAGATTGATGAAGTCCTCGGTCGTAGCGGCAGCCGGCCAAACAACATTCGTCTACGAAAATTATTGTCGATAGAGCGACAGGCGTGAGAGTGGCGCTACAGTGGACGCACGTCGTCGGGCGGCAGCAGCTGCCGCACGCGGTAGCGCGCGCCCGGCGCTCGCGGCGCGCCCGCCACCAGCAGCGCCAGCGGCTCCGGCGGCGACGGCGGCGCCGACGCGGCGCCCAGCGGCGCCCCCGCCGCCGCGGCCGCAAGCGCGTCGCCGCGCTCCAGCGACCACTGTCGCCGCAATGGTCGCCGCGCATTGCCCAGGCATCTGATACACAACGCAACGTCACGACTCACGTCACACTGAAGGTACATGTCAAACAGTATAATCGAATCCATCAATCGATGCAATTAAACAATAGATTGTACCTATATCTTGAGTACTGTTGGGTGTGGTCGACGGCGGGGGTGGCGGGGGTGGCGGGCGGCGCGGGCGGAGCGAGCGCGCACGCGTCGGTGGCGGCGGGGGCAGTGCGCGGTGGACTGCTGTCGGCCGACACGGCGCCGGAGCGCTGCCACGCTGTCACCAACACAGATAATTTATGACAACGTACACCAGGATATTTAGAACAAAAATAAAAAAGGCCTCATGATCATCTCACCGTGCTTATTGGACGCGTCGACGTCTGCGGTGTCGGTGGAGTCGCCAGGAGCGGCGCGCGCTGGCGGCGGCGGCGTGCCGTTGGCCACTGACATAGACTCGCTTTCGTTCTCGCCCTCCATTTCAAACAACACTTCTTCAGATCTAAATGATTGATAAACAGAATTTCATGAGTTATGCGTATTTCACATGTATTATTATTTTACGTACATACTTTATAGGTAAGTCAGTAAAAACAACGGAAACGGATGCCGTTTCAATATCACAGTACAAGAGACTGAATCACAGACACTTTCCTCACTCTCATAGTCCGAATGGACGACATTCTGACACGACCGAAGACAGAGAGCCAGTAAGTAATATCAGATATAGAGAGTGGAGGTACTAACTCTAGTGGTGGTGGTGTGGGCAGAGATTTGTCGAAACCGTCCTTGCCGAGTAGCCAGTAGGTGTGCATGGCGCCCTTGCCTTTGATCATGATAAGGCCACGCGACCGCAAGCGGTATCCGCCCGCCGCTGACAGCAGCTCCGCTGTCGCCGCAGACACCTGTATCCGCCATGCCGCGCCTGCGTAACACTCGCCCCTATCAATACTTCATCATAGATGTACGTAAAGTAACAAAGAAGCTAGGCTG
Organism: Protodeltote pygarga; assembly: GCA_936450705.2. NCBI lineage: Eukaryota > Metazoa > Arthropoda > Insecta > Lepidoptera > Noctuidae > Protodeltote > Protodeltote pygarga. Next base: position 16,821,354 of record OW388253.2, on the reverse strand, counting down.
CAAGATATATCGTATGGACCAGTGGACTCCATGCGCGAGGCGGTGTTGACGGTGTCGCCGAAGAGGCAGTAGCGTGGCATGGTGAGGCCCACGACGGCGGCGCACACCGGGCCGGAGTGCAGGCCGATGCGCAGGTGCAGCGGCGTGTCGGGCAGGTGGCGCAGGCGGAAGCGGCCCGCCAGGTGCAGCAGGTGCAGCGCCATGGTGGCCACGTCCGCCGCGTGCTCGCGCGTGCGCACTGGCAGCCCGCCCACCACCATATACGCGTCACCGATCGTCTCCACCTGCACATGTCATCCTTAGATATATGAAGGGCACGCTACAGGTGTGCCAACGACGGTGAGTGAGTGCACCTTGTAGACATGGTACTGTTCGATGGCGGCGTCGAAAGTGGTGTAGAGGTCGTTGAGCAGGTCGACGACTTGGACGGGCGTGGAGCGTGCCGCCAGCGCTGTGAAGCCCACGATGTCACTGAAGTAAATGGACACCTCTTCGAACTCCTCCGGCTCCACACGGGACCCCAGCATCAGCCGCTCCGCTACCGATCTGCAAAGAGCAGGACCACACTTACTATTGCTAATATACAGTTTATAGTCGTACTAAGGCGTTTGTCTTGTAAGCAGCATGTTCTAAGGGATGGAACGCCGCGCTGCAGCGCTGGGATTACCGGATTATAGGAGAATAATATAAGAAATTACAGCTTTACTTGCGAAAGCTATAATTTATATGAAAAATAGCCAAGTCAGACCTTAGGCTACAATATTTATTATCCTAAGTTATTAGAAGCAATATTATTTTAAGTTGTTATAAAATATTTTATGTTGTAAATAAATTTCAGGACTGACCATTGAACTTGGCACCCATTTAGATATCACTCCTTTTGTCGTTGAACTTGAACTTGGCTCTCATTTTACATTTATGTTTTTGATGGGATAGGAAATACACGAAGATTATTAGGGTTAAAAAGTAGTTTCATTACGAACAGCGATCGTGACAACTTAAAGACAATACCTATTATGAATTGACTTTATATCGTTCGAGTTCGTCGCGGTAAACGCCAAAACTTGACTGTTCTGGCTCCGTGGGTGGCGTGTCACTAGAATGGCCAGGTCCGTTCCAGTTCTGGTTCCAAGTGCATTATCGTACCTATACCAGGCATGCAATTATTGAGTTACAGTACCTGGGCAGCATTCTGTTTAAGAGTTGTTCAGTTTTTTTCTTCTCCATGTCGAGTTGCTCTGTCCTTTCCTTTATTAGTTCTTCTAGATTATTGCTATATTTTTCAAGCATTTCAAACATGGAGTCCACTATGTTAACCTTCCTGTAAAATGACAAAATCATAACAAATATTATTACAATTTTTTAGTCGAGTAATCAAATATGTGATCGTAGCACACAAACCAAGGCGCGGTAGGTTTACCTGCCGCGGTGCAGGTGCCTGAAGATGTCATGCAGGTGGTGGAAGTCGGGGCGCAGGTCGGGAGCCTCGCTCCAGCATTGGCGCATTACGCTGACGGCGTCGGGTGGCGCCGCACCCATCGACACCGACGGCCGGATGAGCGGCGGCGGGCGCGACACCTTCTCCACAATCTCTGAAACAAACAGCAGGTGACGCGCCTCTTCCCCGCGCCCCGCAGCGCGCCGGCACTGGGGCGACACTTACCGTCGGGTGTGAGCGCCAGCATGCAGTAGGGCTCGCCTCGTACAATGACCTCCTGCATGATGATTGCGAAGGAGAACACGTCGCCGGGCTGCGAGCCGCGTCCGCCGCCGCCCGGTTCGCGCAGCAGCTCCGGCGCCGTCCACAGCAGGTCTGTGACAAACACCAGTCTCTGAGTGTCAACTGAAGTGAGTTTAATTCAATAGTTGTATTTGGATGCGCTTACCTCTGGCTGTGCGCAATGGATGCGGCAGGCCCTGCGCGCGGTGGAGCGCAGGCAGCCCGTAGTCAGTGACACGTAGGACCCAGCGCGAATCCACGACGCAGTTGCGCGACGACAGGCGGCCGTGCACGCGCAGCGGTGAGGCATGCAGGTAGCGCATGCCCTTCACCAGGTCGGTAAGCAGTGACAGGCGGAAGGTCCAGTCCAGCTTTATATCGTCCGCCATCAGCACGTCTTCCAGCGAGCCGCGCCCGCAGTAGTCGAACACCAACGCTGGTCGCAGCTCGCACAGGCACCCTGTACGCACAGACAAGTACATGCAGGCTGCTGGCTACTACCACAGTCTAAATATAGTACAGTCAGTCAACGCATTTGATGTTTTCGGAAATGCCGACAACGTCTAGACATTCGTCGCGACGTATATAAGTAGGTATTAGGGTCGACACAGGACTAAAAAAAATAATAACATTGATTTTCACACGCAATGGACTTCGCGAGGGCTTCGTTCGCGTGTAATTTTTTTTCCATGGATATATCCCATGAAATTCGATGTCTATCTTTTATTGGTCCCAGGCTGTGTGTGTAAAGTTTAATTACCTTTGGTTCAGACTTTCTCGTTCGGATTACGGGAATTTTACAGAATTACGGGATTCTACAGGAATTATGATAACTTTAAGAGATTAATTTTTCATAATTTTAAGGGATTTTCGTGAATCTTACGGAATTTTGCGACATCACGGTAATTTTACTTTATTTTATGGAGTCTACGACGAATTTGCCAAAATAACGGGATTAACGGTAATTTTTCAGGAATTTTTTGAGATTTACTAAAAAAATACATAAAATGGTAGTTATTATAAGTTGGCCGCGACTTTTCGGTATGGGGTATGTATTTTTCGAAGTTTTCGTGGGTGTTGATTACGAAAATGACATTTAAGTTTAAGATCCAAGATGGACGAGATTTTTAGAAAATAATCATATGTTGATTATTTTATATTATTGTTTTTGAGGTTTTTGGGGGTGCTGATTACGAATATTACCTACATTGATTTTTAATTCTAAGATGATCTATTCCCTCAAAAACTTCGAAGATAGGTAGGTACCTGGACCCATATTGATTTTATTCAAAAAGTCGCGTCCGCTATCTTGGATCTTCAAATAAATGTCACATTCGTAATTACCACCCCTGAAAACCTAGAAAACGATACCCATATTGATTTTGTTTAAAAAGTCACGTGCCTCGACCCACACGGCACACACCCGCATGATTGCTCTGTCTAGATGTGACTGTTGGACTACTGTAAGAAAACAGAAGAGTTCTTTTATTTTTATACTGTGCTACTAATAGGTAGATATCGCTAGACTACTCAGTTATAATGTCCTTCTGACCGAATTTCGGTCACAGTGCAGGATAATTAAAAGGCAATTATGCAGGATATATTATAGTGCACAAGTGTGCGCCCTTTGTTCCCTCACTGTCATAGCACAGATTAATAAATAGCCGATGGGAAGGCAATCCGGCACGACCGGAGAGAGATCAGGCGCAGAGCCAACGGCTTTACGTGCTTTCCGAGGCACGGAGTAAGTGATAGTTAATTTATAAAACGCACATAACTTACGAAAAGTCAGAGGTTGCGTGCGCGCCTTGAGTTCGAACCCGAGACCACAGACTTGCCAGTCAACGGTCACCAGTACCACCAGTAGGATATCACGTTTGCAGGACCACGTATATTAATCATGTTTGTTTAAAGGATAGGTACCTACTTATTATTTAAATACTTACCAATAAAGGGATTTAAATTTTCATGGCGGAGGTTCTGCATAACTAGCAAGACGTCAGTCGCCTTACGCTTGAGTTCGAACCCTGCGGTCGCCGGCAGGTACTTGACGTGCACCACGTCGCCCTGGAATACAACATAAACCATCCATAAGGAGTCAAGCAACAGCCCTACTGTAGGTATGTGACGCAAGTCCACCTGACGCATGTAATTAGTCTTAAGCTATGAAATAGTACATTGTGTTATAGGTAGTAGTAATTGATCAGATGAAACTAACTGTCACGCACGGGTCGCGTCGAACGCTAAATCGGGTAATTCGGATATACTCAGCTCCAGTCGGTCGGCGACGGCGACGAGTCATTCAGTTGCTAGGGGATTGAGAACCCTGCGTTCTAAGAAACTGCATACAGTTTAGAGAGGTCAATGGGATGTTGATAATCGCGATACTTCTAAAATCATAACCCTCTCCAAGTCTCAGGCTATCTCATGTAAATTTTCATCACAATCGGCACAGTGGTGTGGTTTGTCCGGGATTGTGTGGCCAGTGGAACGGTCAAGCTGTTTCTCATAATTTACTTGACTGATTTTGATTAAAAAAAAAGTTTTTAGGTTAAGCTAAGCTAAAACTTATATCTAAAATTTTATTGAAATCCGTTAAGCCATTTTCACGTGATGAGGTAACAAACAGACAGAGAGACAAAAATTAAAAAAATAATTGATTTGTGTTTTGTTGCTTATTCTTGGTCTCCCTAGCTGATTTTTGCAAAAAAACATTCAAAGTACAGACGTTTCGACCGTTACGATTTTATTAGGTACTTACGAGCAGTACCTAATATTGAAAGGATTAAAATTGTTTTCATAATACTTTATATACCTAAGACTTATTATTAACATATATTATGAACATTATATTATACACCGTAGAACATATCTACAAAACGTCTTATTATTTGGCCAGCAATACATACCTACAGTCAGCACAGGAGTTAGGTTGGCACTAGCAAGTTTTTGTGAAAGTATACATGTGGTTGTGTAAAAATTTAGATTTGCCTGGCAGCGTAACTCCTTTGCGGACTGTACTAATCATTTACAACTGGCCGTCAATCCCCTATGGTATGCACGTCGCGTCGGTTTAGCGAAGTTGAAGTTCTATATGTTTAAATGGGACAGAAATCGGACTGTCGCGGTCGTTGACTTGGAAAATAATTAAGGGAAACCCTAGTATCACCGTTGGACTGGCGAGCCATAAGTCACAGGTTCGAGCCCAGGCACGACTGACTTTTCGAAATCGTGTGCTATTAATAGAAAATATATAGTGATCACTTACGCTAACATCATCAGAGACCTAGTAGCGGTTTAGACTGTGATATCTGCGCGATAAGATAGGAGAGTGAAAATATTGAGCACCTTGTAACGGATGCGGCGGTCGACGGTGACTCGGTTCACGCTGCAGGTGGAGGACGGAGCGGATGGAGCTCGCGGCGCGACGCATGGCGGCTGCTTCAGCAAGTCAGGACGCTCCAACTCTGGCCCACCAAATTCGTGAAGCTGCTGCAGCCAGCACGACAGCATGGTCTCCATGCCTTCACCCACGCGCCTTCGCTCGTCTACCGGGAACGAGAAGTCAGCGGGCGCGAGCACTGCGTCACGGCGTCGCCGGCGGCGGCGGCGGCGCGTGGCGTACCAGCGCAATAGCAGCGCCGTAAAGGTGCCCAGCGCCAGGGCACCGCAAACCGCCACGGCTGACAGCGCTGCGGTGCCACCCACCTCCCCCACCGGGCCCGCACCGCCCGTGCCCTCCGCCACGCTCCAGCTGCTCAGCGCCACGGACACGTTGAGCAGCTCCACGGAGGTGGCCCACTCGTCTGACAGGTCCAACGAATTGATCGACGTTGTTCTCAGGACAGCCGCGTGACTCCAAAACGTCATATTGGATCGTTCGTACAAATGAAAATCTATTACAGTTGTTTCTAATCGATTACGTTGCGCCGTAGACTCGGTTTCCAGTAATTGCAGTATTTTGTCGTATATACCTATTTCATCAATGTATTGTTGGCTGTGCAACTGCTGGTCGGTGAGCAGCAACGTTCGCTGGAAGTACGCAACCTCGGCGGGAGGTAGCAGCGACTCGATGCCGTTGGACTTCGCTGCGTCACTCGACTGGCTTTGGCTCCCATATTCCACTTCCTGGCCTGGTTTTTCTTTTCTCGCGTGATATTCATTTATTAAAGTAGGTTTTGAATAATATCCCTTACGAATATCAACGTTTGACTGCTCGTGTCGGACGGACTCAATGTCTGTAATGTTTCGGCCACCACGCGCGTCATCTTCATAGGTAGATTTAGAAATAGTAGCGTCTAATAATGTAAAGTGAGAAGACAGATCTATACTTTTGTTGCTGATCACAGGCTGATCAGACGAAGAATTGGTTTTATTTCGTAAAATTAACGAATTGCCTATAACTAAACTGATATTGCTTATCTGGAAAGCGTCATAAGTAACGTTCGTCGGAGAGTTCGTCGCGGCAGTAGAAGCAACGTCACACTCCTCTACGTGCAGCAGCAGCGCCAGCGGCCCCGCGCCCCCCTCACTGCCAGCGTCCGCCGCGCTTGCCACCCTCGCCCGACGACTAGAGGCACACAGGATCACAACTGTAACAATGTCTACTGATGTAATATCCCATTTTACAATTTTGTACCGGACGTAGCGGCCCCAGGGTTACTAACCGTCAGGGTGACGCGATAGTTCTTCTGAAGAAAGCGCCGCCCTGTGCACTACCATCCCCGAAGTGGCTAGCGCATGCGACACCTCTCGCAGCGCGGCGGCACACTCGGAGTGCGCAGCGGCGGGCGGCAGCAGCGCGCGCTGCCAGCCCAGCCGCGCCGCCAGCCAGGCGACGGCAGCGCCGCGCACCACGTGCCCCGCGCACGCCGCGCCGCGCGGCCGGCGCAGCGCCCGAGCCGCCGCGGACAGCGCGCCGCACACGTCGGCGCCGGTGCAGCCCGCGCTCAGCACCGTGCCGCCCGCGCCCAGCGCTGCCAGGGCGCTCGACATCACCGACTGCCTCCATTGCGGTCCGCACGTATCTGATCACAACGTACGATTTCAATTTGGATCCTCAGTCAACCTGGAGCTGTAGATGAGAGAAATGTTGTCGCACCTCCTCACCTTCGTGGTTCAGAACGCGCACTCGGTGACGACCAAACAGAGCCTTCGCTGGCTCGTAGTTAGCGAGACGCGCCTCGTCGAAGGCTGCAGTGAGCGGCGGCTTGCAGGCGGCGCGCAGCACGAGGAGCGCGGGCGCCCGGGGGGCGGCGGAGGCGGCGGTGGCGGCGGCGAGGACGGCCAGCAGCGGCAGGAGCGCACACATGGCGCCCCTCACGCGCGGCGCGCCATGCGGCCGCCGCCGCGCGCTCGCTCGCTCGCTCCACTGACTCGGTTCGCTTCGCTACACCGGATCAAACGATGCCGCACCGTTCTACCTGTTACGTTTATAACTAAATAATAAACAGTGTACCTATAGACCTTTATATAAGATTATTAAAATAAATTAATAGGACACGAGGGCGCAGTGAACAATGGAAAGAATCCCCTGAGGGTAATGAGTGGTTGTCGTATGGCAATCTATGATTCGGGTAGTGTTTGCGTTGATATTCAGATTTTATCTTAAGGTTTAAGGGGTTTTATATTTTTTCCGACGTACTTATGCTAATATAAATATTTTCAAAATGTATAGCTTAAGTAATAGGCTACTTATATTAGATTTTGAAAATATTTTAAAAAAAAAACATCTACCTACCGGCTATTGAAAGTCCTATTAAAAATCGGTGGAGCCGTTTAGAGATTATACTGAAAAAACAGACAAAGACAAACTGACATACCGTATTTTTTTTTAAACTGCCGTTTAGTACTAGGTATGCAAAAAACAGTTGTTATTCCAAATAGGTACCTTAAATTGTATCGGCATGAATGCATACTATGAAAACACTAAAGCTGGAAGTTCGATTACGAGTGGGTATTGAACCCGCGACCTAATGGGTAACGAACCCGAATGGCGATGTGTACCGTGTGATATTGAACAATGTTCTATTAAATGTCATTTTTGTCCAATGTTACGTTCATTGGACAAAAACGAATTATCCTCAAAAGGTTGGCGACAATCTAAGGACATATTAGAGCATCAAACAATAAATAATAACGTTACGCGTAACTAACTATTAACAAGTAGTAAAACATGCAACGGGTGTAGGTTATATACCTCGCACGCTTATTTATACATTTTTAGCTCCTGAATTCATAATGTTTCTTCAAATTGTTTTTTGACAATTTATTTTTATTTTTTGGCATTAAATAATATAAGTTTAATTAAAAAAAAACCCACTGCAATGCAAAGGCCTCTTCTCGTACAGAGAAGGCTTGTGAATTAATCACCACGCTAGCTCACTGCGTGTTGGCGATTTTGACTATTAATTCCAATAGGTTTCCTTGCGATTTTTTCCTTCACGTGTTAGTTAGTCAGTGGTTTCTTAAATTAATGAACATATCGCCGTCGTTTTGGCCCACGCGCGGTTTTGCAGCAGCGATTTATGAAACACAATGTAGCCTGGTTGCTATCTTGACTAGAATACTGTTAGCTCAGCTCGCCAGGGATACACGCCGTTCATGCATTGTTGCGTTGAAGCAATCTGCGTGTGCATCCGCGAACATATCTGCCCAGACGTACTGTTACACTGAACACGAAGGGCGCCGTATGATTTGAGAGGATATTTAGCTCATGGGCTATACACGTAGAATAACTTGTACAGAAATCTCTAAAGAGCGTGATTTTGCGAGTCGGAATCGGCAGCAAAGGGTCGCTCGCTCTGTCGTTTAAGAAAACTGTACTTAATATGTATAACAGTTTTTTTGCACAATATCTAAAACTGTGCAAAAAAATACGCCCCTCCTGTATCTTGGAATTGTGCGAGCCAAAAATCTCCCGCTACGAAGTACTACGATACGACCTAAGCTGCGGCAATTAATATTTGATGCACAGTCAACCGACAAATATAGGTCACATATAATTAGGGTGCCGAAAATACCTAGTTAGTGTCACCAGTCACCAGTCACCAGACACCAGGGGTGAGTCGACAATCACGTGAGCTTTATGGTTGGAACCGTCGTCGAGTGCATGTTTTGTATTATGTAGTTAATGTCCGTTGTCCGTTAACAACACTAGTTAGTGTCCGTTGACTGGCAAGTCAGAGGTCTAGGTTGGAACCCAACAAGTACCTCTGATTTTGCATAAGTACGTTTTGTGCATATTTTAAAACACCACGTGCACCGTGCCTAGGAGAGCAAGTTAAGCCATCGGGCCTGCACCTGATCTCTCCCGGGTCGAGTTGGTATCCTATCGGGCTATGAGAGTGATGGAATATAGAGTGCATCTATGTGTATTGGTGCGCACTGTAAAGTGATGCACTACCTATAACATCGCCTGCGTCCTGACCATCATCGGTCAATATAAGTTTAGGAAATCTCTTTAGGTAATATATAATTTGAGTGGTTGTGTGGAACTAGTAGCTTGCTTACATTAAGAAGATTAGGGTTAAGATTTTCCTTTGCCATAGTGGCACTACGAACTACGCTTAACTATAGTGATACGAGTAGATACTACTTACAAGTACAAGCGTCAACAGTGAACATGGCTCCCAGAGCAAGTAAGTATTAGTGGAGCAGAGCCAGTAGCGTGCGTGCGGAGCCGAGGATGACGCTCCCGGCGGCAGGCGCGTGCGAGCGACGCGGACGCGGACGGTGCGAGGGCTCCGGCAAGCGACGCACGGGCGCCCGACCAACCGTGTTGCTACACTGGTGCAGGTAAACACTGGGGTAAACTTACGGCACAAACAATCCGGTGGCGTGCACCTCTTATCATTTCACACATTGTCTTACGAGCGTTATTTTCAACAGCAGCATCTCAGATGAACTTCGGGTTTTGTAAACAAATATTAATTTGTAACACGCATGACTGTTCACTCGTGTCAAAGTTTGGTTACGACGTGAGCGGAGGAGACGATTCGTGAGCTATCGAGAGCAGACTCGCGCGCGCCGCGGGCCGAGCGCCGGGCGGACTGCGGTGCGGGGCGCGCTGCTCGGCTGCGGGGAGCCCTCCCTCGGAGGCCGGCGGCGGCGGCTCCGGTCCGGCGCGGTGTGAGCGCGGCGCCGGCCGCCACGCCGCGCATGCGCCCGCCCGCGCCCGGGCTTGCCGCCGCCGCCGCCGGTCACTGGGGTAGCGACTGTCATCGCGGCTGCACGTTACCATCACACAACTCTTACATCGACTCGGCGACGCGCGTCGGCACGCTCAAAGCTGTGCTTTGCAAGTGGCTTTATATCATTACAGCAATGCACTGGTGTGCATCACATGCGCAGCCAAGTTTGTCATGTTTGTTTTTATGCGATCATCCTAAGTTATCTTTACTCGTAGGTAGTGTCATGTTATTGTCAAGGTTCTAATATGACGGTGTGTAATTATGAAAGTTCATAATGACGGTTACAGCTACCTCACGAGTTTCAGAACAGTTTCCGTGAGGTTCAATATTTGGGTGGATCTGTCATGACTGTAAGGATGCGGCGCTGTGGGCGGAGTGCGCTCCTCACTATCAAACAATAATAACTATGTCACCGTGGAGCGGTCATTGTGAAGTCCGCGGGCCATGCTCGACCGGCCAGGTGATCGCCAAGCCACAGTGTGACCGTATTCACGGTTTATTAATTATAGCTGACAATCAAATCAGCCCGTGGTTTACGATTGAGGAGCTCTGTTAATATAAGATTTTCGGTATTCAATACTATTGACCGACCATGGATTTGATTGCAGACCATGGCGTAGGACGGCATTGAAAGTTGCGTAAACTGCAGATCGTAGACGAATGGATTGACATTAAAGTACAAGTGTAAGCACCCACTGATATCTCGGGTGTGTATGTGTGACACATTGCGGTCTTTGCGCCGCAAATAGGGCAAGCATATTACCTATTGGTAATTTCAGAGCATTACCTAGTTTATTAGTACTAAAGTTCTTACACAAATGATACAAATGAATGATATTGAGAACACGCGGTACCCTATTGCAGAGACGGGCTTAGGGTTTTCAATAAAAGACGAGTAGTTAGGTCGACGTGACAACGTATACATCTTACTTACTTACTAACATACTCGTACATTATATGTGGAGGGGAAACACACACAAACACACACACACACACACACACTACGCTTACAATCAAAGGCCGCACAGAGCTCATCTGTGTACGAGTGCAAAGTTATCTTTTGCTGGAAATATTTTCGAATAAAATGTAAAATACCTAAAGCCCCGATCGTCTGGTCTGCCAGACTTCCCGTAGTTGCATGTCGTATGCCTCTATATTAATTATTTATTGATAAAAATAATGTTAATGACCTTATATTAATTAAGCCGTTGGCCCTGCGCCTGATCTCTCTCCGGTCGTGTCGGATTTCCGTCCCATCGGACTATGAGAGTGAGGGAATAGAGAGTGCACCTGTGTTTGCGCACACACTTGTGCACTATAATATCTCCTGCGTAATTGGCTAATCTCCGTTGAGACTGGCCGCTGTGACCGAAATTCGGTCAGGAAGATATTATTATTAATTAAATATTTAACCTTTTTTCACTTATAAATAACTTTATTTTTTAATAAGATTTAAATAATTATTTAAAAAATAAAGACAATATCTTTAATAATACTTATTTGCTGGGATTGCAGGCAGACGACCGAAACGTGTGCAGTTACAGTAGCCTCGTAGCAGTCGTAGCGCGTAGCGCGTAGCACGAAGCGGTTGCATCATCGTAGCGACTACGAGCGAGGGGGCGGCGTAGCAATATGAAAGTCGTAGTCACAGGCCAATCGCTACGGGGTTTCCAATATTATATTTTGATTATTTTGTACCCGACTTCAGTGGGGTAATGATTTTGACCGGTATGTGTATAATTATAATTATTATGTATTTATCTATGTATGTGGGTATGCATGTAAGTTCATCTGTTCCCTTATAGCTTCTAAATTACTTAACTTAAATTGACATATTAATAAGGTATTATTGGAAGCGTCTTGACTGTCCGTTGGTTACAGGCTATTTGAAGTCACGTTTAAAGGCTACAAAACTATTTTGAACTACAAAATCATGAATAACTAAAGAACATTTTTTTTTTCAATGAGGCATCATTGAGAAAAATTTAGTTAATTTACATTTTTTAGTGTATTTAATCTAGTGTTGGGTATCAAAGAAAGCATAATCAAAAATCAAATATAGCGTAATTCAATCACATTTCATATTGTACTTACAAGCTTGTTTTGAGTACCTATACCCGAAAACGAAACACGTGTCAAATATTTTCATAATTATATAGAATCTATAATAATAAATCTTTAAATGTTTAGTAAGTCACTAAGTGTTCATTTTTTATATTTGGACACCTTTGCAGTTTTGTTGGATATTGAAGACAAGAGGTAATGTGGGCCGGCCAAATAGATGTCCGCGCGAAACAGCTCCACTACTAGCACATAATATTAATTACACAGTCGTAAGCAATATGACGAAGTTCACTTCTTTCTCCACTGTACTTAGTAGTGGTTAGTTCTAATTTAAACTAACTGGTTCAAAAACAGAAGAAAGCTACGTTTTAATTACGGGCACACCAAAATACTTAGGTATTTATTGAAAAATATAATGTTGACATTATTTTTATGTGTTACAGAAATGTGGCTTTAGCGAGACACAATGTAATTTAATATTAAGGACTATCATATCGCTAGTTTGTTCCAGAGTGTCAGCAGATTACCTAATAAATAGACTTTATATTCGCGACCTCTCCGTCGAAGGAGCGTGCGAGCGTCGAGCGCGCGCACGCAAAGACGGGCGGGTATGGAGTCTTGTGTGTTGACAGGCCTCCTTCCTCTAATATCTCACCATTTCTGAAGGTTATGGAAGACTACCAAAAGGATAAAAATGATAATTTCATATATATATTATATTATATATACGAGTATATTTTTATTTATTTATTTTCCCTTTCACTCATACAACTCGATTGTGCAGAGGACGCGTTCGCGTCGGTAAAGGCAGTTTCTCCGAGCGAAACCCGTTTTACCATCACGGTAGAATATTTATTTATTTATGTTTTTTGCTCTGAGAAGTATTTTAGTATATTTATATAAGTAATTTATTATAAAAATATTATTTTAAACATTTATTTTTTATATGTTTGTGTTGTATAAGGTAAGGACTGACATCCGTGAAGCACAAAGGGTTCCAGATGAAAATCAGCGTCGGGCATATAGGTAATATGTGCCCGACATGAAGCTGATCTGGACACCCATTTGGTCCAGCCGTGAGACACTTGCCCACGTTAATATACCTAAATAGGTACAATATGTTAGTTTTAAGTTTAGATTTTTAGTTTTTTTTTTAATACGTTTATACTTACTTATTTGTTTGTGTCTCTGTGCTGTCAGCTGTGTCCAAATAAACGTCTTTTCTTTCCTTCTTCTTTCTATATATCGAGACCCCTGCGTGCCACTATACAAATAATGATATATGTAATTGATTTAGTAAGTCAAAAGCCAATTTTGGTAAATATAGTAATTATTATTTAAGGATTTTGGAAATTCAACGGAATGGGGATCACAGCTAAGTCATTATAAATTATGTACTTCACTTGAATGAAGCCCTCAATTCACGAAACAGTAAGTTTCTTCTTAAAAATTCGTATAGTATAAAGACAGAGTATGTACATTTAAAAATATTTATTACGTATTTCTTACAGGCTGAACATTAAAAAATATATCACTATATTAGGAATACTGTCGTCTTAACGTTAATAAAGTAGGTATTTTATAACAATGCGTACGAGGCGCGTCGCCAACGCAACGTGCTGAGTCAGGGTTCCCGCGCAAGCTCTTCGATGAAGTGGCGGTCCAGGCGCATGGCGGCCCGGCCCTCGGACTGGCGCATGTCGCGGGCGCCGAGCCGCGTGTAGAACGCCAGCGCCGACGCGTTGCTCTCCAACACGTGCCAGTCGACGCGGTGCACTCCCTCGCGCACCGCCATCTAACACCACCAACAACATTAATATTAATAATAATTATTCGTCAAAGATCTGTCCGTTTTTTCTTTCATTGTTAAAAAAGCTTCTAGACTAACCAAGGAAAACATTGCTTATTAATCTGTGTTTATACCCCATTCGGTGGAATGTTATTATTGATTATTAGATCTCAGGTAGATATCAGTTTTAGATAGTTTTTAATTCCATCAGATAAACAATTTTCTAGCTGTGAAACAAGTGGGTGGTCGCCGCGGGAGCCGGGCGGCAGCATTTCTCTTTTGTGTCACACTAATGAGCGAGATTTGGACAATAATATATGTTAAGTTCTAGAAAAGACTGCAAGGTGAGAGTTCTCACGGCATTTGAACTGTTGATGTTATGTTTGGCATGTTTGCGCAACAACCGCGCGGAAGGTGACAATGGGATATGGGGCGGATGGATTCCGGTAACTATGTAATGATTACCGAAACAAACATCAACATCAATTTATCAGATCGCATCGATAACCGCTTTTTATCAAATGAAACAATCGGCTTTGTAACCGATTGTCTGAAATTATCGAATGAGATCGAAAATCACCGAAATATAGACAATTACGATTACATTATATTTTAACCGACTTCAAAAACGGAGGAGGTTCTCAATTCGACTTTATGTTTTTTTTGTATGTTTGTTACGATTACTCCTTCAATTTTGGGCCGATTTTTAAAATTCTTTTTGTAATCGAAAGGGTATACTCCCGAGGTAGTTCCATAGAAATATTGTAATGATCTGGTCATGGACTTGGGAGATATGGAACGGAACTCCCCGTAGGACGATAGCAGATTATTGTCGTAACAAGTAATTTCGCTTTGTTTATACGTGCTGTGGATGGCTGACGAGTGATGAGGAAGAGGGGGATACGTCGTCACCTCCCGCCCCTCCCGCCCCTCCCGCCTCCTATTTCTATCCAGATTATTTCTTTTCATAAAGATTTCAAATATATACCTCACAAAAGTCTGCCCCAGACTTTTTGTTATTCATAAGCACCACTAAAAATCGTGAAAGAAATCTAGTTAAATTATTTATTCTTGAAAAGAAGGTTAAAGAGGGTATACTTGGCTTGAAACCAACTCCAAAACGTCTTAAAGTTATTTTTGTGATTTTTTTTTACATGTGAAATATAATTATTTAATAATAAGAAAATTTGTAAAAACAATTGATACGGATGGGATTCGAACCCACGATCTTCGACGTACCGTGTCGACGCTCTATCGTTTTTTCAAATTTTCTTATTAAATAATTATGTCTTAAAGTTATTTTAATCTTTTTAGTTCCTTCTGTCGGGTTTTTTTTTTACCTAGGTACACAAATAATATAAAGAGAAAATATTAGATTTTTTGTATATCTGTAATGGATAAACTCAAAAACTATTTTACCGATCTAAAATAAAGAAACATACATACCTGTCTGTTTTACTCGCGAGTAAAACAGGCTGCATTTTAATTTCAAATAATCATCATTTTCCCATGTTGGGGTCAGCTTCCAGTCTTACCGGATGCAGCTGAACACCAGTGTTTTACATGGAGCGACTGCCTATCAGACCTCCACAACCCAGATACTGGGTTACACGATACACCTTGGTAAGACTGGTTGTCCGACTTTCGGGCTTCTGACTACCCGTAACGACTGTCAAAGATCTACAATTGACATCGTTTTAGTCAATTGATCGTGATAGCCTAGTGGTAGTGACCGTTGACTGGCAAGTCATAGGTCTCACCTCTGACTTTTCGTAAGTTATGAGCGTTTTATAAATTAACTAGCTGCCCCGCGCGACTTTGTACGCGTGATTATTCTACCTCTACGCTTTTTCTACTCTACCCTACACTACCCTACGCTACTCTACCCTACACTACCCTACGCTACTCTACCCTACACTACCCTATCTTTCTCTACCCCTACCCTACCCTAGACTACCCCTACCCTACCCTACTCTACCCCTACCCTACCCTACTCTACCTGTACCTTACCCTACCCATACTCTTCTACTCTAGGCGGAGGCGTCGGCGACATCCAACAAATCAAAAACCATGAAAATCGGTCCAGCAGTTCTCGAGTACACCTTCTAATTTTGATGACTTCAACTTTAAAAATGGCAGAATTTCATTTAAACCTAGGTATATTTTCTCCCCATAGTGATTGAATATCGAGACATCCGTTAATTAATTATGCCACTTTGATTTTCTTTCAAATATTGAATTTCCTACACAAACTTTCATCCCCCCCCCCTTTCCCCCCTTATAGATAGAGTTCTCAAAAAGCTGAAACACGTCTTATTTGTTAAGTAAAAAGCTAAATACTAAATTTAATGACGGATTTTTATACCTACAAACTTTAGTCCCCTTTTATATCTCTTTAGGGGGAAAAAATCCAAAATTTTTGATACACATCTTTCTTATTTTTAGCGCATAAGCTTAATACTTATTTTTATACCTGTAACTTTAAAAATAACGAATTTTCCATACAAACTTTCACCCCCTTTTTTATCCACTCAATGGTAGATTTGAAAAAAACAAACTATGCTCGTTTTTCATCTATCTGCCGAAAAGCTGAATACCAAGTTCCGTACATATAACTTTAAAAATGACGGACTTTCATACAAACTCTTATCCCCCTTTTTACCTACTTAGGGGTGGAATTTCCAAAAATCTTTCCTTAGTGCACCCCTAGGGTACTTAAAGAATATTGTCTCAAAATTTCAAGTCTCTAGGTCCACCGGTTTAGGCTGTGCGTTGTCTGTCAGTCAGTCAGTCACGGTACTGTTTTATAAGTATAGATTATCACTTACTCCGTGCCTCGGAAAGCACGTAAAGCTGTTGGCCCTGCGCCTGATTTCTCTCCGATCGTGTCGGAAGGCCGTCCCATCGGACTATGAGAGTGAGGGAATAGAGAGTGCACCTGTGTTTGCGCAAACACTTGTGCACTATAATATCTCCATCGTAATTGGCTAGTCTCCGTTGAGATTGGCCGTTGTGACCGAAATTCGGTCAGGAGAATATTATTATTATTTATTTTTATTTTATAATGTTCATTCACTCGCACAAAACACTCGCGGTTTATTCCACAAAAGTCCCATAGTTAAATTTGACAAAGGTAGGTACAGCCTGGGACCATCATCATCATTGCGTATGGCATTCATCCTGCGTGGATCAGATCTCTATATCTAAATTTTTTAGCCAGCCTACGGCGGCGGGTGTGAGTTTGTGGACTTCCGACATTCCACCGGGAAAACAGCGAAGTGGGCATTCGTTTACCACATGGGAAAGGGTCTGGCAAGGTGCTCCGCAATCGCACTGTGGTGACTCCCTTAATTCCCATTTATGGAGGTGGTGATTAGTTTTCCCGTGGTTGGAACGGAATCGATTCAATCGCGTCCAGGACCAGGACCAGGGACCAAGAGAATAACATACCTACAATTTTATAACATATATATATGGAGAAAAATTATAATTTGACGCGGACTAAGTCGCGGGTGACATCTAGCCTAGTGTAATATTATTCTCGCATTTTAGCAATACACTTTAAGTATTTTGAATAGGTCGGAATAAACATAGGTGGATGGTGGTGGTGTGGATCAAACAATGCATACCCGGCAGAGCTCCCGCAGCAGACAGAGGCCGATGCCGTGTCGGCGAGCGTGCGCGCGCACGTACAAGTCCTCGATGTAGAAGGCTCGCCGCGTCCACGATGAGTAGGCGCGGTTGCACAGCGCGTGGCCCACCACCGCGCCGCCGCGCTCCGCCACCAGCACGAAGAACCACGCCGGCGACGACTCGAACCCGTCGCACACCAGCTCTACACACACAATCATGTTGCGTCACCACTGCTGCGCTGCAGCGCTGGCGTGAATATGTTGACATCATTCATCGTACCACTTAGTCTGGAACTTTACTGACTCATTTACCAGTCGCTACCAAGTTTTAGCGCCGTGAGTATGTCAGGAAGGAGGGATGCATATTGCACACGTCCATGTGTTTTCATTTAAGGGATAGCGGAAGGTTTTTCTTCATGAAACACCTTATGACGCGGAATCTTCCGGAAAATGCCTGGAAACTCCTTTCCATGCCATTCCGGGCCATGCCCCCGCATGGCCCAATAGTCTTTTCTGGACTTATCTGGACATGTCAATATAACACAATTTACATAGAAATACTTCAGTTAGCATAACTTGACATCAAAAATACCTCAGCTGGCCATGGCTCGACACTTCAATTTGTTTAACCGACTTCAAAAAAAGAGGAGGTTCTCTATGGTTTCTTTTTATGTTTGTTACCTCAAAACTCGCTCATTTATGAATCGATTTGGAAAAATCTTTTTCTAAATGAAAGGTTCTTCTTCCAGATTGGTCCAATAGAAATATTGTCATGGTCTGATCATGAACTTCGGAGGTAGAGAACGGAACTCCTCATAAGATTATAGCAGAATTGTTGTCACAAGTAATACCTATTGCTTTGTTTATAAGTGTAGTCGATGGCTGGCCACTAACAAAAAGGAGGGGGAGGGGTGCGTCGACCCCCTTCTCCTATCACTTTCCAAGATGAATTATATTGTGTGAGGAATCGTTTGAAAGTACTTTACATAAGGATTTCAATATTAACCTTGACATGAGGTTTTGAACTTGTGACAAGTTAGACATGCTGAAATGCTAGATGTCAACATATTACGAAACACGATTACTGTAAAAATAATACAAATGTATTTGAAATAATGGATTTCATTTATAAAATCTGTATGCGTAGGAAATACCTATTATGCCAAAAATAAAAACCTACATGTGGAGATTTCAATGTGTTCATGGCAGCCACTGAGCCACGGATCTACACGGGTGTACCTACTATGCGTAGGCACATTTAGTTAGAGTCACTTGTAATAACGATGCAGTGTTGTTTTCATGAACTGGTTCACCACTGACTCCTGTGGTCGAACACCAGCGAGCGTGGCCGCTGGGGCCAGCCACAGCCAGCAGTCCACTCACCGTCTATGGAGAGCCGCGGCCCGCTCGGGTCTCCTTCGTACTCCGCCAGCTCCTGTGAAGTTGCCACACTTTCATCTCACTCTGTTCTCTTAGCCTTATTATTCGTATTTATAAACGTGTTGGGGTAATGTGAGTAATGGGTACCCGTCTTGTAAATTAATTTGTTATTTGTCTTGTAATTTTGTAACAAATTAAAAAAATTGATCTGATTAAAATGATCTGAGAACAGCTTGTCACCCTGCACCCGATCTAGTGAAGGTGCACCTACGGAGTAAGTAGCTACGACTGTAAACACAGGTGTCGCCCGTGTTGGTGTGTGTGGTGTGTAATGTTGCTGTCACTAGTTAAAAAGGAACAGTTCCCACGATGATGTACAAGCTAATTGGTTTGCAAATAGTTGTTTCAATGTGCGACGGAATACGAAAATGTTCATTCAAATGCCGTATGACTTTCGCTTGGATTTTAAAATAGGTAGGTAGGTAGGTACTAATATTTTTTTCATATTTGAGTTCACAATAGGAATCACATAGAAATAGTAATTTTTTAGCTGAGTCTTAAGTCACTTCCTAAGTCCTTCGGTAAAGAAAGGGATTTGGAAAGTGTCGAAGTAGACAACACAAGTTGTTATGT
Organism: Protodeltote pygarga; assembly: GCA_936450705.2. Classification (NCBI taxonomy): domain Eukaryota; kingdom Metazoa; phylum Arthropoda; class Insecta; order Lepidoptera; family Noctuidae; genus Protodeltote; species Protodeltote pygarga. The sequence goes on along the minus strand of OW388253.2, from coordinate 16,801,944 downwards.
TAATTAATTAATCACCTTAAACATTAGTTAATTATATTATCCATTAAGTATTCTCGGCAATAATAATGATGCTTGTTAGACCGACTCGCTCATTAGTTGTGGACAGAAAGGAACTGTAGCTGTATTATGTATGAACAAGTTAAAATTACCTTGATCTAGAAATAACTGCCGGTAAATGTTTAGGGAGTTATTTTATTTCTGTCCAATACAAATTAACAAGAATAAAATGTTTTGATATCATACCATACTACCTACATACTACAACATACCATGCATAGACATAACACTCAGCTGTTTATGGTTTTTTTTTAAGTTATATGAATGAAGATGATATTAGCGAGAGTATTTAAGATTTGCTCACGTGTATCAAATTGAGGACGACAGGCATGTCATCACGCGTGGCGAGTCGCACGGTGACGGGCTGCGCAGGCGCCTCGCTTGTGTCGCCCTCACCGACATATTCAGACGACATAGCGCTGCGTTTGGATGCTCGGCGCACACTGAGTCACTGACTCGCCTCACCCACCGCGTGAGAGCGGGACGTCAGCGTCGCTCGCCCCCCTCGCCCCCCTCGCCACCCTACGCGACACGCCACTACATGCGACATCTAGCCGAGCAGACACACAATGACACAACGCTAGCCAAGTTAAACATATTGACATAACATCACACCAGGTGTCGCTACTATGTTGATTATGATACCTAATTACTTAGTCAAATTTATTTAGAATACATTTTACATATCCCATGGATATTATCCATATAATGTCAGTAGAGACAACCTTAACCTAACCTAGTGTTAGTAACGTAACGAGCAACTGGAGCTGCTGACTGGCTGGCACCAACCTGTGTGTGGTGTGGCCTGTGACTGTATCGCACGCGCACCCAGTGTGCAACATCGGATAGTCCCACCTATCTATGACATAATAAACTCTAGCCTGGATGCTGTGGACATTCTACATGTACCTACTACTGTAAACACAATAGGTACATTCAAACACCATTATTAGCCCTTAGTGAACATCCGGGGTGCGCTACCAGTGTACAAGAATGCGGCAACCCACACCCAACAACATTCTGAATATATTGAGGTATTAACTGATTAAATGTCCTGGTTATTAACTATTTGTATGAAACTAACCGTAATGTTGTTTAATTATTTAGTCCTATATTAACCTTCAAACGAAATAATGCTACTGATTTTCGCTAGGTGGCGTTTCATGTCTTAAAATACTTTGATAACTTGATACTGACTGACTTAAATAATTGATAATTTTATTTTGAAACAATTAGGTATTTACTCGTTATTATATGGGTAGTATTTAAACGAGTAACTGTCAATTAAAATTTGAAGTGGCAAAAATAATTAATTTACATTATTGTATTACTAAGTTAGCGACCAGAAGTGCAAAAGCGAGTGACGAGAAATGAACAGAACACCAACTTACAAACCTTCATTTGAGTTACTTAACATACAAAATCGAATACGTGATATTGAACGTGAATATTTTGTGTAAAAAATTCTGTATTATAAGAGACATCAAAGTGGCGTAACTATGCATGTAGGTATATCTCGATATTCAATCACTAGGGGAGAAAATATAGAAGATAAAAGTTTGAATGAAATTCTGCCATTTTTAAAGTTGAAGCCATGAAAATTAGTAGGTATACACGAGAACTGCTGGACCGATTGTCATGGTATTTAATTTGCTGGATTAGTCTCCGCCTATAATAGAAGAATCGAAGAAAAAAAAAATGTCGAAAAAAAAAGTCCGATGGGACGGCGATCCGACGCGACCGTAGAGAGATCAGGCTCAGGGCCAAGACTTTACGTGCTTTCCGAGGCACGGAGTAAGTGATAATTTATTAATTTATAAAACGCACATAACTAACGAAAAGTCAGAGGTTCGAACCCGAGACTACTGACTTGCCAGTCAACGGTCACCAGCACTAGGCTATCTCGACTCAAGTAGATTAGTTATAAATATTGTTACATTGCAGCATTGGCGCATTTCCCCTTCTGCTAAAAAAAGGCGGTCTACTAGCTGCCCGACCGCGGCGCGGTGCGGTTTGTGGTTATTCTACCTCTACGCTTATTTTAACATACCATAGGTAATTGTACACTACCCTACCCTACCTCTATTCTACGCCTACCTTACCCTGCACTACCCCGACGACATATTCTCAGAGCTACAAAATATACACAAAATCATAAACATCGGTCAAGCCGTTTCGAGGAGGTCGATAACACAAGATTTATAGAGAATAATTATTAGAGAATAATTTCTCAATTTCAATGGGTATCAAATTGCATGTTGCCGTCCGTTGTAGCGTTCTATGGGCGAGGAGGATGTTGACGGTGAATGGGATCACATAGTTCCAATTGGAGCGCCCTACAAATACAAGAAATAGACAATACTTACATTCACACTTACATTTTCATTGCCAATCTTTATTGTTTGGTCTGAAATTTTGAATTCTGAAGACTGTTATATTATATATCTGCGTAGTCTTTTCCCGACTATGTTGGGGTCGGCTTCCAGTCTTACCGGATGCAGCTGAATACCAGTGTTTTACATGGAGCGACTGCCTATCAGACCTCCACAACACAGATACTTGGTTAGACGATACCCCTTGGTAAGACTGGTTTTCAGACTTTTGGGCTTCTGACTACCCGTAACGACTGTCAAAGATCTACAATTGACAGCCGGGGCCAACAGCTTAACGTGCTATTAATTAATTTATTATAATACGCACATAATTTACAAAAAGTCAGGCGCGCCTTGGGTTCGAACCCGAGACCTCTGACTTGCCAGCCAAACGATCATACCATTAAGTTATCACGACTGCACACGGCTATAACCACTTGAATTATTTGTAAGACCCAAACTTGTACCTACACGTTGTTTGCAAATAAATGACAACACGACAAATGACAACAATCACAAATGAGTGGCCCCTTGCAAGACATCTGCAGGAACAGCACTGCAGCTGTAACAATCCACACCAAAATAATATTAGAAAACAAACTTTTACTTACGAACTACATGGCCCATTGGTTAGTATGGCGGGATCACTTATAGCTGTGTTAGTAGAACATTGATATACAATACTGGAACATCACAAACAGTCCATCCATAATATCAAGTCCCATGGAACACATGAAGCTTGATACTACGCCTACCCATTGGAGGCCCATCCACATCTAGCCGCTCCGCAAAAACCTTCAGGATGCTGTTGGAGCTTCCCCTTACTCTGCGGATTATTGATTTCTTATGCATTAACGCAAAAAAATCATCAATTTGCGCATCAGCGAACATACCCACTAGTATTACACTACCAGAATCTACCCTTTAAATAAAACTAAGATGGCCGTAGCCGCCGAGCGCAATCTCTTCTGCTTTCTGTTCTGGGCTTTGCTGATTCCTTGCAAGAGACGAATCCCTTAGTATCGGAACTCATCAAACGAACGGAAAATAATACATAGAAATACGGTCATTATTGGAATTCGTGACCCATGTACATTGTACAGTCCTGTGTACTGACACACGGCTACACATCAAGCTACACTTATCTAGTACCTATAAGCTGACATTTTGTTGTACCGAGAGCCTACACAATGCGAGGTCAGTTCATACTGGTTTTGTATACCTACCGTACCTAATAGTTACCTATTCGGCAACTTCATGATTCAAACATCGTTTCTTACCTATTCTACATATTTCTATGCTTCATAAGTAATATAAACTCTCGGGATTCTGGAATGGGACGGGAAAACAAGTAAGGGTGATTGTAGAAGGGGGAAATAGGCCTCTTCTGTTTTCACTGACCGTACAAAACACGACAGTACAGGGACTACCCCGGTCGAGCCGGCCCATTCTCCTTAGTTCCTCCTCGCCTCGGTTCTAACACCATCCTACTACTATTATAAAGGCGAAAGTTTGTAAGTATGGATGTATGGATGTATGGATGTTTGTTACTCTTTCACGTAAAAACTACTGAATGGATTTGAATGAAACTTCACCACAATATAGCTTATACATCAGAATAACACATAGGCTACAATTTATCAACATATCATGCGGGCGAAGCCGCGGGCGGAAGCTAGTATTATAATAATTGCCGCGGTTGCGGGAGACGAAAAGTTGACTGACTGACTGCTCGGTCAATTTGCAGCTGCTGGCGTAGCGACTGCTGCAACCTTAATATTGTTGGTATCTGGAGTGAAGAGGTAGAAACCTAGGAAGGTAGGTTTACCTCAAAGAAAGTGAGTGGTCACGCTGGCGGTCCCTGTGGTCGGCGTGGAGTGTGGACTAGTGTGGAGGCGTTGCAGAGACAACGGCGGGTGTCGGAGGAGGTCCGGCCGCGGCCGGGGTCAGGCGTGTCGCGACGTCTTCGTTGCGTAAGCGCGGCGCGGGGCGGGGGCGCGGCGTGCGCCGGTGCTCGCTCGCGGAGCTGCCGGACTCGCGCGCTATCGACCGCCGCGCGCACGCGCACCGCGCACCTCGCGACGGAGTCTGCAACACGCTCGGCTTGCGCCCGCGCCTCGCCGCGCTCGGTGATGCTGTGCCACGCGCGCCACCCACCGCTCTGACTGCGACTGCTCACAACCTGCACCTGCTGCGGAACCATGGCCACCACCAAGAACGAGTACCACTTTGGTGAGTGACTCGCAGCTCTTCGATTGTTGTAGTGAACTCGACCATGTAGTGTGTGGCTCCTGGTTTCTGCCGACAGCCCTCGTTTTACCTCTCGTCAGTCAAAGGTAAAAAAATATGTTTTTAAGGTCATTTAGGTCTAATTAGAAGCTGCAATCGGATTCCATGTTCATGAAAATTAATGATATTGGTAGGTATTGTGCATGCATTTAACTCAACATATTAGGTATGTGTGTGCCTCCTAGTCGAGCTACCCAATCCTCTCTCAATACTCTGCACCGTCACAAGTATGTAATGTCAATATGATAATCGGAGTGTCCCTCTATTTGTAATCAGTCAAGTCAGGTTGCTGGGTGACACGTGACAGTGCTGGTGTTGTCTTTCCATTGTACGATAAAGTTTGTTAGTCACATCACCGCGGACTAAGGCTTTGTAGCCATGTTGCAAGCAATATATGGCCCTTTAAGATGGCAAATGAGGTCGGTGGCAAACCATAATCCTAGAAACGTAGGTACCTACTAAAACACCTATGTGTCTAGAGTTGGACAACCGGGAGTCTCAAGGAAAATGGAATAGGTATGATGGCACGGAATGTAAGAAGAATGTTCCGACAAGCGCTCGCTGCTCGTGCGGCTCGTGCGGCTCGTGCGGCTCGTGCTGCTCGTGCTGCAGTAACCTAAGTGTAGCATCGTGCTGAGATAGAAGGCTTTTTGGCCTAGTACAGGTTTTTCAGAAAGCTCTCTTTTTTTTGTTTTGTTTGTAATTTATGTTCGTAATATGTGTTAGATAGTAATGTGAAATAATAATATAATAATATAAATAATTTTTGTTTACTATAGTAAGACCATATATGACCTTCGCTCAAGCGCTATCATGTCCTCGTGCGCTAATGCCAATGATTAGCTGATGAGCTCTCGGAAATTTCGTTATAATATACATAGAGTATTCAAGAAAATAGTTATATATCTATAAAAGCTTTTAAGGAACTTCTTCTTCTTCTTCAATAAGTATTTGTTAATCGGTAGTATAATAAATATTAAGGAAACGTTAATAGGTAATTAATTAATTAAAAAATGTTGGTTTGTAAACCATACATAAATAAATAAATTTAAGTAATGTAACAGTACCTATTAACCATATCATTACCAATTATTTTCACAAAGTCAAGCGGTGAATCAAGCTTCAAAGGCATGTATTGGCTTGTTTAGGCAGAAAGTTAATGAACACCCGGTTGATGAGAGATCATTTAATAATTTAATCAGTGGTAGGTTAGATACCAATCCCAGGTGTCACCGCTGAACCTTCTTCAATCAGGTGATTGTCATGCCTTGCGCAGTAAGTTATGCTTTATTCTAAACTCCTTGCAAACTAACCTGAACGCATACCAAGTAGCAGGCTGGCTGCAAGAGGAGATGAATGTCGTCTGTCATAGAATTACATAATTGTCCGAATGTCACGTAACGTTCAGCTGTGTACTCCTGGCGAGTTGTCCGGACCGCCGCCGGCCGGACGGGCCCGGGTGTGGCTATTCGGCAGCTCGCTGTTTTGAGCCGTAGATTACAACGCTCGTAATATGTAGGTACCTAGTAGGTATATTTTTGCGCTACTTTATCACAAAATCGCAATTCTTTGTTTAGATCTAGCGTAGGCTCATGACGTCGAACTAAGTTGAACGCGCGAGCTGTAGTGCAATGTAGAGTAGCAGGCGGCATCCGCCGGCGAGCCGATGTGAGCTCTGTGGCGCGGGCGCACGGTCGCAGTCGCTGCGCACTCTGACTAACTTTCGACCATTCGTGTCTCGCAATTTCTTATCGCTGAACGTTTGCACACAATTTTTATATGGCGTGCACCAGTTCGAGTTCACGAAGCCGACTCGAAGCAAGGCGCGGGGCACGAGGCGCAAGGCGCGGGGCGCTACGGTTTCTGCCGAGTGCTAACACGACGATGCTGCGCTAGCGCTGTGTCCCCGTTAAGGTCTTCTGCAAGGCGGCACGCGAGACAAACGGGAGTCGTAGCACTTTATCTTGGGGCGATTAGATAAAGCTGGGCTCGCACACGCGACGCGGTGGCACAGGCAGTAGGCTCGCACGCGCGCCCGGCGCCGGTGCCGCCGCGCCGCTTCCTTGTTATTGTTAGCGAGTGTTGACCGCCACCGCTGACCCGCTTTCTGCCGCCGCACCTGCACCACCGCGCACTCCGCGGAGCGTTTTTATGTCCCTACATTAGCAACTAGGTACTCCTTTATTACATTCTACGACACAGTACACTAGCTAAACGAAGTGTTACCTCACTGTGAACAGCGCAACGAAAAATTTTCTAGGTTCGTAGAGCGCGTAGTTTGAATTCAATAATAACGAAGGTAGTCCTGATATCCCAACAGTCGCGCGCTGGGCTGCGGCACGGTAATAATGTGGCTGCGTTGATGGCGCGAGTGAGGTGCGCGGACGCGGCGGGCGGTGACAGCGGTGACAAGCGCCCGCGTGGGGGTGCTTCCGGTACTCACTGATAACAAAACATTATTAACATGTCAAGCGTTTTTTCAAGCATGTCAAAAATTATTGCTTGCAGTCGCAGCCCCCTTGCAACCTCTCAAACTGTCAATATTAGGCGGTTCTAGGCATGATAGTGTGTTCTCTTACATTCCCCGCGTTCATATCGTCTGCGTCGTGTTGTGTCGTCATTTACATTCCCCGCGTCGCGTTCGCGTCGTGTTGTGTCTTCATTTACATTCCCCGAGTCACGTCCGCGTCGTGAACTGTCTTCGTTTAGATACATTACCCACGTTAAGTCCGCAGCGCGTAGCTTTCATATCCTGCGTCGCGGAAGCGTCGAGTTGTGTCTTCATTTACATTCCCCGCGTCGCGTCCTAGTCGAGTTGTGTCTTCATTTACATTTCCCGCGTCGCGGAGGCGTCGAGTTGTGTCTTCATTTATATTCCCCGCGTCGCGTCCGCGTCAAGTTGTGACTTCATTTACATTCCCCGCGTCGCGTCCAAGTCGACTTGTGTCTTCATTTACATTTCCCGCGTCGCGGAGGCGTCGAGTTGTGTCTTCATTTATATTCCCCGCGTCGCGTCCGCGTCGAGTTGTGTCTTCATTTACATTCCCCGCGTCGCGTCCGCGTCGTGTTGTGTCTTCATTTACATTTCCCGCGTCGCGGAGGCGTCGAGTTGTGTCTTCATTTACATTCCCCGCGTCGCGTCCGCGTCGTGTTGTGTCTTCATTTACATTTCCCGCGTCGCGGAGGCGTCGAGTTGTGTCTTCATTTACATTCCCCGCGTCGCGTCCGCGTCGTGTTGTGTCTTCATTTACATTTCCCGCGTCGCGGAGGCGTCGTGTTGTGTCTTCATTTACATTCCCCGCGTCGCGTCCGCGTCGAGTTGTGTCTTCATTTACATTTCCCGCGTCGCGGAGGCGTCGAGTTGTGTCTTCATTTACATTTCCCGCGTCGCGTCCGCGTCGTGTTGTGTCTTCATTTACATTTCCCGCGTCGCGGAGGCGTCGTGTTGTGTCTTCATTTACATTCCCCGCGTCGCGTCCGCGTCGAGTTGTGTCTTCATTTACATTTCCCGCGTCGCGGAGGCGTCGAGTTGTGTCTTCATTTACATTTCCCGCGTCGCGTCCGCGTCGTGTTGTGTCTTCATTTACATTTCCCGCGTCGCGGAGGCGTCGTGTTGTGTCTTCATTTACATTCCCCGCGTCGCGTCCGCGTCGTGTTGTGTCTTCATTTACATTTCCCGCGTCGCGGAGGCGTCGAGTTGTGTCTTCATTTACATTTCCCGCGTCGCGGAGGCGTCGAGTTGTGTCTTCATTTATATTTCCTGCGTCGCGGAGGCGTCGTGTTGTGTCTTCATTTACATTTCCCGCGTCGCGGAGGCGTCGAGTTGTGTCTTTAATTACATTCCCCGCGTCGCGGACGCGTCGTGTTGTGACTAATCTTTCACTCTCCAGTCTTCTCTTCCACCATAGGTACGCACAATAAATAACTTGTGGTCTTGTAGCTTCTTAAACTCAAGTAAAGTATTTTATATTAATTCTTAGTTGGGTACGAGTAAATAACTATATGACTAGGAATTATTATACATATAATATGATCATGCCTCGGAGAGCAAGTAAAGCCATCGCTCGGTCCTGAGGTGTTACTTAAAAACAAACGTCGATGTTTCGGAACGAAACGTAATAATGAGGACGCAAACCTTACCATCAAATCTGAACAGTTTAATTGTACTCAGTGCTTTCGTCTGTCGTTTTGTTTAAAATCCATATCCAAACAATGGAATTTGATCAAGTTACCTTTCAAATAAAAAAACTGAATCCAAATCAGTTAATCCGTTTAGGAGCTACGAAACCACAGACAGACATAAAGACACACAGATACACGTTTGTGACCGACGCAAAAAGATGATTTAACGAAAGGAAAAAACGAACAAACGTGCGGTCATTATGTGTCCGTGGAGTACGCGCCGCGGCGCGGGCGCGGGTCATCTCCGTAGTCCGCACAGCAACAGCAACAGCTCCCAACGATCGTGTCGCTCTTTGAGTGTACAAGTAGCCACTCAGAACAAACCGTAAGACGTGTTCAACGCTGTCCGTCTGCAGTGATGCGGCTACTTGACCCATGCTTAAAGTTTCCCTTACCACGTCCCTTACACCTTGTATTGATAATCGACTTACAAAAAAGAGAAGGTTCTCAATTCGATGCGTCTTTTTAGGACTCCGTTCTCCGATGTATTACCAGGCAGGTACATAGAGTTTTATTATGTCTATCCGTCTGTCACAGCCATTTTACTCACAAGCTTAGAAGCTGTTCGTCATGAATTAATTATACATATATGTATTTAATTATAACGCCGCGAGCCGACAAAGTTAACAAATAAAGTTAAAATAAAATAAATATTTTAGGGGGCCTCTTATGTATGTAAAGTGTGGATGATATTTTTTTCACGTATCATAAATATAGAATACAATTTCGAGCATGTTTTTCAACCCCTGGATGACTGGATTTTGATGCATAATCCCAGGAACCCGAGACTATCTCCGGACGACGCTATTTACTATTACTTTAATAAACAATTTTAATTAATAATACATTTTAAGAAACTATCTAAGTTGTTGCGACCCGTGAGCTCAGCAGTACACGAGTAGGTTCGGTCAGTGCTCTCAGGCGCCTGGTAGAGGTATGCGAGTGCGACGGCGCGGCGCGGGCCCGCAGCGCAGGCTCAGGTACAACTCGAGCAAGAGCGAAATGATGGTGTTCAAGTCCAGTCCGAAAAGCTTGACACCGTCCTCCAAGTCGCGTGACTTGGGGAACGATACTGCTCTCAAAAGAGCGTCGCTTCACTGGGTAGGTGGGTTGTTTTTTGTCGATATGTAATTAGTGCCCTTAATGTAAAGTTCGAAACCGACCACGAGCGGGATTTCAACCCACTGGGTAAAAGCCCCCAGTCGCTTTTTATCCAGTAGGTTCAAATCCCACTTGTGGTTGACTTTTTTCTGGTCGGATTTTAGTTTTCTTACTTTAAAGTATAATAATAATCTGTACAAAATTTATCGGTGTGATGATATCAGTTAGTGAGTTGTGTCTGTCAATGTAAATATCGTTGTGTCCGGGGAAGGAGCGGCGCGCGGCGCGCGGGCGGCAGCGGCGATAAGCGGCGCCCTCGGCGACCCCGGAGCTCCCCGGCCGCGGCCAGCATTTGTAATATCATCATTAATACATATACCCACTACCTCTACCTCTAGTCAGATACTCCTGAACTGCTGGTACATGAACCTGGGCTTATGTCGAGCGTTGCTTGCGTACCTATTTGGTAGATAAGCTGACAAACATATCGGTTGTGATTGTGATCCTCACGAGTTGAAAAAAAAATCCAAGAGCGTGATGACGCGGGCAGTTCTTCGTATAAAGCGCGTACGTGCCGCGCGATAGCTGCCTGGCGCCCGCGCCGGTCTGCGACACGTTTCTAAACCGCGAACGCATCGTTTTCGTTACGTGACGTGCTCAAAGATCATCGATCGATATGTAGAATTGCGTTGCGACACGACTGCTGCCACCGCGCGCCTGCGCTGCGCCGCGCCGTACACGTCTTTGCATCTCTGAATTATCTGTTTGTTAATTCGAGGTATATCACATAACAGCCCAGACTAACTAAGCACAGACTAAGTATCTCCCTCTTTTTCGTGAGGGTCTGAGTTTAAACCGCCTGTACACCTCAGACAAGGGTTTAAACACTGTTGAAAAATCTCTCAAATGCGCGTCCTTATGATGTATTCTGCCATTATTTTGGCTAGTAGTAATTAGTAATTTCTGAACACTTACAAATTTAAAAAGCCCGAGATGAAAAATCCAAATAGTAACCGTGCCGAACGTTGCCGAACGTTGCCGAATCATTTGTGGACCGACAAGGCGTCGAGCATGCTTGCCATTTCAAGTGTTCATTTTGTTTATGTAGTAGCTAATTAGAAATTAATTATAAAAAGACCATGAATTTTAACAATTTGATTTGAAATTTGGTTCAGAAAAATGAAAAGGAAGGAAGGGACTCATTTTGAGCATTTGATAAATTGATTAATTTTGTATTAAAAATGTTAAAATTCATGGCTTTTCTTTTATTTAGGACACTATGTTATTTAGCAAAAAAATATCCTTATGATGAAGCCTTTTGATCGGTATAATAAAGGTACAGGGTGATTATTTTTCTAATGTAACGGGTTCAATTCCCGGTTCAACCATGTAATTATTTAAATATCTATGAATGCAGTTTAAACTGTTTTTTAAATTCAAATAATGTCTTGTTTCAGTAAAATGTTCCATCTACAATATTCAAGGTACTTTCCCTCCATGTGGCATAACCGTGGGACGGCCTGTATATGATATTTTGTGATGTGACAAACTAAAATGTATGTTTATTTTATTTTCAATTAGCGACGGGTCCTGTATTTCATTTAGAACATGCTCAATCCGTTCCACAATAGTCTAAGTCTTGACACCATATTTAATCCGAATTTTGAAGATATATAGTATACGCGTAAATACCCTTTTTAGGCTTGAACTTAACAATAACAAAAAACAGTCATAAATATATATATAGTTAAAGAAACAATTATAATATTAAAATAAAATAAATCGATAATTTAAAAATTCGTAGCAGTGTGCTACAAACTTATCACTTTCGCGTAGCACCTAAATTACTCAGAAGGTTGGACGCCGGCGGGTCATGTTTTTATGTATCAATAAAATAGAAGAATATATCTATACTATACAACAAGATTCAACGTTTACCAAGATTAACCAAGGCACTAAAACTCTAGTATTATTTAATAAATAAATGAATAATATTACAAATTTTACTACGGGCGTAGCGTTGGCATTAATAAAATAATAATAATAAAAATAACAAAGAAGGAACGTTTTTATAATGTACATACCTTCATCTTAAATTTCCATACCAAATATTTATCACAAAAGTAATGTATTTTCGAATATTTGGTAAGATCTAACAGGCAACAATCGCTGTCGTAACAGTTAGCAATAACTAATGTTTGGGAGTGACACTTTCGATGACAAAACTGGAATGAAGTTAACTAGCAAACTACATTCAATGTGTAGTTTTAGTAAGTTTGAATAGCACTGATAGCCTAGTGGTATGACCGTCGACTGACAAGTCAGAGGTCTCGAGTTCGATCTCAAGGCCCGCACTTCTGACTTTTCGTAAGTTATGTGCGTTTTATAAATTAATTATCAGTTGCTAAGACGGTGAGGGAAAACATCGTGACGAAACCAGCACACCAAAGAGATTTTTCAATGGTGTGTAAAGCCATGTCAGAGGCCTACGGGCGGTTTAAACTCTGACACCAGGTTGTTCATCAACCATACGATAAAAAAAAGTAAGTTTGAGGGTATCAGATTGTATAATGAGTACAAATTTCAGGAAATACCCAAATGACTTTTTTATTTTTGTCGATCCCTGGGACCATAGTGCAGCGGTTAGTTGGATTTCAGCATCTAAGAGATGACGGTTTCTAAAAGCTTCTATGCATTATGGTTATATCTATATGTTTATCAGAAAGAAATAGGTGAGTTGGATGGGGCTAGAGTGTGGCAAGCGTGGGCGCTGCGAGCGTGCTGCGCGGAGCGGTGCGCGCACTGCTGGAGTGCGGCGCCCGCGCCGGCGCGATCATGGCGCGGCGTCGTGGACACTGGGGCTTGTGACGCCGTGTTGTGTGTGGATCGTACAATTATTTTTACAGTCGCCAGTGTGCCGGCAGAGCGGCTCGGAGTGCGGGGCGAGGGGGCTTCACTGATAACGCTGAACCGGCGACCTCCGGCCTCTGCGCTTAAAAAGTATTAATATCACCATTTATTTAAACATCCATCCCTCCCTCCTCCTCCCCTCCCCCTCTGCCTTTGTCGCGTACCCCGCCTGGCCTCTGTCGGACACTAGCAATGACATTCTAGTTATTATGAGTAACTATCTACTAACAAAATAGAGTTACTACTACCTAAGTAATACTCAGAAATACTCTAATCTACCGCACCTATTACTAGAGAAAATGTTGAGGTATTTGGTAATAGGCATTGAAGCTTATTCATCCTTAGTATTCCATTGAGCGAGAGCCACTGGAGCTGGAGACGATCAATTCAAAACTGACGATGACGGTAGTGATGGTGCTTATCATAGCATCCATTATTAATTATAAAATTAGTATAAAAATAAAAATTCAAAATGTTGATCTTAAATTTTGAAAATTGAGTAAAAGCCCGCGCAGGCGCGTGATACAATTTATAATCCCTAGAATAGTTGTAGTATTGTAGTACGCACTTTGACTGTGAGTACAATGGCGATGTATTATACGAGCACATTTGTACAGGATCATCTTCTACGGCGTGGGGACATTTGAAAGGATGAAAATGACTTGCATATGATTTCCCATATGAACGCATCGTTCGAAGTTGACAAATTATATTAAAAGTGAAACGTTAACTTAAATAATATAGGATTAAACATATATAAGATATTGTTTACGATTAGGATGTTGATCAGACTCGTCTTGCTGAAATTTCAGTAAAAATGTAGTATACGGTAGGTGTATCTATTTTATGTGGGTACTCTAACTTTCGTACCATACATACACACATAAGATCACCCTTTTTTCCCATGGGAGTAGGCAGAAAGTACAGAACGCCAGCTGCTGCGGTTCCTACATACTCCTTTTGCCTCGTCCACATCACCAATGAGGTCAGTGTACCTATGTACTTGTAGGGCGGTCCCCTCCCTGCGCTTTCCCTAACATTCGCCATATGCTATGCATCCTCTCAACATGACAAACCATCTCAACATACTCTTTTCATTTCGTGTGCCTTATCACCTTATTCCACATTGATCATTCAAAGTACTCATACTTCGCAAGGAACGCATTCCCACTGCATTTATCCTACTGTTATGTGTATTCTGGCACACCCAGCATTCACTTCCATACATTAGAGTAGGTACCAGCACACCATTGTGGGCAGGCCTCGAGCTTTCATAGACATCGACCGGCGCCACAACAACTGCAAATATACTAATTAATTCACCTGTTTGAAGATATATTTGACACAAAAACATTAGGCCAGCGTTTTGATCCCGAGTAGGTAGGGTAGGATAGGTCTTCAAAAATTTTTCGGGCTCCCGGCCCCCACGACCCCAGCGTCGTGACCCCAAAAGACTTAAATAAGTAGCCGCTATCTAGGATACTATATTTGCGTCTTTTGAGAGCCTCATCTGATTCCACCGCGCCGCGCTTGCGCCTACATTGTATTCCAGGAAGATGAAACGGAGCCAGCAGGTGGCATCACATACCAAGGGCCTCCCCATCCTCCACGGAATTAGTGTTCCATCCATTCCATCGGGTCTCTTACCATCGTCCCGCGACAATCCACATGGCTCTAAAATGGCTACTCAGTGGGCGGTGGTAAGAGCCCGACGCGCGACGTATGAGGGACGTATGAGATACTACACTCCGATTCCCGAAATCAATCCGTGGGTAAAGCCGGTAGTATTAATAATACATATATCTATAACTTGTTTCTATCTTTTTATTAAAAAAGTTTACGCAGTTGGGTGTTTTGTTTTTTTTAAATATTTTTATATGAGTTGTAGCACCGCGTAGAGCTGCGTAGCGCTACGCGGTGCTACGCCGGGTGGGGGATGCAGTCTTTGGGCTATGCAGCGAGTGGTTCGTGAATTCGTGATGTACCATTCGAGCTCCCGTAGGTACTACATCCACTAAGTAAGTTGTATCCACTTCATTTTGTTAGTCGATTACCGCAAAGTGACACGTTATCGACGTGACAAACACACGCGTGATTGCACAACATTTATTTACGTAGTTATCAAAACTTTATATTTTTCCTTTATGTACTTAATATACTTAATACTTCATATACTATATGTACTTAATTTAATAGTAAATACTTACTTATTTGTTTCTTGCTTGTCTTAAGTTGTATGCAACCGTCGACGTCGCACGACTTTCAATAGAAAGGTTACTGTATTGTATAAGTTTTTTTTACAAAAACAATAGGATACCGGACTTCAAAGCACTAAAAACCGGGCAAGTGGGAGTCGGACTTGCCCACCGATAAAGACAATATTTTTTATGATTTAATTATAAATGTATTGTAAGTGAAGTGACAGCCTAGTAGTATGACCGTTGGACTGCCAAGTCAAAGGTCTCAGGTTCGAACCCAAGGCGCGCATCTCTGACTTCTCGTAATTTATGTACTTATTATAAATTAATTATCCGTACCTCGGAAAGTACATTAAGCCGTTGGCCTCGGCTGTCATGGAGATCTTTGACAGTCGTTATAGGGAGTCAGTACCCTCATAAAATCCTGATAACTGATCTAACCTTAGAATATCGTATCCCTTTGGGGTTGCGGGCGTCAGATAGGCAGACGCTCCGTAGAAAACTGATATTCAGCTACATCAGGTTAGACTAGAAGCCGACCCCAACAAAGTTTGAAAATAATAAGGCTAGGAGGATGATATAAATGTATAGTTTTCAGTTTTCAGGCTTTTCCTGTATTTGTAGTAGATATAAGACGATATTACTTGCCTAATAACATACATAGTTCTAGGTCAACGGAAATTACCTTATAATATATTAATAAAAATTACCTTATATAATATAAATAAATAAATTACCCTATACATTTTAAATCCCTTGAGAGACTTGGGAGTGCCGAAATAAACAATTTTGGCGGCATAAACGGCCGCATCTTTTTTTTCGTTAACTTAGAACCTGAGACTGCAGACCTGAGTACCTACATGATTTAATATTCAACTCGATACCTCTACGCGTTCCCGAGATAAAGGGTCTTGACAGACAGACGGACAACAAAGTGATCCTATAATAAGGGTTCCGTTTTTTTCCTTTTGAGGTACGAAACCCTAAAACCTAGAAATAAAACAAAAACGTTCGTTCCGGAGTCAGTGTCAAGCTAGTCGGGTTCCAGATCTAAGCACCTCATCCTAATGCTAGGCAGTAGGCACCGACTCCAAAACGGACGTTCTTGTGTATTTCTCGTTATTTAGTGCTCGGTTAAGTCGGTATTATTTCTGTAAAGGGGGAAGCAATACCCACCACTTTTTCAGAAGTCAGTTATGAACAACACTTACAAACTAAATGAAATAAATAGTAACGAGAGGTTTGCTATCGTCCGATAAGGAGCTCCGCTCTGTATCTCCAAAGTTCGTCGTCAGATCATCATAATACTTAGGTATATCACTCACCACCAATCGAAGGGAAGGGAAGGGACCAATCGAAGAGTATACTCTTTCAAACAAAAAATAATTAAGTAATAAAAAATAATGGCACGGCACGCCAGGGATCGCGGGTTCAAGTCCCGCTCGAGTCAGTTGTTTTTGCGAGTTTGTTATAAATAATTTCATTTAATATGCAAATCATGTGCATATATAAACATCTAAAAAACATACAAAGAAAAATAATTACTCAAATCGGCATAGGTACTAAGCACGGAGTAATCGGTGTACAAACAAAGTAAAATACGCATCAAATTAAGAACTCTCCTCCTTTTTCGAAGCCGGTTAAAAATACAACTAAGTTTAACACTTAGTTAAATCTTTTTGAAAAACCTTAGTTTTTAAACGGTTTTACTTAGCTTGACCTGTTTATTATTTGGTTCAAATTTAGTAATCGATATTTCACCCCCTTCCTGTTGCCAGATAAATCTGATATTTGGTACACAGCTTTTGATGACAAAACCGTTTTAGGTAAAAAACTATTTTACTTATATTATTATTTAATCAATATTTTCGTACATGTCGCGTCATTCCAATTGTTTACTAATTAAGTCAGGCAAGAAAAAAGGAGGATAATACCCTTGACCGAATTTTGGTCCCAGCGCGAGCGCAAGTATCATTGCGGCCATAAAAAATTTCCAATATCTTTGATTGCGGCTATTGAAAGTATTTACCTGACTACTGACAAAAAAGAAGTATTTATTTCATCATTCACAAGTATCTATTTCAATAAATTCATTCATTTCTATAATGCCATCTCTGTCTTGCAGATTTAAATAATTCAAGGAAATAATTATTGATTGGATGATATTTTACAGAGTCAAAGAGAAATCAGTTGCCTATGCCTACTAGCCCTTGGTGAGGGCTATCCATAATACAACCATTATACACATAATACAAGCCACGTGCTATAGTCACTTAGGTACCATTTGTGCCTATGTTAATCTACACTAAAGAACTACATACATTAAAAAAGTCGGGTTTTTTACACCATCTATCTATACTTATAAAACAGTACCGTGACTGACTGACTGACAGACAACGCACTCGCACAGCCTAAACCGGTGGACCTAGAGACTTGAAATTTTGAGACAATATTCTTTAAGTACCCTAGGGGTGCACTAAGGAAGGATTCTTGGAAATTCCACCCCTAAGTGGGTAAAAAAGGGGATGAGAGATTGTATGAAAGTCCGTAGTTTTTAATGTTAAATGTACGAAACTTGGTATTTAGCTTTTCGGTGGTTAGATGAAAGACGAGCATAGATTTTTTTTTTCAAATCTGTCACTGAGTGGATAAAAAACAGGGTGAAAGTTTGTATGGAAAATTCATTATTTTTTAAGTTACAGGTGTAAAAATGAGTCTTAAGCTTATTTTCTGAAAATAAGTAAGACGTGTATCAAAAAATTTGGATTTTTTCTCTTTTAGGAGACATAAAGGGCGATGAAAGTTTGTATGAAAATTCGTCACTTTGTAAGTTAAATCAATCAAACTTGGTGTTTAGTTTTTCGATTAACAAATAAGACGCGTTTCAGCTTTTTGAAAACTACCAATGGGGGGGGGGGGGAAGGAGGCGAGGGTGAAAGTTTGTGTAGGAAATTCTATAATAGTAAAACACATCATTGTGTCATAATTAATGGACGGATATCTCGATATTCAATCACTATCAAGAGAAAATAATGTAGGAAAATATACTGTTGGATTTGTCTCCGCCTAGAATTATAGAAGAATAGAAGAAAAATAAAATGGAATTGTAACCCTAGAGTATGGTAGGGTATGGGTAGGGTAGGGTAAAGGTAGAGTAAGAGTAAGGTAGGGTAGGGTAGGAATAGAGGAGTAGGGTAGGTGTAGAGTAGGGTAGGAATAGAGTAGGGTGGGGGTAGAGTAAGGTAGTGTAGGATAGAGGTAGAGTAGGGTAGGGTAGGGTAGAATAGACGTTGAAGTAGTATAATCGCGTACGAAGTCGCGCCGGGAAGCTAGTTAATAATAACTCGAGAACTGCTGGACCGATTCTCATGGTTTTTGATTTGCTGGATTTGCCTCCACCTAGAATAGCAGAAGAGAACAAAAAACAATGGAATTATACGCCTAGGGTATGCTAAGGCAGGGGTAGGATCGGGTAGGGATAGAGTAGGGAAGGGGAGGGGTAGATTTGGGTAGGGAAGGCTAGGGTTAGTTTTTAGTTAATTATGGTTGATAACTCACATGTTAAAATGTTGACAGGACAACGCGGCAACGTCTGTCGGGTCAGCTAGTTGTATATAAAACAATGCATGTACATACATACGAGTACACGATGACGCGCCGCGCGACGGCATGCGACGTGCCGCTGACGTCATAATAATTTCATTACCAATGAATTTAAAACAAATTAATTTTGCGGTCCGCTGAGGAACACTAATTGCAATTGGAGAGGTTTCAGTTGCACTCGACCAGTTTTATTAGCTGATGAACACATCAGCGCGGTCGCGGTGGCGACTGGTGATAGTGGTGATGCACCTAGTGCCTCGTTACCTAAAAGTGATGAACATCGACGCGCCTGCGCCGGTACCTACTTGAACCTGGACACGACTTGGCACGAGTAAACTTCCAATTAGGTACGTGTTGTTTTCACGGACCAATAAAACTATGGTGTAGGTAAACTGCGCTGCAGCCTGCGGCGTGCTCACGTTAGAGCGTCTGCACGGAACGCCGAAGATCGTGGGTTGAAATCCCATCCGTATCAGTAGTTTTTTCAAATTTCTCATTAATAATTATACATGTGCTGTAACATGTAAAAAATTCACAAAAAAAATTGTAATTAGAAAGTCCTTGCAATAGTTGCAATGCTTAGTAGGTACTTGTTGTTCTACGTGGTCACTGCTACAAATTTTATATTTTTAAATGTAGTTCCTCACTGTAGGATTTTCTCCTGTATCGTAGGTGTGTGTACAGACAAATATCAAATGATCAGAACAGATGACACATGAGAGACGCGTGCCAGTAATCACAAGCAGAACTACAATTGAACAATTCATAACTGCGAACTGGTTGCGATGAGTGTCGTGGCCGGGGTGGCATTCTTGGCGCGTTAGTCACCGTCACCGGCCACCGCACCGCTCACTCGGTAAGGCACCAGCCACTATCTCTGCAGCCACATGCTGCTTTGTAAGTACAGCCAGAGGAAGGGCGAGCACCCGCGCCCCGCGCCCCGGGGGCAGGGGGCCGCGACGGGGCGTGCGTTGCACTTGCACAAGACAATCACTGCAGAAAATAAAATGTTTTGGTTTTTATAAGATTTAAGTAGGTATATTAATTTAGTTGACAGAGTCCTGCTGGAGAATTTGGCCGTTTGTTCTACAGCTGTACCTACAGCACTTGAAAACAACGGTCGCGGTAGTAAGAATCTTTACAAGGACAGGTCGGAATGAGAGATAAAATAAATAGTTTCTTTCTTTCAAGACTTTTTAACTAAAACGTATCGAGCTACTGAATTAGTTTAGTTAAATTTGCAGAACATGATGTACACTATCCAGAATACCTATAGTTAAAGTTAAAAAATCTATTTGTACCAGGCATAGTAGGAGTTGTATTTACCTATAATATATTAGTTAATATGAATTAGTTAAATGGCGTCGTTCTCGTGAAGTATTTAGTAATGGTGACAATGTTTGACCACTCGTGGAGTCATTAGTGTCGACAGTTCGACACGCTATACTAACAATGTAACGGGAGCACTATACGCACTGGCGCGATGGCGCGGGCGGTAAACAACGCCTAATGAGCAGGCCAACGTAATGAACAACCGGCGACCGCGCAGGACGAATACAATATTATTACATGGCAAGTAGAAGGTAGCCCCACAGAGGCCTGAGGCGAGGAACATGAACCCAAGGACAGCTCGTACTGTAAATTACAAAAATATTATTCTGAACTACAAAGTTGTGAATACCTACGCTCGGCATCGCCGGCATTCAGTTCCCGTGTGACTCACCGCCCTAGGAATTCCATTGCCGTTCACAATAGGAACATGGAATAATAGCAGGAGATCCTTGGAACTGGTACCTAATGGTTCCCGCCGCGCCGCCGCCGCCGCTGCGCGACACGTTGCGTAGGTACTGCGGCTTGCGGGAGGCAGCACGCGAACGAGGCACTACAGATAGTGCATGCAACACAGCAGAATGTATTGGTGTATGTCAACCAGTCCATGTCTGCGCTGGTGCTACTGTATTCACAGGGGGTTATGCGGAGGTGTTTGCAGTAGGTACCTACATCCACGTTTCGCCTGCTGTGTTATCTATCTATACATATAAAATGCTTTGTCCTGAACGACTGATGGATCAACGCAGAGCCTAAACCGCTGATCGTAGAAACCTGAAACTTGGAGGGTGTGTTCTTTGTATGACGTAGGGATCCGATAAGAAAGGATTTTTCGAAATTATACTTCTAAGGGGGTGAAAAACGGGGGCAAAGTTTGTATGGGACAACGTGATTCCTTGGTCCAATCTACTTCAAATTTTGCATAAACATTCTTTTACAAAATTGATGGAACACGTGTTTCATATTTTTTTAAAACTCATCGCCTAACGGGGTTAAAAAAGGGTAGAAAGTTATTTTGGGGGTGATTTGCATCGAAGTTGATATCAATACTCCTTAGTGTTTTTGATTTAAACTGGCTTGGTGCAATGTATTAACCCTTTAAAATTGGAATGTCAAATATAAATCGGAATAGAATTCGATATTTCAATTTTATTTGTTCTTTTATATTTGAAAGAAAAACTTACCTTATAAGTACCTTGATTTTCATTTGAAAATTCCTTGGAAATCGTTTAGAATTAGATTATTATTATAGGCGACTATTTATGATTGCTATACCGACATTATAATTGACTGTCATTCGTCCTGTACCTAATTCTACTTATACAATGACACTAAAAGTAGTGGCATCGACTCAAAGCAGTACAAGTTGTTCTCATGGGCAGCACCTACTACCTAGATTATATTAATTCGATTGAAATAAATAAATTCTATTCAAAATATTCTATAGTCTACGTGAGCGAAGCCACGCGGGAAAATCTAGTAAGTTTATAAGTCTCATGTAGTTGCACAATTCCAGACTCCGTGCTGCTTGTGACCTAGGACCTCGTGCTCAGCAGGCGCGCTTGCTACCACTAGACCACCGAGGCAGTCCAATTTAAATATTCCCACGCTTTAATACCAATTTTTTTATATGAATAGCTTTTTCCTATTAGTCATTAGCGTCTAAATAGTATAGATAATAAGACCAAGTAACTTAGCACTTGCACTGCACTGGTATGAATGACTCGTGAAGGCACGGATTAACAATATAATCTGGGAATCATCAATCATGGCAGGTAGCTCATAGTAGAAATATCAAAGTTGTGCGCATGCGTCGTTCTCACGCACTTCCACGAACCTCATTAGCATTACTGGGAGCCGAGCCCTGCTTGCCACGGTCGCGCGGTCGCCTTGCAGTTATCAGCTCACCACTAGGTACAAACATATTCTTTTTAATTGAACAAATGTGACCAAAACCTATTCTTTTATATTTGTCAAATGTCAATAAATAGGTTGGCAAAAAAAGAGTATTATACTCAGATTGAACCCATATAGGTAGGTAAATATTTAAAATGTAGGTATAATTTCCTAAACTAGCAGACGCTAGTTTAGGAATGAATATAATAATACAATGTGTTTGTGCGCCATGTGCGGATGTGGCTGCGGTCGCCAATGTGGCCCAAGTGGCCCTGTGCGGTGTGAACTTAGCGCACGTAATACAATGGTGTCCGTACGCCGCGCCGCGCCGACTCGCCGAGTGAGCTGTATATCAGTTAACGATAATGGCTCGTTATGACTTGTTTATTTATTTTTGGGATGAGCGCGCGACGGGGCGCCCGCGCCTGCGCCGCGTGCTCATGCGCACTTCCCTAATTCCCTACCGAGCCTGTCACAACACTTTTTTTCGTCACTTCACGGGTTATATGGATACGTAGAATGATAAAAAACTAGCATCTCTGATGAACTCGTTGCGATTTACAGCAGTTTTACTGCTAATACGATAAAATTTATTGATTCCTGGGAGGCGATAAGGTCGGCGTCGCTGCGGCTGCTCGGCGGCGGTGATTTGTGGCCGCGCACATGTTCATCTTATGAATGTAACGCGAACACGATCACTAAATCTTACTCTACACATAAAAACTACTATCGCCAACAGCCAGTAAACCGATACGGTAATTTACGAGTCGAGCACCAGTTTAGGAGAAGTTAGCGAGCGTGAACGGTAGATTAGGAGGAGCGAGCTACTCAGCAAGCAACCGGTCCGGCTGCAGGCGGCGCGGGCGGCGGCGCGGGCGGCGGCGCGGCGGAGTAGCGTAGGTCGGGAGATGTTGTGCAGATAAGACGCGGAGGCGGCGGCGGCGCGCGCACGTGGTGATAGCGGCTTATCTCCGCGCGATAGCGCCGCACACCCGCACGCCATCAGCTGATCGTTGTATACAACGCGCTCCTCTTGCGTAGTACCTGCCGTCGCGCCGCGCCGCCGCCGCGCCGCCGCCCGAGGCGCGAACCACCTTCGTCGCGGCCGCAGCGCTCATCCACCTAAGGGAGATAAACATGAACCAGCAGTCCAGTACCTAGTGTTTTTCACATAATTACTACCTTCGAATTACGGCGAGGTAGGTACCAGATTTTCTTACTGGCTAATTTCTTTTTTTAATTCTTAAGTCAGGATAATTATGGTATACTTAGGTAGGTAAACGTGGTGGATATACAAGATAGGTAAATCAGTGTTCACTTACCTCATACTGGCACCATGTTTAGGTATACTAATTAGGTACACTATCTACATACCTACCTATGTACCTATATGTAGATAATTATTATCTAGGTACTTCCTAATAACGTAATAGATACTCGTACTTATTATAAATACGGAAATATATTAATAGGGATAAACTTTAAAAAAAATGTAGAATAGGGTAGGTGCTCCCAATTAACTTAATCACAATCTTTTTTTTTTAAAGTAAGGGCTTATACAGGGTTATTTGTAAAACACAAGCATCCTTGAAAGGGGTCATTAAACTTATCATTATGAACAACTTTTACTATGGGACCAACCCTGAAATCGCAAAAAATAAAATCAGCTGTTCCATACATTTTTTGAATCATGTGAACATAGATATATGTTATATATATATGTTATATGTGAATATGTTTGTTTTCTCATTAGGTAATTGTCAGAACTGACATAGTAGGTATATTAGCTTTGGACAATCGTAGACAGATGCTAGAGATGCTACACGGATAACAATATCTTTTTCGTAATCATAGGGAGTCCTACTATTTGGGCGGACACTCCCAATCCCAAAATAAAAGAATAAAGGGGCGGGTTCCAGCTCAGCAGCGCGGCGTGGCGGGGATGATGCGCAAGCGCTCCCCGCCGACGACCGGCCATGCCAGTCGGCGCACAGCAATCGATGCGAGCGCGCGTCACAACACGTTCCGGTCAATTATAAGTGTGAATGAGTGAACGATATCAGCATGCTGCACGAGACATGGCCAAACGCTTGGCATAAACCAGAATCATTCGAGCTGGATGCGCTCTTTGCCGAAGTCAACAACAACAACTGCTTGAAAGGTGAGTCTCCTTGCAAGTGCTGTGATTGCTGTGTGTCCTTGCATCACCTAATATTACCATCGGAGTAGCACTATCCGAAGGTCCTGCGTTCACGTCCCGGTATGTTACCGAGGCGACGCATATCACGATTCACGCCGCTTCTGTGCACTTAACTTGCGAGTACAGTACAGCTGCAGCAGTAGGTAGGTATGACTCGAGGCTAATATAATCCTGTCCTGATATATATCCAAGTAGGTACTTTATGCTAACTACCTACACATACAAATGCCTATAATATGTATTTCTAAATTATGTTATTGAAATAGTTACCTATGTGTAGGTACCTAGTATTCACTGTTTGTTTTGTTATTGATTACACTATGTAAACGAATGTGGCGCTGTCTGATAGCATCCCACATAATAATTCAGCAGGTCCTGTATAGGTAGGTACGCCGCGCCTGCGCATGCGCCCGTGCCGGCCGGTAGGTAGGTATAGTACCTAGCTGCGTTATTACAGCCATTACCGGAAGCTGTGAGGATGCTAGGTATTACACTCGTTATCGTAGTTTTTTTATTTCAGTAACTATGAATGAATAAATTGAATGTTCCACATTTACCTAAATCTGAACAAAATTATCTAAATAATCTAGGAAACTATTAATATTTATTTAAGCAAGAATAGATAGCTTACAAGTAATGAATCATTAAATATTAGTTTGTTATTTAAAATGAATTTTAATGATGTTAATGTACTTATAACATTTGTAATAACACTAATTGTATCAACATCATTAACATCGCTCACTTGTACATTAACTAGGTAGGTACCTCCGTTATAGTCAACTTATTTATTTTGTTTTTGAAGACAGCTAACTTATTCATAATGATTAATATTTGCGGTTCTTAACGGCCATGAATAAGTTAGGTATTTGATTCTTGCTTATGTTGAATTAGGATAATAATGTATGAATGTAGTAATTGTACGCACGCAGTCGCACAAGTAGCTGTGCTAGTAGCCACTCCGCTACGGACACACTCGGGACTGCGGTAGTGTGTGGTCACTGTACTCTGTAGTAGTGTACTGAGTGCGGGCTGCGGGTGCGGCACACAGTGTGCGGGGCGGACGAGTCGCTCGGTGGCTCGCGCGCTGCTTTCTATCTATTTGACTGATCACAAATAAAGCGGTGGCGTCGGCGAGCACCAATCGGATAGCGAGGCGCCGCGCGCCTGTGTTGCGTTGTTGTAATGTAGTGTGCGTGTGCGCAGAGGGCGAGGCGGAGTGCGGAGCGGAGGGCAGCGGCGGCGACGCGGAGAGCCCGCCCCCCCTGCCGCCGTTCGGCTACGCCCACCCGGGCGCGCTGTCGCCATCCCACTCGCGCAGCTACCAGGAGCTGCGGCCGGCGGCGGCACACGCGCGCGACATGCAGGCCTACGCGCACCTCGAGGAAGTATTCAAGCCGGGCACGCCGGGCGCAGGCTCCACGGACGGTGTGTACCTGCGTCGCAGCAGCCCAGACCTCAGCCCCTCGCCCGAGCGCCGCGACGACTTCCGTGCCGTACACTACGAGGGATACGCGCATGCGCCCGCGCCGCCGCCGCCCTACTCGCACGAACACCACCATCACGTCGACGGGTGAGTACCAATCAAAACATCTTACACACATCACATCTTTTACTCACAGTTTCTCTCACAAGGACAGCAGATAACAGCAGAGTATTATTTGACAAAGACATGTAGAGTAGCTTTGCGGCCGCGGGCTGGTGACGCGCGGGCGCAGCTAATGGCGCTACACATTAGTAGTCGATGCTACGTCAGACATCAATTGACTTAGGTACATTCTATTTTTAGTTGAACGTTAATGGTATTCTCACTTACTTTAGTGATGTTGCAAATCCCAATGATTTTTTCTAAAAAATCATCCGCCACACGCAGATAGGTATTAGTTCTTTAAGTAATACACCTACATAGAAATTACCACGAAAGCTGTAGGTAACTCGTTTGTTCAGAATCTGTTACACTAGTTTTTAATATAATTAAAGAAATGTTTTAAAACAAGTGTAATTTTTACCAAACCATTACTATCGATTTACCTACTCACGATGAACGTGAACAGAATTTTGCTCCCCCGTGGTTTCGAGGCACCCGAAAGCAGCTAACTAGCCGCAGGCAATTACGCAAAATAAAATTGCAATCAATAATAATATAGCCATAAAAACTTAGTTGGGATGTCTACAGTAGGTACCTAGACATTATCAAGTTAACTGCAACTAATATTAAAAATTAAACTAAAATAAATTAAAAAGATAAACCATCCCTTATGATATCCCATCCGTAACAGTTGTTTTTAAACGGTTTTACTTAGCTTAGGTTTTATTTGGTTCAAATTTAGTAATCGATATTTCACCCCCTTCCTGTTGACAGATTGAACTGATATTTAATATCTACATAGCTTTAGTTCTGATAACAAAACCGTTTTATGTAAAAAAAAAAATTTACTTGTAGGACCTATTAGGTAACTATTAAAATTTTTCTTATAAAATATTTAATTAATAATATATTTAACTTTATGGAAGCGGTCTTTTAGATTAAATTTATCTTTTTAATTTAGTTTATATACAGCGTGTAACAGAAGTCCGAAATAATATATTAAGGGCATATAAGGTACCTTATAAACAATCCTTTAGCATAGGTTTTGGAACCGAACCCCAAAAAATACTCGAGTAAACCACGGTCAAAGTTTTCACCAAAATCTTTCAAATACAGCCCTAGAAATCAGCTGAAAGGTGAATCAACACGAATCTGGTTATTTACCTTCAATAATATCTTTAAGTAAGCACTAGGCATGCGTAGGATAATGAAATCTGTCATTATTGAAGAAAATGAAATCAAAAGAATTATTTTGTATGAAAAAAAAAATGCCTCTTTTACATTCAATATTTTCACAGGTGATTCTCCTCATGATATACATACATGCCCTTAAGTATTATTTCGGACTTCTGTTACACGCTGTATAGGTACATATGTAGATAGTTTATTTCTAGGTGTATACAGGGTTATTTGTAAAACACCAACATTCTTTAAAGGGGTCATTAAACTCATCATTATGAACAACTTTTACTATGGGACCAAACCTGAAATCGCAAAAAAGCTTTTCCATACATTTTGTTGAGTTATGTGAACATAAATGTATGGATCAACTGATGTTTTTTTTGCAATTTCGGGGTTGGTCCCATAGTAAAAGTTGTTCATAATGATGAGTTTAGTGACCCCTTTTAAGGATGCTGGTGTTTTACTAATAACCCTGTATATAGTTAGTTATTATTATTGTGCCCGACCTTGTATCCTATATTATATATAGGTACCTACATTTTCTTTCTTAAGTACCAAATATATAAAAGATAAACTTAATTTAAAGACTGCAATGCTAAGGCTTCGGGCTATCTATATTTGAGCAAGTATATAGCTTTGATCAAACGCCCCGATGTCTTTAAATATTTTTTGGTCTCCCAGCCCCCACGATCCCAAAAAGCTCAAATAAGTAGCTGCTATCTAGGGTACTACTACTATATTTGCGCCTTTTGAGGGTCTCGGCTGATTCCGCCACTGCGCCTGCCCTACATTGTGTTCCAGGAAGATGAGACGGAATTAGTCATTCCATCAGGTCTCTTACCATCGCCCCCGAAAATCCACGTGGCTCTAAAATGGCACAGTGGGCGGTGATAAGAGCCTGACGTATGATATCATCAATGCAGTCTCTTCTGGCAGGATAGGCTGAAGTTAATATTAGACTTTGTAGGTGGATATATAATATCTTCTAGGTATATAAATAAGTAAGTTCTAGGTATTAGGGTAAAACCCGGATAGTCGCGTTAGTGGGATACATGGCCCGGTTTTGAATTTATTATGTTAGGAATGTTGGTGGTCCTAATGCTTTACTATAATTAAAAGAGCATCTCCCATAGGCCTCAGTGCCATAAAAACCATCGAAATAGGCTCATGTAGTCACGTGTTTTGTCCGTATAATCCTCTACGGCGAAACATTGAAAGGTGTTGAAATTATATTGGTAAGCAATTCCTTTTGAATATTTTTATAACTGATTATGGTCTCAGTCAACTTTTTGTTTCTTTGCATGCACTCGAGTTTAAGCTACACTATTTATTAAGTGTTATTGTTGAATAGTTTTTATTTATTTCGTAAATAGAAAAGGCAAGTATCCGTATCAAAAAGGATAGTTGCCTTATTTACTTCTGCGGATAGTTGCCCTAGGAGTAACTATATTTTTTTTAGAAAATAATACATTTTTTTCTTTTGGTGTCTTTTTTAACATAATGTGACTATAAAATACTTCATGCGTTCAATCTAAGTTAACAAAATTACTTGTAAGTATTAAAACAAGAACAAAGCGTGGTGCCGCGCCTCAATAGCTGCGGAAGAAAAGACAGATAAATAGATGAAACATAAATAGATTTACAACGGTGATTCATATTTTGATTAGTAATTAAAAAAGGATTTCATTAAAATGGATATGAAATATTCTATGTTAAAAAATCATAGTGAGGTGTGTAGGTACCCCATATTGGAATACCTATTTTACCATTTTAACCGTTAGGCTACTATCCACCACAATAGGCCACTATCCCTTATTTGAGAGGTCAAATAAAACAGGATTTACTCAAAAACTACATATATTATTTAAGTTTACAAAAATTGGCTTCCATGAAAGATGAAGGATCAAAATTTTCATATAGGTACATGTTGCATTACTCTAAATAAGAATATTTATCTTTGAAGAATAGAGCTTTTTTGAAAAGTGGAGCAACTATCCCCCATATCTCCCTGGTTTTACCATATTGTCAGTAGCAACATTAGAAACACGGCTACCAAACTGTCTAGTGACTAGTGTAGGCAACAGGCTCGCCACCTGCTTATTACATGGCTCTTATAATCGGACTAGCGAAACATTGCGTATCCCGACGCGGGTTATGTGCCAAAGAACGATCAAGTCTTAGATTCACAATAACTACTTTCTTACACTAGAAACTGAATCGTAGATAGCATTGGTACAAACTGCAGTATCAGTAGATATGGACCGAGAACAGCGCCTTGCGGTACTCAGTAGCTGCTGCATGATGTGTCGGTGGATGAGAGGAACATGAACTCAGACAATCAAGTCGGATGGATAGAGGGGCGATGGTGAGGTGTTGTGTGTATCGGCACGTCTGTGTCACGTGCGCGGCTGTACGTGCCGCCAAGGACGCGGCGCGGCGCGGTTGCGACATGAGGGAACATTCCGACGTGCTGGGGAGACAGCGCGCGCACGTGCCAACAGCTTGCTCGTACCACATGACCGAGGCTCTTGACTGAAATCTATTAGTGAATAAGACGGTTGCATAATGCTAGGCAATGGGAATTACCTTAGTATATATCTTGTTTACGAAACAACCACAAAAAATGCGTAACTAGCACTACATGATCACGGTAATAACGATCAACGATGATCTACAAATTATTTTATCGTTAATATAAGTACCTAGTTGATCACTGCTAACAACTGCTCAAGTCATGATCCGGACGCCCCGGGTCCAGATCACGTTGGCCGACTGGCTTGTTCCCCTATGATGATATAGAGATGGTCGTAACTCGTACGTCACACACACCACATTTTCGGGAATAACTATTTATCTATCACTTTTGTTTGGATCGTTGTCTCCGTGTATTGGTAGGACTCAATTGACTTATTGTATAGTTACATTGATGGTAAAGCGGTTAAGTTACACAACTGTCGTAAGTGGATTCTGTGCAAAACATCTTACAAGCTACAACCCTGGATTTGAAGATTTTGATAAGTTTATCGAGATATCTTCATTCGAGGCACATGACTGCATGGCTCTACTTTGTTAATGTTACGTTAGCAAAACACAGCATCCTATGGAAAGTGTATTGAGTACTTCTATGTGTAACGCGCAGGCGGCGGCGGCGGCGGCGGCGGCGCACTCGCTACACCGTATGAAATTCATTAGAACATGGAGTTGTTTGTGTAGCACGTCAGCACGTGTCCTATCTACTCATTGCCTGCGATAACGTCGTACAGTTTGTAGTCAAATTCGGCGAGTTTGGTAGTTCTGGCATCCACCATAGCGTCAATAGCGTGTAGCGCACCGGTTCTGGTAATTATTGTAAATGAATATGATGGTATGATGTAGTGTGTGTGGTGGCGCATGTCGGTGTGCAGTGTCGGTGTGTCTGTGTCTGCGACTGGGGCGGCGAGGCGGCGATAAGGCCGCGGTCGCAACTTGCGGTCGACACTAACTGTTGTTCGTTTATTTATAACTGTTTAATTTGTTACATTTACACTGCGATGCCTCTGCGTCTAACACTCCACATTACTCATAACTCTTTACACTTGCTTGCGGAATGCTCACAGAAGAAGATATCCACTGGCGCGATGGCGGGCAAATCTTATACATATAGCTGAATTTGAATCTCATTCTCTGAGGCTGGTTGAGTATAGTTACACAACCATCCTAAAAAAAAAGTAGTTCTTAAAAAAGAAGTCTTTTTAAGATTAAAATAAGTACATCTGTTATTGTAACCGGTGTCCGTCAAAAAAAAACTATATGTTTTGTTGAGCCTTAAGCCGTTACATTTCATTCTAGCATGTAAGACCTGACATGGTTTTTCTGACAAATACCTACATATTCCCAACATCATTTTTCTAATTAGGTATAGACAGTAATGTGTAGGATTCTAGGTAGGTAATAATAAAATGTAATGTGCGGTTTCTATTATTTGAAAGGACTAGGTGACTGGTGTAGCGCATGCGCGTTAACTTGAGCTCCCAGGAAATTTTTGTAGAAAGAAAAATCTGATCGGGCGGGACTTGCAGCCAAAAAATAATTAAGCACTGCCGGGATTACGAATTAGTTCCCTAGTAGGTACTACAAAAATTTGGAACTTAGTGTTCGCATATGACTGACTGTTATTGGTTTTTTCTGATCTAAATCTAGAAAATTTTAGAGGCTACAATAGATCATATTTCATTATAACTACTTATACATATCAATTCAGGAAATCTAGGCATTGGGCAGTTTGCTTGCGCAGACGACCCACGAACACGCGATGCGCCGCCAGGCGTTGACACTTAGGTACGGCTGCCACTTCACGTTAGCCATTCATCAGTCATGGTCTCCTCGTTAAAAGACGAGAAAGACTTCATCTTTGATATGAAACGATAATTATGATAAAACTTTGATTTGATTGCACTACAAAAACAGACTAATAATTAAAATAGGGTGAGGGGACTGCGAATGTTCAGACTGGCCCGGGCGACGAAAACCCACGAGCATAGTCGCAAAACGTCCCTTTCGCAAAATGTCTACTGGTCGTAAAATGTCTCTTTCTCGTAAGGTGGCTTTTTGAAAAGGTCGCTTTCTCACTAGGCCTCTTTCGCAGGATGTCTCTATCGCAAAATGTCCGGTAGTAACTTAGAATAAAATTTAGCCAGGCTTGAAATATTTCCAATTTCTTATTAAAAGGTTTACAAGTTTTACAATTTAATAATTAATACTACAATTTAGCATATCATAAATGTATGAAACTGTTGTTATAGAATATACAATAAATTACGTCATCATCATGATTTGCGACATTTTGCGAAAGAGATCTATTCTGCAAAAGAGGAGAAAGCGACTTTTTGAGAAAGACATTTTACGACCAGTTGCCATTTTGCAAAAGAGACGTTTTGCGACTAAGCCAACCCACGCTACGCCACTGCTCGGCTTACTTAGATTAGGCGAACCGAACTCGTTTTAGCGAAATTATTCAATCATCCTTTCACTACTGATCATAAAATTATTGGAGTATACGTTATGTTGATATTCTTTACAAATAAAATATCTGTCTTTAGTACATAGGTTTATTCAGTAGTCACACACAAATATACAGGGTTAAATTAAATACACCGACAACCTGAAAAAGGGTCAGTAAACGCATCATTATGAACTACTTTTACTATGGGATCAACCCTGAAATCGCGAAAAAAAATTAGCTGTTCCATATTGAGATAATTATAAGGTAGTTTTTAGGTAGTCGGTGTATTTAATTTAACCCTGTATAGGCAGTAACCTACCGTGGTTGTGTCTCAGCAGGCTAAAGTATTAGGACATAAATTTGACATATAGAGATGTCCATCGACGAACAGCAGTTGATGTAGGTACAATTAGGCAGTGCCTAAGTCTAGGTAAGAAAGGACTCTTACTCGCATGGAGTATCATGTGGTGATGTTTGTCGCACGCACGGCAGAGCCACGAGCAGGATGTGTGGTCTTCCGGCGAGTGTGGTGACGTCACCACACAAACAATCCATCGCGCATGAATGGTCGCGAGCGGCGACACGCGAGTGCTGAGCCAGCGTCCGCGTCCGCGCCGTCGCCCTTGCTAGAGTTGCCAGATGGTATCCAAAGGAGGACATGTCCTCCTTTTCGGTGTTTTGTCCTCCCGTCCTCCCTTACCTTCTGTAAGTCCTCCTTTTTGCTAAATATCGTTGAAAATTGTGTGTCGTGCGTCGTCAAAGGATAAATCTTTAATTATTTCTTAACTTCAAAAACATGACATTGAAGATTTTTACAATTATTTTATTTGTTGACAAACCAAGAACTTCTTGAAAAAATTGGTAGCTCAGTTAAATGTGATTAATATAATATCAAAAAATCTTTCAATTGTAAATTTATTTATTTACTTACTTATTCTTTCTGCACAATCAAGTGTACAAAGGCAGACTTTATGATGATATGTCCTCTTTTTTTACGGAAAATCCTGCTTTTCCGTAAGATGTAAGATAGCCCTAACACAAGTATTATCTATTACTTACTAGGGATGTCTTATTGTTGTTGTTTTGAGATGTTACTGTTTTGAGACAATTTTATTTTCATTTTCACTTCATCTGTCCTCCTTTATCAAATGATCATCTGGCAGCCCTACCCTCGCCCCGCAAACACACGGGCACCGCGTATGTCCGAGTAACATCTACCGATTATTCGATTACAATATTTGCAACATGGTATCCCGTCCTCCAGTTTCTAATTCGCAACTGTTAGAAACACTTGTCTACTTTTATATTTCCATGAATATACTGAATATGGAAGTAGTTACTGTGGCAGTATCTTTGGCTGGGGCTATCTCAAACAACCAGACCAAAACTAATATTTGCCAAACAAGGTAGCGCTCTAACTAACGCAATGCGCTATTCCAATGACCTCCAATTAATTTATCTTTATATACTAGGCAGGGTTTATTGAACAAATTCAATCCCAATAATGATCTCTTATTACTCTTGATTGAGTTACGGGGTAGGTAGGTCTTTAATAGTTTTCCGAGTCCCAAGTTCAGTGGGTAACTGAAAGCGATTCGAATATTGACTGACACATTCAAATGTTTGGTTAAACTATTTTACGGCGCAAGTGTGCAAGAGTAGTACATCGCTGCATTTGCACACTCAACAAAAACTAATTCCCAATTTTTTTTATACATATTGTTTTAATATCAGTCCACAATAAGACCGCGTCATACCAACACCTCGTTCG
Source organism: Protodeltote pygarga (assembly GCA_936450705.2). NCBI lineage: Eukaryota > Metazoa > Arthropoda > Insecta > Lepidoptera > Noctuidae > Protodeltote > Protodeltote pygarga. The sequence goes on along the minus strand of OW388253.2, from coordinate 16,768,285 downwards.
CTTATGCCCCATTGACCATTAGCTTTGTTCCAGTGAACTCAATGCTCTCTGTTAAAGTAAATGTTCGTTTCAATCATTACCATCCTCAAAAGCTGTGTGTGTGGTTACCACGACACCATACAACTATGTTATGTTATGGCATAGGCTTACCTAATTTCTTATGAAAAAGAGTGCAGATCTATTATTGAATAATGTTATAGACTTGGGTGATATCGAGGAGGTAGAAGACGTCGCTGCGAATAGAGTTGGAGTAGGTAATTCGATATAGTTTGGAATCAATCAATGTGCAGACAATATTCAAATAGAATGCTGTTCTGGCGATCGGGCCATTCAATTCGTCCGTAGCGTACAGCGTGGCTAGGTATTTCTTAGTAGTAGTAAGCGTGTGTGCTGATGTGTTGGTTATATTATAAGTAAGTGGTACACGAGAGCAATATGTTTAAAATACGAAAGAGCTGGATCGTGTGTTTTGTTGTGTCGTTTCTGCGAATGAGTAACGCTATCGTACACTTCCTGCGGTGCGCGCGCGCCGGCATTGTGCGCTGCGAGGACACTTAACCTAGTGAGAGCGCGACCCGCGCCCCCCGCGCGCCCTGCACTCCCCGCACCTCTCGCCTCTCGCTAACAATATAGTGTTTGTCGATCTGCATACTCGGATTAATTTATGGCAACCACTCTAAAACCAAAAGCAAATGATCCCTCCAAACTTTGTCAATTGCTTGTGCAAATATGTTCTGTGGCCTTTACCTCTAGGTTATTTGCGCTCCACTATATTTTTTGTGGCCGCCGGCCGGCTCGGGAACATCGGGCGGAAGAGCGAACAGCGCCCGCACTGTGTACAGAACTTTAACGCCATATTAGTTGTTGCGACTTGCGGCTGTTTGATACTTCAACAACACCAACACGTTTTTGGAGCTCATTTTTTGTTGTCAAACGCGCTTATTTTTCATTTCCATCTTAATCCTTACCTACTTACTTATCTTTGTGTGTTGGTGGTTGATCGACATAACTTTTGTCTGAAACGCTTCATACTTTTGTTCTGTTTAAGACAGTATAACTCTGACCTAGCTATTTGCTATTGCCTAAGCTTGATCAGCTCAGTCTCAGGGTGTCGGGTATCGAACAGCGCGTGGGCGGCTCGTGAGAACGCCCCGTGCGCCCGCGCCGCTAGTGGCTTGCTCCACATCGCATACATGTGGTGTGCAACACTGCACAGCGCATGTTGATACATACACACACGTATAGCTGGGCTGGCAGTAGGTACGGCGCAGCAGTTTTATTATTGACTTATTCTGTTTGAGAATAATTAATGTCGTTAGGCATGTTTGCGTTTTCCTCCAATATTCGAGTTTGTTTATTGTTACCAATTAGTATAAGGAAAATCCCACTACTGGCGGTCGGCGACAACCGTCTAACTGAGCTATATTTTGTTCACGTATTTATTATTAAATGCGTATAACATTGCCTTCGACGGAAATAAACGTTAATAACCATTCGTTATTGTTTATTCTGATCACTTCAGCGACTAGCGAGGTTTGTCTTTGCTATCTGCTATGATATTTACAATCGTATCGCGCCTGCTCTTACGTCATACCTGTCATTGATAACTCTTCTGTTCTTGATTTTAGTCCTTTGAGCTTTTAGTCATTAGCAATCTTGCCGATCGTACCTTTATAAAATTTATAAAAATTTATTATTTATAAAAAAAAGTATCATCGGACTATCAACTTGTGTCTTTGCACGGAGCCTGGCCGGGTCGCTCGCAGCTCGCAGGTGATACGTTGCGCAGGCTCACCCAGGGCAGGGCCCGACGAAGACGAGGCGCGGGCGCAGGCGGGACGCGCGGCGCTCGCAAGGGATATTTGTCGAGGAGACTTTTTGTGCTCGTTCTCTTATAATGCGCCATTTTACACGTTTTAAGAGTCTTCGGATCGTTTCCCAATTTGTACAAATTATTTTTTGTGCGCGTCGAGTGATGGCTTAAGTGACTCGAAATGAATTATTTGTATAGGCCCTTAACGTTCCGGGGGATAAGAGCAAATGATGCTCAAACAATGACCTTCTAGTTTAGAAAGCGAACATCGATCCTGAAGTTATGATTTACAATGATGATGCATCCGGGACTACGGAACGATGGCCTCGAGGGATAGATTAGTTGCTACGCGAGGTGTTCCTGTGTCCAAGTGGCGCACGTGTGGGCCCTGGCGTGTGCGGTCACGGCGCGTGCGCAGCACGTGCGACGGTGCGGGCGCTGCTCTGTGCCTCGGCTACGTGTTGCACCACCAGCGGCGCCGGCGGTCACCGCGCGCTTGTCACTGGAACGGGATGCGGGCTTTACTTAACACTCACTAGGTAGGTACAATAGTTGTGCTCACCATGTGCCCACATATTACAAACATTGCTAGCTGGCACCTAGACTGAAGGAAGTAAGCTAAACCACGTGTCTGTAGCCTTTAGAAGTACAACTGTGTTTGGTAGGTTGAATGAAGTAGTACAAGTACCTACCTATGAAGTAACCCGAAGTAGGAAATATAGGTAGTTAAATATTGGTTTCATCTCGGAGAACAATAGCTGTTTGAAATGATCAAGGAAAAACTGAGTGGAAACCTAGTGGTTAGAGAACGTTATTTTTAGGCACCATAACAGAATGTTAATAAGACCATTAGTCGCGAATCGCAATAAGTACCAGTAACATAACAATACAAACTTCACGGAAATTATAGGTGCAATGGTGCCTGTAGCAGTGTAGTACGTAGGTACCTACAGACTGTGCTCATTACGAACGCGAACGGATTGCCCAAAGCGGCCGAAGCCATAACTTCAAACAAGACTTATCATCTTCCTACGTGAGTCAGTGGTCATTTCTATTGTTATAGCAGAGTTAAAGAAGGCTGCGCGGGCGCAGTGCTACGTCACCGCTATCCGCCGTGTAAACGTGTGCATACCTACAACTTGGCACTCCACTTCCGCGTTTAAGTGACTTGTATTTATAAGGTATCGTTGTTTGTGTCGCCCCTCCTTAACCATCTTTGGTTTGTCTCAGCGCGCCGCGTGATGCCTGATGCGTCACTTGCTTCTTCAATCTCGTAGTAGGTACCTATATCTCTAATGCAAGCTCCGATGCTTCAACTCGATGGCTGCACACGTCTTGGCGTCTTGGCGTCATGGCGTCATGGCGCCTGAGCCACCAAGGGTACATTTGTTCGTTTGAAAGTAGACATGTTGGTTAGGTCATTGATAAATCGTTAGTAGTGAAGTTGCCTGAATGTGTCGTTGCTGGCAGTGCGGTGAGTCCCGCGGGCCGCGAGTAATGAATGCAAGCGGGTCGAGGGCGGCGGAGGGGCGGAGGGGCGCGGGAGGGGCGCGGGCGCCGCAGCACGATAACGCATACCTACTTCCGAGACGTTCCGAGCCATTAGCCTTACTGCGCTCTACTTAACAACTACACGCTGGGTACTTGGTATTCTTAAACGATGCTAGAATGTTTTATACCACCGTCCGCGCCCGCGCCGCCGCGCGCCGCCACCGTCTGCCGCCGCCGTGCGGCGCCCGCGTCGCACACTAGGTACGAGAAAATCCAATTCTAGCGGGATTTAATACCAAATGTCAACTTTCACCAATTCATGAAAAAATACCACATATATTACCACACACATATATTAAGTAAAACTTTTTTTTTTAATTAAACAAAAACATGCTGAAATCTAAGTTACCTACATCCACAAAAAAAAGCTTAGAAGTTTGGTAATCCAAAATATGATCTTATGCTAATATGATTATATATTATGATATATCATATATTATGATATGCGAATATATTATGTTATGCTCCTAAACGATCAATCTCTAAATGTCTTCGAAAAAAAATAAAGTTCTGTTACAAAGAATAGTTTGTATTCATTAGCATACGTTGTTTATTATAAAAAATAATGCCTTATACCTACGTAACGAGATATTAATAAGTTTATAATAATTTGTTCACAAGTTTAGGTATTTCATTACGACTACGACTGTTTCGACATTTGTGTATCGACAACAGGGCGACCAAGCGACCATACGCGCACAAGTCTAACTGGGTCGGCTTCCAGTCTTACCGGATGCAGCTGAATACCAGTGTTTTACATGGAGCGACTGCCTATCAGACCTTCACAACCCAGAAAATTTTACGAAAGTGACGTTCTGCGTCAGAACTCATTGCAGGACAGTTCGCGCGACATTGTAGGTATCTAATGTGTGTGCAGCACGCAGCCACGCATTGACTTGTCGTATGCGAGAATGTCTGAGATTGGGTTTATTGAATAGCGTGTGTAGTTGTGGCGAGTGCTAGGGACAAACTGGAGACAGCCGGTTCCGATACATTTTACACTTTCAATATCTTTGGAATCAGCGCTTGCACCATCAAAGTAATTATTTTTAAGCAGAGGTTTGAAGCCCGTTATCTAGTGAGCTGCTTTTAGCAGCTGCCCTTATACAATTTGCCGAGGTTAAGAATCTTAACCTCGTATGCAAATATTTTTTCCAGATGCAAAACTCTAGATTGCCTCGTTGGTCCAGTGGTTAGTCCAGTCCTGGGTTATATCGGGGTCCTGAGGTCGGGCAGTATTATTGTTGTTATTGGGTTTTCCATAAGAAAATTCTCAGTAGCAGCAAGAAGTCTGAAATTGTGCCCGGTTAATGGCAAAGTTTGCCCCCTACAACATGAGACACAATGACACAGCCGCCAAGACGTGGGTGTACTGCACCTACACCTCTGCCTACCCCCTCTGGAGAATACAGGCGCAAGTCTACGTTATATTTTTTTTATCCAACCAAAACCAGTACCTAATTAGTAATACGATAGAGTGTAACCTGTAACATTCAGCACATATCGCTGTCTCGCGAGTTCGTTCGCGATCCAGTTCGTCCTGTGCATTCCTATGAGGCGCCAGGCGCGGGCGCCACGCCACCGCGCCACCGCGCCGCTCTTACGATTGGCGTACTGCACGTACTGTTCAATGTCTGCACGGGACAAATATTTGTGTTTGGTAAATAAATTAGTCAGGGATTGTTTAACCGACTTCAAAAAGGAGGAGGTTACATGTTCGGCTGTATGTATTTTTTTGTATGTTCACCGATTTCTCAGTCAAATGTGGACCGATTTTAAAAATTCTTTTTCGGTTTAAAAAAAAAACATATTCCTAAATTGGTCCCATAAAAATATTGTTATGATCTGATCATGGTCTTACGAAATATGGAATGGAACTCCTCGTAGGATAATAGCAGAATTGTCGTAACAAGAAATATTGCTTTGTTTACACGTGCAGTCGACGGCTGACGAGTAATGAGGAAGAGGAGGGATATGTGCCCCCCACCCCTCCTGTAACCATCTAACATTAAAAATATCGTGTGAGGTATCGTTTGAATGAACTTTTCATAAGGATTTAAAATATGAGCTTCACAAAAGTCTGGGAGGATTAATCTTAGGCACCACTAAAAATAGTGAAAATAAAAATTAACAAACAAATAAAACCCACTTCAAAAGGAACTTAAAAGCACAAAATAACTTTAAGACGTTTTGGAGTCGGTTCCAAGTCAAGTTCTTAATGAGAAGGTTAAAGAAGCTGGAACTTGACTTTTTATTTTTACGGAACTTTAATAATATTAACCAATTTTTTATACACTCTTGAATTACGCTTAAAGATAAGTATTATAGGGCCCCTTGAACCCGCAGATTTAAACAGAAGCTAACATTCCACCCCTATTTACCCGACTACAAAAAAAGGAGGGTTATGATTTTAGCAGTCTATGTATGTATGTATGTATGTATGTATGTATGTATGTATGTATGTAAGTTTGTTCATCTGTTCCCTCGTCGCTCCTAAACTATTTGTTGTAATTCAATAAATAAGGTGTCTATCGATGCGTCTTAATGGTCTGCGGGTTATAGGATTTATGAAATTTTGTAAAATCAAATAAGGTGGATTTTAAAAATAAATTAGTCAGCTCGAAAAAAATAAAGTTAAGGTAAATTTATCGTGTTTGATATCAAATGGAAGGTCTTGATGAACACATTCAGAATATGTATATATTATCTATATATTCTGGACCACTTCTTAGAATATCAGGCTTCTAACTACCCGTTACGACTATCATAAATATATGTGATTATAACACTGCATACAATGTGAAAACGTGATAACAATAAATATTTACTAATTAAATTAAAGTTTCTACACATCACTGCTTATTAAATTATGATTATATTTTAAAATAATGTTAATTAAATTGAGATTTCTTTTTCGTAACTAGATGGCGTTGGTTTGCGGTTTTGTGGAAGTAAGTAACATAGAGTTAAAAATACCTCCTCAAAAATCCCGGAATCGTAAACATAACAATTAAATCCCGGGATTTTATTAATATGGACTGGATTTTGACCTATAGTTTTTATTAGAATTAATTTTGTATGTAAAATAAAACTCATTAATTTAACAGTTTTAGTACCGAACTACTTAAGTATTACATTATCTGTTACCGATGTCTAAAAACATAATAAAGACTTTTTATTATAATAATTTAGTTCATGTGTATTTAAAACGTTAAATTAATATTTTGGAGAATTTATTACATGTTTTAACACATGTTTGCTTATTAAATATAATAAATTATTTAATAAGAAATTTGAAAAACAACTGATACGGAAGGGATTCGAACCCACGATCTCCGACGTACCGTGCCGACGCTCTAACCGCTGAGCCACCGTATCCCATCAAAATCAGTCGAAATTTCAAATATCTTTCTACGCCTAGGGCGTGTGGTAATATCTATCGGTGCCTTCTAAAAACTGCAAAGTTTAGAACACTGAGTCGGATAATTAATGTATTCCGTTCGATATTAGGTACCACACGCCTAAGGCGTAGAAAGAGATTTGAAATTTCGACTGATTCTGATGGGATACGGTAGCTTAGCGGTTAGAGCGTCGGCACGGTACACCGGAGATCGTGGATTCGAATCCCATCCGTATCAGTTGTTTTTTCAAATTTCTTATTAAATAATTATACGTAAAATTAATTTCTTATTTCCCGGGAATTAATTGTAATGTTTATGATTTCGGGATTTTAGAGCAGGTATTATCAACTCCATGTTACTTACTTCCTCGAACTTTAGGTAAATGTACTCTATCTATGATGATATCCCACAAAAAAGGTTTCATGTGTACTTATACAGCTTGGCAAAAAAGAGTCTGAGGCGGTGACAGCTGGAACTAAAAATAAAAATCTTAAATAACTACGTTTGTGAGTACTAAAATAACATAAAAATGATTCATTTGATTATAATTAATGACAAAAAAGTCGTCATAGAAATATGTAAGCACTTAATAACTTGTAATTTGAATTGTAGTGTGGAAAGTGCGACAGCGGCGCCCCCAATTTTTCCAGACTCTTTTTTGCCTTAATTTCTTATTTCCCGGGAATTAATTGTAATGTTTATGATTTTGGGATTTTAGAGCAGGTATTATCAACTCCATGTTACTTACTTCCTCGAACTTTAGGTAAATGTACTCTATCTATGATGATATCCCACAAAAAAGGTTTCATGTGTACTTATACAGCTTGGCAAAAAAGAGTCTGAGGCGGTGACAGCTGGAACTAAAAATAAAAATCTTAAATAACTACGTTTGTGAGTACTAAAATAACATAAAAATGATTCATTTGATTATAATTAATGACAAAAAAGTCGTCATAGAAATATGTAAGCACTTAATAACTTGTAATTTGAATTGTAGTGTGGAAAGTGCGACAGCGGCGCCCCCAATTTTTCCAGACTCTTTTTTGCCAAGCTGTACTTCTTACTACTTTTCATGTATACTTCTAAGAAATATATGAGGCTATGTTTTAATAGCTCGAAGTCGCGGACGACACCTTTGAAATAAATTTAATTTAAAAAATACATGACATTGACTAAAGGTTTGAACCGAAGTTGACAGTTAAAGAAATCTACCTATTTAAGAACTACCACATTCTAAAAAATTGTGATTAAAATGAATTTTATTGGTTTCTTTACCACTAAAAATCATTGAAAAAAAATATAGTATAAAAACTAAAACCCGACTACTTAAAATCTAAAAACAAGCTTCTTAGATTTTAAATAAAATTCTGTAGTCGGAGGCCTTAATGTATTATAGGTAAATGGTACTAGATAATCTTTCAAGGGTAAATACTTTGTAATTTGGTGGCCTCCGACTACAGAATTTTATTTAAAATCTAAGAAGCTTGTTTTTAGATTTTAAGTAGTCGGGTTTTAGTTTTTATACTATATTTTTTTTACCCTTGTAAACAATAAATCAAAAAATTGTAAGACACGTTTTTCTTATTTTCTAATTAATTATTACTTAATCCAATTATTGATTGACCGATTCTAACTTCAAAAATAATAGATTTCTCATACAAGCTTTAACATGGGGGGGGGGGGGGGACACCTTAAACCATGTTGAAAGAATATTTTAAAATTAACTTAACATTGAGGACATTGAAGGATTTTCATACAAATTTTGATCCCTTATTTTATTCATTTTAAGAGCAAATCCAAAAATCCCTCCTTGATGGATGCCTACGTCATACATAAATAATACCTATATATTATTTACAGGTACCTACATTATAAAAGGTACTTAGGTAGGTACATACTTTCCAATAAGTATTTCAAGTAGTATGTAGGCGCAGTAGTTTAGGGCTTGTGTTTAAACGTCACCCAAAAAAGTATCTATTTTACTACCAAAAAAAATCTAAAAGGTTACCAAAATGGATAAATGGTCACCAAATAACGTTTCCTAAAATATTATGAAATGAATCCATTTTATCGTATTATTGACTGCCATAAAAATATACATATACACAAATATATAAAAGTCACTTGTTTAGGCTAGACGTATGCTCTGCTCTGCGCTGCTGGTGGCTAAGGGTGGGCTTGGTCGACGGAGCCCCGCTTTGCGGGGCTCCTACTTCTGGGTGGTTTATAAAAAAATAACCGCGAAGACAAACCCTTCTAACCTAACCTGTCCGAGTCGGGGTGCCCTAAAGTCCAGATTGCATCCAGTTTCTCCTGTTAACAATAGTTTGCTAGCACCATAAAGTAGTCTGGGACCAAATAATGTATTTTGGTTGACCTCTTACTATTTTGGAGAAAGATTTTTGGTAGTAATATTAATCTTTGAGTTGGATAGAATTTGGTGACCGTTAATCCATTTTAGGAACCAAAAATAATATTTGGTGCCTAGGCTTAGAGTCTTAAAAATATTTTCGGTTGCCGTTTAAATTATACCCGTAGTTTAGGCTGTGCGTTGATAATTCCAGTCAGTTTCACCTGATATACCTACATACGGATAACAAGTATTTTTGAGTAGGTAGAATGAGCTAAATTATTATTGATCAAGTGTGTAAATGAGCTCGGTACGTGTAAAGCGTAGGTGGCAAGTGGCAGGTGCGCGACAAATATAATTGTAGCTCTTGTTTGCAATGTACTTACGTGTCGCATGTGTCACTCAGTGGTCGGGCGCCGGCTCACCGCTGCACCGCTGCACCGCTGTATTCTGTAATATTATGGTGTCTCTGTCATCCAGTTGGATGCCTAACATGTCGAACATGATTACAGTCCACTCACACAGTTAGTCGGCTCACTGTAAAACCTAACTGGACACGACATAAACTGATGGTACTGGACATAATTACACTTCTTCCGCCTGCTCTGCTCCCATGTTACTTGGGGTCGACGAAAAATGTCTAGGCTTCCTCTTCCATTCCTCTCTGTCAGCCGTTCTCTGAGCATTTACTCCTTTTTCATTCATATCAATGCTTACACACTCCAATCTCCACCCATCTTTTCGTTGGTCTCCCTCCATTCATCAAAACATATTCATCACCCTATTAGGCTGAACCTAATTAATAATCATTTAATTTATTTTACTTAATTGATTTATAATATTATTTAGTATAATACAAAATTACAAAATATTAATCCTACTTCTTTCCAATACCTTTGGTTATGTTAGTAGAACATTGAGATACAAGAATAGGCCATCACAAACATAAATCACTCACAAACAAAACAAGAATTGTAAGGTTTATCAAGCCCCACCGCTGCACCGTCACAAAACATGATCGCGAAAGATTCGTCTGAACATACGTTGATGCGCGCACTACGATAAGGTGGAAGCGTCAACATTGCCTCGGAGGCATTGCTAGTGCTACACACTCACAGTACACTGGATGCGCAGTGCGCACAGTGTTATCTACTTATTGGGTATGATTAGTCCAGGGAGCTTGTGTAAAATGATGGTGGCGTATTGCCTTATTTCATGATTGCACCGCTACATAATATATTAATTTGGGTCAACAACACGCACGAGTTTGGGTCATTAGCTTATAATAAAAACAATATTGTGGAGCGCACCATTACTGTGGACACTTGTAAAATATAAACTTATACCATAAACCATACTTCATTTATATGTCAAGATAACCTGTAACAGCATACGAGTACCACAGCAATAAGCCTTGAATAATGTTAATGTTAACCTGTACCTACTGCTGAGCAACCAGCAAACCTGCGCGCCAAACTGCCAACACCCCCCATCGCCCTGCGCATCCTTTCCACAGTCAAGTCGTCCTCTGTTATAATATTATTCTTTAAAAGTTTATTGGGACGATAACTTAGTCTATGCTGCTTAGCGTAAGCCTCACACAGATTAATTAGCTGTTGTGCTCAGCAGCACCAAACCGTCTGCATAGCTTGTTTGTCAAACAGACCCCGTCAATATGACAACATACGACATGAGCACTGCTGAGCTCCACAAAAGCTGAGTTTTCTTTTCAGTTTAATTGCTTTATTCCAATTAACTGGACAAAATAATTAGCAAAAGCTTATGCAAAAACAAATTTGTCTAAAAATTTGAATGTTGAATTGTTGAGTGTTGAATATCTAATAATGATGTTTATTTTCCGTTTTTACCCGACTACAAAAAAAGGAGGGTTATGATTTTAGCAGTCTATGTATGTATGTATGTATGTATGTATGTATGTATGTATGTATGTAAGTTTGTTCATCTGTTCCCTCGTAGCTCCTAAACTATTTGTTGTAATTCAATAAATAAGGTGTCTATCGATGCGTCTTAATGGTCTGTGGGTTATAGGATTTATGAAATTTCGTAAAATCAAATAAGGTGGATTTTAAAAATAAATTAGTCAGCTCGAAAAAAATAAAGTTAAGGTAAATTTATCGTGTTTGATATCAAATGGAAGGTCTTGATGAGCACATTCAGAATATGTATATATTATCTATATATTCTGGACCACTTCTTAGAATATCAGGCTTCTAACTACCCGTTACGACTATCATAAATATATGTGATTATAACACGGCATACAATGTGAAAACGTGATAACAATAAATATTTACTAATTAAATTAAAGTTTCTACACATCACTGCCTATTAAATTATGATTATATTTTAAAATAATGTTAATTAAATTGAGATTTCTTTTTCGTAACTAGATGGCGTTGGTTTGCGGTTTTGTGGAAGTAAGTAACATAGAGTTAAAAATACCTCCTCAAAAATCCCGGAATCGTAAACATAACAATTAAATCCCGGGATTTTATTAATATGGACTGGATTTTGACCTATAGTTTTTATTAGAATTAATTTTGTATGTAAAATAAAACTCATTAATTTAACAGTTTTAGTACCGAACTACTTAAGTATTACATTATCTGTTACCGATGTCTAAAAACATAATAAAGACTTTTTATTGTAATAATTTAGTCCATATGTATTTAAAACGTTAAATTAATATTTTGGAGAATTTATTACATGTTTTAACACATGTTTGCTTATTAAATATAATAAATTATTTAATAAGAAATTTGAAAAACAACTGATATGGAAGGGATTCGAACCCACGATTTCCGACGTACCGTGCCGACGCTCTAACCGCTGAGCCACCGTATCCCATCAAAATCAGTCGAAATTTCAAATCTCTTTCTACGCCTAGGGCGTGTGGTAATATCTATCGGTGCCTTCTAAAAACTGCAAAGTTTAGAACACTGAGTCGGATAATTAATGTATTCCGTTCGATATTACCACACGCCTAAGGCGTAGAAAGAGATTTGAAATTTCGACTAATTCTGATGGGATACGGTAGCTTAGCGGTTAGAGCGTCGGCACGGTACACCGGAGATTGTGGATTCGAATCCCATCCGTATCAGTTGTTTTTTCAAATTTCTTATTAAATAATTATACGTAAAATTAATTTCTTATTTCCCGGGAATTAATTGTAATGTTTATGATTTCGGGATTTTAGAGCAGGTATTATCAACTCCATGTTACTTACTTCCTCGAACTTTAGGTAAATGTACTCTATCTATGATGATATCCCACAAAAAATGTTTCATGTGTACTTATACAGCTTGGCAAAAAAGAGTCTGAGGCGGTGACAGCTGCAACTAAAAATAAAAATCTTAAATAACTACGTTTGTGAGTACTAAAATAACATAAAAATGATTCATTTGATTATAATTAATGACAAAAAACTCGTCATAGAAATATGTAAGCACTTAATAACTTGTAATTTGAATTGTAGTGTGAAAAGTGCGACAGCGGCGCCCCCAATTTTTACCCGACTACAAAAAAAAGGAGGGTTATGATTTTAGCAGTCTATGTATGTATGTATGTATGTATGTAAGTTTGTTCATCTGTTCCCTCCTAGCTCCTAAACTATTTGTTGTAATTCAATAAATAAGGTGTCTATCGATGCGTCTTAATGGTCTGCGGGTTATAGGATTTATGAAATTTTGTAAAATCAAATAAGGTGGATTTTAAAAATAAATTAGTCAGCTCGAAAAAAATAAAGTTAAGGTAAATTTATCGTGTTTGATATCAAATGGAAGGTCTTGATGAACACATTCAGAATATGTATATATTATCTATATATTCTGGACCACTTCTTAGAATATCAGGCTTCTAACTACCCGTTACGACTATCATAAATATATGTGATTATAACACTGCATACAATGTGAAAACGTGATAACAATAAATATTTACTAATTAAATTCAAGTTTCTACACATCACTGCCTATTAAATTATGATTATATTTTAAAATAATGTTAATTAAATTGAGATTTCTTTTTCGTAACTAGATGGCGTTGGTTTGCGGTTTTGTGGAAGTAAGTAACATAGAGTTAAAAATACCTCCTCAAAAATCCCGGAATCGTAAACATAACAATTAAATCCCGGGATTTTATTAATATGGACTGGACTTTGACCTATAGTTTTTATTAGAATTAATTTTGTATGTAAAATAAAACTCATTAATTTAACAGTTTTAGTACCGAACTACTTAAGTATTACATTATCTGTTACCGATGTCTAAAAACATAATAAAGACTTTTTATTATAATAATTTAGTTCATATGTATTTAAAACGTTAAATTAATATTTTGGAGAATTTATTACATGTTTTAACACATGTTTGCTTATTAAATATAATAAATTATTTAATAAGAAATTTGAAAAACAACTGATACGGAAGGGATTCGAACCCACGATCTCCGACGTACCATGCCGACGCTCTAACCGCTGAGCCACCGTATCCCATCAAAATCAGTCGAAATTTCAAATCTCTTTCTACGCCTAGGGCGTGTGGAAATATCTATCAGTGCCTTCTAAAAACTGCAAAGTTTAGAACACTGAGTCGGATAATTAATGTATTCCGATCGATATTACCACACGCCTAAGGCGTAGAAAGAGATTTGAAATTTCGACTGATTCTGATGGGATACGGTAGCTTAGCGGTTAGAGCGTCGGCACGGTACACCGGAGATCGTGGATTCGAATCCCATCCGTATCAGTTGTTTTTTCAAATTTCTTATTAAATAATTATACGTAAAATTAATTTTTTATTTCCCGGGAATTAATTGTAATGTTTATGATTTTGGGATTTTAGAGCAGGTATTATCAACTCCATGTTACTTACTTCCTCGAACTTTAGGTAAATGTACTCTATCTATGATGATATCCCACAAAAAAGGTTTCATGTGTACTTATACAGCTTGGCAAAAAAGAGTCTGAGGCGGTGACAGCTGGAACTAAAAATAAAAATCTTAAATAACTACGTTTGTGAGTACTAAAATAACATAAAAATGATTCATTTGATTATAATTAATGACAAAAAACTCGCCATAGAAATATGTAAGCACTTAATAACTTGTAATTTTGAATTGTAGTGTGAAAAGTGCGACAGCGGCGCCCCCAATTTTTCCAGACTCTTTTTTGCCCAGCTGTACTTCTTACTACTTTTCATGTATACTTCTAAGAAATATATGAGGCCATGTTTTAATTGCTCGAAGTCGCGGACGACACCTTTGAAATAAATTTAATTTAAAAAATACATGACATTGACTAAAGGTTTGAACCGAATTTGACAGTTAAAGAAATCTACCTATTTAAGAACTACCACATTCTAAAAAATTGTGATTTAAATGAATTTTATTGGTTTCTTTACCACTAAAAATCATTGAAAAAAAATATAGTATAAAAACTAAAACCCGACTACTTAAAATCTAAAAACAAGCTTCTTAGATTTGAAATAAAATTCTGTAGTCGGAGGCCTTAATGTATTATAGGTAAATAGGTACTAGATAATCTTCCAAGGGTAAATACTTTGTAATTTGGTGGCCTCCGACTACAGAATTTTATTTCAAATCTAAGAAGCTTGTTTTTAGATTTTAAGTAGTCGGGTTTTAGTTTTTATACTATTTTTTTTTTTCCAGACTCTTTTTTGCCAAGCTGTACTTCTTACTACTTTTCATGTATATTTCTAAGAAATATATGAGGCCATGTTTTAATAGCTCGAAGTCGCGGACGACACCTATGAAATAAATTTAATTTAAAAAATACATGACTTTGACTGAAGGTTTGAACCGAAGTTTACAGTTAAAGAAATCTACCTATTTAAGAACTACCACATTCTAAAAAATTGTGATTAAAATGATTTTTATTGGTTTCTTTACTACTAAAAATCATTGAAAAAAAATATAGTATAAAAACTAAAACCCGACTACTTAAAATCTAAAAACAAGCTTCTTAGATTTGAAATAAAATTCTGTAGTCGGAGGCCTTAATGTATTATAGGTAAATAGGTACTAGATAATCATCCAAGGGTAAATACTTTGTAAATTTGGTGGCCTCCGACTACAGAATTTTATTTCAAATCTAAGAAGCTTGTTTTTAGATTTTAAGTAGTCGGGTTTTAGTTTTTATACTATATTTTTTTAGTAATGACTTTTACGAAATACAATAATTTTCAATATTTTAGCAGTGGTGGAGGTGGAGGGGGCGGAGCGGTGTATACGCGATGCGCGTACGCAGTCGGCTCACCGTACTTCGGGAACGGCGCCGAGATATCCGCACAGCCACAGATCTGGACCTCCAGTGCAGGTGCGTAACTTCTCACTGCAGCAGTGCAGCCAAACACTATACCTAAGTACTATGTACGAGTATAAGTAGGTATTATTGATGAATTCAATGAAAGATTACATCTACGTCCTTCAATTATGAATATACATGGTTATTGCAGCATCCTTAAAAGGGGTCATGTGTAGGGGTCTTTATGTTCACATGACTCAACAAAATGTATGGAACAGCAGTTTTTTTTGTGATTTCAGGGTTGGTCCCATAGTAAAAGTTGTTCATAATGATGAGTTTAATAACCCCTTTAAAGGATGCTGGTGTTTTACAAATAACCCTGTATAATCAGCAGTTATGAAGTCACCATGTCACTAACTTTCTGCTTGATGTCAAGGTACCACCTGTGACCTGCACCGTTCCATGTAGGTAGTTATTATTGAGGTTTTATTATTCATGTAATGTTGACGCAGGAGGCTCGCCTAGCTATGGCGGCGGCTCCGGCGGCGTGGTGCTGGGCGAGGAGTACGCGGAGGGCGGCGGCGGCGGCGAGGGCGGCGGCGCGGGGGGCTCGCTGCCGGCCTTCAGCGCGCGCTTCGGCGGCGCCTTCGCGTGCGCCACCTCCCGCCCCAACGCGGTGTACAGCGCCAACGCGCTGCCTGCGCCGCCCTACACGCACCAGGTCTGTCGCGCACGCATTGTCTAAGGCAGGACTATGTTCTCCTGCAGATAGCCTTTGCTCCAGAACATCTCGATAACGAACAGCACTTGGCAGTCGTAGCTGCCTCGGACCTGCTTCAAGCATACGTACGCACACGTGCAACGGCTGGGACATGCACGACTGCACATTGTGCACTTACCCGCATATTGTTCAAACACACTTTAAGCAAAATTAATTTGTTAAATTATTACCTAAAAGTTACATAAACGCTATCATCTTGGATATGAATAAATGAGCATGTTTCTATAAGTGTGAAGCGAGTCTAATGTGCTACCTCGCGCCTACACGTACTCCTCTCTGTTTCCAGGAGGTGTGGAACTTGGAGAGTAATCGTCGACCACAACTGTCCGCTGCCGCTAGTCTCTCTGCCCGTAAGTACTCGCAACTACGAATAACCTCTATTAGGTATAATTTAACTGTATAATTAATTTATTATTCTACTACCTACTACCTACTATTATTATACAGATATTTAATTAGTCACCTATTATGGCCTAGTGTCCATTTTAGTTTAGTGTGCGACATGAAACAACAGACAATTATAGTAGTGATTACTAAAACACGTTGATTAAAGTAGGTAGGTACAACAGTATTGTTTGGACTTGGCTGTTTCGTCCAGTGATTCACGCCATGCGCCAGCTGCAGTGGTGCCGCCACGCGCCAAGCCGCGCCGCCGCGCGCCGGGCCGCGCCAGACGTGGCTCTGTGCTGGTTTCATTGTGCCTACTGCCATGGCATGGCACAGTGACGTGTGCGCTGTACCAAGCACCAGTGTGCAGTTGCAAAACAGACGCGAGACGTCACAAGGACGACGACCAACTGCTATGCACAAACACAATGAGGTTAATGTAATATGTAACGGAGTTTGGCTAAGCATAAGTGTGTGTAGGTACATCGCGTTTACATGCCAGCCGATGAATATACAAAAAACACGTCCATGCTAGGAGCGCTGGAAGCGATAATAAAAATTAATATCCATAAGTTTGATGGTTCCGAAAACAGATAGCAACAGTGGGGTCGCGAAGTGCGGGGGTGCGGCGGCGGGCGGAGGGGGGAAGCGTTTTAGTGTTTTTGTAACAGGTCATGCCGCGATAGCCCGCGCGGCGCGGCGTTGTGTGGAGTGTCGCGGTGACAGCGGCGCGGGCGCATCTCGCGACTCCCGCCAGCGCCATGTTGCCATACAGATAAGCTATTTCCAAAAAACAGACAGCGTAGAAGCGCACAATTCCGGAATTATTTACGAGCGGCCCGGGGCCGTGTGAGCGCTGAGCGCCCGCGCCGCGCAATATGTCAAGGAGCCCACTTAAACCTTCATCAGTCTTCACGATGAAACAATCCTACTTTTATTTTAGTTTAGTGACTCGTAAAATAAATTAATATCTCTTCTCAGTCCACCGACCAGTTATATTATAAAGTTGAACGTATCTATCGTAAACTAAATTATCATACCTACTAGGTACATACCCAATATTATTATGTAACATTGTTCGGAATGTTGGCATATCTTAAATATAACTTTCAGAGAGCTCCTAGCAATTAGGAAGATAATAGGTAATCATAATTATGTGAGTAATCTGGTATTAAGTATTTGAAAAATGCATGAGATATTATTATAGTGCACAAGCGTATGCGCAAACATAGGTCACTGTCATGTCCGTTGAGATGGCAATCCGACACGAAGGGAGACAGATCAGGCGCAGGGCCAACATCTTTAAGTACTTGATTTCCTTTAAGTACCTACTTGAGGCACGGAGTAAGTGATAATAAATTTTAATTATATTACTTACGCATATAACTTATGAAAAAAAAAAGAATTGCGCGCTTGGGTTCGAACCTAAGACTTCTGACTTGCCAGTCAACAGTCATACCACTATCCTATCACGACTCAAAATAAATAAAAGCAAATGTAGTTACACGTGTGAAACACATAGTAAGCATTGTGGACGGGGCACGGGGCTGCACGGGGCTGCACGGGGCGCCGCGCCGGGCGCATGCACGCGGACATTGTTTAATTAGCACTGATCGTGGCTTTCCTTTTCTTCTGCGACCGATGCCAACGGCGGCGCGGGCGGCGAAACGCGACATACCTACCTAGGTACCATCCTTTTTTTGTCTAGGTACGAGGTATCTCTCAGTTGCTGATTAACGAACTTCTAGCGAAACCTAAAAAGCCTCCAGCGAAGGGAATTAAACTAACACCCAAGAAACAGCAGCTAAGCAGCAGCAGCAGCGGGCGTTGCTTGTTACGCTGGATCTGATTTGGATTATTTTGGAAGAAGTTTGGGGCTAAAGCCTGGGCTTGCATAAGCAGGGGTCGGACCTGTTAATATTTCTATGGACCTGACGTCGTCAGGGTTGGATAAAGCATGCCTCGGACTATCGGACTTATAGCTAATGGCTGAAACCAACAGGGTTAGGACAGGCGGACAGCCTCAAATATCTTTAGGAACTTGTCCATTGATATGATATGTTTACCATTATAAATCGGGACGAGCGAGAGGCGCAGGCGCGGGCGCGGGCTCGGCGAGGCGGCGTCATAAAACTAACGACACTCGCGCGCCGAGTGTTTGTGTAGGTCGCACCAAAAAAACTATGTCTTGTTTTAAAATGAAGTCGTTCCCTTTTAAGCGCATTAAAATCGCATTCCGTAAATGGTATCGGATAAGGCACGTGCCGCGCAAACAGCGCGCGTCCGTCCGGCGCGGCGCGTCCGCTATCGCTACAAACAAAGCCTTCACAAAAAACAGCCTCGTCTTGGAGCTGAGCGCCGCATATTTGCTCACTGACACCAGCGCGCTCGCAGCCCGGCGCGGGCGCACTAATGTGGAGCGTTATCTGGGCAGGACGAACGTCTTCTAATTTAACACCATTAGGACATAGCTTGGCAGTGACGTCACGGTATCGTCAACGTTGGCCGAGTTCTATCACACGGAACTACAAAATATACAAGTTGTTACTACTACTACTATAAACAACTACAAATTCTTATATTATACAGTAGGTATGTTAACTAACGAAAGGCGTACCCGTTAATCCTTGATACTATAGCTTCCGTATATACCGAAAATAAAATAATATTTATTCAAAATATGTAGAAAATAAAAAAGATTCAAATACCACAAAAAATAATAACTTAAAATGCACTCTATACTGCGCACTTGTCTTTAAATTTGAAAGAATGGCTAATAATTATGCAATTTGCCGTTTTTCCACATTTAAAGACAAGGGGGTCCCGAATACAGAGTGTTTCTTTTATTATTTCTTGCAATAAAAAAAATACATTTTTATTTTGGATGAAAATATTTTTTAACCGACATCAAAAAGCAGGAGGTTCTATGTTCGGCTGTATGTATTTTTTTTTGTATGTTCACCGATTTCTCAGTCAATTGTGAACCGATTTTAAAAAATCTTTTTTTTTTTTTTTTTTATAGACTCACGCCTATATTCCCCAGAGGGGGTAGGCAGAGGTGTGCAGTACACCCACGTTTCGCCGGCTATATTATAAGTCCCATGTAATAGGGGGCGAGCCTATTGCCATTAACCGGGCACAATTCCAGACTCCGTGCTGCTACTGAGAATTCCCTAATGGAAAAACCCAATAACACTTTGCCCGACCCGGGGATCGAACCCAGGACCTCATGCTCAGCAGTCGCGCTTGCTACCACTAGACCAACGAGGCAGTAAAAAATCTTTTTTGTTTGAAAGAGCATATTCCCAAGTTGGTTCCATAGAAATAGTGATGACACTATTTCTATGGAACCGTTTTATATTAATTATATATATCGTTATATATATGGTTCCGTTTTATATCTCGTAAGTTCATAATCAGATGATGACATCTACGAGATATAAAACGGAACCATATATATAACGATATATATAAATACATATAAAACGGTTCCATAGAAATAGTGTCATCACTATTTCTATGGAACCGTTTCTCGTAGGATAATAGCAGAATTGTTGTAACATGTAATATTGCTTTGTTTATACTTGCAGTCGATGGCTGACGAATAATGAGGAAGAGGAGGGATACGTGGCCACCCCCACTCCCTCCTATAACCATCCAAGATTTAAAATATCGTGTGAGGTATCGTTTGAAGGAGCTTTTCATAAGAATTTCAAATGTTAGCCTCACAAAAGTCTGGGATTAATCTTAGGCACCACTAATAATGGTGAAAAAACATTTTTTAATAAAAAAATAAACCCGACTTTCAAAGGAACTAAAAAGCTTGAAATAACTTTAAGACGTTTTGGAGTCGGTTCCAAGTCAAGTTCTAGCCCCATTAACCTTCTCATCAAGAACTTGACTTGGAACGGCTCAGGCGCAAAATGTCTCTTTCGCAAAATGTCCCCTGGTCGTAAAACGTCATTTTCGCAGAATGTCTCTTTCGCAAAACGTCTCTTTCGCAGAATGTCTCTTTCGCAAAATGTCGCGCCAGGGAAACCGACTCTAAAACGTCTTAAAGTTATTTCAAGCTTTTTAGTTTGTTTGGAAGTCGGTTTTATAATAGTAGGTACACATACACGAACGCTATAGTATTACGGGTTAGCGGGAACGCCCTCTGTTAGTGAACATACTGTATAATAGCAACATTACAGCGCAGCGTAGTGAAGTAGTGCTTGAGTTTGCTCTGCGACTACTTGTTACAGTTTTATTAGTTCGTGCACCGACCAGCTCCGGTTCCGTTCACACAAGTACTGCGCTCAGTTATTGTAAATCCTGAATGTAAATAATGGCAAGTAATAATAATAATAATAATTTATTCAAAAAATTCTTGCATTACAGAATATGATAATATGTACAAAGTTTGCTTAGGTATATTATGACACTTACCTGAACTAGGAAATTTAAATCCTGTATCTCAGGCGCAAAAGTACAGAAATATAAAATTAGACATTTAAAAATCTTTAAATAATCATTAGATATGTATAAATAAGTATAATAGGTATAACTGTAAATTAATCATATAATACTATACAATATATTCGGTATAAAATAAAATTTATCATTAGTTTTAAACATGAACAGTAAATTACATAAGAACATACACGAAAATTACGGATCAGCAGAATCGAAGTCTAGGTCATATTCTAAGTAGCATAATTTATTTATTTGTTATATAAAAGTATTGTATTGCTAATTACAGTTAATTTATAAATTAAGGTTAGTAGGACAAATGGAGTTATGTAAACATAAATTTTGTTGTGTTAGGCGCATTCATAATTGACAGAGTTTATGTATCTTTTTTCGGCCATGATTTTCGCAGGGCAATCTGTAGAACCTGTACAATGATTACTTGGTTTTTTAAAGTGCCAGCATGTAGCGCATTTTGGTCCTTCCAATTTCTTTAAGCAGTCCTTTATTGTATGTCCTTTCTCGCCACAGTGGCCGCAGGTGGGGGTTGATTCCCGACATGACTTAGCTGCATGACCGTACTGCTGACACTTATAGCACCTAGTAACCAAAGTAAAATCTTTAATAGGGCACGACGACCAATTCACAAACACTCTTTCCTTATTAATTAGCGCTTTACGCACGGCTGCAGGAATTTCTATTATATAATTACAGGTCTCAGCGTCCTTCTTGCCTGACTTGTGACTCAGCCTTATTGAGGTCAAAAACGTCTCAAGTGTAAAGTTCTGCAGTTTGTCACTCAAATTTTGTTGGTAAAGGCAGGTGAAAACTTCTTTTTCCGTCATGGATGAAGGCACTCCGATTAATACCAATCTAGGCTTTCTTTTATGAGGCTCATCAACTGTAAGTCCGGAATTCTTCAGTAGTGCCGACTGTTTCAGCTTTTCGATGTCGTCCTTCTTGTCAGTGCTGATAACAATACCGCCGTTCTTTGTCTTGCGCAGACCTCTTACTTGCAATTTTAATTGTTCGGGATTGATTATTTTCTGAACTAGCGATTTAGTCTCCTCACTTGATTTGAGCTTGTCCGTAGGATATATAGCTACTGCACTCAAATTTGTTGGCTGGATGAAATGGTCGCTGCTTTTCTTAACCATGTCAGCAAAGGATTTTCCTGAAGATGCTTGGGATGATTCTTCTATGCTTATTTTTAGGTCTTGTAGCCGCTGCGACAAATCAACTTGGTCCTGGAGAGTTTGTAGAGATGTATAGGTCTGCACAGTTCTCACCTTCAGGGCCTGGTATTGCACTGCCATCTGCGAGGTGCCGTGAGCTACTTTACGGCACAAGTTACTGATCTTCAGTTTCTGCTCGGTGTTCAATTTACCTTCGGCTGATATAGAACATACCTCGTTGAGGTACTGCTCGATGGACGACATCCAAGTCTGGATTTCCGGCGTCGATATTATTTCTGGAGCATCTTCTTTGCTAGGCTCTGTAGGTCGAGCTGCAGGTCTCGGTGAAGGCGTAGGAGGCGGGGAACGGGCAGTCCTGCGACTTCGACTGAAAGGACTGTCTTCCATCGTCGCACTTGTTTAAAATAGTTTGTTTTTTAAAAATACTATTTGAACCGAAACGTATGACACATAGTATCGATAACTAGGTCAGCATTCTTAAAGTGATTATATAAATATTTTAAATAAACCGATTCGACACGTTTGATCACTACGGAGGTCGGAGATATATAAGATATATATATATATATATATATAGATATATAAGTGCGCAGTGTGAGTGGCAGACGCAGACGGTGCGGGTGCGGTGCGGGTGCGCAGCGCACATGGCCTCGCCGCGGCTCGCCTTACAAACGCCAGTAACGACTAATGACATCCATGTTGTATGCGTATTATGAGTAATCGGAAACGCCACCATTCAATTCAGTTAAATCTCTGCAAGTGTTCTGCGTGTAACTGAATATCGTGTTCACCACATGCGCGCATGCGTCCACTCCAACATAGAGTCATCGCGTCACTCCATGAGGACATTCACCAAAATTATCTCCACTAAATTGATTAATTATATTTGTATCATTCATGTGTTGGATCAATATCGGCTATAACGTTACGCAGCTGCGTCATTCTCGGAACATTGTCGGCAGTATCAGAATGGAGTCAACTCTTCCGACCGTCTAGCAGAGCGACGTCTCTGCTGACTTATATTTATTTATCTATTAACTTTATAAAAATGTAGGATATTTATTATATTTATTATTATTTTTGTTCATAGGTTTCGATCTCTCCCATATCTGGAGCTATGCGCCGATGTTGCGGGTTTTTAGCCAAACAACTTCGGCGGTATGGTGTTTATGTTTAACCATTGATAGAAATTTTCTGATGATTCTGCGCGTGTTCAGTAGGACTGCTTTCTGTAGTAGTCTGTGTGTGTGCGTGTGTGTGGAGGCTGCGCGGGCGCACGCACGTAACGGTCTTAGATTCCATTGAAATAGTACGCCGCACACCGGCACGTACTCGCAGCATGCATTGCGGTCGCCTCGGGAATCAATGCAGTCATCAATTCAGAGGTGTGTTCTGCGATTACAGACTAAATGTTTACTTTATAGGTACATACGAGTATGAGACAGCACATTATCTACTTCTGAAAAAGGCACTTGTCATGAGGCTTCCCTTAGCTTACTGTATGGTATAGCATTGCTGGTTTTGCCACGAGGGTAGAGTAGGGTAGTATATAGCTACACTATTAGTTACAAAAAGCTTGTTCCCCTTTTATTTTTTATTTTTTTTAGATAATGTATTGTACCTATCGTCTTCCCTTCCTTCCGTAATCTCGCTCACTGACGGCAATACGCAACTGAAACCCCTGGTTCCGTGTCGCACGCGTTCAATACTTTATAGGCAGGTAGGGTTTGCTTATAGGTACGCTTCCTATCTGGCGGGCCGCCACGCGTCATGGGTGCGGCCAGTTTGTATTCCAAAAATGTATCTCCATTTGTGGTACGGTTTGCGGTTATTATTGAGAAGAGAGGATAAAACTTTATAAATAAGTTGTTGTGAATATTGTGAACTTGTCAAACATAAATTAGCGTCGGTGTAGAGGTGGCTATAGTAAACAATGGTCGGTGGTGGCGGCGGGTCGATGGACGCGCCCGTTAGCGCATGACCCGCACCGCCTGTGACGTCACGCGACGCGCGCGTGCTCGCTGCTCGGCCCGTGCGCGCGCGCTGTGTCAGCACGCACGTGAGCGACAATGAATCACAACTGTCACTGTCAAGGTCCCACACTAAATTAACAATCTTTTGTTTTATTATGATCAATGCAATAATTTATGTACCTACTTATGCTTAGTCGTGCAAAATTCGCTGCGTTACAATGAAAGATTATTAAATAATAAGGATTGCTTCTGTCATAAAACACGTACACGTAAAAATACAATTACTATGAATGCGACCTTCCGACGTTCATTTAGTGATGTCAGTCGTAAGCGTTACACACTCTATTTAGTAGGTAATGGTTAATGTTCATTGGTCGATAATCAGTCTGATGAGTACAGCTACAGCTGCTCGGCAGGCCGGGTACAACAGCAACTATGAAATGAACTGGCCGGTACAGCTACCTACTCGTACTATTAAACAAGTGCCGAACGTGCAGCGCGGCAGGCGCGGGCGTGGCGCCTGAGCTGTGCTGTGAGCATCAACGGTCCATAAAAATAGTTGCCTGTTTGTTGGTTTTATGTCATGCTTTACAGAAAGCTCGTGCACTGCGCATGCGCGCGCTGTCGGCCAGTGAAAATGAACCTTACTAGGCAACCCACACAGATGAGACAAACGTTTTACGTTTCTCCTCACATTTTCGATCGCAGATTCGCGCTCGCGTCCGACGGACGTTTCGCAAGTGTATGGGGAGTCACGGGCCTGTGCCTCCTCCTCTGTGTCTCTTCTATGGGGTTTGCGTTAAAGGCTCGATTTCTACTGATAGCGAGGTGTCGCGGATTTTTGATCATTGTAATTTGCATGTTCGGCCAAAGCGCCGATGAATGCCGGGTGAATTCGCGAGTATTTTCGCAAAGGCGCGCCATTTAATATTATTGACAATGCCATTTGTACCTACATTACTTTAAGTATAAAGATAAAGTTTAATAATCAATCAATGTACCGAGACCAAAGATCTTTCGCTTTCAGACGGGATAGAGCCTTACACTAACCTAGGAACTAGAAATGACCTCTCTAGAAGCCCTATTCGATGTTAAGTCGACACCGTTGAGAGTGATGATCTTCCCATAGGTAGCAGTGGCGAAGGCTCCATACAACTTGATTTCTGCCCGCTTTTCATTGAAAAATGGCACAGTCAGTAGTTTCTACTGAAATGCCATTGTTTTTCCCCGGTTGGCTACGGCTGACCTCTTACAAAAATTGTGCCTTCGCTACTGATTAGACAGCTAGGTGAATGTAGGTAGTAGTATGTTGATGTAGTAGCAATGTAAAGTGTACCTAATAATAAAGTCGGGCCGGCGAGCAGGAGCGAGCTACTTGTAACTGGCGTGTGTTGCGCAGTCGACATGGCGGAGTTTTACACGGAGGGGCGCGAGTGCGTGAACTGCGGCGCCATCCACACGCCGCTGTGGCGCCGCGACGGCACCGGCCACTACCTGTGCAACGCGTGCGGGCTCTACAACAAGATGAACGGCATGAACCGGCCGCTGAAGCAGCCGCGGCGGCTGGTACGTCAGCGCCTCGCCGCGCCGCACGCGCCCGCTCTCGACGTACGCAACATGTGCTCACTAACCCGCGTCCCCCCCCCTCGAGATCCGCGCCCGCCGAGCGCCCGCTCGACCTGCTCGCCGCGCTCCGCTCAGCGCTCAGTCACCCTTGTTCTGGTTGCAGTGGCCGCGGAGGGGGCCCCGCCGGGCGCGGATTTCTACAAGGGCTTCCTGTTTAACGGCATGGCGACGTCGCACGCACTGCCCGCGCCCGCGCCGCTCGCGCACCCCGCGCACACCGCCTCCACCCCTTCTGACTACAAACAGAAGAAAGGGGTACGTGCCCCGCCCCCCACTCTATCCCCCCACTTAACGCCCGCCCACTAACATCCATCGCTTCTATATCTAACATCACCGTTACAAACTTTGTAGTTTCCTCATGCATGCCAATGTTGATCTCAATCATAGCAGTCGAGCCGTTGAAGGCGCAAGCGCACAGAGCAGGTGCTGTAACCGTGTTATGTGTGGCATACAGATGGGCACGAAGCGGCCCGGCATGTCGTGCACCAACTGCCAGACGACGACGACGTCGCTGTGGCGCCGCAACTCGCTCGGCGAGACCGTCTGCAACGCGTGCGGGCTCTACTACAAGCTGCACAATATCAACCGCCCGCTCGCCATGAAGAAGGACTCCATACAGGTAGCCACTTCAAGCATTGTAACTATTTAATTATAATACAACAATAATATTTTATAGAAAAAGATTGATCTTTTAGTACTTATGTTCTTCTTAGGGTTCCGTGGTTCAAAAGGAAAAAGTGGAACCCTTATAGAACCATTTTGTAGTCTGTCTGTCTATCTTTTTGACTCAAGACCCTTTTATCTCGGGTACGCGTGAAGGTATCGAGTTGAAATTAAAACCATATACCTACTCAGATCTACAGTCTCTTGGAGCTGTGAAAAAATCAAATACGGGCATTTATTCCGCAAAAAACGTTTATTTCGACACTCAAGGTAATCTTATAGGATACTTTCCGTTGACCTAGAACTATGAAATATGGCAAGTAATATTGTCATAATCCTACTACAAATGTAGAGAAAATTCTGCAAACTGTGTATTTGTAATTAATTAAATCATAAAAAAATAGTCTTTATTTGAAGTAAGTACCTAACCGACGTAATCAATCATCGAGGTATGCGCGGTCATTTGCATGAGTGACCAGATCTTTTTGTAGATTTTTTAAAACTTTTACTAATTTGTACTTACATAAAAGAAAAATCCGAAAGCTGTGAATAATTTAAATTAAATCAGAAAAATAAACAGGGTCACTCTTTACTGTTTTTATGCAAACACCGGGCGGCTCCTTGAAGTGAGTTATTTTATGTTGACACATTAAAAAACAAAACATTTACAAATATAAACATTAGAATTTATTAA
This sequence comes from Protodeltote pygarga, assembly GCA_936450705.2. Lineage (NCBI taxonomy): Eukaryota > Metazoa > Arthropoda > Insecta > Lepidoptera > Noctuidae > Protodeltote > Protodeltote pygarga. Next base: position 16,741,118 of record OW388253.2, on the reverse strand, counting down.
GTTTTTAAACTATTGACTGCAATAAAATAGTTGAGCTTAGTGGTTCTGATTCTGATTGATATTCAATAACAATAAAATTAAACATGGTACATACTCGTACATTAATGAGAAATTGTTCTTACATCTCACGAAAATATGGATGCTTTCTAATTGCTATGTATGACGCACTAGACAGGTGTAGCGTTAGGAATTATTTTCACCAAGTGGATGTGGTGAACGAGGACCTCCCCCGCTGGGCTTGGCTAACGACTACTATGGCGCCTGCCTGTATACTTATGGATGCTAAACATCGACATTGGAAGTTGGGAGTATGTAATAACATTTGGCAATTTTCCATTGCTAATGCATGGCGGCTAATCGGCAGCGACCGCTGACCGACTCATTACGAGTTCCATGAAGGTGCAGCTAATGAGGCGAAGAGACCGCAGATATTATTGACTTGTGTAATGCTCGTCTAACAGGTTCTGACGTAACGTACTTGCTACACGAATAATGGTGTCATCTAACTGAAAACTTAATACGTGTCATTTGTGTTTATTTCAGACGAGAAAAAGAAAACCTAAGAATAGCATAAAAGCGGAACGAAGTATCAAGACAGCCGTCCAGCGCACCGTCACGTCGGGAGTCAAGATTGAGAACTTACGTGAGTAGACCTACGCTATAGCGCCACTACCGACCACTACATGCGCTCGTATAGGGTGACATTTAAATCATGCACATCCCGGAAAGGTTTATAAACAACTGTAGTATATACCACCATTAAAATGGCGAAAAAAAAACAGCCGCCCATCGGCACATTTATGTTCAATAACCCCTTTTCAGAATGAGCATGTTTTAAATTTCACCCAGCATATTATCAACTGATGCATTGTTGCCTACATCCTGAATCTTACTAAAATCCAGCACGTCTAGCGACATTAGCTTGCTAATTGAATGCGGACGTCCAAACATCTTGCGTTGTGTGTAACGTTTTTATAGCAGAACAGTCGTCTCTGGCAAAAGGAGCTCTCTGCTGAACTGACTGGTTCCCCATAGGGGTATAGACTCAAACAGCGCTGCGGTCTGTGAGCTTTAATCATCAATAAACCAATAATTATCTCTAGTCTCTCAATTCTATAGCTACCGCGTCGCTAAGGTTTGATACAGTAAGGTAGACTTGTAAATCAGGTACCTTCACCCAAAACCTGTGCGTGTACATGTTGTGCCTGCGCTGGCCAGTCGGACGCGGTGTAATGTATGTTGTGTTGTGTCCAGTGGACTCTGGCTCCGGCGCGGGGAGCGGCGCGCGCTCGCCGCTGGCGATCAACTACTACGTGCAGCAGCACCCGCTCAAGATGGAGGAGCCGCCGCCCGCGCACGCTGCGCACGCCGCGCACGCCACGCAGCTGGCGCACAGCCACGCGGCGCACAGCCACGCGCACGCGCACGCGCACGCCGCGCACGCGCTGTACGACGACGACTACCGGCGCGCGGCCGACGAGCGCCTCGACCGCCCCACCGTCGTGTCCATGGGCAGCTGAGCCGCGCGCCGCCCGGGACCACACATAATGTTATAGAATCTCAGTTGTTTAGGTACGTTAGCTGTAGATAGGTGGTCGCTGCTAGTAGACCAAATACCGTGCGCAACGCCGCGCCCTGTACATACATAGGTAGCTGTATCCGCACGCGCACCGTGACGTCACGCGCGCCGTCGCCGGCGTGCGGTGGCTCCGGTGTGCTCTATGTTTACTGTGTGTTCCACTGTTACCAAATAATAATTATGTATAATAAGCGATGAGACTGTATCTGAATCATTCCTAAAGTGTTGCATTCCTAGGTAGATAGCTTAATGTTTACATAATTATAATATTTTATAGTGAGCTGATGCTGGATAGAGGCTGTTCTCAATGTTCCACAGCCAAAGTTTATTTTATGTTGAATGAAATTTATATTTTTATAAATTTAGAATATTGTTTGGCGGAGGTGCGCACTGACACGATTAGTTGTATCTAATGTAACAAAGTACATAATAATAAATAATGTAGGTAGATCCAAGTGACGCAGCCGCCGCTGCAGCCCTCGGCCGGCCGCGCCCGCGCCGGCTCGTCGCTAGTGATAATATATAATGTGTCAAGTACAATGAGTAAGTGTAAGTACAAGAGACTGCGCGGTGTCAGTGCGCAGGCTGATGCCATCTTACTAACATACAATAATTACGTTAGAGATATTATAATATCGTTGACTCCATGACTTCAATACATTCCACGAATTTATCCCATTAGTGTACTTAGTGTAGACATTGCAACATGAACGTCGTACTCCTCGTGCGAGAGAGCAGTGATGTGCGCGACAACCACGACCCTCGCAGCTGAACGGTTACAGCCACTGCAATATGAGCGACGCGACGGTCGTAACACTTTGTAAGTAGCAGTTTGTGTCTCGCACGAGGAGTGTGGTACGCAGTATGTGCGCGAGTATAAGTACGAAATGAACTAGTTATTTAATCGCGTCGTAGCGTCGAAAGAGAAACAATAAGAGGAGAGCATGCGTGGAGCCGCCACGTCCCGTCACGTCGCGTCTGACGGGGCGCGGGCGGCTCGACGCACACTACTCTGAACGCATAGATCTGAGAAACCTCTCTAACGCCTTAATCCGAATTATATTATACGAGTGTTTACTATCTACAAATTAACGAATTATAATAAATATGTAAGTAATAATATTTTTATATGAACACAACTATTGTTGTATGTTAATTGAAAGTAATATATAATAATAATGTTTATAATAGAGTATAGTGTAGCGCTGAACGCGTGCGCCGCGTCGCGTCGCGTGACGTGACATTATCGCCAAATATGTTACTATTGTAATACATAAATGTAGACCGGTATATGTTATGTGATGTTATAATATTTATGTGTTATAGTTATATGTTGCGCGTCGACGAAGGCGTCACTTTAGTATATATCTGTGTAAATATTACATAAGCGAGCAGAACTACACCTTGAATAAAAGGTCCAATAAATCTGATGGTTGTGTTTCACTCATTCCCAAATAACAAATGTCCTTTAGAATGTCATTTGCCCAACACTAACCTAACCTACCACTGTCATGTTGTGTTGGTGGGATCCAGGTCTGCTCAAAAACGTTTCATTGCAATCATTTTGCACTAATTCGATATCGCATTTATTTTTCCTAGACTACTATATAACAACATTGTACCCTAATAATATTATAATCTAGCCAAGATGGCCAATTAGTAATTTCAGTTTAATCTAGTTTTATAAAATAATAGTTGTCTAAGAATGTGTCCAGTGGCACTTTTCTTATTGTCTTTAGTTAAGGGGGATATCGCATATGACATGAAACATCATTCATAAATAACGTATCGTTGTGAAGCAGTAGGTAGCAGAGGCAGTAGGGGTAGGTATATAGGATATTAAAATTGTTTAATAGCAAAAATTGAGCATGCCCTAGGTATAGATCATTTGTTTAGTATCGACGTTGCGCATTACATCTAGCGCGTGGACTACGTGACTAAATATAAAATGCATTACTCATACTACCTACCCGAGTACAAGGCTGACGGCGACATCGACAGCGATGAGTGGCTCAAGGGGGCTGGTGGAGGGCACGGAGGGGGAGGGGAGTTGTAGTGAAACAATATGGCGGCTTATCAGAGCGCGTCACGTGCGCCGCCCCGCGCCCCGCGCCCCGCGCCACCCCCGACACTGGTGTTTATTAGCTTTTCACGGAAAATATTCGACGAAAAAAATAAGCGATAAGATCACGATGAGGTCGAGCGGCGCCCATCAATAATCCGTCGATGTATCGAGTGCCTATCAGATCCGGAGCACGGATTACTGCGCCGCACGCACACACGCGCGCTCACACACACACACACCCCGCGCCGCGTGTTCACTGCACACTGGACACTGGCCGCCACCCCGGCAGCCCGGCGGCCCACTGCAGCGGCAGCGGGAGCGGGCATCACCACTGGAAGGCTCACCTGACAGTAATGAGGCGCAGCAGATACGCGCTCTCGTAATCAAATCTCTGGGCCTTCTATCTGATAATTACTCCGTATCGGGGTTGGTATCGCGATATCTCTCGCCTCCAGATATGAAGTTCCAGGGCTGCGCGGCGCGGGTGGGTGCGGTGCGGTGTGTGGGGAGGGGGGAGTTACGCCGACGTTCCTTACAAATATTTGCTGTAGCTCGTCGTTTGTTTGCTCGCGTTATCACGTCACTCGCGAACACACCCAGCGCGTCCCCTCGCTTGCACAACGACGCCTGCGAGCTACACTGCGCCTGCGCCTAACACCACTGGTACATTATTGGATCGATGATCTGTCATGTGAATGTCACATACCCATCCTAGTTACGTAGATGAATTTGGCAATGGTTTTTTCCACAAAATACTTTAAAATACAGATTGTACATTATGACAAAAAGTCAGTTTATAATCATGTGTTAATGTCCAAGTGTCATGGTTCGCTTTTGTCTGTGATGTACGCAACGCGTTGCCGTAGCGCGCGCACGTGTAGTACTACACAACAGCTGTTTGACTAGATACTGTATCTGTTAGATACGATTATCAAAAAACTTTAAGATAACCGGTCTCACATTAGCGCCTAGTTAAGATAAAAGAGATAACAATTTGCATATCTAAGGAAAGGCACGATACTAAGTGGTGTATCAATGGGGTCGATGCACTGCGCACACGCACACTAACGGACGAGTTATATCACACCTCCCATGGCTCTATTTGTAATTAGATTAGCCGCAGTCAATACAAACTTACCAGTTTAGGGGCTCAACTAGACTGGAGAACGCGCATGTCGGTTACGGTACCTCGTGTTATGAGGGCGGTACCTACGTATACAATCACTATTGAAGGGACATTCGAATATATAATATATGACCCGACGTTATTAATTGTCGCACCGCCCATGTACCTAATATTACGTTTTACGTCGTACTTCATCTGCCTAGCCTTTTTTCCCAACTATGTTGGGGTCGGCTTCCAGTCCTACCGGATGCAGCTGAATACCAGTGTTTTACATGGAGCGACTGCCTATCAGACCTCCACAACCCACATACTGGGTTACACGATACCCCTTGGTAAGTCTGGTTGTCAGACTTTCGGGCTTCTGACTACCCGTAACGACTGTCAAAGATCTACAATTGACAGCCAGGGCCAACAGCTTTACGTGCTATCCGAGGCACGGAGAGTGATAATTAATTTATAAAACGCACATAACTTACGAAAAGTCAGAGGTGCGCGCCTTAGGTTCGAACCCGAGACCTCTGACTTGCCAGTCAACGGTCACCACCACTAGGCTATCACGACTCTTCACCACCACTAGGCTATCACGACTCTTTTACGTCTACGTTTTACGTCGTACTTGTAAGGAAAAAAATAATGAACATTATCGAATTAAAAACAATATGGTCCTACCGCACATAATACTGAGCATGTACTAGAGATGTACTGATCATGTCTTTTTCTAAGACACACCTAAGACAAACAAAGACAAACCTGTTTCTAAGACAAACCTGTGCGCATTTAGTCTGCCAGCACGCAACGTAACATGACATACCGTTGAGATCGCCTCGCTCTGCCACTAAGCTATTCGTAACCCAGTCCGTGTTATCGACATTTTCTTGTACATTCAACCATGTTAGAAGCACCCCTTGGTGGTCGCCCGCCACGGCCACCACCCCTTGTACAGAATACTAGGGGGTTAGCTTGCCTAACTTTGCAGTATAAGTACAATGCCATACAGATGTAACTTATTGCTTACAAATACCTATATTAATATTATATTAAGTACTTAGGTACGAATATTTATGCGTTTTCCTGGATTTGTTTGCGGGACTGGCGTGACATGATATTGCAAAAGATTGGGAGGTTTAGAAGAAAAAGAGGGAGACCTTTGCCCAGTTTTGCGTAGTTCGCAGGTTCAAATCCCGCTCGTGAATGTTTCTTCCTACAAAATTTCGAATTTTACTTTTTGCTTAGTACCTACCGATTCATAAATTATTTACTATAAAAAAATGTATATGTATCTTGCATTTTATGATATGGATTTTAAAAAATCTATTACGCTCGAGAAGTCGTATTTTATTAAAAAAAGTTTAGCCAACGTATAAACACGATGAAAGGACTAAACCACAGCGGGATCTTGGAAGAAGTAGCGAGGAGACGTTGCAGCGGAGTTTGATCAGCTCCGAGCGCCGCAGGCCGGTGTCGCAACTCTCGCGACTGTGGCCGCGTGGCCCACATACCCACGCACGTACTGCCCGCGTTGTGCAACGCGTAATCCCCGCGCACGCTCACGCCGACACCCGCCCACTGTCAGTCCACTGTCCTTATGACGCTTGCTCGAATACAATCATTACATCACATGGATTTAGTTTAAAGTAAACTGAACCACAATATACACTGAAGGTGGTTTTGTTTATCCTCAAATGAGCCGCATAATGGATTGCAATACATCATCATCTTAAGCTATTTTCTACCAGGTTGGTATTAGGACTCTTTCAATATAAGTACCTACTATATTCTAACAAAAACAGTACTTACATAAATTATTTACGTTTTGTGTTTTCAATTCGTTCTTTGAATCTTTCATGTAGTAGCCCACAGGATAACGTAGATAACATTTTTTTTTTCACTTTTCAGATTGCGACCCCTAAAACGAATTTCTGAACCGAATGCTGCGCCATATACATCTAATTATGATTGTATAAGTTTAGAAAAATATTAGCATATGAGGGACGGTCAGGCAGACATTGACGTGATTTCATAAGTGTTCCGGTTTCCTTCAGGAAAGTTGTAGGTGTGAGAAATATCGTTATCAGTTGTTGCAGAAAGTGACAGCACGTGACAGCGCATGACAGGTGCGTGACAGGTGTGATAACAATCTAGTGTCTCCACAAACTGATCACATCTCTTCACCACCGACTGCTGCTCTTACGGCTAATCTATTCTGGGAGCGTACCCACTCGTACAGACGTACGAGTGGGTACGCTCCCAGAATAGATTAGCCTTAGCAGATACAATCGAAATTAACCTATTGTGTACTCTTATGGCAAACGCACTTGTAGTAGGTACCTATATTGCAGAACCACTGTTCAGCAGTGGAGTGACCGTTGGGCTAGGTACCCAGCCCATTAAACCATAAGACCAAAAATGAAAAGTATTTGTTAACGTTAATAGATTCACATAATTTCCTATCGAGTTTATCGCTGCTGTGTATACGAAGCTTAAGCAAAATTAGGGTCGAGCCGCACAGTGTACAGTGCCCCACATCGCTTAACTGCACTCTAGTTAGGGCTGGTAACTTAATACATGTCACATTTGTAATGATATTGACTCGATAACGCTTGACTTGTTATCATCAACCTAGTCCCACCGGCCGCCGCTGACCGCCGCTCGCTGCTCGCTGCCGACGCGCGACGACTGCCTGAGGAGAATATGTAACATGGAATACAAATGGTATAACTTGCGTGTATGTGCTAATTATAATTATGACACAACTGTTAGTTTGTTTGCCTTTGGTCATCACTTAGTACGTACTTAGTAATATTTTGCAACAGGTGTGGTCGCGCGACGCAGACTCGCTGTACTCTATGGCTCTGGCCGTTACACAAACAAGCTTGTCTTGTCAAGATAACGCATCGACACCGCTTGACATGACGTGACGTGCGTGACGCGTCTCCGCTCGACAGCTCCACGACTGCCGCGACATTAATCTGTTGGTGACGGCTCTTAACGACTCTCCGGTGCTGTGCCCTGTGGAAAGAAGTTACTTGCTATTTTCCACATTAATTCAACGGAGGTCGAAAAATGAGACACAATTGGAACTCCATGGAACACCTGTGATCTTTATATCTTTATCAAGTGAATATCTTCGACGAATCCCAATCCTGAAGTGATGGAGAATGAGTGCATGAGCAATATCTATTTTTTTTCTATCTGTTTGTTCTGCGTAATCTTCTAAACGGCTGCAAACAACAAGTTGCCTAATATACTTTAAACTTTGGAAATATTGAGGGTTTCTTGTATATAAGGAGTACCTAGGGCAACAACATGAATTGTTTGTACGTAACCATCACCTGTCTCAAATAATACGATTTTATAAGCAATGATAGCCTAGTGGTTGGACCGTTGACTGACAATACGTTAGAGGTCTCAGGTTCGAACCTAAGGCGCGCATCTTTAACTATTCGTACCTAATTTATATGCACATTTTAAATTAATTATCGCCTGCTCCGTGCCTCGGAAAGCACTTAAGGCCGTTGTCTCGGGTTATCAAGTAGATCTTTGACAGTTGATGTAAGGAGTCAGTTCCCTCATAAAATCCTGAAAACTGATCTAACTTTAGAATATCGTAGGTATTACTTTGGGTTGTAGGTCAGATAGGCAATCGCTTCATGGAAAACTGATATTCAGCTGCATCTGATTAGATTAGTAGCCGTCGCTGACCCCAACTAAGTTTGGAAAAATAAGGCTAGGAGGATGATGAAGCATTGCTAATTATACCTATAATTTGATTATTAACAGTAAATCAAGATTGATATTAAACCGCACACTGGTGGTGCACACTTTAAGTGTAACATCGGCATATCATTATATAATATCCTTTATAGATTGTCATTTCCTTTACTAAAGGTAAGGAACCTGAGTGAGCACTGCCTGCGGAGTGCCGGCACACCCTCGAACACAAATATTATGCCAAGTCAGACGCTTCCCATTTGCTATACTGCTATAGCAGGACATTGACTACTAGTACTAAACTGTGGATGTCCAAGGAACATCACTCACACTGGCTGAGACTGAGCACAGGCGAATGTGTAAATGCATACTGAGGACAGTATGGTGGGCAAGCAGGGCCTTTTGGAATAAACGATGGTTTGTTTCTTTGTACAAGCGTGGCTGAAGGGAGCGCGGCGGTGCGGCGGTGCAGCGGGTGCGGGGGCGGCTTGTCTTATCAGCGCACTTGACGCCGCTGATAACGAACGCGCATGCGTGTGTGTGTGTTACTCAATGATTCAGCCTGATGCCATCACTCGTAGGTATTTGTGTTCAATACCAAACGTCGTCGATCTTGACAAACAAAATGATACCACCCAGTGAAGCGTCTCAGAGCGAATCACAACACACCATACCTACCAGAACAATGTTAAAGTCTACCTCTACTTATTCCCTACTGACTATTAATTCAGACGCGATTGCAATTTTTGGAAAGAGCTAACCGCGACCCAGAAATGGCAAGATAATATGATAAAGATGAGGCAGGGTGAGATACTTTTTATCCCAAAAAATATCATAGTTTTCCGAAAAAAATCATGACAATACAGTGGTCGGCGTGGGCAATGTCGCGGGCGGCCACTAGTATGACAACATTGAACAATAAAATAATAATTAAAAAAATAAAATACCCGACTGCAGAAAAGACAGTTTAAAAGTACCTATAAGTATGCACTAAAGAGACCGTAATAAGATTAAGAATAAAAAATAAAATTAAAACAAACTATACACAAAGAAAACTCTACTTCAGTTTAACAGATTATGAGCTGGGGTCCACTGCTTCACGTGCCGTCCAAAGCACGGAGATTCTCTCTCAATGTTATGTCACAAATGGTCACCCATCAAAGGACTGATCGTATCAAGCGCTGCTTAACCGTAACGATCGTGATCACCGCCGCTGTATCACAGCCCATGAACATGTAAATGTAATTATAATAATTAATATTATAGGTAGGTAAAATACGTTGTCTATTTGCATTTTTTACTCAGCAGGAAATATTTAACCACCAGATTACTGTGGTTTTAGTTTTAATAGTACTATAACATATTGAATATTAATTGTCCATAAATAAATATCCCTTTATGGTACAAAATTAAGGCATAAAAAGCAGGAAAGTCAGAATAAAAGGATGAGTGCGGCTCGTAGCCATGTGCTACGAAGTTCGTAGACCCTCTACACCGCTACGTATAAGAGTCATTGCGTAAACACAGCGTAGCGCTGTAGCTAGACCAGAGGTAACTTACAACTAACAAACTTGTTCGAAAATATCAGTATTGAGTGCTGGAGGTAAACCTAAAATACGTTTTGGGTTCAAACCTGGCTTGTAACAATGTGACTTTTCAATGTAAGACACACTGGCTAACGAAGGAAAACATCGTAAGGAAACCTGGACTTAATAGTCTGGAATCGCCAACCCACAGTGAGCTAGCGTGGTGATGAATGCTTAATCATTCTCTGTATGAGAAGAGGCCTTTGCCCTACAGTGGGACAGTTACAAGCTGATTTATTTTTGAACGGTTTAGATAGACTCACAGATACATAGGTCAAATTTGTAACACCCGTCTGTTTTCGCCGGGGGTTAACAATAAAATGGATTGTCCGCAGCGCGCTGATAAGACGAAGCATCACGTTAAGTCAGGACAAGTGATGTGGTGACTTTCGAGAAAAACAACGAAACGCAATCATTTGAACTCGTTGATTATCATTACCGCCCGACGACACTGATTCAGTACTACCCACATCATTATCAATGAATATCATAGTTTATAAAACTGGCCAAGCGCGAGTCTGGCTCACACCCTGACACCGACAGTTCTGTACAATACGTATGCATTTTATATGATAAGAGTTTGGGCGTCAGACAGAGGTGCAATAATTGGTTTAATAATAGGTATTTAGCCTTAATCATAGTATATATTAAGAAAGTAGGTACATTTACAACGTAGGTGTCAACTTAGGTATTAAGAAGGATTTTTGTAAATTGAAACCTGTAATTCGTGATCCATGAAATTTGGTACCTATTTGGAATTTCCATTAAAAGTAAAAAAAGACGTGGAATTTAGTTCAGAGATCAAGATTAAGGAACGGCTTTCCACCATAGTTCTGAACCGAATACTCTGATAATTCGATCACATCATGCGAAGACCCTCTCTCTGATCGTTTAGAGAGTCATTGTTAGTGTTAGAGGAAAGAGAAGGCAAAAGACGTAGGGGTCGGCGACCAATACAATCGACAGCTCCTTTGTACCGCGGGACTCTCATTCCAAACAAAAATGGCCCAAAACCGACACTTCTGGCGAAAAGCACTCACAAAACATACCGGGATTAATCATGATCTTCAGCACTGAGGGACCGACTACAACGAATATAAAGGAATTTCCTAAATTACAATTTTAAACAAATTAAAGTAACTAATACCTACCAAGTTGAGTGTACAATGTAAAACACTCGTCGTATTGTATGCTGTATGCATTCATACACGAGAGTGACATATTGTTATTGTGCAGACTCGATTTAGATTCGGCTTCTGGAAAACTCATTACCTAACTGCTGCACTTTGATGGTGAGTGCAGAATGTGAAGTGCTGCACCATCAGACGAGCACAGCCAGGCGTATGGACCGTGAGCACGGCTGCAGGTGCCTTGTTGATACCTATCGGTATCGGTGGTAATTAGACCGATGATCGATGTCTCAAGTAAGCCTCTGAACGATAAGATAACGGCGCATTACATTTATCTACACTTTTTATTGTTAACATACCTATCATAAATATAATAATGATTGTTTAAAGCGCACCTCTATACCTAGATAGCTAGATATATATATTGACATAAATTCGGGGATAAGTGGGGATTATTATATAGGTGTTCGTGATCGCGTCGCGCGAAGGCCATGCGCACTGGCGTCGCCGTCGCGTCGCCGCGGCCTCGTCGTCCTCGTACGTTGATACTTCACCGTTACGAGCCAGCACTCCCATTTGTTAATTTTTCCTTATGCTAACTTATATATTCAAATGTATCTAATTGAAATTTCTCACGCACACGTTTCCTCATACCAACATTAAACACAGAGCACCATTAGTATTTGCTACCTACTCGTATATGCAAACATAATATCAATATTAATAGATAAATCAGTGTGTAGCTACCTTATGTCCATTACGGCTTAACTTATTATTCGACCTAAATCTACATTTGGAACGATTAGGTGTGCCAACCTATAAGTATGTCACAAGTACCTACCTATCAGTAAACATGTACCTACCTATATGTCTCAACATATTCATATTGACAGAAAACTGATTGCTCGGCCAAAATGACAATGTACTGTTCCGTGATTATAAAATTATCTAAATCGAGTATCCTAGAACAAGTTCATGTAAGATAGGTGTTTGAAACATCAACAGGTAGCATTCACTTAGATATGTGTTTATCATTAGTTAAGCTATCAACCAGTGATTGGTGAGATAGTGCATGCTCGGGGCGAGGCGGCTCAGCATCAGAGCGGCGGCGGCGCGTTGGCGGCGCGCGCTCGGCGCGGAGAGTCCTGTCTCTCACTGAGATGCGCTGAAATAAGGAAAATTATTTTCCTTCAGTGGCGAGTGTAGCGCGAGGCGTCGCGGCGTGGGCGCTCCACCAATGGCAGTGCGCACGCACACTCGCGCACGCGCACACGGGCGCGCGCCGCGCCGCCTCCATTCCGCTGAAAGCTCTCGTCACCTGGCCGCAGACGAGTCCGGGCGCCGCGCGCCGCCGCACACACTGTGATACTGACTAATGTGCTAGTGACGACCTCTAGTGATACACTAACCGGACTGCTACTGCGCTCGAACTACCCCGGACACGGTGAGTACTGAGTACCCAGTCTGATACCTACACCTGCCCTTAACGCTATTATCAACGAGCCCGTGAAGCAAATCAAGCATTACTATGGATGTTATTTCTCGCCATAGGGTACAACTGCAAATATTGTGTGTAGTTCTGAGGCTTAAACGAGCGGTTAAAGGTTTCATGGTATTGCTTGACAGCACAGTAAACTTGATGGGATTATTATTAAATGCTCACGTTAAAGTCGAGGGACCGGCGCGGCGGCGCGGCGCGCATTCATCTTGTATACCTGTCCACTTTGTGTCGCATCGAATTGATTCTCTTTAAGCTTGAATATGTAAACTGAGATAAGTTTCTTTGTAATGTGGAAATCTTAGTGTGTGTGTTTTGAGTCGCGATGGTGTAGTGGTATGACCGTTGACTGGCAATTCAAGCGCGAACCTCTGACTTTTCGTAAGTTATGTGCGTATTATAAATAATTATCACTTACTCCGTGCCTCGGAAAGCACGTAAAGCTGTTGGCCCTGTGCCTGATCTCTCTCCGGTAGTGTCGGATTGCCGTCCCATTGGACTATGAGTGTGAGGGAACAGAAAGTGCACCTGTGTTTGCGCACTCACTTCTGCACTATAATATCTCCTGCGTAGTGGGCTATTCTCAGTTGGGATTGATCGCTGCGACCAAAGTTCGGTCAGGAGGATTTTTTATTTATTTAATGCAGACTTTGGATGAATTCCAGCAGCGGGTAGCCACAGCCTACCTCCGCCAGCACGCACACACCGACACGCGCACAGCTCCGCGTAATAAAGTGTGTTACTTTTCACCTTCCTCTAAGACACAATTCGGTACGCTTGAAGTGAAGACAGTTTTTAGTGGATAGGTTTTATCGAGAGAGGTCACGTGGCGCAGAGAGTCTCTCAGCTAAAAAGATGATGGAAGCCAATACAACAGAGAATCCATGTTTGAATAGCTACATAAAAGAACCTGTACCTAGGCATCACTAATGTGTTCCCCCTTTGCCTAGTGTCCTGAGAGCTGGAGCCGCCTGTAGACCTTCCCGCAAACATTAATAGTCTCAATATCATTGACTTAGTATAAACATGAATATAGCTGGCCACCTCACCATCACCACCATCACCTCGCACTCCACTCAGGGCGCCGCCGCCGCCGCCCGCCAGGTTCAGTGAAGTGGTCGTAGTTTGTATTGGTGCACATGTTGTGTAGCTTGTAGCTGTGATTCATTCGGAGGGTGTGCGAACAACTAACGCATTTTCGTTGATGTGTCATACAACTAATAGCTAGTAATAGTAATAATGTATACATTATTGAAGTTCACTTTCTCACTTTGTATCACCTGTTGGCTTGTGTGTCTGTAAGCAAACTTTATACTGCATACAGAATGATGACATTGGCATCCCTCGTCCCTCAATTATTGAAGAGATAGAAAATTATTACAATTGCATAAGTACAATGAATTATTACAATGACAGCTATAGCTATATGGTAGATAGATATAGCTATAGCTTTTTTCATTGTAAAAGTACACAGCTGAAACAAATTTTCTTCCTTCTTTTTTTAATATTTTTAATGATAGGCTCGTGATTAGCCACTATCTGTCGTATTTTGCTTTTTATGTTGTAGATATGTATCAGAAACATTCAGCTCATATTTTAAATTGATATGTTTGTTGTAGTTGCTAGACATTCACTATATTCAGGTTGAGGACCCATTAAAGGAAAAGCTTTAGTCAATTTTTCCTTGCGTCCACCGTCCACCGAGGCGGAGCTACGCAAGCCGCCCGTGTCCGCGGCGGCGGTGATGGGCGGGACCCGACATCAATGATATCGACTTATGGGTCATATGTATTTTTTAAATCCTTCTCTTTCGTGGGTGGATTTATAGACGTACATATTTTCGACTTACATATTTTAGACGTAAACATCTATCATGATCACTCACGAATATTTAATGTCCCGAGTGAGATCCGCCGTCTACATACCTACGCCAATCGAGTCGTTATGTATGTTATGTTAACCATCTCAACGATGTCAAACTGATTCAGTTTAAATTGTGTAACAACTCTTTTGTAGTTAAGTTATGTACGAGTAGGTATAGGACGACCGCGACGGCTAAAGTAACCCCTATGGTATTTTTCACGGCTAGCTTCCAGGAACATTTAGTTCGACAATATTTACGCCAATACTAATTTGTTTTACAAACCGGTCGACTAGTTCAACAGCTACACTAAAAGAACCGATTTTTGCTCAGATATAAACGTAGGTGATATATTTCTAACTCCTGATTCTGATTATGAACGTCCTGCCAACCACCGACTGAGAACCCAAGTCGGTCGCTGCAAATAGAATCTGGAAAAAATTGGGCTTCATCGACCCATCTAACATCCCGTGCCAGTGTGGTGTTCTTGTACAGAGCATGCCACACTTACTCACTCACTCCTGTATACAAAATATCCTTAAGAGGGTGTGTTTCGTGCACTTACAACACTGAAAGTGTCCGCAGCCCATAAAAAACCTGTTTATAGATATAGGTACCACCGACACAAAAATAAAAAGATAATTAAGTATACATTTTACATTGTTTTGTTTGTGAATTTATGTAGCTAACTATTCTGTATCTAGTAGTCTATTCTATTACTAATTAACCACTGCAAATATTTATTAAATTTTGACTTTTTAACTAAATAATGATATTGTGAACTAGGCCTAACTGACCCGCACGCGCTTGTTCTAATTTAACCCGATCGCAGCACCACCTAACGGGCCTAATTGTATTAAACCATCCTAGAACCTACTAGGTTTGAGTAAGGCCTTGGATGGTTTATTAAAACAGTTAAAAAAAATAATTTCATTCAAAATCGGTTCAGCTGCTTTGAAGTGATGCGCGGTCAAAATTTTTTTCTCAATTGATTTTTGATGGAAGGGACATTCAGAGCCGAGCCGCCGACGACGTTAGTAATTGCCGTACCGCCCGTGGGACACACAATGTTTTTGATCATACTTGCAAGGAAATGAACAATAAAACAACATATAACTTTTATAAATAAAAATCACAAATGGTGTTACTTACACACATGATGCGCATTCTGCCTGCCAGCTGGCTACATTATTTAGATTATTTCTGATATACCTACATAATAATTATTTGAATACTTTTTAATTTATTAACGAAAGCCGAACTAATTAATGTTTCAATAAATATCTAAGACACACGCAAGTACCTACACTCACGTCTTATTAACATCACACAGATCACATCATTTATTTAAAATCTAATAGATTTATTAGATTTTAAATAAATGATGTGATCTGTTATAATTATATAATATCGATTATTAATCAATTATACATATAATATAGAATTGTAACAAAAATAGAATACATTAGTAGTTACAATATACCTACATTAGTGAATTAACATATGTAGCTTGCCCTATTTGATATTTAATTGTTTTGGTTCAAATTTTGTTATTAAAATTTTACCGACTTCTTGTAGACAGATTGATCTGATATTTGGTACATACCTTTAGTTCTAATAGTTTACTAGTTGGTTCAGTTCCGATGACAATGCTTTTTTATGGTAAGCGTGACCTGAATCGATGTCCAAGATTAGCTCCAGATAAAGGAACTCTTCAACGGTCCACAGCACAGACACAAATTTTACATTATACATACGTTTAGTTTTAATATTCCAATAATTATAATAAAAGCATTAAAAACGTTGTTTTAATAAAAACTTATTTGTCTTATATTTGTTATTTAAGACAGAAACATTACTCCGGCAATCGGCAAAACGATTTTACAACGATATATACACGTAAGAGGTCCTCGGCACCCCACTGTGCTTCACACTCAGTAAGGATACAAAGACTGCAAATAGAACCAAATGAGTAAAATAACCTAAAAACAGGGTTCTATGTGGACACACACGCACACACACGCATGAAATGTCGTACAGAGGTGTCGATTCTGATATCTATTCATAATTTGAAGTTCACTTCGCAGGCATAAATACTTTATAAATTATAAATGTTGTAATTATCTTAATTTAATTGTCGCCGGCTCCAGCCGCGGTCGCTCACAGGCTCACAGCTGAGTGTGCCTGCTGCCTACCTCGGCGCTGCTGGTGAGTGAACTCTGCGACTCTGCGCCTGCGGCGCTCACCACAACGCGCGAGGCTTCCCGGCGCACGGTGGGCTGAAAATCGGCTTTCATAGACTTAGGGATTTCAATTTGCAAGTGCTTGTTTTTATGTACGATATCGCTTCTATTAGTCATTACTATGTACAAAAATGACACCCGAGTTAATTCTGCCCAAAAACGAAGGAAATATAATTTTTTTACGAAAAATTTGTATGAAGCTAGTATGAAAAATCGAATTATCTCCTAAACGGCTTGTTTAACGGTAATATCCTTGGCGGTGGTCATAGTGCTAATTATTTATGATTTTTTGGTTGGCGATCGGACGAAAAATTTAATGCCGTTTTTTTTTTAAAAATCGTCAAAATATTTTTATTTGTTTTCACGTATGAAACGATTCCTTTTGGTGTTTATGTTGAAGAACACGGACTTTTAACTACACATAACATAAAATAGCATCACTCCTATATTTTCGAAGGAGTTGGTAGAGGTTTATAGTACACCCACACGTAGACAACTATGTTTGAGCTAGATAATTATCAACACAAAATGAGTTTTAAAACTTTTCATACAACCAAATGACCAATTGTTTACTCTTCTAATGAGTCCAAAAAGAAGTAATTAAGTAACTACACTGATTAGGTCTTCTAATGAGTCTTAATAGGTGATTTAATGATTTCTCTAATATCTCACGACAATGCCAACTATGGATTACATTCAACATTTCCTGATAAGTAAGCTAATTTGTTAATTAGCAGTGCTATGAGTTCTAAGAATAGTTAGTGACAATTATAGATTTTCATTAGCTAATGAGGAGATAACTAATGAGGGTAGTTAAATAATTATTGGCGTTTTGCAATAAAAGGGCTAAAGTTTTGTTTTATAATTTAATTTGTTCACAACTGTGTAACTGCTAACACTAAATCAGCGACTATAAAATCTTAGAATGGAAAGTTTAATCACCAATTTAGACTTGTTTGTTCTTCTACGAAGTGAGAGTACTTCATTTGATCATGAAGTATTGTTCAGTGCAGTTGTATCCCGCATAGGCGATTGCCTGTCTGACGAAGATCGTGTTGTTCTCAAAGAATTTTGTCGGAGATTTACGCGAGCCGCTTTACAAAGGTGGCAGAAATCCAACCGATTCCTTGATAATTTCAGGAGAATGTACGAGAATTGGTTGGGAGCAAATATTGATTGGCCGAGTTTTGTGCAAACTTTAGTTAATCAAGAACCAAGTTTTGATAAGGCACCAAGAGCACCCTCAGTCTCTCCAGAACCGTCGACATCAACGTCCATTGGAACAATGACGAAAAGATCCCGTAAACCATTCGAAGATCTGGGAAGTAAACGAAAAAAAAGAAGATCTGATGAACACACAGGCGAAGATTCCAGTGAATTGGCATATGCAGCTGCAGCACGTTTAAAGGAAGAAGGGCATGGTGATATCGCCTCTGTCATCGAATACATGATGAAAAATCCTGAAGTAGCCGCTAAATTAAATGAAACGCTTAAGAAACCAGCGAAAACAATCATATTTACGCCAGAAAAGGCACTTGGATTGCTTCTTTCGCTAAAACTCTCAAAGTGGCAATATATTACGTTGCGTGAGGCTGCCATTCGGGAAGGTGCTAAGGATATTTATCCATCTTACTATAAAGTGCAACAAACTAAGCTTGATTGCTACCCTCCGAAGCAATCAGTGACAGTTACTGATTCATCGGCTAGGATTACACTTCAAGCTTTACTTGATATCACGGTTACAAGAATCCTTCAAAGCCTTTCTAACGAAGAGCATAACAAGCAGTTGAAGCTCATATCCAAGTGGGGATTTGATGGTGCTTCTAACCAAAGCCGATACAAGCAGAAAATTGAGGGTGAGGAAGATGACTCGAGCATTTTCATGACCTCCTTGGTGCCACTAAAACTCATAGATGGAGACAACATTTTATGGACGAACCCAAAACCATGCTCAGTTTTGTATTGTCGTCCAGTTCAGTTTACTTTTGTAAAGGAGAGTGAAGCAGTTGTCCTTGAGCTGAAAAAACAAATGGATGAAGAAATTGAGGCCCTTATCCCCACAGAGTGCAATAATAATAATAAGGTGACTCATCAACTAATGATGACGATGATCGACGCTAAAGTCTGCACTTACCTTTCTGAAGCTAGATCAAATGCATCCTGCTACCTGTGCTTAGCAAAGCCTACAGAAATGAACCGCTTAGATGCTGTAACATCAAAAATTGTGTGTTCGGACCTGTATGAGTTTGGCTTGTCATCCCTACTCGCCCGTATAAATTGTATGGAATGTCTGTTACACATTGCATACAGGCTCGACTTCAAACGGTGGGCAGCGAGAAGTGATGAGCACAAAGAAATGCTACAGACAAGGAAGAAAATAATTCAAAATAAATTCAAAGATGAGCTCAATCTGTTGATTGATATAGTAAAACAAGGCTCGGGAACCACCAATGACGGGAATACTGCAAGAAAATTCTTTGAGTTTCCTTATAAAACCGCAGCTATAACCGGTTTGGATGAAGACCTCATCAAAAGATTTGCTGTAATTTTACAAGCAATTACATCTGGAGAGCAGGTCGATATAATAAAATTTAGAGATTATGCTCGCAAAACAGCAGAAAAGTACGTATTATTATACGACTGGTACTACATGTCGTCAACCGTTCATAAGTTATTAATCCATGGGGCTGACATAATCGAGAAAAATAATATTGTGCCGATTGGGACTCTCACGGAAGAAGCCTCAGAGTCTCGAAACAAAGATTTTAGGAGGTTTCGAGAACATCATTCGCGGAAAAGAAGCAGGCAGGATTCTAATCAAGACATTTTAAATATGCTTGTTGTTTCTTCGGATCCTTTGCTAAGTGCACAAAGGCCTAAGTTAGATGCCAAGAAAAAGCAGAGCTTTTTTGCTGAAACTCTCGACTTAATTCAATTTCAGGAAACTGAGTTCGAGTTTTTGGATATATCCAATCTGGATGCTGACTCAGAATTGGAGTCTGACAACGAGAGTGATAAGGAAAATTTGTAAAAAAATATATATGTACATATTTGTAAATTTTTATTTGAGTGTGTTTGGGTTTTTTTGTAATATTTAATGGTTTTTTTTTTATTTGTTTTACTTTATTTTACAAATGCGTAGTATTAATTCCTTAAATTAAATTATTTTGTATATAATATAATTATGTTACTTTAATAATAATTTGATAATCTTTTTTTATTTAAATTAATATAAATGTGTCAAAAACAGCAATTTTTTTATTTCATTTTTCTTGATTCGTGTGTTCTTAATATTTGGGTTAATAACATATCGAACTTTTTAACTTGGACACTAAAAGGGATCGTTTTACATGTAAAAATAAATAAAAATATTTTGACGATTTTTAAAAAAAAAACGGCATTAAATTTTTCGTCCGATCGCCAACCAAAAAATCATAAATAATTAGCACTATGACCACCGCCAAGGATATTACCGTTAAACAAGCCGTTTAGGAGATAATTCGATTTTTCATACTAGCTTCATACAAATTTTTCGTAAAAAAATTATATTTCCTTCGTTTTTGGGCAGAATTAACTCGGGTGTCATTTTTGTACATAGTAATGACTAATAGAAGCGATATCGTACATAAAAACAAGCACTTGCAAATTGAAATCCCTAAGTCTATGAAAGCCGATTTTCAGCCCACCGTGCGGCGCGCGGCGGTTATCGCGGGTTATTTGTTTGACAAATATGGCGCCCGCGTCGACCCCGACACTCACACCGACTACTACACTCAGAAGCACCACTGATGCTAATCAATATCTTTAATTATTGCTATTAAGGCAATATTCCAGTTTAGCTGGATGTGTAGGGTTCAAATAGAGTCTGCAACTGTAGCTAGTGGTACCGTTGCTCCAAATGTAATCAGTGTAGAAGCTTAACCTTGAAATCCGAACATGAATTAGTGTTTTCAGATCTTTTGATACGATTATTACTTAATCGCAAAGCTTACTTTTATTTCGTTATGCTCCTCTCCACCTGCGTCCTAACTAACTAACGCGATCATTTGCGCGATAACAATCTTGCTACCTTGCTGTTGGACACTAGGTATGCAACAGCTAGAAACGGACTCGACTGAAAAACAAAAAATGTGTTGAAATTTTAGAGAAGCTAAATTAGCGTAATGAACAAAAAAGTATTAAATCGACATGTAAACGTAGCAAATCTGGTGTAGGTACCTCAAGGTAGCGTTTCATGTTTACTGCCGTTTTTACTGCATAACAACGATCTTCCTGAGATAACATAACGTCCAAAGTATGTACCTACACTCTTTGCTGATGACATTTCTGTTCATTCGTTTGTTTGTTTCATCACCTCACAAATCTGAGTAAATAAATACAGAAATAATGGTATAAACAATGCAATTCATGCAAACTATAACTTCCTGGCTAAGCTATAATAATTTAAGCAGGAGAACTATAAATAAATAAAGAATTTTAGTTTTATATTTAGTAGAAAAAAAAAATCGTGACGAGTGGGACATGAACCCGCGACCTACTGGATAAAGCCCCACATTTTTATATAAAGTACCTATTTACGCATAGGTACTATGCGAACACTAAACTTCGAAATTTTGTTATATGAAAAAATCGTTTCGAGTGAGATTTACAGTTTACACCCGAGACCAAAATTTTGTTCCAATGAAGTGCGGACTTACTTTACTACTTTCATTAAATTGTTTATTAATTATAATTTTATTATTAAGTAAGAATTTACAATGTAGTAGCCGCAGATTGCATACTAATATTAACAAAAATATTTTATGAATTTTAGAATTAAACTACTCCTATACATATACAATTCAAGTAATAATGTGGGATTGTAATCGCCATTTTGTAATACGTATGTTAAGTAATAGCTATCAATGAAAAATCGCGATCAGAAATCCCCTTTTTTATTTGAATTGCAAAATATAAATACTTTTTGTAAAATATAATAAATGTAAAAAACTTATAGCAAATATAAATGATTATGGCGTTAACAAGTCTTTGTTAGTGTTAGTTCCTGTCTAGGAACAAATTTATCATGCTATTTACCGCAGTAGGAGCAGGGGGAGCAGGAGCGCCACATAACACAAGAAAAAAACCGTTGACACAGTTTATAATTATGTTATACCGAGACTTGTATTAAAGTGGGTCTTCTGTGCGTCGACTATACGTAGGTTAGAGCGAAGTGTAACGCACGGCGCGGGCGCGCGGCGATCCCACGAACGAACTACGATGAAGCGAAGGTAGTGGTGTGGGGCGCTTGTTTGTTTATGCATACCCAGCTCGTCGGGATGGGAACTCGTCGCCATATAATTAATGTCCTTATCATAAAAATACTTCCTGTGCTTCATAATTATAATACTATTTTGTCCCTAATAAAGAAGTTGTGCGTCGCGGTCGCATCATCGCGTAACTTTGAGGAAACATTTTGTGTTAGGAAATTTGCGGTTTTCAGCCGCTATCAATATTAAATTGATTTAATTAGAGTAACCTCTACTCGGTATGTCTCTACGAATAGCAAACAGAAATTTTAAGATAAAATATCCTAACATCAGTGAATATTGATAGTTAGGTCGGCGCCGGCGCGTGCGCTTGTTCCCTATTTGTCGTGTACTTCCGCGCCGCCGCTCTTCCGCTCCCAAAACGAGGTTTTCGTTTACTTTGACGTTTGCCCTCAAATAACCCACACATTATTTGTAACACACGAGTTTCTTAAATACACCTTTTTAATTTTTAGGCAAGACTAATATAACGACAACTAAAGGCGATGGCTGAACTCAGATCGAATATCGAAAACGTGGCGCAAATGGAGGCGCGCGACGCCGACCCCTCGACTGAAGCGCTTCAGCTTGTGAAGAGCGAAGAGCGGACCGAGCAGGAGCCCACGGGCGAAAGCGCTGGCAGTGCTGGGAAGCACGCTGAGCAGGAAGCGCCACCCCAATCCTCGCCGCCGCCACATTCACAGTCTGTGATAACGTCGCGGCGCGCCGTTCGAACCATCACGGCAGCCGGACATATTACTACGGACGATCCTGCAGATCTCGCGCCCGATGACGGCGTGAAGGATGAGCCACCCGAGCAGCCTGCACTCGACGAGCACGCACTCCAGATGCAGCACTATGCTGCCAAGCTTGAGGACAGTGAGCCTCGCGAACATCACCACTACGATGAAGAGCGCATGCGCCTCGCTGAAGCTGACACGGCGCGCTATCTCGCTTTCAAGCAGGAGCCATACCGCGCGCTGGGTTCTCCTGGGGATAAGCGTGCCCCACCGCATTATGCGCGCCCCCCGCCTCGCACCGCCTACCCACGCAGCCTGTCGTTGCGCTACGGCGCGCCGCACCACGTCATCGTGGCGCAGGACGGCGACAATGACGACGCTGCACACGACGCATTCATACATAAAGACAAGGAACAGCTGCAGTACGCAAGCAGCGACGCGGCCCCACCCGACACGCGGCAGTACGCTGCAATGCTGAGCGAGCAGCCAGCCTCCTCGCTGGAGATGATCCAGACCACGGCGCTCAACAATCAGCAAGCGGTGGGCGTAGCGTACCAGCAGGTGAAGTACGAGACGCGCGGGGAGGCGGAGGCGCGACCTACTACGTACGCCAGTCTGCAGCCCGTCACATCAGTGCATGGCGGGTACGCGTACGCGGGACAAAGCCCTCAATACGCTGGAGCCGGCTACAGCCCGTACGCTGGGGGCAGCAAAGAGCTGCTGACGCTGTACGGCGGCGGCGCGGGGAGCGGTGGGGCCGCGCGGGGGGATGAGTCTCCGCCGGGACAGTTGCTGTACCGTTCGGACCCCACTCTATCCTCCTCGTCGTTGGCACGCGGTACGCACGTCGTGTATGGCTCCGTGGTGCCACAGTCACAGACCGTCTATGAGGCTCCTCCCAGCCCTAATTCACAACAGGTTAGTCCAATTAGGTATTTTATTATTTAGCTTCAAAAACTGAATGTTTCTAGACGCAGTGATAGCCTAGTGGTATGGTAGTGGTAGCTACCATTGACTGGCAAGTTAGTGGTCTCAGGTTCGAACCCAAGACACCCAGTTCTGACGTTTCGTTAGATGTGCGTATTATTAATTAATTATCACCTGCTTAGTGCCTCGAAAAACACTGTCGTAATAGGGAGGCAGAATATCGTATCCCTTTGGGTTGCGGGGGTCCTATAGGCAGCCGTTCCGTGGAAAACTATAACTCAGCAGTTTGGGAATAATAAGACTGGGAGGATGATGATGAACCTGAATGTTTTTTTTATTATGGAAAAAGGCAATTGTTTCACCACGAACCCATTTGGTGGTATAAAATGGAGCATCACACCAATCAACACCTCCCTTTAAATTAGGAGGACGGAGGTTGGACGGCATTGTCAGACCCTTCCTCCAGATAGGTATTATAATATAATATTATATATCACCGGGTGTCCAAGCGACTTTGTAGGACTCGACGAAGTCGCTTGGCAGCAAGGGGTTTGTCCTGTGGGAGGTAAGTAGGCATGGCCGAAGCCTCCCACGGAAAGGAATGTATTGCGAGTGTAACTATCAAGTGTGCTGTTTAGGTGACGCTGTACACTCATGGCAACACAGTGCAATACAAAGTTGGCGGCGAGCACTACCTGGGTCAAGGCGGCGGCGTGGAGTACGTGCCGGTGTCAGGGTACGAAGGCGGGCTGCTGGTGGAAGGCTACCCGGCACCCACGCAGGCCTGGCCCGCGCACAATTTGCTGCCGATCGATGACGGCTTTGATCCCAGTACGTATCACAGCTCAAAATTCGCTCTTCAGATTATGGTTTGCCCAAATGTAGTGACATGTTCCTTGTGTTCTGTAGGCATGGCAGGCATGGGCGAGGTGAAGGAGTGCGTAAACTGTGCGGCCGCGACGACGCCGCTGTGGCGCCGCGACGGCACCGGCCACTACCTGTGCAACGCGTGCGGGCTCTACACGCGCATTAACGGCGTCAACCGACCGCCGCTCAAAGGACAGAAGGCAAAGCCACAGCAAGCACTGGTAACACCGCACACTGATACTATGCACATCATCATCCCCCGACTGAGGGTCACTTTATGTAACCTTGTATGTGTGTTGTAGCCCACGAATGGCAACCGTCGCGTGGGCGTCACCTGCGCCAACTGTCGCACCTCCAACACGACGCTGTGGCGACGCAACAACAACGGCGAGCCAGTATGCAACGCGTGCGGACTCTACTACAAGCTGCACAACGTGAGTGCCACTGAACTACTGCGAGCTCCGTGAATGGCGCCAAGTACAGATAATAGTTGCTGATAGTAGCGCGATTGTGCATCGATTACAGCGGGTATGCTGATTAGGTGCGCAGGTATCTAATCACCGCTGCAGTCACAGTTATCAGGGAACTCCTCGGCAAATATTGGACCTGTATAAAAAATCAAAACACAGGGTCTCATCTAATCTCACGAGATAAAACGCGGGGCTACCGACTGATAGAGAATTATCATCGCACGACCACGAATATTCATAATGAGATAAATAATCTTTTATCAATTATCTCCTCGCAAGTAGATACGCTTGTTTAAAGGATGATAGGACCGCGTGGCGGGAGATTACGAGGAGTTCCCCCGTCTGAGAGATGACGTGTTCGCAGGTCAACCGGCCGCTCAGCATGAAGAAGGACGGCATCCAGACGCGCAAGCGCAAGCCCAAGAGCATGGGCGGCGGCCACGTGGCGCGGCCGGCGGGCGGCGGCCTGGCGGGTGAGTACGCGCCGGCGTGGCGGCCGCTCGTGTGACGCGACTCTAACGTGCTGTGCTGCTCCGCAGCGGACGCACTCTCGCACAAGGTGCTGCCCCCGCTGTACGCGGCCGTGGAGTGCGCGGGGGGCGGCGCGGGGGTGGGGGCGGGGGGCGCGCCGCTGCTGCTGCTGCCCGCCGCGCGCCACCACGCCGATGTGTGAGTACCGCACGACGCGACCCGACTGTGACGTCACACGCTCAGCACACGGTTCACCCGACACTATACACACACGCACCGCACACGACGTGACAGCGCGGATGTGTGACATTAGCCAAAGGATCTCTCTTTGTACCTGCAAACCTAACGTTCTCCAGCTGCGCTGTCACAAGTTCTCCTCGCCTGGCTGGCTCCTGTCAGTCCGCACTGCTGACAATACACTCTCTCACTCGCTCGTCACTCGTCGGATCGCTGGCTCTGCCCCTTGTTTGCACGCTCTGCTCTCTTTCACTTCTAGACTCTAACTTAAGTTTTCCTCTGGTACTGCATATCGGCTTCCCGCACTTTTACACTAACTTTTAGTTCTTAGATACATGCACCTCTTGTTAATCTTCTTGGAATACTAGTACATGATACTAGGCAGTTCCTAGAGATACTTCCCTAAGTGTTTCGTGATGGTAGTGGTTAGTAACACCTGCAGTTTACCTGAGTTTGATCAGGGGCTGGTAAATACACAGTTCCGTGACAGTGCGCTAACATTTGCAAAGTTTAATGTTTCGTGACATCGTCTGTTATTTACACTGGAGTTAGCTATCTCAAGGTTCTGCGCGTTCTTCCGAGTGTTACTGTGATCGGCTGTAGATGTTATTTAGTAATAACCGCGGGTAGTGGTGAATTATATCTAGTACTTGTGTAGGTACGAGTCCACTCTATAAAATACGATGTATCAATGTAGTATTACAAACCGGCTGAGGTAACTAGGTCTCACTCTTTAAAGTTCGATCATTGGGTGCGCAAGTGATGTTTGAGTAACAAGTACGCACAGTGCGCACTCAGATGAGTGTCTAACTATGCGGGGGTCAAGTAATCTCAGCCATCCTGTAATTAATACATGTTGTTTTAGTGACAATGTCCGTGTAAGTGAGGGTGGCTTGTCTTATTGGTGGTGTATTTTGCAGGGTACCAGCGCTAGAGCGCGGCGCTGCGCACACGCCGCACTACCGTCCGCCGTAACAGCACGCCCGTTTGGTACATAAAGCTTAGTTGTAAGATTGCCCCTCTCCAGCGGCCAGCGCGCGCGCTCCGCCCCGTGCGGCGAGCAGAGTACCAATACTTGCTCCATGACTTGCAATGCGACGTCATTACGCAACAAACACGAGATCTTGATTCGTCAGAACAACCCGCTTAGACAGCTGGAACTTGTTCTGGTTACGTAAGTAGCTTACGAGTAGGTACATACGCGGCGTATGTAGCTAAGATACATAATCCAAACAGGTAGGTAGCACGCTGTGATGGCGTGCTTGACGATCGCCAAACGTCGAGTGCTCTACAACACCAGAATGATGTTGCCTAGGATACCTTTCACAAGTATTTAAGTATACCTACATAGCGCCAGATGGAAATAAACTTGCAACCTTCTAGTAAGTCGGTCCTACCTCTGAGTTACCTACCACGATCTCTGCCCGCGGTTTCGATACCCTCTCCCACATTTGTCTCCGCGTTTATTCTCAGTAGTGGAGTTGATGGTGGGTGTGGGAACTCTAGAAACAGACTTATAATATAATTAGCACTCGGAGTAGACTAAAGAACACTTACGTGTTCATAATTATTATAAATAATATATTACTATGTGTGAGTAATGTTGTTATTGCAAGCCAAGTGAGATTCACATCAAACTATTAGTGAATAGTAAATAGAAAGCAGTCGTATGCGCATGCGCACACGCATAGGCCATTGTAAACTGCTCTGTATAGATACCTACCTATATTTATGTAATTAGTTTAATTACTTAGATGTAACAAAGCGACGAATTTACTATAGTATATATATTGTTACGACTTATTGCAGTCCTTGTGTTTGTGTGCGTGAGTTATAAGTGTCTACATGTAAGTAAGAGTGTGAGCATGTGTGTGTGTGACAGTTTGTTCAGCTAATTAGGTTTACATATTTATATTTTGATAGTACTGTTTAAACTGTTATAAATTTAAGAATTTACAAAATAAGCGGCAAAATAAAAGCTATTGTTGTCACGATATTATTTTGTTTTATCTCCCTCCAATGTCATCGTTATAGTTGTATTAGTGTAGGTACCTACATCTCTATATTATAAACATTAATTTATCATAATATTATAGGTATATCTTTCTTTCAAAAATTAGCACTACCTACTTTATAGATATCCGTGGCGGAGGGTGAACTTTTCTAAGAGGTAAGCCAGAGCCAACCCGCAGAAAAACCATTGGCACAGTCAGTAGCAAATGGAGGGAGGTCCTAAGTCCTCTTAAAAGACCTATACCTGTATACCTATCGTATACCTATATACCTATACCTATATAATGTACCTGTAGGTATTCCCAGCTAAATAATGTTTTTGTCATAAAGTATTTTATTTTCATTATATATCTCTATATCTGATTTCTGTTGAAGAAAACAACACGAAATCCGCTGTTATCGATCGCTTTATCAGTAGATAACGCTCGATTTTGTGTTATTTGTAACAGAAATAGACACGTAGAGTTGACTCTACCGCAGCGCAGCATGACGCAACACTTACTTAGACAATATTTGGCGACTATATTTTCCCTTAAAGTCAGACATGTTTAACCATACGACGATGGGTCCAACGTAAAATGACGCGAATGAAAAAAGATAATAATAGACAGCCCTTGAAAAACGTTTCCATACCTTGCTCTATTTGTAGGTATTGTTAGCTCACAAGAAATATCTTGGACTTTGACCCCTAAGTTTAATTGTAGACAGATTATAAATAGGTAATCATTTTTTACAAAAATATGGTAGGTACGTGCCTATATGGAAATATCCTCTTCGCTTTCAAGCGCAGGAAATAGCAAATACTTATTTACTTTACTTACTTACTTATGTGTAGAGAAAAAACTAACTGACCTAACAAGAAGTTGCAGATTCGAATCCTGCTCATATTTCAAATATTTATTTTACTAAACTCTATGTACTACGAAGACAATGAGACTCTACCCACATGCAGCGCCATCTATTAGATACGCTATAAACTTATCAGGAACATCTTATATGCCAGTTGGTTTTCTTAAACAGTAGAATTATACAACGAATCATCCTGTGGATGATAAATTAAATCATTAATACTTATTAATAACGTTATCTTAAGTAATAAAATATAATTACTGTATACTACTGCACATTACTACAGCGCCATGTGGATATTTCCGGCAACTTTACTAAAGTTTCTAAATTGCCTAGCTAGGTGGCGCTTACAACATCGTACGTTTGTTGGATTCAGAGACAGATGGCTCTACTGTATATTTACGAGTGGAATTCCTGTTGTGTTTACCGGATTGTATAAACCCGGCTCTCGAGTCCACCTTCGCAATGAAGTAGAATAATATTGAATATTACACTTGTTATTTTTTTTTTTGTTTAATTTAGTAAAACGGTGTCATAATTAGGTAATAATAATACGTAATAAATATAAATACGATTGCTTTGCTACTTATTAGGTACTAGTCTTATTATAAAGTTTCCTTCATACATGCGATTTAGCATTAAAAATCAGAAGACCTAAATCACACCACTCTCCTCTTTTAAATTAAAAACAGACATATACAGTCCCATTGCTGGGCAAATGCCTTTTCTTGTGCCTCATGCGCGCTGCTTTTTCACTAAGTATGCCTTTTCGCCATTTAATAAAAAATATATTTTTAACCGTGCCTACTATGCACAATACTTACTATGTTTGTTTGGAGTCGGTGCTATAAAGGATAAGAACCCAGTTGCCGCGGCTTGCCACCAACTCCAAAATTATCATTATTATGTTATATTTAAAAGGTTTGAAAGTTTTATTTTTTAGTTTAAAAGATTTTAGAGACCAACAGAATAATATACTCGTATACCTAATACTATAATCATTAAAAACTTATAGAAAATTATTCCATTGTAACCGCTAACACTTACTAATACAAGCAATAGCATTTGGTTTCGGTTTGATTGTCGCCTAGCAACAACAAACAAATGAAGTACCTATACCTATATAGTTAACTAGCAGCAGAGCCCGGTTGTCGTGTGATTGCTTTACATATGAGATTTATGTCGGCACTCACTATACAAGATACAATAAAAACATAAAAAATATTAACCATTAAAGCAATAAGAGCTTAATGTTTGGGTCTGATTCGTTTTTGGTTTAACATTTAGTTACCATAATATATTTTGTAAATAATAAGTAGAGATAATTATATAGATAGAGTTCCTCCCAATACAAATGATAAGTACCTACCTAGAGATAAGTACTTACAGATAGAGTTCCCCTTAATAGAAATGATAAATACCTACAGATATAGATAGCGATCCTCTCAGTAGACAAATTTGGAAGTTCATAAGATGCTTGATCATCTTACTAATAATATTATAAATGTGAAAGTTTGTGAGGGTGGATAGATGTTTGTTACACTTTCAAGCAAATAATGAACGGATTTTGATGAAACTTTACAGTAACATAGCTTATAGGCACTGGCCTACGGCCTTCTGTTAAGTTTCAGTACCTAACTGTCACAAATTTCATGCCGTGTATTTTAGTCCATAGTAAATAGTAACGAAATTCAAAGAGAAACATTAGGAAACATGAAACCGTGACAATCTTCAACACGTAGCAATACTCTCACCAAACAAGCTGTTGTATCAACCCACCGTATCTGTACCCTATCCAATATCATGTGGTCCTTCTTTTATCGTCTTAAAGAACGTGCCTGGCAATGTCAGTGAGCAATCTTGTATGAATTCAAATCTATTCCATTTCTATTCGATTTTTAAAGTAGTTAGATTTGTATACATATATAGATAGTTTTATAATATTGTTTATTTGTATTTTAAGTTACTTTCGATAAATAAATACCATATGGAAAGGTATAGGTTGATTTACTACTATCTGCCCTTTTTGTAACTGTGCATCAGGCACTCATTACTGTACCACCACACAATCTTCAAACCAAAATTACACTTGCTTAGTGTCTTCTGCTTTCCATTTTAGATTACCCACGCTGCGCTGGTATAAGTATGTGTCCTGGATGCCACGGAGGAGATCCCAAACGAACTTTAACGTGTGCACAATCTGCGTGTGTGCTTCATTTTTGGTCTCCAAAAGCATGATCATAAATTTGTTGCTATTAAAATACTAATGCTTTTACGTTTAAACATTCTACGGTGGATCCGACTCAGTTAAGTTAACCTAACCTACCTTAACGTCAGGTTATTTTCTCGTTGGATTTTTTATTTAAACCCCAAAACTAAACAAACTGTAAATTTTCTTTTTCTGTTTAAATTTTAGTTTTGTTTAGCTGTTTGTGTAATTTTGTAGTAATTCTCAAATAGAGAATTACTAAAATATATAGGCAAATGTAATGGTTTCTTATTTAATTTGGTTGAGTTAATTTTTAATGACCTCGAAGGTCGTGTAAAGCATAAGATCTGTGATTTTATTTAAACCGGCCCCACACTAGGGTTGTCTCCTGTATCGTGGGTTTATTTACAAACATAATTATAATTTTAACTCTCTAGGTTGCGGCGGCGGCGGTCAGACAGGCAGTCGCTTCGTAGAAACTATTTTCAGCTACATCCAGTTAGATTAGAAGCCGTACCCAACAAAGAATGCAGTAATAATAAGACTATGAGGATATTTGTCTAATGTGGGAACCAAACCCGTGACTTCCAGACTCCAAGCGCGAAGGTGAATCACTTAATCGCTGCGCCAATCGTGTCGTCGTTGTATTGATTAACTAATAACTATGTGACTGAGATTAATGAAAATAATTGTAATATTTTAAACTTCTGAAAATGATAGGTACCCACCGCTCGCGCCGCGCGCCGCGGGCTGGTCATAATTATTATATGTTAAATATATTTTTGTTTTAAAACATTGCTTACTTCCAATGCGATAAGATATTTCGTTCATTTGTCTAATTGGCATCGTGTAAGGTGTCTGTAACACAAACTAATTAATTTTGGCATTTAAAGAATTGAACAAATAGTTTTAAAGGATATATTAAAAAGCCATGGTCTTGTGCAAAAAGAATAATTATTTTAATCATGTGTGACGATACCAATTGTAGCAATTAGTGCGGAGTGGCGCAGGCGCAGCGGTAATAAAGTGAACCCGCTATCGGCTCACCTAGTTGTCAATAAGTTATGTGTCGAGTGCGGCGCTCGGAGGGCGAGGGGGAGGGGGAGACGGCGGCCGGTATGCGCTCACGCACCGGGACGCAATCAACGGACGAAATTCATTAGCAGTCGCGACGGACGGACGGACGGGCAGCAGCCGCGCAACCACAATTGATATATTACACTTATACACGTATCGGTTAAATTGTCCGATCGATAAGTGGGCGTGAGACACGACCGGCAGCGCTCCGCTTGCGACCACGCTCCTGCACCGCAATGTGTACCTTATGTCTACTACAGAGTTACTGAAATACTACAGCCGAGGATTCTGTTACGCCCTTATGCCTGGAGTACTCCCTGCGGTATCACAATTATAAAACGTGATTATGTAATTTAGCCGCGCTGAGAAATGGTCTCTATTCTTGACAGAGTGGAGTTCAATTATCGTTAACAGCGTGTGGTGGTTAGGTGAGCGGTGAGTGCGCGTGCGCAGCGCGAGGGGCTAATGTGTATCCGTTGTCGCTCGCTCGCCGCACTAATGCGGCCGGCGCCGGCGCCCGCCTAACACAAAAATCTACAACATTCCTGCGTTTAGGTCGCGAGCCTTTATTCCTTTTTTATCGGATCATGAAATAATAGAATAGTACAAAGCAGCCGCCACACGCTCCCCCCAACATCCCCGCCCCCGCACTGCGCCCCCCCGCGGCCCTCGCGTTATCACCACACTTCAAGTTAATGCAGCTCGCTATGTTATACTCGTACTACAAGTTAGTTTTATTTATTTCAATATGTTGTAGTCATGCTGGACACATGTAGGCACGACATTGCATCGTTGTGCGCTGCACTACACATACTTCTTGAGCTTCTATATAGTAGCTTTGTAGTTGTTATTGTTTTACGTAGTTAGGTACATAAAAACAAGCTGTTATTAAAATAATAATTTTTCAAGTTTCTTCAAGTAATAACGCGCAATTTGGGGAAGCCGGCGTAGCACAGATTTTAATAATGGCGTAGCAGCGTCGTAGCACTGGATCTACGCCGGCAGCCTCGTCCGTCATATTTTGCTACGCAGGGTTTTAATTGTTTTCCATAGTATTTTCCTGTTTGATGCCGCCGTTAATGTCATGAAAACACTCGTTTGTTGGACCTATTCTTTTTTTAGTTTTCGATTTCTTATTATTTAATACGTTTTTAAAAAAGGATTTTATTATTGCATTAATAGTTTAATGAATGATATCGTCATTCTCATAAAATCCTGACAACTATCTGATCAGATTGGAAGCCGACCCAACAAACATAGTGGGAAATAATAAGGCTAGGAGGATAATGATGAGTTTACTCCACTCTATTCTCTACAGACACCATACGTGGCAGACACATCCATAATATTATTACATACATCATCTTTTTAAATATATAATTATCAAGTAAACCTGATCGTGTCCGCACAGAAAATAGCTTTATTGTTGACAATCCCTGCAACTTAAAATAAACTCTACATTGTTTCCAAAAAGTTGTAAATGGATTGACATCTGTGCTGTGCGGACGACATTGACCTTACGTGATGCAATCTTATTATTAAAACTTGTAATATTATATCGCATCGTTATAGAATTTGTTTTGTAAGTATTGATTTATTAGTGTGGCGGGTCACCGGCACACACCACCAGTCAAATGTGGTTTAACAGAGAACAAGCGGTAAAAGCTTGACTTCACTGCAGTACTACGCTTGCTTTTGCTTAGAGCCGCATGCCGAGTGCCTAGTGCCGAGTGCCGAGTGCCGAGTGCCTAGTTCCGAGTGCCGAATGCCGAGTGCCAAATGCCGAGTGCCGAG
Source organism: Protodeltote pygarga (assembly GCA_936450705.2). Lineage (NCBI taxonomy): Eukaryota > Metazoa > Arthropoda > Insecta > Lepidoptera > Noctuidae > Protodeltote > Protodeltote pygarga. The sequence continues at coordinate 16,707,377 of OW388253.2, read as the reverse complement.
TGACGTCGATAAAGCTCACACGCCTGCACTGCCGCGCCTGCGCCTTCACTTCAGGTATTCATTATGACTTGTAGTACATGTTTCCTCCCCTTCTTAGCCGGTCAATAATAATTTTGATTCGTAAGTTGATAATAAGAGAGAATTGGATTTATGTTAATCGAGATTTTTACCAGCTTGCGACAATCACCGAGTGAGGTGACTCGAAGCTATTACGTTATTGTAGTTCGATCACGTGAACCCTTCCATCATGATTATCTTAGTCATAATCATAATAAGTAGCCCTGTGTGTAGCATGTCGTGAGCTCCAGCAATAACTGCTACTAAAGGTTACAATGCATGGCACCGCTCAAGTCAGCGCTGCGTGCCAGCGCGGCGCGGGCGGCGCGGCGCGGCGCGGGGCGTGTGCAATGAACCGACGACTCCACGAGCGACGCGACGCGACTACCCGCATGTGTGCTTACAACGTTGTAACATACTTACCTACGACAGTGTGAACACACCTCGTAAGGTCATCTTGTACTCTTAGCATTATTAACACTAAAATTATTGTCTTACAAGTTTGAAGCAAAAAATAATTACAATGTTTCTGTGCGCTTTCTATGTGGAACCCAGAATATTTATAAGTAGATAAGCTGAGTACTAATTGAATAATTTGCAAAACGTACCTATAGAATAGCAAATAGGTATTGTATTGCAATGCCCATTTGTAGAATTATAGGTACGTATGTGAGTAAAATTGAATTAAGAAGGTTCAATTACATTAAACACGCAGTTAAGTTACCTTGATGATTGTAATATCCGATCAGACATTCGAGTCAACTACATCTTGGAATCCTAATTACATTAATATAATTAATCATTGATTGATTTACGTGAACAGTTTCCACGGAAGTTGTTATCACAGCATTTTTCATTATGTTTAATTTATTGGTAGTTAAAATTAGAAAGGGGCCGGCAATGACTGGGAACACTTTGAAAATCATTTCGATATCTTTGGTGTAGTCGTACTTCAAGAAATTTCCCAGTGCTCTGAAGGTCTAAGTAGTAGACAAGAACGTTGACAGGGAGACAGAAATCTCAGGTTTGAATCTAAGGAAAGTACTTCCAACCTTTCAGAAGTAATGTGCATATTATATTTATATATATTCATTTATCACCAGAACTGTGCTTCGGAGAGCATGTGAAGCTGTCGGCGTCGTCGGTCTCGAAAGTGATACCCTTTCCTTGTGTATCACATTGCGATTCCAAGGACTACGAGTCCGGGAAACAGAGAGTGCACCTGTGTTTGAACAACACTACGCTGCATTATAATATCTCCTGCGTAGTTAGCTAGTCTACGTTGAGATGGTCGCTTTGATCGAAATTTGGTTATAGGAGGATAATAAGATAGGTAGGTATATTATTCTTAGAGCCATAAACAAATACATGTTACCTATTTCAGTTGGATTGAACCTTTTTTTTTCTAATGTTCGTAATAGTGAAAAAGTTTTCCGGAAAATCGGAAAATTTGGAAAAACTGAAAGTAATATTTCTATGGGATTTTTATATAAAGGACTAGACAATGTCTGTTCAGCCAGGAACGAATCAACATAAATAAAAATTAAATGCTGTTTGTTAGCAAGCTATATCCAATTAGCTAGCTAGAGCCAATTGGCTATTTTTTTGATGTTCCGTGTCCGATTAAGAGTATTAAAGAAAGAAAAATTGCCCAAACAATTGAAAAATTCGAAAACAAAAGTCGGGTCTGAAGTGTCAGATAATGGTTATTAGGTGGGTATATTGAATCTGTTATTCTGGTAGCACTATTGACATTCAGCGGCAAGTGCTTCGCGGGTACAATCCCTGCACGGGACAAATATTCGTATGATCAACAAGTACTTGTATCGATTTCATGTTTGTCCACTTGATAAGTTTTTGGATGGCACAGTACAGAAGAAATCCTGGAGTGAACCAAGTTTTTTGAAGGAACGGCAGACAGAAGTAGGTGTTAAAATTGTGTACCTGCTCTTGTAATTTATGTGCATACGTATAATTTTCACTCTTATTCATAAGTGCCTAATGGTCGTAGTACATCGTTTGCGTTGTATTTAGTTTACTAATGTTTGTATTACATCAAATTTAAAGATAATATTAGTATATAGTAGTATATTAGTACGAGTACTAGGTATACGCAGAGTGATCGCATAAGGGATACACCTCTATTCATAATATACCTAGACAGATCTCTATCTAATTCATACATCTACTAATACTTCAGCAAACACTCGTAACATTGTAGAGGCGCAGACATTAATCGTAGTAGACAATTCTCGTATTGTTAGTGCGCACCTTTTTGAGGAGTCATTAAGACGACGAAGATTGTTATCACAGATCTGTTGATAACATCTACGACAGTTTGCTCGCTAATGGGTTGCGGAAGTAAGTCGCCTCGTCGCCTGCGTCTGAGCATTGCGCCCGCGCCGCGCGTCCGGACAAGGGTCGTAGACGTCGTCATGGACACAAATTGCGAAGGAATGTTTATTAGATTGAATTCTAACCAGAGCGACTGAAAAGTGATTCGCATAGAGTGATCGTGTTTTCTTAGATCGAAGTGTTACTCATTCTTCTGTTTTTTAGCGACCGACGTTATATTTTAATCAGTCGGTAGAAGACCGAAAGGTCGCCAGCGCACCCTTAACTTCTACTTCCAAGAAGTTTTTCAATCTGGAAATGTTTAATTTAGCAGTAGTAGCTTAGCTGGTGTTGCAGGCGTTAACACACGGTAACCGCTTACCACCAGGCGGCCGCGGCCGTGCGTCAGTAGCCACCTCAGTGTTATACAAAACAAAAACTAAATTTTTATTTTGACTGAGTCTGTTGTTATTAATTTATTTTTTATTAGGTATTTTACGGTAGATAGGTATAATATACATAGGTACCTTATACTTACATAGGTACATAGGTACCTTTTACCTACATACGAGTAAGTGTCAGAAATAATTTTTAAACTTAGGTAGGTACTATTAATTTCATGTGGTAATTGTATGCCGATTTGACGGCATAAATTATTTAACACATAACCCGCCGATGCAAATACGCTGAGCTTGCGTTGTAACAACGCTGCGTTGAAACTTGAAGTGCACGCAAAAATTATATTGTAAACATAATCTCAGACAGGAAGCGAGCGGCAAACATAATATTTATACGTGTTGTTGTTATGTAATTAGCAGTACGCGATGACGTCACCAGTATTCTATGGCAGGTCGCTAGTCACACGCTGATTACGTCCGCGTCGCACTGATGTTCCAAGCTGGGCTGAGCTAGTTGGAAACATTTCTATTGTGTCCGTGGCGATGTCTAATACCGAGTACTACTGATAATCCTGTAACACCACTGTAATCTGCCGACACTCGCATAGGTATCTCTGTTTATTGAATAATTATAATGAGTACTTTCTAATATTTACATAGGTATTTATCCTAGTTGTGTCGGCAGAGAGAGCGCGCGTATGACATTCACATCACATCACCAGTCATTCATATCAGGAGATAACATTCGTTACTTGTCTGTATATTTTTCATTTGGGTGGTGTGACCACTTACTTTACAGTCATTATGTTATTTTGCGTAGAGTTGTTGTTTGATTAGGTTTGATTTAACTAAGCATTACACAAGCATTTAAAAAAATTAGATTAATAATAAATGATCATTGTCACTTGTTTCCGAACTTCATCTGTCACCTTCTACACCTACCTACAATATGCACCCAAGAGCGTGTACCTGTAAGTGAGCCATAGACTAAATACCTATCTATATAATCGACAGTGTAGGTACCTGTGCGTGCGTGACGGTTTTCCATAAATATAATTCATTGTTAAACTAAGCTGTGTTATAGCGTCGACTCTAACTTACACAAACCATAGTGATATAGCTAGTGATAGCAATTGATATTACCTCTGCCTGCAGCCTCGTCGACTCAATTGTTGCTAAAGTGCACATATCTATTTAGTACTTGGATAGGTATGTATAGGAGGTGGAAGAGCTACCATCAAGAATGGGCCAGCTTGACCAGGGTAGTACCACCCTTTCTGACCTTTGGTAACGCGCAAGTGATACTCTTAGTGTCACAAGCGTATGGTGACCACTTTGGTACCATTAGGCGGGCTGTATGCTTGTTTCTCAAGGGTTTGGAAATCCTTGGCACGGCACAATGTAAGTTATAGAGCTACCTTTACGAAAATCCCGGACCTGGATTTAGGTACCGCTAACATAATAAGCTTTCTTGACGAATAAATAATCCTGCGTGTAGTTTGTTCATAAATCATAAACATTTATCACAAATATTCAACAGTAGGTATAATGAAACATATTAAAATATTATTAGAATATTCATGGAGTTCCCACGGAACACAATCTGTACCGCCATTAGACTACTAATGTTAGAACAATCGCGATCACTTGTCCCGTCAATAGCTCGGAGCCACTGCGATCATTGTGTATTGTCTCCTTTAACTCGAGCACTCGACTTCAAGGAAGCCGGTATTGTGCTCCAACGGGACCTGCAGCGGTGAATAGCAATACCTATTATGAGTAGCTATGAGCGTCGTATTGTGTGGTACTTTGTTATCACTGTGTTTGTATGTGCCGACCCTATGCGGCTCCGTGGACGATACCGCGACGACACGACTTGACCTGCGCCGCCGCCGTGGGAACTGCAGGGAGATCTTTGTGAACCAACTGTTCCTGCTGAATAGCTGATACACAATAATCAAATAGTTTTAAGACTAACGTCGAGAAATAACACGGTTTATGATAAAACATAGATCGGATGATCTTACGTTAAACAGCGGTTGATGATGTGCTTAAGTCAATACTATCACTAATACCAGGGGGGTGCAGGTCGTACAGGCAAAAACGCACTGCCTACCCTGACAAAATACGACTCAGACGACGAATAATAAGTGAAACTAAGTAGTAGGATTTGTATGTACTACCTACCCTGTCGAAAATGTCTGTGCACGCCACTGCTATCGACAGACAATGCATTTCATGTACTGAAATGGTTCAAACCTATTTGAGCATCTTAATGGAAATCTTAAAAAGATCTTTTAAAAAGAATATCCAGGCAGGTCCGAACCGGGAAAATGGAGGAAATTGTACCAGACCTTTATCATGCGTTTTACTTAAATTTTACCTTAATAATACTTAAATAGTGTTGTGGCCTTGCTTCGGTAGAACACACCTTTTACGATGTTTATTTGCACTCTATTAGAAGATCTCCAAATTGTAGTGTTCTGAAAATATCCACTTGTAGGTATTCGATACTCAGTTGTTAGTTTAATTTGTCTGACGTTTCGTGTCGTGGCTGGTGATGCATCAGTAAGGTTGGGTTCATGCATTAGTATGGTAAGATTTAGGTACCTATTTATGTTTATTGCTTTGGGGAGAACGTAAGTCGTTGTTCCTACATCTGATCTCTCTCCGGTCCGGTAGTAAGGGAATAGAGAGAGCGTTTGTACATACTTGTGTATAGTAGGTACCTATGTCCTATGTAGTTGGCTAATCCGTAGAGGTTGGCCGCTGTGACTGGAATTCGATCAGAAGGACATTATCATGGTTAGATTTACACGAGTGTGTTGTTATGACTTCTGCTGACAGTTCCAGATACCATTTTTATGCGACACGACTCAACAAATCAGACTAAATCTAATCTAGGTATTTGTAGACAACGAATGGTAGCTAGCCGTTACTGAGAGTGTCGAAGTCCGATATGGTGCAACAATGCTGCAGGGGTGTTCCCTACATTTTCAAGTATATCGAGTCTGCGCCTGGTACACATTCGCTTCGATAGTATTTTCTTCGATAGCATGATTTTTCCTGATGATGACCTGGAGTTTGGATCATTGTCATACAAGTGCAAATGTAGTTGCTATTTATTATGTAGGTACAAACTTTCTTGACTTTAACAATGTTATAGGACCTAGTTTTCACGAAAGTAGTACCTAAGTATGTAGAGGCTCTGATTTGTTTATGGTAAATTTAAAAACATTGCTTCATTTTAAATCTTAAAAAAAGGATTTGTATAATTGAACATAGTAGCCTATTCGAGGCTGTCCATTAAAAAAAAATTATCACTCCTTGATGATCACTTCTTGAAATAATCAAATCGCTAAGTCAAACAGTATTTTCAGCTCTGTTCTGTGTAAACGGGAGATGTCTCAAACAATTTCAAATCGATCCATGGAAAAAGAATAGTAATTTATTTATCCAGAAACATTTAATTACATTAAAGATATTTTCCAGAAAGCGATGGCGGGATGATTTGAACGCCTATCACGAGGACTGGTCCGGGGCAATGCGGCAAAAGAGTACTTGGAAGGTCATGGGGGAGGCCTTTGCTCAGCAATGGGACACAGTAAGTTAACAAAAAAAGGTATTTTAATGTTTGTCTACATAATTTATCCTTAATGTGGTCCAACCAATTAGAGCCAAATAGTAACTTATAGTCAGGAAAACTGATTGAGAGAACTTGTGAGTTGTCTCAAGTCGTGGCAGTTTGGTAAGTACCTACGAGTACTTCAAGTTGTTGCTAGTTGTTTGGAGCAGAGGGCCAATAACATTGAGTAGAGTAGGTGCCTAGTCAACAACAACGACACGAGTTGACCGTGGATGTCGTTTACTTGTGACATCTTCGTAGGAGTATTAAATTTTTTTGATAACAGGAAGTTAGAAAACAGAAACGTTAACATTTATTATTATTACTGCATGAACCTATCTGTTGGTGATAAACAGCCAAGTCTACCACAACGGTACATTCCGACGTAGTAGGTACATACTTGACAGATAACATTAATTTGCGTTTTTAATTTATGACGCTCAACTCGTTTATATTGCTTGTGAAGCGGCGGACGGCGCCCGCGCAGCAGCTAGTTAGTTAACACACGTTGTAGAGCAGCAGTTAACGTCGCTGTTCAATTAACATCCGCTGATCAACAACCATTCAGTGCTATTAATTAGCGAGAGCTGCCCACACCGACCCGCGCCAGTGATGGGGGGGGGAGGAGGGAAACACTCGCACGATTGATTGCAACGCCGCGCGTATAAACAAAAACGCAGCACTAATTCCATTAGGGCCCGAAAACTAACCCCTCTATAAATCTCCGCGCGGCGCCCATTACTCGCGATAGCGGCCGCCCACCCCCCGCCTCGCGCCGCGCACTCCCCTCTTCGCACCGTTGCGCGTCATATGACGCGTCTCATGCGAGTACATCATGAGCTGCAATTTATGGAAAAGCGCATTTCCCTGGGAAGTGGCGGGGGTGAGCTCCGCCTCTGGGCGGAGGCTGGTGCTACGCAGGCGCGGTGGCGCCGCCAGTAGGCGCGCGCTCTCCGCACGGACTACACGCGTTGTCTGCGCCGCTCGTTATCTTGTGATCAGTGTCCATCACACCGTGCAGTGATAGTGATTATACTCCTGCCCCTCATCATCACAGCAAGCAGACGATACGTTCAGAACACGATCGGAGCAAGAACCCGTCGATACCGAGTGAGTACAACTCAGTTTAATTCATCTTAAATGTTGATAGTCAGTTCAGGGTTCTGGCAGACATACTGTTAAATATCAGCACTTCACCAGGATAAACTCTCAAGTGGACTAGATGTTTAACCCTACGACAAATAATGAAAAGTACTGGTCCGACCAACTACTTCTGTTATTAATAATTAGCCAATCATCACCGATGATTATCATCACTGATGTATATTCTCATTTGATTTAAGAGCCACACGCGCAGTACCTACTTTAAGTTCTAGTTGATGTTTCTAATTGTCAAAGATTGAACATCCTCTTGCCGAGGTGACCCAGCTCACCTAGCTCTTTCCCCGAATACTGAAATGCTACCATTTGGATGTCTTAGAGCTACATTTTTAATTAGTGACGTTTCAATTTGATGTGTCTTAAAAGTGAAACGGCGCATATCAATCAATGGGTTTTTGGGTGCAGAACAATTTCCAATTTTGGTATTTGAGGGTTAATTAGCTTCACTTAGGTATGAGTTAAGTAGGTAGAGGTTCTTGTTGTCAAACATGTTCTCATAGCTCTGGCTATAGTTACTGGTTATAGTTAGTTTTATAGTATATGCCTATATCACATAAATAAAATTTTATTAAGATATTATACATCTAACTAGAAGTACTACATCAGAAACTGTAATGTAAGAAAATCCCTGTAGCCGTTATAATAGTGGTCAAGGCGCCTCGGCCTACTGTGTAGCTTCTCAGTTGATTCGAATGCCGTCGGCGTCGGATGTTGTATTAACTTCTGAACAAACACGCGAGCGATCCGAACATGATCCGAACTAATATATTTTTGTATAAACGTGTGAATTAAACATTCACATAAATATCTGTGGGTTCATTTGATTGAACAAAGCTATACAAGTAGCCTCAACATTTAACAGACATTTTAAAACAATGATAAGAACCTCATTGCTTTGAATATTATTGTAACGTTTGTAACCAAACTGTCAACCGATGTAGATAACATGTCGCTCAAAACTTTTAAATGTTTTGTCAAAAAGAGCACTCCTGTTAGTGAAATAAAACGTCTAATTTTCCATAAGTAGAGTCCCTGGAGTGATTGGTGTTTCATTACTAATAAGTGTGTATAAGTACCTAGGGCTATCTAGGTGAATATCTATCTAAATGAGTAAAATTAAGTGTTATTGCCCCGATCATATTGAACAATTCAACTTATCTGTAGCTGCTGCTCTACGTATCGCATGACATGTAGGTAGATAACATTAGTTCTTGGTGCGTATGAGTCGCTTTGTCTTGTCTCATTCGCATTGCATGTGTGCAATAACAACATAACACGGGTGCGAATAAACGCCAATAAATCAACTAATTAATTGCTAATTGTATACCGCCGCCGCCGCCGCCGCTCTGCTCGCGTAAAAACAGTTCCGCTCGGTTACACGCTAACAGCTAATAGTTCAGTGTTCGGTGCACGTGAGGTGAGACAATGTTGTGTGTATTATGAAGTGTGACGCAACTGTTCCTACATAGGTAGGTATATAGGTTTGTTGGCTTGTAAACAAAAACAACTAGTGTTCTACAAGTGATCTCCCTGCGAGCACCTCTATAGCATAGCGGTCGACAGTAAAAGTTATTGATAAATAAATACATTTTTAAGTGGATCTTTAAGACATATTTACAAATAGATCGAGGCGGTATTTTCAATTCTTGCTTCGGAAGACATGCCAAAACAAACGCTGTAAACTCAAAAGATCCAATTTTGTCATAAAGCTGTATTAACAAACGTCTGTTTAGTATCGTTGTTTAGTAATATTCTGTTGAAGACACATATCCGTACCTAACCGTTAACGTAAAGTACCGCACTACCATGAGCACCGACCAGCAGCGCCCGCGCCGGCGCCGCGCAGGGCTGCTCGAGCCTGCGAGGCTATTGTACGGACGACAACGCGCCGCATTCCACGCTTTGTGTACCCCTTATCTGATAGTAGGTACACTGTTCTGTGAAATAGTTAGCACCACAACCTCGATGATGGCAACGTTTCAGTGGCTGAGAGCCTCCCATTACTGAGTAACAATAACAAAGGCTGCGTGTACGCAACACTAATATTATTATGTGAGTAGCGGTATTTGAGTACGCTGTTAGTCCCAGGTAGTTCTTGTTATGGATAACAACATAAGCACATAATTAATAGGTGTTGATATGAGTTTTGTGTGTCATGTGTGTGTGTCAGTAAGGATCTGATTGTTATAGTAATATAATATACCTACAACAGGTATTGTATTCCTGGTTTTACCTATATTTTGCATCACCCGCGCGTGAACTAGGTTATTACTTTCGTGAAGATATTTATTAACTACTCAATAATTTTTGAACGAATTAGGATAAAACTTGGCACACAAATAGACCATGTATTAAATTAACACGCAGGATAATGCGGGTGAAGCCACGAAAGAAAGCTAGTCACTGAAGCCATGTATCGACATCAGATCAACAATTGTAATGTAGGTATACAAAGTATATTTGTGTCGTAGTCAGGTATGTCCAGTTGTGATTTCCCTAATGTTTCCGTTACAAACATGAACGTAATTTCCTATGAGCTACAAAATGAAAATTGCAGTCATCCACAGCCGCTAGCCGGTCGAAGTGAACACGCTCAATAACACTTAACATAAGGTAACGCCACACTCAGGCGAGTCGTGCGTTTAATGTGCGCCTGAGTTTATCAAACGTAAGCGCCTATCCGCGCAGGCGCAGACGCCGCTAATGCGCCTAACTTTAGACACTATTAACATTCCGACTGTGCTATCGACCATGACTACATCCGTTACGTTTTAGGACTTATTAAAAACTTAATAAAATATTTGTATTTTATAGTAGGTATGCTGTAGCTATTTATTATAAATATCCTGTTCGTGTATTTGGATTTTCAAGAAATTTGTTCACAGTTGTCTAAAGGGGTATTTGCTAATAATAATCATTTATTTCAGATTCATAATAATACTCGTATGTACATTCATTACTTACTAACAAATTTTGTTAGTATAATTAAGATTTTATAAAACTAGTGTTATAATTAATAATAATAATTTTCTAATATTATAATAACAATACAGTCCGGGTAGACTCCTAACCAAATAAATTATCAACACAATTGTGCACAAATTTATTTCATTGTCTGATGGATTTATCTTTAGTACCTAACTGTTTACCAAAAAATGCGAAATATTGCGCAAGGGCAAATTTATTTTTTAAATTTAAAAATAACTGGTCATTGTGGAATTCTAAGTGCGAGGCCTATGTCCAGCAGTGGCCATCTAGCGGTTGTTGGTGATGATGATAATATATAAGACTTAATGAGTTTTTACGATCATTTATTAATACCTACATTACGAAGCACACAATAACGCCCGCGGGTCACTGCTGCCTGCTGACAGGGTTCGGTGGGAAAAGAAGAATACAATAGAACAGATTCAGACTACAACACCGGCTTGTGTCTCGTTATTTTGGCTTGTTGATCTAATGAACTACTGATTTCGTAATCCTTAATAGGTATAGGTATAACATAGAAAACCTTGATAGGTATATTAATCTGTTGGTTTAGTGGTGTTGATGTTTTGAATGTTGATCTAGTGGATGCTGATCTAACATCATGTATCCCTGGACGATGAGCAGCATCAGATAAGCTACTGGTAAGCTTAAACAAGAATGTGATGAACCGCACGTTTTTAAACTGATAAGTGAACATCGTAGGTGAAGGAAAATATCGTAAGGAAACCTGGACTTAATAGTCTGAAATTGCCAACACGCAGTGAGCTAGCGCGGTGATTAATGCTCAATCCTTCTCTGTATGAGAAGTGGCCTTTGCCCTACATAGGGACAGTTACAGGCTAATTTATTTATAAGTGATCATGTTTCGCTGTTACCTATAAGGAGTGCAGGTATCATTTTGCATATCACCGCCAACATCGGTTTTCGAGCTGCAGGTTTCAGTTTAGTTAGCCTTTATCCAGGTCATCTGATTAATAAGCTCCCTAGTGTAATGTGGTGATGTCACAGCTACCTGCAACTGCAACCCTTCCGACCTGCTGCGAGTACGTACACTCGTACAGACGATGATAAACGTCGACGTGACGCGATGACGCGATGACGTGTCGCCGGCGCCATGCTCAGGTAACAAACATCTGACAAGTTTCCGACGCACAGCAAATTTACGACGTCCACAGTTGTGGCACCACGCGGACACCGGACGATATCGGACAACATCGCCGATGGCCGATGACGGACAACTGATAACGTTAATAGCGCTCCAGTTTAAATCGATACCTCGCTCTGATCCCGATTCGTCACTTCTAATGGTTTTGCACTTAACGAATCATGACTTCATGTGGTACTCATTACGACACATTATGTTTTGGTATAGATAGACAAGCCTGCTTCAACAAAATGATGATGTAGATACATAAGCGTTTCATGCAATGTTACCAGTATGTAGGTTATGTGTACAGACTGTAAAAAAAACACAAGTTCATGTAAAATACTGTAATATACTCGTACAATTCCGATGCTTAGAAAGAGTAGTATTTAGTATTTAATTCGATTAGATTCGTTCTAGCAGCTAGCAATGATACTACTATTAGCTATAAATCCACTCTACTTGTCTATAAAACAGTAGAAAGCTGTTAAGACGTCCGCGCAGGCGCAAGCGCGGACGAATGACAAAGATCCGCCGGTGTCCATTACGTATCCATTATCGTAACACCGGGGACCATGATAATACGTGTTTGTTTATTTGTTGGTATGCGGGGACGTGCGGGGGGCGGGGGTGACGTGTCATTGATACATCAGCGCGCACCATTAGCTGGCTTTTTTGCTATCCCTCATCATCGGATTAAGTTTTCGTCCCCAAACAAAAAACTATGGAGCGACCGGGTACATTTCGCACTTAGTCGCCCGCCACTATACCGCGATCAAACTATCTTGATCAAAATAACTTGATGTTGAAAAATGACTGAAAATTACGAACAGCGATCAGCGAACTTGTCACCATCGCACATCGCGCTGTTGAACAACGCACTTGTAATTATACTGCTGGTCGTAACTAGCGGCCATAATTATGATCCAGTCAATAAACTCCTCGTAAAATGATATCTCAAATGCTCATAATAAATTCGCAGAGCTTGTTTTGCGAATGATGAGTATCTGGGCTGATCGGCTGTATTAGGAATACCATACCATTTGTAGTACCGTAGATATTTCATTCCAAGCATCTCCGTACATAGTAGGGTAGGTACGTTAACCAGTGGCTTTCGGCTAATTCTTCATGTAATAGTCATAAAGTCCGGTTAAAAGCCTTTTGGTGGTTCTATACGTTTATATAGAGCCGGTGGCTACAAATGTGTCCTCAACACGCGCTGGGTCACCGTAGTGGGGTGAGTAAGACTTATTTTCCATCTATTCGGTTTATGAGAGGTCATTGTTCTACAGTGGGGCAATATGTACTGATCTATTTCATTAATCATTATTTTATAGAGACAATATAGTATATAGTGCAATGGCAGTAGACATTTAAAACGTTCCATTAATATTAAATTGATAGAAAAGCTGATCCGTAGGTATACGCGGCGGATAAGCATCGAACAATAGAAATAACCCGCCATTCCTAGTCACCGGCACTTATTGTTTAATCCACTTATCGTTGCGTTATCGGCAACAGAATGGAGTCAATACTGAATGCAAGTATCTCGTAAGGTCGGTCGCACTCTACGTAAAAATGCCTGGCGCCTTGGCATTAGGAGCCGGGTTATTTATAGTAGGATTAATAGGGTTATGCTCCGTCCTTTTCTTGTTCGTGGTGGTTGATGTATGGTTGTCCCTGTCGCTCAGACAATTAGCCGGGCCCCGCCTGTCAGATAGCTCAATAAGTGCGCGGAGGACAATGCGAGGCGGCGTCACACCGCGTGACGTTTGCGCAACATGTTTTGGCTCGTGCTATGACATTTGTATGTGTCCAACAAACCTTTTTTTTTGTTTGGTATGCTGTGCCGCATTGCGCCTGCGTCTCCGGATGGGTAGGTACTATTATGTGGGTAACATTCTCTCGCACTGACTAACAAAAACTTATCGCACAGGTATTCCGTGCGTAGGATTGCGGTTCACCGGAACATATTTGCAACTTTACAAAGTTACTTGTCTCTTTACAAAGTTTTTGAACTTAAGTAATAGAAATGTATATTTTTTATGAAAAGGAATACAGCCTACACAGCTGTTTATAAATACTTTGTAACCGATAACTTGGAGTATAAAGGGACTATCATAAAAGTGATAGGTATTTAAGCTTTGCAATATTAAATAAGACCCGACACTATAACAGTCCTCAGCTTTTATGGCTATTTAACTACCCGCCTAGTTATGACTGCGCGTCACAGACTACAGTCGAAGCTCCATCATGAATTATTTTAAAAACTGTTGATGAACTTACTGCTTTGGAGAGCATTAATATTGTTATGTTCTCATAATGATAAGAAATCGTAGCCGGCTACATTAAAGTTGCATTTAAAAACATTTGCGCTAAGTCTTATATTAGATGCCCGTAGCGAACATACGACTCTCACTCGACAATCAAATGTGTATATAATATTAATGTTTCAATAAAATATTATTTTCAACCTGCTACATACTGTAGGTAGGTCGTGTGTCAGGCAGCTAAACAGACAGATTAAGTAACAGGGCCTAGTTCGCAACCTTTAGCTAGAGAACCCTAAAACGAGGAACTTTATACGTGAGGAAGTCGTTAATGTTTAACTGATGAACAAGTTAATTGCAAGTACTCGAGACACTCGTGTCGTATTTAGCACTCACTAGTGGCTGACAGGAGCGCTTTATAGCGACCACGACACTTACCTATCAACGTAAAGAGTGTTACATTACAATCTAATACTTTTACACACTAAAGCGAGGGCCCAAGTTCTAACCTGCCGGCAAATAATTACCGTAGTGTTCAACACAGATAGCAAGTTATTTATCGCCTTCATACACGCGTTATACACGTCAAGTCGCAGCTGAAGCACTGGCATGGGAAATTATTTTATACATACATACATAGACTCACGCCTGTTTCCCAGAGGGGTAGGCAGAGACAACGGATTTCCACTTGCTACGATCCTTGCATACCTCTTTTGCTAAAATTATTTTATAATAGGGAATATCACTTCATATCAAGGAACATACCTAAATCGTAAGATCGTTTATAATACCTAAAAGTTCTAACCCCTTTCTCTATGATCACTGTGGCAGTCACGCAGCAAAGATACACAATATTTTATTTGTTATGAAAATCTTGAGGTAGCTCGTAGTTAGTGGTTTATGTTTTTCTAGACATTTCTGTTCAAAGAGTTTGTAGCTGTCGACCATAGCACGTAGAATTTGTGTTGTTGGCTTTAACTTTAAACAAAGAAACAAAAATACTATTAAAAGTACTATACTACATACACGTAAACATATACCTACGAGTATATCAGGTATATATAAAGTTCCCTGTCACCGTCTTTCCTCAGCAAAGAATGTCAAAACACCCTAAATTCCCCGAGTTTTCCACTGATTCCAAATCCAAGAACTAGAGCAGTCACTCCCGACACCAGGTACCACCAGGCACCACCAGGTAGCAACTACATTGTCTTTATATTAAATGGAATTTTTAAAACAAAGGCAAGGTGGTGTGGCCACCGATAATCCCTTCTCAGGACAATGGAACTTTACTGAACAACAAGGGTAATCCAGTACAATGTTGTACTTCTTGAAATTGTAAGACTTCATTCGAAATGTATAGTAAGCGTGGGAGAGTAGGTATGTATGTAGCAGCTATAGGGAAGTGATTAATGTGGGAAGAATGCAATTGATAAATTCTTAAACAGATTGTTTTTTTTCCTGAAATTTACCTGCTTGTTCCTTTGCTATTATGTACCTATAGTTATACTAATTAGAAAAAGATTAATATTTCAAAATAGTATAACTTATCGATCACAATCAGAGGGACATATTATTTGGGTGTCACATTATTGACTCTGTTTCTCATATGTAATTATTATTCTTATTTCATGCCTTCTGAGTTTTCTCCAATATTTTATAATATGACATTTATACGCAGTTAGTCGCGCATTCTTATTCATTAATGGCGACTGTAAACTCTATTTACTAGGCATTAACATTCAAATTCCTCGGGTTAACCTAATGGCGCAGCGGCAGCGCTACAGAATCGTTATTGAACCACAATCCGAAAGGAATGCAGACCGCATGCGCATTTTGCGCATGGTTTATACACTGAGACTTAGTCCTACGTCTGGAAACACCTCAATGGTAGTGTAGCTGTGCAGCGCGTTGATGTCTTTTCAATCGACATAATGAATTAGAAGGATTTTAATACAATATCATATTTTAGTGTTCAATTAATATTAAAATTGAATCTTTTTACTGTATTGGTGATATTAGACACACATTTATAAACATTAATAATACGTTTGTGTGTTACTTGTGAACACAGTGACATGTAGTCATCAGCCTGTTATTAATATCGGAATAGTAATAAAACAATAAACTGGTTTTGAAGTTTTGTAAATAATATTATTAATATTGCCAGTTTGGAAGCCAATCGTATTGCTATTCAATAATATAAAACTCAAAATAAGTTCAATGATAAAAAGTTCCCATAGTCTGGATAAAACGGTCGCGGAAATGTATGAGATATGAGACTATATTTACAACATAAATAGATGTGCATAAATAAGAAATATTATGCCTATCTACTTAACATTTTAACGAGTTAGATACATATCTACGATTTATGATCGTGTGATGATAACAAACTCAATTCCTTAACCTTGCCTAAGTAAAAATGTCAATTTTTATGTTATTTTTTCATCAAATACTTTAAGTAATCTATACATATCTGTTTAAAATTAAATTGAATGCAGAGTGGCGGCCCCGGGCCCCGCCCGGTGCGGCGAGGTGCGCGGTGGTCAATAATTCCACCTTTAAAGTAAACTGACGAAACCGCTACACAGATTCTCATAAAATTACGGTCAAATATGCAACATATTAATACTTTATTATTCTTCTTCTAACGTACCGTGTCACCGATAAACTAATAATTATCTGAAGGTAAAATATATAATATGTATAATGAGTTGAACATCTAAAGGTATGATTCCGATTTCGGCTGCACGCAGCAGTGACTGCTGACACTTGCACTGTGCTGCGCATCGGTGTTGCGAAAGTGCACGCAAGTGTGCATTTCTTTCATCTCTTTGTTTAATATAAAATAAGACAGTTGACTAAGTTGAATATTAATATTAATTATTATTATCGAATGATTACTAATATGGCTGTGTATGACTTTTTTAAAGGTTATTAAATGCATGAACAACAGAATTCCAGCGGAAGCTTTATTTACTGATATGACTAAAACTTTCTAGTTTTTTGATCACGAAATACCTACTATTTAATAAGTAATGCAAATAAACTTATTAAATCTTATTTAAAAGACAGACAACAAATGACACGAATAAGTAGGCTATGCTGGAAAACAAAAATTGACACTAATGATTGGAATTGGAACCCCGCAGTATGGTGTACCTACCTCAAGGTAGTATTTTAGGATCACTGCTATTTCCACTACAGGAATAAATACCTTATATTATTATTTGCTGACGATAGCACTACATTATTTACTGGATATCAAGTTTCTGAATTCGAATATGGCTTTAGAATTAATAATAGATACGGATATTGGATGATAAATAACAACCTAAAATAAATATTAAAAAAATAAAAATTATGACATTTAAGCAACGTAAAAACAATACATTGACATTAATATAACATGATATAAAGTAAACTATCAAGGACAAAAATAGAAGAGACCGATAATTCTAAATTCTTAGGACTGCAGTTGGTCTTTGTCTTAAGGCACTGTGGAATTTTGGACGAAAGAACATCTCGTAGTTTCCCAAACGCTGTCCATCCGAGTTGGATTCTTCGGGCAACCCCTTTCTCTAAGTTTGACCTACCTAGTTGAACAGTTTGACCAAGGTAAACATAGTGGTCGACCACTTCGACAGTATCGTTACGGTACTACTACCGGTACGAGTGGAACATGGATATTTGACATAACTTACGTTTTGTCCATATTCATTTTAAGGCCCACCTGTTGAGAAACGTTACTGAGGTTCCTGAGGAGCATAGGGTTAATATTCTCCATCGACTTTGACATGATGCCTATATCATCGGCAAAACGAAGGTGACTGATGTATATTTGCCATCGAAGTTGATGCTAAATTTATCCCAGTCCAAGAGCTTCAAAACGTCCTCCAACGTTTGTGAACAGTTTCGGAGAAATTACGTCTCTCTGTCTCACGGCTCTTTGCAATTGGATTGGTTTCGTGGTCTCGTTCCGTAATCGGATCGACATAGTGGCTTTTCTATACCCACACTTCAACATTTCGATATACCTATATTCAATACGATATCGCTGGAGGGATTGTAACACCGCGTTTCGATTGAATCGAAAGCTTTTTCATAGTCCACAAACACTAGACATAATAGCTTATTATACTTCTCAGTCTTCTGTATAATCTGGTGGAGGGTATGGGTGTGGTCTATAGTGCCGGAAACCGGCTTGTTCAAGGGGCTGGAAGGCTTGAACCTGCGTTCGAGACGTTTCGTAACGGCCCTTCAGAACAGCTGGTTCACATGGCTCAGAGTGAGATGGGTCTACAATTCTTCAATAAGGTATTATCACCTTTTTTCAAGAAGAGCACAAACTCTCGTGCCATGCTTCTGGCGTGGTACCTTCTGTCGTGGTTCCATCATCACCCGGCGCCTTATTATTCTTAAGATGTTTAGAGGGTCATTCTAATCTCATACAGTCTGATGATGATACCAATATTTATCTGAATAGTATTTATGAGGAATTCATAATAGTCTTGTTTTTGGCATTCCAGTCTAACGTACTACTTTGTCGTAACATTTTTTGATTGTTTTTGAAGAAAAATTACTAAAAAACCTGTTAACCATGAAAATTTTTACACAAATGACATTTTAGTTAATACGTTATTGATTCAGCTTAATCTAGTTTGTACTCTATGCTATAAATAATTAAGGTCACATTCGTGCGTACGCTCCGGTCTCGGTGTAAATGCGTGGACTTGAAGCGTTATCATTATCACTCAGATTAGATTAGATGCACAGATTACTCGCAGAATAAATTATCCGACAGCTTCCAATACAAATGATCTAAACATGCAAATCTACATAATATTATTGAACACGGTCGCGGTGGTGCGGTGTGTCCGTGTGTCTGTGTGTCCGTGTGTACGTCATGTTTGTATTTTGCACCGCGATAACAATTTGTTGTCTGCATAATAAAATATCGTTAGCCTAGTGAGTGTTGGCAAGCCAAACTTTCTTTTTTATATATCTACTAGCTTATACCCGCGGCTTTGCTCCCGTCATTGAAAAAATCTTGAATAGAAGTATCCTTTCTCACTCTTCGGCTCATAAACTATCTCTAGGCAAAAAAAACATGGCGATCCGTTCTTGCGTCGCTGCGTGAAAGGAGGACAAACGAACATATACACGTTGGTATTATTATTTAACTATAGGTAAATGGTCCTTGACCTTACAACAGATTCATAAATGTCTAACCAAATGGCGCGGTATGGGACACCTTCCCATTCATAGCCCAAAACATAAGAATAAATACAGATGTTATGCTATGCTATTCAAGTAACAATATGACACTCTGATTGCCATTTTGTGACGTCTATGTAACCAATACGAACTGCCAAGTCAAACGTTAAAGTAAAGTAAACTTAAATTAAATTATTTAATAAGCAAAACATACGTATACACATTTAATAAGCAAAACATGTGCATAAACATGAAAAAACATACATTAAATAAAGTAAACTTTATTGTTTTTGATTGAGTGAGGTGCATAATTATGTTTTTTGTACTTATGATAGTGTTACTTCAATCAGCCCATTTTGAGCATACAACAATTTTAAGTAAAGAAACTTGTAGTAATTTATACAAATATCAATAAAACCAATGTAAGAACATCAGTTCACAATTAAAATTACCAAGGCTTATTTTATGATTTGAAACATTTTTCTGTCACCATCTGCTTAAACTTAAGGGACATTCTCTTAGAGAATTGAAAACGTTGGCTGTTCCTATTGGCCAAGACGTCATTAATTAGCGATATAAAAAAATTAGCAATTAAACAAATATATAAAAATGTAAAACTCGTTTTTAGTTTGTTATTCTTTCACACAGACGCAGCAATGGAGCAAAGTTATGACGTGGTTTTATGCATATAAGCGGTCACAGGAGCCAACCCGCGGGGAAAAGCTAGTTTATAATATTAAGTATTACGTTTAAGTATGTTGTACTATGCGTGTAAGCAGATTTCCACACACTCAGGAATGTATAATATTGTATCTTGTAATACGCGCGTAATCTCATGTAGCGGCGGGAGTAATATCAGGCAAGTTGTTGGCCCGATGATGCGTTCATTACTGACTTACTATATAGGGATTACATTACATAGTGGCCAGTGTCATGATAGGGTCACACCTACACTTGTCTCTCTCACTCCTACAATCCTTGAACAATCCTTGAATCATGAACGCTCGGTGTAAGAATCGTGCCACCATGGAACCGTAACCTTTGACCTGTCAAGCGGTCATACTACTTCTCTATCAAAGCAACAATCAAAATGATTATAATCTTACAAAATGGAATTTTTTTGGCTATTTTCAGAGAGTTATACAAGCATTATAATAAGTCTCACATTAGTGAAGCGCCTACTGGCGGCCTTATATCAACGATTCCTATCAATAGATCGTTATCGAAATGTCACGGACGGCTACTCCACTAGACGGACGCGTTAGCTAGGATTTCATGAATGAGTAATGAAGAGAAGTGCCAGTCTATTGGTCGTATTAGCGACCGCGAGTGGCCGTGCGATGCGCGACGTGCGAGGGGCGGCAGATATGGCTCCGTAATTATAGGTATACCACACATGAACAGCTGAACACATGAACTGCTGTGTGCCGTGACCTTGTCACGCGGTTCCCACGCCTCTGCACAGATTGACGTAAATAGACATTGCCAGGAAGTAAACAAACAACTCGTGGTTTATTTCAAAACATATTTAGTTATGCTAATATAAAGAGGTGAAGCTTGTGACGTTCTTAGTTTGAAGAAGGTTATCTTAATACGATTTCATTACATTGAACATTCGTAAACTAATAAAATGCTACACTATCGCCAATGGGCTATATGTTAGAGAAGGTGTCAACGTGTGTATGAAAAATCTTATTCCGTAAATTGGACCTTAAGGAATGTGTTACGTAGAGGTCACAGCATCGTTAGTGATGGTAAACGCGTTTTAAAAATTAAAATTTTATTTTTAAATCTAAAATTAATAATTTTAGTAGTTAAACTAGATAACCATACTTGTTTTGAAACATCAAAAAAAATAAAAGTTTGTGGAATTTTCAAACAATATATGTTTGTTATAAAAATCAATATTTAGTAGGTACCTATTACATAGTGTTCTGATCAGGATGAGTTAAATCGTTATTTAATCTTTGGATTAGCATTTAAATATACACATACATTACTCGTTCTTTTAAACTTCCTAAAAAATAATACAATATAAATTCAATGCAGATAATATTTTGGGTTACTTAAATGATTGCAATATAATAAAAATAAAATAATCGTACCTAATTGTTATATGATTTGAGCTACATGTGGGGCAATAGTACTGTAGCGGGCATGCGCTATATAATCTGAATACAACTCCTAATAAACTTTGACTTTTCCACTGCTGAACAAGCTGTGCTGATAGACATATATATTCCTTTAGAAACAGGTGGTGGTTCAGATGCAGTGCAAATTAGCAAAGTTTAGTGTCAGCTGTTGCTGTCGATGCTCGGCACACAGATAGATGGACCTATGGAAGGTGATCGATTGATTGAGGTTTGTGCCTACCCGCTACGGGCGCCCTGATGCCCAGCATATGCTGAGCTGGTACTCAATGCGATGCAATGTGGAGCTCAATTACTCATAGTTACGAATCCTTTTATTACTACATGTTAAACATTTCCACCGACATCCTCATCCATTCTTCCAGTAGCATACATCAGAAGCAAGCGTTGTAGTCACTAGTGTCTTCGACTCTTGTTATGCCTACGTTTTTGTTGTTTGCGCTATTAAGTTACAGCAACATTGAATAATTATTATTGTTCAGAACTGCAGAGTGTAGGTACTATACTACTGAGTGCGACCGACGACGGTGTGCGTCGTGTTTCGCTCAGTCGCAACGCCCGCGTCCTAGTTGTGTGGTGTCGAGTGTTCATACACACTGGCTGACTGGTGCAACACTTGACTCTGCTAAGTGCACTTTACTAGTTCTCTAATGCGCTCCACTGTACTGTAACATGTGCATACTATATCACCGTCAAAACAATTAATTGGTTTATCTTTGACTGAAAAATTTTAGTGAAATCTAGTTTTACTAAAGAGATCGGTCAAAATCGATCGGTGCTTTCAATTAAATATACATAGAAATAGAATAAATAAATAAATTAGCCTGTAATTTTCCTACTGTAGGGCAAAGGCCTCTTCTCATACAGAGAAGAATTGAGTATTAATCACCGCGCTAGCTCACTGCGTGTTGGCTATTTCAGACTATTAAGTCCAGGTTTCCTTACGATGTTTTCCTTCACTGTTAGTCAGTGGTGTCTTAAATTAACTAAGAAAGTACATATGACATTGAAAAAGTCACATTGGTACATGCCAGTTTCGAACCTACACTCAGGCGCTTGCAAAGCGGGTCCGTTACCTATGCGCCACCACGACGTATAGATTACAAAAGACGAGAAACGAGAACTAGAATACAAAAGGAATAAAATAGGAGAAGAATACAAAGAATACGGAGAATAAACTGGAAGCATATTGACGGACAAGTTATTTTTATATTCATATCGTGACATGATATTTTTCAATTTTACAGAGGAGCAAAAACTATCCTTATCCTATAATTTAATTAAAATTAATTTGAAACTTATTACTTATACTTAGATATACTTATAGTAAAAAATTATCTAGGCCTAATAATTAAAACCAGTTCATAACTAATATTAATGAATTTTGTTAGTAATGATATTTTTACGGCTTCTAGGTTGATACCTAACGCATGTAACGAGTCCTTATTAACAGTGAAATAAAAAAGAAACTAGAATGTACTATACTTACTTTTTTATAGCAATGTAATATGGGCTTAGACTTTATCTAGCGTTGCATAACATTCCGAAGAATTCTAGAGTAATGAAATGTGATATATCAGTGAATAAAGCAATTGACCACAAAAATTATTCAACTAACTGCTTCATATCAAAAATTGTATATCACTAAAAAGCTAAAAATAACACACGAGCGTTTGTTTTGGAGTTGGTAGCAAGGCTTAGAATTAAATAGGTTGTAGGTTTGGTGGATGGAAGCTGGGACCCACTAGGCTTAAAAAAATGTGACTTTGCGAAACTCAATTTCCATCTAAAAGAGTATTGTTAGACTTTTTACAATTAACCCTTCAAAAGGTACCTACCCCACACGGTACATTTAATTAAACTTGTGTAGCGCCTATTTATTTGGAAGTATGCGGAGGACATGTCCCTCATTCCCTCTGCTATGACCAAACAGTTTGCTTTCCTTATTCCATAAGCGCCTTGCTCTATACCGTTCCTGACGCGCGGCGCGGCGGCGGGCGTGTGTAGCTCCAGAATACTACAATTTTGGGATCCTCAAATCAAAAATGAGTACATATCTTAAGGCAGGTGCTCCACCGCAGACATGTAAATGACAACACTACATGTATAATGTATCATAATAAGAATTCAAAAAATTGTTTCCTAACAATATAAACAAAACTGAATTAGTTATTACGAGAGGTATGATTATAATCTGATGAGGAATTTATATCTCCGTAAAAATATGTATCGAACTGTTCCTCCTCTTTTTTTGGAAGTAGGTTACGAGCATAATACTGCTATTACTGTTCGATGTTACAAAATTTAAAAGTGATTCAGTGAGGCATTACCACGTGGTATAATTTGTCACAACTACAAGGTTTAGGTTACTTTTTTAAAAGCTTTACCAAATGGGATGAAATAAAAAATGTTTGTTACGTTTTAAAAATATTTTTGTGTAATTTTTTTCAGTCTTCGTTTTTTGTGTTTTAATGTAGGTACCTAAAATAATTTTAATTTGGTTCAAATTTCACATTTGCAATGTTTCATTCGGTTATTGAGGAGATACTTCTCTAAGTTCAATATCTGACTTTATATATTATCTACTACGTCATGCGTAGTAATATCGTTGTGTAATAATGGACCTATTTGCTAGTTACGTCGAACTGCTACGAACCATCTACGAACGTCATCGTAGCAAACTACATCATTATAATATGCAACACTAACAGCTTTACATTTCACATTTTTATAGAGGGTTACATTACTTCTTACAAAAATAATAATGGACTAGACGTAGATTTTTGTTCTGTTTTTATTTATATTTTCTCGTAGTGCTACGAATTGTTCTACGAACGTCATGCCCAAAGCGCTCTTTAAAGGTCGAGAAACGAAACACAATAAGAAATCCATAGTTACCTGCCGCTGGAATGCAAAATATCTTTCAATGTTAGTAGGAAAACATCGGTACTTACAATCATCATATCAGCCGGACTATTAACATAACATTTTTTTTTAAACTTACAATTTATTGTTTATAAGTAAAATTATCGCGGGCTACTTTACCGGTAAACTTAACTAACACTCATTTTAGTTGATATAATCCTGTTTTAAAATAAAACAAAGTTATTTTAAAAGTTAATCTGTTTTATCCGGCGAAGCGGTATGCAAAACAATACTTGAACACAAAATTTCGATCCAAATTCCGTCGATTCAATTCAGAAAATCAAATCCCGATTTAAATGAGCTCATCGGTCGAGCCGATAGGTAGTGCAACAAATTGATGAGTGTGACAACGGACTGTGACGTCACTGCTCACTACACAGTCTGAACAAACCAGTACATTAATCACTCCAACAGCCGATCACACTCACTTAACGTTTTTTTGCTCTGTGACCTAACCCATTCGGCTGGAATGATCCGCTTTTATGTGAATTAAAATATGGACGATAAAGTAAGAAGCGTTGTCTTAATTCTTTTTTATTGTACTACGTAGGCCGAGGCAAGTGCTTCACATAAGAAACACCCGGCCGAGAGAATATCTTTGCAAGTTTTATAAATATTTATTCAACAAAAAGATCATCCAAATAATAAAATAAGAAAATTGGCGATAGTGCTATACCAATAAACTAAAATATGGCGATAGATGTTTCTGATTGTATTTATAAGAAGAAAAGGAATAATTTCAAAAAAGCAAATGATTTCATTGATTAAATATAAGGATTTACTAGGGAACCCTGAAAAGGTCTCGAGGGATCAGGGCAATTTATCATTTTTTAATTAATCAACGAGGTTTTGTTATACTTATATAGATGAAAGACGGGAGAAAGTTAGCCATTTTGTTTTGGAGCCAAAGCATAATTATGTATAAAGTTTTTTTCTTATAACGGGTTTATCTTACTTGTTCTATAACCGTGTATTTCATAAACAACCAAGTGTCAGAGTCAAAACCATCTGTAGGACTCCGACATACTCCCCCCCCCCTCGGTCATATCGCTGGTGTGCTAATTTCCCCACGAGGTTTTTCTTTTTATTTTAAACAAGTAATAACATTTTTAATGCGCACTTAATTTTAAAAAGTCAGTGCTGGTTGCCTTGGATTTGATCGAACCTCCGACCTTTGCCTCGGCAATCAAACGGTCATACAGCAGGGTCACCACGCTGTGATTTACTATTATATTATATTCCTGTTATGTTATGAAGTCGCAGTTCTGTATATTGAGTTAATAGACACCAGCGGCGCGGCACGGCGCAGGCGCGGTGTGAGAGGCGACACATTTGTACTACAAGTACATTAGCGTTATCTGTGTGTCCCATCGCCGCACCATCCCGGCTCCTAATTTAAGACCAATATCAATTTCGTGTGTCGCCGACCGCGACGCCAGCGCTGGCAGGAGGGAAGTGGGAGGCTGCGCGGGCGCCGGCGCTATGGCACGCACTTAATACAGGACAAACCGGGAGTGACCACACTACTCACATTCTTTAGAATGACACAATATTTGTGACATACTAACAAAAAAACTGAGGAAAATTTCACAATGATTATGATCATAATACCCCGACCATTCCACGGGATTGTTATGTTGATATGTTGGGAATTCCAAAATTAGGTAAATTGTAGTTTAACTTGTTAGTAATGTTAGCTTCAACTGTTCATTACGTCACGCGTGCACTGAGAGAGGCACGTAGGTAAGTGAACTCTGTCATGATTTCAACATCAGTAACAAGTGCAGGTTATATCTGTAAGTGCTATAAACCAAATCTTATCCGTTTCCCCGTTACTAGTGCGCTGTGTGTGTACTGCGGTGCCAGTGTGTGGTGACCTTACGGCGGTGTGTCGCGCAGTCGCGCTCGACGCGGTCGCTCGCGTCTGAAGCGCCGCCTCAAAAGCCTTTCCGTGTTAATCCCCCCTCCTCCTCCTGACGGCATCCCTTCCCTTGCCCCTGTGTCGCCCGCGCCTGCACTTCCGCCGCCGCCGCAATTAAGCCGCCGATAAATTTCCAAAGTTAATCAAATCACAGTCGGGACTCGAACCTGGGCCCTCTGTTGTGTTAATGTGAAGCATTAAGCTTGATCAGCCGCAATATCGAGGACGGTGAGGTTTAGTAAATAACTCAGTGTCAAGTTTGTGCAGTTATTGAGTCTTACATTTTATTACCTACGTACCTAAGAAAGCATCATTTTCATACACAAAAAGCTTTCTGGAGATTTGTAGTCGAATTTCGGTCACAGCGGCCAATTTCAATGAAAATTAGTACGCAGGAGATATTATTGTGCACAAATGTGTGAGCAATCACAGGTGCACTCTCTATTCCTGCACCCTCATGTCCGATGGGACGACAATCCGACACGACCGGAGAGAGATCAGGCGCAAAGCCAACGTGCTTACCGGACACGGAGCAAGTCATAATTAATTTATAATACGCATAATATAAATTACGAAAAGTCAGAGTGTGCCTTGACTTCAAACTTGAGACTTCTGACTAGCCAGTCAACAGTCATACCACTAGGCTATCTACGACTCAGGGTCTGAGTCGTGTTAGGTTTAATTTTTTTTTGTTAAAACAACATTTTTAACCAAGCTATTATAATTACAATATCAAAACAAACAGATGCATAATTTGTATTGTATGTTTAGTGCTGACCGTTAAAGAGTTCCTTTATCTTGAGCTAATCCTGAAAGCCTATTCAGGTCATGGTAACCATAAAAAAGCATTATCAAAAAAATTAAACCAACATGTATAAATTCAAATCCGTAGGATAAGAAGTGGTTGTAATTCAGCTTAACATAGACAATAGACATACAAACAAAATAAAAGTTTGTCATAACATAAATGCCACACAGCTCTGATTAGGATATCATGACCGTTCGACTGACAAATCAGAGGTCTCGAGTTCGATCCCAATGCTCGCAACTCTGACTTTTCGTAAGTTATGTCGTATTATAAATTAGGTAGGTAATTATCAGTAACTAAAAACTGTGAAGGAAAAACATCGTGATGAAACCAGTACACCTGAGAGATTTTTCGATGGTGTGCAAAGCCATGTCAGAGGCCTACGGGCGGTTTAAACTCTGACACCAAGTTACTCTCAACCACTCGATAAGAAGAAGAACGCCACGTTGTTTCTTCTTCAAGCCTCCTGGCTGCGACTGCGGGACTTACCTACGCATCCTTAATCTAGAACACATTTACTGTAAGTATTATAATTGATTCATCCTTAAATGTCTCAAGTTTCCTCATATTATATGAATTCTGTGAAAGCGAGAAGTGATTCAGTTAAATATTTATAATAAAGTAAATGTTAATACTTTGCGGTACGTATTACAAGGGTTTTCCTTAAAATTAAATTATTATGTGTATTATTGACATATTCCTGAATAATTTCGTCCGATTCATGATAGCTAGTGTGTACACAATCATTCTGCAGATAGCTGTACAGGACGCGTACCTATTTAACAAACAGAGCTAAGGTTTTTTAAATAAATAGTTTTACAATTAATAGTCTAACATTGAGTATGAGTTTTTAATTGCAAGTCAGAAGTCTAAGATTCGAACCCAAGGACCTCCACCTCTGAATTTTCGTAATTAAAATTATAAAATTTTAGGAGTCGTGATAGCCTAGTGGTCGTGACCGTTGACTGGCAAGTTAGTGGTATCGGGTTCGAACCCAAGGCACCTCTGACTTTTCGTAAGTTATGTGCGTTTTATAAATTAATTATCACTTACTCCGTGCCTCGGAAAGTACGTAAAGCTGTTGGCCCTGCGCCTGATCTCTCTCCGATCGTGTCGGACGGCCGTCCCATCGGACTATGAGAGTGAGGGAATAGAGAGTGCACCTGTGTTTGAGCACACACTTGTGCACTATAATATCTCCTGCGTAATTGGCTAGTCTCCGTTGAGATTGGCCGCTGTGACCGAAATTCGGTCAGGAGAATATTATTATAAAATTATTTATCACTTGCATTTGCTTCTTTGCTTCGGAGTGCACGTGAAGCCGTCGGTGTTGCGCCAGATCTATGTTATTCCCTTGAGACTATTCAGTGACGGAATAGAGAGTTCACATGTATTTTCGCACAATCGCTACCTACTCTATAACATCTCCTGCGTAATACAATTGGCTAGTTCTAATTCATTCTTTCCGAAATCGATGCTAACCTTAATTATACAAAACAAATATATAAGTATGCCTGTTAATTCATGAAAGGTTAAGAAATGAGACAAAACAACATTGTCACACGACCGAGATAAGAACTTAATAGCTCAAAAACATGACGAAACTATGGTTTTCTACGGAATCCTAAAAATAGCACCAAATGAGACATCGTTGGAGACCTCCATACGATATAACTTTGTTGATGCTTACAAGAAAGCTCACACAAACTATACTACAGGTTTACAAGGATGAAAGTTTCAAAACTTATAATGAAGAAACTAACGTGACCGGTGCAGCGGTGATGCAGTACAACTACAAACTATTCTACGAGAAGCTATCAAAAAAAACCAACACGTCTGCCAACTACAAATGCTAATCTGAATGGAAGGTGGGCAAGAAATAACTATCAGAAGACGTTAGCGCAAGGAGCTTTGCACAGTGTTTGAAAAAAAAACAATATTTCAACCCAATGATGTTATAACAGATGACTTAATTTAAAAGAAAGACATACCAGCTTGTGACACCAAAAGAAGTTGCAGATCAATAAAAAGAAATATTAAATCCAAAAACATACCAGGATATCATAGTTATAATGATCGTATAAACAAAGGTTTTTAGAAAAGCTTTATGAAATAAATTTTACGCTCAAGAAGTCGAAATCACACTTAAGCTTATATAAATTAGTTAATTACCACCAGGAAAATAAAACAAAGAATTAAGTTATGACATCAGATAAGGTATCTGATGCGGCGATTTCCTCCACACCACATCACACACACCACGCCGCCGCGCCGCCCGCGCCGCCGGCGCTGGAGGTACGACATGTCAACTTGTTTATTAGACAAAGCGTGCAAATCTTATATGCAAAGCTTTATCTTAGCCTACGAGAGAGCTTATCGTTTAGTATTATTTAATTAGGAATTAACAAAATCACGTTTTGAAGCTGAACATCTAATTATAGAAAATATAAATAATGTAAAACTATATTTGCAGAATCAGAGATTCGAATCGACGTGGTTTTGTGCAAAAATAGTTTGTGAGCCGGACAGTGACATAAGGGAGAGTGACATTAATTTATCGTGGAGAAAATTACCCAAGAAAGCGAAGCCGTGGGAAGAAGCTAGTATGTTAAAAGAATGTTAATAATATTTGTGTATATTGCATATATTGTTAAGACAATACTCTGGTTACACCACAGTGACTACGGCGGGGGGTGCTAAGGAGGGGGAGGGGGTCGCTACATCGGCTACTAATTGCTGCGCCTGCGTCGCTCTCATATAATTTTTTCTGGGCGACACACGGCCGGAATGCTTTTATTCCTGCGACGCGGGACCTGTTAATGTGTTAATCCACTCAGATCGCCTTGTTCTTCTGTTATTAATAGCCAACAAACAGACGTTGTCCGTCTCGCTCGCAGACAGCGCCTTTGTGCGCGCGCGACACGCACCGCGCATGCGCACACACACGTATCATATTTTGAATTATTAATAAGTAGGTGCGGCGGGGCGGCCTCCGTGTGGTCAGTGTAACGAGCCTTACGGGCCACTCTCGGTTGCCGTGCACGGTGGACGCTTATCGGCACATCTCGAGTATTTCGGTGACTGGTGACTCATTTGTTGTGCTTCGTTGCGCAATGGGAGAGCTCCTCACAATGGGGCGCCTGCGCCCCTGACACGCGCGATGTTCACGCAAATACACTAAACGTTCGTAACAATAGAATTCCGGACACCTTCCATGAGTAATAAAAAAGCTTTTAGCAAACCAGCAGGTTAACTTAGAGCTGGGATCTGGGAACAGAAACTATTTGAAGTTTACGACTTATCATTGATGGATCGTAATTATGTAGCTTTTACTTATTAATAAATTCATAAGTAGATTTTCCTGCTTTATCAGAATGAAATCCATGTGACCTCATTGCTTAAAGTTTAAAAGTAAACCGTGCGCGGAGAACGCTACCGTTGTAAGGATTGATGTATGCGAGTGTAGTACGCCGTAAGTAGGTGAGTGCGACAGGCTGCACGCAACGCGCGCCGCGGCCGCGGTGTAGTGTGCTCGCAAATCTGTCGGCGGCTGTCGCGGTGTCGCGCCGCTTTCTCACAGGGGACCCGCGCCCTAATTAATTACCTCTACATCGAGAGCCACAAAAAACAAACTTGTCGCGGCTTAAGAGCGGCGGCGCCAGAGAGCGGGCCCTTGCGCGGGCGCAGGAGGGGGAGAGGCGCCACTCGGTGCGCGCGCGCATGGGAAACTGTCCCCTGTCCCGCCGCACAATTCGACAATCCCATCGCGTCACATTCGGATATCTATGGTCTGCCACTATCCGCTCTTATCGACAATATGAATAATAAAATACGAGTTATCGAGCGCCGTCCTGCACCACTCAGTCGCTAGTCGCCACTAATACGAGAACACTCTAATGAACTTCACTATAAATATCGAATTAGAGTTCCGGAGCTGAGAGAGCTCCGCTCCGCTCGCTCTGCCCGCTCGGCTGCGGATGCGCGGACAACACTTTTACAACATGTACTCTGGTTTTACTGCCGCCCATTAATGTGTTCAAATAACAGCGGTTAACATTTACCGCGACACAGACAACCGCCCCAGTACGTAGGTACGTACACCGGCTGCACTGCCGCTCTGTTTGTACGCTCCTCCAGTCCTACTGGGTCATTTCAAGTGTCATTCATTTTATTACTTCTTCATGACCTCCACAATAAAGTTGCTCATGCTCTAGGTATGGTATATCTATATCCATAAAACCTTGTGCATTAATGTACTCGTAAGTATCTCATAAAGGGCAACGGAAATTATCGAAATGTAATTATCTTACTGATACACTGAATTCATACAAAGTTGGCAATACTAATGAAGACATGCTGGGGGGGGGAGGTGTTATGTTGGCCGCACATCACATGCAAATGTTGGACAGATGTCTCTTGTGTTGAACAACTTCCAGATAGTGCGCGCGCATTGTTCGTTGGCGTTGGTGAACACATCCGACCGGTGTACGAACATCTATTGACCAGCCACGATGACTGTATTGTACAATGTTACAATAGGAAATGTGTTCAATATAATTATTTATTAAGAAAATTTTAGAAAACAATTGATATGGATGGGATTCGAACGCACGATCTTTGACGTACCGTGTTGACGCTTTGACCGCTAAACCACCGTATCCTACCCGCATCAGTCAAAATTTCAAATCTCTTTCTACGCCTAGGGCGTGTTGAATAAGGCGCGTTAAAGGTCGTAAGTTAATATCGAACACTGCGAAATGCCCGCAGTCCGCTTTTGCTTCTCGTTGAGGTTACTGCACTCTCATAACCATTACTATTTTAATTTTTTTATAGTTATTCATTATGTTAACTTATACACTTTAATATATCCCGCTTAGTTGGCTAATCTCCGTTGAGATTGGCCGCTGTGACCGAAATTCGGTCAGGAGGACATTAATTACTCACTTTAGTTTACTTTGTAATGAAAATAAGGAGGTTGCCATTATAATATAATATGAACTCAAGACGTTTCACAAACAAAAACAAACAATAAAATCTAAATTGCAAAAAAATGTTACAGACCGACATCATACGTATGGAGCAATCAGCTTAGATTCTATTTTTGGCAACTTTTTTCTCCTACATTTTACACTTTCTTTTACAAAGTCAATTTACGTAGACCTTATATGCCTAAATAAATGAGATAGGCAAACCTTGATCACAATGCTACGGCACGTAACGCGCCTACGGCTACGGGCTACGCGGCGTAGCCCGCATTTATGATGCTTGTTAGTTAGTTATGATTTCCTTGGAGTGCTATCGAATTATGAGTTCAAACTTAAGTCCGATTAATATTGGTATTATTTTTACATTAATTAATCATTCTGAATTGGAGGATTTTTGTCTGTTTCCTAATTTCGATACTGACGACTACACTAGACTGCAGTACTTGACCTTGAATATACATATATATTAATGTTTATTTGGAAACTTACAGTGCAGTTTTGAAAACGACATACATACGCTATACATAAGGGTCCTCCTAAGATGTGCCACACTACGGTCCTCAGCTAGTCTACCCGACCTACGTTCTTCAGAATGAAGAATGTATGTATAAATTTATGAAAAGATTGAATTTGAATACATGTAAAGTGGGGATGATTATTTTTCAGATTTTATACGACATGATAGGTAATTGGGTATTATTTAAAAGTGTTTGCTGTAAGGGTAAACTATATAATTATTATTAATACTATTACAGGTGTCATTAATAAAAATGCCCTTGATACCTACAGATATGCATTTTATTAAGTACGTAGGTATCGTAATATTTATATTGTTTCGATCCCTTAATTAAGGGTACTCCCAGGTTTGTTCACAAATGTTTTCTATTGGAACAGAATACGTATCGTGGTTATGGTTTAAGTGCGGTGACTATAGAAAGGCCTTGTTCTTGTGATAAGAAGGTTCAGTCAGTCTGTGTCCAATCACAGCATAGTGGTTGCGTAACGCGAACCGTGCGCATGCCGCCAATGTAATGTCCATTTACAATGGCCGCCGCGCGCCGTACTGTCCGCTGCAGTCACTGACCACGGTGTAAGTACTGTCACGATCACAAACCGGTCCTCCAGATATGCTTACAACCAACGTGAAACATAATCATAATTACTTTAATACTGAACATTGATAACATCGATCGTGAGCCGAACGAGCACAAATATCTGCAGTACCTAATCTGCTATTGAAAAGTTAATTACTCATTTAAAACGTATTTAGAATCCCGACACTGCCGACACTGCGTAGATATTTAAAATACAACTGTTACAATGTCTGACAGAATCAAATGTTTTCATATCAAACATTGCGTTTGATATCTCGTACTGCGTACATTATCATAATTCTGTGAATATAATTTGGTGTTGGTTTTGTTGACGCGTTCGTGTGGCGCGCGTTAGTGGTGTTAGTACTCACCCCGCGCCCCATAAACAAGGAGCGCCGCGCCCGCGACGCAGCGCCCAGCGGGTCATTGAGCGCTCACCCTGAGCGCGGGCCAGGCTGGGCCAGGCCGGGACAGGCCGAGCGGAGCACGGCGGGGCGGGGCGGGGCGGATCGCTGGGCGGGGCGGAGGCTTCTCGTAGTTTCCCGGAGGGTGGCGCGGGTCCCGCCTCACTAACACTCCTTTTCCTTTTAGTTTGTTTGTAGGGCTTTTAGTTGTGAATTTTATTTTGGTATCGTAACTGTAAGCTTGAATGTTAAACGCGACGACTTTGATCACCTCCACAAATGTTGTTATGTTAATGATTTAATTATATTTTTAAACAAAATCATATACGGCGAACCAAAAAGAATTTATTATTTGATGTTATTATGATTTTGACCGGTGTGTAAGTAAGTACCTATGTGTAAGTTTTGAGTTCATATAGGTATCTATTCATTGTAGTTAAAAGTTTCACAATGAACCATTAGGTATTTTACCAAAAAACTAGGTAGGTACCTATATATTTGTTTTAGGTTTTTTCGTAGTCGGGTTTCAGTTTTTTAACTTAAATGTTTTTAGTCCTTTTGTTAGAATAAAGTACCTAAGTAAGTAGGTAGTTACTGAAGTTGAGGAATATAGGTATTGAAGTAACGTACTTACCTACCGTATAAGTGTATGACGGCAGCACCTTCGTAATAATCTTCATAGAAAGAATTGTAATACCTACCATTGACTATATTATTATTATAATGTACATAAAGTTTATAATTGTCTGATAGTAGCGTTACCTACACGATGCGATGAGTAATGCTCGCTGCGCTGCGGTAGGTACTGAGATCACAGTAAGTATATCATAAGTTAATTACTGTTGTAATATTTAGATGTGGTCAAAAGAAGCCGCATTGTTTGGTACATTCCTGAAACTACGCACTGTATTATACGAGCGTAGTTTCGTTTTCACATGAGCGCCGCAGCCCCTCGGCTTATCACTCGCGCTGAGAACGTGGAGCTCGTTAATTAGCCGCTGAACAATAAATCATGGCGCTTGTCACGAATAAATCTTACAATAATTTAATTAGCTCTAAATAGTAGGTGCACGGAGGTAGGTATGTTGGACGCGGCGTTTTTACGACGGTTTTATAAGCGCGCCTTGTGAACACGCTCGATCACAAATTATGAGTGTGAAGAACGCTCGTAAACCTTACACATATATGCACACCGAACACAAAACATTACATTTTAGACAAAATAACAATGTAGGTAGGTACATAAAAGTTTAACTACCTACATATTTTTGGGTAGGTAGTCACTTTGATGCAGCCCGATAGAACTTAATATCGGATTAGTGATTCACTTGCTTCAACTCCAGAAACTAGCCACGGCCATAGCAGTATCTAAAAATACTTATAAATAAATAAACAAATCGGCCTGTAAATGTCCCAATATAGGGCAAAGGCCTCTTCTCATACAGAGAAGGATTGAGCATTAATCACCACGCTATCGCTAGCTCACTGCGGGTTGGCGATTTCAGACTGTAAAGTCCAGGTTTCCTTACGATGTTTTCCTTCACCGTTAGTCAGTGGTGTCTTAAAGTACATATGACATTGAAAAGTCACATTGGTACATTGCCAGGTTCGAACCCACAACCACGCGCTTGCAAAGCGGGTCCGTAACCAATGCGCCACCACGACATGTCTAAAAATACTTACTAACATAATATTTTTATAAAGCTTTCGATCATCAAATACCTAATTATTAAATGTATTGAATTACAATTCGTAAAACTACAAACTTATTAGTTGGAAAATAATTGTAGACTTTTTAAGTTAGTTCTTTTGGAAGACACAATTTGAGTACCAACGTTATACTTACAATCTATAAGAATATCTTAAGAATATTAAAGTATCTGTTTGTAATATTTAAATAACTACTGTATTTCTTCTTCTTTATCGTAGGTACCTACGATTGATAAACAACCTGATGTCAGAGTTTAAACCGCCCGCACTGTTGCAAAATCTCTCAGGTGTGCTGTTTTCCTCACGATGTTTTCCTTCTCTGTATTCTAAATTCAATATAAGTACCTATAATATATTTTTTTAATTTAATTTGTCTGTGTTGGTCTTTCAGTCTGTTTGTTCCGGATAATCTTATAAACAACTTCACGAGACGAGATCGAGACTTTCAGTAGCAGGAGCTGATTTTATAAAGTCTAACCCAGGCTACTTAATACTTTGAAGATATTTAGGATACCGCGCATAAAATAATCCTTCAGCGCGCAGCCTTTAAACTGCTGGACCTACAAACTGAACATTCTAAATTTTGTTTGTTGAATTCTGTTTTGTTTAAGTATCCATTAAGTAAGGATTTATGGAAATTTCCAAATAGGTTTATGAAATATGGTGGTATGAAATCCGTAATTTGTCTAAGTAGGTAGTAGGTAGGTACTACTTAATGAAACTTGGTAATTAGCTATTCGTAGTTTTTTTACTATTGATACTAGTTGTCGTAATCGTAGCTGTGACAACCGTGCCAGTCACATTGTTACCAATACATATGGGGTTATTTTAATTGTCCCACTTCAATTGTGTGGTAGCTTACAACTTTAGATACCTATAGGTATGTACACTTACTACACAATAATACAATTCAAAACAATAATTGAAACAGAATGGTTGCCACGCCATATATGTAGTATGATTGGAGCAGCTAAATCACTTTGGAATACTCCAACATAATTTTTGTATGTTATTATTATTTAATTTCGTGGCACATGGAGGCGAGTACCTATAGCTTTAGTAGATTTATAACAAAACACACCACACGACACCTACTACGAGTGCAAGTTTTGCAAAGAGTACTTACAGCCACACGTTTACCTTTATAGCTTTTATAGCAACAGAGAAGGAAAACTGTCGATCGCTGGCATATATCTTTATTAGAAACACAATAACCCTGTAGTACCTAAAGTGTTAGGTATGAATACATGTTTGTGTGTAGGTACGTCAGTCATGTTTGGTAGGTACGTAGATTCCATAATCCAAATGAGTTCATCGTTAAAATGTTCAATCTTTGCGGTTTTTAGTATTAATATGTTTGCAGAATGTACTTACTGCGATATACCTTATTTGGATTCACTGTGGCATCGCGCCTGTACCTAACTAACTATTGTCGATTAGGAGTTAACATAGTAATATTATTTATTATAAATAATTATTATCAGGCAGCACCTAAATAAGTCTATCGTACGAAACTTATTATCCTGTTATATATTCAAGTTTTCCTACATTCAAAGTAGGTACCTATCAACTGTATACTTTATCACAACTCATATTACAAAGCAAAATATATTTACCTAATTTTCGAGCAATAGTTACTATGAAAAATAGCTCATCTCTTTTTCTACACTAAAATGAACTGACTAGGACTAAAATAGGTGTAGGTATACTGCAGAAACCATCATGGCTCTACCACACAAAGTAGTAAACTCTTGATGTACCAAAATATGTAATAAGTAAATTTATCTATGAAGGAAAATACTAAATTGAAAGACAATTTCCTATTTTATGAAGAAATTTATATGAAGTCCTATTTTAGTATAGGGCAGTAATCTTCTAAAACTGAAGTACCTAAGTTTAATGGTAAGTTATACCATCGTTTTTGTAGCTCCATCATTAGTCTCTTACCCATTAAAACACAAGTCGATAAAATCAATATCGACGGCGATCGTCAATTTAATGAAGTCGTTAGTTAATGTGGAACGGTTGATTTACCCAGTTTGTCAGTCGCCCGCATGCGCCGGCGGCGCCGCTCAGCTATATTTCAGCACCTTATCTAATCTTCACCGAGGGTTGCTCTCTTCCCCGTTTCCCCACGCCCCGCGTGTCGTAGCTCAGTCACCGACAGATGACACCTCTGCGCACGCGCCTCAGTTTTTGCTATCAACTATTAATGGGTGTATCACGCGGCTCCGATGCTCAGATAAGCGGGTGTCAATAGATAATGCTCTTCAAATTATTTGGTGTTCTAATTTCTAAATTGATGGTGATGGTGAAAACTTAATGTAGCATATCGTCGTTCTTGAAACATAAAAACGTCTTCAAAAGTACAATATATCAATTGAACGCAAACTACACCAGTGAACATGTACCCATTATTATTTATAACTATCCTATTAGATATTTAGTATTTTTCTTATTTGGACAAAGGTAAGGGCATCACTTTACTGAAAATAGACACTGTTTGAAGCATGTTTTTACAAGAAGCTCATAACTCACGGCAACAGGACGATATACTTCCACACTGTATTTGTCATCAGCATCCTTTGAGACTTCCACTCTGACCAATTATTATGTTTATCATTTATCTAAACACAAATGTATGGACATGCAATTTACACCAATTTAAGGACCAATTTATGCCTCTTATAACTTGCTAATGGATTGAAAGTAGAAAAGAAAATAAGGTCATCCTCGGCACGTTTTCACGATAATTTAAAGAATATCTTTGGCCTAGTTGTGCCTAGATCGCACACCGGTTGACATTGACATCAACAACTACATCAACTCATTACAATTCGATGTCTAACTGCTACATAATGTATGAACGTTTCAGTGCCATCCACTGCTAATTAAAACTTTCAAAATGTGTTCTAATATTAATCCCAACCTTTATTAACAAGTGAATCTATATACTACGGTGCTTTGGGAAATAGTTTTTCTGTTTTTAAAATATAAGAAGCTATTTGTAATGCTTTTAAACCAGTTCTTCATCTTGTTGTTACATCATGTCTATGATGACCTTGTCAGTGTTCTTTGAGCGACCTTAATCGAGCCACTAGCAATGCCATAGGGGTAGCCACCTTCTGCGCTCAAAATAATATAGATATAGGTAACATCGACAAAAAAAGACGAAGAAGAAATCATGTCTAACATAACTTTAATGTTTGTAACAAAAAACGTGACTGTTGCAGACTTTAAGCTACTTTGCTCGAACGAGGAATAGAACGCGCGTTCAGCAGACACGGTCGCGACTACTGAGACATTAGAGGTAGTATTATTTTCAATAGATAACATTTAAGTTAGTCGTGATGTCCTATATCATCACTTATAGGTGATAAAGTAATGTTTTAGGCCTTAGGTTATACATGTTGCACTAATAAGTAAGGTACATCTGTCATTTAAATCTGTCGCCAGTCGTTTTCATAATAAAATTCATTAGTGACTTGACAAAAAAGGCAACAATATTTTGTAGGTATTGTTTTATTTAGAAGATATTCTATTGTAATTGTGTTGTTAAAGCAGAAATTACTTAATTCCTATCCAGCCAATCACAGAGCCGACGCGCCTCGCAACGCGTGAAGTGTTCAGACTCGTTACGCTTAGGAACGTTATATTTTGCACATGTTTTGCTGAATGCGCTCTACTTTTTTGTGGGTGATGTAAAAAGATGGCCGATGTCTGAGTGCGTGCAGGTGCGCCCACTTGCGACGCGACCACTTGAGCGCACATGTCGCGGCCGACGACGGCGCTCGGTGGGAACTCCGCGACACCGTTACTTACACTGCACTGATACATGTGATACATGGGGATGGTGCATAGTTTTTATGCACTTGTTCTCCACTTCAATATTACTGAAACAGTTATAGGTATGCTCGGTTTGTTAGCCCGCCGGCAAAAAACTATAGACTTTTTGCTATTGCGACGAAACTGTAATGGTGAGCCCATTACAGTTTCGTCGCACTAGCTTTAATCGCCCTTCAATTCATCATCCTGATTGTCATCTTGCTAGCCTTATTATTCCCAAACTTTCTTGGCGACCCCAATCTAACCAGAATCTACTTCAAAGGTCTATCTAGCTTCTAATCTAACCAGATGCAGCTGAATACTAGTTTTCCACGGAGCGACTGCCTATCCGACTTCCACAACTCAAAGGGATACGATATTCTGAAGTTAAATCAGTTGTCAATATTTTATGAAGGTCAAAGATCAGCATGACAGCCGAGGCCTACGGTTTAAAGTGCTTTCCGAGGCACGGAGCAGGTGATAAGTAATTAGTTTAGAATACGCACATAACTTACGAAAACTCAGAGGTGCGTGCTTTGGGTTCGAACCTGAGACCTCTGACTTGCCAGTAAAACACTCATACCACTAGGCTACCACTCATAATATTCCACACAATTATCAAAAAATATAAAACTATGATTGTATTGGTTCATTTATTCATTTATTCTTCGCTAATGAATAATAATAGACAATAAAACTCTATTAATGATGATATCATATTGTATTAAGACCTCTTAGCGCTACAGTCAAGGTTGCACCGGAGTGGTGCGCGTGTCTGCTTCCACGCAGTACTAGATGTTAGAGATCAAAACAATAACGCATTAGAGTATAAATTACTTAGCGGCACATCAAACAAAAATAGACCAATGCATTCACAGTTACACAAATAAACAAACCAGATGCTAAACGTAATAGAGAGTAGGTGCGCGGCTAATAGCTCTGTAATGAACATGATTGATTATCGAGTGCGATGCGGCGCGCGGCGCGGCTGTGGCTGTGGTGCGGCGCGGCTGTGGCTGTGGTGCGGCGCGGCGGCGGCGCACAGAGGTTCATCACTATACAAGAGATCGGACATAGAATTTTAAAAATAAAACTCAAATTATATTTTTTAAATCAAAATATTAAATTATTATCAATTTTTTGCCAGAAGGGCAACATTTTTTATTACTTATATCATATTTTTATTTTAAATCTAACTAGCGCTACAAGAAATAAAACCATTTTCTTCTTCGAGAGCACAAAAAATGTCTGTAGATTAGTAGTAGAGTAGTAAATGGGTTTTCAGTTTACATGCTTTTTAGATTCTATGTCCGACTTCTTGTATGAGGACGAACCACTATGTGGCGTAGTGCCGCGCCGGCGCGGCGTGCCGGCAGCGGTGGCGCCAGACGACTCAAGTGGTTCTATAAGCGTTCAGCAGTTGGCCTAGGTCGGACATCAAGCAGACGCGCGCTAACTGATCTTAAAACGATGCTCAGATATAGCTTAGTGTATGATGTTTGTATCGATGTATGGAGAGATTAAAATAACGCGTATTGCCTTATCTGGCTGCTGGCTCATTGATAAAATATGAAAGATCTGCAAGATTTCGTGTTGTTATCTCATGAAAAACATTCTCATTTTTTATACTACATCATTGTTGGTCAATAATTATTTATTTATTTATTTTGGAAGAC
Organism: Protodeltote pygarga; assembly: GCA_936450705.2. Classification (NCBI taxonomy): domain Eukaryota; kingdom Metazoa; phylum Arthropoda; class Insecta; order Lepidoptera; family Noctuidae; genus Protodeltote; species Protodeltote pygarga. Next base: position 16,666,682 of record OW388253.2, on the reverse strand, counting down.
TTACAGCTCAAAAAAACACACTAAAAACAATATAATGATCGGTCAGCCAATTACAAGTCTCCACGTAAAGAAAACAGAATAATTTTACAAAAATCTGTGGACAACATAGTGCCTACTGCCACATTTATAGATCTTATCTTAGAGTATATATAGAATCTTATCTTATCTTATAATATAATAACAAAAGGTAAAAAAAATTTATTACAAACCAACGTTACCTAACAAATCATTGTTGGTCAAAGAATGTAAGGCTTAAGCACTTTTTTGCTGATGACACACTAGTGTTAAAAGGATCAATGATGCCGTTTACATTATGTTTTAGTTGGAGTGTGAGTCGCCTCCAAATAGATCAGCTATCTAGTCCTTATCTTCGTCTCCGCGCTGACCTTTGTACTGCACTCAATGTAAAATGTAACACAGTGCATTTTGTCTGAGATCAGAAATAAATGTTTACAAAAATGCAGGTGCAGCTTCGGAGGAATACGTTCACCATAAGCTGTTGAGTTTTATTGTTTGATTTTGTATACCTAATCTATTCATGTGCATTTTTCTAACATTAAAAATAATAATTAGTAAAGGTGTTTTTATTTTCAGACGAATCATTTAAAGCGATTGTTTGTTCTTCGGCCTCCCCTGGTCCCTTCTCTATCAACCGTCATCTGAGCGTTCACTACTTTGTCATACATAATGCTTCCTCACACACTCCGTACTTTACCTTGATCTCCCTCTCTACCTCCATCCATCAACACTAACATTCAGCAACCTTTTAGTCACATACGTTTCATATCCCTTCTAACCATATACCTATACCAAGACAAACGAAAGCTATATTATTTTATGAAATAAAATTTAATTATATAAAGTAATTAGAAGATATTATATCATTTCTATTTTAAATCGAGTACAAAACAAATTTATGTATGCGAGCGCTCACATTGTATTAAATTTAAAAAATTAAACCGCAAATACCTATAGGTTTGTCTTAGAAAAAATAGAGGAAATTAAAAAAGAGGATAAACGCGCGGGGTCCTAAGAATTTTCCATAATTTTTTTCTCCCAACTGTCAAAAACAATAGAAAGAGGGTTTTTAGGCGATATTTATTATTGGGTACAATCAGAGGTCGGCAAAATAAATTAATGTACTGAATTATTCACGTGCGTGCTTTGTGAGTAGGCAAAGCTTGGAAGAAGAACAACTGGACCGCTCGTGAATCGTGATTCAGGAGATATTAACGAGGTTGGCGCCCTTTAGGTATATCGGCCTGGTAATGAATAAACAATATTTTACAAACGTTCATTGGTATAAAAGAATAACAACATTTAATTAAAGGAGCCATAAACAACGGTAAAGTAGCTCGTAAAAGTAAACTAGTGCAGTACATTAGTGCGCTACGTATGTACTTATGTAGGTATGTACTAACGACGCCACTTTTCTTGTGTATTGGTCTGAACGCTGAAGTGATTTACCGCAGACGGGTACACAGTACTCACAGTCACCGACTCGCGGTTAGACAACGGGACAGTTAACACAGCTCCGCGATCATTTAGAGAGGTGGAGCCCCGACACCGCCTGCGCCGGCGCCGCCTCCCGCCCGCCCAGACACTCGGACACTCCGATACTCGGACACTCGGTTTTCAATATAAATTCGATGCATAATTTTTCAGAGTCAGCTATAAATTGACGCAAATATAGCGCGCGTCCGTCCCAGCGCTAATGTATCGCGTAAATCAGCCGGCCAGTGTTACTCTACATCACTGCTATATCAAACTGAACCTTACTACAACTGTGCAAGGTAGATTTTCATTAGGTGTTCTGTAAAATAATGAGTTTAGCGTGGAACGCTCGGTACGTTCAAGGGCAATGGCTCTAGCGGAGGTTGTTGTATCTATGATGAACACCGAGGAGATGTTCAAGGATAATTATGAGCTAATGAATACAGGAGCCACAGATAACGCGCCTCGCGCCTGCGCAATGCACGTATTTTTTTATGAGCAGTTATGTAGAGTATACAAGGTATCTGCTATCTGCCGAATGTATCAGAAACTTTTATGGAGCACATCTTATTTTGTTTTGTATCAGATGAGTGGCATTAATAATATTTTGAAGGCTTCCAATGTTTGTATATAAACCCGCATGGCGCAGGCGCAGGCGCGGCGGCATTAATGCGTCCGCTAGTTATCTACTCGAACAATGAGAAGGTTTCGGTGGAAATGTACCTACCATTATTGGTATCAGTTCGTTGGTGGTCAGTCTTAAATAAACTTTAATATTATAATTTGATCAATCACTCATTACTTAATAAAACAGTAGTAGGTACTAACTCTTAGGTAATTTGTAGTACATGTACACCTATAGATAACACACATAACTCTGCCTGCCTTGTACTACGGTTAAAATAATAAACAAACCACTAAAGTAGGTACCCAGGTACTTTTGTAGAATAGAGAAAAGAATAAGATAAGATTGAAATGATTTTGATGCATACGTAATTAGGTAGACGTACATTAATACTTGCTTCAGAATGTCTTTAATTGTAAATTTTTTTAAAGTAAGTATGTTATAATGATTTAAGAGGAAGGTGTTAAATCACGCCACATTCCTGTTCCCTCCGCCGACACGTGTTGAGCAATAACGCTCAAGTTTACACGCCAGGAATGGGTTAACTGCTCGTAAAGCACGCGGACACATGCGCCCGCGTAGTACGCGAGCCACGCCGCGCCACGCCATCGCCGGTGCGCAAGGAATGCGTCCACGCAACGTAGGGTGCGGCCGCGACCTGATTTATTGACAGTTTGACACACACAACACCTGAAAACGTCACAAAATTACTCTACAGCTGCTGCGGTATACGTACACACACTTATTTACAGTTACGTATGCGTAACATTTGCTAAGGGAATCTTCAATATTGATATCTTAACTGAATTCACCAAATATTCAAAATGTGCATTTTGTGACCATTTTGTGGTCAGTTATTATCATGCAAATCCCAGGTAACAGCTTGTTACCAAATAAAAGGTAGTAAATCGGGCAACTATAAAAAAATAAAACATATACCCCATCATAAATAATATTATTTTTGGTAATCTCCGCTAAATTACGTGTGAAAGAGTGGTGCACAATTATTGGGCGTGGTGCGTGCAGTAACCAACGGATGTCGGAAGTCAAGCAGTGGTAGAGTACGTCATGTAGAGTCGTTTAAATCAGGTGTGCTCACTAAGTGCGGTAGGAATGCGCCGAGGTCGTGGGCGGCGGCAGGAGGCTGCGGGCTGTAGGATGCGGTAACGTCGTGTAAGCACAGTTTATGTTCGTGAAATACCTGCGGAGAGCCTGTTACATGGCAGATACAACTCCAGCCGAATTGAGTCATAAATATTGTTCGAAAGACTGCAGGCACTCCAGGAATTATGATAATAACTAACTTAGTTTTAACACCTTATGTGCCACTGCGTAGGTACCATATAGGGTCTTATTTAGTTCCACTAAATACCCGCATTTGATTGAGCTAATTGAATTACGCATTAATATAAATGCTAGATGCGAATTATTTGTTTTAAAACAATACTAACAATGTAGAGTCAAGATGCGTGTTAGATTTGTGTAGTTATGCACTCGAACACATAATCTAACGTAAACAGTAGGTATGCAATACTTATGAGCACTGAGTTACAAGTGTGTATGGCGCGCCTAATTGCCGACGACCGCTATAAATCGCGCGCTGGAGTGGGACCCGCGCGGCGCATGCGTGTTGGGCCGCGCATAAATCTGCGCGCGCCGCTAATGCAACCCGAGCCGACATGTGTGACGCTCGAAATATCACAAGCGTTAATTACCAGCTATTTGTCATAAGGAAACGTGAGATGGAAATGTTAGATGGAAATGTTGTATGTAAAAAATGGGCAGCCTAATTTGTAGCGACACATTTGTTAACCGACTATTAGGATACACAGCTATATTATACAAACACCACTCGATTAGGTTAGGTTTACATAAACAGGACCACATTTCATATGTTAGTAACTACAAAATAATCTATTAAATTATACCTACTATTTTTTTCTCGTACGTCCATTTGGAAAAAAAATATTTGCTGAAATAACGTACTATTAACGGTAAATGATAAATATCTCAAAAACGGTCGAATACACTATTAAATGACGTCATAAATCTATTAAGTATAGTCTATTCTACTCAAATCTACTATCTAGACTACGCACACGCACTGACGCACACCTTTACATCTCAGATACCTACACTAATAATAATAATTAAAGATTGCAAAGTGAATTAAGTAGTAGTACAATAAATATACACACACCTAACCAAACTACAAAACTAACACAACATACCATAAGAATGTTGTTGTTGGTTTTTCACAAAGTTACATTGACAGTAAACATTTTCTGCATAAATGCTGGAATAATGCGATAGTAATATTAGGTAATAATTACAAAGATGAGAGTGATATGATCATTATTAAACAACTTTACTCGGACTTTACATTTAATATATTATACATATTATATTATAAAATTTTATAAATTACCTATTAGTTATCCAAAATACAAGATTTGGAGAGCAAACCCAAAAGTCAAATAGTGCTCTGTGCTTGCAATCAGATATTATTTGTTACGAGGAGTGCTTGCGAGACGGGCGCGCACTTTATGAACTGATTGATCCCTCTGCGATGAGGCCGCGGCCCGCGCTACGCAGTCGTAGCGCGGGCCGCGGCCCGTTGTATCAGTATACAGAAGAACTACTGAAAGTGTGTGTGTATAGAACAAAATTATTCTATATATGACGTCACAGAAGGTAATAAATACGTAGGATGAAGCTTCTAAAGTTGGTATAGACCGTTTGATTCATATATGAATGAAGCTAGCCTATTGAAAAACCTGTGTTCAGTACATTCTGAAACTGAATGAATGTGTCTGCCTGGGATTCCCCGCAATGTAATAGACACACATCATTTTATTAATGCTTATGAGGTAAATAGTACGTAATCCATAAATACTAATATGATAAATGCAAAAATGTGTCAGTTTTCCATTACTTGTATATCCATGTTCATTGGCAAAGTTTTACTACTTATAGCTGGAATAACAGAAATTTAAACCGATAAGACGCAAGTGGAGCTGCGGGCTTCAGCTAGTTTATTTTATTAGTATAAGAACCACGAATAACACGAATATGCATGAACTTGTTTTCCTTCTTCACATTTATTGGAGTTGTAATAAACTGCGGGACGAACTGCAACGCCTTGAACATGCAAAACCCATCACAGCCCAGTACGTGCGCAAGCGTACGACATGCTTATGATTGCTTAAAAAAAATATACTCATATAGATGACACTTTATGGTGCCCAGGTGACATTCAATGGAAAACTGAGTACATGTAGTGTGTAGGCCAAGTATTACCCCATAATTAAGGATAATTTAAAATAAGCTGCAGCAGTCGGGGATAGGACAACTATTTTGTTGAAGTTACTCTTATAAGTCTAGTAGATAATATTAATATGTAATTTAACTACTAGGTAGCTTGGGGTATTATTATTTTACGAAAATACTATACCCGTGGTTTTACCCATGGGAAGTAGAGTCATGGTCATATCTATACCTATTATTGAATACAATCACGTTTACAATAAGGTCTACCTTTGCAGCCTAATCTTTGCGGAAAAATATTGGATAATTAGCTAAATGATAAGTTCCCGTACAACAACAAGGTATTCCCGAGTACACATTACTTATCTTTATTTACTCATTTCGGTTGCTCTCAATTTTCCGTGTAATTTTGTGTCACAAGGACGATAACACGCGCATTTATTTCAATTTTTCACGTTAATTAAAAACGATTGTCATTACATTACTGACACAGTTTTTGTCGCAATGATAATTATTGTAATTTATAGATATTAGTTGACGGAGTCACTGTGGCAACACCATCTAGTTATACCTACTTACTAACCATCATGATAAACTCTTTAGATTCTTACAACAATTGTAACAAGGGTGATTCTTGTTTGATACAAGTGTTTTTCACTGTAATAAATACTGATGGATTTTGTATAAGTACGTGTTGTATCTTGAGTTGCGCGTGCGCGGTTGCGCGGAGCGATAGGGGCGGCAATCGTGAGCTCGCGCCGATCGATGTATCAAACAACGTGCTATCGTCTAACGCAACGTACCAGATACAATACACTTGCAATTACACGTGTCTTGTAACGAAACTACCTAAATACATCACAGGCGTAATACAAAAGTTAAAAAAATAATTAGTTGCTTATAGAAAACATAAGATGAAAAGAAAGAGATAGGCCAAGGCAATGTTATGTAGCGCAGATCAAAGACAAAGTAAAGATCGTATAAAGAGGTCAAGGAATTGGCTATTGATAGGGGACTTGGTAGGGGTAGAGCTGGAAGAAGGTGCATCGACAAGAGCGTAGCTCTTAACTTGATGATGAGAAAACATAATCCTGAACTCTACTATTTTGGACCTCAACGTAAACTTATCGTGACTTAGATACTGAAATTCAAATAGGTATTATCTCTGCACAATAGTTAGATACGACATCACAACAGTGACTTGTGAATAGAAATATACTGTGCACATTAGTAGGTATACCTACCTACCGCAGGCACGCAAGTTTCTCCACGAACATTTCCTTTCCCGTTCATTACCTACAACAGGTAACCATTCTAAGTTCAGCTCAGCATTTGGTCGGCTACCTCAAATATCTTGAGTGCATTGAACCTTACTAAATAATAACACATATTTATGTGTTTGCGCGGTAACTGAGCCAAAATAAACGAGTCTGCCAATTTAAAAAGTCACCTACTTCATGTAACCGAGTCATATTTTAAAGACCAGATTTTTTCATTATTTGTTTACATCATGATTATTCTAATATTACTTGTACGTACGCACGTACTAATTGTGTTTCCCGATATGTATGCTTACGTGCGTCAGTGGCTCATCTCCTGTTATGTTCATAAAATACCTACTTCGTGTTGTGTTGTGTACAGTCCAGTAGGATAAAAACAATCAAATTTATTTATAATTCAATATTTTTGTAAATTTTTTTGATGTTTTTGAACATGTTAGCTTAAATAATTAATTAATTATTAAATAATTATATTATTTAAAACTCTTTAACTAGGATACTTTTGCGGATTGATCAACGATTAATGAGATAACTAATAACGCTAACGAGATTTTGGATTAAGTACCGAACGGGTGCGTAGTCGTAACATGAAATATGTATGTAACGAAATTCTTAAAATTTCTAAATTGTTTAGGCCAAGACTATTAAGTGGTAGAATAATTTTGTCCTTGCTTCACTCCTAAACGTGATTGACTACGTATTAAAGAGAGAGCATTTAAGAGATTCAAATAAATTCAATCGCAATAGAGCCAATACAAAACCGACTACCAATCCTGAAGAGTTCATAATTATTTGTGTAGTCATGTCACATCAATCTCATTACCTAATTGTTTTCTTTGTTGTTTTAGCTGAAGCCATATGAGATAATTATACATTATGTTTACCATTTACCTCAATCGAGGTCCGCTATTGTAGAGGACACACAAAACCAACATCATAATTTGAAAACCACATGACAAATTGTCTTTGTTATATTCAAGGTATATTGAATGAGAAACAAGCTGTGAGACATCGCCTACTTAGTTCGAACTCTGAATATTAATCTATCTAGTCGTTTCACATCAATCACAATCGGTACATTCCTTGCTAATAAACACACCCTGTGTTTTCGCAAACTTAACGTCAATGTCCGTCAGCTCCCCAGTGCGCATGCACACACACGGTGTGTTTTGAATGTTTTCATTTCATACGAAGATACGGCCAAACAATACATATAAACCTTCCAATATCTTTAGGCCAAACACATCTCTTGTTACGATGACGCCGCGCCTGCCGCTACAGCATTGCAGGTTTATACCGTATATACTGACACAAAAAGAGGGGTGTTATAGTTTGACGTGTCTGTGGCATCTTACCTTCCAACCGGATTAACCGATTTTGATTTTTTTTTATTTAAAAGATAACTTGATCGAGAGTGTTCTTAGCTAAAAATTAAGGTATCGAAGGTTTTTTTTATTTTTTAATTAAGTAATATATAGTATATTTTATTGTCTTTCTTGCTGATTGCGGATATAATTAGTATTTAAATCTGTAGAAAAGTAATCCTTTAAAAAACCAGCCTCACTCAATATGTAGTAATTTAGGTACCTAGTACCTACATAATATGCGAATGAGGCTAAATTGTCACCTAAACTTAGGTTTAACAAACATAAATAACTAATAATAATATATAGGGTACTAATATGTATAAATAATATTAATTTTTATGGTAGCTTTGTAACGTTTCTACCTTTGCCGATGCCCAGGCAAGGCCTCATTCCCAACGTCATGCTTATTGCTTGCTAATTATTTATGACGTGAATGACAAAATGTGCGCTTAAAAATACTCAACACGCACATTAACAAGGAAGGAAGGATATTATTGCACTTAATAAAATATGGAAGCTTACAAGTAATCAAAGATATCACTTAACACAAAAGGTGATGTCATATTTTGATATACAATGTGTATTAGGCTTAAATATAAATAGCTTAAAGTTAGAAATAAATTAATAGGTAGTATAAGTTGTAAGGTTAATAGTTAATAGACATTTTTGTTAACATGAACTGTTTTTTACCCAGCTGTTCCCGTGTGATGCGCCATAGCTGAGCTCGCCAGCAGCAGGCAGCATGTTCGGCGGCAGCGGCGGCGTAGGGGCGGGCTACAACGGCGGCGGCGGCGACTGCGCCGATGGGTATGGGTTGGGGTACGTGGCGGGAGGGGGGCGGCTGCAGCAGTACGCTGCACACTTTGCACCTCACCAGAACGTCTGGCACCATCATCACCCGACCCATCACGATGGTTACGGTAAGTTCACAAACACCGGCTGTTAATAGTCTATAAGTCTATACGAAACCTATACGTGAGGATTGGAGAAGCATCATCAAACGTAGGAATCTATAGAGGCACGTTATACGGGTATACGGCATAGAGTACGGGTATAGGGTAGGTATACGGTACATGGCTATAGACTGACACTGCCAAACCTTTTCAAAGAGTATACAATATGTAGGTACCGCATTGACATTATCAAAAAAGATAAAACACTTATTAATAAATGTTTTAAATTCACGTTTTTGGTACCCAATTTACGTCAAATTGATAAAATTTTCTAAATCTATCAACGTCATCATCAGCGATGTACCTATGTTGTTTTTTCGTTGTAAGCCGTCGTAATCAGAAGATGAACTGTTAAGGGAAGCCTGCGGTCAGCAAAGGTCATAAATTATAATTCTACACTGCACCACTCCACAACAGCCACCTATGCGACGCATATAAGGTTTCTACATACCTAATATGCGTCGTATGTTTTATGTAGATAATGTTCCCCATTTTTAAATTATTAGGTATTACCTACATGAATAGAATCATATCACAATACCTAACAACACCTCACGTGTCAGAGTTTTTTACAGTCTGTATACAGAGCTATCAATATAACCAAGTATCAAAAAAGATACCTACTTTGGTGTAGCGTTTTTTCCTCTTTGATAAATTGATACTTATTACTATTATGTACTCGTAGTTAGAGCTTGTTAATTTTAAAACTAGTAAGTTACGAATATTAGCTATGGACAAAACATTGATGACATCTTAGAAACAAAAACAAACCGTATCGATAGTCAGTCGTTATAAATAAATTGTGTGATGAGTCAGTGTCGTCCGTCACTCGGCTGATAGCGGAGGTATTCGTAATTTCGTACGCAATCATTGTCTTTGTCTGTGTTCTGATTGAAAATAATATAACACAACACGGCTATTTACATACAAACATTTATAAAAGTTCCTTTAATTATGTGTTTCCCTAAATGAATAAATATAAATAAGAGTTAACGTAATTTTTCGATGTTTATACATCAGAAATGTGATTAAAACACTATTGTTTTCCCTACGTGCATGACTATGAATGAGGATCCAAAAATAGTATTTCCATAGCGTGACAAACCTTATGTTATGAATTTATTATTCGCCAATAAGTTGTTATAGAAATTATTTGTTTACAGTATTTTTATTAAAAGCTATACGTTAACTTTCTTTTATCGAGATATTATTCTGGAGCTTTTATTTAATTGCCGGAAGTAGATTCAGTATTTTAGTTTATTTTAATCAAACAATATTTTGTAGGGTAATACTTTTATTTATTCTCCGGAAGTCGATTCGGTATTTTAGTTTTATTTTAGTCAAATAATATTTCATAAGGAAATACTTTTATTTAGTAACCGGAAGTATGTTTGTATTTTTGAAGTGTGAATAATATTAGTTGTTGTACTGATTAAGTATTTATAAGGCAACGATTGTCATTTGTAAGCTTCTTCTATTGTGAACTGTGTAACAGAAAACATCTAAGTGAAATAAAGTGTACTTGTGTCAAAATAAAGTGATTATTCTCCGACTGGTGTTTGGATTTACTACATCTCCGAAGTTGGACAACCCACGGACCACATATATCATGCCAAACGAAAACTGTAAGTATTAACCGCTAACTATATACTTACTGCAATTTGTAGATAATTACAGTTAACCTTGTAAAGTGTGCTTTTACGCATTATTTGCTCTCGCTATCATTGTTTTATCGACTTACCTACAGTAAGAAAGAATTTTTATTATTTTTGTTACCACACATTTGAGTATTCTGCTAACGAACGCATTAAATAGTTTAGTTCACGCAAATACCTACAGCTTACAAATTTATGATCTTTGGTTCGATTCCAAAGTTAAGAAATATTGTTGATTACGTGTGTGCACTTTTAAGATGAAGTTGTTATCCTTTAATTGTGTGCGTTGTGCAACTGGGCACGGTGTGCCGTTAGATAATGATGTCTATCTCTGTATGTGTGCCTAGTGGCCACGTATTTGAGGCTTTGACTTGAATTTTGCGGCACGGTGTGCCGTTAGATAATGATGTCTATCTCTGTATGTGTGCCTAGTGGCCACGTATTTGAGGCTTTGACTTGAATTTTGCGGCACGGTGTGCCGTTAGATAATGATGTCTATCTCTGTATGTGTGCCTAGTGGCCACGTATTTGAGGCTTTGACTTGAATTTTGCGGCACGGTGTGCCGTTAGACAATGACGTCTATCTCTGTATGTGTGCTTTGTGGCCACGTATTTGAGGCATTTGACTTGAATTTTGCGGCACGGTGTGCCGTTAGATAATGACGTCTATCTCTGTATGTGTGCCTAGTGGCCACGTATTTGAAACACTTATTTGAATATTTTATGGCTGCGGCTGCTTTTTTTTTTATTTTGCTGGCTTTTTTTTTTATTTATATTTGAATATTTTAAAGCGTTGTACGTGTGCTTAGTAACTTAGACCATGTATTTAATGCATTCGATTGGAATTGTTATAGCACAATGTGCAGATTAGAGATGAAATATGTGTGCCTTAGTGGCTATGTATAAGAACTTTGGTACCGACAAAGCCTATTATTATAAGGCATCGGGTTTACTTCTTTGAAAGCTCACTTGAAACCGGTAGCATATATACCTACATGTTTGGGTTGTAATAGTTTTCAATATTTGTCAAGACTCGATTTTCTTCTTTCCTCTTTATCTTTTATTATACGAGTATATATCATATTTCATAAAAGTATGGTGTTTGTTTAAATACTTAACTTTTATTTGACAAGGAATCAATCACTTATAGAAATATTTCAATTGAGGCATTAGAGAATAATGTTTGATTTAATGCATTAGACAGATATAAAAAAAAAAAAATAGGAAAGCTGCCTAAAAGAATATGAATTGCTGTTTAAACATTTTTCAGCTAACCAAGAACGTACGCCAGAACACCTGAGGGGGCGCCGTCGTAGACTGTCTTCATCCAGCGACGACGCAGATGAGATACCCAGAAAGGTGCAGAGATCGTCCGTCGGCCTGACAACAGATGATCTCATAAAGCTTGTAGCAGCGATTCAAAATAATCCAAGTAAGAGTTTAAATATTACTAATGTCGTTCCTGAGTTTGATCCGAATAATAGATCACAGGATGCTGAGCGATGGTTGAAAAAAGTTAATGAATGTGCCGTCATATATAAATGGGACGAAAGGCAAACAATTCACTACGCGCTCCAAAAATTAAGTGGCTTAGCAAAAAAGTGGTACGAATCTCTTCCATCGCTTAGCTTCTCCTGGCAGGATTGGCAAAGTAAAATACTGAAAGCCTTCCCAAGTGATGAAAACTTTGGAAAATTGTTAGAAGAAATGTTAGCGCGCAAATCGCGTGCAGATGAGACTCTTAGAGATTACTTCTACGATAAACTATCGTTACTAAATAGGTGTGAAATTAATGGGCGTAAAGCCGTTGATTGTATAATTTACGGCATTACTATTAGTTCTATTAGAAACGGAGCTCAAGCTCTCAAATGTAAGGAACCAGAAGATTTATTAAGTTATTTAGCTTCTCAACAATTCACTCAGTCAAAGGATAATTTGCGAACTCCTCCTCATGTTAATAATAGTTTTAGAAGACGAGATTCTCGTAGGGATTTTAAAAATCAAGCTGGGACTTCTTCTCATAATGCTAATAGAGAAAATGATTTAATTTGTTTTAATTGTCGGGAATCTGGTCATAATTACTCTAATTGTACAAAACCTCTAATCAAGTGCGTAAAATGTAATAGAATAGGCCATAACTCAAATAATTGTACTATGAAACCGTTACAGTTCCAAAATACTAATAATCAAACTGAAACATCTACCAACAAAAAGGTTTTAAAAATCAATTCTGATGCACATTTAGTCCATAAGACAAGTAACATTCGAAGATCAATAATTTATAATAGCAAGTCCGATAAAGAATTACATTCTGAAATGTCCCCTGGTACAAATCAAAAATATTTTAAAAATATATGTGTCAATGGAATCATTTTAAATGCGTTTATAGACTTTGGAAGCGATTGCAGTCTCATCCGATATTCCCAAGCTAAATCGCTTGGCATTAAAGAAGATATTACGAATTTACCAATAATCAAGGGATTCGGTGATTCTGCAATTCGACCAAAGTTTAGTTCTATTATTCAGATTAGGATTGATGAAGTAGAGACCAAATTAGTCGTAATGGCCGTCGAAGACTCATTATTACCAGCGACATTATTGATAGGGCAAAATTTTACTGAATTACCGCACGTTACAGTAATGAAAGATAATGAAAGATTGTTTTTCTACCATACCCCGTCAGCTCACGAAATGTCAGAAAAACCTACTATTAATTTATATGTTACAAAAGATACAACTGTATTTAAAGGGGGGGTGATTGATGTCCATAGCAACGAATCTTATTCGGGAGATGTTTACTTTGATGGTAGTACTAGGATGAACCCCAATCAGGAATACCATTTACACCAGGGTTGTTATAAAATCACTGAAAATAAAACTGTAATATTTGTGACGTCGCTAACTACAACTCCTCTAGAGTTCAAAGCAAACGCTTTTATTGCACGAATGATTCCAGTAGCAGAAACTAGAACTTATTTAGTAGGAACCACAAATATACCTAAAGTATTAACACCTCTTGATATATCCGAAATCAAAGTCGGAACCGGATTAGATAAAATTGCATTTGAACGTTTACACCGCCTTCTAGAGCAGTATAGGACGTGTTTTGCGCAAAATCTAAGTGAGTTAGGGTGTGCCAAGAACGTAGAAATGAATATAGAGTTACACGATAAGAATCCTGTCGTATACAGACCATACAGGTTATCTCATCACGAACGACAAAAGGTTAGAGATATTATAGACGATTTGGTTAAAAATGATATTGTTCAGGAATCTGAGTCTAATTACGCAAGTCCCATATTACTAGTCAAAAAGAAAAACGGTGAACCTAGATTGTGCGTTGACTATCGAGCACTTAATAGTAAGACAATTAAAGATAAATATCCATTACCGCTAATAGATGACCAAATCTCCAACTTAAGTGGTAATAATTACTTTATTACTTTAGACTTGGCATCCGGCTATTACCAGATACCGATGGCAGAAAAGAGTCGTCATTTGACTGCATTCGTTACTCCAGACGGACACTACGAATTTAAACGTATGCCGTTTGGACTAGCGAATGCGCCTGCCGTATTTCAAAAATTAATGAATAGATTGTTAGGTACACGCAGGTTTAATTCGACTTTCGCATATATGGACGACCTTTTAATTCCATCAGCTACTATTGATGAAGGTTTTGAAAAATTAGAGGAGATCTTAAAATTATTCTTAGGTGCCGGCCTTACCCTGAAATTGTCGAAATGTAGATTCTTTGATACAGAAATAGAATACCTAGGATACGAAGTTTCAGCCGAAGGTATCAAACCTAGTGAAAGGAAAATAACAGCTGTAAAAGAATTCCCTGTTCCATCCAATACCCATGAGCTGCGACAATTTTTGGGTTTAGCCAGTTATTTTAGGAGATTTGTAAGAGGATTTGGTGAAATTGCTAGGCCGCTCACTGGTCTGCTTAAAAAGGATGTTCCTTGGCAGTGGACAGCGGATCAAGTCAATTCATTTACATTATTAAAGTCCCGTCTTATTGAGCGCCCTTTGTTAGCACTCTATGACGCAAAGCTAGAAACCGAATTACATACGGACGCTAGCTCCTTAGGGTTAGGTGGGATCCTTTTGCAATGGCAGACCCAACCTAGAGTTTTGAAGCCCGTGGCATACTTCAGTAGGCAGACCACGCCAGAAGAAAAATATTTGCACTCATATGAGTTGGAGACACTGGCCGTGGTATGCTCCCTAAGGAAATTTCGTCCGTATTTGTTAGGTTTAAAATTTACCGTTTATACTGATTGCAATGCTCTTAGGACTACTTTAACAAAAAGGGATTTAATTCCCCGTATAGCTCGTTGGTGGCTCCAGATTAGCGAATTTGATTTTAATATCGAATATCGTCCTGGTCATCGTATGAGTCACGTTGATGCCCTCAGTAGGAACCCGCCTTGTCCCATAGATTCGATGAATTCCGTTAAAACAATGAATATAAGTTCGAACAATTGGATACTTACTTTGCAAACTGCTGACCCAGAATTGCAACGAATAGTAAATATTCTAAAACCCGATAATGACGAAGAAAGCAAAGAAATTAAGAAAAATTATTCAGTCAAAAATCATACGTTGTATAGGAAAGTAGGCGAAGATTTTCGATTAGTTGTCCCTAAAAGCGCAAGATGGCAAATTTGTAGAGCCAACCATGATGACATTGGTCATTTTGGTTTTGCAAAAACTCTCGAACGAATTCAGAGTCAATATTGGTTTGCTAAAATGCGACGTTATGTAAAAAAATACGTTACTGCCTGTATAGACTGCGCCTACAGTAAAGATAACTCTTCAAAAAAAAGAGCAGGGTTCTTATATCCAATCGAGAAGGTCGAAAGGCCATTTCATACCTTACATTTGGATCATTTGGGGCCATTCGTAAAAAGCAAATCCGGCAATATGTACATCTTAACTATAGTCGATGGTTTCACAAAATACCTTTTTGCCAAACCAGTTAAAGATACGAAAACTAAAAGCGTTGTTAGGGTTTTAGAAAACCTGTTTAATGACTTCGGCGTCCCAATTAGGATAATAACGGATAGAGGAACAGCATTCACGTCTGCCCAGTTTAAGGATTTTTGTTGTAGTAACGGCATTAAACATGTCCTGAATGCTGTTGCTTGTCCAAGGGCAAATGGTCAAGCAGAGCGGTTTAACCAAACCATACTTACGTCTTTGTCTACAAAAACTTCAGACAAAGATGAACGTATCTGGGACCAACACCTAGGTAAAATTCAATGGGGCGTAAATAATACTGTTAATGCTACGACTAAAAAGTGTGCATCTGAACTGCTCTTTGGTATTAAACTAAACTGCCCCACGGATAATAAATTAGCAGTAGTTGATGAAGAGGGAAATCAGATAGATTCGGATAATCTTCCATCCACGTCATCAAGGATAGACGAAATTAGACGTGAGGCTTCGATTAATATTAGTAATAGTCAGGAGCAACAAAGAAAAATTTACAATTCTAAGAGATCTCCTGCTGTAATATATTCAGTTGGTGACTTGGTAAAGATAACAAAAACAAATTTTTATAATGACGGAAAAAGTAAAAAATTACTCCCCAAATTTATTGGCCCTTATAAGGTAACGAAATGCCTTGGGAATGATCGATACCAAATAGTAAATGTACCAGGTTTTAATACAAAAAAAATATGATTCTGTTGTAGCTGCGGATAGGATGCGACCTTGGATTCATATCCAGGCTATAGACTTACATGAATCTTCTGGTACCGAGTCTAACTCTTCTGATTCAAAATGTGATTCTGACTGTGAATAACAATTGTCTTGTGCTATTGATTCCATATTAATATCTTATATTTTATATACACATCAATCATATATACTGTAAGGAACTTTGTTGATATTAACTAAATATATATATCCATTATTCGACTTAACGCAAGAGGATTTTAATATGGAATTAGATAATATACAAACAATATAATACTTAAATAAGTCCGATTAAATAAATGTATATAATATATTATGAATCAAGTTAGTATTATACTGATTGGATCTTGTTGATCATTAATGTAATGTAGTGTACTTATTTGTGTGTACTTATATTGATTATTGCCGTTTATAAATAGTTGAAGAATTTTTACTTTTGTTCATGTTCTACATTGTTAGATATACTATAGTTTATATAATAATTTGAATAGTCTAATGAACTAACGATTTACTTTTTCTAATTATTTAGGATTCACTTGAAATATTAAATAATAAAACTTGATGATCCTATTTACATTTTTTCGTGTGTTATGAATTCCGTGCTCCGGAGTTAGCACGGTGGCGGATGGCCGAGTGTTATGAATTTATTATTCGCCAATAAGTTGTTATAGAAATTATTTGTTTACAGTATTTTTATTAAAAGCTATACGTTAACTTTCTTTTATCGAGATATTATTCTGGAGCTTTTATTTAATTGCCGGAAGTAGATTCAGTATTTTAGTTTATTTTAATCAAACAATATTTTGTAGGGTAATACTTTTATTTATTCTCCGGAAGTCGATTCGGTATTTTAGTTTTATTTTAGTCAAATAATATTTCATAAGGAAATACTTTTATTTAGTAACCGGAAGTATGTTTGTATTTTTGAAGTGTGAATAATATTAGTTGTTGTACTGATTAAGTATTTATAAGGCAACGATTGTCATTTGTAAGCTTCTTCTATTGTGAACTGTGTAACAGAAAACATCTAAGTGAAATAAAGTGTACTTGTGTCAAAATAAAGTGATTATTCTCCGACTGGTGTTTGGATTTACTACACTTATCTGTTGCAATTTCTTGCTACTGTGACTTTACTAAATTCAATTTGCATTATTATATTATTATGATAAATAGTACGTAATTTTCTGTCTTTCAGTAGGTATACAAAAATGCATAACAACAATAAAAATTCAATCATTTGTAGATACAGCATTTGTGACAAATATATTAAGGAGTCGTGATGGACGTCGCCTAGAGGTATGAACGTTGACTAAAGATCACTATGATCATTTTTTTAAAAGATCTTTGACAGTCGTCAAAGGGCGTCAGTACCCTCAGAAAATCCTGACAACTAATTTAACTTCAGAATATCGTATCCCTTTGGATTGCGGGGGTCAGATAGGCAGGCGCTCCTTAGAAAACTGATATTAAGGCTAGGAGGGTGATGATGAATGATTCACATGTACCATGGACAAAATAGATAGAATTACATTATAGACAAAATTATATCGGTAAGCCGTTTAGTCCAAACCTATATTAGGATAACTTAATTATTATTAGCAATGTACTCACAAAGGCTTTTATCAATAAACTAAGTCTAATTTACAGTAATCACAATGTTACAGGAAAAAACGCTGTAACAAACATTACAAAGAATTGTTTTATCAAACTAACCATAACTGAAACTATAATTAACTATAAATCTACTGTAGAGCGATTGACGCGGGAGGATAATTCAACCAAGAAAGGAATAACCCCACTACAGAACAGTAGTGTACGAGTACTATGTAGTCATACAGCTAGGCAACTTTGACAAAACATTATTGGAATCGTCGAAAGAGGTCAAAAGAGTATGCCTCAATTTGTAGAAATAGATGATTCATTAACATTATAAAACTGCCTGAACATTTAAACCATCAATGATTAAATCATTTTAAAAAGTGGCGCACAAATATGTAATGCACTTAGTGTATTCTACATTAATTGTTGTGAATGCTACGATGACGTTACACAATGACAAAACGTCCTCAAAATGACAAAAATAGGTACCGACTACCGAGGTAAGGAATAGTGGTGAGAATAACTATAAATATTACGAAATATTTGTACAGTCAGCAAAGTAGTTAAGTTACCAGGGGCGTTATATAGCTAAGGATGTTTTTGTAAAGTTTGCATGTGGTTGTGTCAAATTGTTTGGTTTTATAAAGGTTTTAGTCTTGCCTTTTTAGAAAATGTGGTAAAAATTAAATTGTATTGATGACATTTTGAAAAACTAACAACCTAACTAGCGCCCCTGATAACTTAACTCCTTTGGTGACCGTACCTACGAGCAAAATAGATGGAAACTATGTCATTATTATTACCTAATCAATTAGTTCGGATTATAAATCTACATAATTATAAATATAATAAATCTATAATTTAAAATTATAAATCTAGATAGGTACCTACATAATTGTGTTAGTAGTGTTACTAAAGACCTTACTAAATATGTAATACAAGATTTAAATTCGAACTTATTTTGCAATCCAATGCATCATGATTGGACGGTCACATCTGGCTGCATTCTGGTTTGGTATGCTATTTAGCTCCCCTTTTCATGATCGCATAAAATCCACCACAATATCTCGGTAGCCCCCCCCCCCCCCGCAGCATCAGCATCCTGTAAGCATTATCTGATTCCTGAACTTCTGATCGAATTATTTATTTTATATAATACAAGGAAGGCATTGAGTTCCCTCTGAGTAAAACTGACCCACAGGGTGCACGTACAGAAGGACTGGCGGTATGCCTGGAACAAACTTATTTTTATGGTCCACGTCATCATCGAGTTTAGGAAACAAACGATTTTGTATAATAAAAATACCTATAGATATATCTACAGAAGTAAATAATCAACAAAGACAACGGTACCATGATCGTATAAGAATGATTAAAGGAATTAATGAACTAAATAAGAACATAGATAAAATGGTAATTACAAAGTATTGGTAGATAAGTGCGCTTTGTCAGATAGTGTTGTTATCACTCATATATTATAGTTACTTACGTTAGTGTTACGCGGTATCTTATCACGGCCCGGGCCGGCCTGTTCGTTATTATATACCTACATCTTTGGCGGTACGAATACCTATCTAGATTTAATTAGATTTAAATTGAATCAAGTTCATTTTAATTCATAGCGGAATTTGTCACAAACGTTATTCATCGAGTTCTACTCTAGTAAGTGATTTGTCATGTCTTAAACAGTGTTAAATAATTGAACAATATAACATTATTAGAAATAAAAAATAAGGTATCTATCGGTTTAGTTTATAATACCTACTTCTGAAACTTGACCGATTTTCAATACAATCGAAGTGTTCCCCGGCTCCCTGCCTAGAGGAAGGAGGTGCGCATGCGTCGCCGTACACAATCAGTGTTTGCGCTAAGGCTGTGACCGCAGATGATTCAGTATCGTGCGCCAATTCCTCAGATATGATTTTTCCCTTCAGCAGGATAATTTGCTTGTTTTGTTCGGTTCTCCAAATCCTTTGGTGCAAGTCAGGAGCGGTTGCGGCTGAACGAAGCACGATACACTTGTTGAGTTGCAGGAAAATATCGTCTAGATACTACTTACCACCCGTGGCGTTGCTCTCAATAGCGCTGAGCTTTTAACCAAATCCGATTAAAAAAAAAAAAAACATAAGTTCCAATTTTATCCTTAGCTTTTATAATATTTGTAGGAAATTAAACTAAGTGACATTACGGTCGGCATGAATATAGGGACACAGGTTAACCGTAATACGAACACCAAAAATTGCAAGACTTAGGGAAAGTGAAGTGTAGGTGGTATACCTATAACTCTAATGTAACTTGTAGTTTATCTATACCGTAGATAAAGACAAACGACAGAAACACCTTTAACATACACAAGTCGTGTCAGCTCCATGAGAATTGCACCACTTTACAATCGGCTGTGTATGTAGGTTGAGTACTTATACCTGCGAGTAGCTTGTTTATTCGACGTAACTATTCCACGCTCAAAGTCACGTTTGTTAAATAAATTAAATTCTGAAGTTTGTGAATTGCGCTAACGTCGTAACAGCAGAAGGCTGTCGTGAATCAGTGGTGATAAGCGCGTGCGCGACAGTCGGCGCGCGCGCACCCACGGTCAGTCTGAGCTGTGACCTCTGACCGCACGGGTCACTCCTCACTACACTTACTATAGCTAAGTAATCGAGTGCTTGATAAATGGACACGAGTATTTTTGATCAAGTGAAAATGGACGCGTTGCAAATACCCGCGCATTGGTTACAAAACATGGCTCTACTAGCAGGTCCGTGGTCAATCCTAACTTTATCTTTAAGAACTTCTCATTTTACTAATGGAGCTGATGGACATGTTGCGTGCACTTTGAGATAACGAAGTGGAGTATACCTATACCTGCAATGATTTACTAATTAGTGGTTGAAGTTGATCAGCGTGATCTTTATAACATCGATTCTGTTCATGTCTGTATTTGGAGTTTCTGTCAAACAACATGTTTTATTATGGTAGAGTTTGTACCTGCATTGACATCTAGAAAGCTATCGAACAGTCAAAGTAACAGACAGATAGCTACCTATTTAACTACTAAGTTCGGTAACACCGACAAAACAAACTTAAACTTTCTGAAGCATTGAAGAGCATAACGAGGTCTCAAAGATATAGATCTCTTTAGTCCACAGTTTTTTTATTAAACTTAAAGAAGATAGTGATTTTTGTTTAGTATTGTATATCGTTTGTATGTTGTGAACAGCTGGCGGCGGCGGCGTGAGCGGAGTGGGCTCAGTGGCCGGAGGACTGTACTCGCAGAACATGGTCATGGGCTCCTGGTGCGCCCCCTACGACGCGCTGCAGAGACCCACCGCTTATGGTAAATATACCTTACCTGTACTATTAACTATGTATTAATATAATACTAAGTAATATAACCTACTACCTAATACAATAACTATTCTACTCGTACTATTTATTTACAAGTGCATTATAATTAATTGATGTATACTATGTAGATACACAAATATATCTTAGGCAATAAAAATAAGGGAGGAAAGTCTAAGATTTGACAGTTTTGCGTAGAGAATAATTTTTCAAAGAAAGATGTGTGTAATGATGTGTAAGTTTACTTTTATTTTTGTACTTTTATGTTTCTGATAAGAATTTTCCTAGATTTAAATATGCTATCAAATCGGTTTTTTTTTAACTCCGACTTAGCTCTATTATTATTAATTTACTTTTAACCTACTACCTTAACCCTTGACTATTAAATTTGCACTAAAAACTTACAATAGCTGCTTAGATCCACCCTGTGTACAACATGCACTTGACTTAAGACGGTGATTAGTCCGAAGAAAGTGTAAGAAATTCCTTTTGCTCTATCTCCACTAGTCGTTTTAGATGATTTGTAGTGCTCAAGAAAATAGAGCAAGGTTTTCAACGGTAGCTCATTTCAATTCGCAACTTGGCCGCCTTCACTTCGTAAAATATCAACCAACTAAGCAAAATGGTGGAATTTAAAATTCAAAAAGTAATTCGCATTAAAATATTGTCTGGGGACCTAATGGGCCCCGCGCTTGTAATGAAGGGTAATATGTGATAGAACTACCTGGGTGGGTACAGTGGCTTGTAGTATCTGGAATATTATTTTGTAGTAAATGAATGCAATAAGTGTCACGGGTCCTCCCTCATTTCTGTTAGCTTATCTGAGACTTTATATACCTAGTTGAAACTGTTATCGCTTCATATATGTAGGTACCTACTAAGTTAATATTAATATTGTGTTTATTAATGTAATTGCTTTTTGATGAGTGGTCGCTTAATATCTTCATATCTGCTATTAAGAACTATAGGTAGATACCACTGAAGCTCACTTTATGATAAATCGTGGCATTATTATGATTGTGCTAAATTATCTTAGCGATTCACGGAACGAGTGGGCGGAAGAAAGTGATTACAATATCTTATTAAACTGCATATCGCAATGATTTAGAATAATATAACTACAATGAACATTAATCATGATCGTTTCATACGCCATATCTAGCTTTAAGTTTCCTCATCTTTATTATTAAGCACCGACTAATAATGTATGGCAATCAGTTCAGCTATATGTGTAGGTAGGTATGTATGTTTCCAAGTTGTTTTCGAACTATAGACAATGCTATATCCAATCTATTGTATTATTAGAGTTAGTATAGGCAGATATGTATAATAACTCGTTGAGGATAATCATTATAATTGAGGATACGTTACTAGAAAAACAAAAAAAAAGATGTAAAACATTTTGATCATTAGTCAGCAAATCTTATTGTTATCAATCGGACATATAAACTTTTCTAGATACTGGGTAATTTTAGTAGCTCTAACTCTAAAGTTGTAGTTAATGGGGATAATAAATAAAAGTGCCAACATCCTGCCTGTTTAGGATTAAGAATGTGGTAATTTGTATTTGTACCTATAGGTTTATTTTGTGAACACAATCAGTTCTGCGGTTCGAAGATGACAATAACATGAACA
The DNA here is from genome assembly GCA_936450705.2 of Protodeltote pygarga. Classification (NCBI taxonomy): domain Eukaryota; kingdom Metazoa; phylum Arthropoda; class Insecta; order Lepidoptera; family Noctuidae; genus Protodeltote; species Protodeltote pygarga. Next base: position 16,643,753 of record OW388253.2, on the reverse strand, counting down.
GCTGACGTCAATCAAGCTGATAGCGAGCTGATTCATTCACTCGGCAAAGGACAATTCCATAAATTAATCCTCTATTCATTAAGGAGCTTTGTAAAAATGCACAATGGATTGTTATTGCTCTCGTTAAAAAAACCCAAGCGATGGTTTGACATTAATTAGACATAGACTTCAATTAATGTACTGAAAAGCTTAAAATCTTATCATTTTGTTTCACTATATAAATGTAGAGCACGATGTTGTGTTATGTTTGTTCTGTCTAAATACTGTACTGTGACAAATCTATAAACTTTAAAAATCTTTTTTAATTTATCCAACAGTTGTTTTAAGTTTTACCTAAAATAAAGAATATCTAGATATATTTTTTTGTGAATTTTTACATTAATAGGTATAGCACTTGTTGGCTTACTGAATATAACATTTTCGTATTAAATAATTATATCTAGATACCTATTATCTTGTCCTTCTAATCTGACTCAATTGGAATACATTTAATGAGTGATAAACCAGACCATTTTGTTTTTTTTTGTCATTTAATTGTTTTGATTACATAGGTAGGATATAGGCCTTGAACATATTGGCAAAGAATAAAATTAGGAAGAACCGTGTGTTATTAATAATAATAATAACAAGGCTCCCACCTCTCTCTTGCCTTTATTGGCTGGTTTGAGTGGAGATTCGCAAGAGCAAACGTGCTCGGGGGAAGGAAGTATTCCAGTAAGATGCTGGTAGGGATCTTGACCGTACTTCCGGGATTGTCCTGATAGCCGTGGAATACCGCTCCACTCCTCAAGCACCTCAAAATATGTTGCCTCCTTGTCGCTACGTCACTATGTGCTAGCGGCCGTTTTCGGGGGCTCATTTACTGAGTGTGCAAGTCACCCCCTGCCAATTTTATCCGTGTTTACAACCATTGGACAGGCAGGGGCCATAGTTATTCCATAGTCTCTGGTACCTAGCCCACGCAAACAACCAAAACCCATAGTCCAACATTTTTTAATTCCATGACCAACAATAGTTCTACACCAACCGGGGGTTGTCCTTGGGTGCGCTTGCCTAGTGCATATAGGGATAATCGCCGGTTGGTGTCTCATTTCATATTTACAAAAATTTTGTTTAAAGGGCCTCTGCGAGTTGGCTTCGGCCCCTCGTACGCCTCTAAAAGGCCCAGGACCTCAGGGTCCTGAGAAATATAGACAAAGAAATAATAATAATAATAATTTTATTTATTTATAACTTTTTACAATAATATAAATAACTGCTATAACATTATAAAAATTATCTTAAGATCGCTAATATAGGTTTATTATTCTCTAAATTAATATTATTTGGATAACTTAATAATATAACAATGTTAGTAATATACAAGAAAGTTATGTCACTATTTATGGAACTTGTAGCGACCTGCCTGAACTAGATTTATCTCAATCTGTGTTTCAGGCAACCACTTGGCTACGCAATTTGTGTTTTAAACAGCAACAATAAAAATTAAAACTAAGTAATATAAGTAAACAAAACATTTTATTAATGTACCTACACAGAATTTTACAGATCCAATTCTTATTTAAATATAAAATAAACGAATAAATAAATGAATTAATTTAAATTATTCTGTCATTAATTCATTATTATTGTTTTTAACACATTTCCGAGATATCACAAAGCACCTTATCAACGCTACACGTGACCAGACGGCTGGCTTATTCTTTGGTCAAAGAATTAACATTACCATTTAACATGGCAATGCTGCCAGCCTGCCAGTGTTCTGGCCACTTTGCCGGACAACAGTGTCGCCCCACGTTGCCACTGTAATTTGTCAATTCGGGCCGCAAGTCGAGGAGAGGTTGGCAGATCCTTGCCACCCGTGTCATTATTTTTCCTGTTTTTATTAATAATGTTTTGTTTTACTTTTCTATTTATTATTATTCTAATATAATACATGTTATAAACGGAGCACGGCATCTTTTTATAAGGAGCACAATCCTTACAGTATCTACTTATATACCTAACTGTTTTAACATAGCTTTAAGATGACGTCTAATCCAGAACACACCTAATGATAATTATTATCGCTAAGCATCATGAATATAGGTACCTACTTAATGTTATTGTTCCGCACATTCTCGGAAAGTGCGATAATCAACATTGTTGACACAAAGAGCTCCAATTAAGGCCGTGTCATGTATACTAATCGCGCAGCATATAGGAACTGATACCAAAACAGCTATCATTGTTCTTTCCTGTTTAGAAATCTAATTCGACGTTTTATTTCGCTGTACATTATATTTGTGCTAACATTAGGTTTTATATTTCGGGAAGACTGCGTTGTTATCCTGGGCATGCCAGGTTCGTGGGTAGAGCGTCATTGACATGAGCGTGCGAACAGATGGCGTGCTGGAGATGTACGAGGAGGGGCGCGAGTGCGTGAACTGCGGCGCCAACAACACGCCGCTGTGGCGCCGCGACGCCACGGGCCACTACCTGTGCAACGCGTGCGGCCTGTACCACAAGATCAACGGCGTCAACCGCCCGCTCGTCAAGCCGAGCAAGCGGCTGGTGAGTCCTCCCCGCACTATAGTAACGCGCTCTGTTTGCGAACAGGTGCCGACGCAGACCTACTCACGCGCTTCTATAAGGAGGGCACCGTGCAGAGATGGATGAGTGTGGAGGGCATGGCCAGGGGCATGAAGAAGGTGAGTCGGTGGCGTGTAGACTAGTGCATGCATGCTACCGCCCCGCGGTCGCTCCGACGTCGCACGCACGCGATTCCTGCTAGACTATCTTTACTTTTCGGGCTTTGGCGAGTGTTAGGAAACTACACGCTACCGCTCCCTACTTCGAGTGCACCGCTTTGTGGCACTCCGCTTGCACCGTTACAAATTATACCTACCCAATTATATCACCCCCGAATTAATCACCACAGCATCCATTATTGCCGATGGAATTAGATAAACGTATCGAGTCGAGATAACTAATCGATCGGTAATTGCATGTTTGTGAACACGGTGCGGGCGCTGCCGGTGTTACACGGTGACGTCACGTAACGAGACGTCGCGCTGCGCGGCAATCAGTGCGACACAGAGCGATACTGCTGCACGAGTAGATAACACACTGGGAGCCGCGCCTCGCTATTAACAGCGCCTCGCAAATTGAACTTTATCGATTGGTAACAAGACTGTCGACTAGTTATCTCGGCACGTCGCACACACCCGCGCGGCAGATAGGACAGACAGGTACAGCGGCCAATGAGCGGGGCGGCCCCGCCTGCGCGCGCACGCCACACGCACACGTTGGACAATGCAACTTGCAGCGCATGAGCATCATTATTGTATGTTTTGTGATGTGGTACAAGATGGCGGGCGTCACGACAAGTGGCCGGAGCTGGACGTGTCAATTTCTCCTAACTGCCTGCTGTGTGCTGTATGTAACGGTGGCGGGTTGTAACTTGTAACGATTGTGTGCATGTGAGGTGCTTGGATTTTATATTGGTGTTTGTTGTCTGTCTCTTTGGTTTTGGTGCTCTCCTTGTGTAATATAGATCATTAATCACGCTTGTTTAGTCTATCACTTACAATAAAATATCCTAAGTAAGTAGCTAGTTACCTACTCCTCGATGTAGTATATTAATTATTGTAGAGTTCTTCTTAGATACCTACCTATTATTCCCAGAACGATCGGGTACCTCCCTAAGTTTAATACTGACGCAGGTCTAGCTAGTCATCGCTCACTTATAGAATGGAACCACAAACAATTGTTTTTGAACGATGTTTTGTTATCAGTAGAGGTAAGTAATTAAGTTCCAAAGTTAATTGAGTCTATCTAACCTAATGAGGGTCATAAATATGTTAAAACGTTCGTCGACGAGGTACATTTACAAGAAATTACAAACGAACAAGGTCAAAGTAATGTTAACATCAGTTACATTCTGGTTTTAAATAATAAAAAAATATACGAGTTCCTACTCGTTGACTACAATTAAAAAGTTTAACTATGTACATAGTAGCGTACCTACGTACCTACCTAAAATTAATTTTGGTACGATTTATCATAACTAAGTATTAGAAAGAGATTTCAACTAAAAAAAGAAACGCGGTACCCTAACCGTTAGACGAAGTCCATACTTAAGTCGATATTGCAAATTGGCACGCTAACTCTGACTCCGTTACCTAAGTCGAAAACTTCTTACTTTAGAGCAAAATTCCAGTGATGAATGAATGGTTGAAATACTAGGTTCTATTATATTATTTGTATTATAAGGAGGAATCTCGTACATTGTTATTTAATATTTAGACTTTACCTAGTCCTGCGTCAGTTAATGAGAGAATGTTTCAATTTCCTTTATTCTTTCAATGATAGGCTGTGCTTCCAGTCGTAGTCGTCAGTTGGTTCTCGTTGTTCATATTATTTGGTTTACCCAGTCGGCGGCCCGACGCCACGGGCAGTGCTGCACCAACTGTGGCTCGCGCAACACCACGCTGTGGCGACGTAACAACGACGGCGAGCCGGTCTGTAACGCGTGTGGACTCTACTACAAGCTGCATGGCATCAACCGGTACGTTGCTGGAGCATACCTAGTGTGCATTTGTTTATTTTTGCTGCGAAATAAAAGCATTTAGAAATGAAAAGAAAGCTAAACACCTGATAGTGTTCAAATTTCTGATAGGCAATTCTAAAGACTAAAATGATAATTTTGTCAACAGACCTCTAGCAATGAGAAAAGACGGAATTCAAACTCGGAAACGTAAGCCGAAGAAGTCTGGTAACGGATCCAAGCCGCCACAAGATGCCAACAAGAAAGATGATCACAACTCTCCAGGGATGGATGGTAGGAGAACTATATTACCACAGTATAAAGAGCTCTTCCCTTTCCCTACAGTAGTCCAACGAGCACGTCTAGACAGAGCAATCGTGCGGGGTGTGTGGAGCGGGGGACGGAGGGGGGGGGCGCACCGTAGCTTGTATGGAATTGTTGGGTCCTAGGAATTAGCGGGTGTCGCTTTTTATTTATTTGAATTTTAAATGTTGATTCAATTTTTCAACGGGTGTGTTGATTATGAATACTTATGACATTAATTTAGAGATCCAAGATGGCGGACGCGAGTTTTTGAAAAACATCAATATGGGCATTTTTTTTGAGGTTTTCAGGGGTGGTGGTTACGAATATGACATTTATTTTGAGATCCAAGATGGCGGACGCGAGTTTTTAGTAAAAATCAATATGGGTATCGTTTTCTAAGTTTTCGGGGGCGGTGATCACGAATATGACATTAATTTTGAGATCCAAGATGGCGGACGCGAGTTTTTAGTAAAAATCAATATGGGTATCGTTTTCTAAGTTTTCAGAGGTGGCTTTGTACTTGGAGGCCATGCGGACTCTCAGATATCGATTTTGAAAGCAATCGGTCCAGTAAATAAAAATTTCAAAATGGCGGCCACCTTTTCTAATTCTGACAACGGTTATGTACTCAGAGACCTTGCGGACTCTCAGATATCGATTTTGAAAGCAATCGGTCCAGTAAATAAAAAGTTCAAAATGGCGGCCACCTTTTTCAATTCTGACAACGGCTTTGTACTTGAAGACCATGCGGACTCTCAGATATCGATTTTGAAAGCAATCGGTCCAGTAAATAAAAATTTCAAAATGGCGGCCACCTTTTCCAATTCTGACAACGGTTATGTACTCGGAGACCATGCGGACTCTCAGATATCGATTTTGAAAGCAATCGGTCCAGTAAATAAAAAGTTCAAAATGGCGGCCACCTTTTCCAATTCTGACAACGGTTATGTACTCGGAGACCATGCGGACTCTCAGATATCGATTTTGAAAGCAATCGGCCCAGTAAATAAAAATTTCAAAATGGCGGCCACGTTTTCCAATTTTGATAACGTGTTATACATACTTACAAAAAAAACACTATAAAAACATATTTTTGTTTTTAGTCCTGTGTCAACCCTAACACTTTTTACGTCGCGACGAATGTCTAGACGTTGTCGGCATTTCCGAAAACATCAAACGCGTCGACTGACTATATGATGTTTAGACTATGATATTACGCACTCAAATTATGATCGCTAACAACACTAATATCTAGATTCAAATTAAGTACTCCTTGATGAGATAAAAGAACAAATTAGATTATTCTGTTACCATACTTAAAAGCAACAAGTAGATACAACTTATCTATCCGGTTGTAGCGCCTAAGATAAAACGGGAATCAAACACGGATTTATCAACACAGTCTCTCTCATTACAGACAGCAAACAAAGTATGCCAGAGGTGGCACTTCCTCTGACACAGTCAATGTCTAGTCACGGCACGAAGAGTCGCGACGCGCACGCGACGCCGGAGTCGTCGCCGCACGCGCACGCGCATCCGCACTCGGCGCACAGCGCGCAGGCGCAGGCGCACGCGCACGCGCAGCCCGCGCACCACGCGCAGTACCCGCTGGGGCTGCCGGCCGCGCCCTTCCTGTCCAACCCGTCGCTGTTTAACATCAAGAGCGAGCCCAGCAACGCCAACGGGTACGACTCGTACCCCGCACACTCGGGGCCGCACTACCACTCGCAGCAACATTACTTGCATGCGTTACAGGTCAGTAGCTCTTACCAAAACTTAGAAAGAGTAATCCATCCACCGTGCCTGAAAGGTATCGGGATTTCTAGCTATAGGTATTTAAACCCTTTTGTGTATTTGTGTCCTGGGATGATCTAAGGATGATCACTATGTCGTTGCGCTAAAAATAAAGAGCTCTATTAACGCCAGACTAAAACTCGTATTTCAATGAGTAAAAAAAATATTTTTTGTAAGCGCAGTCATATTAAGCAGAGGTCTCAGGTTTGAACCCAAGTCACACACTTCGATTTTTCGTAAGTTATGAGCGCATAATTAGTCATCGCCTGATTCGCGTCTCGGAGAGCACGTAAAACCATCGATCATCTCTCGCCGGTGAGGGAATAGAGAGTGGACTAGTGTTTGCGTACTCACCCGCTGAGAAGTATGAACCGTGAGCACGGGTATGAACAACGCGGCCGCGACACGAGCACCGTTTGCGATCATACCTCGATCGACTGCGGTTCAACTAGGCTCCACGAGCGAAAAAGTTACATTTTAGCTTATATCATGGTTAACTGCTGAGTAAAATTTTGAAAAACGTCTAGAAAACTTAATTTGAAAAAATGACATTTTAACATTTCTATGGCGAGACCTGCTTTCGCTCCGCACAAGGCAATGTGGTTGACGTTATCACTCTAGGTATATTTTCTTGAATACTCTATGACCTCTGCTAATATTGGTCGCTGTGTCCGAAATTCGGTTAAATTAGAAGAACATTTATTTAATCAGTTTTCTTAAATTGATATTGTTACTTCTAGTATGGGCTTAACAACGAGGAAGAGGAAGGCAGCGGGTTCCTGCACCAGCGCAACGTGACGGCGCACGCCAAGCTCATGGCGTCCACGTAGCAGCGCCACCACACGCTCTGAGCGCGCCACGGCCACGCCACGGCCGCGCCACGCCGCTGTGGCGCGTGACGGCGACCACAGAGTGTTATGAGAATAGACTTTGATACGGACAATGTTGTTCTATGTGATTGCAAGGAACCCTCTCTCGTGCGAGTTCGTTTGAACTCTGCGTGAGGCGAGAGAGCGTTCAGTACTTAAGTTTTATGTGAATTTATACAACTTGGAACATAAATAGTGTGTAAATAAATAAAATACAAAACACCCGTTAGGTGCTTCATCTGCCCATGAACCTAAACTTTCAGAACATCCGTTTGCGAAATTCGCATAATATAATATTTTTTTGGTTCCACATTCAAACTGCATCAGCTGATCGGCAAGTTATATAAAGGAAGAAGATTTTTTTTGAGTATTATGCAAACTGATGTTCTAGAAGTTTTCAGTTTCATAAGTAGATGAAACTCCTTCAGGGTCCCACATTAGTTATGTTACATGTTGTAAGTCTAGTTACACAACGCGAGCTGTAGTGGGAGCTAACTACTCTCTGTATAAATTAATGAAACTTATAGCAATTTTAACTACACTCGCTCACTGGCTCTCACCGCGCACGGACGTGTCCGCGCGCGCTCTGACCGCTATTGTCCGAGACTCTGCGCTACGCCCCGCCGTAGCTCCGCCAGATTTTGATCCGAAGCTGCCTTTTTCAAGGCGGCAGACGATCTATTTCTTTGACAGTTCTCGCTGTTTAGCCCCATCTGGGTAAAGCCACTATTTGGTGGTCCTCGGTGGAAACCTAACGGTGCAAACGAAACCGAGTGGGGTGTGGACCCGATACACCCGCTGCGCCCCTTCAGGGCAAAGCAATCCATCGGAAGGAGCTAGTACCACCGGCCTTGGGGGGTCTCCTAGTCGACACTAGCTATCACCTTCATCCCACCTTTCCACTCCCTATTCTCCTATCCTTTAGTGTTGTTTGGGTGCTGCAAGCTTCGGCCCATATCACCCTCTGCACTAAAGCTGTCAGGGACCCGTTCGCACAATAAGACTGGCGACGGGATTACAAGCTTAGGGCACACCGTAGGACTCACTCCTCCCTGCCTATACCCGGCGGGGAGGATCATACGAATAATACACACCCCCGGGCCTGTCCAACCCGGGGAGCGGTCTAGTTAGACATTATTATAGGCGCGACTGCCGGGAAGTTTCTTACCGATTCTTCTTCCCGGAACGCGACGCGTTTTTCCGAATCGGTGTAAATGCGCACCCGCTATGGTTAGGAAATCGAAGGCTAAGGCCTCCGAGGCCAAAGCCATTGATATATTAAGGGATCTTCTACAAGATCCAGAAATCTTCGCCAAAATTGGCAATAAAATCCCGCGTGAATTCCTTCCGCGTTCCGCTGCCCCCTCACAGGTAGAAACCTGTCTGGCTACCTGCTCGGATAGCCCTTTGTCCGCCGTTAGCGCACCTGCGCAAACAATAGAATTCGCGGAATCCCATGTGCCTTTGTCCCAGGCCGCCCCATTGTCTCCGGACGCTTATCCCCCCGCGCCGCATTCCTTATCGCGCAGCTCGTCGACTCGTTCCATCAACGATGTCGATATGGCCTCTGAGCCATCATCGTCCTCCGATTCCGAAGAGTGTGACACTTGTTTCTCTTCCTCTTCTTCCGACGACTTCACTACAGTCGTCGGCAAAAAACGCAAGCAGAAATCGTCTGCAAACCATGCCCCCCCAAAATCCCTGAAGAGGGTTGACCCCTCCCCGACATCTTCCCCGCAGGCTTCCCGCCCGCAGACCCCCACCCCACAAGCCAACGGTGATTCCTCAGCCCCGAGGAAAATACCGCCCCCTCCGCCCCTGTATATACAAGACAAGGGCAAATGGACCGATGTGTCCAAATGGTGCACTGATCTTAGGATCAATTACACCAACGCCCGCTCCACCCAACACGGCATCAAAGTCCAGGTGCCGTCTTCCAGCGACTTTAGATCGCTCTCCAAACTCCTCCGGGAGCGTAACGTGTCCTTCCACACGTACGCCCTCCCCGAAGAACGCCTCCTCCGCGTTGTCATCAGAGGCATTCCCCAACAGATCGACACGAACTCGATCCTCAGTGATCTTAAATCACAAAACATCCCCGCTCTAGAAGTGCATCGTATGCACCGTGGCCGTGGAGGTGTAGCCTATGACATGGTCCTCGTCATAAGCGAACTCACCCCTGCCGCCAAACAATCCCTATTTAACATCAAAACCTTGTGCCACCTGTCTGGCATCAAGGCTGAACCCCCTCACAAATCGGGCCCTCCCTCCCAGTGCCACCGTTGCCAACTTTACGGCCACTCCCAGCGTCACTGTTACGCGAAACCCAGGTGCGTCAAGTGCCTAGGGGATCACGGCACAAGTGACTGCCAGCGCCCCAAAGACCGCGCCTTATGCACTGAGCCACCCAGCTGCGTTCTATGCGGGAGCTCCGGACATCCTGCGAACTATCGCGGATGCCCGAAAGCCCCACGCGTGAACCCAAAGGTGGCAAAGCGCAATGAGGCCAGCCTTAAGAGGAATAAACTTCCTTCCCTCCCGTCGTCCAACTTGCCTGAACGGCTTGGCCCACAGAGGCCTTCCCCGTGGAACAAGCTGAATCAACAGCCATCCACCCCCAGTATCATCCCATCGTTGATGGATCTTAGTATTCCTCAACCGTCACCACCCCCAGCACCCTCTGGCGCACTAACCTTGCCCCCAAAACCCACTGCAGCGCCTGCTCCCAAGCAAGCCCCCAAATCCCGCGCTGCCCCCACTGCGCAAGAGGTCCCCGATTCCCACAAACAAAAAGTGGTATTCAATTTCTTCTCCATGTTCCAACGGAACAGGATCAACGATGCCTACGAGGCCATCGCCCGTGCTACCTCTGTCGAGGATTACTTCAAAGTCTTGGCCACTTACACGGACATATCCGAGGCCATGGACAAATTCCGCATCGCTAATATCCCTTAATTAATCATGAATTCTACAATTAACTGCAGACTCAAACCGCGATCCCTTAAAATAGGCTTCTTTAACGCCGATGGCTTATCGAATCAACGGGATGAGATAGCCATGTTCCTCCGCGACCATCACCTTGATGTCTTCCTCTTACAGGAGACATTCTTAAAACCCGCACAGCGGAATCCTCGTATCGCTAACTACCAGTTAGTTCGAAACGACAGGACCCGCTCTGCCAAAGGCGGCACCCTTATTTATTACAAAAGGTCCCTGCACTGCATACCTATCGAGCCCCTGACCCTCTCTCACATTGAGACTTCTGCTTGTCGGATAGGCATGACCGGACATAGCCCGATCACACTCGTGTCGGCATACATTCCTCCTGGACGTAACGTTCCTATCCAGTCCGATCTCCAATCCCTCTTTGCCTTAAGCGACTCTGTCCTTATAGCAGGGGACTTCAACGCGAAACACATATCCTGGAACTCCCACTCGAACAACACGAGGGGTAAGAACCTAGAATCCTTGAGTAGCTTTCTCAACTTTGATGTTGTAGCTCCAATGCACCCCACGCATTTTCCAAAGACACTAGGCCTTCGTCCGGATGTGCTCGACATAGCGCTTCTAAAGAACGTAAACTTACGTATACGCTCGTTAGAGGCGTTAGACGAGCTCAATTCCGATCACCGCCCTGTGATCTTAGATTTAGCTCCGCGCGTAGGCCCCCCAGATCCAGGGCTGCCCGTCCCTACCAAGGTGGTAACGGATTGGAGGAAACTAGAGGAACGCCTCCAGTCTACTTCGTCCGCCCACCTTGATTCTATTCCCGATGACATAGTATCGATCGACGACACGGTGGGCGCAATCGACTCTCTCACATGTCACGTACAATCCTTAGTGAACGACTGTTCACGACAGGTTCCGGCGGTCGATATCGACCGGGGGAAACTGCCGGATGATGTGCGTGAACTGATGACGGAGAAGAATGCGGCTATCCGAGCCCTTAGAGCTTACCCCACTGAAGCGAATCGCGCCTTCGCGCGTTCTCTACAACGTAAAGTGGGGAACCGCGTGCAAGAGATGCGAGACGAGCATTGGGGTCAGCTCACGGGTAGTCTCGAGCCGACTCACCAGGCCTTTTGGCAACTCCAACGTAAGCTCAAGTCCAAGCAGGAATCACCCATGCCCCCTCTCAATCGTCCTAATCGTAGCCCAGCCTTCGATGACGATGAGAAGTCCGAATGCCTAGCCGACAGTCTAGAAGCCCAATGTTCGCCCAGCACTTTACCAGTAAACAAGGCCCACCTCGACATGGTGGACGCCACCGTCGAACGTAAAGCTGCTCTCCCTCCCACCGAGGATCCGGATGACCCTCTGCCCCCTGTCACCGTAGACGAGGTGCGAATGATCGTTAGGAATCTCAAACCCAGGAAAGCCCCTGGCTCAGACGGCATCACCAATAAGGTGATCAAGCTCTTTTCCGCCCCGCTCATCATCCTAATGACTGCAATTTTTAATGCGTCATTAAGTCACAATCTCTTTCCACAAGCGTGGAAAGATGCTACCGTGATCGGCATCCCCAAGCCCGGCAAGCCTGCCTCTGAGCCATCCAGTTACCGACCTATTAGCCTCCTCAATATTCTTGGCAAGATATACGAACGCATCATCTATAAGAGACTCAAGGATTATGCCGAATCCAAGAGTCTTCTGCCTGATGAGCAGTTCGGATTTCGTGCTAAGCATTCTTGTGTCCACCAAGTCCACCGCATTGTCGAACACATTAGTGTTGGTTTCCAAACCAAGATGATGACGGGTATGCTATTTTTCGATGTAGCGAAAGCGTTCGACAAAGTCTGGCACAATGGCTTAATATATAAGCTATACCAACTCGGTGTGCCAGATCGTCTCGTGCTCATCATTCGAGACTTTTTGTCGAACCGTAGCTTCCGCTATCGCATCGAAGGCGCTCTCTCATCGCCTCGTCCTATCCGTGCCGGAGTCCCTCAGGGCTCTGTGCTATCACCCCTCCTTTTCACGCTGTACACCAGCGATATCCCTAAGAACAAAAAGACCAAACTGGCTCTTTTTGCCGACGACACGGCTATCTACTATACCGGTAGAAGCTGTGACATGATCAGTCGCTCCCTCCAAACCGCAGCCAACGCCCTCGGCGCATGGTTTCGGAAATGGAGGATCGAGGTTAACCCCGATAAGAGCGCAGCCGTCCTATTCGCAAGGCCAGGTGTCCCTAAGCCTGAGCACATACGTCCCATTTCCATGTTTGGCCAAGAAATCCCTTGGGAACTCAAGGCCAAATATCTAGGAGTAATCCTCGATCACCGCCTATCATTCCGTGAGCATTTGAAAGCGGTGCGGGCCCGCGCCGCCTTCGCTCTCGGACGTCTACACTATCTCCTCAATGCGAGCAGTAAATTATCCCTTAGAAATAAGGTGAGACTTTACGTAACTTGCATTCGGCCCATTATGACCTACGCTAGTGTCGTATTTGCCCACGTGCCCGACCTTAGGTTCAACCGCCTCCAAACCCTCCAAAACCGTTTCATGCGCAAGGCCACCAGTGCCCCCTTTTATTTGCGCAACAAACAACTACACGTTGATTTGAAACTGCCGACCATCAAGCAGTTTATGAAACGTACGTCTAAACGATACTTTGAGTCTGCCGTCCGCCATCCTAACCCTCTGTTAGTTTCGGCCGTTAGTTACGCTCCCTCTCGTATCTCCAAGATCCGCCGTCCGAGGCACGCGCTCACCTACCCCGACGATGATATCACCATTTGTCAGGTAGAGACCGCCGAACGAGCAAAAGCTCTAAACACTGCACAGAACCGCCCGATTTTCCGTCCTCGCCGACGAGGCCCGTCGCGAAGACCCAGTAATTGTCCTCCCCGACCCTTGCTTATGCCAGCCCGGGCTGAGCCTGTAGCCATAAACATGTCCCTAAATAATCAAAATCAGATCCAGCTAGTCCCTAGCATGTCCCCAAGCAACGCCCTAAGCCGAGGCCCGAGTCCCATTAGGGGGCGCCCTTAGCTGCAGTTGCTTTAGGTTTAGTTTAATTGCTTTAGCTGGAGGCCTTTAGGTCTCGCTAGAAGTCCGGTTAATCAGTCTGAGCTCCCTAGAGCTATAACTGAGAGAGACCACGTAGAAAAAAAAAAAAAAAAAAAAAAAAAAAAAAAAAAAGCAATTTTAACTTCCATTAGTTAACTGTAAATTGAAGAAATGCGTAGTTTAATTTTACGTTCCATAAAAATGATCAAAAGAATGTAAATATTTAGTTATAAAGTAAGTATAATATTAATGGAAGTAGCGATTCATTGTAGGCTGTACCTAGTCGCTCTGGGCACATTAGTAAATTAATAAGTGCTCTGTGGGCACCTCGCCATACTGACTGACAAAATGGTAACGCAAGTATTAATTATTTTAACGTTCCATGACGATTTGATTCTCGAAAACTAGTCTAATGATTCAATTAATCTATTAGAAATGTTTCATGTTGAGGACAGAATATATTGATGATAAGATAGCTTTCAGACTGGCTAGCCGTCCAGTCAGCGCGGGACCAATAATTGTATCCATTGATATCTTTGTTTTAGACGTTTCTCGCTGCACTCAGCTAGTCTGAGAGTGCTCTTAGAAGCTGAACTGTGTACGTAACGCCACATAGATGTAGTTAGTTATATTTGAACAATATTTGCATTATGACAGCAGCAATACAATAATTCATATCAATACACCTACACGTACAATACTTTGTAATAAAAAGTTGTATATTGTTACTTATCCTGAAGTACAATAAAAAGCCTGTCTCACTTTTCTATTAAACCACTGCTCTACACTCTATACCCCCACCTACCAAGTATTTAAATAGTAATACATATTATCTGCCAACCTTGCCAAAAATAGCGTGAAGATATTAAACAAAGACTTGTAAATACTGCAGGAGTCTGAGAAGGATGGATTACATGTTCAGATAAAACAGTCTCATTTTTAATACGAATACGACCGTGTAATGTTTTCGGAAAATTAAAGAAATTGAAAAAGAATCAGACAGAATACGAACGAAGCATGAACCCGCGACACTTGTACCGTTTTTAGCCTTATTTTTCATTTTGTAGGTATACAGTAGTCTATTTGAGATTGTAATCAACATAAAATTTAACACCATTCGAAAACTTCAGAAAGAGCAAAAATTGCTCAGGAGTTCGGTATTGATGTAACCATAATAAAAGGACTTTTTAAAATTGTAGAACAATTCGAATAACACCGGCAACAATGCGATTTTAAATGTTACTCGAACTCTTGGACTATCAATACTGGACGAATAAAAAATAATATCCTTTGTATAAATACATACATGTAATGGAATATAGCTACATCGATATCTAACATTCCTGAAATCATATTTTTACCTTACAAAGTACGATATTATAACTTGGAACGTCATTGGAAATACGTAGGTAGTTACTAAACTGACTAAATATTGGCTCCACTTCAATATTTATTCTTTGTAAGATATCATATTATTATACAATCTTATATTAAGCATGATCTAAACCTGAAAGTAGTTTGTTCAGAATCAGTAACTAAATCGATCGCAATAATTTTAAGTAAAATTAAAAAATGTACTTACAAAGTTATAAGCTTATTCTGTTGCATCGTTGTCCTCACGTAAACATGATCACTGCATGGTCACAGGTGGCTTGCCTGGCAGTACCTACTCGGTTGTGTGCGATCACAGAGCATTTGTGTAATGTGGTGGTAACGTTTTGATAACGTAATTTCGACAAAATCACTGCACTGTTACGCACTATTCACACTTAAACATAACGCAGTAATTGTTCAAAGTGTCGCCTCTTTGTCAAATGCACAGACGGGCGCACTTTCGTAAATTCCTACTTAGTTTTAATTAGAAAATTAAAACGCCATTTTCAGTCCCAAAAGAAACAAAACAATAACAACCAAAACAATAATCGACACTCAATTGAAACACGCGAATCGGCGGGCGCAAGCGACATGCGCAGTGTTCTCAAGCTTTCGGGCGACTGACGCAGCCGCGCGGGCAGGGTGACCATCTACAAATACGAAATCCTGTCCCATCAACGTAAGAAAATCTCTGCCAAACCTGCCAAAGGCCGTTTTCCTATCGAAATACCTAAAAAAAAAGGTCGTCCCGTCATCAAATTCATCTGAATCGAATGACAAATGACCTAAAAAAAAAGGTTTTCAAATGCAAAAAAAAATACACAAAATTATAAAACATTACACAAATTGGCCGACTAATCACGGAGTAACCGGTGGACCAACATCTTACGGGCAATACTGCCAGAAACTGCCACATTTATAAAAACGTCAAGCCAACCTGCCAGAGACTCAAATCGGGGCCTAAACCTGCCAGAAAGGCAGGATCCTGCCAGAAAGGCAGGATCCTGCCACATATGGTCACACTGCCGCGGGGCGACGTACGTGATCTAACGGCGCCGCCGAGTCTGTCGGCTGGCTTGTGCTTTATCGATGCCGCCGCCGCGGCCAGCTGGTAGCGGTCATTCAACTGATTTGCGTGTCCAAACTTGCACCATTTAAATAATTTTTTTGGACAAAATATAACATGGTGTAAAAATTATTGCGATCGATTCAGAGTTACTGATTCTGAACAAATTACTTTCAGGTTAAATTTCAGCTCTCGTTCATTTGCTACATATCTCACTAGCTCAGTAGCTTTCGGACATACGACATCACTCCTTACGTGTATCTATTGAAATAAAGTAGATAATACTTTGACAGTATTTTTAGTGTAAAAAAAAACATTTATTTTATTTAGACAAAAAAATACATATAAAAATATATATCTATCAATATCCCAATACCTAATAATATGACCGTTTTTACAAAAAGCAATATCTTATATCCTAACCATAGGTTACCATAACAATCGGAATATCGAACGCGTGTTCAGTGAGCTAAAGAACCGTAGTAGAATTCTTAATTTCAAACAGCCATGTCTATTGAGCGAGCTGAACCGTTTCTTATGAAGCGCGGGAGTCAAATGAACTAACAGTCGGCGTCTAAATTACTGAGCTGAAGTACTGAAGAAGAGCTAAAGAGCAAAAAGAGTGTTATACCTAGCTCTTAAGAACAAAAGAGCTAGTAGCTCTTTTTTTCCGAGTGTCTGTGTTTCTGCCCATGTCTATTATAACTACTTATGAAATATTGCAAAGCATGTACAACAAAGAATGTCACATGAATGATGCTATTATTGTTGATCTTAATTTTGATTAATTATTCTGATCTTCACCCATAAACCTGAACCTAATAATGTAAAAAAGTCTATCATAATAAGTTGAGAAAGTCGACATTTCTTTGCTTGGTAAACTAGGGCGCAAAGTCCCTTAAAATTATCTGAAGAAGAATGAAGATTCGGCTTCTTACGGCATTTATTATACCTATATGTAAATACTAGCTAGTTACAAATGAAACATTGTAATTAATATTTCAATATGTATTGGCATGACATGGCAGACTTGAGACTTATCATCAAACGTGCTTAATGTTACTGGTGACTATCAGAGTTTAAAATAATTGCAAAAGTAAATAAAGTGGGTCTCAGTGGTAAATGTATGATAATAAGTCTCAAGTTTAGAGATAAATGTTAAATAGAAATATATGTACAAAGTCAAGTCTGTTGTATAAAATTACATATTATGAAATATATAAGTGAGCGCACAGCCCAGTGTTTGTCTGTCTGCCCCTGGTTCTATGGCTCTACAGAATCTGCAAGTTTGCGCAGCGGTTCACCTTCAAGACGATAGTAGCACCATTGCTCTTTGTTGGTCAGATTCACTGCACCCTTGTTCTCATAGAAAGTCCGTGCTGGGTTCCATTCCAACACATGGAAGTCAAGACGAGAACACCCAGCAGATGCTGCATCCTGCAAATATTATGTTTGATTGATTAGGTAACAATAACTACATCAATTTTCTACATTGGGATCTAGAATAGCCTCCGGTCTAAATTCTTAATTTTATTTATTGTGGGACTTTAGTACAAAAAATTACAATGCCAATCCCATCATACCCTATTCTAAATTAATTATTACGGGATAATTACATTATACCTACTTCATGATCATCATCAACAGCTAGTATGCAACATAATAACTAAGCATTAACTTCTAAATAAAATGGTTGTTTCCAAGAGTAGATGGGAATGTTAGAAAGCATTAAAACTTTAAGTATATTATGAAACATAAATATAAAAACGAAAGCAGACTAGAAATAATGGATATACCTTGGCAACAGCCTTGAACAGTCTCTTTCCAATTCCCTTGTGTCTCTGGGAGTTGCGTACATACAGGTCCTCCAGCATCATGGCACGGCCCTCCCACGTGGAGTAGGTGGGGAAGAATAGTGCATACCCTACCAGAACCTTCCCGCCGGGCTGGCGTATCTCAGCTACCTTGCAAGTGAATGCAGGAGGCGAACGCTCAAACCCATCATATTGGAGTTCTGAAAAATTATAACATAGATATCACATACTAATGGTGTCAAAGTGTGTGCCAAGAAATTGTTGGAGGTATTAACATTATTTTATTTCTTACCTATTACAGACATTTTAGGTCCTTTAGGCATTTTCTCGAATTCGGCAAGCTCCTGGTGAACAATGCAATAATTCAATTTAATTTTTTTTCAATGTGGTGAAA
Organism: Protodeltote pygarga; assembly: GCA_936450705.2. Classification (NCBI taxonomy): domain Eukaryota; kingdom Metazoa; phylum Arthropoda; class Insecta; order Lepidoptera; family Noctuidae; genus Protodeltote; species Protodeltote pygarga. Next base: position 16,625,596 of record OW388253.2, on the reverse strand, counting down.
ATGTATGATCATTGAGGGTTATGTTTCACTTACCTACGTTATAGATGTTACTTGTAATGTAAGGTAATTGGATTGGATATTATTTATGATGACGATGCAAGGAGATGATAGGACTAGAATGACTAGGAAGCAAGGAACTACCAAACCTGAACGTAACAAGAAAATGTAACGCCGACCACAAATAAAGTTGGGGAAAGTCCTGGAGAAAGAAAATGTAGGTAGCTACTTACTTACCTGTATCATTTCGGACACCGACGTCATATCGTCTCGTTTAGCTGTACGGATATGAATTTCATCGTCGGGTTTTTTTTCTTTGTGCTCCTTGTGTTTCGTAAATTTTTCCATTTTTAATTTTTTGGTCTCCTTTTTCGAGAAAATTCACACGGAATAATTTCAATTTGAAGTTCTACATTTGAAGTTCTTCCTGCGTCAATCATCTGATCTGAAAGCTGTCAGGTCAAATGAATCACACGTCAAATTTTTTTACTATGTTAGGCAATTATGCAAATAATTGATTAAAATTAATTATTACCTACTTTAATTTTATGAAGAACGCTTTAACTTGTTCAACACACTAGGTTTTAACACAAAAATTTTAACTACTACTTACGTGAATTGAACTACATAACTGTCGAGATAAGACTCGACTAAATATTGACTGATAAAACTGCTAACGTCCTTGTTTTCAAATATCATTGGCTATCGTTCATTGATATATGAACTAGTATTCAATCAAATGTTTACCCGTTAGGTAGGTATGCAGACACGCAGCATTTTGAAATGTATCTTTATTGCTAAAATACAAGTAGGTAGGTACCTAGTTGTAATAATTATTTGAATCGAATGGAATATCTCACTGGCAGTCTAGCTAGCGGGCACAATGGGTCAAAGTGCAATCGCTGCACTGGCGGGCTGGCCGCGCTACTGCCGAGAACTAACTGCCGTGTGTATTATTTAACAGTAGGAGGTACCTACGACAATCCAGTCTACATTATAGGCATACATTTATTCCTTCTATACTAATCAGTTTTTGTTTTCAATTCAATTCAAAATTCTTTATTCGAATTGAATTTAAAAAAAAAAACAGAAAACAATTTATTGGCGATTTATAAAACGAATGCGTAAACATGTTTGTTCTCGTGACTGTACATTTCAGTTCAAGTGTCCAATATAGATGACCAAGTTACTGAACTGAACTGAACCCCGCCTAGGCAGCAGGCAGTAGGCAGTAGGCAGCAGGCAGCAGGCCGATGTAAACATGAATCAGAATCGTTAGATCAAAACACAAAAAAAAAAAGAAAAACTATATTAATTAACCGTATTTTAATTAAATATAATACAGATGCTTAATAGAAATAAAATAAATCAGGTTGTCACATAAAAAATGACATCTTCTAAAGCAAAGTTGTTATTCCATGGGTGAGTTTAGTATAAAAATATTATATCAATCGTAACACTATAGTACAATATTTACCTAAATAATAGCTATTTATAATAGATTTTTTACAAAATTTGTTATAATTACAATACATTTTCAATAACTACTATATTTAATTATAATATTTACATTCTCTTAAACGTCTTTGTGTACAACTTTAACTGGAAGAATATGGTTATAATAATTTGTTCTAACCCCAAAAAAACTATTTAAAAACGTTAATTGTACATACGAATACATATAATTATACTGGAGATTCTAACACAGTTGAAACAAAATATTATATTCGACCATTACTTTCTATTCGCTAGTTCGGCGTCGGCACCGACGACGTCAGCCGAAACTGCCGAGCAATCGCATTCACTCAACGACTGCGAACATTGGTTTTTCATTAATTTAATATTAATTATTATGTACACAATCTATATCATATATGTGATTTTTAATAAAAGCAGCACAGGAATTCCTGTCTACAATTTAACCACGTTGTCCAGCTATGCCTCTCAAATTTTTTGAAACAACCATATCCACTAATGTCCAGGAATTCAAAATTTCACCCCCACGACTATATTATGCAATTAAGGCAAGGACTAAGTGGTGCCACGTAAGCAACGTGAATCGTAAATAAATAAATAATATATATATTATAGATAATACATATTATTATATGAAATTGCACATAACTAGGTATTAATCATACAATGATAGTTTAATGAACTACAGTTTGGCAAAAAAAAGTCTAAGGCGGTGACAGCTGGAACTAAAAATAAAAATCTTAAATGCTAATTTTGTGAGTGATAAAATAATATATTAAAGGAGAATTATTTGATTAAATTGTGATGTAGTAGTTGTAAGCCTATATAATCATGTTTATTTCTTTAATATATTCAGTCTATTACCAGCATTTACGCGTTTTACTTGTCTCCTAAACACCCATCCTTACATGGCGACCCTGCCAGGATTTACAAAATGCCAGGAAATACAAAATACAGAAAAATTGACATAGCAATATAATATGTAATTTTGTGAAGTAAAGTGCGCTAGTAGCGCCCTCAATTTTTGCAGACTATTTTTTGCCAAACTTGTACTATTATGAAATCAAAAGTCCTGATGGCCAAATCTGCTATTGTCCAAACACTTTAATGGTGTGTCAATAGCGTGTCGATTGAATATTTTTCATTATTCTGTTAAATACTATGTAAAATTGCGAAAATTATTTCATCACATATCACATTATTGACACTTCATTGAAGCGTTTGTAAATTACCAGACTTAGGACTCCAGATGTTATGATACATTGCCTACGATGGCTCATTCTGTCTTTACATTTATGTTATTTACGTCAGGCATAAAAACATCTAACACATAAATTAAAAAAAGAAATAAGTGTGTGTTCAGAAGTCGGTGTTTTGTTTTAAAAGTTATAAATAATAATATAAAAGTTAAAAGTATTTGTTTTTCAATTCGAAGTGGCATTCGCGATTTGACAATTTCCGTTCACCAGGAGTATCGTTTGGATTTTGAAAAGTAAAAATAAAGTAAAAGTTGCTCTTTCTAATGGCACCGTACAACAGTTATTAAAGTCGGCTCACAGTCACGGAGTTGGTGTACAAAGTTAATATTAAACATTTTTGGAAGTCGAGTCGGTTAATTAAACCTTGTTATATAATTATAATGTACTGCATGTACCCGTGCGGATAAAAAATTAAGGAAATTGGCACCTGAACTATTTGCTTCTCGCTCGCACACTATGTTTTTGATGTATTTTGTTCGTACTCGCACCTATAGGTTATATTAATATTTTCAAGCCCATTGTTTCCCCGCTCGGGTGTGTGCCGTAGTGCGCGTGCAGGCGTCAGTGGTAGTCGTGGCGCAGGAACTCGGCCGCGTAGCCGCCGCCCCACGCGCCCTGCGCCAGCGCCGACGACGACGCTGCAACACGAGCGCTACATGCTGTATACACCACACTAGTACCGGTTTTTACGATTCTAAAGTAAACCTGCATCTGATACCCGGTTTTTTCGGTTCTTTGGCTACGATATATCAAGGTTTTCTGTTTCCAAAATTTGCAAAAAAATTGGACTTCCCATACAAATTACTCAAACTAAAAAACATTATTTGTGTTGTGTGAGCACTAGAGACAAAATAATTAAAATGATTGATGAAATGTGACTATACTTACATAGCTGGGCGATTAGTTTCTGTGGTGTTATAGGGGTGGCGCGTGAGTCTGAACTGCGGTCGTCTTTCGTATCGGTATCTGTAAATACAGTTCTAGAAGTGATTAGTATGCTTACTACAGATCATATTGGACATCTCATACAACTATTTTAGTCGCTGTTCAGGAACTGCTAGCTCAACGAGATAAAGTTTCACTAGGTTCTTACAACAACCAAAATGGTAATTGGATGGGAATCCAAAAAAATGCTTCTTGTTTTCGTCTATCATATATTAAAGTCTATTTAGGTCATCGTATCACCGCAGGTCAGGGGCGTGCACAGACATTTTCAACAGGGTAGGCAGGCATAGGTACATGATACAAAACTTACTTTCATTGGGACAAATACCACTTTTTATGTTATAATACCTACTACCATTACGTCGCGTCCGCGTCGGCGTTGTACCCTTTAAATGTAGTTGTGTAAGTACGTGCGCGCATATTTCCAGGCCAAAAACACACACAAACATCAACGCATCATCGACCGGCAAGAAAATAATCATAAGAACAAAAATAGAATATCTATCTTTGTACTGTAAAGTGTATTTCATTAATAAAGACATACCTGAGCTGATAGTTATAGTCTTTATAAAAAAATAAGGATATTGATTGCATAAACATACAGGGTGGGCGGAGAATAGAGGTTCAAAAATTTTTTTTAGATGCCCCTCTCCAATAGCTATTCGAATAACCCCCATGTATGTTCAGCGATTATTTATAGTTTAAGAGCTAGATTTTTTTAACCAATTTTTGGGAAAGTATCACCTGACTTTAGATTTTATTTTTTTTCTTCTTCTGCATAGTAATTCTTGAAAATATTTTTTGTTATATTAAGTCCTTATAGTATGTTCTATGATCCATAAAAAATCTGTCTGTCTAATCATCTCATAAGGTGCCTAAAACTTTGCTCAAAATGAAAAAAAGTGCAAAATAAAATTTGTTCCAGATTTTCATTTAATCAAAAAAAAATCAAAAAATGGTGGCAATGACCCCAAAGTAGTTTTAAAAACTCCCTCGGACTTTCAACATTTCAAAACAATAAAAATATTTCCTACTTTTCGGGACATTATTTTGTACAATCGTAGTTCAAAGATGGTAAAGAGAAAAAATCTCAATTAATTTAATTATTTTCTTCCCAAATTTTTATTATTTGATAGCACTTAATTCTAATGGAATACAGTTTACATTAGATATAATACAATAACAATACAAAATTTTAGCAAAATCTGTGCTTAAAAAAAATTCTGAACTTTTAAATAGAACTTTATTAAAATGGTTAAATTTGTACAGCGTGTAATTCTGTGTAATTATATTGCGATTTTAACAATTAGATACATTAAATAGAATATATTATAATAATATTAATTAGAATTTTATCAGGGTAGGCAGTGCCTTTTTGCCTATATGAAGTGCACGCCCCTGCCGCAGGTATTATAATAATTATGTAAAAGGTTCAAGTCATATTGGCGGATGAAACAGGATTTGCACATTTCAAAATCGGTTTTTTAGAATAACGTTCAACGACTTTTTTTGTATCTGAAATCAAAGTTTTAAAAATTCGCTAGTAATGTTAGCAATGATCATAACAAAGGAGTTGGCAAGCTACGCACCGCTGGGCGGCGGCGGCTCGCGGCGCTGCGCCTGCGCCTTCAGCAGCTTGCTCATGGTGTTGCGCGGCGTGGGCGGCGGCCGCTCCAGCGTGCGCCCGTGCACCACCGACATGTGCCGCTCCAGCATGTAGCTGCGACAACCAGAGCTAAGCCTCAGTACAGTGGCGGGCCGCATGTTAGCTGACAATGCCCAGTGGAGTGTGCATCTGGATTGAGGGCCCATTTTTTAAATCTTTGCTAAACGAAATGAGACTTATAGGGCAAGCACTTAGAAATAAGTAAAACTTAGGGCAAGGGGCCACGAATTTGATAAACGCCTATATTAAAGTCGTATTTATGTATTTCTTCAGATAAATTCATGTTTTGCAGATTGCAGAGGGCCCAAGGCAAACCGCCATAAATCTGTAATGTCATATTCTACAGATCTAGAAATTTCTGAAAATATGTAAGATATTCCTAAGTAGATTCTTAAATAAAAAATATGAACCCAGAGATAGTACTTTCTGAGATTGAACATATGCCACTTTATGCAAGCGTCTGGACTGAGGGCCCAAGCTATTTAGTCATAACAGTTTTAATTCTCGTTTAACAAATTCGTGGCCCCTTGCCCTAAGTTTTACTTATTTCTAAGTGCTTGCCCCATAAGTCTCATTTCGTTTGGCAAAGATTTAAAAAATGGGCCCTCAATCCAGATGCACACCCCAGTGGAAGATCTTTAGACTGTGGCTAAAGCTTCTGTTATTTCTGATATCACGTACATTTTAGCAATTTTTTTTGGCGTTATAAAGTAGATTCATTCTATATCATAGTATATATCCCTATCAATATTGTTGGAAGTGAAATCCGTTAAAATTAATCTGTCATTGTTAACTAGTGGTTGTGATATTACTAGACAATGTTAACATGGCTATTTTAAATTTTTTAAACTGGATAACTTTTGTGCATTTATTATAAAAGTTTTCATCTTAAAGTTTCAGGGGCTTTGCAGTCCCCGCGGTCGCAGCTTTATTTTTAGTATTATTTTTACTATAATTAAGTGGTTAAGTGTAGATTCAACGCTCATAGAAGAATGTAAAAGAGATAGTTCAGTTGGTAGGTTGCATTGCTCATAATCGAATTTATTTTCCTAAAAAATCAGGACTTTTTCTTAGAAACAAGCTTTGCATACATGAATGCCATATATAAAAATGTTTAGCGTACTGACCGTCTCTCGAAGCGCTCGGGACAGAAGGTGCATCGGAACAGCCTGCGGCGCGCCGGCACCGCGGCCGCCACCGCCGCCGCCACGGCCGGCGCCGCGCCCGCCACGCCCGCCACGCCCGCCACACCAGCCTCGTGCGACTTGCTGTGCGCCGCCAGGTTGTACCTGCGCCGCAGTTACACGTGACAGATTACTGAACCTGACCAATCACAATTCTCGTAAACCTTAAATTCTTTTTAGCTATGTGAACACGAATTCTCAGAAAATAAGACAGTTGCCATTTCACCTATAATGCACGCGCGCGGTGTAACATCATTATAAACCACTTTTTTGTTTCAATTAAGAAATTGTAACTTTTATCAATTACCTACAATAACTAAGGAAAAACTTGAAAAAACCCTTAAATAATAGGTGGAATCAATATTACCGAAAATTACCACTTCTGACACGTATGGACACGTATTTATGTCCATCTTCTTGACGCTACGTATATGTTCTTTACACTTGAAGAGTATTCCGTTTGAGTTCCAAACTATTTGGGCATTCTCCGTAATCAATGCGTGAGTAAAGCCGTATTAATATTTAAGAATTACAATAGACTGCTTTTTCAATCAATTTCGCAAGTGCAAGATAAAATTGATAAATCTTACAGGAAGTCCGAGGAGTAATTCACACATTTAAAGAACAATAAGTCGGATTTCCAGTGAGTAATAGTATTGAGGAATGTTGGATCAACTCTACAAAGGACTGCTAGCGTGCAGAGTACTTACCTATCAGATGCCTCTCAGAGAAAACTTTCCCGCAAACAACGCACTCGTATCGCTTCTCGTCACGGTGCACGCGCTTGTGGCGCTTGACATACTGACCTCTCAGAGATACGTTTCTCGCAGATGGCGCACTCGTGGCGCTTCTCGTCGCGGTGCAGGCGCTTGTGGCGCTTCTCGTCACGGTGCACGCGCTTGTGGCGCTTGACGTACTGACCTCTCAGAGACACGTTTCTCGCAGATGGCGCACTCGTGGCGCTTCTCGTCACGGTACACGCGCTTGTGGCGCTTGATGTACTAACCTCTCAGAGAAGCGTTTCCCGCAGATGGGGCACTCGTGGCGCTTCTCGCCGCTGTGCACGCGCTTGTGGCGCTTGAGGTGCGAGCGCGTCATGAGCGCCAGGCCGCACACGTCGCAGGCGTGCGGCTTGACGCCCGAGTGCGACAGCTTGTGCATCTTGAACGACGACGTGTGGATGAACGACTTGCCGCATAGGTCGCACTACAACAACACTCTCATTATATACAAAACCTACGATTTGTGAACCTTCTCTGTGTAACATGCTGTCTCATTTATCTTACCTGGTAATTCAACTTGCCAGTGTGTATATTGTTATGCCTCTGCAGCGCGTTTTTAGATGGAAATAATTTATTACACTCTTCACATTTCCAGTCACTAATACCTAGAATCAGTAAATCCATCTATTAAACTTTATAACCCTATAGTAGGATTAAGCTATCTGATTCGTTTCCCAATACGTTTAAGTATTGGTCTTCAGGATGTTAGTTACCTTTATGCAGTGCGATGTGAATGTCGCATGCTCGTTTGTGTTTGTAATGCGCGCCGCATACCTCGCAGATGTATGGTGGCTTAGACCCATCATGCTTCTGTTTGTGCTGCTCTAATCTCGCTGTACACATGAACAGAACAGATTGAATGAACCAGGGGAAAGATGAAATAGTTTTTCATTTATTGCAGATAGTAGCCTAGTATATTCCCATCACTTGGAAGGCAGCTATCTGCCAGCTAATATGCTGGGTTGAACGAAACGCAAGCATTAAAGATTTGTTATAAGAGCCTTCCCTATTTAAATGTATTTATTAATACCTTCTGACAGAGACCATATGAGTGGGTTTGCAAAACCAAATATAAGTTTATACTCACACATAGATGTATATTTGGCATCACACTGGTCACATTGATGGATAACTTTAACCTTTTTCTTCCTTATCATCTGTGTTTTTCTGGCTCTAACAAGTACTTTCTTTTTTACTGGTTTACTGTCATCACTGAGGTCGTCGACACCGAAACTGTCATCATCGTCATAGTTTTCAACCTCTACTTTAAGACAGTTTCCAAAACCATTGTTGAATAGAGGACTTTGTGACCTGAGACATAAATAGCTGTTTAATATTGATTTACCCTGTGAACACCAAGCAACTCACAAGAGACCCGTTCGTGTCTGCTTTGTAGCCTTCTAATTATTAATTTAATATTGAAAAACCAAACTAATATTGACTTCAAAGCAGGCTTCGAAATAAATTGGTTGGAAATAATAATTTATTATCAAGATAATTTTGTCATAGATATAATCATAGGTCGGGGAAAAGTATTTTTGTATTGAATGTACAAATTTGAGATTTTTTTAAAAATTTAATTAAAGATAAATTCAACCATGCTTCATAATGTCGCTTATGGAAATAATTTTTCAAAATCCTTCTTTCATGCAGCTCTAGAGATTTAATATCAGGCAAAACTAATATAAAGCCTCCTCAACTAAATAAAGTTAAAAAGTAAAGAGGGACCTAACAAGAAACATACTTTTTCTGCACCTTAATTTTTAACATATTATTATCATAGTGGTAAAAACCGTGTAGAAAATTCAAGTGTCTTCATTTTTCATAAAAATAAAAACTCGAAAGATTAAATACACTATACTATAATAAACACTAGCTTTTGTCTGTAGCTTCGCTTGCATTAATTAGAATTTAAAATTAAATCATGATTTGGGACATGAGGAACCATCAATTATCATAAAAACAATATTGTTGTTTTTTCAGGATGAAATTCCCTATGTATGAGCTTTTCTGTGCAACTGACTATGTATATGCGAGTTTCAGGAAGATTGGTTCAGTGGTTTAGGTGTGAAAAGGAAAAAGCTAACAAAGTTACTTTTGCATTTATAATAATTAGTTAGGATCAGGATTATGCTTTAATAAAATCATCATTATCAATAAATTGTCTTCTAGAATACTAGTTTTTATATCCTCATACCCTTCAGCTGAGTCCTCAATCTTGACATCCCTGAGCACTACGCCTGTATCCTCTATTGTATGCACTGCCAGCTTGTGAGCTGCGAGGGCTATGTCTCCACCTGATGTTCCTGTAGCTCCACACTCCTCACACTTCCAACTACCATGAAAATTATTACCAAGCAAATTACTAATAATAATAATCTTTCTAAACAAATTTTGGTCATAATGACAAATCCCAACAGAGACTACCCAATTATGCAGGAGTTATTATAGAGCACAGGTTTGTACACAAACACACTTGATTGCCTCACTCCCATAGTCCAACAAAACAGTAATCTGATAAAAAGAGATCTGGTACCAGACCAACAGCTAAGTACATAATATGTGCATTAGGCAATCAAGTGAATTAAATTTATAATGTGCACATAACTTACAAAAGTCAGAGGTGCATGCCTTGATTTCAAACCTCAGACTTCTGATTTGCCAGTTAACTGCCATAGGACTTAGGCTATCAATGTAAAATTACTGACCACACAAATATCACAAGCAACTTAGATAATCTGTATTAAAACAACACTCTGACCTGCCCTATTATAAATAAAAACGAATGAAACTAGTAAGTACAACAACTGGCAACAATGGTAATTGCATACAATAGGGAAGATGCAGATGTAATATTTATGGAATTTGTATGATTAAAACGTTAAAAAAATATAAAAGAAAGGCCACTGCAACGTTTTTATTTTACATATTGTTGTTTTTTTACAATAATTACGATTTAAAAATGACTTGAAACAATACGTATTTTAAAACACGAATTAGCGTTTCGTGACGTCACACTTGTTTTGACAACTTATTTGACGTTATGGTTGTAAATATTAGGAATATTAATTGCGTTTTTTAAATAAAAATGGAAGTTGGATTTATAAAAGCAGACTCCAGGAATTTACCGAAAGTTAGTGTTGACATGGTTGTAACTTTTTTATCGAAAGTGCAGAGTTTTCAGGTGTAGAAATGAAAGGGGCTAAATTACTACGGTATGTATACATCATAGTCATTCATAGTTGTTAAACTTTGTATTTTATTCAGCGGCTTCTACATATAGCAGTTATTTCAGCTCGACAAGAGAATCTTATGGCGATAACGCAATCGGCCATGTCCAAATTAAAAGAGATGGAGGAGAATTATGTACAATAAAAAGTAGAGTTACTCCGGAGCACAAAGAACGTAAAGAAGGTTATCGGGTTACAGCCATTATTAATGAAACGCAAAGCTTGGTCGGAGTGTAGCAAAGGGTGTGCACCATTTGTCTTCACAGCTTGAAACCACTTTTTTCTCAGCTTTGGGTCAGAAGGTCCACTCAAAAATAATTTATTTGCAAAAACTTTGTTGAGGTAGATGGACACATTGGCACAAAACATGAGTCAACACGGCTTTTTATCTGAATATTAATGGTATTGTTACAATCACCTGACGTCGATGGATAGTCCATTTTAATTTTTTACAAATAATCTCGAAAAAGCAAAAGTTAAAATGAAAAGTAAATGTAAATTGAAAGTTGTTGACAGACAAGAGTGACGTCATCAGTACCATAGGTCCGTTTTCGCGCGAACTGTCAAACTGTCAATTTAAAACAGCATTTTTTCCGATAAATTACAATATTTTAATTGTTTTAATATATTTGTGGTCTATTCTACATGGAATTCTTTAAAATGAAAACAAAAATAAAAATAGTGCATCTTCCCTATTAACATACATAAGGTAAGTCTCAACACATAATAACTGGTCTAACATTACCTGTCGCAGGTGACTTTATTTCTCACTTTACGTTTAGTGATTGTAGGTATTTTCTTCTTCTTTTTTTCAACTTTATGTCTCTTTCGTTTACTCTGAGTAGCGAGAGGCTCATCATCTGAATCATCATCCATGTTGTCACACACAAAGTCTTCGTCACCATCACAATCCATCTCAGCCTTAACTGCAGCCAGTCTTATTGGCTGTACCATTTGTGTTTCAAACAGAGGATTCTTACTTATAATAGCTTCAAATGTTTCCTTTAACTTGACGTACTCAATCTCTGCCTGTTCCAATACGTTGACTAGCTCATAGCAACCTTTACACATGTGCTTGGAGCAGTTGTGCTGGCCGCTAAGGTCTACCTGCGTGAGCTTCGTAAGGAAATGGCTGAGCTTGGTGCCGGACGCGCTGGTCGGCGTGCTGAAGATGTCGACACACTCCATGTCCATGCTACGTGTCGCGCACACTACGCACTCTAGCAGCTCGCGCTTCACAGTCACGACCACCTCAGCCTTGATACCATCAAGATTCTCCATGTTCTCCGTTTGCTCCACTTTGTTATCGGAGTTCATTGTACTCGTTTCGGCCATTTCCATAACACGTCTAACTCACCCCAACGATTATAGTTTATAGCTACATGAAGTAACTAAACGAGTTCATTTGCCTGGAAGAATTCTTCAATATCCAGCATCACTTGTTACCAACAAGCCAATTATTATTTTTATAAAAGAAAAACAAAATGCATAGCATTAGCAGACGAAACGAATGACATTTTCAAGCAAAGCAGTTTATTTTCCCGTTCCGTTCACAACTTTTGACAGCTCGCTTGCCATGACGCCAATGACAGCCGTCATACGGGAAAATAAACGGCTTTGTAGTTTAATTTTACGCAGCAAGCATGTGTATTAAGCAAAACAATGTACATTCCTTTTTGTGATTTGAAATTATAGAGCGCTATCTTTTTACCTACTATAAAAAGGAGGAGGTTACCAGCTCAATGCGTATATTTTTTTAAATATCCATATAATATTGTCTAAACTACTTAAACTTTTAACTATTACAAAGACTGCATCGCATAACATTGATTGTAACTGTAATGAACTTGAAACTGTAACAAATTTAAGAAACTATGTCAAAATATTTTCACTATCTTCAAAAAGCTAGTTATAATACAAAAACGTTCGATAAGGAGTCAGTGCCAAGCTAAACGGATTCCAAATCAAAGCTCATAAATACTTAATCCTAAGCCTTGTCACCAAATTGGAATCCAGAACGAACATTTTTGTGTTATTTTAGTGCTTTGAAGTCGGTATTATTTTTGCTTAGTATTTTTGTTAATTTTACAGTTTGGCAAAAAAGAGTCTGGAAAAATTGGGGGCACCACTGGCGCACTTCTTATTCTACAATTCAAAATTATAAGTTATTTACTTACTTATTTCTAAGTCGAATTTTTTGATCAAATATACCTAATCAAATACTTGCTTGCTTGCTTGCTTGCTTACTTGTAAGTTATTTTAGTACCCACTCACAATCACAAACTTAGCATTTAAGATTTTTATTTTTAGTACCAGCTGTCACCGCCTTAGAATGTTTTTTGCCATCCTGTATTTTTATTTTGTGTGGCACATAAAGTTGTACCCTTTCCAACACTTTTTCAGAAGTCGGTTATGAACAACATATTGAAACAACATGGAAACAACAAAACACACTTTATAGTGAAATTATTTGTTACAAGAGGTTTGCTATCGTCCGATGAGGAATTCCGTTCTGTATCTCCGAGGTTCTTAATCAGATCTTGATCTTTATCATGATAATATTTATAAAGGATCAATCGAAGAGTAGATACGCTATACTCTTTCAAACAAAAAAGAATTACTCAAATCGGCTTCAATGGCTACTGATGAACCCTTTGAGTTTGGGCTATTTGGTTGGCTTTATTGCGAGGAATGCGTGGGACTAGGTACCATTTGAAATGGTTGAATGTAGAAGGTAATGTTGATAACACAGGCGGGCGGGGTTACAAACATAGCTTAGTGGCAGAGCTGTCGTGGTAGGTAGGATCGCGTAACTCGTGTTTTAACGAAAAAAAGCGTTCATAGGTTTGAAACCCAGGCACGCACCTTTGACTTTTCTCTTTCTCTCTTAATCTCTTTTTAAGCAAAAGTATTTTACGCGTAGGAAGTTTGAAATTTTTGTAAAAATAAAAAATACGAGCGGGATTTGAACCTGCAACCTTCTGGGTAAAGCCAGTCGCTCTGCCACTAATCTATTCGTGACCTCGGCTCATGTTATCGATATTCTCTTCTATTACAACCAACAAAATCGTAAGTAGATCTACAGAGACGGCAGATTAGAATTAGATGGTTGATTGTTTGGAGCGATTTTTTAGTGTTTAATAGAACTGCAACTGCAAGAGATTGCAATTGCAACAAAAATTGTGTAGATACATTAGATGAAGTACTCGCAAATGCTTGTAAGTTGTACGTTATTCAGCAATCGTTAACTCATGCACAATCTAATTTGTGATAATGTTTGGTGTTGTGCACCCAGACATAGGAGACCGCGAGAGGGCAGCGGGCCGTGGCGGGTCCCCACCCCCACGGTGGCCGCCCTCGCTGGTCGTCGCGGGCCGCAGCGTGGCGGAGCCCCAGTCTACAGACAGGCTTACCGCGGCGGTGTTCGCGTTGCTACTTGCAAACTCACGCGTAACGCAACATTTTGCGTTCTCGATGTGTACGACCTTTATTGAAAAACTATCACTGTGTTTGTGAATTTTTGGTTCATGTCTTTTGTGAATCGCCATTTGTGAAGTTTTAAAAAGTATTGAAGTGACTCATCCGAATTTTGAAAAAGTTTTGATTTTGGAGGGAAAATTAAAAAATTTTGAAACCATCAGGAAACAGGTACCATACCCATCTACATAATAATATAAGCTACGCACATACTTACCTACTTACATAGGTACATATTGTTTAAATTCTTGCAAAAGATTGTTGGAACATTTAAATACCTCTGTGAATGTAGTTGAAAAATAGTTGGTGTTAGATGAGATCTATCTCTACCTATTATTTACGACTTACATCGGACGTGACAGCAGAATGGTGTATTGCAAATAAGAGCTATATTGTGTGAAGACGCAACGCGTAGCGGAACAAGTTGTATCTGTGAGTAGATTAGATTTAATATGAAGATGCGAAACACCCAGTGTTATTATTTTCGCCCCTCTATCCGTTATGTGTACTTCCAGGACAACAGGAGCGTCGCGGTTGAGTGGGTCAGTGGGGGGCGCGCATCCATGCTTCCTGTGCTTTCTCGGTGCATCGACAAGCACCTTGCTGATTATTACGCATAACTTAACAACGCACATGTATTGGGGCGAAGTCACGTTACGTAGGTAGGCCGTGAAGGGTTAAGCAGAGTTGTTTAAGAATTGGGTCAAAAGTCCCGCAGTTCCAAATTGTGCTCCTGCTAAGAATTTTCAGATTAAAAAAGCCATGTCAACGTTGCTTGACATTGGAATCGAACCCGGGCCCTCATCTCATCAGCTTCTTTAGCGACCACTAGAACAATGCGGCAATCAATGATGATTAGCGACACCATGGGCGCGGTTATATGATTTATTTTCTGCGCTTTATTCGCGTGTTCGATTCCCGCACGGGATAATTTAATATTTCTGTGATTGTCAGTATTTGTTTGGAGCCTTCTGTTCGCTATTGGGACACTCGCTTACAAACCCAAATTACGGGCTATAGGTCAATGTATTAGGCATGAAGCAATGTATTAGGTATTAGGTACCAAGATCGCCTTCAAAACTCACGAATACTTACCTAATTGTGGGAGCTCTACCACAGATTACTAAATAGTTACTACGTAAGCTCTACTTTGCTCTACTAATTATTTTTGAGGTTTTAGAATAAGTTCCCTTTTGTAAATTGTACTAAGATATCAAAATTTATCAGTACCTGATTAGAAAGATAATAGGATTCCTGGCATATTGGTAGCAACATAGCCACAGATGTGCAGGCTGTAGTGTAATAGTAAAAAGCTGCGGCACCGTGACGACCGCGCACAACGGGCAGACCCAGTTAAGCACGCGCATAGCGCCCGCGCCCGTGCGCCCGCGCCGCAAATACATGCACATCTCTAAGCACAGACATCATGCGTTCAGTTACACTGAATTGTTTTATCAGGGGGAATACCATTAATTATTAACTTGCTGTCTACAACTCCGATATTAACCGGTTTTCAAGCAAGGCTGCTGAAGCACGTGGAAGGAAACTGATTACAAACATCGTACAGTATTGTGGACTCTATCTATATGCTGAATCTGAGCAAGAATTGTATAAAAGATGATACGGGTGTTTATGATGATGCGCACTCTATGGCGAAAATATTTAAATAAAGGCAGTTTAAAGTTATTTTTTACAGAAGGCAATAAGTATGTGGTATGATTAGTAAACTACGCAAATAAGTAAATGTTGAATGTCTTTGAATTCCCTTAAAACTGAGCTAAATATAAAATTGCAATTATTAGTTTTTAGTTTAAGAACTTTTCCACACTAAGGATTTTGTCATGTATGTGGATTTACAATGACATGTCACAAATATTTATCCGGTATAGGAATCGAACCCACAGACTACGAATATCTACAAACTAGCAGACTTAACCAGTACAGACGTCTTTTGGAGCCTATTTCCACGGTAGACGTAGAGGCCCCATAGTGTTGAGGTTGCTAGACTCTACGTGTTCTTCGTATTCGTAGCGTCTATAGTCGTAGGTTGTCGCGACCGCGTTGCGCACCGATGCTGCATGGCTCGACTCGCGAGTCAGGGAACTCGCGCGGAAACACTGTTACGTTAAACCACACGGCGAATGTTTTTGATTACTATTGCAATTTTGTGAAATAAAGCGTTAGGTCATGCCACAGCTCTTCATTGTATTGTAAGAACTATAAGCCTGTAAGCTTCTTCAGAGCGTTGTTATTTCTTGGCCTCTGTCCCTAGGATGTTTGGAAATAAATATTTTGATCTAGTTTTTGTCATTAAGGGCCCAAATAGTTATATTATAATATAACTATAAAGCTATATTATTGTAATAATATAGCTTTAGCCGAATATTCAGCATATCTGTTTATGCAGCAGTGACCCGGGGTAGGAGTTTTAATAGAGCTGTCTATGAAAATGTAGGTACGACTAAATATGCTAATATTTTGCCCACATGTTACTAGAGTCACTCACAATAATTTTAGATATGACTATTCCTAACTGACTAACTCTATGTATAAAAATATTTTGACTTTGACTTGATAATGATAAGGTATAGGTACCTACCTAGAATTTTTTACATTTTTAAAAGAAAAGAAAGGCATCGAGGAGAGATGTCATAAGTACACTCAACATTAACTTTCCTTTCCAAAAACGAAAATGATGTCACAGTAATTAACCCGTTGATTCGAATGATTCTGATTTTGATATTCGAACTCGTTGAGCTGGCCAATTAATGCTAAAAGTTTACAGACCATAGAGAATCTCGCTTTAATATCACAAGGTGCCTCTTCTTCGTAAAGTTGTTAGTCCGTGACGCCCCTCAGCACTGGATCGCCATCGCGTGCGCTCATGTGTGCCGATTGCCGACAGGTTTTATTATCCTTCGCTTGTGTTCAACTTTCCGCGTAATTTGATCCCGGATCCCTTGACATACATCACTTGGTAATCATAATCGCATACAGAACGTGGTTACTACTGCTACTAGACAGGGATATGTTGCTAAATGGATTGTTAAAGTATTGATACTTAATTAAGTTTAATTAACCCTACCGGACGGAATCCTGCTGAACGTGAGTCTCTTCAAATTTGAGTCAAAACAAAACCGGTCCGCAGCTATTCGCATCCACTTATTTAACCCGCCCAGTTAAATGTATTTTGATAGGTGTCATTTATATAAGTCTGTACTTACATATTATTATTTTTTTTCCATTAATTTTATAACGTACAATTTAATAAGGTAATTAAATCCCCTTTATTTTATACCAAATATAAAACTTTATTTTTGCTACGAAGCTACGAACTACTACGACAGTAGTAGACCAGTACTATCGTAGTAGTAACATAATGTATTGAAAATATCAACTCAATAGCTTTGTTCTTTATAGACGCATCAGTTTGTCAGTCGTTATACTGTTAAGCACTCTGTCCCAGTGACACAGCTTCGCAGATCCCGTAACGATAGCATAACAGACAATGAATCCGTACTCCCAGTTCCCATGGCTAAGCACTGGCGGGCGACAGATTGAATAATGTCTTATTATATCTACACTGATAAGTCGATAACGAACTTCAACAGTTCTCTGAAATGAAATAATTAAATAAATCACTCAACACCTTGTCAAACTTAGTAGATTCTATCTTCGTAGAACACTAAGTACTTCTTTTAATTTTATTGTTTTTGCGAATGTAAATTATGTAAAATGATGTAATTACCAAACTATATTGATCTTCAATGGTCCAGAACCATCAAAGATTAATATGGCTTGGATAATTTCCAAATTCTAATCAATCATGGTTGAAGAAATTGAGCTTTCTCTCCTGTCATCGCTGGGTTAATCAGTTAACTAAAATTTTTGAAGTACCTACCTACCTATTACTTAACTCCGTGGTTTATCGTTTTATTGGAAAGGTAAGCGCAAAAGGAATGCCACCTGATGTTAGTAATACGTAATCGTATATAAGAGTAGTCGAAACAATGCTCACATGTAAATGTGGCAACGCTTGAAGAAAGCGAAATGAGCCAGCGATCGCGGCACTGATGCTGATGTTTTTTTCCGCTTTCTAAATTCAGCCCCGAGAGGTTCGGCTTACGAACTATATACAATAATATATATGTATATATATTATAATATATTGGTACCTTATACTAGGGCTTCGTTGTAAAAACGGAATATGCTTAACTGCATGCTGAGGAATGCCTGGACCGTGGACGAGAAGTTCACGCTTAAATATAATTTACTACTAAGTCAGCAGGTTTCTTTCTTATTTATTTAACGTGTGATGTTTCCACTCATACGCTCATCTAGCGGTGAGTCTAGAAAGGCCTATGCCAAGGCTATTGTCACACTTAAGCTCGGACATCAACGTGAAAGTAAGGCGGCTGTCACTACAAATTACTTGATCTTGTCAGTAATTGTGCATTGTCTCAATTGTGACGAGATTAATATCAAAATGTAATTATTTATTTAGATAACATTACTTGCATCTCTCTTTTGATAAATTAGAGTATTTTTGATATTGTTAATTGAATTGATAGTCAGACGATTTCAGCTTGTTTTTAAATATTTCAGATCATTTATTTGTAAAGAAATAAATGATACCATATCAACTAAAGTATCATCTGTAGCACAGTTACTTTGACGAGACTGGCGCTTGGTGCGCTGCGGGCATGCGTCCGAAGCGGTAGCGGCAGCATGCGCGCCGTCAAGCTGTGCCTCGCGCTGCTCATGCTGGCGCCGGACATCCACGCACAAGGTATGCTTACTACACATACCTCTAGTTATACTGATACATACATTATACATATAATATTTATTTACACGAGGTTAAATGCAATGACCCTGTCTTTCAAATTATATCGATCGCATGACTCTACCGTAGAGTATGTTGAGTATAACCAGCTGTTCATAGCCAATATCAGTTTAGCTGGTTAAACAATAAGAAGTACCTACATACATACAGCACTCTGAATAGAGCAAGACGCAATATAAGTTGTATTGTTATCAACACACGCATTACAGTCGTCTACTGAAAGTCAGAAATTTCAGTAAAGGTACGTTTGACATGATGGCAATCTTGATTCGCTATACAACCATTAATATTGAAGTTTGTGGGCGTTTATCTAACTAAAAGTCAATCCAAATGATATGTGTCTTTGTGAATACTTGGCGTCTAAGAGATACTGTCGGCACACAGCGGCGTAGAGTGCTTGATGATGTACTACTATTACTTATGCTGTAAATGATGTGTAATATACACGTAGTCCAGATGTAAAACAGTAGGAATTGTAGTCATTGTTGAATATTAGTTTGCAATCACAGCTGTGTGCTGAGTAACAATCTGAAATTGACCATTCCATATATTAATTTTAATACTAAATGGGTATTTGTTGTCACGGTATCTACTTAATTCACTTAATCAAGTTCTCTTGTATCTTGAAAAACTTACATTTCTACGGTCTACCTACAATAAACATGGAAGCAATGTAAGTATTTTCAAAATAAACGTGCTCCATATAATATAGTAATGTCATTATTCAATTTCAAATTTGCTTACAATTGGCACATTGATATCCATAACAAGAGTATCGGCGCGTGCGCTGTACGGGCCGTTGTTGTTTCGCAAACGCAGCGGCATTGATGAATGGAGTGTGGAGAGCGCGAGCGTGGCGGCCGCACTTAACTGGATAACTGCTCCATTGTACGCTAACTCTGACCGTTTGCATGCCATTTATTGCATTAACTGCTATTAACAACGATTTCCATTCAAAGTTTGATGAAATTGAGCTAAAATTGACACAAAATATTCTTCAGAACAAATCTCTAATGAAACTCGAAAGCAAAATACAGTTAAGCTGTTAGGAATAATTTGCATAACAATTTAAGTGTAGTCATTGTTGGAGTTATAGGTTATACCTATGATTATTTTAGCCTGAAATTCATGAAATTCGGGTTAATGGATGTACATTAGTGGTTGGATTATTATTATACAACCTATAATGAAAAGAGTACATCATATCAGTGTTAGGATGTGTTAGGTTGTGTGTGTGTGTCAGTCTCAGTGTTACTTCACAAGTAACAGCCAGTGCTCATTCGTGAGCGCACGCTCGCCGCCTGCTAAATTATCCTTAGGAAATCCGAGTCGTTTGTTATTTCACGGAACACTTTTGCAATAGGTATTCTCATTTAGGCGCTCTCAATACTTATTCTTATGTTGGTATGGCATATATAATATAATATACACAAATGATTTGAAAGAATGATTAATTAATTCGATTTTAACCCGAAAATAGCAAATTTCGTTCAGCTTCAAGGTTTTTTCGTCACAACATTTGTTCACTTTTGCTTTACATCTCCGCATTGAGTTACAAAATATAGCGTGATAATGTTCTTTTAATATAGCGTATAGCACGCAGTATTGGTTCCAGTATGTACACCTACCTACTTCGTAGTAATACTAAGGCATTATCATTTAGTGTCATTTTTTATCCGACCGATAATAGACAGGCAAAGTTAAAAAAATAAATGAAATTAACTGAATTCCTATCTGAACAGTATTTGCAAAAATTTATTTTTCATAAGTAACATAAGAATATTTGGTAGGTAAGTAAGTAAGTACCTACTTGAAATTTTGGAACAAATCCAACCAATCTTTTACATTAAAGGAATACATTACATTATTGAAGTGACCCACACAAAGCAAATCGCGGCGAACAAACGATCCGATCAAACAAGTGAAGGGTTGCTTTATTCAATGCTGAGGGTGGCGTCCGTTGCACGTTCCTCACCCGAACGACTCGCCCCGTCACTACGGGCTACGGGCTACGAGCTACGTGCTACGTGCTACGAGGTCATTCTTGACACATTTTCACGTAGAAATTAGCATAGTGTATTTACGTAAACATGATGTCTGC
Organism: Protodeltote pygarga; assembly: GCA_936450705.2. Classification (NCBI taxonomy): domain Eukaryota; kingdom Metazoa; phylum Arthropoda; class Insecta; order Lepidoptera; family Noctuidae; genus Protodeltote; species Protodeltote pygarga. The sequence continues at coordinate 16,604,633 of OW388253.2, read as the reverse complement.
AATTTTCATGTTATGGGTTTATTTAGATAGTTACGTGCTTACTTGTATATAGTTTATGTGGTTTTAAACCTTTGAATTCGATATGCCTAATAAGTCTCACACTTTACGTTTCGCTCAATTTCGAGTATTCGTAGTTTTAGGTACCTATATTTTGATCTATTGGTTCATAATAAACTGAATTAATGTTATATTGAGGCATTGGGATTATAAACAAGGGACAAATACACACGTCACAGCTCTCCTTTCATATTTACCTTCATACAGAAAAGTAGGTATAGTTTATTTCTTATTTTCATAAACTACACATTATCTTTCCTAACGTATGTCGTTGTAGGTATGGTGAAAACCTTGGTATAGGTGTTGCGTGCCATAGTCCGGTGGCGCGACGCGGACGGGTCGCCGACCGCCGCTCACTGCACTACCATTGTTAATTAATACGCTGCACAACACTGACTAGGAAACCATCTTTTTAAATCAAGTCTTTCTAATTTCCTTTCAAATCAGGACATTAATATTGTCGACTTTAGAAATTATACTCTAACGTTTCAAAACCCATTTACCTTAACCTTGAAATGGAACCCATTAAAACTGTTTCAATAATTCAATTCTGTACGGTCTGTAAGTGGTCACACACGTGATCTCAAATGATTGCAAGCGCACCACTAGTAACGCCAAGAGCATAATTGAGCTCTTAAGGGAAAAGCGTGCGTAAGTTGATCACGACACAACACGAAACGATTCAATTTCCTATAAGTTAATAGTGTAAGCAATCAGCTGTGATTTATTAGACTAATTGCTGTACTAGTGGTACTATTATTGCGCCAATCACAATTATAGCATGACAGTTACAGAAACAGCTAAATTGGAGTACTCGTAACACCGACAACTGAGCCCCGCTGTGTGCCAACACCGGATTCGCGAGCACTTCGTTTACGTAAATTAAAGGGTCTAGGATTATTATGTAGTTAATTGTTCCTCGCTGAAGAATTCTTAGATGCTCATTATAGAACATAAATACAGTGTTCCTAATGATATAGCTCATTAAGGCATACCTACATTAACGCGGTCTAGTTGCGGTCTGCTTGTGATCAGCGCGGACAGTTTACAATCCTTCTTAATGCAAAACGTTCTTTTTACATACACGTTCACCAAAAATAAAGCACAAAGTGCAGATAAACGCAGCTTATTTTAGGGTCTAATTATAACCAGGACATAGCAGCATAACTAATACATTCTGATGCCAAAGTAAACAGGTTTTCCTGCAACCAAGTTACGTTAAGGCATTCACTTTGCAAATCTCGTAAACTTGTAAAGTTTCACTATTTTACGTTGATATCACTACTAGGTGATCGTCCGATCGGACACGGAGTCCATTGTTTACAGCCGGGTCGCAACTTCCTCCTGTTTCTTACTTAAGGTGCCTCGCACCAGTGAGGTAACGGTGACAAGCGCTGAACACGGGAAATATCGCAACATTCTGCTCCAAGTTTTGGCGAAACATTACCAAGGCATAATAAATCGTTTGGACTACGGTTATTTACTTAATAGATGATGATAAATATAGTTTTGCTTTTAGAATTTGTAATGTCGTATTGCAAATCATTTCTATGCAATTAGTCTGAAGTCGGACATCTTTGAACTTACAATGTAAGCAGAATCCAAGAATAATGTAATCAGAATCGGTGTGCTACTTTATTGAACGTACAAGGAAAGGTTCTATAGAGTTATTATTTACTTTCTTGAGTTCAATGCGAGTTCACGGAAAGTTCGCGCAAACACCGCGAACACGACATACGTCGACACTTAAAAATTAAATAACAGTTTAGATTTAAATCGTGTAATATACTCTCAGGCCGCACGCAAGAGAGGTTAAAAAAATATGGATATTGAGGTAAAAATTGGAGCAACGTGTCGTGGTCTACTTCGTAATGTGTTGGAAAACGTTCACGTGGCGTGATTCAGGTTCAAGACGTGAGGGCTAATTATTGCAGCCTTAACAGATTAATACCTATAATTATCCACTAAATTCTTATAAAATGTTTATAAAATATGTGTTACTGGTTTCATGGCGTACGCGGTCGTAGCATTAAGAATGAAGTAAGTATTCATGTTGACAATGTTATTTAAATTGTAAAATAGAAAAAGATTTTTACATAATGTGAATTATATTCACAAACCTAACATTATGTTACCTGCTTGCATAGGTATAGGTAAGTGAAACATAACCTAGAAAAAACTCCTAGATCTCCTAGATTTATTGTATATTCTTATTTGTTAACTTAGCAGCCGAGCAGTGGTTTACATTTTTTCGGGATAAATATACCTCTGTGTCACTTTCCCGCCACATAAGCTACTTCTATGCACAAAATCACGTTAATTCCGTTAGAAGCTCCAAACCAGACACAAAATATTGTACAAATTTTTTTTGAACTATGATTGTTTTGTTTTTAAATTATATTTTCAAAGGCTACAAGGAACTATAACGTTTTAGTTAAATGGTGTAAAAACTTCTTTCTATTATATTATGCAGGACATTTTTTTTTGTTTGAGTGAGCTCACGATCTTAAATAGTTTTCGGAGCCGTGATGTTATTTGCCGAATGGAATAGTGAATATAATCTTGAGTATTATGATTGAATATTGTCTTGTAGGAACTGTACATTTTAGGTGAAAATAAATTATGTGACATTTGCACCCTCATTCAAACAAAAACAATAAAGTTCACTTTTCTTTATTTGATCAAGTTATCAACAAACGAGTTGAACGTGTAATGTTAATTTACAGGTACTAGTACTAACATAGCTCACAAATTGGTGTTGAGATAATAAGTACTTACATCCAGTCATCTGTCGGAAATTCATTGTTCTCCAAATCGTCGTTATTAATCCACTGCTATGTACAAAACAGACTCTTCCTTTTGTTTCCAAAGCCTTTAAATTAATAGTACAATTGAAGATGTTCGAGGCTGTAGGAATACAGCGTTTACTTAAAAAATTCACAAAGGAAATCCTTAAAATTATTGATGAGTATGAGCAGTGTAGATACTGACGTGTGAACTATAATTAAACATTAATGTCATGAATACTGATTAGGTACGATTTCTCTACTGCGATTTTGTAAAACAATGAATCAATTGATCAGAATTTGGTACATTGCCCCTTAACATTAAAATTCGATAGGTACTCAAATTGATTTTGCTCAACAGCAAAACTAATGTTACAATTAATTTGTCAATCTGTTCTGAATTTAATTTGAATTGTTGCCGTTACGTAACGAACGCAGTGCGCCGGCGCAGGCACGGCGCGAGCACAACGTATGTACACTTTCTTCATGAAGTAGAGTCACATCCATGGTGTAAATGTGACGACCATTCGTGGTTAATTGACATTTTATTACTCAAATATAGAGCAGAGAATTTTTATTCTTAATAGATTCTGTTGTGGGCGGTTAACTATCGCGGTTATGAGTTCTAACAAATTAAAAATAGAGTGTTGCTAATTGATTTTTTCACGCTAGGTTGTAGTAAATTATGTTGAATTAATACTTATGTTTTTTTAGAAAAACATGATTTACAAAAAATAAATAAATTTAGATTTTTATGTGGCCCACATTGGTCATTGCAACATGTCCATTGTCCAGTGTGTGAGCTTAAAAGTTTATACATTTGGGAACCTTTGGAAAATCCGTCTACCAAAACTAACTTTCTCTTCATTTGACTATTGTTACATTAGTCATAGAATGAGTAAAACAATAAGTAGTGTTTAGTTACATTATGGGCATGTCACAAGTGGTGGTACACCGTCCATAGCTAGCGGCTAGCGGCTATACACCACGGTGCGGCCACCGCATGGGGTCGCGCGCCTTCATGCGTGCTTCCGTCCGCGCCGCCACTTGCCACGCACCTCCACACCTACAAGATAGTGTAACGACATTTTTTACAACACTCTTTTTGTGAAATACTTCATTTATTGCTTCATACTAAGAAACCTCGCGTGCGCCGCGCCATTATGTATCCTGTATTACTAATAGCTATCTCAGAAAACAAATAAAATTGGTGACAGAACTGGCAGCAGAACCAGGAAATTAAAAATAATAAATAAGATATCCTATCATATTAATAGGTATTTTGTTCATTAATGTAGTCGGAAATATGAAAAAATGCTATTCCATAATTTATTTAACGATTCAGGAAATAATAAGAGTTGGTATGACCATTAAAGTAAGTTCGTTACGTAAACCGATGATAAAATTCCGCTCGTGAAACAATCACAAGTGTCAATATTATAAACTCGTGTGAGATGAAAGTAAAGATAAAGCGCTTTATTCCATTATCTGGTAATAAGGCGCGTAATGCAGTAATAACACTGGTCGAGATGACGAATCAGATCGGAAACCATCGTCAAGATCGTCAGCTGGTAATTCGACTGATAGCCATCTTTAGATCGCGTCCGCCTTTCCCCGGGCGCACGTAACCGCCGTCGTTTATAGAATAAATTGTCCTTGAAATTATTGGAAACTAAGTAGTGTACTCTTAAGTGAAACGATGCCTTTCCCTCTTTCGATCGCGGTGAAACAACAGGTCTAAATATAATAATAAATAAATGATTGTATTTATGAATGTTGTAGTTATTGGATCGAGAAATTCAAAAAAGTAGAGTCGTAAGGAAAGCGTCTTTTTAGTCACCTACATTTATGGCTCTTACTTGATATATTTAAACCAGTTATAAAGATTTAGTACGGCGTCATCATGACGTGGCAAAAGATGTCATTTATTTAGTGGCTCCAACACTTCATGCCAAGTGCCAGCAAAGTTCCTAAGCGCATTGCTACGGAGCTTCTGAATAATTATCATTTATCTTTTTGTTATTTTAATTCGTGTTAGAATTTTAGATGTTTAGTGTTAATAAACTCAATGGTCCAATCATTTAACATCTTATCAACAAAATTATGTGATAAAAGACCATAGAACCACATTATTTACATACCTACAATTAAGGTACATTCTAGGTGCTTATTATTTTTTTGATATCAAAAAAGCGTCAGCAACAAATTGTTCAGCACGCTTGCGTGCCCAATGTGCTCATGCATTAAGATTGCACCGCTAATGACTAGTCGCCAGTAATTAATGTAAGTGCAATATTAATATTTAAAACCCCTCGCTAACGTCGCTTATAAAAGAGATTACATATTAATTAATTATTATATGTATGTGTTAGTTTTAATAGCTTTGATTTTAGAAAGAATTTATGTCCATCGATTAAGTTAAATTACAAAATTGAGAACCAGATTACCTATTTTTTAAAATAGGCACCTAGGTTGCGTAAAATCCGGAAGATTTATCTTTTACTGTATCTAGGTTTATATGGATGGATCAAAATAATATGTCAATAATCTACTGTTATAAAATCTCTAAAGCCTTTTAACTTAGTAGTAACGTAAAGTAATAGGACGGTGCCGGTCGCAGACCCTGGGGGCGTAGAAATGATCAGGACCAAGTTGGCATGGGCGCAGTCATAGAAGCTTGCAGCGGGCGCATGAAATGCTAGTCACGGCACTGGTAACCATCTTGAAGCCGTAACAACGAAATGGAAAGCGTTAGCGAAGAAGGAAAGGTCGCATGGTCAGTCCGATTCCGACCCACATCGGTGACTATGAACCCGCGCCATGTTGTTTCAACCCGCTGCCGGAAGTGGCTAGGGGGATTTATTGCGCGACCGACGCGCTGCGCCGCGCCGTACTCTACTTGTCTCTGCGCACCTGCCATGAAAACGTTTCATTAACGTTATTATAAACAACATTTTTATTTTGTTTGCTTTAAAATCGTGGGAATTTACGAAAATCTGACATTAGAGGTCCATGATAATTCGCACAATTTACGTAACTTTTATGTCAATCAAAGGTCAGTCGGAGGCTGAGAGAGTTCAAGAACCTTTTCCCTCTTGGTGTGTGTGTTGGTTGCACTTTATGCTGCACTGCATAACACGTGTGATGTGGTTTTCCGGAAAAATAATGTAGGTGATATCACAGTATCGTGGTAATGCGATCTTATAATATTATAGAAGTTGACACTATCATATTCACAAAGAAATTGAATCTCATTGGTGCATCCCACCTAATTGACAAAAGTTCCACATCCAGGGCGCCTCTCGTGGCGCGTAGGCGAGGGCGAGGAGAGCGCTGCGCCCGCGCCGGCCACTGTCGCCGCCATAGCTCTCTCGATCAAGTCCCGGGGTGAGTGAGCACTCATGCGCACCACCAATGTTATGTAACGTAGATTTGTTGCATGTAACGTAGTTATGTTCTTAATGATAAATTGATATTGTTGATAGCACAATTATTTGCACTATCGTATTTTTGTTTTATTTGTTAGTAGTTGGTAGCACAAAATATTAATCACTCTGACTGAATTTTTACCCGACTACAAAAAAAGGAGGGTTATGATTTTAGCAGTCTATGTATGTATGTATGTATGTATGTATGTATGTTTGTATGTATGTAAGTTTGTTCATCTGTTCCCTCGTAGCTCCTAAACTATTTGTTGTAATTCAATAAATAAGGTGTCTATCGATGCGTCTTAATGGTCTGCGGGTTATAGGATTTATGAAATTTCGTAAAATCAAATAAGGTGGATTTTAAAAATAAATTAGTCAGCTCGAAAAAAATAAAGTTAAGGTAAATTTATCGTGTTTGATATCAAATGGAAGGTCTTGATGAGCACATTCAGAATATGTATATATTATCTATATATTCTGGACCACTTCGTAGAATATCAGGCTTCTAACTACCCGTTACGACTATCATAAATATATGTGATTATAACACTGCATACAATGTGAAAACGTGATAACAATAAATATTTACTAATTAAATTAAAGTTTCTACACATCACTGCCTATTAAATTATGATTATATTTTAAAATAATGTTAATTAAATTGAGATTTCTTTTTCGTAACTAGATGGCGTTGGTTTGCGGTTTTGTGGAAGTAAGTAACATAGAGTTAAAAATACCTCCTCAAAAATCCCGGAATCGTAAACATAACAATTAAATCCCGGGATTTTATTAATATGGACTGGACTTTGACCTATAGTTTTTATTAGAATTAATTTTGTATGTTAAATAAAACTCATTAATTTAACAGTTTTAGTACCGAACTACTTAAGTATTACATTATCTGTTACCGATGTCTAAAAACATAATAAAGACTTTTGATTATAATAATTTAGTTCGTATGTATTTAAAACGTAAAATTAATATTTTGGAGAATTTATTACATGTTTTAACACATGTTTGCTTATTAAATATAATAAATTATTTAATAAGAAATTTGAAAAACAACTGATACGGAAGGGATTCGAACCCACGATCTCCGACGTACCGTGCCGACGCTCTAACCGCTGAGCCACCGTATCCCATCAAAATCAGTCGAAATTTCAAATCTCTTTCTACGCCTAGGGCGGGTGGTAATATCTATCGGTGCCTTCTAAAAACTGCAAAGTTTAGAACACTGAGTCAGATAATTAATTATTCCGATCGATATTACCACACGCCTAAGGCGTAGAAAGAGATTTGAAATTTCGACTGATTCTGATGGGATACTGTAGCTTAGCGGTTAGAGCGTCGGCACGGTACACCGGAGATCGTGGATTCGAATCCCATCCGTATCAGTTGTTTTTTCAAATTTCTTATTAAATAATTATACGTAAAATTAATTTCTAATTTCCCGGGAATTAATTGTAATGTTTATGATTTCGGGATTTTAGAGCAGGTATTATCAACTCCATGTTACTTACTTCCTCGAACTTTAGGTAAATGTACTCTATCTATGATGATATCCCACAAAAAAGGTTTCATGTGTACTTATACAGCTTGGCAAAAAAGAGTCTGAGGCGGTGACAGCTGGAACTAAAAATAAAAATCTTAAAAACTACGTTTGTGAGTACTAAAATAACATAAAAATGATTCATTTGATTATAATTAATGACAAAAAACTCGTCATAGAAATATGTAAGCACTTAATAACTTGTAATTTTGAATAATTGTAGTGTGAAAAGTGCGACAGCGGCGCCCCCAATTTTTCCAGACTCTTTTTTGCCAAGCTGTACTTCTTACTACTTTTCATGTATACTTCTAAGAAACATATGAGGCCATGTTTTAATAGCTCGAAGTCGCGGACGACACCTTTGAAATAAATTTAATTTAAAATATACATGACAAGCATGACATTGACTAAAGGTTTGAACCGAAGTTGACAGTTAAAGAAATCTACCTATTTAAGAACTACCACATTCTAAAAAATTGTGATTAAAATGAATTTTATTGGTTTCTTTACCACTAAAAATCATTGAAAAAAAATATAGTATAAAAACTAAAACCCGACTACTTAAAATCTAAAAACAAGCTTCTTAGATTTGAAATAAAATTCTGTAGTCGGAGGCCTTAATGTATTATAGGTAAATAGGTACTAGATAATTAACTTCATGGTCAGATAATATTTACCAGATGTGTTAGCGAATAGTAAAGGTTCATTTATGTTATAAATTAATCATAAAGCAGGGGATTAAAACGCCCGCGAGCGGTTTTTGCTAGCCAAATACCTATATTGCCAAAAAAAAAATTTTTGATTTGCCCTTGTTCAGCGATGTAAAGAATTATTCCCAATTTTTTTGGCTTCTGTGGTATTCAAATTAAACACGAGGTACAGCACAAACCGTATAATCGTTTCACTAAACTTTACAAGTTAATGGGAATATAAAGTTACGGAGTTTTTGTTTACGATAGTGATTGTATCTACGCGAATGAATATATTGTTGACTTGGAAAGCCGCAGTACAACAGGTGTCGCCCGCTAAGTGGACGACTACCCTTACAGAGCATCGACCTTTCGGACTTAGAATTGCGTGACTTACATACTTAGAATAAATCAGCAGAATCTTTAACTTCTTGGAAAACATTATACTTTAAATGCGGAATAAACTGAAAACTTAATAATGTTTACATTTTTGTAACAATACCTACCTAATGTTACTATTTGAAAGGCTAATGCCGCTGTCCGCCATGCTGATTAGATCCTCCGGCATATAATAGACCTCTACCTAGTCAATTTAACACCAAGAGCTTTAGTATAATATTTACTAAGTCCTACATTCGCCGAACGACTCTCCAGATCTGCATTCCTTTGATGCAGCCGGGGAATTTGGAAAAATAAATTATCGTATAAAAATTCAATATTACTATTTCCTCTACGCCCACAAAAACAAACTATTGCAAATACAAAATAATTCTCAGATAAGAGCACAATATGTCTTTAAAGTTCATGCTGTACGTAAATAAATCGGGAATTGTAGAGCAGGATGCACCAATCACGTCACTTCTAGGTAATTGTTCGTAGTCTGCACCGATATTGAACCAATGTACTCACAGTAGTAACGTAAGATCTACACCACATAGTTTTTACAGTGTAGAGCGGAGAGCGGAGCGGAAGCACATCACCCTTTTATTTATTTACGAACGTAATGTATTTAATTAACAATTTAAAATCGCTTGTTAGCGCAGCTCGCTTTCGACTCACTTTCACTGGACGTTCATTATTTGCGATGAAACTGCCAACGCCTACTTATAGTATTTATTGTTAGTTACTATAACGTGGTAGATGACTCTAGTTGTGGTTTATGACCATCCATGATGCGTGCGGTCACAGGTTGCGTTCGTGATAGGTTGGAAGGAAATCGCTGTGATGATTATAATGGCGAGCGAAAGTGAAGATCCAACGTAATTTTGAACAGATTATGGTTGAACGATAAAGTAATTCTATACATCACGTAGTCACAAGATCCGGCGTATCTAATTACTGTACGTTGTTTCTTGATTACAAATTATTTAATATATGTAGCGGCTTTATTGCGCAACTCATGACCACTTCTAAGAAATTGTACAGTTCAAACATTTTCGTGAAACAAAATTCTCTTGAGAACAATGTAACTGTAAGCAACTCGCCTGGACGGGACCTTTTGAAGTAAAAATTCCATGAGTCATATTAAAGTGACATGATACACGAATTTATTGTTATAGGACTGTGAGAATTTTCATGTTTACCTGAACCTGAAAAAAACAGATGGTATTACAAAGGTTACGATATTTGCGTTATTGTTGGTTAACGTTAGTTTTGAAGTTCCTAGAAAGAGTATATGATCAAGTATGGTGTCGTCTCTCTTGAGTGACCCGTGGTCTGAGCATCGTCTTGAGTACGTAATGTAATGAGTCACATTCACATAGCGCACGTCACGCTCCGCCGGGCGGCAGAGGCGGCGCGGGCGCGGCGCCTCAATAAATCCTACTTTTTGTACCAACTTTTTTCATCCACACCTGCTTAATGAACTTGTTGAATGCTATGACACATTATGAAAGGAAGTTGGGAAACCGCACGAAATAACTTTGCTACGACTTTGAAGTGTTTATTAACGTATGCTAATCATATTTCGGGGTGCAAATGTAAACAGTGCGAAATAACAATTTTCCCTTGAGCAATTCTACATTGGTCGCAGGCGAAGCTAGTAGTAGGTAGATACCTACTGAAGATTATTGCAAACTTCTACTTAATTATTTGGTACTAACGTGGGTGTCTTGACCAAGTGAAGTATGATAATCTTGGAAGACATAAATAATCTGCGAATGGAAACACGCGAGCTTTGTCACGACCGACGCAGAAAGAACTTCCGAATATTTAAACATTCGGAAGTCCGTTTCTTAAGGTAAAAGTCATTTGCATAAGCCATTTATTCGAGTCAGTAATCTATAAAAGTGGGTAAACGTTCCATTACAAGAAGGAAATGACCTCCCACCCCCGCCCCGTGTCCTGGATAGATCAGTGGACGTAGTGCCGCGACCCACTTCACTAGCGTTAGAAGTATCGATGAACACCAATATCTATTGGTACAGTACACAGTACATTGTAGGACCTTATGTTATTGGCCCACATTAGGCTATTATAATTTTCCTATGAATGATATATAATGTAGGAAATGAAAATGCTTTGTCATTATTAGGTTATCAATGTTTTCATTGTTAAGATCTTTGAACTAAATTAAAGGTGTCCATGAGCCAACATTTTCCTAAATTCGTTCTACACAACTGAAATTAAATATGACGTCATAATTACACAGGTAAGGTTTTCCTTATTTTCTTGGTAAAGCCTTAATTTGTTGGTATAGCGTGGCTGACGCAGCTTTTTTTACATAAAACCTATAGAATACCTTGATGAATCAAAGCTTTTGTAACGAACGTGTTCAATTTCTGTTTGTGCAGCGCACACAAGCGAGGGAACTAGACTCGGAGGTAATGCAGTATGTGCAGAAACCAGCAGTAGAGTAAGGTTGAGATCAATAGAGCGTAATTTGCCTTAGTTTACATTTTACAAAGTCTAGTCGGTACCTAATCATATGAATATACAAGAATGATCTCAGCCTTAGAGAGTCAGTGTTCCTATGATAATGTGTAATGTCGCGTTGCAGCCATACAGGACAGTCGCTGCTACCTCATGAACGGCGGCGCGGTCGAGAGCTTCTTCATCAGCGAGGACACGCCCGTTGGAAGTGTCATTGGTATGTTGCTTTTACATATATTATATTCCTAACATTTAATGTTTTCTCAGCACAATATCATCAGCAGCTTGTATTAGTCCACTGCTGATCAAATGCTCTCCCAATGCGCGACACTATTGTGCACTCATTGGAGATATTTACCCATCACCACGCTGCTGCTGGGCAAGCGGGTTGGCGATCGCAGTAGCAGATGATTGCTGTTATACGGAAGCTCTGCCCATCCTCCGGTTCTTTCCCTTTGTCACTTCATACGGCACCCGTGGGATGAGTAGGGGTGGTTTTATTCTTAGTCCGAAAACCACACTGCACAATATGCAATATCAACATGAACTGAACTACAACCAACCATCGATCGTCATCTATTATTTATCCGCGGGTAGGTAACGTACCATTATTTGTTTTCACTCGAGAAATTAATGTAACGGTTTCATTAACAAATGCCAATTGTTTGTAATTTTAATACAGTTATACGTCCTACTTTAGATTGCATTAAAAAGCATGAAATAAGAATTTTACGTAACGCGGTAATTTGTTTTAAAATTAACTAAAACATTTATCAAGAAGATAATCTGTAGTTAGGTAGTGGATGTGGTAGTGTAGTTATGTAAGTTAGCAACGAATACTGACCTAATTCAATGCTTCGTTAAGTTAATCGTAATGTACCACCAGCACCACATAAAACTCGGGTATAATTTAATTACTTTCTTCAACAAAAACGTACATACCTAAGTGTCTCCAATCTAGGTATTTCTTCTGAAAATCCAAATTTATTTCTTTAGGGGTAGGTAACTATTTCTGTCACTATCCAGTGTTCATAATACGGGCCACGAAATTTTTTGTTCGGGTATCTCGTGAAGAAGTACCTATACATACGTCAGCTGCAGCGACACCCAAAGAACCGCTGTTGTAGTACGCTATCTACTTGAAGTACGCTATTGTTGAGTGACCCCATAATGTAACCACCATTCCTAATGTAACCCCTCCGGCGCCACAGAAGCAGATTCACTGCCACGGTGCCGTTTGTTGCGTGTCATTCATGTCATCGTGCTACCTACGGGTATATTAAGTTGTAAATTGTAAATGTTCTATCTAGGCACGTTAAGTGTGAATGGAGATCCTTCAGAGGAGCAGGGTGACATAACCCTGCGGCTGCAGGAGAAGGGCGCAGCGGTGGGCATCGCTCCGGGCACCAAAAACTTAACCCTGCTGCGCGCGCTCGACCGTGAAGAGAAACAAGGACCTTCTAATGTGTACGTCAACGTGCGCTGTGATAGGAGGCGGACTACTGACCCGGTTAGTTAATTAAGTGTTGTATTGCCGATGTTTATAATCAACATCATGTTTTAAACTTCCGTAACTTGACTTGGGCAGATTGTTGTTCCGAAAAAAAACAAGCCATTTTAAAAACCTATTCAATTATTATCTTTGATGTCCTGAGTTATATTTCTCTTTTCCTATAGTCTACCTACACCTACATCTCTCAATCCAGAAAAAAACTCATTTTTTAACTAGGTACGTAGTTCAACAAACGATCTCCAACTTGTTCCCTTTCCTATATCTGATTTAAATCTTGTAAAAGAATAATTGTGTGAAAAATAAAATGCTTACTTTACTTTACTTATGTTGCAGAGCTTCATAATCCCGGTATCGGTGCGCGTGTGGGACGTGAACGACAACGCGCCGGTGTGGCTGGGCGCGCCCTACCGCGTGCGCGTGTCCGAGCTCAGCGCGCCCGGCACGCGCGTGGCCGTGGGCGCGCGGGCCAGCGACCTCGACCAGCCCGGCCCGCACGCCACCATACACTACTCCGTGCTGCCCGGCCCGAACCATGTGAGCTGCCTTACCACCTAGATTATCAAGACACTATTCCAACGGTGCACTAACTCATCCTACCACTCAAAATCATTTAATTACAAAATTTACTTCTCAGGAGTACCTCGGGTTCCCTAACGAGTTAGACAGCGTGTTGGTCATAAAGAAGCCGCTGGACTACGAGACCCTCAGCAACTTCACGGTGACCCTGCGAGCACAGGACGCCGGCACTCCGCCACTACACAACGACACAGTACTGCAAGTGCAGGTGTTAGACGCTGACGATCAGAACCCCAAGTTTACACACGACCACTATACCGCGGTGCTGTCTGAAGATGCTAGAGAGGTACGTTGTAATTATGTGGTGGCTGTGGTGAATTATAGCGGAATTACGTTAATTTGGTGATGTTGATGAAAGTAAGAAAAATCCACTCAAAATGAATCCCTCCAACTAATCTTTGGAATCTAAAATAATATAATATTTATTTGTTCTTTAGGGTACAATTCTGTCGACATCTCCGAGTCAGATCTCAGCAGCTGACCAAGACGTGGGCATCAATGCACCGCTGCAGTACTCCACCACCGGAGACAACGGAAGACTAGTGGTCGTTGATAAAGATACTGGCCAGGTAGCTGCCACCAAGCAGCTCATCGACGAGCTCAGTCAACCTGTCACTATCGTCATAAAGGTACAGAAAGACATCGTCATGAAGGCATTTTAACTAATTGCCAGTGGTGGGCATTGTGTAGCACCTCAGAGTTTGATGTAGTGTGTGTAATGCAGTGGTGTTGTGTCGCAGGCGACGCAGGTGGACAACGCGGACCGCTACGCGCTGTGTACGCTGGAGGTGCGGCGCAGCGGCGCGGGCGCGGGCGTGCGGTTCGCGCGGCGCCACTACAGCGCCACCGCCAGCGAGGCCGCGCCGCCCGGCTCCGTGCTGCTCACGCTGCACACCGTGCCGCCGCCCGTGCACATGCACCAGGTACGTTACTGACACCAGCGCTCACGCAACCAAGACCCACCAAACCAACCGTGACCAAAATAATGTCTCTGAACACCCAACCAAACAAATATACCTTAAATATACTTACATATAGATCCATTTCGATGTTCTTATTCCATTCATATTTGATCGTTATAGTCTGAACCCTTGAAATGAAACCATTCTAATACCATAGAACCATCTTATTTCTTTGAAGTAGGTACATTCTAACCATACTTATTGTATATTTCCAGAACAACCTACAGTTCTATGTATCAGACCGTTCATTCCTGGACAAGTTCGCTATCAACAGCGCGGGCGAGGTGCTCTTGAGACGTCCCCTAGACTACGAAACTGCTGACTCTTATCATTACCAGGTCATGGTCACTGATGGAGTCTCGGTAAGTTTAATAAACTGTATGAAAAAGGACATTAATTATCTACTTAATGACACTTCTGTAGCCATGTTGTAGCAAGACCCTCTTGCAGTATATGTGTCACCATCTTAGGTTCTTTCTGTATCGCCACGTCCCCAAAAATGTGGTAGTAGTAACCTTGTCAATCTACGGAAGGTCTGTAGTGTCTACTGAGTGAGAGACCGGCCCCAAGACGATCCTTGCGGGACTTACCTTATTTATCGTACTCCAGTAACTTAGTTTATCAGAGAATATTCTATCAGTATCAGAATCTCCTTCTTTCTTGTTGAATATTTTTCCCGTCTCATAGAGTTTAATTACTGAGGGACGGATAGGAAAGGTAAATTTTTGGCTTGTATAGTAGACCAAAGCCGAAAGCAAAGCCATAGAGCTATAATATAATTTTTCATCTATAATCTTCTTTATGCTTCTGTCATTCGATTTCAAGCTAAATTTGTGGTTTTAATTAATTATTTGACCTTTGAGAGGATTGGCAACAAGCTAATAGCACAGTATAAAGAACCCTCCTTTTTGAAATGAGGATATAAATGAGAAGAGACTTTTCCACGCCAGTTAGAAGTACCTACTCAACCCCCAGAATCAACCCAAATCTAATTGAAAATACCTCGCATTTCACATCTAGGTATTCCAGATTATAATTAAGGTTTAAATTTTGTAGCACTGATGATCCAACTCCATTCTCATTGTACCAGAACGACACGGCGTCAATAAACATAACAGTGCAGAACGTAAACGAGTGGGAGCCGCGCTTCCGCTACCCGCAGTACGAGTTCCGCGTGGACGAGCCGCCGAGCGACGACGTCGAGCTGCTGCCCGTCGGCAAGCTGGACGTGTTCGACGGCGACAAGAGCGACTCCGTCACGCTCACGCTCAGGGGCTCGGACGCTGAGTAAGTTACCTACAAATGAAAATACTGGAAATCACCTGTCTCGAAGTGATGATCTGCCATCGATTCATTGATATCCTACCTAAAGAACCTGAACCTAAGAAACCTGCTCATTCCTTCTACTTAAAGAATGATATCACCAGCTCCTTTTCATTTCATCTCGACCGACTTTTGAACCGAATCAACAATTTTAGTCCCTGACCGTGCTGTGCTGTCATATCCCTCGTAAAAATGCTAGGCCATTTATTTTAACTATATTGGATATTATACTATATTGAAGTGCCTGGGCATGTCTCCATTCAAGCTTTAGAATAATATCACAAGGTACGCGAAGCTTCACTCTACCGTCTTAGGTTGTTAAATCGACGTTTAAAGCAATTTGAACTTTTGATCATCAGAAATTTAGCTTAATTTAATATGGATGGTAAATTGGTAATGGTAATAGAGTTTGTAAAGGAAACCATTATGGTCTATTGTCCTATTGAAGGCTGCTAAATGGTTAGGAACTGTGCCTGGATAAATAACAATAAGTAATAGATAAGCTGTCTTACTAAAGTAATATTGCGGTTTGCAAACTCTTACTAGGCTTTCCCCTGTTTTGTAGAGCTCATAACATAACTACAATACCTTAGCTTTAACGACAACTATAAAGCAATTTAAGATATAAGTGTGATGTGGTCCTAATAATGAACGAGAGCTTGGTTGCAGCATGCTGTACATAAACTCGTCAGGCTCGGTGTTCCTGCGCTCGGGCGCGCTGCGCTCGCTGAACGCGTCCGTGCTGCACGTGGTGGCCACGGCAGTGGACTCGGGCGCTCCTCCCCGACAGGTTGGATTTTTTTTATTATTCGTTTAGAAAACAACCTACAAAACTATCCTGGGTAAACAGTCCGTTCAGGCTGTTAAGTCACCGAGTCCTTTAGCTTTAATATCGCATCGTCTCGCGGTAAGAGGAATGCCCTGCTGAACTGCAGGGTTGATTTACTTGTTCTCGCGTAAGTTTATAATAAAGACATTAACCACGTAATTCCTTGCCAGATTCTTCTCTTTATCTGCCCTTAGAACTGGCAATTAGAGTGACTCTATCTTACTATAAATTCATTCAATAATCGTTTTATCGAAGTGCTTTATATATGAGGGACCTCAGCTCATAAAGTTGTTCACTGAGTTGAGTTGGTTGTCCGCAGACGTCGGTGCCGGTGACGGTGCACGTGAGCTCGCGGCTGCTGGCGGCGGGCAGCCCGCGCGGCGGCCCGGCGGGGGTGCTGGCGGTGTTCGCGGCGGCGCTGGCGGCACTCGCGCTGCTTGTCTGTGCGCTGCTCGTCTACATATACAGAGTGTGAGTCATATCACAGAAAGTTCTCGGTTCGGCACGGCTACGGCAATGTTTTGGTGGTGGCACTTGTGGCACTAACGCTGCTTGTATGTGTGCTGCTCGTCTGCGACGTGTGATGTCGTCGTCTTTATGAATTGGGTGATTTTGATAATTACAAGTGAATTTAACGGCACCAGCTACATGAGTTTTAAAACTTCTTCGGTGGTCATTTCTGTGGTCTGTGCCTGGGCTACGCTGGAACCGCCCTAGTCTGCGGCATTTATTTCATAAAAATTACCACCTAAAAATCTACCCTATAAAAAATAAGTATTTAAATGGAGTAAATTACTTAATCGTAATTATGTTTCCCCAGTCGTCGTAGATCAAAGCGCAGCGCCAGCGGTGCAGGTTCCGGCTACGTATCACACGAGAAGCCTCCTCCCTCGTCCCCCCTGCCCCCCGCGGCGGCCCCCCCGCCCCCCGCGGTGGGAGTGCTCCGCCCCGCGGCGTCGTCAGGCTCACTGTTGAGTGTGAGTGCGGGCGCCAGCACTATACTAGCTAACTCTACGTCTAGCTTGGATCTGCAACAAGATGGCAATGTGGCGCAAGGTGTGCAGCATAATAGTGAGTGTTTTTTTTTACTTATTTTAATAAAAAAGTCATCATTCAAAAGGGCATGTTCGTTCTTTATTTAACCAGAACCTCAGAACAATGTATCGAAAAATATTGTAAGCCATATTTAAAAGAGTAATTGTTGAAAATACATTTTATTATAGGTTTTAGGTACAGTATAAAGGTTTTAAGTAGACAGAGTTTCTGGTTCTTTATGAAGAATAAATAATTGATGTCACATTTGTTTCACGAAATGTCTCGTGTGTATAACTGTTCTAACACATTAAAGTTAATACAGAAATCTTACTTGGTTTATATATATACATATTCCACTAAAACCCAACAGTAATCTTGGAGTTTCTTGCCAGATTCTTAGTAGGCTGCCCTTGGAACTGGCAACTAGAGTCACTCTTATAATAATATTAGAATTTTGACTATTCATAAGTGCCTAAAATGGTCTACATGAAAAAAATATTTTGATTTTGAACCCAATGCGTACCTATCAAATGCTCCCGACCCTATCCAAGTATTGTTCTTATTTGTTTTTAGTCCTCCTTTTCTTGTAGAGTGCTGCAGACGAGATATATACTGCTGCGTCGGAAATTTAATGTGGAGTTCCTATACATTAACTCTTATTAACGCGGGAACTGCATTGATTACGGGAAACAAGCATCCTTCGTAATCGTGTTGCGCAAGTCAACTATTTCGATATAAGTATAAGTAACCAGTTCCCGTCCCCTATGAAGCCCCCAACTTTAGATCTTATATCCTTCAACAGTTTAGTTACGTCGATATTGGCAAACGTATCTGGTAGCTTGCGCAGCTTCTTTGCTACGAACGTAAGTACGTCAGGGTCGATCTCCTTCAGCGTCTTAGGATAGCTTGAAGCTTTCTCTCTCCTTTTTTATGATCTTTCCTCCTGGATTCATGTGAGCTTTGAGTTCAGTGTGGTGATCAAAAACATGGAGTGTTTTGATCACCACACTCAACTCAAAGCTTACAAACTCAACGTTAAAAAATGGAGATAGATATGTTCACCATGCAACAACTACAATTCCAGCAGGCAC
This sequence comes from Protodeltote pygarga, assembly GCA_936450705.2. Classification (NCBI taxonomy): domain Eukaryota; kingdom Metazoa; phylum Arthropoda; class Insecta; order Lepidoptera; family Noctuidae; genus Protodeltote; species Protodeltote pygarga. The sequence continues at coordinate 16,585,924 of OW388253.2, read as the reverse complement.
GTCGTCGACGCGGCAGTCGTCGCGGGGCGCGCGGCGGGTGGCGCCGCTGGACGGCGCGGCGCTCATGTCGGACCACCTGGGCGCGCGCGACGCGGGCCGCTCGGGCGTGGCGTGGCCCTCGCACACCATCCCCGCGCGCGTCAAGAAGCTCAGCTGGGACGACGCCGCGCCGGCCACACAACACAAGGTACGACTGACGAACCAACTACTCTACTTATTCACGCCTAAACCATCCCTGCATGCGGCAAAACGTTCAGCTGGGACGATGCCGTGCCAGTCATCATATAAGGTAGTTCAGCACAAAACAGCTCGGTCGGTCCTGATTGGTAACGAACGAGCTTCTCTACTTACTTCACAACTGGACGCCGCGGGCCACTCGCCTAACTCTCGATAAAGTAGGTATACGGGGAACGTATCCACCAAGACACAGTTTTTTTTATTTTACTGTTTGAGCCGTATCTATGTTATGGTATGGTCATAAAATGTTTGGAATAGTAAAATTTACTACTGAATTCTCGACTACCACGGAACCACGAACGTTTTTAAGTTATTTCTAGATTTTTAGTGTTTTGAAGTAGATTTTATTAAAATGTTTTTAATTTTCAATTTGAGTGGCACATTATTTACAAAGAGGGTGGACAACTAACTGCCCATTGCATGTAATATAGACGCATCGAATTGATAACTTCCTTCAATTTGGAAGTCGGTTTAAAAGAAACCAATTCGTGCCAAATGACTTCAATTTCGCAAATATAATAATATTTGCGAAATTGGACTTAAATCTTCATCTTTATTCTTTACTCAATACTACTTAATTTTCGTCTCACTACTAACCTCACGTTTAGACGTAAACCATTGTAATGTGTGTATAACAGAAGTGCATTTGCAGGGCAGTGGGGAGGCCGTGACGGACGCCACCAACCCCACAGTGGCCGACCACATGAACCTCACCGTGTACTTCTGACCGACAGGGAAGACCACCGTCATGTACCAGTACTAAATAATACAATCCATAACAATGATCATCAAAAAGTGATTAGATTTAAAAATGATCCGACGACGCCTGCCAGGGTGCTAGAGGCAAAGAATGATCAAATTAAAACTTTGGAAGCCAAAAATACAGATAGCCTATCTAAAAGTTACATGAAGGGAATGGAAGCAAAAAATGAGGTTTTATTACCTGGATCAGTAAATGCCACTCAATCTGGTGCTTATCCTACAAAATCTATTGTACCGAGTAGAGACCCACCTGTAGACGCTCTTAATACTGTAGGAATACCAGTTTATAACAATCCTATACCCATGGAGCATCATTATTTTGGAACTCATCCTGTACCTATAAATCATCACATGCCAGCTATGCCTCATCCTACACAGTCTAACTATCCAACTATGGTAATGGGTGTACACCCGAGTCACGCGATAATGTTCAATAAATCGAACCAATCAATAAATCATCTGCCTAATAGTCATCTTATACTTGCGTCTAAGACAAAACCTAAGACAAAGCATCTTAAACCTCCTGGAAATAGAAAGCTTAAAAGTGTTCCAGTTACAATTCATCCTATGTCACCGTCAATGTACCCTGTACAGTCTACAAGTCAATCAGCTATGTTCCATCCAGTGCCAAATTATGCTTTACCTGCTAGTCACACTCAAATGCCACTACGACCCTTGTCTCCGATGAGATATCAGTATAACCCACATGATCAACTCAATCAAAGGGCTTTGAATGATCAGAGATATCCTCCGACTGCCCCAAGATACAGCCTTGAAGAATCACCTTCTCCATTAGGTTCATGTAAGGTACCACCTGCATACGCTACAATAGATCCAAAGAAACTTCGTACGAGACACATTGCACCGGCTGTGTTTAAACGCAAGGGTATAGCTAACAATCAACAATATCAATTGTTATGAGTGTGAGCGATATCCAAATGAGTTAAACTGCTTCAAATGGGCTAATCAATAATCCCCATCTTATAATCAAGTATTTTTTTAAGGAATTGTAAATAAGATCGATACGAGTGGGGTTTGACCCGGGAGACTCACCGATCCGATCTTTACAATCTTAAAATCAAATTTTGCCTATTTTTGGCTTCCAATAGTTACTAATTTCCAAAGATTTTGTTAATTTCTCATGCTTGTCTAGGCATATTTTATTGACGAAATTAAAAAGAAGAAGATAATGAATAAGGCTGTGGTAATCTTTTTACCATTTAGGTAACTAATTACTAAATAAATAATTATTTGTAACATATTCCTATCAAATGCAAGTTATCGAACTTAATTTAAGTGTTAATATTATTATAGCAGACTAAAATTTTGTACTTACTAAAATTATAGAAACATGTAAAATAAATTATATTAAATTGTAAAATTGATTGTTATAAATTAAATTAATTAAGGGATGCTGTAAATAATTAAATAATTATAATAAATTTGTTGAATTCGTTTAATGTAATGTCTAGGAAAATATAGACGTTGTTATAAGAAATTTTGTTACAGGTTACTTTAAGCTGTGTTGCCAGTCTGTACAATCAATCAAGTACATAGGTACATTTGATTGTAAATCAATTGAATGTGGTAACTGCTTAGTTAAGAAACTTGTTTACAAGTGATTTCGATGAAAAAACATTTTATAATATAACGACTTAATTTATTAGATAAGCTTGTACGAACTGTTATTATAATGTTTTGTTTTAATTTTTTGTCTTATTTTAATACCTAAGTACCCATGTTTAAGAGAAATACGAAAAAAATATTTGCGTCTTTAAAACTTTCAAGATCGATTCGGTTCATATTCGGTTAAACCAAATTGATCTTAAAGGTTATAACGACGAAAAATTCCACAGCCAGGCAAGGGTGCATATCTGCACTTACTTATTTATCTTATTGTCCGATGTTGGTGGAACCTTCAATATTTATAGGACAGTAGGAAGTTAAAACAAGTCAATGAAAAAAAAGAATATACGGAAAAGAGGAAATAATATCTTTGAATCCAGTCTTTTTCATATAATATACAGATACAGATATTACACATAATATACCTACAGATTATTTATTTATTTATACTACACGGTACCTATAGGGTACATAGCTGATTATAAATTTGTTTGTTATTGGACAGCAAAGCACCTGCACCTGGCTATATTATTAAAATCTTGTACATTTGCATGGTAATTGTAAACGTTATTCTTGATTTCGGGTTTTCTGGTTTTTTTCCTTCCGGGGCATTCTTATCATATGTATATGCACGCAATGCGGACACTAAAGTTCAAAATTATTCTTATTCAGTAAATTTTGTATTATGTATCTACTCGTTCAATGGCTACATTAAGTTGGTCAATACTAATAAACTACAACATTAAAGCGGCGTTGGTGTTCCACAGGGTAGTATAACGGGTCCACTATTATAAATTTTACGTAGAAGTACATTGGTTATTATACTAAATCTCTTGTACTTTACCAAACTGTTTTAAGATGTAAACAAATCCTCATATAGCAATAAGACATTACAATGCACTGGAAGATCCTAAGTGGGTAGGTCCTTCAAACACGATTATGATTCATCTGCTGGACAGATAAAATCTTATGAACAGATTTAAATACACCATTAAACTTTCATTTTATGAAGAGAAACTTGACGGCATTTGCGAAATAAAGTACAGGATCCATAAGTTTGTTGTTATGAGTCACGGCGCATGCGCGCGGCGGGGCCTTATGAGTGCTTATGACCTTGTAACGAAAGTTGTACCAGTGTTGTAGTTGCACAACTTACGCTCGGCATTGAGGTGCGCGGGAGCATTGCTCGTGCTACTCTATGTGATGTAACCAGTATGCTTGTTTGCAAGACAAAGTGGATCTAATAGATTTATAGGTCATAGTACGTAATAGCTATGCAAATCATCATCATCATCATCCTCCTATCCTTATTATTCCCAAACTTTGAGAATTACTTGCCAGATGCAGCTGCATATAGGTAAGTTTTCTACGGAGCGACTGCCTATCTGACCCCGGCAACCCAAAGGGTATTTTAAAGTTAGATCAGTTGTCAGAATTTTATGAAGGTACTGACTCCCTATATCGACTGCCAAAGATCTTTAGACCCATTGGTCCAATCCATTGGTTAACTCCATTGCCATTGCCATTGCTTAAAATGCTTTTTAAGGCACGGAGCAGGTGATAGTTAACTTATTATGCACATAACTTACGAAAAGTCAGAGGTACTTTAGGTTCGAATCTAAGACCTCTGACTTGCCAGTCAATGATAACACCAGGCTATCCCTGCATAAGCTCTATCACTGTAAAGCAGTGCAAGTGCTTGGTTATATTCTGAATGCAGTTCTACTCTACATTTATATCTACCAGTGAATACAACGAAATCTTCTTGAAGAAGATCATTATTATAACCACCTCAATTTTGTATTTACTTATTTCTTAACTTAGCAAGTGGCTACCCCGCCATACAACCGGAACACAGCTGTGTTTTGTGGGTATGCGGACACTGGTGCTTGGCGGCCGAATAACGGAAGGAGCAGTACTGGTACGCAACCAGACGTAGGTACAATAAATAATGCACATCTATATAATATCATTAACACATAAGTAATACAGTGTTCCTTTAATGAAGCTGTAGCGCCTGCAGTTTGGTACGTAGAGGACCGATTGGTCAGCAATGTTTTTAAAACTCATTGTTGTTCACAGTTTTACAACCGGCTGAGCAATTATGTCTTGCATGCAAGTCGAGCATTTGTTGAGTCATTCAGGTCAAAATATTATTCAGACTAAGTGGTTCCTACAAATGTTAGTAAACACTTTCTTGCAGGTCTGTGTTGACGACATTATCAGGAAAAAACATTTGATACGGACGTTAAATTATCACTGTAGAAAGTATTATGTAGGTATTCTCGGAATTATTATGAACATTGAATGCTAGGTTCGTTGAGTTAACTTCACCTGGATTTCCTTTGAATGGAAACGTTCATTTTAATGTTTTCAGGTGGTCAATGCCAAGTGCAACTAGATCGTAAACACCAGTCGTTATTGTCTCTACATCCGCAAAATTGGTCAAAACATACAAACCTCACATATACATGCAACATTCCCCACCTTCTCCCCCAGATATACGAGCACACACTGAATTTCTCCGCAGTGTCGGCACTAGGCAGTACGCGGCTAACAGACCGACCGGCCGATCCGCTCTCGACTCTGCAGTAAAAGTGATATTAATGCTAAATATTATCATTCAAAAGTGTACGCTGACCACATCGAGGAGCTAAGGTACGTTGCTACTCACTTTCCAATTCTGGATATTTCTGCGACTTGCGATTATGAATATCGAAAAGAAAGTTTATATTATACATCTATGAACAGCTTGTTAATATTGGAGTATTTATTTAATTTTAAAAGAGTTAATTAAGTTTAGTTTGCACGTAAAATTAATTTCGTCTTCGACGTTTAATAATATAAACAACAAAATAGTGTAGTCTGTTGACTCATATGCTATGAGGAAGTTGATCTTATTGAGCTAAGTTTACCTAAGTATGTGTTGTAGATACTTACCTTCAGTCTAATTGTACATAAGATTTAAATGTTGCAAGTACAGTGCACTTATCTGGCTAACTTTATCATCTCAACCAAAACGTTTTCAGTAGACATTTATTTAAATCTAGTCACTCACAGTAATAAATGTATTAAAACCGGTATAAGTTCCAAGGAACTGTAGTTGCATCCTGTTTGGTTGGAAATTCCCCGGCTAATGTAGTATTGATGTAATCCTTGTTTACCTGTGCGGTTCGAGTATCGTCGGTCGCTTTCACCGGCGCTTGCGCAACCGTAGCGGCCGCGGTGAACCCGCGCTGACCCTGCACGTAATATTGATAATCTTCGCGGTGGATGCGGTGACTCATATTGTAATGTAGGCTAAACGAGAATAAAGTGTTGGGTGGGTCACGGACATAGTTGTCAATACGGTTCTGTGTACCTGTAATTTACCTAATATGGGGATTCTGCAACATCACTAATTCATATGTATAATAGATGTAACTTACATAGTATCAACTGGCTTTAATAGATCAGGCACGAATATTCTAGTGATCAGCTCTTTCACCCACATAATCTAGAAGTAGAATACTTACGCGTTACAATATTCCAGATGTCGCGTGTTGCAACCGCGGCGGTGGTCTTGCTGCTGTTAGCAGGCCACATTACGACAGAAGAGAACAAAACCATAGATCATGTGGAGGAGTCGTGCGCGCTTCACGACGACGCCGGACCCTGGAGTGTGCTGTTGCAGGAGTGGGCCCTGGGCGCCACTGAACACAGCAGCAGGCACGGTGAGTAGATATGTGTGGCATACCTATCTACCTTACTGATTCGTTGTGCCGTGGTTGTAGCGTCAAAAATAGAATTAAACCGTATAAATCTCTACTTTTATCGACCTGTTTACTGTCTCTGCCCGTGTCGTGGTGGCGCCTTGCTTACGGACCCGCCTTGCAAGTGCGTGGGTGTGAGTTCGAACCTGGCATGTACTAATGTGACTTTTTTAATGTTATACCTATGTACTTTCTTAGTTAATCGAAGACACCACTGACTAACGGTGAAGGAAAACATCGTAAGGAAACCTGGACTTTAATTGTCTGAAATCGCCAACCCGCAGTGAGCTAGCGTGGTGATTAATGCTCAATCCTTCTCTGTATGAAAAGAGGCCTTTGCCCTACATTGGGACAGTTACAGGCTGATTTATTATTTATTTACTATACCTATCTATTACGAAAGTTATTTACAGAGATGTTCGAAGCCGCTATAATCCTTCACAAATATTCATGAACAATATCACAATATCTAATCACCAGGTCGCATAATGGCGCTCCCACCAGCTCAGGGTTACTACGTATCAGATCGTGTGGACGGTCCAATGCTGTCGCCTCCCCCCCTGCCCCAACAACACATGTCAGCCCCACATCACCACGCGAAGCATCCGAACAAACCCAATTATCCAGCCTCCGGCCCAGGCTCAGTCCCCGGCGGCCGACCTTTCGACGAGTGGCAGCACTCGCCGCCTCTGCCGCCGAACACCGGGAAGATCGTCAACAGACCACCCAATCCCTACAAGGATAAGTTCAAACCTAGTTATGTGAGTGTTAAGATCGAACTTTTATTTAAAGAACGGCACTGCCCGTTTGCTTAACTCAACTCTAAGGTCTCAGCGAAGATTTTAATTAAATCAGTTATTTTTCTCATTAGCCGGCACCAGGTCAGCCAATTCCAGTTCACCATAACACTGGAGCGCACCTCGTGGACCGAGTGGATGAGAACCGGCAGCCGCCTCAGAAACAGGTCTCTGAGACCGACCTGTACCTGCTTGGAGCTATAGAGAAGTTGGTGTATAGAGCCGACCTCATGGAGAAGCGGCTCCGAAAAATGGAGGAGACCGTGCACTACCTAGTAGCAGGAGTTGATACCAAGCCGGGTGAGAGATTGTTTTATTTTACCTACACAGATTCATAAGCGTGCCACTACACTAAGAGAGGATATCTGGGAATGGGGGAGAATTTAAGGGGTAAATACGGTACCTAATATAACAAGTTCTCTTTTTATAATGAATTGAAACAGACCAATATCTGCATGTGATTGACAAGGCTTACTTATACTTTGTTGTAAAAAATAAATCTGATGACTTGGCTTTGGCAAGGACAAAATCAGAACTGATTGTCATGTTTGACGAATTATACTACCTCGTCTGAGATCTAGAGAAGGACAAAGGCTAATTTTATGGGATACACTTGCAACAAATATGTAAGTTGTAGGTACTTAGGGACTATGATAGAAGTGTTTAAGTGTTTAGCGAAATAACGAATGCGATCACACACCACTAATTCCCTCTCGTAATAAAAATAACAGGCAGGTGGGTTGGTACTCCATTCAGCATCTATGTTTATGATTATATAATTAGTATCAATAGCATGTATTATCTTCATACCAGCATAGCGGACAGCTGATATAGATTACATTAACATTATTAGATATACAAATCACTTTCGCCAATCATTCGAGAGAAAGCGGGCGGTGTAAATGTCAGCGCGTATGTAACATTCGTATTTATTTGAATGTTAGCAATTTGCAACAGATGGTAGATACAGTTTTCTTCTCGGGCCGAATTCCGGCTTCAATTAGATCAGATGATGCACCTTTAACCGAGCCTCATTTTAGACTGAATGAAATTTTAGATGCACCTGTCTACGAACGACGACTAAAGCCAAAATTAAAGGCTTAGCTTAGCTTAACTTAGAACTATGAAGTACGAACCTATTTCCAATACCAATTTATTGCAACTAAAAGTGCGTGCCAATGCAGTGTTGCAAAGAATTAGTGGCAGGTAATTGTAACCTTTAGTAACGTGATATCTAGTTTAGTGGTTTGATCGTTGAACTCCCCAGTCAAAGGTCGCAAGTTCGAAACCCAGGTACGCAATGACTTTTCGGATTCATGTGCATATTTAAAACTAGCTTTTGCCCGCAGCTTCGCCTGCGTGGATGTCGAACCAGGATAAAATTTATATTTTTTGTTAATCCAGGATATATGGTTTTTATGTTTACCGAGTTTTATTCAAATCAAAAGTGCTTAGGTAACAAACATCTTCACAAACTTTTATTAGTGCAGATTAGTAATGACATGATATGACAGTTCAAGTCCCGCCCAAGTCAGTTGTTTTTGCGAGTTTCTTATTAATTATTTTCATTTAATAAGCAAAACATGTGTTCATTGTTTATAAAGGGAGGTAATAGACAGTTAACCCATCACGCTTGTCTATTGCGGGTTGATGGGTGTGCAGTAAGCTTTCTTACTCAGCCTACGATTGCTGTCGTTAACGGTTGATTTCAGCCGTTCTTCCGCCACCAATCAAAACTAATATCCTGCACTGATATTAGCATTATGCCATCCAGACCGTTTAAAGCTACAGCTCATATGCTCTAGGTGGTACGTCACATTTTAACGCCTACACTGGTCCACACTGGCTCTGGATCGAGATACGTGGAAGTCAGAGGGAGAGGCCTTTGCCCAGCAGTGGGATGATATGGGCTGACAGTAACAGTAACAGTAAGCAAAACATGTGCATAAACATTTAAATTATCCAAAATATTTATTATTGAAAACATTATATATTGCCGTTACATTAACTCGTTATTCCCTATAATTACAATTAATCAAATATATTAATTTTTCCCTTCATTATTTAGCTTTCATTTAAGAATTTACTTACATTATGTATTCTCTGTCAGCTAGATATATAGAACTATATACTATATAAATACTATATAGAACTATATAGATCTATATAGATCTAGCTGTGTACCATAGTAAACTTGTAATATTATGAGGTATTTTTTTAAATATATCGTTGTGCACATTTGAGAGCAATTATTCCAACAAAGATTAGTTTTACATTTAAGTCTAACTAATTTATAGGGCAAAAGTTAAGAGTGCGCTTCGCATATTTTATTGCATAATGTCAGACCAAATAAAGCAAAACCCTATGTTAAAGAACAAAAGTTTCGCATCAATTTCAAACCCGAACCAGGATATTTAGAAAAACATACCAACTATTTTGTTTGTAGTTTTACTCTCGGTAGCTAAAATGCCTACAGAGAGTCAGGACTGGTGACCCGAGAGCAAGCGAAATACAGTTGTCTATATGAGGAGAAGCTGGTCCTGAGATCGACACCCGCAGACTTCAGTGTCTACCTCTGCGACTTATTGATTATCGTGGCGAAACAAACGCCCACAGGAAACTACACTCGCTTAAATTGAAAGGGATAATTGTGGAGAATTAGTGGTACGTGGTATAAACAATACTGTCACGCCAGTACCGAAACCCGTTAGAATTTGCGCCTTGATGATGTTTCTCTGCAGATAAATTACATTAAGCCGGGTCCCTTTACACAATTTCGAAGGCGTTAAGTTCCGAAGAAGCATAATCGGGACACCGACCTTCAACTTAATGACGTCCGTCGGAAGTCCACTTGCAGTGAGGGAATTCAGGAATTTTACAGAATAATGAGTGGCGTCATCTTGATTGACAACAGTGTTTTATAAATGTGTAAAACACTTCATTCCCTTCCATTTATAAAAGAATGCATTCGTTGATTGCTGCAGCTTGATTATTTTTGGGCGTTTTGAGTTGGAAAATTCTTGAGCATGTGGATTACTACTCAGACGCCCATAATTATTGTCAAGCTCAACTTATGAATACAGGATCATAAAAATAATCGTTTCAAAGAACCATTCACCTCATCAGCCCCAGTTCCTCGCGTCACCACAGGCAGCGTTCAGTGGAAATTGCCGCTGAACATAACTGTGACACCACCCATTATGTGTTGGTTCCTACGGATGTCTTTTAGAGTTCTGTGTACCGCATCAACTGCTTTTCTGTTTGCCATTATACATTCATCCCATCATACGATCAAAGAACAATTCTTAAGCAAATGCCTGCCTTGTCACTATTTCGTGACACATCACAAACAGGTGTTTCGTTGCTCTGTAAATTGATGGGAATCCTAAACATGGTGTGCGCTGTTTTGTCACCAGAAAACAACGTGGCAGTAATCGCCGAAGACGCTACTGCAATTGTAATTTTGCCCTGCCTCCCTGCAAGGATGCCAGTGGTTATAAATATTTTTCCTGTCCCATCAGGAGTATCCAAGAAAAATATTTTTCCTCAGATTTAAATCGACTCCTAACGCCATCTAGTTAAGAAAAAGGAAACATTATGTTTTAAATAATAATAATTTTAATGCTTCAAATTAAAGCGGATTTTTTTTATAAGCTGAAATTTTTAAAAGTATAATCCCACACGATGCGCGTTGCTTCCTTCGGGTTTCAAATTGAAATATTTAAAAAAGAATTCCGCTGATCTAAATAGACTCTAACGCCATCTAGAACACTATGTTTTAAATAATATAAATTTTATAAATGTTTCAAATTAAAGTGGTGACGTTTTTTACATACGTACATACATAGACTCACGCCTGTTTCCCAGAGGGGTAGGCAGAGACAACGGATTTCCACTTGCTACGATCCTTCCATACCTCGTTGCATATACGTTTTTTATAAGTTGAAAAATTATTAAAAAGCATGTTTCCTTCGGGTTTCAGCCGGTAAGTAATAAAAGTCATTAAGAATGAAATACCACAAAAATACATATTAATTTCAATGACAAAAAAAATACAAAAGAATCCACAAAAAGTTTGCGGAACTGGGGATCGAACCCAAAGCCTTACACTTCCAAGGCGTTCGCCCGACCGGATGACTATGAAGTCTGTTGACATGTAGACAAAATAATCGTTCCTAAAAGATATTATTATGTTATGTTATGTAATGTTTAGCTCCTTGTGGATATAGCGTGATAATATTTTGTAAATTGAAATTTAATAATATTTTTCCCAACAACAACAACAATTCTGCAGCAAATTCTAGAAATACGCTGCTTACTACAATACTGCTCATCCCCCATAATTATAAACGTAATAATTTATACCCTATAAGTTGACTAAGAATTTAAAAAGTATATTTGCCGAATTTCAACTAAATCTGTCCAGTAGTTTTCGCGCCAATCAATTACATACATACTTCGTTACGATTTTATTATATGTATAGATTAAGAGATTTATTTTTCTACGGTGTGTGCCATGTCAGAGGTCTTTAAACTCGGACACCAGATTATTCATCAACCATACAATGAAGAAGAATAAGCAAAACGTTTGCTTAGTGAAAATTGGAGTGGGATTGAGATTCAAGTTCAGGCCTTGTGTTGATACCTATAAAAAGGTTTTTTACCGTTTCTTATGTACCTATTTTACTTTGCGTGCAGAGCCATGTGCGACGAACTTCACGCGCGTTGGTGAGGGCTGCTACCACATGTCGTCGGATGCACTTAACTGGAAGGGCGCCAACTACGCGTGCCGCCGACTGAAGGCGAACATGTTGGAGGTGGACAGTGACCACGAAAGGAACAAGCTCACCTCGGCTCTGCTCAACGATAAACGACTCAGAGGTTGTAAACCTTGTATATTTTCTTATACGATTATGTTCTTTTTGAGAATTTCATATTATCTTGTCTATCTATCATGTTTTGAAAAGTACGCACCATCCTAGGTGGGTTCTACTCTATTGTTTAGCGAATTACTAAAAAAAATATAGGAAGGTATCTTATGTAACTGTAACCAGGAAGTTGTCATTGAAATCAGCGTAACAAGGTTTTGTATCTAGGTAAGAGGAGCATTTACCAAAACCAAATTGAGGAATTAAGGGTAGGTACTCGCAACACTCGCTTGAGTGTCTTTTATATGACGTCAATGCAGAAAGGGAACTTGAAATTGGATGGTAGCGGGCAACGATAAGCTAGTTAACAGTAAGAGTTGCCGGGTTTTAAAATTTCCTCTAAATTCAATTAAGGCTTTTCGTGGCCGTAAAATGTATGAAAAAATTATTATGTGACTAAACTATGAATTATTTTGAACTATGAATTATGTTTTAACATTCATTGGTAAGCGTGTGGCATACGACAGACTTGTACAGTGTAGGTATTGCAGGAGCGCGATAGCATGGCATCCACTGTTGGTTTGTGGCCAAAAAATTGCATACCAAAGATGATACAATATTTATTATCGTTCTTTCTTTTGTAGGCGGAGACTTCTGGACTGGTGGTCTCAACCCTGGTCTGCTGTGGATCTGGTCACATTCGGCTCGGCCTGTGGTCAGCAACAGTACTGCGGAGGCCGGAAACAGTACGGTGACGCACATCACGGGCGACGGGCGCTGCCTGGCGTGGCTGCACGACGCGGCCACCACTCGCTACGTGTTCCGCGGCCACGACTGCGCGCTCCGCCATCGCTACATCTGCGAGAAGGAAGAGGACGACACCAAGCTCAGCAACGAAATAGCACGAGTCGCCAGGAAGATGGCGGACGGAAGGAAACCAAAGATATTGTGGTCCGACAGTGATGATGAAAAGTGAGCGAGTGGCTGTCTGATATTGTTTAGTATGATTAGGCCCCTAGTTAACGTGACGATTTCCACCTCCGCCGCGCCGGTGCCGGCTAAGCTTGTACACAGGCAGGCGTTTTTAACAAACCCCCCTAAATAAATAAATAAACCCCATAGAGTCCCATACTTAACTGACTACCGGACGTAGTCTCGGCGGAAAGCCGTCTCGTTAGCAAGGGCCTTTAGGTTATAATATTAATTTATTGTAATTGACCTAGTAATGTACAGTCGTAGACTGAAGGTGTTTACCGTTCTAATGTGCTAAATTGCTTGCACGTTTAAGTTTCGCACGGTAATATGTATTTTGACACAGCATTTTAGAGCTTATTTAATTGGGCTTAGGAAACGAATTTGAAATGTGGTAAACTTATCTCAGGACCGAGACTGTATATTTAGGTACCTACCTACATTTATTGTCGCGTTTTCACTAATATAAGTTAGTGTATCAAATAAGCCAAGATTTAAAACTATGTTAGATGAAAACGCGAATATTCTATTAACGTTGTGTTATGAAATGTTTGGGTAAAAAGAAATAAACACAAACATTTTATACTATCTTATATTCCTATAATATTTACAAAGTTATAAGAAATCACAACAAAATAACTTATTAATAAATAAATATTTATTTATTTACCGACTGCTACAGACCTCGTTATGCAAAAAATAAAGCTTACAATTTTATTCAAACATGTTTGAATTTGGCCAATATTGGCTAACAAACTGGCCGAAAAACAATGGCCATTGAATTATAACAAGTTGCGAATGACCACTGCTATGTGACATGTTTCATTTATTGTATTACCAACGGAAAAGTGAGATCAGTTTCCCGCTACAATAAATACTTAGGCCGAGATAAATAAACATTACTCGGCACGAGCTTTGGCTCAGACATGTTCCCGTCTCTGTCTTGCAGTTGAAGTTTGTCAGTTGCGCAACAGTGACAGCGGATAGTTACCGTTCGTTAACTAAACTTCTAAGTAACGTTTATGTATCTCGACCTCAGCACATTTATAGTGACTTAGTAGAGACGGCACATGAAGGACACTTTGAATTTCGGTGTGAGACAATAATGTAACAAGTGCCTTACCAGCTAAGAGAGGCGCAAACATCGTTGCAAATATAAACAAATGATTGCTTCTAACAATATAGAAGAATATCAATGCAAAGGAAGTAGATATGATGCCATTCGAATCGTGGTTAAAGCAAAACATTTTTTGTACTTACAGTGTTAATAAACAAATTAGTATGAAACATTCCAATTAAATAGACAATGAAGCCCTGAGAAAAGTTCTGGTTGTCCTGTTGATAACACATAACAATTAAAAATAATCGAGTACGTACTTGTACTTGTGCGTTAGTCTGTAATGCACATTGTGTAACATCCAGTCGTTTCCTCAAGGGCTTATTTTGCATTGTTGAGTTTTATTAGCAAAGTTAACTAGCGTGCCAAAATATACTAAGCTTATTCGAATTGATTTTATTTAGCAAATAAATTTTGGAGATCAAATATATGAAACACAATAAGTTGTTACGAATAAGTAATAATAAGAAGAATAAAATGGTTTTTTAAAAGAATGTCTTTGATAGATCCCTAATTTTCTGATTGACTTACAGATGAATTTGATATCATAAAATGTGTAAAGTTTAATAAACAAAATGACATTTCGCTGAATCAACATGTATAACTGTAATAATAATTATTATTTGTGACTATATCATTTTTACTTTACACATAGAATGACGTTCCCTGTCGTTGCGAGTACATTCAGCATTAGTTGGCTACGCGTGAATGATACAATATATACAATTGGGTGGACGTCATAGTTTTAAACATTGATATAAGGTGCAAATCACAGCAGAAATTAATTATTATTGTACCTGTGATTAAACGCAGTCTTGTGAATTGAACTATCGTAAATATGAAAACAGTAACCGATATTGAAGTGTGGCGAAGGAAATTTGTTTGACGTAATTCTGTTACCAACACAGCGTTCATGGTGTGTATTCGGCGAGGACCATTGGAGTAAAGAGTATTATTAGGCATCATTTGGTAATTGATTTGAAACGATCGTAGTAGGAAGGAGAATAGGTTACAATTATGGGATTGTCCGATACCGACACTGATCCATCACCGATATTTTTAATTTTTACGATAATTGGTATCGGAGATATTAATTTGTTGGTACGTTATATTTGCAGATTTCATGTAAGTTCAGTCGTATTTGAGGGATTATTTTCAGTAGAATCTCTTGTATTTGCGAATTTGCTTTTTTCCGATGGAAGTAATTTATGTTTCAAATAAAAATCTCTAATATAAACATAAATAATATTAAAATTAACTGTGATACTTTTTCAATATTTTAGTGGAGAAAATATAATAAAATGTATGATTTTTTTTAACAGTATCGGTATCGGCGATACCTTCTTGTATTAGTCAGTATTAGTATCACATTGGCAGATTATTATTGTAGTGTAACGTTGCATCCCTGGATACAATGTCGCAGAACAAACTTTCTGCCTGGCGTTGGCGGTTTGATTGCGTACAAAACAATTTAGTTTTAAAAACATTCGCGATTCAGTTACATCGACCGTACGTTACAGAGTTATTGTACAAGTTGCAGTCCGCGCCCCATAGTCCTAGTTGAAGTGGAACTTGAACTGGAAGGGGCTGCCGTGCTGGAAGTGGTGGAAGGGGTTGTGGAAAGGTCCGCCCTGTCCTCGCTGCGCCTCGGGGTCCAGCGGGTCGGCGCCCGCGTCGAACTGCGCGCGCTTCTCCGGGTCCGTCAGCACCTGCACCAACATACACTTATCGATAGCCTTCTTTTCATTCATTTGTAGTAATCAAGGAAAATAGACTTTATTCAACATTTTGAGTACTTAGGTAATTATGGAAAATTGGTGTATGGCGTGTGTTTAATTTAAATGTTTGGGCATGTACGAGAATGTTTTGTTTACAACAATAAATAATTATCGAATTTGTAAAATAGTAAGTGTGTCGCCGCATTTCGCGCTCATTACAAAGCGACCGTACCTCTTTAGCAGCCGCGATATCTATGAACTTCTTCTCAGCTAGTTTCTTCTCGTCACCCTGGAAGTTATCTGGATGCCATTTCTGCGCCGCTTTTCTGTACGCCTTAATAATTTCCTGCTTACTTGCTGACCTAAAATAGATTAAGCACACAAATTTAAAACAATACTACATTGTATTACAAAGGTGGTGAGTAAGTACACAATCACTGTCAAAGGGACATTCAAAGCCCGAGCCACAGGCGAAAGGTATACCAGAACGACATACAATGCTTTTCATCATACTTAAAAAGAAATAACGTACAATAATGTATGCAAATAAACTACAAAAATGGGGGGTAGGTACCGCGCATTACCTACGTTTACGAACATAAGATATAAAATTATGAATATACATAATTATCGTAAAAAACATAATTTTTGATAGCACAAACACCAAAATATTTTATCGTCTTTGACATATCTACTACAAATACTTAACAATAGTTTGACAAACAAACATACCTCTTAACATTCAATATTTTGTAGTAGTCTCTCTGTTCAGACTGCTTCTGTAGTTTCTGTGCTCTACTGAGGCCGTCCTTAGCACGTTGCAAAGCTTCCTCAAGTTCTAACGCCTCTTTGAATGACTGGATGGCTGTAAAATATATGTATTTTATTTTTTTGTGAAATTTTTACATGTTTTAGCACATGTTAGCTTATTAAATATAAATATTTAATAAGAAATTTGAAAATCCCTCCTTCAAATCCCATCCGTATCAGTTGTTTTTTCAAATTTCTTATTAAATATTTATAATTATATGTATTTTGTTAATAATAGTAGTGATAATATAATAAACTAGTATAGTGCAGCCCTACACGATGTAACGTACCATCGTCGAACATGTCGAGTCCGAGCAGCGCATCGCCGCGGTCGCACAGCACTCGCGCATCGCGCTGTATCTCTAGCGCGGAGCTGCACGCTGTTAATGCTTCTGTATGTTGTTCATCCTGCAAACATATACATAATATAATGTTAAGGAAATCTCTTCAGTAGGTTAAATCGTGACGTGAAAAGCTGCACAAACCAGTTTGTACGTTTGGCTACTGGGACGGAGTAATGTAGCCGGGGCAATAGACGTCATAGTGTTACCACAATGACGTCTAATGCCGTGGCTTATCTAGTCTTACGACTAGTGTTCGCCATGTCATGTTAGGAGTACACGAAATATACAGTTGTATACACAACAATTAATTTTGTCAGCTTAGAATATGGTAAACGTCAGAAAGTTTTTTATTAACTAAATACAAACCTTGGCCAGACAGCTACAGAGCCACTTCCTGGCTTCGAACACGACCAGTGTGACCTCTTCCTCAAGGTTCAGCACTTTGTTGGCGGAGCTGACGCAGCCCGCGAAGTCTCTGGCCTCGGACAACTCCTCGCATTCCAGCAGCAGCTTGTCCACTTTCTTTACTTTCTTATAGAATGGGAAGCACTTCTTGTGTTCCGGGTCTAGCTTTAAGCATTCACGGATTTCCTAAGGAGTTGCAAAAAAGAAGGTTATCATTTGTTTAATTGATAATTTATTCTATTAGATACTATATACAGATTTAAATGCCCGCAATGGACACAATAGATATTTATAAGGACTGACAGAAATGGATAGAATAGAGTATGAAAGGGAGAGATGGTGTCTCCCTGCCCAGCCAAAATTCTCCCCCGCTAAAATTCTCCTACTTTTCCAAACCCCCACCTCTTTTACCTATACCCCCTCTCTTGCAAAATCTCTCACACCTAATATACCTTCTCCTTTTATGATCCTCTTTCCCATCAATAATTCCCTTCCCAAAGATTCAAAACGAGCCAGGTGACCGATTCCTTATTTAATCGCGACCTAGATATTTAGGAGCCAAATGGCTTCTATTCAATCAAATGCAGTTAAATATTAGTTTCTACAAAGCGACTGCCTACGTCGTTAGGCGACGTGAATCCATGACATCAGTTGCGCGTGCATACCTTGAGTGCATCGCTGACATGTCCAAGTCGGTACAGCAGCGTGGCCAGGCGGTAGTACCCGTCCGTGGAGTCTTGCTGCAGACGATTCACTGAGCGGATGTCCGACACCGCCGAGAACAGGTCGTTCTGCAACCAGTCGAGAGTCGATTAATAAAGGAATATAACAAATATCACTGACATCATCATGGAGCAGGATTCGAAGCTGCGACTTTCAAAGTCCATCAATGACATCTCACCAGCGCGATGTAGCACTCGGCCCGCAGCTGGCGCAGGTGCGCGGACCAGGGCGACTCGTCCAGCAGGCGCGTGGCCAGCTCCACGGCGGCGCGGTAGTCGTTGCCGCGGTAGTACGCCTCCACCAGCCGCAGCTCCGAGATCAGCTCGTCGATCTTGTGGTACTGGCTCTGCGCCTCCGAGTTGTACGGGTCGGCGTACGTCTGGGGACATGTTTAGCGGCAATGGTAGCTGCATCTTATAATTGCAGACGAATTATAAAGTAGTGTCTGAGCGGTAATTGGTTCCTGAATTCTGCTCGATAAATAAACCGATCTCATCGAAGTCATACTGATATCTACGTACCTATCAAATCGCACCCATCTTAATTTTTAAAAATTACACGCGTCTTTTAGGTACGGGACTTTACAAAAAGTTCTAAATTCCTTTCAAATAGATAAATAATATAAAAATTAAAAAAAACTAATCTTTATTACCATCCATTATTGAACATTATCGCGTCTTGTTCAATCATTATATAATAAAGTACCTACTACCGACGCGACGTAGCACAACATGCACGAACATTGAAGAGATCCCATTAATAACTCGATTGTAACGTGTAGGTATATACTGAAATACACATAACACGCAATTGCAATTGTTAAGTACCTACTTATATTTATCAATTATTCAAACAATGTTTTAAACCAAGCGTTTATGTTGGAATATCTAACTTAACGTAACTAGGTATATTGCAAAATATTGCATCTGTGTTCCTGATCTGTGTAAAGATCTATTATCTGGAGCTACTCCTGAATGTTAATTGACCTAAGTGCCTAAACATGCAAACATTGCAAGTTATTAAGCTTGTAAAAAAAAAGTTACATACCTACAATATCTACACTAATCAACCTATACCCTTACACCATATACATATAATACACCAGTTTTCTTTTTTTTTTTTAAACACTGATATTATTTATACGTCCAACTTAACAGGATTCAGGAAACAGATGACTCTTATCAACTACTACAATATAGGTTGAAATTCAGAAATAAAAGCTTAATCTGAAACGAGAAAGATCAGCCCTGACGTAAATATTATTTACTAGAGCAATTTGATTATGATTTGTAATCTTTTTTTTTTGCTGAAATCAACACAATCAACAAAGGCAGTGTCAAGGCCGAGGCGCGACAGCTGTTCACACAAGTACAACAAATCACCAACAATATGCACTGATAATCGCGTTCAATAACAGAGCGATTTAACAAAGAATAGTAAAATTGTTTATAGATTATTTGAATTTATTTATTTCTAAACTAAAGGGTATAGTGCATAAATGTGTAGAATTTTATTGAATCCTGTAAGTTTGTGATCCAGTGGCACCCAGGAGCTAGGATAGTAATAGCGTCTAAACATTTAAACATGAAAAGCAGGGATTTGAGCTACACTTATAATGGAGATACCTATAGTTTAATAGTAACAAAATAGTATGTGGATGTAATAACCACTTCAAGTCGGACGCTTTATTGGAAAGTTAATTAAGTGTTAGTCCATTGTCGTCATCAGCCCATATCAACCCAATGCTGGTTATATAATATATGCATCATGCATGCATCATCTTCCTTGTACTAATCTCTGGACTGTGCAAATATCATAGTCCATCTCTATCCAACACAAATCATTCATGCCTCGTTTTGGATAGGCCTACGCCCTCATGAGCATTTTAAAAATTAAACAGCAAAATGAATTGTAAAGGGTAATGACGAAATTAAAAGTGTTTTACCATTTAGGACAAATGACGAAACCTATCTTGCACTTACATTGCAACATGCATAATTGAGTAATAACATACATTTTCCACACCAGCATGAACATGTAATATGTAATCAATTACAATATTATTGTTATAATGAGCCATCTATCGCCATCAACTGCAATTCGATAAATCATTACAAAAAAAATTGACGAGAATTTTGTCTTGAAGTCAATCAAGCGCGAGTTACGTTACGACTGTATGAAATGAGTATTTAATATCACGGTCAAATAAAAATCTGATTGAATAATAACACTTAAAAGTTAGGTTGATATCATAGTATCACTTTACAAATAAATTTAGAAGATAATTTGGCGTTATCAACATAAATGTTCCTATTAAATGTAAATAGGAAAAATGGATCCATCCAAATAAAACTTAATTGCTAATTAAACCATGTTTAAATATTATCATCTGCCTAGCCTTTTCCCAACTATGTTGGGGTCGGCTTCCAGTCTTACCAGATGCAGCTGAATACCAGTGTTTTACATGGAGCGACTGCCATCAGACCTCCACAACCCAGATATTGGGTTACACGGTACCCCTTGGTTAGACTGGTTGTCAGACTGGGGCTTCTGACTACCCGTAACGACTGTCAAAGATCTACAATTAACAGCCGGGGCCAACAGCTTAACGTGCTATCCGAGGCACGGAGAGTGATAATTAATTTATAAATTATGTTTAAATATTATGTACAATAAAATTGGAGAGGCAGTCTAATTTGATGCCACATGAAGAACACAATTTTTTTTTATCAACATTATCTCCACCCACATGCACACATAGGGTAGAGTATCAACTATACACAGTCATATATAAGTATAATCGTCATAACATATTCAGTTTCCTATATTCTTATCAACACAATATAATCCCGCAGCATATTGTTTGAGATTGTTGTTCTCATAAAAACAAAGATCAAAACTCAATTGAATCAACATGATTTACATATTTCCACAATTGATACAGGTGGTGCAGAACCTTTATTATATTTCAATCTTTATGGGCGGCTCACCGGTAACAAAACTTTTTATAATGTATTTTTTTTTCTTAAGTACCTACTTAGTAGTTATGAATGTAATTTCTGAATACATATTACAAACAAAATTGTGTGATGTGTTGGCTTTACGTGACCCACTGATAAGATACTCACAACTTGTAGGTAGTCCTCTTTGGCATCTACGTACTGCGCAAGCTTCAGGTAGACATTGGCGCGGTGCAGCCGGGCTGCTGTGAAGTCAGACTTTATCTCCAATACCTACAAAGTTACAAACATATTACTTTTCAGTTTTTTTAATAACCTAAAAAAATCATCTTTGTGATACTAAGTAAATTCAATAATTCAATTTTTGTTATTATCATTAAAAACTATGAACATTCTAAACTGCCTCTTGTTTCCACTGAAAATAAACATTACTATAGATAAGATATAGACTTATTATATCACATAAAAGTTAACTTTGTTGAAACAAGTTTTATCAGAAATGAATAAGTAATTTGATTGAGCTAGTTTGTGATACCAGATAAGTCATGATGTTTGAATTAGCTCTATCATTCTTTAGTAGACAGAGTTTAGTCTCACCTTAGTAAAATCTTGTAGTGCAAACTTGGCTTTACCAAGTGCATAGTACACTGTGCCTCTCTTGAAGTATGTGAGGTAGTTATGTGGGTCTCCCTCTGTTAATAATACAATATGTTAAAATAGTTATCAAACAATAGATATTGGTGCCCGTTGCTCATCTTATGCAGAAGTGAAAACAGGTGTCGTGGGGTGTTATACCTCAGATGGATTATTGTATTCTTTCTTTCTTCTTTCTTATCGTATGGTTGATGAACAACCTGGTGTCAGAGTTTAAACCGCCCGTAGGCATCTGACATGGCTTTACACACCATTGAAAAATATCTCAGGTGTGCTGGTTTCATCACGATGTTTTCCCTCACCGTTTTAGCAACTGATAATTAATTTATAATAGGCACATAACTTACGAAAAGTCAGAGGTGCGCGCCTTGGGATCGAACTCGAGACCTCTGACTTGTCAGTCGACGGTCATACCACTAGGCTATCAGTGCTATATATTATTTATTATTGTATTGAAATAATTGCTATCCAGGGTTTTCCTAATCTAATGAAAAAATTGAACCCTTTAAGTTTTCTCTTTGAGTTTGTCAAAAGAATTTTCTTGAACTGACATCACATCACTGACAGCTTAACAGCCACATCAGCCTCTTGATTTCTAACCTTGACATAATAGGAGGGCGAAACAATCTGTAACGCCCTCGTATCATGTATCTAATATGAGGGCAGTTGCAGTATGTAGCGGGTTCAGGCACAGTTAGGCACATACCGACGGCTGCATGATAGTGTGTCAGCGCGTCAGAGAGCTGTCCCCGAGCGAGGAAGTCGCGGCCCAACTCCAAGTGTTTGTTCACCTCCGCCGGCGTCGCACACTCTGAAACTATACACCAACAGCTCTAAACATGTACTTTCACACAAAAATCAACAACAAAACCTTAAAAATGAGCAGGTTATTTCATAAAAAATACACACATTCTAACATTACTTCTAGCACTAATAAGACAAGGCATGGTGTGACTTTGTTCCAGTTGATATTCACTAAGTAGTCCATTATTAAACTATAATTTAATTACAGCAGTCTTTATCGATAATTCACAACAATTCAATTACAATACAAAATATTTATTTGACAGAGCCACAATCCATCTTTCGTTCGTCTCTTTTCGTGGTTTTTTCTGATTGGTCCAAATCAGACATTAGACATCAAGGTTAGACAAGACAACCCAAAATAAGTAGTTGCCATTACTGGAAATATAATCTTGAACAAATCTCATTTCGAAAAATAATCTTAATTTTTTAAATTCTAATGAATTCTATTATTATTTAAAAAAGAAACATTTTTTTGTCATAATGTTTGTCGTGTTTAAAAAAATAAAAATAATCTAATCACATTCACAGAGGATAATATGTTAATTTCTAGACGAAATAATGGTGTTGCAAAGTTACGAGAACCCGGTTCTAAACATTTCAGCAATTTTCTAATTCCAGGTTTGGTTTGTAAAAAATCATTAGAAAATAGAATAGAATCAATGAAATTAAAACATTGAATATTTGAATTGATTAGAAATGAAGTATAATTTGAATGTCGAGCTAACAATAATTTTTAAATATTTTTTGTAGATATTTAATGGTAGTGCTGGCAACCCCATCTCCCGTTCTTTCATTTCTTAAGGAAAAAAACAAACGGTTAGTGTGCTGGATTTTCTATAAAATCTCTAATAATTTTCGTTATGGACGAAAAATAAATGTCAATCTAAAGAATATCATAATGGATAACTCCTTCAGTGTATATAAAGATGTTAGATTATTTTATATTGTGGAGATAAAATGAGATTAGTGTCTGTTGTCATATCAACATAACCTATCTGGTAAAGTTCCTGCTTGCTGTTAGATATCACGTCGTTACTTTGATATTTTAGGAATGGCTGACGCAGCGCCATCGACAGCGCCTAAGGCAAAAGCGCCCAAAACCAAGGCGCCCAAAGAGAAGGCCGCAAAGGTTGCCCCTGCGGCACCGGCGGAGCCCCCGAAGGTGGTACGCAAAGTATCATCGAAGCCCCGTCACGGTAGGCTGTACGCCAAAGCCGTGTTCACAGGATACAAGCGTGGTCTGCGCAATCAGCATGAAAACACAGCCCTCTTGAAGGTATGCAATTATTTTTGTATTTTTAAGATGTTGATTGATAACCATGAGGTTAGTCAGCTGAGAGACCCCTACGTGTGATATTATCATACACTTAACTTGTCAAGTTCAACTCCGGTGTCATTACTATCTACTATTCATATTAAATGAGCGACTAAGGGTTGAGAGTGGTAAATTTTAGCCATAAACTATTATGTTGTGTGCTCAATTACTCACCCCTAAAATTACACAACCATATATTTTACTTCAGCATCCAACCAATACTTGATTTTCCCTCATTGTTTTGGTTAGAATACTAACCTAAAATAAATTGGTGCTCAAACGCAATTGCTATTCCTTAATTATTTGTTTTGGTTTACCTATCGAATAATTATTTATTTTGATCAGTATCAATTTAGGGTTTTAAAAAGATTTTCTTAATTTGAATATTGCAATACCTACATGTGCAGTAAATAATTCTGTGACTAATTTTATGAGACCCAGCACACCTAACTCAAGTACAGTAGGACTGCCAATTTTAGGTCAATGTTTAAAAAAAATAATTAAGTACCTATTAGGTCAATTGAATACAACATTGTATTCAGCCATTAACACAACATTAGGTTTGTCTGTTCTCTGTGTGGCAATTCTAAACTTCAGCCTTATGTTGGCTTGGTAGCAATAATGTATTATTTTGTTTGCGGACCTAGATTATGTTCTTGCATATCTCTCTAGAGGTCTTAAGGAGGACCGGTTGGGAACTCCTTATCTAAATGATGCCTATGACATTTGAAACCTGAACCACTATGTGGACAAAATATTAACTGATTTTTATAATCTTTAAATAATGGTTAACATTATCATCAAGCAATCATTTTAATAATATCATTCTCAATAATTTCAGATTGAGGGAGCTAGAAGTCGTGACGATGCAGACTTCTATGCCGGCAAACGTTGCGTGTATGTATACCGCGCCAAGAAGAGGACACCCATTGCTGGAGGTCCGCGCGGCAAGAAGACAAAGCTACGCGCCATCTGGGGCAAAGTCACGCGCCCGCACGGCAACTCCGGCGGAGTACGCGCTCGCTTCCGCTCCAACCTGCCCGCGCAGGCTATGGGACACAGGATACGCGTGGTCAGTACATGCATATTTCTTGTACCTAGAAGCTATTCTATTATCACATTCTAAAATGGATATTGCATTACCTATTGCTTTTTTCGGGTAGTAAATAATATAGAAACATCAACAACATCCTTGTGCTGAATTTCAACAGGTTGCACATGGGTAGAATATAAGTTTGTAGACCATACAGGTCTACCAGTGACTTACCATATACTACATAGAACGGATAACTCCTGGATAAAGTCTTATTAGTTCAGGCATTTGAAATATGAATGCAGTTAGTGTCACCACCGCCACATTGCTCTCACCCGTGCTCACCACTCAAACTTCTGTAGGACCACTCATATGTTTTTTTAATACTCAGGCTTAATTATTGGTTAATCAAATCGAAGCGATTGTCATTTTGATCAATTTCCGGGAAGTGGATAGCAATTCTCCCCTCCAGAAATTTCGAGAGCTTATAATTATGGCATTTTATATTATATACTAATAATAAACAAATAATCCTATACAGTTTTGGATTAGCTACTAATTTTGTATTGGGGTAATGGTTTTAAAGCAATATCCGCAATGTCATCTTGATTGTGGTAATTTTACATTTCTAAAATGATGGTTAGACATTTGAAACCTGAACTTAATGTGGATAAAATTTTACTGATTACATTTTATCTATCAAATACAGTATCAAGAATTTCAGATTGGTGTATAATACAGTATTATCTTTGTTTCAGATGTTGTATCCTTCCAGGATCTAAGTACCTTCCTGATAAGTAATATAAGTATAATAAAATCCCAAAAAAACTATCCAACCTGCTTTTATTTTTACCTTAATACCCTCGTCAATTTTTCATATACAGGGTTATTTGTAAAACACCAGCATCCTTCAAAGGGGTCATTAAACTCATCATTATAAACAACTTTTACTATGGGACCAACCCTGAAATCGCAAAAAAAAACCGCTATTCCATACATTTATGTTCACAATGTTCCATACATTTTGTTGAGTCCATACTCAACAAAATGTATGGAACAGTAGATTTTTTTTGCGATTTTAGGTTGGTCCCATAGTAAAAGATATTCACAATGATGAGTTTAATGACCCCTTTAAAGGATGCTGGTATTTTACAAATAACCCTTTATATTTTTTATTTTCTAATGATTTAGTTTCCTCGACACTGGAATCATAAAAGAAAAACACTTGAATAACAATTAAAAAAACCTATCAAAAACTAAACATTTAGAAATAATCCAAAAACGTTCGTATTGGAGGTGAAGCCTATTTGAATGTTGAAACTTTATTTTCCACTCACGACATCTCTCGTTCGCAGTGTGTGTTATGCCTGTGCAGGCCCAGAACTTATAAAAGAAGTAAAAAAAAAAGCCTGAATTTTATTATTTTACGCTATGGAGTTGAGACTGATAACAGCTAAGGGCGCTCTCTACTGGGACTCGGACTTCGGCTTAGAGCGTCGCTTGTAGTCAAGCTGGATCTAATTTTTGCTGGATATTTTGGTGCAGCTTTATGGCTACAGGCTCATCACGGGCATATTAACATCATAAATCAATTGGCATTAAAAGCAAGGAACCGGGGGTACGCCTACTTAAATATTGATAGCAAAGATTTAGCAGTAAGCATTTTGGTCTACAACTATAAACATGTGTGGCGTTTGCGTGTTCGAAAGGTATCTCTATGATAATAATAATGATTTTGTAAGTTTTTGAAAAGAATAACGAAATAATAATGTCCTCCTGACCGAGTTATGATCACAGCGGCCAATCTCAACGGAGATATGCCAACTACGCAGGTGATATTATAGTGTAAGTACAAATGTGTGCGTAAACACGGAATAGAATTATTCCCTCATTCTCATATAGGTAATCCGATAGGACGGTAATCCGACAACCGGAGAGTGATCAGAGGCGCAGGGCCAATAGCTTAACGTACTTTATACACGGAGTATATTATTATAATTCGCACATAACTTGCGAAAAATCAGAGGTGCGCCGGCTTGGATTCGAACCTTGAGCTGATTTGGCAGTCAACGATCATACTTACCACTAGGCTATCGCGACTCTTGATATGTAACTATGCTAAGAAATTAATACCTAACCCGAGCTGGCGCAGTCCTCTTCGCCACGAAGGTCGGCACGTCATTTGGGGGGATCTCTTTCATCACCAGAATTATATATTTATAAGTACCTACTACGTCTATTTAGTGTTCCGATTTCATGCTGTGTCTATAGTTGTGCGTACTTAATTCTGTTTCACGAACCTTCGCTAGTTCTTTTTTTATGAAACAGGCATGGGTTCGACCACAAACTCATCGGATGTGATGGTAAGCAGTTGTAACGTGTTGTGGTCTACATAGCACATCTGCCTTTAAAAAGCAGGAGAACGGAAGTTCAGGTGAATGTATAAGGTAGGTACCAAGTACCATATATGTGCACAATATAATAATCTATTAGGGTACGCCAAAGTAGTAGGTAAGTAGGTACCATAATTTTGTTTTTAACATCTAAAACATTTTAGTCATGAAATGAATAAGCATTATTGCGTTAGAAACGTACAAACGATTAACTAACTCTATTCATATACCTGTTACCCATTATTGCCTTTATAGTGACTTGCAAAATCAGATCATGTAGGTACCTACATACCTACTTAATTGTAACTAGCCACCACAGGCGAAAGCCTATGCCTACCACTAGAAGCAGCTTGGATCTCTGCTAGTCAGTAACTTTTTCCTTATCTTTAGTCGACTTTTACGACACGCAGAGGAAAAGACGTTCTTGTTATTCTTGCCCGACACCACTCGGAGGGTCATTCTAGTATACCTAGGTAGTAAGTACCTAGCCTAGTCATTGTAGACTACCTTCCTTATTTCGCCATATATCTTCCCCCAAAGGATTCTGGACTCAATTTAGCTAAAACCATCTCATTGCTCCCACCTATGGTCAAAGGTCGCGAGAATCAGCATCATTTGAACCTACACCAACAAAACAAAATAAGACTTCCTTTAACACGATACTTAAACTCGACACGTAAACCGCAGAGAAGCACATTGCGTTGCGGCGACCGCTACAGCGCGGCGGCGTAGAAACGCACGTGTGCACGCATCTGATCGTTACATCACGGAATAAACAAATAAATGCCACTTTTACACGTTATGAATAGGAACTTACCTAACAATAAGTTCTTACATATCTGTATACGTAAGTACAATCGCGGGCTCGAACGGTGCACCACTTTGCGATCAAAATGCTTTGAACAATGCTACGTGCGTAGCAGGGCGGTGCTAGCGCTACGTTCGGACGCCGGGTGCAAGCGATGATGCACCGGCTTTGTTTACGACAGCACAGACACACCTGAGAGATTTTTCGACGGTGTATAAAGAAAAATGTCAGATGCCTGTTTAAACCCTTGACACGTCAGGTTGTTTATCAACCCTTACGATAAGAAGAAGAACCACAGAATCGAATGATCAGTAGAACTACTGCATGACGTAGAACTTATAAGTACGTGAAAATACCTGAAAGTAACGTAATGTAGTCACTGCAACTTTGGGTCTCTGAAGTTACTTAGGCTATAGATTCCCCTGAGTACCTAAGTGAGGCACTCGACCTTATAGAGAGGTGCACGTGGTAATAAAATTAGATGGGATCGTCGCCTTAGAGTGAAAACCTCTTGTATGCAAAATAGATAACTATAGAGGAGGAAGGAAAGATTTTTTTTTTGATACCTATTGTGTCTATTAGTGTAAAATTCGCCTCCATTTTCAGATTAATAATATAGTCAGAAAAACAACTTTTAACTTGATTTTATTACCTACTTTAACCAGCGTCGCCGCACACTCCTGATGACACTCACGTCACTCGCGTTACGATGTTTTCTTTCCGATTCCAAGCGATTCTGCTAAACGATGGCACGGGACGCCAGGGATCAAGGGGTTCAAGTCCCGCCCGACTCAGTTATTTTTTCTATTTTTTTTTATCATTAGGTAAATAGTAAAGTGTTTAGGTACCTTTATAAGCTTACAATTTAACATACAATTTAGGTATAAGTAGTAAGGACTTCAAAGGTAAAAATACACGAGTAAATTATAAATAAGAAGGTAGGCTTAGGCGTATCTAAACGTACAAACTTACTTACCTAGTCAAAGAAATTGAGATCAAGGCTCTTGCCCTTGACTTCAGCTCTACAATCCAGTGTTTATTAAAAATGTGCGAGCTTAGAAAATGTCTGGCATGGATATCACGCGCAGACACTGAATGTCAATGTGGAATGTGGATTGACAAAGGACAACGGCTCGGTATGTGGGAAAATGAACGGAAAATGCGTGGACGTGGATGTTTGGATTCAACGTGGTTCAAGATAATAATTTTATAGGTATGAAACATAGGAGGTCACGAACTAACTGAAGGTCAACAATCTTCATTTGTCTTTTTTTATCATTGAAAAAAAAAATGTAAACAGTTTTTTAGTCGGTATAGCTCATATACCCACTTCGGTAGGTAGGTAGCAGGTACCTAGAGCCCCTATAGGTACCGATATTTGTTAATGGAACTAAGTCAAATATTAGCCTACATATGAGTATTAACCAGTATTAACTAACCAATGTCGCGGTTTTCTAATTAAAATCGGCTTGTAGTCTCATTATACTAATTAAATAGGTTCTATTATTCTGTGTGTACTATTAATTATCACAAATTATTATGGCTGCCATTGTAACAATTATACATAGTTATCTACGCAACCTAACTAGGTACTACCTAATCTCACGACGCGACGTCGCGACATAACACAGATAAAAAAAAGCTGAAACTTTAATTCGAATGACACAATCATCACCTATGTTCGAAGAAATAATTGAATCCAATAATGGTAGTTTTAAGTAGTTCCAAAAGACCATAATATTAGTTATTAAAATTATTTTATCGGTAAACAACTATTTAGTAGATAATCGGTGGTGTGGGTCACATTTGATCCGGTCACGTTGCAGTCACGCTATACCCAGCGCAGATTCTCTTCGTCGCCTTCTGATTTTCAATACAGTAGGTATTTATAATGATGGAACTAATATAAAATAGAAAACTGAAAAACCATAGCTAAATTAATGACAATATTTTTAAGTAACCAATTAATAGGAGAGTATACCTACTCATGCAAACAAAAAACCCTAATTAGACCATTAATTTCAGAGCTATGTAAAAACATTTTAAAAAATACGCATAGAATTGATAATCTTGTTTTTGTAAGTCGGTTAATAAAACCAGAATCTGAGACACTATAATAAAGTAACCTGAAAGATGTTTGGTGTTTGTAAGACCATGTCAAAGGCCTATGGAGGGTTTAAAATCCACACAAGATCATCAACCACACGGTTAAGTAAGTTTTATAAGGTAGGTAACTTCCAAAATAAAATTATGGTCTATGTCTACATAGTTTCGATACATCATTCAGGACCCCCCATAAACTCATGCTACTATACATTAAATTAACACCTTGCTTACATTACATAAGTATGAATGTAATGTAAGCAAGGTGTTAATTTAATGTGTTTATATTTTATGACCATTTTATATGCATAGCTATTGTTGCTTTACTCATCTATAAAAATCTAGTAAGCCACATAATATTGTAAAGACATTATTTATGGCGTCTGTTTCACCATAATAGTACCCCACAGGTATTGTTATCTTTCTGCAATCATGTAATGTGCCATGCCATGTCGTGATGTCATGGTGTCCATGGAAGTTTCCATTTGAACGCATTGTTTCGTTCAACAATGACGTCGCATCTTCTATTTTGTTTATTTATAGAAGCGTTTTGCTGTCGGAGGTGACGAGGTCGAATCGAAAGTTGCGAACTGTGACGGAGTCACAAAAAATATCTACTTATTAATAAAATATTTGGTGAAAACTTTAAAAGTAAGTAGGTATTGATTTTTATGTAAAAGCTGAGGCTTGTAGGACACTTCAGTTAAGGCAAAAAAATAATTCTCCATGCTACAGTTAGGTTGATGGCAATAAATAATAGAGTTACCTACAGAATTTGACTCATATAGTTTTTAAAATGAGATGAACAATCAATCAGTTGATTTCTTTCACGGATTATACAGTTTAACAAAACCTCGGACAAGAGTAAATTTATTACACCTGTGTTTTGCCTCACGTATGGCTGCCAAAAATTAACCATAGGCTCAATATTTTAGTGACGTATAAACCATGCTAAACATCAGAATAAAAGATAAACCAATATTTAAAAGTAACTTAATTAATTCTATTATTTAGGTATTCTTGGAAAGTACTCAAGCTAACATGGCAATAGACAGGACATTTATGAAGATGTTTATGTCTAGAATTAAGAAATGGACTGAAGAAATAACGGAACCTAAGAAACAGAAAAAGAAGCAAGGGTAGACCGATAAAAATGGAATATTTTCTCATACAAATTTGAAAGAGAATAGTAACTGACAGAGACAGGTAACAGGAAAAAGGCGCAAGTTGGAAGACAACATGATCAACACCTAAGTATTGTAGAGACGGTTGCTGTATTTATATAAAAAATAATTAGAATGCATAGGCAGGTATGTATAACTCGGTTGTAAGTGAATAACTTCTCAATGGCTAAGTAAAGGCTTTTTTATTTATTTATAATGTAAAATTACCGAGGTAGAGCCACCATAAAGTCTCGTACACAGAAGCGATAATATGCATTGCTGGTTACCTAACGCTTAATGTAAAATTTACACGGTTAGGCCGCGCAATCGATATTGTTCAACTAGGTATTGGTGTCATGGCTACCGCTCCATTTCCATTGTTGACCACTGGGTCACAGCTTTGTATGAAGCTGTCTGTATCTTACTATGTACTCTCAGAAGAGGTGAATGCTCGCATCACACTACATATTGTGCATTATGGTAGTATGGTTTGCTACTAGGTATAAACTATGAATCAAGTTCGACCACAAAACCAACATAAGGCCTTTCCAATTCTGGAACCCAAAATTTATTTTATGAGTCCTTATACTAAATATACTATATTTGCGCCTTTTAAGAGTCTCGTTAGATTCCACCACCTCGCCTGCCCTACCCTGAGTTATTCTCTTGGTCTTCCATTATCGTTATCCTAATATTATTTGACATTATCAAATTCATTGTAGGTATTTGTCACCAATGATGGATGTAAAACGAGTAAAATAATGAATAATACATCCTTAATCCATTGTATTTACGTACATGGTACATTAATGATTACTGATAAAATTGCGGCGATTCAGTAGGTATAATCATAAACCGCCATTCAATTAGTTTAATGAGGGCATTTCAGTGATTTCCAATTACTAAATGTTGATAAACATTGTATTTGGAAAGGAAAACAAAACTATCAAGCAATTTCTACTACGATATAACTGTGATATGAGAAAGAGACTCTTTCCTAGAGACCTAGAGGCTAAAGATTAATAGATACTTTTACTTTTTACTTTTTAATTATTCTACAGTTAGGATAGTGACTTACTAAGTTAAGTTTTAGGCTATGCAATGTATCTGCAGGTACCTACATACAGTCACGCGCAAACATGGTAGGTACATGTAGAGATTGTCAAAAGTAAATCATTCACTAAATTCTCCAAATAAATCAGCCGAATGTTTAGTGTGGTCCGAATACCAAAACTACTTGAATTTGGGTTTTACAGAATGTAAAACCGAAATTGTGAAATTTCGTCCCATATTTTTTTAACTAGCATACCTACAGGGCAGAGCTAAATAGGATCGCACTAATATTCGTCCCGTGACAAATCAAATTCAAATCCAACAGCAAGCGTAGCATGAAAGCGCCAACCGTATAGTCAAACGTTTGTTGTCGACCGTTCTTCTAGAGTTAGAATATGAAACATATTATTTTGTGATATAGATGAACAGTTCTTCAATTCAAATTCCAATTCTGTGAGTAACACTAATAACGCACAATGATCACCTTCGTCACCAGTGACATGGCGATGGGTCCAAGAGATCGCAAGACAGATACCAACACAATGCGCTTCCTCTCATTGCTGGGTCGACTAGACCTACATAATAGTAACGTGTATCCAATGCCTTATACGCATACGAGAACATTGTGTTATAATAATGACAACTCAGTGACGGGTGTCGAGAAAATGCTATCAATCATTGCTGTGTAGAGCTCGATAGAAAATATAATGACTGATGTTGTGAAGTAGCTCTTAAAATGCCCATGTCAGTGCAACAGCGAACTGCATTGGTCTGAGTTGTGAGCGAACCTTTAAAGACTATGGAGTAAAGTGATTTTGAACGAAGTTTGCTAGTCAAACCAATGCGTACCTAACTGATATTATTACTCTATAAATATTAATAAAACTGTAGTGTCTGTCTGAGGTTTTGAAAAAACTGATCCTTAATAAGCTAATGGTTATTTGCATGTAAACAAATTTTTAAAAAAAATTAACGCCTATCTGTCTATCATCATATCATGTCCGGGGCTCCTAGCTAATCTGCAAAAAAACCATTTGAAAATAACTAGTTAGATTATTAGATAACTAGGTATATGGGGTATTCCAAGGTATAATATATTTCATCAAATATTAGGTCAATTTATAGTTTATCAGGAAGGAACTTTGTTATCATGTTGATTCTAGTGCCTACTAGGTCTTCAATTAACAGACGGCGGCGCTAGAAACAGCAAATGATGAGAATTTTCCGTCAATTCTTCGGGGACAATCGCGGGCGACAACTATTAAGTATAATGTGAGGTTTAATTAGGTATAAAGCCCCGAATATCAAGCCAATTGAGTAAATCAGCAGTAAGTACTTGCATTCCCAGAAATAAAAGACGTCAGTGCAGTAGCTAATCTGTTGGTCATACAGTATGTAGTCATGCTGCTGACAAGACTTTAAATGATAGTCATATAACTGAAGTTACGTCAGTGTTCCGGGAAGCATTCCCTTTCCAGAAGCCGTAAGATTATCTCATCAGCTGTACCTACTATATACACACAGGATATTTTAGGGGCCGTCTCCACGAGCGAGATAATCGCGGCGTTTTCATACAGAATCACTCGGCGATTAAATCGCCGTGTGGAGACTGCAGGCTCTTACAGTTACGACGAGACTATCACCGCGGTTCTCTTGCTCGGGGAGGCGGCCCCTTAGTGTCATAGTTCGCGACAGTGATATCGAGAATATCTACGTTAAGTTAGTTATTTTTGATTTTCTTTTTTAAAAGGGCAAATCATAACTAGAAAATTGTTCCCGGTATAAAATGGCTCACCCCTTTTTTTTATGAGATTTATCAATTACTTAACTCACGTAATGTGGGCTTAAGTTAAATTTTAATTCACTTAAAAAAACAACATTTATTTTAATAATTTCACAATAGTCGGGTTCACAAGCACAAGTTAACCCATGTAACGAAAATTAATTTTTGAACTTAACTAACTTTAATTTTTGAATACAACAAAGTCTGCTTAAGTCTGCAATACAACAATGATTTACCTACTGCAGTTCGGTTTGCGACCAGCCTTAGGGAATGTTCTCGAGGGACCACAAACAACTCAATTAGGTACCTACGTCTTTTTGCTAGTTCAGGAGTGATAAAATTACGCGTGTTTCTATTTTTAGTCTGTCTGCAACAGCCATTTTAGTCGCAGATTATCAATGTTAGACAGTTATGGCATGAATGAATAATGTTAATAGGTACATAGGTAGGTAACTATAACGCCGACAAAGTTATGAAATAAAATTGTATTAATAACTAATAATACATGATTAGAACCTCGATCGTAGATTTTTTTTTGCGACAATATAAATAATATCTTGTTCTACATATTTTAAGGCTTATAATAATTACTTTTTGACTTATAACTACCTAAATATTTACAATAAAGTCCTGAAGATTATTAGTACTCTCCCACAAGTGTGTTAAGCAGCATTTTATCCGCTAGGCCCCCTGGATTGGATAATGACGGATGTGAGTGTGCTAAGAATAACTGCGCGGGCGCATGCCGAATTGGCAGGATCCTGTCCGCTCTGATGTTCCCGGTTCGCGTAGGATGAAGCTGGTATTTGTACAAGGATGTATTTATTTACAAACATAGTTGGCCATGACTTTCTAATCCTACATAAGTTCAGTTAATAGACGCAATGAATTGTATGTTGCAGTTATCACATAATTTTAGGTTTAGTTCAATATATCCTAATTAATATTATATATGCGAGAGTAAGTTTTTTTTTGTTTGTTTGTTACCTTTTCACGACTAAACCACTAAACATTCATACAGAAACGGACATAGGAGGGAGGAACCTAGCATCCCGAAAAATAGTAGGTACTGTTCCCAAGGAAAACAACAATAACGTTCTCTTTCTCTTTATCGTATGGTTGATAAACAACCTGGTGTCAGAGTTTAAACCACAAAATGAAAAATTTCTCACATGTGCTGGTTTCCTTACGATGTTTCTAACTATTATCATAACGTTCTTATGATAATAGATGGCGCCACGTGATTTCCGAATCACGATGATGTTGTTTTTTATTGAATAATTTCAATAAAAATCAACATTTATTGTATGTATATTTTTGACAATGATTTTATTTCTGTGACCATTCACCTGTCAACAATTTACTTACGTAGGTACTTAAGTACATAAACATGCAACATTAAAAAGTCTAAAGCACTTATTACACTTTGCTTATTTCAGTCGTCTTACATGACTAAGTTACATAATTTAGATAAGTGTAATTGTAAGTTAATCATCATGTTAGCTTTCAAACAAAATGTAATAAAATAATTGCTTTTAAAAAGCATTTTTAGTACTTTAAAGCTTTAGGTAATCGGATCGCATCCACTTTACATTTCAACTTAAAACATGTATTTATAACATAATTTGAGTATCTACGTCCCTTAAGTACACAAGAGTAGGGCTGCCAGTTCCTCAATTGCCGACGCCGGAAAAAAACCTTAAAAACCCCGGACATGGGTGAAATTGAGATTTTTTCCCGGATACCCCTGAAAAAAGTGAGTAGCTGATCCGCAATTGTGGCGGGCACCGGGGACAGTATTGTCCGCGGTTAATCCGGGGGATTCCGATCGGATGACAGCCCTACCTAAGAGTGACAAATCTTTACTCTTAGGTTACTTCCCTGATAGAGAAGTATATACAAAACTATATATTTTTAGTCCAATACAATAGTTTTTAATTTATACACTTAGAGTATGGTTTCTAAATAACTTCACCTCCTTTTTAATACTGATGAACTAAAGATGCACTAAACCAGGCCACTCCTGCCTTCTCAATAGAAAACATGTGTAATGAGGATGTATTACCGTTTGTTAACATTCTGACGTACAGACGGACAGTTTAATTCAATCAAGTATGGTGTTCCCCTACAACGATGTCCTGTGTTGTTCTCCTCGTTGATTTATTTATAGACATCGATGTATGTTTTATGAATGGTTACCTATCTGTCGTAGTCTAGAAATTTACAAATCCGATTGTTATTAAAATGAAGAAGAGGAAATTACGTTTTCGTGTTGTGCGCAAATCTAAGAAAGATCAATGCGCATTCGCAATCCTTCATAGTGTGCTGACGCAAGATGGCCTATTTAAACGGTATCATTTAACAATCTAGAATTTTAAAGATTTTTATCACAGCTTATCGCATAATAACCAATAATAAACCAAAATACTTTACATTTAAACTGAATCCAAGGTAAGGATAAGAATAGCCTAGGGTCACATGATAAGCTACGTGGTTTATAATCGGACATGCGAGTCATGGAAGTCATGTATGAAATTAATTACAGTGGTTTTGTAGTGCGCACGTGGCAGCCCTGTTTAGATACCGACTTAGAAAGTGTAGTGTGCAGTGGAAGCGAAACGAAAACTATGATTTATCTTGCTACTACAGAGACTACAAAAGTGGATAGAAACATTTATAAGCAACTAGCTTTTGCTACAAAGGACTGTTCCCGAATCCCGATTCGGGAACAGTCCTTTTTCGGGATGAAAGGTACCCTATGTCCGTTTCTGTACACCTCACAACGTATACCTATGCAAAATTTTAGGATGATCAGTTTAGTGGTTTAGGCGTGAAAGGTAACAAACAAACTTACTTTTGCATTTATGATATTAGTTAGGATAATATGTGAACAATTATTATGAAAACTATGTTTGTCGAATACTACACATTTTTCTCGTAGTGGTTGACATTTTTAGATGTTGTAACTGGGATGGTTAATTATTTTTTATGTGGGAGTTTTTAGCAAGGAGAAGTTCCTAATTTGATACGTAGGTATATATTTTTTTAGATTTAGTAATTGCCTCAACCTTAATATAGTTTCGGCTTTCGAATCTCCAAAAATTACACCCACCTCGAATTACTTACACGTCAGATAATTATACGAATAAAAATGTAATAATGATACAACGTTAGGTACCTACGAGTAGATATACTCGTACCTACAAATAAAAAAAAAGCGAAGAAATCGTCATAACATCTACAAATAACCAATAGAGCCATTACTTACAGCAGGGCTTCCCAAACTTATTATTACTGTGACACCCTTGGGAGTTTGCCATTTAAACTACAAATAAAATTTATATTTTTTATTAGAAACTAAGAACTGAACTGATGCGCTCGGCGCCCTAGGGCGTCGCGACGCACAGTTTGGGAAGCACTGACTTACAGAGTAACAAAAGGTACCTACTAATGGAGGAGGAAAATTATTGATATTAAATTTGCTTGCCGACAATGTAAGCAGTAATGTATTAACTGCACTCATTATCTGTAGCTTTAATTACCAGCGATAGTTGATAGCCGGAACACAGGCCGGATATAGAATTTTCACTTTTCAATCTCAGGTAAGGTTATTGCATACACGAACCCTGACTGAATTTCGGTCACAGCAGCCAATCTTAAGGGAGATTATAGTGCACAAGTGGTGTACTCCCGTAGTCCTCCACGACGACTATGTGCTCTCGAAAGCACGGATTTATCATATACCTATTATGATTTTTACGATTTATAGGTAATGTACCTATTTACTTAGGTACTTAATTTTCAAAGACGTTAAGGCTTTGGGTACGAATCCGAGACCTCTGCAATCAGTAGCATAAATATATCTATAGCTATGCTTCCAAAGTGCAACGTCGGACCAACACTTGCGTATTGAAAGTCAAGGCGCACAGGTGGAGTTGTGGTCGCAGCCCACGTGACTACACACACGCATACGTACACTACGTGTATGTACGGTGATAGCAAATAAGATGTAACTATTATGCGCCTTGAAACTATAGAAATAAGTTTTCCAATAAAACGTTATCAGTGACATAATATTATTATTTTGCAGGAGTTGCGCATACGTGCCTATATCTTCACGATATCACTAATCAAAGTTTTTGTACTAAGTGTGGTGGGCACTTAAAGGATTTGAGATGGAAGTACAAATACAAATAGGATTCCATTCGAAAGCAAAAGCTCAACCTTCAGGAAGATACCCTATAATGGTTGGTTACAGGCCGTGTATTTCATTGCGTGAAGTTTCGTCTATAAACCACGAAGCAAATGCTATAAACGCTGCTTATTAACCAACTTATTAATACACTTACCAAACTCCTTGCCGCACAATAATACACCTTAACGCAATCACATACGACCTTTTTTAAAATGCGAACCTCGAATATGTATGTGTATGTCGCTGCGCTTACCTTAACCCTGTTACTGCTGCCTCAGACTAAATGAGGTCATACGAAAATAGTTTGCAAATGAAATGATGACTTGTTAAACTCTTAAGTCATTGGCCAGTCGCCCTAGTTTATTTGTTTATTGTAAACACATATACTTTAATGTTTTTATACTTTTTGGTGCAATTTCTCAAGCCAAGTGAGCAGCGTTTATCAGTTGTTGTTGTTGTTGCAGAAAATGAATGTCAGAATGTCTAAGGATCGGCGTGAAAGATGCCTGATTGCATTGTACAGTCGACTGCACATCAGAGTGGTAACAATTTCACATTGACAGCAGGTTTATTGCGTAGAACTAAAGTTGCTTTCCTAGCGCAAGTGATGCCATGATTGTTGTTTGTGACGCGGTTGACTGTACCTTGTAAAATTAGTTAGTTAAACTTTGTAAGTGCATTTTTACTTTGTTACTTAATTCGATACTGTAAATAGTTTGTCGGTATTATCTATCTAGTAAATAAATAAATGATACATAAACAATAGTCGTAAAATACCAAGTCAAAGGTCAAATTATCAATCAAAATAGTAAAACAAAAGCAATTTGAGAAAAACAAACCCTAAAAGACAATTTGAGAGTGATAGATTCTTGACTATAGAACACAAATGATGATGTAGCCATGTACGTATATATATTTGTAATGTGCGTCAAACATGATTCTACACTAAAGCAAAAATGTTTGTCGAACGAAAAATTCAATTACGAGCAAGGTTTGAACCTACGACCTTTTGGTTAAGTACACAAGCCAAAATTGCCAGCTGACCTATTCGTTAAAAGATTGAAATTAAAACGAAAACTTACTTATGTATGATAGAGTTATAAAAATTTCTTAGCTATATTTTTTAAAGTGATTAAAATTTACAGGGATTCATAAGTTTGATAAGTTGTTGGAAAACTTTGAGACATTAACTGATTTTTTTTTGATAAAATAATTTTATTTTGTCAAACATGCGTATAAATACAATTTTTTAAACATAAATTACAAATAAAACTAAAATAAACCGATTATATTTTTAATTCAGAAAAGGTTAGGTATAACCCTCTTTCTTGTAGTCGGGTATAAACAGCTAAGGTATTTAAAATAGTCCACCACAGTGTATTCACAAAACTACACCTATTTATTTTCTTTAATCATAAAGGAATCTTTCTGTAATACAATCATGCACTGGTGCTGACTTTAAAAAAAAATATGTTAATCAGTTTTAAAAGAGTTATAAATTAGATGGAACGAATTTTCAAATGAATTCTACTTCAGAATACAAAACTGGTAGTCGGTTTATACTTCAGTAGGTACCTAATTATTTTTAAACGCAGTCAGTCTTGTGAAATGGATACTAAAGCGAAATTAAAAAGTTGTCCCCATTTTATTTCATTTAAAATTCTATCGCCTGCCGCTTCGTCGTTTTGAAAATTAATATTGTCCAGTAAATTTTCAAAATAATTCTTAGCAATTTAATAGGAACGTAGGTATGTGGGCAGTAGATCTTAAGTGAACCTGTATGTATTAGCTAGTGATATTATACAAAAGATGATCTAGATCGTACAGATAATGCGGGCTTCACACGGGGCGCACCACGTGACTCGCGCACTAGTCCGTGCGTGACGCCCGCCATTTGTAGTTGACAAGCGAAAAATTTGTAATTAGGTACCGAGGATGTTTGTCATAGTTGTTTGATATAGTCAGAGATGCGAAAAACTTACATGATGTGTTTCAGAATTGTAATAGTTAATTATCTTAAGTGTACCTACCTACTGTCCTCCTCACCGAATTTCGGTCACAGCGGCCAATCTCAACGGAGATTAGCCAACTACGCAGGAGATATTATAGTGCACAAGTGTGTGCGCAAGCACAGGAGCACCCTCTAATTCCTCACTCTCATAGTCCGATGGGACGGCAATCCGACACGACCGGAGAGAGATCAACGGCTTTACGTGCTTTTCGAGCTCTGGAGTAAGTGAACATTAATTTTTAAATACGCACATAACTTGTTAAAAGTTAGAAGTGCTCGCCTTGGATTCGAACCTGAGACCTCTGACTTGCCAGTCAACGGTCACCACCACTAGGCTATCACGCCTCAAGTGTAGGTACCTATCGTAGGTGCTGTTACACATTGGCAGACAGCATTTTTCGATCTCACAGAAAACATAATTTAAGGTAAGTAGATACCTAATTCACAACAAAAAAACAAAATAGTTCTAATAGGTCAATGAACTGTCGAATAAAATTATTGAAAAATATGTTTTTATTGTATGAACTTTTGTGATGAAATTTTCCTGTTATTTATTATTTAGCGGGACACAGTAAGTACCTACTTTTTATTTATTGCGGACACGTTCAAATTTAATCTTCGCGTAAATTTATGGAAAAACAACAGAAACCTATTTATGTTCGATTGAAAAAAATACTTGTAATGTATAATTCAGTTTTGTCTAGATTTGTGACTCTATCTAACTATGGTAATAGGTCGTCGTTACTATCAGCATACATTTGAATGTTACAGCCATTTATAAAATTAAGTACCTACATTAACGAAATCTTGCTTAGTGACATTTCTTTTTGTATATTGTAGCAAATGATTTTGCGAATTTTCTTATTGTGAACGATAACCGCCGCATACGCGCATATTCGTTACATCAGGGGAGCACGCGCCGATGCATCGATAGGATTAGCCTCAGAGAGCATTTTATCGAGATAGGTGGAAGAACGCTTTTGCCTTGCAATTGACAATGGTGCTCATGCTCATTCTCATTGTTTCGGCCAACGGACTCGATTATCAAGAGTCAAAAGCATATTGCCACGGCAGGTCAACCCCAAAATTAACTCGTAAGTCAAGCCGTAATCATTTTTATTACAACCGAGGACATGAGAAATTGTTAGAAATAGAGCGCAAATTAATTAAATTTTACATTCCAATACCCGCGTGAGTTCTGAGTTAGTCTAACAGAATAGCATTGCAGTTGAAAAATATTTTGCAAACAGTGACGTTGCAAATATATTCAAAACATTAAGATGTCTTTCAACTTCGATCCTCAGTTCACTTTTATCGTTAACATCTCTTTAAATTTACACATTTTTCTCAAAACCACATAATTTAAGTCAACATAAATAGCAGGCAATCTTTCCTCGGCCATTTTCTTATATCAATTCGTTTCACGTTTCATTTCACTGGAGTGTTTGTTCAACAGATTTGGTTGTTTGGAAGCTTCGTATTAACTTTTGTTTTCGTGTCCTCAGAGGGCAATGACATCGACGGTAATGAGGAGTACCGGTCAAATTGACCCAAGGATAAAAATATGCTTACGTGAAAACATTTAATATTTTATCTTCATAAAATTACGAAGGTATTTGAAGTTTTTAGGTCGGGTAAAGTGTAATTGGATTTTTTGTTCGGACCGGGATTTTGCTGGTTCGGGTAAATCTCAACGGATTCGCTCTCTATTACACGGCCTCAACGTTACTCAATTACATTTTCATTGGAAAATACACTTCTACATATTTGACCCAAACATTAACTACAAAGAACAAAATGTTTTAGTTTCATCAAAATGTTTTAGTTCACACAAAAATCCTCAATTTTCAAACAAAGTTCTTAAAAGTACACTTGTTACCAAAAAAAGTAATCCATTCTTTTGTCAATTTATTTAACCATGTATTGTTCGTGATAACATTTTATCACGAAAAGTTTTTGTACTTGGGTTATTTAGGCCAAGGGTATGCTGTAGGTAAGTAGGTATGTGTTAAAACTTACAAATAATTTTATAGTATATTTTCCTACAAATAATCCAATGTGTTATTTATAAACATTTCCTTTTACAAATACAAAATAAATGATTGTAAATAAATAGAGTAGCTTGGGTAAATAATGTTAGAATAACACATACATAAGGTACAGTATGGAGTATATTTTAATTACCGCCCCAGGCAACGTTCCAAAATCTGTAATGAGTTTCAAGATGTTTAATGTGTAACTCTAGATTTACAATAGATGTACCAATTGTAGGTATAAAGATACATACACATAGTTCTTTTTTATATCCAGTTAGGTATTAAATAAACTGAGATTTTTGGATATTAATTATTATTTAGTTCATGAAAGAATTAATATTACTTGCGTGTTTATTTTGTAACATTTTAACCACTAACATATAACGTATTGTACCTATGTGTGTATTTTTATTGGGTTTAGATTCCAAGTTCCTTTTTTCGTATAAATGTCTCAATTTATCCCAACAAATTAAAATTGAAGCCATTATCGTCGTTAGGTAGCGGATCTGAAGGGTTTATAAAAATAATTAATCTAATTTACCTTTCAGCTGAAAAAAGGATCTTATTTTGTTCACGAAATTTTCCCTATATGCCAGATGATATCGCCATCAATAAAGATCTGAATAAAACGAATGAAATTAAGTTATCTTACAAAATATAAAATGTTTTTTTTTTTTTCTTGTCGTCAGAAACCAATTAAGTTAGAATTTCCAAAGAATATTCTAAAATTGGCACAATACTAGAAGTTAATAATAAGAAAAAATCCAGTAAAAATGATTATCAATATTTACTTTTCCCCAACACATCACTACAATACATTTCCAATTTTCGGTAGCACTTTTGACATTTCGTACAGGGACATTTCGTAAAACCACGAGGCGACTATTAAACTGTCGCTCGGGACAACCACTAACATGCCAATTATTTATTTGGACAACTTATTTACAAAACTATACGAAACAATTCCACTCAGGGACCTATAAGAACCTTTAACTTGACGACATCTTTACACAAAGCCTTGTATTGGGAAGATTTAATAAAACAATTCTGACAACAACAATCAATTTTATATTTATTACCCGACTACAAAAAAAAGGAGGGTTATGATTTTAGCAGTCTATGTATGTATGTATGTATGTATGTATG
Source organism: Protodeltote pygarga (assembly GCA_936450705.2). Lineage (NCBI taxonomy): Eukaryota > Metazoa > Arthropoda > Insecta > Lepidoptera > Noctuidae > Protodeltote > Protodeltote pygarga. The sequence continues at coordinate 16,542,333 of OW388253.2, read as the reverse complement.
TATGTATGTATGTATGTAAGTTTTTACCCGACTACAAAAAAAAGGAGGGTTATGATTTTAGCAGTCTATGTATGTATGTATGTATGTATGTATGTATGTATGTATGTAAGTTTGTTCATCTGTACCCTCGTAGCTCCTAAACTATTTGTTGTAATTCAATAAATAAGGTGTCTATCGATGCGTCTTAATGGTCTGCGGGTTATAGGATATATGAAATTTCGTAAAATCAAATAAGGTGGATTTTAAAAATAAATTAGTCAGCTCGAAAAAAATAAAGTTAAGGTAAATTTATCGTGTTTGATATTAAATGGAAGGTCTTGATGAGCACATTCAGAATATCAGGGGCGTGCACAGACATTTCCGACAGGGTAGGCAGTACAGACAAATCCTACTTAGTTTCACTAATTTGTTGTATCGTTGTATCTGTCAAGGTAGGCAGTGCCTTTTTGCCTATAAGAACTGCACGCCCCTGCAGAATATGTATATATTATCTATATATTCTGGACCACTTCTTAGAATATCAGGCTTCTAACTACCCGTTACGACTATCATAAATATATGTGATTATAACACTGCATACAATGTGAAAACGTGATAACAATAAATATTTACTAATTAAATTAAAGTTTCTACACATCACTGCCTATTAAATTATGATTATATTTTAAAATAATGTTAATTAAATTGAGATTTCTTTTTCGTAACTAGATGGCGTTGGTTTGCGGTTTTGTGGAAGTAAGTAACATAGAGTTAAAAATACCTCCTCAAAAATCCCGGAATCATAAACATAACAATTAAATCCCGGGATTTTATTAATATGGACTGGATTTTGACCTATAGTTTTTATTAGAATTAATTTTGTATGTAAAATAAAACTCATTAATTTAACAGTTTTAGTACCGAACTACTTAAGTATTACATTATCTGTTACCGATGTCTAAAAACATAATAAAGACTTTTTATTATAATAATTTAGTTCATATGTATTTAAAACGTTAAATTAATATTTTGGAGAATTTATTACATGTTTCAACACATGTTTGCTAATTAAATATAATAAATTATTTAATTAGAAATTTGAAAAACAACTGATACGGAAGGGATTCGAACCCACGATCTCCGACGTACCGTGCCGACGCTCTAACCGCTGAGCCACCGTATCCCATCAAAATCAGTTGAAATTTAAAATCTCTTTCTACGCCTAGGGCGTGTGGTAATATCTATCGGTGCCTTCTAAAAACTGCAAAGTTTAGAACACTGAGTCGGATAATTAATGTATTCCGATCGATATTACCACACGCCTAAGGCGTAGAAAGAGATTTGAAATTTTGACTGATTCTGATGGGATACGGTAGCTTAGCGGTTAGAGCGTCGGCACGGTACACCGGAGATCGTGGATTCGAATCCCATCCGTATCAGTTGTTTTTCAAATTTCTTATTAAATAATTATACGTAAAATTAATTTCTTATTTCCCGGGAATTAATTGTAATGTTTATGATTTCGGGATTTTAGAGCAGGTATTATCAACTCCATATTACTTACTTCCTCGAACTTTAGGTAAATGTACTCTATCTATGATGATATCCCACAAAAAAGGTTTCATGTGTACTTATACAGCTTGGCAAAAAAGAGTCTGATGCGGTGACAGCTGGAACTAAAAATAAAAATCTTAGATAACTACGTTTGTGAGTACTAAAATAACATAAAAATTATTCATTTGATTATAATTAATGACAAAAAACTCGTCATAGAAATATGTAAGCACTTAATAACTTGTAATTTTGAATTGTAGTGTGAAAAGTGCGACAGCGGCGCCCCAAATTTTTCCAGACTCTTTTTTGCCAAGCTGTACTTCTTACTACTTTTCATGTATACTTCTAAGAAATATATGAGGCCATGTTTTAATAGCTCGAAGTTGCGGACGACACCTTTGAAATAAATTTAATTAAAAAAATACATGACATTGATTAAAGGTTTGAACCGAAGTTGACAGTTAAAGAAATCTACCTATTTAAGAACTACCACATTCTTAAAAAAATGTGATTTAAATGAATTTTATTGGTTTCTTTACCACTAAAAATCATTGAAAAAAAAATAGTATAAAAACTAAAACCCGACTACTTAAAATCTAAAAACAAGCTTCTTAGATTTGAAATAAAATTCTGTAGTCGGAGGCCTTAATGTATTATAGGTAAATAGGTACTAGATAATCTTCCAAGGGTAAATACTTTGTAATTTGGTGGCCTCCGACTACAGAATTTTATTTCAAATCTAAGAAGCTTGTTTTTAGATTTTAAGTAGTCGGGTTTTAGTTTTTATACTATTTTTTTTTTAATTTATTAATGTCGGGGTTATTTATAAAATTTTAGTCCAAGGAGGAGCTCAGAAACCTAACCCCTCCTGGGTATGTCCTTGCAAATGTTTGACTTCGATCCCACCTGATGTAAGCGATGTTGGACGGTATTCTCCAGACCCGTCCCCCAGGGCCCACATAGGTTCACCGCATCGTTGTCATTATTATTTTATTAGAGTTCTTACATGTGACACTTCACCTGGCTTGGTCTTCACTCTTCATCCTCTGTTCCTTTGACAGCAATCCAGTTTAATCTAGGGTAATGCTTAACTCAGTGTATTATAAAGTCGCTTACGGACACAGAGTCGGATATTTAAAATAATTCATTCAGATAAAAAAGCTTTCAAAATCTGTTCACGTTTTTTTAGTCTTTGTCATTTATATTCATTGTCATCTAGACGTGACGGACTTGGAGATGTTTTCTTGGGACATGACTGTCTTTTCTGGGTCACTTTCTGGTAATTCATTGTAAATGGTTTACAGGAGTTGTATTGGTGTTATTTAGTTGTATAAAATTCCGAATGTATGTCAGGATGGCTGGATGACTATTTTTCATTGTATAATGTAAAAGTTTCTAAACATTTTATCGTAGTTTTAACTTTGTAGATCAATGATAGCCTAGTGATATGACTGTTGGACTGTCAAGTCAAAGGTCGTAGGTTCTTGTCTCGTTTCTGACTTTTCAAATTCATGTGCGTATTAGAAATTTATTGTTACTTGCTAAAACGGTAAAGGATTTTTAAACGGTGCAGAGGTGAGTAAAGCAATGTTAGAGGCCTACGGGCGATTTAAACTCTGACACTAGTTTGTTTATCAATCATGAGATAAAAAAAGAAAGCCGTAACGTGCTCTAAAGCTTGGAATATAATTATGTACATATACATTTTGATTTAAAATCAATCTCCGCCATTTGCGTGCATGCCCAGTGATGTTATTGCTTTTGCGTCAAATATTGTTTTAAAAATAATATAATTTATCACTACTTGATTCATAAATTATATAGGATTGACGTATTTGTATTCAAGGCGTGAGAAAGCACATCGAAATACGTCACCCAATAAAATGTTTGGAAAGAATAAAAATATTCGATAGTTATTTTTGGATGATGAAAATAACATTGCATCAAAGTTTACAATCCTGGATGTTATCTATTTTTGCTTTCTACAAAATTACAAACTATTAATAATGGAGGTACGCATTTAAGCATAAATACTATGTAAAAATGTTTTTGTATTTATTAGCAATAAGTAATATCTTTATCTAAGCATTGTATTCTTACTGCAAAGGGCCTCAAAGGGTGGATGTAACTACCATCTGAGAAAAACGGCGAAGGAGTGCCTAGTGGCATGACCATTGACTAGCAAGTCAGAGGTTTCAGATCCCAGGCACGCACCCCTGACTTTTTGTAAGTTATGTGCGATTTAAAAAAAATCCTGCTTCGTGCCTCGGTTGCACGGAGATCTTACATAAAATAATACGGATCTTTCATAGTTATAGGGAGTCAGTACTGTCTGCGCCCTTTAATAAAATACAATAATATATAAATATAAAATAAACTGCATTCAATAATCGACTACATTTCATTCACTCGCACGCACTACACTATACAATTTACTCAATCGAGAGGATCGGTCTTGTTCCATCCCTATCTATTCCCCACCCTACGCAAGCAGTTGCAAAAAATCCATATTCGAAATCGCGCGCGTGCGACGGTGCTCTCTCCCAAAAATTATTAAGAAGTCTACTAGGCCTTTACAAAGACTATAAACGCAAGTAATAATTCAATACTGTGTAATTGTGTGTGTGAACTATTTAATTTGACTTTTGTGGGTGAAATTCTGAAGAAACCGTGACATGGTTGTCCGCTGCTCCTAGCTATCGAAGAAAATCCTCCATCCGTAAGTACCTCTATCCCTTGCCCACTCAAGTTCTGGTCCCTCTCGCCAAATAAATAACCGATTTACTACGCATTACACACGCACATTACATTCATTTCTCGCAAATTATCAAAATACAGTAGGTAGCCATAGCCGCCATTTCGCTCGTTGCCCGCGCGGCGACAAACATCGCTTAATATCTCGGTATTAAAGATCGTGTACTTAGTAGACTCTTCGTAACTCTATTACACTAATACATATCTATTATATTTCAATAATATTTTCATCCGCACGATTGTAATTATTCGGATTGACCGATACATACCGCACCCGCTGCCGCGCACGCCGCTAACGCATTTTATAATAACATTCGCAACTCACATCACGCTCATACACGCAAAATACGCTCAAATACGCTAATATATTTAAATAAATAACGCTAATAACTAATTACCCGCATTGATTTCGGAGATTTCGATAAATTACCTACGCTCATAAATTAATAAGTGGCAGACGTATACATACGTACTGACCTACGCATAATACTTTCGCTAATTCATCGCTAATAAATACCCACTACGCTTAAATAATAAAAAATAAACTAAACAAATTACGCAATACGCATATTTACGCTCTTTTACGCTATTCATATAAACTACTTACGCTAAATACATACTTACCTAAGTTTTAAAATGGCTCCTACTCATAAAGGGAAATCATCGAGTGATGATGAACAGGATATAAACCCTAAATTAGCACTACTTGACGCTAAGAAAAATAGTCTCTTCGAAATAGTTCAAAGTATTTACGACCTCAGTCTAAAGGTTTCCGATCCTCAAATAAAATTGCAATTTTTATCACGCTTATCATCGTTAGAGCAGATACGATCTAACTTCATGTCCACTCTTGACTCATTCATCATGGCTCAGCTCGAAGACGATCCGTCGGCAAAGCCTAACTACGCCGCCTTGCAATCATTTGATGAACTGTATTGTTACATAAAACATACAGAATCAACTCTCACTCAAAACCAAACTAGCCTTAGTAGCAATACTCATAAGTTCGATTCATTTAACCGTAAATTACCGCCGCTCAAATTAGTATCATTCGACGGTACACCTAGTAAGTGGACACCTTTTTACGAAAACTTCAAAAGTCTTATTCACGATAATCCTCAACTCTCAGAGGCCGAGAAAGTGCAATATTTGATTGGTTGTTTAACTGATAAAGCCTTGACAGTTTGCTCAGGTATTTCGCCTACCGCTAATAACTATTTAATTATCTGGAACGCCCTCTTACAAAAGTATCAAGATATACGGGTGCAAGCCTCAATTTATATAAATCAACTCATTCAATTTAAACCCTTGCAATCCATTGATACTTTCATCGAACAGTTTTACTCAGCAGAAGCTGCTTTACGTCGCTTAAAGATTGTCGATCTTTCAGATTTTATAATTACTCACATCGCTCTTAGTAAATTAGATAAGGAAACCGTAAACCTATTCGAACGGGCACACTCCCATGTTGAAATACCTACTTTCGAACACCTTACAACATTTTTGAAAGAACAAAATAAAATATTAACGCTACGCAATACTAATTCACATAGACCTGATAAATACCAATTTTCTTCACGTAATAATAACTATAACGCTTCAAAAACTAAATCCGCTTTTATTGCCAATACGCACTTACAACAATCACAACAAATACAACGCTGTAATGTTTGTAACTCCGCTCCCGCTCATCCGCTTTATAAATGTCCTCAATTTAATAACGAAAACGCTCGCGCTAAAATAGAAATAGTAAATAAATATAAATATTGTTATAATTGTCTCGGATATCATAATGTAAAGTTCTGTAAGTCAACAAATACTTGTTCAATATGTCATAGAAAGCATCACACGTTATTACATGTAGATAACTTTCGTCCGCAAAATAGATTAGAACCTAGGAACGCACGATCGGAATCCGCGTCTCACGCATCGCTGAACCATCAGTACGGCAACGCAGCTTCGGCGCCCGCGCCTCCGCGACCGCCAAGTGAGCGCCCCGCGCATCCCCCCGCGCACCGCACCTCGATGCCAGCCGCGATCGAGTCGCTCCCGCGCGCTTCTGATAATACGTTCGCGCGCGAAAATTCAAATGACTTAGCGTTATCAATGACCGCATCTACTTCTAAACCGTTTAAAGATACTACTGTATTGTTACCAACCGCTTCTGTTTATGTTTATAATAATAATAAACCTATTAAAATTCGCGCATTTCTTGATACAGGCTCAATGAGTCATTTTATAACTAAATCTTGTTGTGATCGATTAAATTTAAAAATTACGCATGATGATACAACTATTATTGGTATAGGCAATGCTAAAATCTCTTCGCTTGGATTAACAACATTTAAAATATATTCCCGCTTTGATCCCCGCTGTTCATACACTATTCTCGCTAGTGTAATAGACGAGATTACTAATGGTTTACCCAGCGTACCCATAGATGTCTCAAACTTAACTCATTTACGCAACTTACCTATGGCTGATGATGAATTCTATTCTCCCGCTGATGTCGATTGTCTTCTAGGCAACGAATTGTTCCCGTTCCTCTTGGGAAGTGGAAAGGTTACGATACCTGACTCCTCGGTCGTAGCCGTACAAACCACACTCGGTTATATTGCCATGGGTAGGGCAGATTGTGACTCACGCTTTCCTCCATACTCCGCTCGCTTTGAAAATAATAATTACGCTCAAAATAAAACATTTTTCTGCGACACGCAATCTCACTCTTTAGACACGCTTACGCAACGCTTTTGGGAACTAGAAAATGTCCCTCATAAAACTCACATGAGTCCTGATGATCAGGCCTGTGAACAAATATTTAACGCTACGCACTCACGCGACGAAACAGGTAGATACACTGTTAGTCTTCCCTTTAAAACTCCTTATACTGAACTAGGAAGTTCATACGCTATCGCTCAACGCCGTCTAATCAACTTAGAGAAAAAGTTAGATTCAGATCCCGAAATTCGCAAAAATTATAACGCAACTATTCAAGAATATATAGATCAAGGTTATCTATCAAAGGTCGATAATCCTTCATTTCACATTCCGCATTATTATATTCCGCACAGAGCTGTTTATCGCCCTGATAAACAATCTTCCAAAACTCGCATTGTTCTCGACGCTGGTTCTAAAACCACGTCAGGTAAATCCTTAAATGATATTTTATATGTAGGTCCGAATTTACAAAGTAATATTTTCGATTTGCTCATTAATTTACGCATGTTCTCTATCGCCGTAACATCTGACGCAGAAAAGATGTACTTTCAATTGAAATTAAACCCTAAACATCACGCTTTTCAACGCATATTATATAGATTTGATTCCAGCTCAGAAATATGCACATTCGAGTTCAACAGAGTCTCGTTTGGTGTATCTAGCTCTCCGTATCTCGCTATGAAAGTAGTTCGTCAGCTCGCTGCTGACAGTCGCGATAAGTTTCCACTAGCCGCTTATGAAGCTGAAAACCATATGTACATGGATGACTATGTATGTTCTCTAGATGGCGTCGATATAGCCGAACGAACATACCATGAGATGGTTGCCATGTTCAAGTCAGGTGGTTTCAACCTCGTTAAATGGATTTCTAATAGTTCTGAACTCATGAGTAAAATACCTCAATCATATAAAAAACCGCATAACATTAATTTCGACGCAGACTCAAACAATACTAAAATTGTAGGTATGCAGTGGAACCCTACAGAAGACACCTTTCAATTTAAAATTAACTCTAATTCTTTAAAATGTACTAAACGCACTATTCTCTCTGCAACCGCACGTCTATTTGACCCCTTAGGTCTAATAGGCCCAGTTACCGCTTATATGAAATTACTCGTTCAAGAATGCTGGAAGCATGATCTTGATTGGGACAACCCAGTACCACCGCATATTGAAAGTAAATGGATTCAATTCCATAACGAACTCTCTTATCTCGAAAAAATAAGATTTCCGCGACATGTAGGTATCAGTTCTGATTCTCATGTAACACTACTTGGTTTCGCAGACGCTAGTGAACGCTGCTACGGCGCTGTTGTATACATTAGGGTTAGTTCTAAGGACCAAACCGCTGGTTCCGTATCATTACTTACGTCAAAATCACGCGTCGCCTCGCTTAGTAAAATGCCCTTGGCTCGCCTTGAGCTTTGCGCTGCATTATTGTTAGCAAATTTAATCACCGCTGTTAAAGAAACATTAACTAAACGCTGTAAAATAAATAAAATATACGCATTTTCTGACTCAACTGTAACTCTTACTTGGATTCATTCACCCGCTTATAAATTTCATACATTTGTCGCAAATCGGATAACCGAAATTAATTGTAAATTACCTGCCAAACATTGGTTTCATATCAACGGACGTGAGAACCCCGCTGATATCATTTCTCGCCCTGTTACGCCTAAAATTTTATTAAATCATACTTCTTGGTTTAACGCTCCGCAATGGTTTTCATATCCCATGTGTCAATGGCCTATTAAACAATTTGAAATCAACCCTAATCATTCTGAATTTTTAGAAACTAAAAATGTTACTATGACAGTTAAAGTCACTCCACCCTTTGTTACTCATCCCATTCAAGAATTAATAAATCGCATCTCTAGTTACTCAAAATTAATTCGCATCTTAGTTTATGTTTTACGCTTTTCAAAACGCTTAAATTCGCACGGTTCTCTCACTGTTTCAGATTTAGATATTTCAGAAATGTATTTCGTACGTTACATTCAAAACATTCATTTTAATGAAGATATTTCCGCTTTAAAAACAAATAAAATAGTTACTAAAAAGATCGCTAAACTTAACCCTTTTATTGATTCTAATAATATTCTCAGAGTAGGTGGAAGGTTAACTCACTCTCAACTCGACTACGGTCAAAAGCACCCTATTTTACTCCCGCCTAAAGAACGTTTAACTGAACTCTTAGTAGATTATTATCACATTATTAACCTTCATACAGGTCCCGCTCTTTTATTATCACTAATTAGACAAAAATTCTGGATTTTATCCGCTAGAAACCTAGTACGTCAAAGAGTACATAAATGTAATAAATGTTTCAGACTTAACCCAAAAAATACTTACCCCCCAATGGGTGATCTCCCCGCATTTCGTGTTTCGGAAGCGAAACCATTTGTTTATACCGCTGTTGACTACGCAGGTCCTTTTTTTATAACGCACATCCGTAAACGCGGAATTAAAAGCCAGAAGGCTTATATTTGCTTATTTGTCTGTCTGACAACGAAGGCACTACATTTAGAGTTAGTCTCTGACTTGAGTTCTGACTTATTTCTCGCCGCTTTTAAACGTTTGATATCTCGTAGAGGTCCCGTTTCGATGATATACAGTGATGGAGGTACCAATTTCATTGGCGCGAAACGTAAACTTAACGAGATTTACGCTCTTATACAGTCCAAATCGCATTTAAATTATATTGGTCAGCAACTGTCTGAACATCGCATACAATTTAAACATAGTCCGCCTTATGGTCCGCATTTTAATGGACTCAGCGAAATTAATGTTCGCTGTGTCAAAACGCATTTATTTAAAGTGATAGGTTCGCAAATTCTCACGTACGAAGAATTCAGTACTATTCTCGTACAAATAGAAGGTCTACTCAATAGTCGACCTCTATGTATTCTCAATTCAGATCCGTCTGATTTATCCGCATTAACTCCAAATCATTTTTTAAATGTAACTCCCCTTAAATTCTTACCCGCTGAAGATGTAACTAACATCTCAGATAATCGCTTAACACGCTATCAGTTACTTAATAAAATTACGCATTCCTTTTGGCACCGATGGAGTCAGGAATATCTTACCTCCTTACAGCAAAGAGAGAAATGGAATTCACCATCAAAGCCTATTGAGCTAGGTACAATAGTAGTTGTTAAAGACAATAATGCACATCCTCTTTGTTGGCCTCTAGGGATAGTTGACGCAATTTACCCTGGAAAGGATAATATTATACGCACCGCTAAAGTAAGGACTGCCTCTGGTTCATACATACGGCCAGTGGTTCGGCTTTGTCCACTGCCGTCGCAATAATTAATAAATATTAATTCTACGCAAACGCCTTTTTAAATTTTAGTTTAATTTAAGTTTAGATCGCATCATAATTTAACGCATAAGTTTAAATACGCTACGCTAAATATTCACGCTATATGTTTAGAGGAAACCTCTAGGCCGGGGGAGTTGTCTGCGCCCTTTAATAAAATACAATAATATATAAATATAAAATAAACTGCATTCAATAATCGACTACATTTCATTCACTCGCACGCACTACACTATACAATTTACTCAATCGAGAGGATCGGTCTTGTTCCATCCCTATCTATTCCCCACCCTACGCAAGCAGTTGCAAAAAATCCATATTCGAAATCGCGCGCGTGCGACGGTGCTCTCTCCCAAAAATTATTAAGAAGTCTACTAGGCCTTTACAAAGACTATAAACGCAAGTAATAATTCAATACTGTGTAATTGTGTGTGTGAACTATTTAATTTGACTTTTGTGGGTGAAATTCTGAAGAAACCGTGACATGGTTGTCCGCTGCTCCTAGCTATCGAAGAAAATCCTCCATCCGTAAGTACCTCTATCCCTTGCCCACTCAAGTACCCTTATAAAATCCTGAAAACTGATCTAACTTCAGAACATCATATCTCTTTGGGTCATGGGGGTATAGGCACTGGCTCCGTAGAAAACTGATATTCTGCTGCATCATAGTTAAATTAAAGGCCGACCACAATAAATATTGAGAATAATACCTAAGACTAAGAGGATGATGATCTGAAAAACGAATCAAAAAATATGACTTATGTTTTGTATAGAAGAAAAAAGATTGCACACCAAAATTTCCCGAAAAGTTATGATTCATAACTATTACCAGACATTAATTGAAGTTTAGCAGCTGAACGCGAGCGAGCGTGATGCATGGCGGCCATTAGACCGTCTTACGAGACGCGGGCATTACGGCCACGCGCTGCTAAACGTGGCGGGGATTTAAAATAGATCCATGATTGATAGGACCGCAGGCGCCTTCACCAAACATTATGATGATAGAATGCGCCGAATCAGACCTGGCGCATTCATATTCCATGATATGAGAGGCTGCATTTGCAGTGTATTTGGAAATTTCACAGAAATATAGAGAGTAACAAAGGAATCATTTATTTAACACAATCAATTGTTATGTCCATTTTATGGTCTTCTTTCTTTATCGTATTATTATGGTTTATCAACAATCTGATGTCAGAGTTTAAACCGCCCGTAGGCCAAGGCTTTACACACGCTTTTAAAATCTCTCAGGTGTGCTGGTTTCCTCACAATGTTTTTGTTCACCGTTTTAGCTAGAGATAATCAATTTTTAATACTCACATGAATTCGAAAAGTCAGAGGTATACCTGAATTTGAATCTTTAACTTGACAGTCCAACAGTCATACCATTAGGTAATCTATCCCTGCGTATGATATGATATCTATCTAATACCTAATACTTATTGTCTTCCATTATTAAACATGGTTACAAACCATAACTTTTGATTATACTTACTTGCCCTTATAATAATGGTTCTTGAAATATACAGGACCGATTGACCCACATTGTAAGGTCTATAATTTTATTAACCGAAGATTAGGGTCGACATTGACCCGTTTTACGAACATATTCATTGTAATTAAGACCTCGAAATGTAATTATTTAGCCGTTAATAAAAGGATATTACGCACCTGGACTTTGTACTGTGTATTAATTTAAGTATTAAATTATGGTGAGAAATATACATCATACCACCATCCTGTGATGCTGGCCTAGTACCTTTAGGTTCAAGAAGGTAGTTAAAAAAAATGTATGATGAGATATTTTTTTATGATTCTTTTACGATTGAATGAGGACCCCGATGTTTGGTTGGTAAGCGTATTGTGAACGAAAGTTTTAGTGCTATTGCTGAAAGAAGAAGAAAGCAGCATGCTGTCACTCATCGGTTTGCTTTTATCTTTTTCATGCGTACAGCTATAGAGTGGAACATTATAATTTGGGAATCTTCAAATTAAGAGCAAATAGGTATCTCAAAGGCAGGTGTACTCCATTGTAGATCATATATAGTTATCAAACACGTGCCATCAACTCAACACAAATAAAAATACTCTAAAGTACTCTACAATTTACTGTTGAATCATTATCGGCATGTCGCGTTGCAGCACTCTGTATTTAAACATGTCAAAGTGTAAAAAGCATAATGATAATAAGCCTCCAATCCATCAGAACTGTGCGTAGGTTGTGTGGTTATTAATTTATAATTCGAACATGATTTTAAAATCAGTGAAGCGTGTCGTGGGTCCTATGCCAGCGGTATTCAACCAAAGTCTAAAGGCGACTTTAAGTACGACCTTTGAAGTATTGAACTTAGTGAAATTGTTCTTATTTGAAAGTGTTTGAACTCCTATAATTTGGCTGAATGAATAAGCGGCTAATGAAGTCGTAAGACGGTCATAAAAATTCAGAACCACGCAAACCTTCGTATTAGAAACGCAAATGAATTGAAGGCATATCTTAAGTTAAGGGAATAAATTATACCAAGTGTAGTCTTTTTTGTTTGAAATGAAAAAAAGATTTGGATATTGAATTATGAACTTTTGTATTTTTTTAATGATCTTCTCTGAGACTCGCCATACATCGGTTATTATATAATTATGATTGTAGATTTCATAGTCTATTGCCTAATTAAACAAAGATTGTTGACACTATAGTAAAATGATTTTTTCATAATAATATGTTTTCATATTACAACTTAAATAACATAAAACTTCTGAATCACGAGTCCACAAAGGTATATATCGTATCATCGACATCGTCATGAGGGGCGTAGAATTGGGCACAGGCGACAAAGAAACCTCTTACAATATTACGAGTTTATTTTAACTACACACACTATTATAACAAACAAACTAATTTCACACGTTACACAATAATCAAATAGCAATAAATACACAGCACAGTTTCAAGTTTCCGTTCTAGTTAGATTCCGTTAAGACTGTTCTAAATTAACTGTCAATCCAAACTTTATAGAAAATCCCCGCCTCGCCTAGTCTCCGTACACGTCTGTATGACGTTTGTGTATCAATTGAGCAACCGTACTAATGACCGGATCCGATATATAAAATAATCTTTCTATTTTTCTTAAAATTAGGATACCTACACGCCGCAGGGTTATTCTGTTTAACTATCTGTTAAAAGTTATACCTCAATAAAACATCCCACACTGTAAATAATGCTATTTATTTGGTCCATTTGGGAGTTATTGAACGTTAACGCTCACTTAACAGCCTTTGAGATACTATTTGTTTTATAAAAACATATTTTTGTATAAATAACGATCTGAAACAAACTTTGTTCGGTGATTGCTTTGAAACACTAATTGGACACACCTGACTGGTTTGTTTTTTACAATAAAATCAAGACGTGAAATATTGTTATTTATTCCAACAATAAAAAAACTTAGGTACTTGCATACGGTCCGATCGGCCATAAAGAAAAGAAAATAAGAGAAGAATAAGAAGAAGAGAAAAAGAAAGAAATTGATTTTAATTGTTTGCACACAGAGATGACAAAGAAGAAGATAGGTTATGTTGACTTAACAAGATTTTTAAAACTAAGATTTAATAATCCATGAATGCAGTTACATACCTACCTAAGTACATAAAATATAATTTCACAAAACTCTAACACTCAACTCTTTCGAGTTTCGGCTCAGATAACATCCTTTTATTGTACTTAATCTTTTTTCAATAAATTAAAAATAATGCATTTTTTGTCGATCCTCGCGTAATTCAATAGAATAGTATTATCTATGAGTTAATTATAAAAACATAATAAGAAAATAATAGAATTTGTCAACAAAAATACTGCTATATATTGTAGGTAACTTGAATATCTGTTAATTACATATACCTTTTTAACAGTAAACAACACAAATCTAATACAAATTAAACCTAATTAAAATCTTACTTTGGAGACACGGCATTGACCCAATAACACCAAACAATAAAAATAAACATAATATAAATATAACATTTTCACTACACGCTTAAAGTATAATACTTGGACCATACGTGAGAGCTTTCCCGAAGTTCAGTTTGGCGTAGGCCCGCGAGCCGAACGCCCGTGCTACGACGCTACGACGCTACGCCGTAGAACTCCGTGTTTGTGTATCGAACTTAAGTTTTCTTCAAAAAAAAGGGTGAGTTTATAATATTTTTTATTTGAAAATAGTTTTAAACGAATAATTAAGAATTAAAAAAAAATTACTTGTTATCGGTCTATGTATTTGTTATTTTTCTTTCTTTATGGTATGGTTGATGATACCTGGTGTCAAAGTTTAAACCTCCCGTAGGTCTAACATGGATTTACACACCGAAAAAAAAATCTTTCTGGTGTGTTGGTTTCCTTACTATGTTGTACACGGTATTAACAAGTGATAATTAACTTCTAAAACCCACATGAATATGAAAAGTCAGAGGTGCGAGCCTGGGTTTGGAACCTACGACCTTTGACTTGGCAGCCTATTCCATTGGTCATACCACTAGGATATCACAGCTTTTGAATTTTATGAAAAAGGTTAAGTAATTAGTATTTACTATTAACTAATTCGTTAGACAATCAAAACATATTACATTGTAACTCTTTAGGATTAAAATGTAAACAAACTGACAGGTCGTCATTTACATTGACTCTCATTTAAATAATGAACGGCGGAGTTATGGTGCCGGTTATTATTTACGAAGGCTGTGTTTGGTTAACAGTACAGCAACAAGTTTAAAATATTCAGTTTGATTTTCAATTCATAATTATATATTTTAAAGCATTATATTTATATTTTGAGTCGTGATAGCTTATAGTATGACCGTTCACTGGCAAGTCAGAGGTCTTAGGATCGAACCCAAGTATGTTCGTATTATAAATTAATTATCACTTGCTCCGTGCTTCAGGAAACACGTAAAGCCGTTGGCCCTGCGCTTGATCTCTCTCCGGTCGTGTCCGATTGTCGTTCCATCGGATTATGGGAGTAAAGGAATAGAGAGTGCATCTGTGTTTGCGCACATAAATTTGCATTATAGTTAATATCTCCTGCGTCGATGGCCAATCTTCATTGAGATTGACCAATACACATACACAATAAGTACTTACATAAATACTGTACTTTAAAATGTTTCTTCTAAATATTCTAATTTCTAAATATGACTGCCTCGTTGGTTAAGAGCGCATAGTATAGTACAGCTTGCAAACGATGCAATCAGATGAATAATTAGTGAGACGCAAGATATCCGTCTCTGTCCTTTTAAAGAGTAAGCAGAGGCAGGTTTATTTGATCTCAGTAAAATTGACAGTAATAGTTTGCATACTCGTACTAATCTGCTAGAGTTGATAGTAACTGTAGCTGTGATTTGTCAATTTACACTTTAAATATACCTTATCTTTGAGTCTATATCATCACAATTTGAAAGAAGACCCTGTAAGCGCTTCACGGAGTCAACGCACTCATAAAGATTTAGAAGTGATTGAATATCCACTGTTGCACGTTAGCTTGCAGCCCCTTTCATCTCTGTCGTCCTGGTACTTTATTCGCTGCGCGACCCAACATTACCTGACGTGCGTCGTGTTCAGGGCAATAAACCCATTTCGTTTTATTAGACATGTATGAGTTTTCTGAACTATTTGTATGAGTTTTGCAAAATAAACATGCAGTATTTCAATTCATTTATTAGACTGAGTTACTCATATCGATTTTGTTTTCATTTCATTTCGTGTTTACAACAACTATGAGCTTATTTCGGCTCAATTGAATTTGATGAATTGATAGTAAATTTTTGCACAACATAAAATTGTATTTTATCTGAGTTGTTTTACTGTAACAGTGATGTATTTTTTATAAAACAGAAAATTAAATGGGGAGATTTGACTTTAAAATATTAGTAAAATATAGATACTAAATGTTTTGAGTTCAACTCATCATCGGTTTTGCGACATGAGTGTTTGTTGTTGTAGGATATGTTGTCTCGTCGATTTGTCAATTTGTAACTTATGTTTGGTAACTGACGACAGGCTTAACTCCCGTATGCATATCGGAACAGAGATTAGTTAACAGATATTACAATAGTTTGACTAAGTTTAACCGTTTTAGTTTCATGCTGTCTGTCTAGGTACACTTCTGCCAACCCAGTCAAAACCGCACGTATGATGTAATGATATTTCATAACTAATAGCAAAGGCATAATTGAAAGCCGGGTATTGAGTCTTGTTCAAAGCTTCGATACAAAACATCATAGCTATTCAATACGTACTCCAGAACTTTGATACATATTATTATGAAATTCCTGTATTCAGTGATATTCCTGTTATTACGAGTAGGTACGACACAACTGAGAAGGGTATTGGTGTATATTTATTTCTCTTAACTATTATATTTATATACTCATCATTCACTGGCGCTGGCTCTGTACATACAGCTACTAATTTGAGTTGCTTGGTATGAGAACGCTACAAGAAATTGACGCGCTCGTGGTATATCTGTAGTTGACTCATTTCATTTTGAGTGTCTCCGTGCTTCGAAAGGCACGTTAATCAATAAGTTCCGGGAACCACTTACTTTTAGTCATTGGGCAAAGGCCTGCCTGCCCTCCTTCCATTCCTCCCAGTTCTACGCTTTTTGCGGCCAATTTTCTCAATAAACACCGGATCTCGTTCCGCCAGGCCTTCCGCGACTTCGCGTCGTCTGTCATTGTGTGGGGGGGTCCACTTGGTAGTGAGCTAGTGAGTACCACTTAATGCTATATAATATAGTCTGTAATTCTGTGTAAAATTTCTCACCTCGAGGTAACAAATAACAGTATAGCCAAAAGAAATCTGTGATTAAACTGTCTAAAAAGAACTGTCAGTGGTTATTAAGTTATAATTTCTGTAAAAATCCAGCCTCTAATTAGGTTATTACATCACAGCTTCATTTAAGTTCGCTCGTGTGAGATAGACCTTAGTTACTCTACTAAATGAAAAAACTTTGTACTTCACATTTCTATGGAAGTCGACTTGTTTTCCAGATTTTGCGCGCAGAGTAAACTTAGTTCGTGTAATTACTGAGTTTTCATTTCTTATTTTTGTTAGCTTCGTCATTATTATTATTTGATTTTGCCCTACATAGGGACAGTTACAGGCTAATTTATTTATTTATTTATTTATTTATGTAAGTTGTTTCAAGTAAGACGAAAAGAAAGAGGGAGTAAAAATGCTACTAACTATACAGGGACTACCGAATCGAGTAATACACAACAAATAAATTACTATACTTACGTTACTTATAATTACTTACGTTTGAAATGTACTGCACTGCACTGCATTGGAAATCATTTAAGCCATTTTTAAATTACTTTCTCTGCAGTCTTTGTTAGCTAATAAAATGAGTTTTATAATCTTGACATTGTGTAGATTGTAATGTGTCTTGTGTAAGCAGTTCAATACCAGAGTTCACAACATTGCAATAACATTGACAATATCTTCTTGAAATAGATATGTTTTATTGAAAAGCTTCGCGCTCACATACTGATTCTGTATCGTGACCCGTGGGTGTCATAAATAACAAGCCAGCAAAGGTTTTCTAGTTGCAGTTCGATTATTGTGATCTTATATACACAATACACTATCGCATTATATTTTACTGACTTTGTAATGTTTATGTGTTATTTTTTATAAATAATTTTATAAAAATAATATTTTTTTTAAATATTGTTTTATAAATGGTTTTTCTTTCTTTTATTTTTTTTTCAAAGGTGTACAAAGGGTGGTCTTATCGCTTTTTGTGATCTTTTCCAGATGACTTTTGGATGGACTGGAGTAGAAGGCTTAATACAGTAAAATCATCAATTAATCAATACAAAGCCTTTAGGTAATCTTACCAAAATATTCCCGTACTGTCCCGATTCACCGCACCATGTCAATTGCACTCATTTAGACCACCCAATAATCACAGGACTCAATATGAATAGCTAATAACAAATGTTACAAGGTTCGAATCTGCCTGTTTATACTTTAGAAGCACAAGTTTATGACGCGGTTAGACCATAATATTGTTATGTTCTAACCTTTGGGGCAAGTCAGCTCGTAAACGCTTTGTTATGGTGACTGTCAGCTACTTTATCTATACTTATAAAACAGTACCGTGACTGACTGACTGACAGACAATGCACAGCCTAAACCGGTGGACCTAGAGACTTGAAATTTTGAGACAATATTCTTTAAGTACCCTGGGGGTGCACTAAGGAAGGATTTTTGGAAACTCCACCCCTAAGTAGGTAAAAAGGGGGATAAGAGTTTGTATGAAAGTCCGTCGTTTTTGAAGTTAAATGTACGAAACTTGGTATTCAGCTTTTCGGTTGATGAATGAAAGACGAGCATAGGTTATTTTTTTTAAATCTACCCTTGAGTGGATAAAAAAGAGGGTTAAAATTTGTATGGAAAATTCGTTATTTTTTAAGTTACAGGTGTAAAAATGAGTATTAAGGTTATGCTCTAAAAATAAAAAAGACGTGTATCAAAAAATTTGGATATTTTTCCCCCTAAGGAGATATAAAAGGGGATGAAAGTTTGTAATGAAAATTCATCATTTTTTAAGTCGAATCAATTAAACTTGGTGTTTAGCTTTTCGGTGAATAAATAAGACGTGTTTCAGCTTTTTGAAAAATCTACCCAATAGGGGGGAAAGGGGAGGCAGGGGTGCAAGTTTGTGTAGGAAATTCGATATAAGTAAGAGACATCAAAGTAGCATAATCAATGAACGAGGTAGGGTAAGGTAGGGTAGAGTAGGGTAGGGTAGAGTAGGGTAGGGTAGAGTAGGGTAGGGTAGAGTAGGGTAGGGTAGAGTAGGGTAGGGTAGAGTAGGGTAGGGTAGAGTAGGGTAGGGTAGAGTAGGGTAGGGTAGAGTAGGGTAGGGTAGGGTAGAGTAGGGTAGGGTAGAGTAGGGTAGGGTAGAGTAGGGTAGGGTAGAGTAGGGTAGGGTAGGGTAGGTGTAGAAAAGGGTAGGGTATGGTAGAGTAGCGTAAGGTAGTGTAAGGTATGGTAGAAAAAGTGTAGAGGTAGAATAATCACGCGTACAAAGTCGCGCGGGGCAGCTAGTATGTATATAAAAATGTCATAAAAAACGACACCGGTAACTGCTGTGTTATTGTGTATAATAAGACACCTATAAATCTAAATGTTTTTCTAAAAAAATCCTGTTTAAAAATAAAACTTCACGTTGGAATCAGTATAATCTCAAATAAGAAAAAGCACCCGATCATCCTGCGTGGATCAAATGGCTATATCCAAGTTTTTTTAGCCAGCCTGCGGCGGCAGGTGTGAGTTTGTGGACTTCCGACATTCCACCGGGAAAACAGCGAAGTGGGCATTCGTTTACCACAAGGGAAAGGGTCTGGTAAGGTACTATGCAATCGCCCGATCAGTCAATAAACAGTACATACATGAGAAATCGGCTTATTGAAGTCCACGGCTGGACATAAACTACGTTAAATTACCAATCGACCGCTAATCTTCAGAGTTCCATATCCTTCCTTATCCTTAGATGCCTTCTTCGGGTCAAGAAGAGTGACCTTTATATGACCAACACGTGTAAGATGTGAATCCAATAATATGCGTTCGGTTAATAAAAGGTAGGTACCTAAAACAGATAGCTTAGGGGATGTGGACAATAGATTAACCCTTGTCATTTTGAGGACGTGACGCGTGATTTTTTGTAATATACAACCAATAAATTTGTTTATTTTTGGAAGAATATTGCATACTTATGCACAGCACTTGTTAAGCATAATAATGGAATTTGTTTATCTAATTGTCAGTCTATATCCGTTCAATTATATTATAACTCCGACAAATGCACCAGAAAAGGGCTAACAATTTAATTCGCAACAGCTTTTTTTTCAACAAGTCGTCTGTGAAATACAGTCACTGGGGACAAGGTATTATTCTGAAAACTCAGTGTCTAAAAGGTTCGTAGAATTTGCAAAATAATATTATAAAGGGTTCAAGCAGTGATAGCCTAGAGGTATGACTCTTCTGCTGCCAAGTCAAAGGTCACAAATTCAAACCCAGACACGTACTACTGAGTTTTCGAATTGATGTGCGTATTTAAATTAATTGTTGGTTGTGTATCAACCATACGGTATGAATACGAAACCTTCATGTACATTCACGAACACAAAATATTGCGTTGCGTTGCACTTGCGTTTTTAAATCGCCCATAAATTGTTATCTAATAAAAGGAATAAATGTATGATTATTTATAGAGTGCATTGTCCATCATTTCTTAACAGAGTACAATGTAACCATTGTCTTATAAATTCTCTACAAATATTTATGGTAAGTTAGTTTAAAAGTTTGTGTTTATATGTTTGCGATTTCGACTGTAGTATGTGCGAGTTTCTTTATTCTCATACTCCAACTCTTTGAAACGCCTGATCAAATTTCGATAAGACCTCACACATGGAGAAAAGACTTCCTTGAGTGACAGCTAGATTGTGAAATTATCTGCGGTTGCACAATAGTAGAAAATTACTTATGCGAATCAGTAATTCCGCAATGAATCATAGGTATGAGCTTATAAATAGTAGCGCTCGTGTTACCTTGTCAATGTGTCGCGCAGTACACCATTGTGTTAGGTATTGTATCTGTAAAGGATATATGTATGGTGTGATGAACATAGCGTGTAGTTTCAAGGTCTTTCATTGTCACATCTGATGGTGTTTTATTCATTTGTTATTTATAACTACTTAAAGGTATATTAGACTTTCCCCGCACTTCCATTCACGCGATAAAACGAATAAGTTCTGTATTCTTTAAGTTTGTTTGAGCTATGACATAGTACTAGTAGTAGTTAGACTGTGCCTTAAGTGTGTAAGAATTCGACGTAAAAGTAAGTGTTGCGAAAATCGGCAAATATTGAAATATTTTAAATTTAGGGAGGGTATAATTTCTTATCTTTACAATATCTGTTGATCATGCAAATGTTTGTCCCAGGTTCAATTCCCGGGACACCAAGCGCAGAAAGATTAATTACTTAAACAATACTCCAATCGTGCCGTCAAACCTTTCAATCTCTTTAATATTACTTTTCTCTGAATTACTACACTTTTAATATTCTTTTACACTTATACTATATTTTACTACTTCATTCGTTGTGCAGTACAAAAATCCTATGAAAATAATTTGTTCTAAATATAACAGAAATATCTTAAGTCACCCTTGTTACCGTCATCCTAAGAAGAGATCGGATAAGACAGGATCATAATTATGTGCGTGGTTGTAGTTCAGCTCGTGCGTGGGTAAATTATTGTACCTCAGAACAACAACAACAACAACCTTGTCAACACGTCTTTAAAGACAAAACAAATAACATTATACAACGCCTAGAATTACCACATGTACACGAAAAATTCATATACCTATGGAACGTGATTGTAAAAATTTCATTCCAAAATATTATTGACCATAAATACTTTAAGCACTTTTGAACAGACTGTACTACAGATACTCGGACGAGTTGATGAAAAGAAAAATAATAAAAAATAAATGGTGCCAACTCGGCCGTGCGGACAAGATTCTTTCGGCCCAGTTGATGAATAACTCCTCTAATAATCTCAGCTACCACAACCGAATTCTGACTATAAATATAAGGACACCTTGTAGCTCATGAGTTTCAGAAATAAAACTAATTAAATAGTAGAGTAGTGTTATTAATTGTGATTTAGTTTTATATAAAGTTATAAATCCTACACAATTAATCTCACTTAAAATGTCTGATATAATTGAAGGAAAATTAACACATATTATTATTGTCAGTAAAATTCATTACGTTTCTAATGGTCATTATCATTTGTCTTGAAACTTAATCAAATATGTCGTTACAAAGGTTACCAACCTGAAGCGTCAGGAATAGGGGACTCCCGAGAAGATGATGAGGCCTTGGGGTCAAGGTTTATTATCAAGAACTGGTTTGATTCTCAGATCCGATCGGCAGTAAAACATCATCGGGTTTATATGCAAATACTTAGTTTTATATGGAGAGGAAAGTCGCCAATACTTCTCGGATTATTTTATTTGCTACCATTTGGACTGGTATGGCAATATAGTATAGACCCAAAGCACTTCTGACTTTTCGTAATCATATCAAGAAATCACCTGAGCGATACCCTGGATGTTGTTTAGTCACATGATTTTTAAATTTGTAGATTTTTTTTTTACTCAAAGTACCAATATCAAGATATAATAAATACTTAGTAAATACTTCTTCAAGAGACTTTGATCTTTACTAATAAACATATGGGGTGTATTAAATTGTTAGCTTTTCATTATATTTAATTAATAACTATAACGGGGTACAAGTAGACACATATTATCACAGTCCCAGTAATGTCAGGGATATGCAATTATGTGGTGACAACGTTCGTGCTCTTTCGACCTCCGAACAAGGTCAGTGTCAGCGGTCGCGTGAATAGTCTGCACCAATCATATTGTCTAGAGATATAAACATACTAGTGAAAAACGATCGTACTGATATTATTATGTATAATATTTAAATCAAATACGTGTTACATTGGCACGTGCTTGCAAAGCGGGCCCAGTGCGCCATAACGACTTCTAAGAAGCAAGTACATAATCATAATTATTTAAAAATACTCAAAAGATATATGCGTGAAGGTGTACCTGTCTTGGATATAAAGTCTACTGGTTCTAACATTGAGTTATTTATTCAAATTATATTTATTTTTTCTTTCTAACAGCAAAGGTTAGTCGTAGTAGATATACACTCATAATGTCAAATATATTTTATTCTATTTTATAGGCACTCAATGAGTCCATTTGTGAGCTGACAGATTTATTTCTGATTCTATTCGGTACTGACTAGTGATGTAGGTCGAGAGTACCTATTAGTGCCGTCTCATATATCTTTGTACATTCTGTCAAGTGTGCGTTGCCAATGTTTTGTAGCGCCATTTTCAACAAGTCTATTGGTTCACAGATAAAATTTTATTCATCCAGTATCTTTTATTGGTATGTGGAATGCCTTTTTTCTCTAATCTTAGTTCGTGACAGCCATGTGACAGAAGATTAATTTATTATTTAGCTTTTTTAATCAACTTCTAGAAAGAAAGAGGATATCAATCCGATATATTTGTTTTTTAATGTTGTACACCGATTAATCCGCCATTAGTGAGCCGATTTGAGAATTTTTTGTTTTTGTATTTAAATGAGTATGCTCTCTGATTGGTCCCATATAAATATCGTAACGTGACTACGAACTTCGGAGATATATAACGGAACTATTCATCGGACGATTACAAATCTTTCGTAACAACTAATTTCAATTTATTTGTTTAGTGTTGTTAATAATAAATTGTTGTCAAATAAAGTGTTGTCCTCCCTTTGAAGTTAATGTGAAATTCTGAATTATTGAAAAATAAAAACCTTTTGACTAAAATATAAAACCAACTTCAAAACACCAAAAATAACCTAAATAAGTTCGTTTTGGAGTTTTTCACTCGCCATTTTATGACAGACTAGCTGTCCCGCGCGACGTTGTACGCGTGATTATTCTACCTCTACGCTTTTTCTACCCTACCCTACATTACCCTACGCTACTCTACCCTACCCCTACCATACCCAACCCCTACTCTACCCTATCCTAGCCTATCCTACTCCTACCATACCCAACCCATACTCTACCTCTATCCTACTCTACATTTACACTACCCTACCCTACACTATCCTACGCTACTCTATTCTACCCCTATCCTACCCAACTCCTACTCTACCCTACTTCACATTTACCGCTCTATTCCTACCCTACTCTACCTCTACCCTACCCTACCCTACCCTACCCTACCCTACTCTCTCCTACCCTACCCTACTCTATCCTACCCTACCCTACCCTACCCATACACTACCCATACCATACCCATACATACCCAAGGGGTATAATTCCATTTTATTTTTCTTCGATTCTTCTATTATATTATAGGCGGAGACTAATCCATTATATCAAAAACCATGAAAAGCGGTCCAGCAGTTCTCGAGTATACCTACTAATTTTCATGACTTCAACTTTAAAAATGGCAGAATTTCATTCAAACTTTTATCTTCTATATTTTCTCCCCATAATCATTGAATATCGAGATATACGTACCAAATTTCCTACACAAACTTTCACCCCCCCCCCTTTCCCCCTAATAGGTAGAGTTTTCAAAAAGCTGAAACACGTCTTATTTGTTAACCGATAAGCTAAATATCAAGTTTGATGACGGATTTTCATAACTACAAACTTTAGTCCCCTTTTATATCTCCTTAGGGGGAAAAAATCCAAATTTTTTGATACACGTCTTTCTTATTTTTAGCGAATAAGCTTAATACTATTTTTTACATCAGTAACTTGAAAAATAACGAATCTTCTATACAAACTTTCACCCCCTTTTTTATCCACTCAAGGGTAGATTTGAAAAAAATAAACTATGCTCGTCTTTCATCTAACAACCGAAAAGCTGAATACCAAGTTTCGTACATATAACTTTAAAAACGACGGACTTTCATACAAACTCTTATCCCCTTTTTTACCTACTTAGGGGTGGAATTTCCAAAAATCCTTCCTTAGTGCACCCCTAGGGTGCTTAAAGAATATTGTCTCAAAATTTCAAGTCTCTAGGTCCACCGGTTTAGGCTGTGCGTTGTCTGTCAGTCAGTCAGTCACGGTACTGTTTTATAAGTATAGATAGACTATATAGGTACTGCCACTACATAGATTTCTCGTTGCTAGTTATAAATGTCAATCCAAATGTTATTTTCTTTCAATCTCTTTGTACTTTTATTGAGTGATGTTCATGATTTGAAAAGAAGGTTTTATTCACAAGATATTTCGGGATGTGAGGCAAATCCCGGGCGGTAGATAATTATTATTCCGCATAGCTAATAGCTAGCATAGCTATAAAAATAAGAAAAAAAACGTAATCTTTAGTAATTAACAGTTCGAAATATTGACAAAAGCTGTGACATAGTGGACCTATTAAATTCTGTAGGTATACAGTTTACATAGGCTTATACCTATTTAGAGGACCAGTCTTGAACAAGATAAATGCATTTCGGGGATAAATCAATTTGGGTTTCTGCAATATCGGGAATCTACCTGTACTTGTACCAGGTACGTACTACCTAGTATGTACCTGTGTTAAAATAAATTTTACTCTTTGTAAAAAATCTTTTTAAAAATACCCTGAAACATAATTACTTAAATTAAAAACACGTGCTAAAAATATGTTTATCTTTTTTGTAATTCATTCAGCACTCATTTACGAACGTCAATTAAACGATTGTAAGTGAGATTAGTTAATTAATTTCTTATTGACTACTAATGAGGTTCAATTGTTGTACTAGCTTGCACAAACATGTTTGTCTGCCATAATGACGTCATAGCTATGGAGCACCATTGAAAACTAATTTGATAATCATAAACAAATTCAGAATCTTTCTAATTCTCACTTTCTCTCTCTCTCTTACACAACACACACACACACACCCTCTCATTCCCATTCATTAACATTACCTTATAACAACAAATACCTACTTAAGATGTCGATTGTAACTTTTTTTCTACATTGTCTGTTATTTGGTTTAAGATTTGTTATTCTTTTAAAATTTTATATTTCATAAAATTAGTTTTTAATAATATTAAATTGTCGTACTCGTACGTTATCGAACTTAAGATAAAAATAGCCTGGAAAAATATTCCTAGGCCTCCACGAGACAGGCTGGACCTAGTGTGGAGGTCACGAGCCAAACATCGTTTTCATTTCTTTCTTATTATTTGTCTATTGTCTGTAAACTATTAGAAAACGCTGTAAAACTTTTTTGGCAAAATAAACATTATTATTATTATAATCTTAGTCGAACTCGATTGCACTTAGCTAACCTAACCATATGCACTGAATTGCAATATTTATTTTGTTGTTCGTTTTTTTTTTCTTGGCCGCTATTACAATTAAAGTTAATTAAAGCTATTCTATTCTATTCTTCAACGAGTCTCTAAAACAACACACCTGTGTGCAGTTTAAAAACCAAACGATTTTATAGAACTTAAAAAGAAATAAAATCGAGTTTGTCCATCAGACGCAATAACCTAACCTGAACTTTCGGGAATATTGGGAAAAACCGTTTAAAAAGATAAATTTGTGAAAACGTTGGAGGGTTAGCAAACAGGTCGCATGCACGTGTGCACCTATAATTATACAGGTAAACGTAGGTTAAATTTTTAAAATGATTGATATTTATAACAAGCTTGGTGGAGGCAGGCTTTTGTCACGTTCTGTTTAATGAATGGAAATCGATTAATCGACGATGATGAACGACGTGGCCAAGACTTGGAAGGTACTTACCGTGCCTCCAAAGCACAGAAATGGTTGAAATAATTATGCAGTTATTTTTTTACGCACGTAGCAACATTGCACAGAAAATAATAATGAATTTATACGTGAAGAGATAACTTTGTAAGTACCCTTTTTTAAGCATATTGGGTGCTAAGAGAAGTGTGAGATTTAGCTTAAAGTTTATGTGCAGATGGAGTTAAGAAAGAAAAAAAAATTGTATTTAATTAAATACGTCACATTTCAACTACTGGACTACTATTTCATATTAAGTAAATACCAGACCAAAAAGACGATTACTTTTTTGTCGTCCAACTAAAAATGAAACCTAACACAGCTGAAGTTCTAACACATAGTTACACTTACAGCGCTGAATTTCAAATAGTACTAAAGCGAGTTACGTGGAATAATGCACGTACGGCCATAGGTACAACTTTTGTAGAGGGACTCTAAGACACTCTTTATATCCAGCTACCTCGCTGTACTATCCCGCTGGTATTTAATAGAACACAACAGCAAGCTCTTTGTGCCGCAAAATGTTTGCTGCTAATACTGTTACTGTATCTACCTCGACCATTACTCGTAGCTTATGTTTCGTTACCCTTTGTAGAGAGGTTTGTGAAAAGTTTTCATTGTAATATTGTTACATAAAAATGTGTCTATTGAATACCAAGTCAGAGGACACAAGACCGAGCCAAGGCCTGCACTTGAATTTTTATAACTTTTTTGCGTATGTTATGCGTGTGTTGCAGCTACTTAGACGCAATAGCTTGTCTGTGTTGCAGTTACTTAGACGCACTAGCTTGTTTGTGTTGCAGCTACTTAGACGCAGTAGTTGTCTATGTTGCAGCACTTAGACGCAAAGGTTTGTTAATATTGCAACTACGTAGATGCAGTGACTTGTTTATGTTGCACCTTATTAATAGACTCAGTAGTTTTGTCTATGTTGCAGCACATAGACGCAGTGACTTGTTTATATGCAGCTACTTAGAAGCATTGACTTGTTTATGTTGTAACTTCTTAGATGCATTAACTTGTTTATGTTGCAGCACGAAGTGACTAATGAGTAGGTAATGTTACTACTGCGGTCTGAGATTCAATTGGCAGAGCGGCTGATGTATCAAACCAGAACCAGTCTGTGGTTCAATTACTGCTAGTAATTTAATTTTTTCTTGTATAAAAATTTCTGACTGAGAGGAACTGAATAAACCTAAACACAATATCAATTTATTTCGGCTGCTCGTCAGCAAGTCAGCAGTTTTCTAGCGATCGTAGGAACTCATTAAATAATGGCTAACTTCTGCTCAACTCTCCACCGTTGCCGTTGGAACACTTGCAACGTCATTATAAATGCAATCAAGTTCAAAAACTGTGTCGAGCTGAAAGTTGGCGGGAATTAATGGCTTTAGATTTGTTTTTAGTTTTTTTTTGTAATAGGATGTTTTTTATATTATTTTTACAAAATATACATTTTTAAAAAATGTATATTCAAACTGAACTTATAATAAAATAAATTAGATTATTGAGTGAACATTTCGTCCGTGGCATGTTCGTCATATGCGGGTTCGGAATGACAGTTTTGACAAAGATAAGGCACAGTTTTTAAGTTCATTTTACTTTTCAGTACTCGTACTTGCAACTTACTAATCGCGAATGGGCCAAGTGCGAATGGGACGAAATCCTAATATGTATGACCAACTGTGAACACATGACGAAGTGCGAATGGGACAAAGTGCGCATAACCCGCGTAATTATTAATTAAGCAGATGCAATTCACTTATGTAATTAGGCCTTTCCCTAACTGATAGTCTGTTGTCAAGCAGAAATAAATCTATCAAACGATTTGAATATTAATAGATTTATAGGGGTCTAGAAATTAGACTCAGTAGGAATTCCATTGTTATGTGCAAAAGATAATTTAAAAAACTCCCAGAGAAACTCCTATTGGCAACCATAAACACTACCTACTTATAAATTATTCAACGCGTAATACTACATTCATTTTGTACTTTAATCATGTTTTAATGCTTGATAATAAACGGAAAATACGTTCTGATAATAACATTCGTTGGATGGAATGATTTGACTGAACATTTGCGATCATATTCTGTGTTTTTGTATTTTATTATTGTTTAGGTATGTATAGTAGGTATGTATGCCAATATCGCATGAGCTAGAATGTCGTCGATTCATAGTTTGCTACAAACGTACAAACACATTGTATAACAAACAAGTATATCCTAAGTTAACAGTTGACGATTTGATTGATTGTTGTAGCCTTAAAGATTTCGTTGAAGTAGAATATATTTTTTATAAAATTTGCTTCCACCATCGTATTAAAATATTACCAAGTGACAAAGTTTCAGTAATAAATACGTATGTGACGTGAATGTATAATTAATTTGCGCTTGTCAACTTGCTCTGCCCTTGAAGATTTCCATTAAAATATTCATCGTACACCTCCCTTTCATCATAACTGTATTCACAAAACATGACTTTACATTCAAGAAATCCTTTCTTACCTATGTAATAAAATGAATGTGAGTTGCTTTCTGTGTTAAGAAAAAAAAAAGATTAAAATATGAAGATAAATATTTTTGTGAAATTTTTACATGTTTTAGCACATGTTAGCTTATTAAATATAAATATTTAATAAGAAATTTGAAAAAACAACTGATCCCATCCGTATCAGTTGTTTTTTCAAATTTCTTATTAAATATTTATATGAAGATAAAATTCAATATAGAAGTTTGAATTTAGAATTTGACAAATTCAATCGTGATACGAAATACACGTGGTGCCATTTATTTTAATAAAAACGTTACTGTTATTTTCCTATTTCAGGATAATTGGTTCAGTGGTTTAGGCGTGAAAAGGTAATAAACAAAGAAACTTATATTCGCATTTATTAAATTACTTAGGAAGTTATGATAGGATTATCACATACATAAAACGGGTGTGGGAAGTCATCGTGAGGAAACCAACACATCTGAAAGATTTTTCAAAGAGATTTCATTAGTATTTAGGTTACTACAAGTCCTATGACTTCAGGTTGATCACAAACCTTAATAAAGTTCAGGGGTGTTAGGATCACGTTCTTTTTTAAAAATAATATTGCTATTTCAATCGTTTTGTCATTTATTCCACATAATATTATAAAAGTTAATAAGTATCAATAGATACAATTGTACGTAAGAAATGCTGTCGTCACAAGACGTCAGAGCATGAATACATAACTGACGTTCTATTATGTGAACAGGGACAACTCTCAATAGAATATGAGATGGAATTATATTTACTATTTATTATCAATTGTGAGGTAATAATAATCTTGTTAGGTACGGTCTGGTGCTTAAATATTTTCTTCTAAGAGATATTGTATTGGTAATGGAATTCCGTACTCTCTTGGGTTTAGACTTAGAATTATTTTTTATTTTTTTGTCTAGAACTCATAAAAAAGGCCATTGTAGTAATATGTACTCTGTAAAAATTGTATCTGTCTGTCTATTACGGTTAATGGGATGTAGTCATGTAGCCCTATGACAGCGGACGGACGCGGCGAGTCTGATATAAAGTCTCCGTTCTCAATTATGTTAAGCTTATGTTACGTTATTTATGAAATTAAAGAATAATAATATTAATTATATGTATGTTAGACTGTTATGTATGAGGCGAGCTTGTGACACATTGACAAGGTATTCTGATGGTATTTGCTTAAAGCTTAGGGTAGCATTAAGTGTATCGAGATTTGAGAGGAACACTGCAATGTCACCGCGCCTGTCGTGGAATATGGACGTGACGTTTATTAATAGATGGATACTAATGGATACGAACTGGATACACATTTCATGCATAACATAAAAATGAAAATGTTTATTTGTTTCAAAACAGTCACATAGATTATAATTAAGATATCCCCAGTAAGTAATAGATATACTTGGTACATCTAGTGTTGGGGCTATCTTGCTCTTTCCGTATATGGATTACAAAATATCAATTTCAAAATTAAAAAACCCTCGACACAAATAACCAATTTTTTTTAGCTAAGAACAGTCTCAATTAAGACAACTTTTAAATTTAAAAAAAACATATCATAATCGGTCCAATCGTTTAGGAGCTTCGCTGCTACGGACAGACTTCTAGACATACAGACACACAGTCACAAAAACACTCAGACAGGCACTCTTATAACACCCCTCCTTTTACGTCGGAGGTTGATAAGTATGATATGAGATATGACAACAAGAATTCAACAATAACATTCATTTTTACCCAACTACAAAAAAAAGGGTTATAATTTTAGCAGTCCATGTTTGTATACAGGGTTATTTGTAAAACACGGAGTCATTTACTCATCATTATGAATAACTTTTACTATAGAACCAACCCTGAAATTGCATGACTCAACAAAATGTATGGAACAGCTGATTTTTTTAACCCTGTATATGTGTGTAAGGCTAATGCAGTACTAAATAAGAAATTATTGCAAAAATTACTTCGTGACAAAAATATTGAAATAGAAATTAATAAATTCTTGTTTATTAAGTAATAAGGGACGCCATGAATATTGATCAGGGACTCCGGCCTTCAGGAGCGAGATTAATATTCAAGTGGAAATTATTCAGTTTGATAAACTGTCATCGGTTTGTTGGCGCAAGCGAGTTATCTGATTCAGATCATTCGGTTTCGATAATCTGTGCCTGGCAAAGCATTAATGGTACAATACCATTCTGATTCATCTGATGCTATGATTTTACTAAAGTTTTGACTTTGCTTCACAATATTTTTAAAACACAATGAGGTAAAATTCTCTGTTCCCTAATTTTAAAGTAAAAAGTTTAATTTTTTTTTGTAATCAAAACATTACATTACGCAAACTCGGTTCTATTACCAGGATTTGTACCTGCGACCTATTGGTTGAAGCTACCAGCTGCTATGCACAATGAGCCTCGTAAATCAGTTCGTACTAACGAATTGACTGGGACGGTTAATTGTACTTTCGACATAAGACAGCACGCGTAGGACTCTTAGTAGTTCAGCTGGCAGAGCGATTGATGTAGCTATCTGACCAGAAAGTTCCAGGTACAAATCCAGCTCGGAATATTTTTTCCTTTCTACAAAATATTGTAACTGGAAGCTCTGATCTATAAATAACTCGGTCTACTTTAGAATTTTAAGTCGATACTTGTCTGACGCGAGACGCGAGGCGCGAGGCACCGCAAAGCTTCCAGTCGGCTCTTCAGCCAACTTGACCTTTGTTACTGGACGCCGAACTATTTATACTCCAAGTTTCTAACGCGAACGTTGAGTTAAATTGAATTCGTTACACGGGTTTTAAAAACTATTAGGAAGCTGTGAAATGGTACAGACGTTTACATTTATGAAACAGGTTTTACTTACTAGAGGAGTTTGCCATGTCAAAGTTGGTTTAGGTGACCGAAGTTTTAATATTTCCGAAAAGAAAGAAAGAATCCGACTCCGAGACACGACACAATTAATAATCCTTAAATAATACGCCTCCTTCAACATTTTCCATTCAACAACATATCTTTTCAATGGTGTGTAATGCCATGTCAGAAGCCTACAGGTGGTTTAAACTCTGACACCAAGTTGTTCATCAACCATACGATAAGAAGGAGATCTTCCATTCTTGTCGGTTTTGTGCGACCTACATCATATGGTCGAGTAAGGCTATAAAGAAGAAGACGAAATAATACGCACATAAAATCACAAAAAAATTTAAGCATTGTGTTGGTACCTGAGATCTCTGACTTTCCAGTCAAGGGATACCGCAATTAGACTCTTACTGCCCTCATAATACAATATACATTACAGCAAGTAAGTGTTGACAAACATAATTCGCCTAGTATCAAACATACAATTACTATAAAACTGCTAGCATAACATAACCCATTATAAACGGTATTTTTCTCGTAGGTACCTAGTTGTTGAAACACTCACATTTTTCTTCGCAGCGTTGGTTGCTTCGCATTTGTATGCATTAAGAGGTGCTCCCGTTTGCATAGCGTCAGTCGCACGTTGTTATAAAAACTCACCAGGAATATGAAAAAAGAATTATTTCACTAATGCTGTTGTTTGTGTGGAACTGACGATATTATGATAATTTTTCGTGTCCAAGGTTTACAGGTAGGTACTATTTTGAGTTTTGTTGCAGTTTGTATTTATTTTGTTATTCTTCGTAAGAACAAAATACACTTGTTTATTTATGATCGTTTTTTGTTGCTGTATTTTTGGTAAGGTTTTTTCTTTTAAATATTTTTTTGATAACTCTGATTGTTTTTATGGGGATGTATGGAGCCAACCTTCTTACCGACATGTTTATAATATTTAAAGAACCTAAAGTTTCCTTATTACTTACGCATCTCCTCTAAAGCGAACTAATCAACAAACAGTTATTTGCAATTTAGCTCTGTAAAGAATATTCTTGTCAAAATAGTCTGCGTATGCATCTCTTCATATACGAACGCGCTGATCATATAATCATTCGAAAAGGTTTTGTAACAAATAAAACGAGACCAATAAAAGTGTTCAATCAATTTCCTGGAGCACGTGTCGAGAGGGGTATACCAATCTCTACGGATAATCGCGTGTGTGACCCTAATAGGCTCCCAATAGGCGTGCGAGGCAATTTCCTCTTCATCAATCGTCCCTGACCTAAAAACAAAAGGATCGAGTCTTTTTGTTTCCTCTTGCTTTTATCTTTTTAGCGAAGCGACCATTAAATGTGTTCACTTTAGAGGAAGAGAAACAGGGAGGAACCCTTTCATGTAGTGTTGCTCTAGTTCATTATTATTTATCGTTGAGTTGTAATAGCCTAGTGGTAGGATCGTCAGAGGTTTCATGTTCGACCCCCAAAGCGCCCACCTCCGACTTTTTGTAAGTTATGTGCGTACCTATTAATTATCGTCTCCGTGTCTCAAAAAGCAAATCTTTCTCCGTTCATGACGGATTGCTGTCCCATCGGATTATGAGAGTGATAAGAGAGTGCACTTGTGTATGCGCCTAATCTACGGTACGAGTGGCTGCAATGACCGAAATTAAGCCAGAATGACGTTATCATTTATTGTTCTTAATTTGAATTAAAAAAAAGAAAAAAAACATCAACAATCTAAAATTAACACAAACGCTTAGAGTATATAAGAAAAAAATAGAGCAACCCTATAGAAGTATGAACCGTGAGCACGGGTATGAACAACGCGGCCGCGACACGAGCTCCGTTTGCGATCATACCTCGATCGACTGCGGTTCAACTAGGCTCCACGAGCGAAAAAGTTACATTTTAGCTTAGATCATGGTTAACTGCTGAGTTAAATTTTGGAAAACGTCTAGAAAACTTAATTTGAAAAAATGACATTTTAACATTTCTATGGCGAGACCTGCTTTCGCTCCGCACAAGGCAATGTGGTTGACGTTATCACTCTATATTTTCTTGAATACTCTATGCACAAACGTTTGTTTTCGGATTATTACGTAAAAAATATATTTGTATGGGTTTTGTATTTTGATAATAATATCTGTAAACATTTTTATAACACATACTGTGTATTTTACTTTACACAAAAATAAATAAAACCTATTTATAATCTAATAATCTAATATATATATATATATGTATAATATATAATCTAATATATAACCTATTTATTAATTATATTCGCATCGACTTTAGAATCGTTGAATTTCGCCACCAATCGATTAAATCACGCGTAAAAATGTCTCAAAAAGAAAAATTCATGAGAAACATTAAATTCTAAGCACGTGTTCGTAAGAAAGATTGGTTCAAAGGTTGGTAGAATATTACAGAGCCATATGAGGATGGCGTTATTCACTTCAAATCACGGAATAATGAAAAGCAGAGTTTAGTACTTACTACAAGCGGTATTGTACCTACACAATACGTACAAAAAGTGCGTCATATCTCATCATCTTTCTTTGTTATGTACAGCACAATTGAACGCAATGAGTTTTTTAATAAGTTTCCAAGCACTGCTTGTACTTTTTTTGATTTTCTAAAAATAATAAATTAAGGCTGCCGTCCACTGCATTACTTAGTAATAGTATTACTACATAATTATAATAGTGTGATTATATGAAGTATGATAGTAGCTTCTAAGAAATAGTCTTCTACGAACCGTTAGTCTTGAAGTGACAGGTCACACAGGTCAATGTCCCCATACCTATTGTTTTAAGCGCTGTGGGAGGACCTGTCGTAGATTCAATAGCTTTATCGAATTCTATTGGCCTAACAGTGGCTAGAATGTTTTTCAACAATATTATGAAAAATGTACATTAGCGGTCTTAGAAGCTTTTAGGCCCAATTTCACCATTCACTTTAAAACTGAGTTGAGAACTAAGTTCAGCCCTACGCTAAATTGCAGTTCTGAACTCAGTTAAACGCTTGAGTTTAACTTGAATTGAACGTGTTTAGTGTCAGTGGTGAAATCGGCTATTAGTGCACTTCCGTAAAGTTAAGAGGATATTCTTAATATGAAAATGTATGATAGGTAGGTATTATGTTTTTACTAAAAATATAGAGAACCTCCTCCTTTTTTTCGTCTGTTAAAAAATATTAGAGATCTTGATTGCCTATTAAGGTTATCAACTTTCAGGGACAGCAGTAGAAATATGGCTACTAAAGAGTTTTCACTATCAAACAATAACGTTAATTCAAAAACTTATTTTTCCCTGAAATCATCTTCCAACGTTATGTTTTTGACAAGTCCTTAAAGGAGAGTAAAGGAATTTAAATTTGTGGAATTGTCTTCAGAGAGAAATGTCAAGATTTTATCGGTAAAGCCTTCTAAGAATCACTTTTACTGATTAAACGAACAGATTATGTAAAACGATTTTGTGAACATTATGATATTAACGTAAAAGCTCCTATTACCGCCAGTTTTAGCTGTCTTAGGATTCACTCTAAAAAAATAGATATAAGCTGTTATGTTAGGAAAGATGTTATAATTTATAATTAATCTCCACGAAGTATTCTTTGCGATTCAGTACTTAAATTCAATATTCAATAACACAGTAATTACTAAATAATTATTTAATCCAAAAGAGTAGTTGATTCTATTACCGACCCATAGAATGCGGCAAGATTCTATTACCGATTTTTTTACTTCTTTTACCGACCGCTCCGACGTTCTCACTACTTCTATATTAAATTTAAAAAAAAAAGTTTTAAAGATATTTATTAACAATAGTTAAGAGATCAACACTATTACAATATGAACATAATTATTTATTGCAACGCTTAGAGCACTCATTTTTTGTTATTTTAATTAATAAAAAGTATAATCAGTCTCAGAAAACAGTCTTCAAATAATTATTATTCCTCTTGTCACGCAGAGTTGTCCTCGGTATGCCATACCTAGGTTTTTGAAGCTTCGTATATGAGCTGGTCCCTTCATTTATAGCTAAAAGCGCAGCTTCTAGTTGAGCAGAGGCATACTGCTTGCGATTCTGCGGTTCCATGATTCTATAAAAGAACACAATCTTTAAAGAGATATAGAATTTAATTCTTCGAAAGAAGCTTTAAAAAGTTACATGTCCCTCATTCCGTCCCGCCATTTTTATTTGATTTAAAAACTTAAGAAATATAGCCAATTCCATGAAGCCATGAATGAAACTGGATAGCAAATATTATTTTACATTAATATATTATTATGACAAAATCTCTCGAAACGTCACGTATGCAAGAAATAAACCAATTTGTTCAAAAATATACATTTTGTTTTTTTTTACCTACCAAAAATATCGTCATAGCTGTGAGTCGGTAATAGAATCAAGTATAAAGGTTACAATATTCTATTAGCGACCAATAAAATTTATAACAAACAGATAAAATATCTGCTTTATGGAATACTGTTAAATTCGATCTCATTGCTATATTATTTATTTTAATGTCAGTTAGTCTTTAATTAAGATAATAAAGGTTATTTACAGTACAATATCATTATAATAATAGGGATATTGTCTAACGTTGAATCGAGTTTTACACAAAAACTTTAAGAAATAGCTTTGTCGTTAATAGATCTAACGAAGTAAAATTATTTTAAGAATTGAACAAGAAAAAAATAAAATTTAATGAGCTAGTTTATAATAGATATTATTTTAAAATAACAAAATGTTCTCAAAATTTAACAACGCCATGGGTCGTTATTAGAATCAAGTTTTGAAATTTGGATTCTATTACCGCCTAAAATTAAAACATGATTTTATAACACAAAAACCAATAAAAAGTATTATATTAAGAGTTAGTTTAAAAAACGAATATATAAGTTACAGTTGTAATGTGATAGCAAGAATACAAATCCATTTTTAGTGTGTTATTTTCCTTAAGTAATATTTAGGTGTACTTACGTGGCTGGAGACGCGACACTATGAAATGTGCGTCCGCTTCGGGCGCGTCCCACTTATTGTCAAATTATTTCTTTCACTGGCTATTTAAACACACAAACTTTACTCTATTTGTTGTCCAACAAAAATACGTAACTAATTTTTAAGGTATTATTTTCTGGAACCCTATATTATGTCTAATATGAGTGATTAAAAAATTAGATCGTTAATAGAGTACACATTTTAGGGGGTCGTTAATAGGAGCTTTTACGTTACTTATTTAAAATGTTCACGATTATCTCAATTCAATTTTCAATCAGCTTTACTTGTTTTCGCTCGTGGAGCTCGCAGCGTATATCTAGTAGGTAAGTATATCGCGATGGCTCACTCAATCACCAAACCAAGTTAAAACAGCGGTCTATCTGTGCATTTGTGACCACTTTGGCATATCATTTTGTGCTTTAATCCGGTTTATCGTGGGTTTCAGGGCTCCTAGGAGCTTTATGAAACGTAAATGATGAACAATTCAATAGTTATTTAGGTATTATGTTGTTGATCCAAATTTCATTGAGCCATATTAAACCAATATTACTGAGTCGTTTGGTAAATATTTGAATTTGCGAGTATTTGTTTTTAATATCTCAGGGAAAATTACGTACCATGTAAATAGATCAACACACATTTTTCCACTGCTGCGCAAGAGAATTGAGCACCATTGGCTCAAAAGCTTTCTAAAATGTACACTGTTCTGTATTCAAACATCAGTGTTAATATTGCTCTAATGTTTGAGTTTGTATCCAAAAGTTTATTCCCTAATCGCTAGTACATTAAAATGCAGGAGTCCGTTTACAACTAGTTAGTAGTTCAGGCACGTTCTCTCCGGAGATTACAACCTTTTTGGACTTTACACGTCTATTTATATTAGGGATGGTTGTTAGGCAAAGTTCCGAACAGAGGTCTGAGTCTTATTCGAAAACCATTTTGAATATTCGGTTTTTACATTCTATTTCTTTCGTGTTATTGGGTAGTATTTAATTTTTCTTTTACTAATTGCGATTTTGTGTTCTTATCCTTGTACGCCATAGTGTCCAAAAGAGATAGCAAGTTTGTATCGATATAATTAACACGTTACAAGTGGAGCAGAAGCATTAGGCCCATGTCATGTCAAGTCTCTTTCTAGAACTTGTTTAGGACTTCTTTTACGGAGGCACAAGTTACACAAGAGTTTAGCCACGAAGAGTGGAAAGATAGTAGGGAGGCCTTTGAACTACAATGTTACCTACTATAGCTTAAAAAATAAGATCATTAGTACAATCTGTGCCATCGATTTTATGATTCCAATCACAATTTCCATTACTGACACAGGTAGTTCCTGAATTGCAGATAGAGCGGTTAATTAGTGCACTAATTGTATTGAAACCAAAGACCGCAGTCACTGGGTAAAAGCTAGAGGTCCGAGAGCATGGTAGTGAGTGGCATTTAAACGACGAGCCAGTAATTGTGCAATGATTGACTGCGAGCCAAAGTGAACATTTGCAAGTTTGAAAGAGCTGCTTCCCAATTTACTTCATATTCAGTCAAATGTGTGTCTTTTTGTCATCTTTTTGGGTTTCCATATTGTAATGGTACAAACAAAACGTTGTAATTAAAACTCATGCCGACGCGTTTCGTCCGTCAAAACAAAAGTTGCACGTTTAACAAAACTACACTGTGGTTTTTGTTTTGACGTAAAAAAAATTACGTCAAAACAAAAAGGAACATACTAGTACTTTTAAGTCATGTAGGTAGGTAATTGTTAAAATAATTATCATCATGCTTAATAGGCAATGGAAAAATCATGAGGAAAACAAATATCTGAGCCAAGAATATGTATAAGGTGGCGCAAAAATCATCACTCTATCAGAAGATGCTATAATTTTTGCAAAAAAATCGGCAATTGGCAATTCTGCTAGGACATGTGTGAAGTAAACAAATACAAAGTACATATCAACAAGGCATGGATACACTCCTCAAGAACGCGGAATAATTGCTAATTATTTAAATTCTTTGCAGAATATCCAGACTTATTTTACTACACAACAACTAGTTTTGATTTAGAATTAATGGCAACATTTATTAAAATAAATCTAGTATTTACTTTACTTTTTCTTGTCCCATATTACTTGGTATCAGTGCAAAATGTCTTCATCTTCCATCAGCTTTCTCCTCTATCAGCTGTTGTACTCTCTTTTCTATTTTCTCCCACTTCCGCTTCATTAATCAATACTTATTAATCACCCTTTTTCGTGACATTCAGTTTCAAATAGTATCATGATGCAAGCTTACAAAATTACCAGTTTACTCCCATACCTACTACAATGCTTAAACACTAACCTACAACGCTTCATTGCTTTCAAGCCTTTTGAAAGCCGAGAAATCTACCGATGGAAAATAGGAAGCGATGCGTGGAGGGTGAGACCTGTAGTTATGGACGCGGTCTGTTGGGCCCAGAGAGAAATTATGATTGTATGCTTTGACCCAGCGGGCCGTGGGAGGGTTGATACCATTATTACGAGACTAGTTATGTAAGAGGCAGAATGATGTTGTGTAAATGTGGAAGCAATGTTGGACTCCATTTGAGTTCGGAATTAGTCAGGCGTTTCCAAAATCAACCCGCGAGTAAAGCCGAAATAATATTTTATAAATAAAGCTAATCAATAAAACGTGGTAAAATATCAAAAAAATCGTAATAATGTTTAAAATGTTAAAATGCATAATGTTTAAAGTTACCTACCTACCTACCCACATTTTAAAATGACGAAATTCCACTACTTGTTCATGGAAAACAGAACCTAACTCAAGATATAATTGAAACTAGTCTTAGTTTCACTAAATTACTTTCAAATAATACCTAAGTACTTGAGTCCTGAGTTATGATCTGTAATACGACCCTTAGACGAACGTGCATAAGATCCTTTGAAAACATAACCCTTCCTGGTAGTCGGGTAAAAATAGGAAAATGTATAAAGAAAAAGGGTAGAGTGCTTACCCCTCTAAGCCATCTAATGGACAAAAGGGATAAACGGAACGTATTCAAACAAATTACAATGAAATTTAAATACTTTTCGTCCCTAAAAGCTTTTCCTACTACCCGTAGA
Source organism: Protodeltote pygarga (assembly GCA_936450705.2). Lineage (NCBI taxonomy): Eukaryota > Metazoa > Arthropoda > Insecta > Lepidoptera > Noctuidae > Protodeltote > Protodeltote pygarga. Next base: position 16,502,115 of record OW388253.2, on the reverse strand, counting down.
CGAATAATGTAACAATCCCAGGAGTTCTTTTTAATTTTAATATTTGTAACAACAAGTCTTAACCCTTTGCTGTATAAATGAAAATTCGAATTTGAAAATTCTAGCGTGGGACCTAACTTTTACTTTTTCTTTACTTTACCTAACGTAGTAAAAAGTTTCTCTTCCTGAAATGTTTGTAATCAAGCTTCATTATTGGATTATAAAACCTAAACGCACCTATATAATAACACATTGCTTGCAGATAGATGCAGACGCAGATGATTATTCTCAAACGAAAACATTTATTCGGCGTCAGCGTCGTGTTCATAAATCTAGACATGAAGTGTCTCACCAATTATATCGTTGGTACAACAATGTTGTGTCTAGGCTATTGACAGTTGATAAGTTCTTTTATCTGGACCTAATCCTGAATGTCGATTCAGGGAAATCTATCTGTCCTATCTGGGAACAACTCTTTGAGCAGACCACTACAAAAATATACTTTTATCACCTTTTATTTCTTTTCCGATAATGTTTGTAGTTTATTTAGCTTCATCATTTAGTTCACAGAAACAGTCCCAATAAAACTAATGTTATTAATTATTATCCAGTAAGAACAGTCAGCAACATACTCGTAAGTAGGTTAACATTTTGAAAAATTTAAATGATTTTATCACAGAACACAATTATTTTCTTTAATTGATCAGAACGCTATTATTTTAAATATGCTATATTCTGTCATAATTGGTTTTTATAACAATAATTATTGACATGTTTTATTAATAAGACACTCCTGACACTTTTTAGAATATTAATCTACTTACGTTGCTGACCGTACTAGTCCACCTTTTAAAAAAGCTTTTTCATACACTTACAAATTCAACAATTTAATAATATTCCGAGAAGATGTTCCGTTTCCTAAAACAATAACGAAAGATGTTTATACAACTCTACTGAATGTCAAAAGGTGACTGTATGTTTTGTACGTACGTACGTATGCAATTCCATTAGTGTTGTTTAAATACAAATGTTCAAGAACTACTTTATACAGTTCTCTAGTACTTTTAGTTTGGCTTTGCTGCTATAAATACTTGCCTGTAAACAACTTATTATGAGATAAAAAGTTTTGCAGCGAAGGCAATGAAACTATATTCCACGTGTAAGTAAAGTTCTATCAAGTGCTTGTTAGGTTTCTCGTTTAGTGTCTACTTTCACGGCGAGGGCGCGGAACTTTACATTGTTCATCTTTTATTTTGACATTCAGAATTTAGACTCTTAGACTTACGCCTGTGTTCTCTAGAAGGCATAGGCAGTACACCCATGATAATATTTTTTCTCGATAGTACACAGTAGGCGATTAGGTACTAAAAAATTGCTTTCTAATCCCGTAAATATTAAAAAAGAAATGTAACTGCATAATTTACAATTACAGTAAAGGTACTTACTTAATATAATACTTTTTCCTTTAAAAACAAATGTGCTGCTATGACATGTATAAGTGTCTTGATTAATAAATAAGTTTATCTAATTGCGCTCCGTAGCCACCGTTATACAGCAGTTGTGTGACCTATGAACGTTCTCAGGAACTTACATTATTATTCAGTTTTATTCCACTAAATAATGATACGTTTTCCTTCAACTATCAAATGTACGGTGTATTTAAACAAATACAGTGTAGAAACGATTGCTTTGCTGGAATTGACATGCTATCTACTTTATGTTAGTGACTAATAAATTATAAATAGGACAAAGACTAATATATTCTCTATATTATTTTGTAGAATATAAGTATAAAATACGATATATATGAAATATTATAAATTTTGATGACTATGTCTAACTAACCAACTCAGCTATCATATCGCTGCCCGCACCTATCAATGGTAAGAGCCTTGCCACGGTACGATAAGTGTAGCGGGTTCAAGCCCCGCTCGTATCTCTTTTTTATATCCTCAAATTTTTCTATGTATAGTAATAAATATAAAAATAAACGTGTTATAACGAACGGTCTGCAGGTATCTTAATATCATTTTTATTTTACTTAAGTAATTTCCATCACTTTTCTAGTAAGTTCAAGTAAATGGTACGCGCGAGCAGGTGCGGTACAATCTTGACCCTGACACCTTTCAACGTCAAAGTAAAACATACAAAGTAAAGCCTTCGATAGAAGCTACATCACTGTCTGACATCTCTCAAGTCTCAAGGACTCAAGTATAGTCTGTCACGCTAAGTTGGCGTGCGACAAAAAGCGAAGGAAAGTAGTGACGTAATGTACGTCCCCTTAATAAATAAGTTTTTATTAAAACAAACTTTTTAACCGAGAAACTAAACGTCGCAAAATTTTGTGTTTTGTTCCTTTATTTGGAGCTAATCCTGGATATCGATTCAGGTCATTTTTACCATAAAAATGTATTGTCATTAAAACTAAACTCACACACACGCTTACCTACACTTTGCCATTTTCATTGTAATTAATAAAAGACGAGTAATAAAAGACGAAGCATGATACCCTACACAGATAGTTCCAGACTCTATGGTACTTTAAAAAAAAAACTAAAATAAAAAAACAACTCAACACACTTAGTCACAACCACAATAATGATTACGAAAAAATGTTATACATATAAACTCGTCAAAACATATCCCTTGACGACATCCTTCAGGAAACTTTCCTTTTCAAGGAAGAGTACCCTTTTACATAGTTTGTAAAGTATATAAACCTTGACCTCTATCACCTCGCTCGTCCGTCATTACGTCACGGGACTTTTGTAGTAGGTATCACTTTAGCCTGATACTCTCAAAAAGTTTTTCAGAGAGAGTATGTACAAGTACAGTCAACCGCACATCAGTGGTAACAATTTGACATTGACAGCACCCTTATTACGTAGCAGTAAAGGCTAATTTTGTAGTTCAGTGTCACTACTGTCATGCGGTTGACTGTACTAATAACTATCGTGGTATGTCGCATGCCGGTATAATATTCTCGTTGATATCACGTTTGTATCACATATCAGCTCTAAAAATCGTGTTAAGTATTCATTTCTAATGTGTGTAAGAGTATTAGGACCTTATATAGCTATTTATCAAACATATGACAAAAAAAAGAGACAAAATATATTATGTATTTAATATGTACGTTTTTCTTCTATTGGGGGCAAAACCATTTGTTTTAGTGTAACCTAATCTTAATCTCCAGAATTCCTACAGAATTTTTATAAAAAATCACAAAAAAGCTTCGTCTTGTATAAAAACCGTATTTTTAATATTCGGTAAAGGAACAGTTCTGATTTATGAAATCCTTCCAACGAGCTGTGGGCCGTTAAATATTCACGAAAGAAAACTTTTGTAATAGAAGAAAGTCTCTTAGAATAAAGAAGTTCAGACTTAGCATATTATTTGACAGTCGAGTTACAAGTTTGACGTTAGATAGGGGCTTGAGAAACTTTTACAAAGAACTGGATAATCATTAAATATTCTTGAACGGCTTTATTAAGGGTATTGGTAAAGTAATCCTATAATATTTCCGAATAAAATCATGAAAATCTTCGAAATCAATGGCTTTGTTCTTGCGAATAGGCTTTTCGTTTTGATAAGGTTATTTGTTAGAGTATAACAACGCTTACGATTTTAGAGAATAAACAAATATTATTTTACACGTGGACACATAGTACACGTAGTGACACGTAGTAAGTAGAAGTACCTATTGTAGTAGTACTACTGTAATTATTTCTCTAAGTTAAAACACTCAAGATATTTCTGTCGAATCTAAGCGATCTTAATAGTCACATATTGTTATCGTAACACGTTCTAAGATCATTTCAATGATTTAAGAGGACTACGGATAGTTCAGTTAACAGAGTGGCTGGTGTACTAAACCAGAAGTTTCAGGAGCCAGTTCTACTCGAATTTTTATATCATAAAAAATATACGATAGGAAACTACGAATAATTTTATTCAGGTACTAAATACCTGCTACTACTGGAAGCCGAACCCAACATAGTTGGGAAAAGGCTAGGCAGATGATGAAATACCTGCAATCAGCCGCGACGTGTCGTACACATTGATACGTAGCGTTCTGCGTAAGTACGTAGTTTCTGCCTATTTTTTTGGGAAACAATCGTGATTGTATTATTAGCTCCACCACTTCACCCGTGTTATTTTGGAATAAATAATACTGTATGTCACTCTGGCCATGGCTGTAATGAAATCACATCGTTACTCCATTCGCGTTGCTGCGTAAAGGAAGGACTTGTATATAAGTATATAAGTGTAGGAACACTCCGTCATGCAAATTCACACGAATTAAATATTCAGTACGCGATACAAATATTGCCTCGTGCTGTCATGCTTTAATAGAGTCCGCTCAGCAACGCGAAACATGATGTCTGTACTACCAATGTTTTTATTGGATTTCCAAACAAAATAATTAAACCTCTACCAATAAGATTTAATTATACAGTAATTGGAAGTAATTGGTAACAGTCTTCGTTCAAAATTATAGCTTTTCTATGATTACTGGCTATAGAACATAAGGGTAATAAAATCAAAATTGTTATTTTTTGTATAATTAACAACAATTACAAAGTTTTTACTCTCGGACGACTGTGTTTTGGTTGGGTTTTTCTAACAGGATATTCTCAAAACTTTGGATTTGTTTTGAACCTAATAAATACTGTGGTTAACTGATTCATTAAAATTAAGCCCCCTAAGAGGTTCACCGAGAAACACCGTGTGGTTTTTTAATAACTCAAACCCTTCCCTTGGTAGTAGTAGTTTTTACGGGTAGAAAATCCTTAAAGGGTACCCCCCAATTAGGATTTCCACAAGTAGGTAAAAAAAATTACCCCAATAATTAAATTGCGCTGAATACCAACGTTATAAAAAATATAAAAACCAAACAACAGTTAGTGGTTTTTGTTTATTTGCAAAAGTTTTTGCGCACGCGATTAGTTATAAGCCAAATTGTCTTCAGAACATGAAGGTCGGGAGAGCAATGAAACTACAAAATATTGTTTGTGATTCCAAATAACAATAAAATAAAATCGTCATAACTTCCTCTCGTAAACACCAAGTTCATGGTCATTGTTGTTTTTTATTTATGACACTTACACAGAGAATTATCATCAAATGTGTGAGATTATTATGACTGACAGACATTGCCAGACATATCAACGCATAAACAGCTGGGCCTTCAAACTTGAAATTTTTACCAAAGGCTCTTTTTTAAAAAAGGGTATTGCTTGTTTGTTGAAAAATAAGAAAGTTTCCTTATAGGGGTAAAAGTAAGGGATGAAACTTTCTATGAAATCTGCCAATTGTGAAGTTAAAAGAATAAAACTTTGTTTTGTTTAAATATAAAATAACTATAAATTAAAATAAATAAATAAAACCGACAAAATAACCTCACATTTTTTTAGCCAAGAACACTCTCGATCAAGTTATCTTTCAAATAAAAAAAAAACAGACACTTATAATACCCCTTTTTGCAACGGGGGTTGAAAAGAGGTGTTTTAATTTTATGAAAGATCTTTCTTACCTCATTGAAATCCATTATTTTTGTAGTTAAAGACGTGAAAATTAGTTAGATTTTTGATTAAAAATAAATACGAAACATGAAAATCTTTGAAAAAAATCCCTTTAGAGGGAAGAATATGGGGGACATAGTACGGGTTGAATGTTTATTATTATGGGGTTAATAATTGCGATGATGGAACGGGCTTGGAGTAATTAAGTTGTGCAATTCCAACGCACACTCTCCAAAATGTAACCGATAGAATACCAATAGGTTAACAACTTGCCGACGATCTATATATCTGTTTTTTTCCTGTACAAATTATATCGCCTACATAGACCACAATACCGCTGGCCTTCATGTGCGTTTGTGGTCAAAGTCATGCTATTTTTATGGCAAAGGTGTATTTTTTGTAATTCATCCTTTAGGGACAACATGTACGTACATACGGCTACATATCAATCTTTAACAAACCAGTATCAACTGACCTCGCATTGTGTAGGTTCTTTGTACAACAAGATGTCAGCTTATATTAGAAATCTATAGCTTGATGTGTAGCCGTGTGTCCCACAGTCACGAGCTAAAATATGTGAACATGTAGGTACTTGAAATGCAAAAATATTGCATTTATGGTTGTTTGCAGTTATTTATCAAAATTCGTGATGTATATCTTAAATAAACCTAACTAATATTGTAAATGGGAAAGTAAGTTTGTTTATTACTTTTTCACGCCTAAATTACTGAACCTGAAATTTAACGTTGTCAGGTGTACAGAAATTGACATAGGTATAGGACCCTTCATCCCGAAAAAAAGGTTCTCTTCCTGAGGAAATCCACAATAACATTCTAATAATAATAGATGGCGCCACGTGTCTTTCGAATCATGATTGAATTTTAAATACTAAATAAACACTAGCGAAGCCGCCTGCGCCAGCAAAACTGAACCTGTAGGTAAGAAGATAATCCTTTGAACTCCGCCAAATGTACTGACTGTACAGACTGTACTTCCATTATTAATCCAATAATCATGCACTTATTTATACACAACCGCAAATATTCAATTTAAAATAATAACTTTATGTAATGAATAGGTACCTATTAGGTACTGAGCTGTAGATGGCACGCGATCACAAATATTTTCCTGTACCAACAGTCATTAAAAACTGGTTCATATTAATATGGAATGGTGATTATTACGGCTATTCTAAAGGTAATTTAAAATTCCCTTGTTGGTAGAAAATGTAAGTAATGATTACTTGCATTGCTTGAGATGTTTGTAGAAGTTAATAGTTGGTTATGGTGGTATAAGGCTTTTTGTCTCAATTTTGTGGAGTAACTTGGGTAGGTATATGATAATGGTTTTTGGGAAATTGATGGTGTACTCTCGATACACGTACTCTCGTAATCCCATGGGACGGCAATTTGATATGATGAATGCAAGTTCGTGATATAATTTTGCAGAACTCGAGTTGCTCTAAAACCTTTTTACTAAAAACTAGTGAGACGACATTTTTTAATTTTGTCAAAAAAAATATTGGACTTTTCTCATAGATCGTAGAGTCATTATCAGACTTATAAGGTCAGTTTACTATGACTATTTAAAATTAAGATTAAATTCATCATTTCGATTATATAATACAAATACAGAAGCCGATAGAGTAGGTAGGGTTTTCTATAAAAATCACTTCTGAATCGGAACTTGTTTAATAAGGGTGGGGCATCGGGGTCGTCTGATATGACGTCATCCCCGTATCAATACCATAATGGAGATGGGATTTGAACTGTCCGATATTATGCCATGAAGAGGCATGAGGTAATTTTCATATCGTAGCTTCGTCGGTTATCTCATTTTATCTATAAAAATATGTTTATAGTGAGATTTAAGTATTATGGTATTACTCGCGAAAAGATACGTTTATCTTTATTTTACTGCCCATTAGGCCGAATGCCATTTGTACAATAATTCGGCCAGTGTATGGTGACAACTTAACTAATATATACCTGCAGTTTATTAGATTCGTTCACCAGACGACAAACCATATGATAGTCTGGTGCCGTCTAGTTATTGTAGCTTCACTAACTTAGGAAAGAAAAACAGCTCTACATTAGGCTTTTTTCGTTCTACACCAGACTTCTTTTCAGCACTGAACAAATTCTGCACTCAGCGTAACCCAGCAAATTACTTTGATTGTTCAGTTCGGTCGCGCAACAAAATTATTCAGAAAACAAAAGATCTAAAAATATATATTTCCTCTACCCTGCATAGTAAACGGGAAAGGGACTGATTCAATTGATATTTTGACATGCGATCTGATTAAACGAAAGACTTACCATCTCCAGAAAGGGATAGAAAATTTTTAGACCTGTCAAATTAGTCAAGCGTGACAACGTAACATTTTTATCGCCATTTTATAGATCCCGTCTCTTCCCGAATTTCACGTCGCCATTTAATTAGACAGCTCGACTCAAAATGTTCTGTCTTTTTTGATGTCTATAAAAATGATTATAAATCATTTTTCATTTAATTAAGCTAGGTTTATTTTATTACATTTTTGTGGCTGTGACATCTCTTAAACTAATTCTCGTAATCGATTTATAATCGATCTAATTCTAGTAATTCTCGTAATCCATTTTGTTCATTTGTGATCGCCACTTGGCTTAGTGGTAAGGCAGATTAGATGTGCAAAGAATTAGAAAGAAAAAAGATTTGCAACCAAATTAGCTAGCTACGATAAGGTCTAATCTAAAACATAATGTCAAGACCCACGTCAGTGTCGATATCCATGTGATTTGATTTATTACTTACGACTTAACAGCAAAGCAGGTCAGGCAGCACATCACTTTGTATTGCAAATTTTCGTAAAGCAATGTTCCTTACGTGGAATACTAATCAAGTGGTTGACGTAACTACACTGTGTGGTGCTATAAGATATGATATTAAGGAGTGCACTCATCCGCTTTAGCGTTCCTTAAGAAGCTTCTTAATATCTACTTTAACTTGAAATAATAATAATCTATTTATATTATTGTGAATCCATTATTAGCGCACAAATAAATTATCAATTTTACACTAACCTTGCGGTTTTGGTCAAGTTGCATTGATTGAGGTAAGTAATACAAAAGACAGTCTATGAAATGAAATAAAATAAAATAAATAGCATTATAGAAGGAAGGAAAAGTAGATGGAAGGAGAGGAAGAGATACGCCAAGGCAAAGTTATGTAGCGCAGATCGAAGAGAAAGTAAAGGTCGAGCCGGATAAGGAGATCAAGTAAATAGCTCGTGATAGAGAAAGCTGGAAGAAGCTGCATCGACAAGAGTGTAGCTCTACAAATCGCGGAAGTTTAAAAACTTCTGATCATGCTCCAGTTTGCATCTTAGGAACGCAGGTTAGTACGGATGGACAATTGGACATATAATTTTGCTCTTCTTTATACGTCTATCTGTTTAGGATCCAAAATTTTAAGGCGTATTCAGATGAGACTGCCAATATTTGAATCAGTTCCATCAATTATGTTCCCAGCCGATCATACTCTATATGGAGCCGTGTGTGTCCAGGATTCCGATTGGCTGGGATGAATTTATTATTAGAACATGTTTGACAAGTATATTCTCCCTCTAAGGATATTCCGTATATGTCCGTTCCCCGAACTGCTCAAAGTGTAGTATCCGATGTTGGTGCATTAATATTTCGCGACTGCATGCATCCGCTGTTCTGAACTTTGTCGATTATATTCAGTTCGGTGTGTGGCCAACGGTGACGCGATTTGATTCTAAACTAGGTTTGTAGATTGTCATTCTTTATTATAGGTTCCGTTTAAAGTACCTTTAAGAAAGTTAGAAAAACCACATATCCTCAGGATCCCGAGGATTCTTCACCAGTCTTTGCACCGTAATATACGTGCGTACCCTACGTACCTACCACATTTTGCGGAAATAAACGATATTGATTAAGTAAGTATGGTAAATTTCACCTAGGTTTTCGGGATATGAGCAAAAACGGGGAAAAAGGGTAAATTTAAGGTCATGTACGACCATTGCCCTACTTTGTCTTGGAGTAAGTACTATATTTCCGGTGAATACGACTCATTTCCTCCCATATTAGTACGACCATATCGACCACCATAGACGGCTACAAGGAAAATGTTAATGGTAGAACAATTATCATCAATAGTTCGATATTGCGTATTGTATATTGAATTTTGAATGTAACAGACGTTAAAATAATAAATAGTGTCATTAAGAATCGTGTCAATTAAGCAGCTAAACATAATGGATCACCTTATTTTATAATAGATACAAAATAAATATATCAAGCGACCGAATTATGTAGAAAAAGTGCCTGTTTTAAAATCCTACATACACACTAAGATTTTAAAGTGATGAAATTAGTTAGTTTGTATGTAACATTTCCGACTGATACACTGAACCGATTCCAAAAAATCCTTTTGTTATAGAAAGCTACACTTTCCGACTAACCAATAACATCCGATTAACTAATATAAATCCGAATAATACTAAAATCCGAAATCCTAATCAAAGTGCTTGTACAGAATAAAAATTAGAGTCAGTCTCAAGTGAGCTGAGAAAGCCCTGTACCTGTAAGCTGTATTTAGATTCACTAACAAGGTTGATCAATTCCATCAACCAAAAAACAAGTTACATAATGCAAACATTTCGTATTTGCCAACGCATTATGTGTTTTATTACAAGCACATAATTCGTATTTTGATCAGAATTCTTACTGAATGATGACGTCAAACTCCAGTTGTCTGCAATAAAATGTAAATTGAATATCTATCAATCGTACATCGCAAACGCTTGCACTTAACATTCGGGTCGCGTCGGGTCCCATCCGAATGTGTTGTGTAACTTTAACACCTGCAGGGTTGCCAACTGGCCAGATTATATTTTCAATCTGGGAACTTGTGATTTTGGAGTTATGATAGCCTTATGACCGTTGACTAGCAAGTCCACCAAACATAAAATAATTATTATCTATTGCTCTGTGCCTCGAAGAGTCCATATTGTCGTTGGTTATGTCCTGCGCCTGATCTCTCTCAGGTTGCTGTACCTGTCCGTAAAGAAAATGCACCTATGTTTGCGCGCGTGCGCTGCGTACTTGGCTAGAATCTGTTGAAATTGGGCGCTATGGCTAAAATCGGTAAGGTCATTTTTCTTTGCCTTTAATACCTTCCGAAAATTAATATCAGTCATAAATGATGAGAAGAGTAATAAAAATTTGAACCTCTAAGACCCACCGACCTATTTGGGTATTAATACATTAAATCTCTAAGTAGATTGAATTAAAACATAAAAAATTCAAACATTATAAGCGTTTCTTCATATTTCATTTACGAATTCAATAAATGGTAAGTATAAACAGATGTTTTCGTAAACCAAAAACTGTTTACTAATATATAAACATATGTTTATTCGGACTAATGGATTTTTTCAAAAGTTTTCTAAAATTATGAGTTTACAGATAATTTGATACATTATTTTGACTTTATTTTTACTAACTAATATTATAAACACGAAAGTAAGTTTGTTTGTTACCTTTTCACGCCTAAATCTCTAAACCGATCGTGCTAAAATGTTGCATATTAAGTTGGCACATGTACAGAAACGGAGGTAGGACGATTTGTCCCGGAAAAAAGTACTGTTCCTGAGGAAAAAACAACAATAACGTTTTTATGGTAATGTTACACTACAACATGTCATTCGAATCATGATTGAAAATTAAATTTTACGCGGATAAAATCGGGGGTGACAGCTAGTTTATTTAACCTGACAGACGATGGATGTCCTGTGAAAAATCTAGCACTTTCAGTTTTTCTGGGCAACATTTTTAATTTGTCTTGCCTCTATAACCTTACACAGACTATTACAAACATTTATATAGGTCCAGCTGTTCTCAAATGATGGTCTCACCAACAAACAGCATTTCATTTTATTATAATATGTATATTATTAAAGATATAAACCATTAGATATTAGTTCAAGGAAAATACGAATGAATACTCCAGTAAGTACCTACCGGTTATTTAATCTCTTTGATGTTATGAACTCAACTAATTGGTTTCTGGTCGACTTTAATTCTTTTAGCGGTTATGAAATATTATCCTATAAAACCATTCGAGAGATTTCAATATTAATTATGATTTAATGTTCGGCAATTAGTGGGACGTCTCATCAATCTAAATCATTCTATTTTATATTAGTAGCTGTTTATCTTATCTCTAGGACAGACTAAATCGAATTTAAATAATAGAATTGATATTATTTTTATATTATATTTTTAAGATAGAAATTGAGAATATAACTGTGGGTTGCAAATGATGCAGTATCAGCCGCCACCAAAAGCCGCGGCTTGTGACCTAATTTTATAAAATATTAGGTCATTAACCATCATTAGTAGTATATTTGTATCAACAAAAGGGTACAGATCTTTTACAGAACGTACCTGGGAGAAGAGGTATTTTTGATTATTGACGTTATCATTATATTACAAAATACTTATTGACATCCTTATGGGAAAACCCTACCAACAAAACAAGTATTAACCGTGTAACTCAGCTGCGTTGAGCCATTGTCATAGACCTATTATACGAGTATTATAATATTTATCATTATAATCTTCCTCAGTCCTTCCGTAATTTTACAGCGTATTATAAATGTCAAGTAACTTGATACACAATTACCCTTAACCGTGGTAAAATTTATACATGTGGCAACACCAATATTATTGCCCTTTAAGTCTTCGCCTGTAACGTATTGGCACATTGGGGAGCACATTGTCATTCCATAGAGTCGCCGTCATGATGACAATGGCTCAACGCAGCTGAGTTACACAGTTAATACTTGTTTTGTTGGTATGGTTTTCCCATAAGGATGTAAATAAGTATTTTGTGGTAAGTTATTTTAATAGTATTAGGATACACAATATCGACAAATTGCTTTAGGTACTTACAGATGCATATTGATCCCCATATAACATTTATCAGGGGCCGAGCCAAGATATTGCTTCGCGGGGCGAGATCATTACAATATACTAGACTAGGTCCTTTTCATATTCCATGGTACTACGATAGGTTGATATATGATATGATATAACGGTGCTATTAAGATTTCTAGAGCGTACTCAGCAAAAAAATAGTTAGGTAATTAATTGAGACGAAGCTAATCTATTTAGATGTCATTAAGTGTAAGATTGGAAGATCTTTAACACTATGATGATGTTCACATTTTTAGTTGACAAAAGACGTACGTTGTATGAAGCAAAAAGAAGCGCATTATGCAAAAGATGAGCAAGAATACGTTTAAAATAATGCGTATGCGTTTTTCTACTTTTATTAACTATTATTTTGTAGTATTTGCTTACCTACAAATATTTGAGACTAATTTGACAATATGACAACTGCGCAGAAACCATTGTTTATCCATGTACATTGTACATAGACTATTAAAATTTATTGTATAGTATTTTCTACATTAAGTTATGAATTTATTCATACATTTATTTTTTTTTCTTTTGATCCTCAGAACAGTTTAATAATTTTTTCACACGCTTTAAAAGTTGAATTGTGAATAAATTTAATTGCTCATAATTATAGGCTATCAAAAGAACGAATTATGTTATAAAATTATAATACAATTGTATTAGTTGCTAAGTATTCATTTTGTAATTTTGTAAAAACTTTTTTAGTTTTAATGGCTCAACGCAGCTGAGTTACACAGTTAATACTTGTTTTGTTGGTATGGTTTTCCCATAAGGATGTAAATAAGTATTTTGTGGTAAGTTATTTTAATAGTATTAGGATACACAATATCGACAAATTGCTTTAGGTACTTACAGATGCATATTGATCCCCATATAACATTTATCAGGGGCCGAGCCAAGATATTGCTTCGCGGGGCGAGATCATTACAATATACTAGACTAGGTCCTTTTCATATTCCATGGTACTACGATAGGTTGATATATGATATGATATAACGGTGCTATTAAGATTTCTAGAGCGTACTCAGCAAAAAAATAGTTAGGTAATTAATTGAGACGAAGCTAATCTATTTAGATGTCATTAAGTGTAAGATTGGAAGATCTTTAACACTATGATGATGTTCACATTTTTAGTTGACAAAAGACGTACGTTGTATGAAGCAAAAAGAAGCGCATTATGCAAAAGATGAGCAAGAATACGTTTAAAATAATGCGTATGCGTTTTTCTACTTTTATTAACTATTATTTTGTAGTATTTGCTTACCTACAAATATTTGAGACTAATTTGACAATATGACAACTGCGCAGAAACCATTGTTTATCCATGTACATTGTACATAGACTATTAAAATTTATTGTATAGTATTTTCTACATTAAGTTATGAATTTATTCATACATTTATTTTTTTTTCTTTTGATCCTCAGAACAGTTTAATAATTTTTTCACACGCTTTAAAAGTTGAATTGTGAATAAATTTAATTGCTCATAATTATAGGCTATCAAAAGAACGAATTATGTTATAAAATTATAATACAATTGTATTAGTTGCTAAGTATTCATTTTGTAATTTTGTAAAAACTTTTTTAGTTTTAACAAACACTAAAAAATGTTATCAATTACAATTAAAAAACTAAATAATTGTTTTCATCAGTTCTTGTATTTGGTTGCTCGGAATCAAAGATTTGGAGTTTTGTTTGCTTGAATTGGGTAAAAAAATGATAATTTTAAGAAAAATTTAATATTACGAAATATTAATTCTTATAGAAGAATCAAGCATGGCGGTTCGCGGCGAGTTACTAGGTTCCGATTCTAGGTCCAATGTGTTAGTCCACAAATCCAGTTGTGTGTTTATTAACTTCTTCTTCTTCATTGAATTGGCTTAAAAATTACAAATTTAAATTCTGTCGCTTTAATTTTAACTTTATAATAGTTTCTGTTCGTTAGACTCTCGATGTTATCATTTTTTTCGCAGGTCACTTCACTACGATCATGATGGTATCGTTTTTAAAACACAATGAACAAATCTTACTTAGATTTACGAGGACCGTGTAATAAAGTACTAAGTGGATTAGCTGATCAACTTTAGTAGATCTAAGGTAATAAAATGGATTATTGAAATATGACTCATCTGACAGCAATTTTTAAATTACTGTGATAATGGCCTTGTTGTAGGCGGCTTGATCTATTTCACACAGTGATTTTGATTGACATTTATGTTCATATGACTCAACAAAATGTATGGAACAGCTGTTTTTTTTTGCGATTTCAGGGTTGGTCCCATAGTAAAAGTTGTTCATAATAATGAGTTTAAGGATGCTGCTGGTGTTTTACTAATAATCCTGTATAATTGTCCAGCTGTTAGTAAAGTTGTAGGAGCGTTTCGGTTTGGCATATTTGGCGCATTATATTGTTAACGCATCCTTTCTAATATACACACATTCTAATAAACAATGCTACATAAGTTTTGGTTTCTAGGTTCTAAATTAAGTGCATGTAAAAACGTGTTAATTTTTAATTAAAAAAAAATTATTAATATATTAATTCACGTGTCGATGACTGTTTTTACCAACGTTGACATACCACGTGAGTCCAGCCAACTGATATAACATTAGTACTAATTAAATTAAACATAATTAATTTTCTACAATAGTTAAGGCGATTTATTATATTTATTTTCCTTTTGTTCTCTTAACAATTAGTCTTAAATAGTTTATTTGATATAAGATCAATATTTTCAAGCTTACACAAAAAAAAAAACAATTTTTATTGTTATTTTGTGAAACTTTGAAATAAGTCTAAAGTAGTTAAAATATTTTAACCTCTTTTAGATTACACTTTATTTAAGAAATAAGACACCTCCTTCACTCTTCGGTGAGGGTTAAACCCTCACCATCACTATGGGAGGTGTAATAAGAGTTTGGTCCCGATTTAGAGTAGCCGGATAGTCTCGATATATCTATCTACTTCCCTAACCGCATAGCCAAAGATTTCAAAGATTAGTCAGGATAAACAGACAGGCAGATGGTAGAGGATGCAAAAAAAGGCTTTTTTGCTTTTAGTAACATGCAAATAGTTATGTCAAGTTAAGAAAAAGCAGTTTTTTCTCAATCACAGACAAAGACTTCAGTTTAATTTATTGGTAAGTTAGAGATGTAAACTATTTAATCAGAGTCATCAGACTGCATTCGTATACATTTGTAAGTTATCAAAAATTCTGCTTTACGCTAACAGAATATAGTAGGTTCAGCTGTCATGGAGGGCTGAATACACACAAACATGAATGCAGTCACGATCTCTCCGTCATATAATAATGACTATAATAAGAGACTATTAGAGCTATTAATAGTGATACCTATTCATAATGACATCAGTGTAAGTTGTTTGCTAAACACCGGGGTCAAGGTTACATTGACGACATTGTATTCTTTCAGGTGACTGCGCAGTGCGCACGCAAATACAGTAGACTTATGCTTTACTTAAGTTTTTAAACATGTCATGTTTGCTTAAATTAAATACGGTTTTCGGAATTTTCCATAAATAGGTGTAGGTACATTATACAGGGTTTTTTGTAAAACACCAGCATCCTTAAAAGGGGTTGTTAAACTCATCATTATGAACAACTTTTACTATGGGACCGACACTGAAATAGCAAAAAAAAATCAGCTGTTCCATACATTTTGTTGAGTCATGTGAACATAAATGTATGGAACAGCTGATTTTTTTTGCGATACAAAGCAAAATTTGTGCGTTGAGGGGCTCCTTCTAAAAAACATTACTTACAAAATTGATAACCTCCTCTTTTTTGCAAATCGGTTTAAAACAAGCACACGTTATTTTCTTTTGAAATAAAATTTATTACACAGTGACGAGTATCGACATTTTATTTCTGTTTTCAGTTGACTTTTCCTTCCGAGAAAAGTTATTTCATAAGAGTTTTATAATTGGTTTGCGGTTGATGCTAATTGCAGCTTGTAATGAATCACATTGTTTCACTTCGAACGTGGGGAAAAATGATTTTTTTCGTTCCTGAAGGGGAAAGTTGTTGCGGTCTATGTTAACGTGGGGCACACTATAAGTTTAATGTAACTGACGTTTGAAACGGCTTTGAGGTAAAAATTTTGTTTACTCGTAAACATTCCTAAAAAATAAACTTTTACCTAATGCTAGAAGCTAAAAGACGACTAGATTTTATATACCTACATACTTACATATTTATAACGCTAATAAAGTAGGAAATGAATGTTCTACAAAACTACATTAAGAGAATTTTTGAATTTTTACACACACTCAATAATTGCCATAAGAAACTATTTAGTTTCTTATCTCCGTTTAAAAAAACAGATCGTGAACCATGCATTAGCCAAACAATTCCATGAAGTCATGAGATTAATGCCGTTACGACATTGCTTGTACACGGTGTAAATGAACATCAATAGCTACATAAATTGCGTAAGAATAAGAAAAGATAGAAAGGTACCTAAGGGTTAGCGCATACCGGATTACGGATTGCAAGGCGGAGAACTTACATCATTAGAACGACCTCAAAGCATCGCAATAGGTTTTTTATTCTGTGGGTTAAGGAAAGATATTCTTGGGAAAAATACACTTTTAATCAATTTCCTTCCTTCCTTGCATTGCAATTCTGTAACATATAAAATGCGCAATAAAAATTTATAAATAGTATTTGAAGTGAATACATAACCACCTACTATTCGAAAATTAAAGCCCTCAAGTACTCCGTACAAGGGGTGAATGTAGTAACTACCAACTACAATGGTTGAATGTAGAAGAGAATTTCGATATAGCGAGCGGGGTTACGAATATCTTAGTGGCAAAGCGATTGGAGGTTTTACCCAGCAGGTCGAGGGTTCAAATCCCGCCCATAATCCTTTTTTTCTTTCTACAAAAATTTCGAACTTTAATATTTGAAGTGAGATCTCGAGATTAGATTTGTGATTTTAGAAAATATACTTAAGTAAGTATTAATAGTAGTTGGATTAATTACAAGTTGATTAAAAAAAAATAGTGTTAATGTTTAGTGGCAACATTTACGTATTTCGAGAACAAAACAAACAGAAAAATCAAACCTGATACACTTCTACGGTAGTAATTTCACTTGTACTTTTGTACATAACTTTACAATGTCGAAGAGATTTTCTCGTCAATTTTCCTGTGATCAAACTTGATGTTTTCCGTCATTACTCTCGGGTCTTCGCAAGTCGAAGGCCAACAGTAACTTAATAAAGACTTTTCCTGATGTAGTTACTATTTTAGCAGTCGGTAGTTTCCGATCAAAACAGGGTAGCTAATAAACGTTGTAAGATTGGAAATGCCGACTGTTTATCAAGTCGGCAGAGCTGAACTGAAGTTCTAAAATATTATTGTTGATTGTATATACTCAACTCAACTACTCATAATAAAACATACAATTACTTTGTAGGGTAGTTTATTTGTCATGTTATGTGTCAAAGTCAGTTGGACCCTCCCGCATCGGGGCGGGTCCTGGCGGGAGAATGCTGAATGCGCAAGTGAAACCGAGCAATGAAGAGATTCGTGGAAGAACACTGGGTTGATTTTTACTTTTACTTCGTGCGAGTGGGTCATAACCCTCTTGCCAGTCCTTGGTGATAGGAACTCATAAAGGGTACAAAAACATCCCACTTGGTGATTCTTTTGGCTTACAGGCCTACTCCTATACAACACCAATACATAATTATTGAAATTAATTATTTTTGTCAATATTAGACACTTGCTTTACTCTAGAATTTTCTCCTGTATCGTAGGTACGCGACTTTATAAATTTTCCTCTGAACTTTGTGCGAGAATGACGCATGAACTGATTAATTCTTTAATCGCTGTAATAAAAGTTAATGACAGAAGATGAGATCTGACTTGACGCGGAGTACAGTTCACTAATTACACATTTACTGCCCTATTAGAAATTATGTTAATCTCAGCTCGTCAGCTCAAATATAAAGTACACGTTTTGGTTGGTTATATGTCGATGTAATAGGTTATTAGGTAACATTCACAGCTTTAATTTTCAAGTGCGTACAGTTTATTTATTTGATTCTCTTACAGTAGATACAATCATAGAATTACAAAAAGCTATTTTAAAAGTTAACGATAAGTGTCTTATCAGTCATCAGCTTATAAGAGAACAGCATGCACTCAAGTAAGCGCTCCTCTAAATTGCCGACGTTGACGCTCGGACAAAATCCTCGGACCCGCTTAGAGAAGAAGTGAGTGAGTACACAACAACACTATCGATAGTGTTGCTGCGGGTGTCGGGGCTGGAAAGTGTCCCTGTGTCACTTTCTGAAAACCCCAGACACTGGTACACACAGACACTGACACTGAGAATCGATGGTACTTTGTGAACTTTGTCATATAATTAGTCCACATCGACTAGTCTACTACTCTACTCGATAGTATCATTAGTCGACACGCAGAGGAAGGTATTGGTGGTATTCTTCCTCGACACCACACGGTGGGAGATTAGGTACTAAAATACCATCCATATATTATTTTATGAAATGTTAATGTGATAAATAAAGTTAGTATATGAAATAAAGTGGAGATCCATTAAAATGACTATTTTAAGGGTGTAGGCACCGCTCGCCCCTTTGATTTTGCCCCTAATTAGCTTCGTGTACTCATTCGCCCCTTTGGTGTTTAGATAGTCTCGCTCGACCCCGATTTGTTATTAAGTTAAAAGTACAGTCAGAAACATCAAGCTTTTGTAATAAATATTTTATTTTATTTAAACTACAAAGATCGAGCACAAAAATAACTATAACTATAACTAACTATATATATACACCTAGAAATAAACTATCTATATAAACTAATTAAAAAGATAAACTTAATCCAAAAGACCGCTACCTGTAGGCAACGTTCCCAAAATGCTGGCTGCGTTGCCTCGCTGGATGGCAATACTAAGCCTTTGGGCCAGATACAGACCAGCATTTTGGTCACGAGATGCCTCGACCAGACGTCCCGATAATTCTTTGTAAATTTTACGGGCCCCTGGCCCCCACGGTCCTAGCGTAATAAATTATATCGATAGACAACTACTACCAGGAGACCGAAATGTATTGGAATAACTATGAATAATGGTAAAATACAGGTTTTGAACTTAAATGATACCAGGAAACCAGAAATGAATAGGAACTTTCTAAATATTTAGCTCTATAACGGTAAAAATACAGGTTTCGAATTTAAATCATACCAGGAAACCAGATATGAATTGGAACTTACCCTGAATAATGGAAAAAATACAGGTTTTTTAAATAAAATTATACCAAGGAATCAGAAATGAATTGGAATTAGCTCAATAATGGTAAAAATACAGGTTTTTAAATTAAATCATACCAGGAAACCAGAAATAAATTGTATTGTATTTTTACAATTTATTGAGCTAAATAGTAAGTAGGTACCAATTCATTTCTGGTTTCCTGGTATCATTTAATTTCAAAACCTGTATTTTTACCATTATTCAGGTAAGTAAGTTCATTTCTGGTTTCCTAGTAGTTGTGTATCGATATAATTTATTACGAATCTATCATGCGCCGCCCATCTCTAGATTTCATCGTGGCATGGGTGCGCTTCGAGGAATTAAATTATAATATTTTTAATTTAATTTTATTAGTGCACCTGACGGGTGCGGGTGATATATGTCACGCACTCAAAGATAAAATGTTGACTAATTACAAAATACCCCATTAATAACTTAAGTAAGAAAGAGAAAGCTTATGATAGCAAACCCTTTTTTGGGAAGCCTATTTATTGTCTATTAAACCTGTTTCACTGGGTGCGCCAGGTAGCAAAAACAGATACATGATTGTGATGGGATTACAAATATAGTAATTTAAATAGGTTATCAAATCGAATCTATTCTTATATACACGCTTTGATAACCTATTTAAATTACTTAGATAGAAAAGTAAAGCATACCTTCGTGTCGCTGTCTTCAGCGATGGACGGTGTGTTTTCACTTTTCTGTCTGACGGTACTTTTTATAAGAAATTTTGAATGAAATGAGGCAAGAGGCGATTGAACACACCAAAATAATTAAAAAATAATAAAATATTACTCGCCCCTTCACAAGGGTCGAAGATACCCATCAAAACGGGGCGAATGTCACATTTTTCTAAAAGGGGCAAAATCTAAGGGGCGAGCGGTGCCGTACCTTTAAATAGTGCACGACATTAATAAAAATATATTTTTGTTTTGTGTTTGAACTTCATCAACAATGCATGATCACCACCCAATATAAAATAAGGTAAATGTACACTTAAAAAATTCAGAAGTTAAAAGGACAAAGTATCTGTATTACCTTAAGTATTTTGAGTAACATCCGGTAATATACAAGTACATTACGTACATACGTATACGTAATGACTATAATCTTTTGTGACGAGGAAAAGATGTTGTACCATTATCTGAGTAGGGTTAGCGCGAATTTTTTGTGACAAATTGTAATGACAACAAAACGTAATGGGGAATTATGCATTTATTTTTTATGTAAACTTAGCTGGCAGGTTGTAAATTAATTTGTAATTGTAATTCGAATATAAGTATGTATTTGGTGCCGATGTAGCGATGATGCAATTGTAAACATCCATATTATTGATAAGAATGTGTCTGTTAGTTTGTTTGTTACTTATGAAACACTATATTGTATTAGGAGCGTGCTTACCATAAATTTGTTTCCTTTACTTTTGTTAATGTTATCTTTAAAAAGGTTGTCGGGATATTTTTGTGAAATATTTACATGTTTTAGCACATGTTAGCTTATTTAATATAAATATTTAATAAGAAATTTGAAAAAAGGTTGTCGGGCTTGGTACTAGGCACGCCACTGAGCGATATGTAATTTTGACTGCCAATTGGAGGTCTTAGGTTCAACCCTAACCCCAATTGTATTTATTTAGGGATTCAATTTAACTTTACAGCTTACAATTAGAGTTTAATACTATCACATACCAAACAATACGCCAATTAGAAGTACCCACTCAATAATATTATTTTTTAACCGTTACAGAGCCATGAGAGTTCAAAATATGACACACACAAAAAAAAAATTGAGTTATCAAAGGTGCGTGTAGTATTGTTATGTTAGGTGTTATTAGCGGATGACTGTATTTACCTATGTGTGTTATGTTTGTGTGTGAGAGAGCCCAAAAGCCATGTGCATATTACAAACAATTAGTGCGTATTACAAACGAATAAACACTTACTTTGAATATAATCGCTCGACTAGTTTCGAACTCAAACGAAGTCCATTTTCAAGAGCGAATGTAGTCGCGGCGCGTCGGCGTGCGTCGCGGGCCTCCCTGCTGCGGCGCTCGTCTATTAGTTTATCGTCTAGTAGCTCGTCAACTAGTCGGGCATTCTCGAAATCAATCTGTGAATAAAGCCGTTATAGTATTTAACAATTTAAACGCCTTGACGGATACATGGTGTCCGACAAACAATAGAATTTGCATTGTGTCTGCTGTCTGGCAGTCAAAGTGTTAATATTAAATTAATATGACCCACGAAAGTTATTATTCTAAAATAGTTCACTTACTTTCTATCTCGGAGAACAAGTAAAGTTGTCCTGCGTTGATCTCTCTTCGCGGTTGCATCAAAGGATTTCAAAAATCACCTTTGACTCAGTAGTCTTGCAATCATATACCACCTCTTTCTTGAGTAAAACACTACAATAAATTACTAATGCAGCCATTTGTCTAGATATGATGTCTTCTGAGAGCACTTACTTTTTACAAGCAGTTTTACAATAGACATTCATAACACAGACATAACGAGGCACCTCGTAAAACTCGAGTTATTTTCCGAAACCATCATAATAAAATACAATGTGAGGTGAAAACCTTTACGTGGAGGTGTAAGACTATAAGACTACTAACTAGATAGTTTTTAAAGAGATCCTACTGCTTAAAAATGCGATTTTTTAAAGTAGTACTAGCTCACTCGCGACGCCATTTTGTCCGTTTAGTTTTTTCATTCCTTATTTTTTATAAATTTCCAAAAATTCGGTCTTATTGCATCTTTAGGATAAGGAATATTTACTCCATACTTTAAGTTTTTAGATTTATCGGTTTAGGTTGAGAGTTGTCTGTCAGCCAATCAGTCACGAATTCACGATACTGTTTTATAGGTATCGATAACAAGTGTTCGCTACACTTGCGTTCTAAATTTTTGTAGAATGAAACATTTATTTTACAGATTATTTACAGAATATTGAATTTTTAATTTGCTTCGCATGTATTAATGCTTTAAATATAAATTAATAAGTTTCATCTATAGAGTATAACTTCACAGTTAGACATGCAATACAAGCTAGTTACTATTACGAGATGATTAAATGTAGAAGAGAGTCCTACTCTTAATTAAATTTGTAATTCTTATTTCTAAAAAAACTATTTTATAAGGTTGAATAAAGTCACATCTTTATGCTATCAGCAGCAGTGAAAGTGTTTAATTGTTATTTATTATTGTTATTATGTGATAGGGTCTAGTGCCGTTCTATTTGAAGTAAATAAATAAATAATGGATTATGTCGGATGAACAAACTTCATTTGTAAAGGAACGTTCGTAAACTTATCGTAACTAATTCAATAATTTGTGAAATTGTTTTCAAAAGTGATTTAATAATCAAAACAATTTATTTAATTTAAAGTGACTGAACTAATTATTGTCTGGGCTTTGATCCCCGGTGGCTGTAGGTCGCGAACTTTAGTGATCGCTTGCAGAAAAGCTCAATAAAATAATTTATAGTCATATTTTTCAGTATCATGCGACAGAGAGTAATTCAATTCCCTGTCTGGCACAAATTCAAGTGCAAATCCAACCTCTATTTAGAATTTCCTGGTAGAAAAACTCGGTAACATTGTTAGCTAGATCTTTTGAAAAGATGTTACGCTACTTCTCGACCAACGCAATCAGGCATATCATGAACAATATGATCAAACATTGACGCTAACAACAAATAGTCTTGAAGAAAAGGTGACGTGATAGCCAGGTACATTGTTACCTTAAATTATTATCTGACTAGTTGATTTACTGTTCGCAAGCAATCTTGTTCAACAAGCTACTATACTATTCAAATGATAGAGCGTCAAGACAAGAGCTTAGAGAGGGACAGCGACATGGGCTGACTGAATTTCAGTCACAGCGGGCAATCTCAACGGAGATTAACCAACTTTACAGGAGTTATTATAGTGCTCAAGTGTGTGCACAATCCGACATGATCGAAGAGAGATCAAATGCTAGAAGAAGATATAATTAATTTATAATACGGACACAAACAATACGAAAAAAATAATTACTAATTAATTTAATACAGCACTGATAGCCTAGTGGTATGACCGTCGACTGACAAGTCAGAGGTCTCGAGTTCGATCCCAAGGCACGCAACTCTGACTTTTCGTAAGTTATTTATTTTTTTATTTATTTTTATTTAAACTTTTGTATCAGAGCACACTTGGTACATCCATAGATTGTTAGTAGAATTGCTTATATCTATGTTAGTAATTACGTACTATTTAATATTAAAAAGGACAACTCTGGATTCATGCACTGAATTCCAGTGCCTAACCACGGGACACTCTACTTTTTCTATTATGGTTTTCAATAGACTATTGGGACTGTCCCGCACGCGACGCTGCAGGGAGGCCACCCTCTTTCGGACTATTGCTCTAAAGCAGTCAGTATTTGTTTCAGCAAACATGCCTGAAGCGCTGCAAAAGCGCGGCAGCCCCAATAGCATCCTGAAACCATTGTTATACAGAACCCGTAGGGCATTGAAAGATTTAAGTGTATAATTGACCCACAGACTGCAGGTATAAAATGTTTGACAATATGCCTTGAAAAGGGTTATTTTGACATCTTTTGTGCACCTTGCAAATCTGCGCGCCAGCATATTACATCTCACTGCCAACGCCCTACGTTCCCGCTCAATGTCTAAGTCATCAGAAAGGTTTTCAGCGACCCAGTGCCCCAGGTATTTGAATTTAGTGACTCTGCTTAAAGGTACTCCTCCCAGCCTGACTGGTGGAACAGTTTTTGGTGTTTTGTTCCCTGCTTTAAATACAAGTAGTTCACTTTTCTTGCAGTTATACCTGAGGCAATGCGCCGCTGCATACCTCTCACATATCCCTATAAGAATGTTGAGGGCCCTGACGGATGGGCTCAGCAGCACCATGTCATCGGCGTAACTAATGTTGTTTACACATGTACCATCAATCGAACAACCAACTCCGGCACTGCTGAGCTCATCTATCAGTCCGTCGATATACAGGCTAAAGAGTCGCGGCGAAGTCAGGCCTCCCTGTCTCACCCCGCACTCCAATCTATACTCCGACGAACATGAGCCCGCCCACTTAACACTGTTGGATTGATTGCCGTACCAATAAGCTAAAACATTTACTAAGTCTTTAGGTGTTCTAGTTTTACCCCGGAGCTTATCCCATAATATGTCGTAAGACACCAGGTCAAATGCCTTCGACAAGTCCAGAAAACAAGAGTATATAGGCGTTTTTCTAGTAACATAGTACTGGATAGTGTGCTTGAGTCTAAGTATTGCAGTTTCTGTCGATTGCCCCGCTCTGAAACCAAACTGCGCCTCGTGCAGATCTATGTGCTTACTGAGCTGACTATCAAGCAAACCATCCAGCACCTTCGCAATCACCGTGGCCAATGATATAGGTCTATAATTGGACTTGTCGGAGACATCACCTGTCTTATTTTTAACAATTGGCACTACAATGGTCTTCATAAGTTCCTGGGGTAAGTATGCATGTCCTATACATAAATTAAATAACATAGTTAGTACCCTTGGCAAATGTATACCCGCATACTGCAAGTGCTCAATGCTAAGGTCGTCATGGCCTGGAGACTTACCCCTAGTCATATTTCTAATAATATTATGTGCGTATTATAAATTAATTATCAGTTGCTAAAACGGTGAAGGAAAACATCGTGATGAAACCAGCACACCTGAGAGATTTTTCAATGGTGTGTAAAACCATGTCAGAGGCCTACGGGCGGTTTAAACTCTGACACTAGGTTGTTCATCAACCATACGATAAGAAGAAGAAGAAGAATTAATTTAATTAAAAATTAATTACGAGAAAATTAACATTACGAAAAGTAGGATCCTAATTCATTGGGTTTGAACTTGACACTTCTAAACTCACCTATTACGGTCCATACCACAATTGCGGTAGGCTATTACAGCTTTCAGGGGTCCGAGCTCTGAGGTCACATTGGCACCCTTTGCATACTGAACCCTAAAAAGGAAGTAAATATTTACAAAAAAAGACGAAATGTATGTCTAGACAAAGATTTCAAGAGCCAGAACTAGCAAATCCCTACAACAGCAACACAATCATCTATATCGAGATAAATACAGGAAATATCTATAAATAACTGTTGGTACTTGGAACTGACATAAGTAATTGGACGTATGGGGAATAGCTGCAGCTTCCCCGAACGACCTTCAAGAGTTTATATAAGTACATATTCACGTAGGTGTCTATATATGTATAGATGCCGTCGTTACCCGTCCCTTTTTTTCACATTATACATCATTTTTTTCAAATATATAGTTTTATTTATTGTTAAATACACAATTATGCTAGTCCAGCCTAGAGGTCCGTCGAAGAACACCGTGTGGTTTTTAGTCAAACGAGTTTTCCACACGTAAAAAAAGGTATTCATAATTATTACATTAGTGATACATAATTATGTAAATATAGGTACCTACAATATGTTTAATTATGCATATTCACTATCAATGACAAAATAATTACAGAGCAAGAAATATGATTACAACCCCTGATTTTGAAACTAGGTTGTGTATTATAGAAATTTGTTGTTCCTTCATAATTTTATGCTCTAGTTATGATAATAAATAAGACATTTTCATTCCTATATTTATATAAAATAAAATTAATTACTGTTAATGACTAATTAATGATCCCTCGTTGGTGTAGTGGTAGCAAGCGCGACTGCTGAGCACGAGGAACTAGTTCCCGGATCCAAAGTGTTATTGGGTTTTTTACATTAGAAAATTCTCAATAGCGGCACGGGATTTATAATATCTGGGTGTACTGCATACACCTCTGCCTACCCCCTCTGGAGAATACAGGCGTAAGTCTATGTTATGTAAAAATAAAGTTACAGTTTTTTGATAGCGAAAGATGTTATCGACAATGTCGTCCTTTTATGGAATTAACTTTCGGCGGTTGTATATCCAGACCAATACGAATGAGGACCTTCAAGAAACGAAACAACTATTTTTTTTTTATTGAAGGCCGTATTTTCTATTATTGCGAGTGCGGGTGGCGGTGATCACTCACCATCATCAGGTGACCCGCCGCGCCCCGGTTGTTTTGTTACGAGCGATTTGATCTATGACATCCAGTTAACCTTACGTTACTGAGAAAGATGTAATTTAGCAGTAAGGCTTGGTTCGAATAGTAAAGGCTCTGAACTCTGGATTGTAGCTGTCAGTAAATACTTCCCCAGTGCTATAAAAAAAAAGTTTAGATTTTTTTTTCGATTTTTAATTTAATTCTTCATGTTTGCTGAAGAGAGTCCTTATGCTTGACCCTATAAATTGGTGTCATAACGGTACAGTTATCTTTTCGGATTTTAGTCTGTTCAATTTCCGGGTGTGGCAAATAACGAAATACTGTTTTACTTCTTTTTAAATATTAGGAAATATTTACTTTGAGTAAGATGTGTACTTTCCCTTCAGGTTCTTCAAACTTCTGAAATTCCCCCTACAGGTATATAAATTTGAGCTCTCTGCACTTCTTTTCTACATAATATATACCTTAACTTTAACTACGCCAAATCTCAGACATTTCGTTTCAAGTATACCTATTGATCTAATTAGAATTTTAATAAAACCTACTACGGGACTAAACCCGTAGGTAAAAGTAAGTAGTACCTTTCAAAATAGGATGTCTTACGAAAGCTATTAAGCTATTATGTAGTTAACTTGGACACGATACGGGAATATCTACTTCTGTTTCCGAAAAGAACTTACAGCTAAATGTTTTTCTAAATGCCTTCATTTATAAATCGTTCGATGTTCGACTAGTCTCTAGTTGATTATAATATGTGACAGTGTTCCCTGGCTCCCAGATAGCGATAGCCTCGATATCCCCGGGGGAAATTAAATTTTTGCTGCTCGTTATAAATGCTCCAGTATCAGATTGATATTTGCATCGCTCTAGCTATTTTATGGGTATTAAAAAACCTGGAAATTACAAGTCACACTCGAATTTTTCTGTACGGTAAAATTGTTTTGGGGTTTAAACTGTAAATGGTAAAAAGATAAGTGTTAATTAAAAGCTTTTTGAAACTATATCTTAATAATTTTTGTTCTTTTTTGTGTATCTATCTCTAAAAATGTTGCAAAAAAAATTTGAAAAACATAAAAAAAGAAATTAAGATGAATTGGATAGACGAGTCAAACTCAAAGATTTGAATAGAATGGAAGTTAAGGCATTAGGTAAACTGGCTATTAGAATTTTTCATAGACCTACGTCATTTAAGTAAAACATTTTTGGGAACACACGTGACAGGCTGTTTCAACACTTACATCAGGTTGTTCATCAATGATTCATACAATAACAAGAAGAACATGAAACTGTTTGAGATCTTTAAGTATTTCTCGAGATTGAAACAAACACACACATCTCGGAATACGCCCGAAATTTTCACAAACTGTCTGTAAGCTGCTTAATATTAGATGAGCCTTAAACATCTTTTTCACATTAGAAACGACACAAAAAATTTAAGAAAAACATCTTCACGGGTGAAGTACCTAAATTGTTTTAAAATTACTACCTATATACGGACTTTTTGTTCAAAATAATTTCAGCATCCATTTTGCTATTTTTTGTCAGTAAAAGCAGATGACAAAAACCTTTTTGATCTTTTCCGAATAGTTTTTGATTATATTTTTTTCGTGTAAACTCATTAACTTTTCGTAGTTTCTATGCAAATTAAATTTGAATAATTTGTTTGGTATAATTGTGTGTTTTTTATATAGTTTTTTGTTACCTATATCTTAGTTTTAGTACCTACAGCATACATTTGTGGAGACTCGGTTTTTTAGTGTAACAACCTTAATTATCATTTTCATGTATAAATTACCGTTACATTTAAGTTAATACTCGACTTTAGCGAATATTGGTTTTTATGTAATACATACATTCATAGACTCACGCCTGTATTCCCCAGAGGGGGTAGGCAGAGATGTATGCAATACACCCACGTTATACCGGCTATGTTAAACTTAAGTCCCATGTAATAGGGGGCAAGCCTGTTGCCATTAACCGAGCACAATTCCAAACTCTGTGCAAATTCTCAGTAGCAGCAGCTGCTACCAACCTGCACTAGACCAACGACGCAGTAATTTTATATAATAATATCACATTATTATTTCTATACCTACCTTATAAAATTGTTTCAATAATGTCATGACGTACCTAGATACAAAAATTGGTTTTCATGATGAAACACACTAAGCTTAGTTGTTGTATTTGTATAGATATTTTTTAATTATCCCTAAGCATATCAAATCATGTATTTATGCCAATTAATGAACATTAAAACTAACAAAACCTAATGAACACGTAGGTAGCCAACCTAAAAACAAAATGTAAATGGAAGGCTCTCCTGAATATAATTTTTATTTAAATTTTAGTTCATAACATTGTTGATGTTATAAATATAACTATGTGTATTCATGCCGAATTTAAGCTGTCTAGCATTATTGATAATCTGCAAGTAAAATGGCTCAGACAGACGCAGACTGACAGTCAGACAGACAAACGGATTTGACGAAATTATAATGGTTTCATTTTTACCACTTGGCTCCGGAGCCCTAGAAAACTCCTGTTAAAGAAAACACCACAGCATTCATTATTATCAATTCATCAGAGCTTCTTCCAGCTCTGCCTACCAAGAGCCAATTCCTTGAACTCCTTATACGACCTTTAATGTTACCACAGCATTACGCAGTAGACAGCCGACTGCACCAAATATAAAATTTGCTCAGCAGTTAAAATGAAATACAATAGCACTCGGTTTGTTAGTAAATAACTGTCAATAGCCGGCGCATCGCACACCTGTTCCACTAATTGGTAGCATGCACATCTGATAACTGTGATGTCATCACCATTGTTTTATTGACATGTCATTTCTGATGTCATTTATTGATTTTATTGGAACATTGAAAACATAGAGATTGTTACTTTGCGAAGGATTGTTCATAGTTTCGTATTAGCAATCGACTGGACAAGACTTCTAGCTCTCGAGTTATATCTATGGCACTCGTAGATTAATTAATCAAAATAGAAAATATTATTATTTGTATATTTAGTTTATAATGTTAGTTCAGAATGTTTGTAGAGGCTCTACAAGTATCTAAGATTATTTAAAAAGATTCTTCTGGATCAAACTTAATTCTTTTTATTTTATCCAAGATATAGGTAAATGGCTAAATAACAACATCTTAAGAATAACGTTAGTTTTAACAAATTTTTCACCCATCTACTTTTGAAACCATCAATTAATTAATTTCCATTAAAGTGCATTTCTTATTTGTTTCAGGTTGATAGTGCAGACAGCGATGTGTTAACGCAACTACACAAGTCGTCGGATCATTTAAATCAAAGCCGGGATCAAGTGACCGGTGCGCCCGCGCAGCTCACCTCCGCCCGCCGCCACCGCCACTCCACTCCATCGCTGCGAGCCAACGTATGCGCACGCGCCGCGCTTCCGCGATACTCGCTCCGATACTATATCCCAAAGTGACTGATTAGTGTAATAAACATAAACACATACTGATTGCAGAAGTCTGTTCTTTAAGACAATCGACTAGTATATTCATTAACACGCCTTTTTCTTAACATTTTCTCTTTAAATGAACAAGTGCATTGAGTAAGTGGAGAAGGCTACATTCCAAACCGGTGTCGTTCTTTAATGGACGAGGTGTGTACTACTCTGTGTGTGTTTTAGTAGTTATCGAAAAGGTGACTGGTTTAGTTATCGGTGTATACAGCTTTTCCTGTGAAGTAGACAGTGATATACAGTAAGCAAAGTAAACTGGAATCTCGTGAGCTCACCTTAGTGTAGAGATCCCCAGCCATAATGTAAAAGTGTTGTCAAAAACTGAGACGTCTTCGAATAAAAATGGCTCGTGGAACACTAAGTGAAAACGAGCGCCAATGCTTGGACGCAGGCGCAAAAAATCAGTCAGAACGACTCCAAGAGTCGGAAAAAACACTTAGTGATTGCAAATCAAATGGACTTAGAGTCCGCTTCCTAGACGAGGAAGGTAAAACGGAAAGGATGGTTAGCACAGACGAGGTCGATTGCAATGTGACGCGAGTCAAAAAAATACATATTCTTAAGAATAGAAGCTCAAGCGAAACGAGCATTCTGCTGAGGAACCCGTCACTCATGAAGAGACGCTCCAGTTCTGAACGCCGGTTTAGCGACGGACATGCGGACAATCTAAACAATAACAACCTTAATGAAAACCTGAACGGTAGAATAAAAACGACGGAGTTTGATAAATCCGATAAGACTGATGAAACAGATCAAACCAAAGAAGTAAACGGTCAGAGCTTTAAGAAGAACTGCAACGTATACAGTGTTAACCAGGCAAAGACTTTGACTCCGGAAAAGAAGAAGTCTCCACTCACAATGCCGAGGCTGCTCGGACACAAGATTCAGGAGAATGGACAGTCCAAGTCTATCTTACCAGCTGAGGTTTGCTTGGCCGATGGTGCATCTGGTAAGGACTTTACCGCTCGTACTATCGGCAGACTGTCCAGAGGAATTGGAAAGCTGCTCCGTCGTACTAACAGCGTGCGAATAAGTGATCCTGATCCGGTGTACAAAGTGGCGTATCTCGGAAATGTTCTCACCGGCTGGGCAAGAGGTAAGTGTTTTTTTAAATCTTAATATGTATTCAAAAGTAAATTACGTAAAATAAAATTTTATAGAATATGAAAAGTGAATTTTGGCAGTTACTACTCGTTTTACAACCGAGACGGTTACCCTAACTTAACAGACGAATCTCGTCACGCTCTGTCTCTCACCAGTCGGCACAATCGGCCTGTTGGATAATATTATCACTTACGATATCTATAAATATAAGTTTATTTTGCTTCAATTTACTGTTATCAGATGAGGAATTTAGGGCAGCTATTTGATAGCTCATTTTGCAAAACGTAGAAAAACTAGTGGCCCTTAGGTGGGCCCCTGCGAAGCACCGGACCGTTGCTACATTCCAATAAGCAAATTGATTATGTATTGAGTTAGTTTCAACACAAATGCACGTACAAATTACAATAACGTACCTGTGTTTAGCAACATAATTACGGTTGTTGTAAAAAGATTATCTCAGTAGGAAGTTATCAAGCAAGTGATCAACTTAATCTTAGTAGAAGTGTTAATAAATAATGACTAAATATAATGTAAAAAGTAAATATGTTTTAGGTAGCGTTAGAAATTATCTAGGTTTGCCCACGTAATGGTTTTTATAGTCATGTCTATAGAATCGTCAGTAACTGAGGTTGCATAAGTGGTCCAAGGCGAATCGTCCGAGCAAAACGGTCGGATATCCAAATTAGTAAATTAACTCCAAATAGCGAATATTAAACATTCGTGCACCGTTTAAAGCGGTTTATGAAATCAAATCGTCTATGTATAATCATAAAGCGATATGATGATTTTATAAATACGTTAGATCTAAGCCTAAAATTTTAAATTGACGCAAAAAATACGTGAATATTTAAGAGATGTTTATTATATTTGCTATGTTTTGTAGTATTTGTATTGATATGCCGTTAGACTTTTTGGTATTTTAGCAAAAACTTGTGTAGCCTTTAGACATCATTTCATCATATTGAATTTTCTTTTCTGTGATATCCGTATACAATTATAAAGATTTGTTCGAATTTAAGCTTTTTATCTTTTACCAATTTATTGATACTGTTGACTAAGTAATACGATAGTCAAATGTTTGCATGATAACGTAGGTATACGATCAACATTGAGAATAATATCACATTCAATGTCAGCTACGATAGACATAACAACCGAAAATTTAAACAGGTCGATAATAATAGAAATATTTTTAAATAATTGATCTCCTCTAAATGACGAAATGAAAATTAAAATGCAGGTACAGTAGGTACCTATTCGAACACAAGATGTAAATATCTCAATTTAAATACACTGCACAAAGCGAAAGGAATGTTGATGATAATCAGCAAGTGACTTTCGTTTTAGACGCATCTGTCATGCGTCGCTGTGTTCGTTAATTGGAAATATATCCGAAACGATCTAAGAGAAACCAAAGTTCTTATCATTTGATGATACTGCAGATTGTAGTTTTTAAATTGCTTGATAATATGATAATGTTAGAGTACACTTAAAATAAAGTAGGTGAAGATCACGTCCTGTTTGAACAGCTGTTCATATTATTTGAAGATTGGTTCAAAGCTGAATATCAAGATTTGAGAATATTTAATGATATTAATATTGAAGGTTACGGCATTGCTTTTATTTCGCATGACACTTAGATAACACATTCATCTTAATACAATTAAACGTCAATAATTTATTGCCTGTGCTCCATTCTTTACTAAGACAATACTATTTTGCTTTATTCTTAATCATATTCATATAAAACCTTTGAACTCGTATTTCGCCGTGATGTCATGACTAGTCCATGTTTATCCTTAGTTTTTGTTTAACGTATATCATGCAAGCCATTTCTGCTCAGTTTTCCTTAACTGCTGAAGATTAGGCATCAATCATTTTGTGAATTAATATCTTTGAAATTTTTAAACCGTTTTTATAAAGTGCCAAATCTTAAGACGTATTAAATATTGGGAAAAAATAATTAATGATTTGGAATATTTTCAACTGTAGATTATCAAAAGCTGCCGTATCAGTTTAAATACAAATGAGTTTGATTCAAAGAAAGTAGTAGTAGATGGCCAATGAAGTGAACATAAAAGATTCTGATCAGAATTGGTGTCATTCTGGATTCGAAATAAAATTCGCGAGTGAAAGTCCACAGCATCTGTACAAAGAATCCTAATGTACTTTTACTACTTGATCCGAGTACTGGATAATTGAAATTCTTATCGTATGTGACGTGTTGTGAGATAAGCTTAACTGCGTAGAATGTTAAGATCATGGCTAAACTTATTATGGTCATTAGTCACACACTTGACGAGTTTTTATAATTTATAGTGTTAATTGATCGTTTTGCACGTGAGCTGGACGTGTGTATTTAATTTTTGTTAATTTTACCTTTGACATCTGCGCAATCACAAGTTTGAGCAATTATTGATACCTCGTGGATTGGCCGATTAAAACCTAGGTAAATAATTGTGATTGGTGTCGAATCATTTTTATTCATTTTACCGGTTTACTGTTAACATTTAAAGCCTATTTCGTTTTGGTTTTCCTTGAATACAAATTATTTGATTTTTTATTGATACTTTTATTTATATGCTAGCGCTTCAATCGCGACTTTGTCCGTGTAAATTTCAGATTCTTCATCCATCATTTTACAGTAAAATAATGGATGAATTATAAAATTTTTACTTGCTTTGGGGTAAAATTTTCGAAAAAACCTTCCTTAGTACACCTCTAGGGTCAAAAGGGATAATTTCTTAAAATTTTGAGTCTCTAGGTTTATTGGTTTAGGCTGTGTTTAGTCACAAGAGTAGGTATATGTATATAGATTGGGCAACAATACAATCGACTTAAAAAGTAATAGTAATTTGATCCGCAATTCGATAATATTAAGAAATATGGAATGTATTAGCTCTAAATTCTGTTTTCTAATTTAAAGTGTAGCTTGTACCGTATACCAAAGAAAATGGTCGAAAGCCATGGAGTAGCCTTTCACTGCTATTACTATCTTTGCACTAAACAGGTTATTGTCGGACGCAACCGCATGGAACTCTCGGTGCTCAAAAATATAATAATTTATTTCTGTTTACAATGCGATAATATCACTGAAATTATCGGAAATTATAATGTTTCTTAAAACCCATTGAATTTATGACATATGATAGAATCTTAGAGAAGGTTTAAAAATAATACGACATGTGAAAAATAATTAAAATCAGTCGCTTAATGCCGAAGTTATAAGCTTTCGCAATTAGTGGAATAATCCCGCAAAATAAGGATATTTATAGAGTAATAGCTCTTTGAGTTTAATGTTAGAACAAGTGACGTCTTCATTGTCGCAGTGCCATCTCTGTCTAGGAAAGGAATGTTCAAACCCTTTTAATTTTTAATTTTTTTTTAAATAGGTATGTTTGATAAGATTTAAATTAAATAAGTAATAAAAAATATCTTTAATCAAAGAAAAATATATCTATAGGCAATATCCCTATTCAAGGTCGCTTATAGCGAACAAACAACGTAAGTAAATTATTGCTCATTGTGTGCAATTTTTTTGTTATGCTGTCATTTATGTCGATAAAACTTATTTGTGCAACAATAATTTGACCCAAGACATTTTGCTATCAAATTATGTTATCAGAGTCAATTTGTTTGTCCCTGCCCTCGAGAATTGTTTACGTAGGCATTTAAGTTATTTTTTTAACTTATCAATGACTTTAACCTACTAAACGTAAGCTTGGGTCATTAATTGCTTTACTGAATATTAATTCTTTACATTCACCAGTCACTACTACCACAAAGGCCAGAATATGTAAATATGATAACACTTGTATCTTAATTTCTTGTTGCCTCTTCAGAAGTTTCGAGAATGTAAAATATTGCAGTTATTTCGCAATGTTTTTAAGAAACTTGTATAATTTATAGTCCAACATCATGTGAGTTTGCTAGAAAAGTTTGGCAATCGTAACCAAGGTTATATCTATCAATGATGATATTCAATCAACTGTTGTGTGGTTACCAGGTCGCAATCTGTCCAATTACACCTTTGTTATGACTATGTCTTTATTTATAATCATTATATTCGCATCAATTCTAATGGCTCTATTGTTTTAAAACCATATTTTTTCTCGATAATATTATAGTATAATTGGCTAAACCAAGATGTCAAAGATCTTATAAAGTTTATCTTAACTTTATCTTAACGTAAAGCGGTGCTGCATTGAAAACGTTTATTACCTCAATGGTTTTCGACGACAAATTAACACCTAACCGGTTATATTCGAACTTTTTCTGTGCTAAAATGCTACTTTTGGCTTCAGGTTATATTGCATCTGTGCCATTTTAATTGACGTGAACGTGTAACAATTTGATTTTAAAATCCTGATCATTATCTTTAATTACACTCAATTCTAGCTTAAGAAATTTATTACTGGCATTACACATTCTTAGTTTAAACCTAACGTAATAGCCTCTATACTGATTCTGTTGTCTCAGGCTATAAGTATTGTAACTGTGACAACGACGAGTTTAACAGTGATACCAGCTATCGATCTACCCACCAAAATTAAGTCTAATAATGTGTACTCAAGTAATATTGATAACTCCCCTACACCTGACACAGTATAGGTTCCACTATCACCTGAGATTGTTACTAGACCCCTTGCAACAGCGGAAGCACTCGAACGCTTTCTATCTCACTCGCGCGGGCCTCTCGCTTTACACTTTTTCGTATCGCATTCCAAGCATCATTGTTTGGTCGCTCGCTCCCACAGACACGGTCGGCAGCGTCTACTAAGCCAACCGACATCATATTTACCATTAACATAAGCTCTATCGTTTTATTATTAAAGTCTAAATTTAATTGTATCAAATATCTCGTGTTTGTCCCTAGTCTACTGGTTTTGTAGCATTTGTTAACGTTATTCTTCATTAGAATGTACTAGTAAAATGTAATGAAACGTTCACAGTTCCTTTGCTTTGATGTTTTAAAAGGAATTTCAATTTACATGGAGCCATAAATTTTCTGGCGTTTATAAGTTTTTCTT
Organism: Protodeltote pygarga; assembly: GCA_936450705.2. Classification (NCBI taxonomy): domain Eukaryota; kingdom Metazoa; phylum Arthropoda; class Insecta; order Lepidoptera; family Noctuidae; genus Protodeltote; species Protodeltote pygarga. The sequence continues at coordinate 16,465,607 of OW388253.2, read as the reverse complement.
CATGAACTCTATGTACGTTTTTTAAACATTTCTGTCTGATTTTTAGAGTAAGGTTTCGATAGTTACTTTTATTTTTTAGACAGTTTAAATATTCAATTGTCAATGATTCAATTAGATTACAATTTGATGTAGATTAGAATTGTACATATTCTTTTTAATTGAATTAAAATCAATTAAAAGCAATTTTTCATTATTTTATTATTACATATAATATATAGTGAGGTTATCCAACGTCGTCCTGTTTCCCTCAGCGTAGAGTTGCAGCTATAAATACATTATCAGTGTGTTTAAGGAATGTCTGCAATTAATTTCTTTAGAGTTCAAGTGTAAGTGTAACATTCCTGAGTTCATTGACGCATTTGTGTTTTATTATAATTTTATTCGTTTTCAAAATTTTCTCATATTGCTTTCCTTTAGTATTCGTAATAGATTTAACATGCATACAGGTTTAATGTTCTGGTACATTCTTAATATTACCAATTGGTTAGTTGGTATTTAATAATATTTTTATTTTTCAATTCTTAACAAAAGACAAGCAAGTTTGAGCTAGTGCCATGACGGGTAATAGAGATGAATGGAAGAAGAAACATATTACTAAAAAAATAAGGACAAGGTCAGGAAGATGATGATGATAATAATGACTTGACAAAAGAAAGGGTAGAAGCAGTCTCTCCGACACCACAAAGAAACCCAAATTTTCCTCATTTGGCTCAACACTCACACAGACCAAACAAAAGTCTCTATCTCCACAAATACGTCTTTACGCTCGTGTTTGTAAGAACATTTCAAAAAGTCGTTTCACCACAAAACACATTACTCTCGCCTAACTCACATTTGACTAACTTTTATCGTAAAAAAGAAACAAAATGACATGAATTAACTATCATTTTTGTAATCAAGCCGTGACTGGCATCACGTAACTATGCTTTATGTCCATTAAAACATTTTTTGTTATACTTTCGGTCTGTTTATGGCGTTGCGCTCGCGCCGGTCGCCTTGGCCAGAATGCTTGCTGATATCTTAGATTTTTTGTAATTAAAACCTTGAATTATGCGTTTAAATACGCAAGGTAATTAATGGATTAAAAAATATATATATCACGCTTGAATTAAGATTTTTTTAATACTGATTTTCAATTCAGATACAAAGGCCAAAAAAAAATTACCTATTAACCTTTTTGCGTAAAAGCTTTATCTCCATTTACGCTAATATTATAATGAGATAATATGTAATCAAATGAGGGTAATCTCTGAAAATAGTCACTTTTAATAAGCTAGTATAATATATTCTGAAATCATCGCAGCTGTTACAAATTACTATGGGCCAGCGCCATGTTTAAATAAAAAGAAAAAATAGAATAGGCTTGTTGAATGAAGGTGTATTGGTAAAATCAGGTGGCATCAGCATATTGCAAATTTACACATAATTGAGCATTCCTAATCATATTAACACAAGATGTTGTAATTCGAGCTTTTCAATTCTATGTAAAGTCATTAACATCTCTGCTATTTATCATGTTTTGACAAACATCCTAGCTTGAATGCTCATTTAAAAACATGTTATTGACGTTTTACACAACCCGTCGGTTAAGTTAACCAATTTTTTTGACTAGTTTACCTTCGCAACGTTCGTAAATTTGTCAATTTTTTACCTTCTCGTAGTTCTGGTACTAAAAGTCGGGTTTTGTGAATGTCCGTTACGTGTACAATTTTATTATGATTATAATTTAGTACAATTCGAAATATTTTAAACTTGGCTCAACCTTAGCTTTGTCGTCTCTCTTTTCATCTGAAAAAAAATGAATAAAATAAAATGAAAAACAAATGAATTTAAATTTATATCTATGCGCCATAATAGAACTACCGTAGTACCATTATTAAAGGAGCCTTTGATACTCCATTGCACTTAATACATAAAAATCCGATTAATATGCTAAGCCGTTGTCTTTGCATCTATTCTACATTCCAAAGTACAATCCGAGCTACTACTGGACTCCCTTTGAATACAGAACACGGTAGATCAAATAAGAGATAGTTAACTAAACGGCGAGCAAGTAAACGGCTGATAACCGCTCGGTTATCGGTACTCGGTTAACCCAGTTTGCGACAGGTGCAACCATAGCTTGTTTAGAATTCTTTTTATTTCATTTCGACATAACTAGTCGGTAAGAATTTCATTTTTTTTCAATTGTTGCAACTTTCTTCTGCAATTACGTGTTCCATTTTAGAACAGAAATGTGTACTTATACGCTCTTGCATTTATGTTTGTGAATGTACCTATACTATAAGATGTGGGTATATATTTATTTGAACTTGTATCACATATACTTTAAAATTCCATAACATGTTACATTTTGCCACTATATTTTTCTGCGTGGGAGAATCACTTCCGTGTAATTGTGTAACAATATTTAGATTATTTATAGAACGCAACAAAAGATTAAAAAGATTGCTTATAATTTTTGACATGTCTATAATATTAGCATAGTAAGTAATAAGTAATTATTATGAAAACAATAAGTACATAGGTGTATTGTTATGTAGATAAACATAGAAACTTTTGCCCATCGATGCAAGATTGAAGTACAATAGCTCTCATGTCGCCTTGAAAGCGGCTTGGACTGCTTATTGCAGCTGCTTTTTGCTGTTGGGAGTTTGTAGTGCCGCTTCTTCCCTTTTCAATAATGCCGATGCTGAGATTAAAGAAACAAATTTGCAGGAATCTTTGTATAGGCCAGTGTTCAGTGATGGCGCCATTTCGATGAAATGCTGACTCGGCGCGCAGTGTCGGCTCGAAGTCCACAGGAAACAGCTAGACGATCTAAGCAGTATATTGTACCAATATAACACGCTATTGTAATAATCTCACATAATTATCGCACAAAAGCGCGCACAGTCTCATTGATAACACCCAGATGCTCTAATGTTGTGTCCGAAAGCCCATAACATGGGTTTTACCATCATTGCAAAATTGATTGCATTACAAAATGTGTGCTGGTTCCTTGACGATGTTTTTCTTCACCGTTTTAAATTATAATATGAATTCGAAAATTCAGTGGTGCGTAGCTTAATTATTATTAAAAGAATTTTGACTTGGTAGTCGTGCAAACGATTATATCACTATGTTATTATTGCTGTACTGGTTGCAAGTTCATCTTTTTTTTAAATGTCATTAAGTTAATGTGCGTAACCTTTTTGAGAATGTCGAGATGTTAAATTTATTATGTCATGCACGTTACACGTCCCATCCAAGTCGTAAACTTGTAAAACTATAACCGATATTATTACGTTTATTTCAATAACGTGTCCAGCGATAAGGTGTCATACTATATTATATCATTTAACAATTGTAGTTTCTGATAACATTATGTACATTTTTAATTATCGTTAGTTGCGAAGATTTGCAGTTGAAATCCTTGTTGCCATCCTAAAATAAATCTGTTTTTATGATCTCTGCAGGGCCAAGAGCTCACCTCGTTTCCTTATAGAAGTCCTTTCCTCTCCAGCAGCGTGGCAATATCTATCTGATCCAACACCTCAGGTCACGACTTTAGCACGTCCCGATGTTAGTTTGATATAATATAAACGACATAAAGTAAAATAAGTAAATAAGTCTGCATATCTACCACTTCCTCTTCACCATACCGTCTAAAATTCTTGGATCCTTCTCCAAAATAGAGCTATTAAAATTCTTCGCGCGTGATGTTCTTACATTGCCATACATATGTTACCTCAGTAGCGACCTTCACGCCACTTTCTAGGGGCATCCAGCCGCGACGATACATACAGCAGGCTGTAGCTATTTTTTAAATATAGGATGTTGTATACATATTGTACAGTCGGCCACAAATGTACCTGGAGAGTATGAAATAAGACTTGATACGATAGAGGTTTGAAAATTGTATCGCATATCATCGATTTTATTTCTATATAAACCAAAATACAAACCAAATACAATATTTCAAAAAGTCTAGATACTTTTGTGGCAGAGTGTACAATAAGCGCCACCTTTTTTTGTTAAGAAACGGGGATATGTAGCGGATTATGCGGAGATTAGGTGTTTTAACACTATGTGTCTAAAGCGCTACATTATTAATGCACAGCCATTGTTTAACTATTGTTTGCTTCACGGACTGTCAGTGTTTTTTTTAATAATATATTTTTTATTTGAGTTAATTCTAAAATAAAGAAGATTTTAATCAAGTGCACTCAACTGTGGGGAGTAACAGGCAACAAAGGATCCTTTGAAGGGAAAGAACAAGACACACATGTCTGGGGAGATACCTTAATGAGTTAAACAAATTGCTGCGAGTTACTGAATTGGAAACTTCTTTAAATATATTTAAAAATAAAAGCATTGTAATGTCTTCTTGCGTGACATTTCCTCTTTATTTTTAGGGTCTGTTTACTTAAGTAAAACCCAATCGAATCAATCGATTTTAGTTGTGTCGGGAACTTGACAGCTGAAGTAATGAAGAACGTGCATTAATCCTGATAAGTGCCCAATCAAATAGCTGAATAATTTATATTATCTTAACCTCCGTCACAGCGATCAATATTTCATTCAAACTCAAAATGTTTTTATTTATGTAGACAGTATACTACTGCTAGATAATAGAGTGTTATGTAGCTCAGGTGACACAGTGTGACAGGTATACTCTCTATTTCCTAAGTCTGCGACACGATTAGCTTAGATAAGGCGCAGGAACGACGGTATTACGTGCTCTCCGACGCACTGGTCGATACAAATATCTCGTATCGTTTTTAACATTTTGAAACACTTTAGGTTAATTTTTATATAAATAAAGTACTTTTTGGAAAATTTAGGTATATATATTTAGCTTTACATTAAATTCATGTTGTGCACTTGTTACTGTCCTCATCTTATCAATGTTCTCTAGCACTGAAAGGTTTTGTTGGCAGAAAACTCATTATGAGTTAAGCTCGCCTTTGTACACAATTTAATTTATGATTTACTAAAATAAAAGAATAATAATTAAACTGTCGTGAGCAGGTACCACTATTTAATTTAAAAAATATATAATTATTTAAAGCACGACTTTTTATTAATTATTTTGATGAAAATCGTATGAAGTTTAAATGTTTAATACAGCCATTATAACACATGTGTCAACAAAAAAATATAAAAGGTTAAATTGTGTATAAATTGTATGCAATTAATTGATATCACGTGGATGTAAATAAAACACGTGAGGACATGGTACCTACATACAAAAACCTGTTCTATACAATTCAGATTCAAAGAGTTTTTCAATTAAGTAATTTAACAGCATACAAAAAAATAATAGGTAATTTTTAAATTGAATAATGGCATATTAGTATATTTTTTTTATTAAGGCACGTTTTGAATCGTGTGAGTATTCAGTAAATATCTATTTGATTGAGTTTTTCATGAGTAAAATAGAAAATACTCCTATTGGTATTTGTATTGGTATAAATAATATTGGTAAATACTCCGATTAAAATAATACCTACTTAGTTATGGGCCTACTATTTTTTTTTCCGATCTTTTGTCTCCTATTTATTATTCAGTGGTTTTTCAAGCGAATGATATTGAAAAAAAAAAACTTATGTATGTAAAATAAATATCCATTTTCTTTACGTATTTTGTTTTGTAACCAGCGCACACGCAGCCCATTCTTTGCATGGTATGCTAAAAGTATTGACACAGATTTTTATTGATTTGTAATGCTAATGTCAGCTATCGTTATACATAAGTGTTGTAGGTTATATGTACATGTACGATAACATATCAGTTATTATGTTTAATTTAGTTTATACTAATCGCGTTTTTGGATAAGTAGGCATATTAAGGTTATCTAAATAATCTTTATGCACTAGAATTGCACTTCATCATATCGATAAACGAAGTTATTTATTAGGTACATAAAACAAAATCACAGAGGATATCCCTTAAGTAACTAAGTGTAGTTAAAAAACCGTCAAAGTTTAAAGTTAAAAAAGCGATCAAGTTATTTTTATTATTAAATTAACATCTGCATCGGTGCTATTCAAACTCTGTACCTTTTTGTAGCCTTACCTCATTGGTATTGTGCTACTAAGTGTGGATTCTATGCTAGCATTCTTCGGTCCAATTCACAGATCGAGCAATGTTATAGCGAGTTTCTATTATAAAATTCTAAGAAATCGGGATTAGAATATCTTTATTAACTGCAAATAACGTCTGCAAATTCGCATTAGTTACGAATCCGCTTTGCAAATAGGTAGGTTTGGTTTCGAACCTGGTACTAATATGACTTTTTCAATGTCGTATGTAGGTACTCTTTTTTAGTTAATCTAAGACACTACTGACTAACGGTGAAGGAAAACATTGTGAGGAAACCTGGACTTAATAGTTCGGAATCGCCAACTGGCATTAAGATAGCGTGGTGATTAATGCTCGATCCTTCTCTGTATGAAAAGAGGACCTGCAGTGGGACAGTTATAAGACAGGTGTAAAAAATACAATAAATATAATACAAATAATACTCAATCCTTCTAGTATTATTAGGTAATCTCTAACTTTTATAGCTCTAATCTAACTTGAAAGAACTGAATATTAATTTTCTTCAGAATTAGCGACTTCTTTTCCACATTGTATAGTGATAGAAATAACTACATGCTGTTGTGATATTTTAAATTAATATTTACGTAGACGTTGCAACGTGTTGCAATTTGTGCAATGGTTTCGCATAAAACGTCTCGAATTAAAATGGGCTGGCGAGCGTGAAATATTTCAACGATTGGGTTTGACAATTGTTAATGTTAAACATGATATCAATGTGATGAAAAACGTTTGAAATACACTAAACGCCTTTCAAATTACTGTTGATTTCTCGTCGGAGAAGAAATCTTTGGGTTAAAGAAAGCCGTTGGAGAAAATGTTTTATTATCGATGTATTATTACATTTAATACATCGATAATTAAAAAAACATTTTACCTAACAATTTTAAGAGGCTACGCGAATACAATATATGTGTATGCGCTTAGCCTCTTAAATTCGTTATGTAAAGCAATCATTGAAGCCGAATTGGAAGTCTTCAAGGGGACTATAAATCCCAACAGCAGGGGTCATAAACTTGAGTCCACCAACATGCATTGAGTTAGTTTGGTACTCAGCTGGAGCCCTTTATCCTCAAGTCAAGATAAGAGAGAATAACGTACGTTTTTTTCAACCCGGTTTTTGCGAGTAGGGTGTGACAGTAGGCTGATTTAAAAGCGCACTAGAATACAGCTCATGATTGTACTTAAAAAAAAGAATAAAGTGTTTATTTACAACTTGAAAAAGCACTAAATCAAAATTAATGGTCTGATCGTATATCGATGTCTTCCATTCCAGACAACCTTTCCACGGAGTAGCCAATCAATTTGATCATAGCTAGGTAATAATTTAATGGAATTGTTAGGTTGGCAACTTAAAGTGACAGTGTTTTGTTTTTAAAAATAATTCAAGTAGCAAAATATGTAAGTATGGATACAAAAATTGCACTGACTAGAATAAATGGACACTTTCTTTAATTTATTTATACACTGTGAATCAAAATCTATGTTGTTTCTCTGTTGTTGTTTGTTCCTTGTAGGGACGTATACCTACATATACTATCGCGGACACGAACGGTGCACCACTTTGCGATCAAATGCTTTGAACGATGCTACGTGCTTAGGGGCGGGGCTAGCGCTACGTTCGGATACCGGGTGCAAGCGATTCTAACCTTATGAGTGGTGCACCGGATTTGTCCACAATAGTACCTACGTAAAAAATAAAATAATAAAAAAACATACAATCGAATTGAGAACCTCCTCGTTTTTTGAGTCGGTTAAAACAGCCTTTCATTCACAATTATTCGTGATTTAATAATTTAGAGGAAAAAATTGGTTTTCCAAAATTATCTTCCTACGTTTAAAACAACTCGATTTTTTTACACAATGTATTATGTATATCTGTCACTTACAGGATGTAATTGTATATATTTACAAATTAGTCCAACACTACTCGAGTCCAATATGACTGCAACTGTAAAGAACCGATCCATTCATTCCATTCATTCGCACGTTGGTACAATGTTGCAGGTAAGGCGGTGTGAATTAAGGCTGTGATTGAATTGTCTTAATATAATTATTATTGTTTTCTTTATCGATATGTTCTTATTGTGACATTGTTATTGATTTGTATGCTTTGTTTCAAAATATTTGATGTGCCGTGAAAATATAACTGTAGGGACTTTGTCGTGATTTTTTGATATGGGAATGAATTTAACAAGCAAATTGTATCAATATTTGATATAATTTTATTGTTTTTTTATAATGAGTCTAATTTAGCGTGAAAAAAACATTTGAATAGTTATATAAGCTTGTTATAGTCGTTTGTTATAATAATTTTGCTATTTTAATCACTTCTACACAGGATTGAAAACATTATATATTTTTCGTACTGTGCTAAAAGGTTTTTGCACTGAAATTGTTTAGGTACATGTGTATTATTATATATTTCTACATTTTGTTTTTGTTATGTTGCGCAATGATTCAATTTATTTTATTTATCTGTAGGTAGGTATGTCTGTTTGAATATTAACATTATTTATATACATAATTATAATTATTTAAATGGTTCATTTGAACGGTTACGAACTGGTTTACGACGCTACTCTACATAATATGAATAAATAAAAAGGTTAACACTCAGTTATTTTTTATTACATTGCTAGCTGTCACCTGCGACTTTGCCCACAACTGTGTCTACAAAAAAGATTTTTTTGTATGAACTATTACCTATCGCTAATTAAAGAACGAATTTTTCTACGAACGAATATAACTAATAGATCACAGGAGTAGCGTACCTACATACAAATTCTTAAACGTTATTATTTCTACAGATTAAAAATTAAAACACTAGCATAAACTTCTATGGCAAAGCAATGTACTTTATGTTACCTTATTAGTAACGTACCTAATGAAAAAAACAGCTTAAAACCTAAACAAAAATATTGAAACAATACCCAGATTGCGTTTCTGGTCTATGTTTTAGAAACAAACAGATTTAATCTGTGAAAACTGGTGCTCAGGCCGGTTAGCACAGTATCTGGCGATCTGGCGTTAGACACGAGTTAGTTAACTGTCGTTAATTGTTAGTTGCAGTTTGAATATGGAATACACGATTGGTAGATATAAGATTTGTGATCAATGCAATTTCTTAAAGAAAGCTTAATTTCTCAACGATAAAAGTTAGATTCCAGCCAAAAATAAAACTTAAAGAGAGTAATTTCCAAATGATCGCTAATATTGTATTTTGAGTGTTAAGAAAGTCAGAATGATGAATATCTACACATTAACATAGCAAATAAAAACATTTAGAAGCTACTAAAATCATATTTTTGCTGCTGCTGATACATAATGACAGATATTGAATTGAAAAGCGTGATTAAACCACATTTTCATCGCTCAGTTACTTTACGTAAAGCCTGACTATTCCGTTACATAATTATCGTCCGCTAAAACTTTACAAGTAATCTATCACTTGTACCGGTGAGCATATTGACTCTCGCGCAGCTTGCGCCCGCGTCGATGTTACGCGTTCAGCGTTCACTAATCGATTTTCCAGCGACTGCCAAGCATGATGTACTATTTATTAAATGATAAGCCAAAGTGCGCACAATTTTATAGATCTCAAGGTGAACTGTGCAAGAATACTTTTTCTTACAGTTAGTGAAGTATTTATGTTTTTTAAATGATGTTACACAATCACGAACGAGCATGAAATATTGGTACTATTTTCTGATTTTTAATAAGTATTTGCAAAAATGTGTATTTGCACGTGGGCGTGGGTTCGAATCTAGCATGTACCGATGTGCCTTTTTCCATATCATAACGTACTTTCTTGGTTTATCTCAGACACCACTGAAAGGTGAAGGAAAACATCGTGAGGAAACTTGGGCTTACTAGTCTAAAATCGCCGACACGAAGTGAGCTAGCGTGGTAATTAATCCTCTGTATGAGAAGAGGATTTTGCTCTATATAGAGTTACAGGCTGATTTATTATATGCAAAAAAAGATCGTTTTAAAAAGGACCTGATATTCAAAAAGCACAGTTTAAGAACAAAGTTAGGACTAAGTACAAAGTTATGCACAATAAATTATTATCAAATAATATAACCAGACTTTGTATTCCTTCACCTTACCAGAGACCAAATTAACTCTTTATTCATTTAAATTGTATGTTATTAGTGTTATTACATTATAATAAGTCATTTTTTTTCGTAACAATCAAAAGGTCATCGCACATCACACTGACTCGACGCCAATCCAACACCGTTCCAACGCGGTTTCCAACGGGTCGGTGACAGAAAATAGGTAAACAACGTGTGGACCACGCGTCGTACAACGTTAAAATTCAATCGTATGTAACATGATATAGAGCTTACATTTCAATGCCAGACTGTGAGTTGAAGTGGAGTGGAGTCGTTGAGTTGGTGTAATATGCCACGACCTTAAACCTGTTTAAAATGGTTGCTCTAATCATGTCTCAGAATTAATTTTGTAAATAACTTTTTGTTTTTGCATCATACTTATTATGATTTATAAATGAAACAAAATTAATTATGTACAATAATTTATTCATTTGCAAAAGGTTAAGTAAAAAATCATCAGATTATTATTTTGGTTTGGTTTGCTATTGAGTATTTCATTCTTTAATCATTTCTTCTGCTAGAGGTGAAAATCTGTAATTAGTTTTTAATGTTTCTTTACTATTTCCATTTCTGTAACTGTTCGTTTTGCTGTGTACCTAAATAACTAAAAATAAAATAACACGTTGAGGAAAACTTGAACTTCAACGGGTTTCAGTAGATCCAGAGATTATACTGTACATACCTACAAACAAACAATTTCGTCCTTTCGTCCTTTAACATATAGAAGACATCTATTGAATACAATTAAGATGTAATTACTAATACCTAAGATTAATATAAAATTTACCTTACAATGCCAGTCATATTTGTATTCATAAAACTTTCCCACGGTACTAAAATATACGATTGGAACTGTCCGATTACGATGTTTTGATTTCTCGCAGATTCAGTTCAGAAAACATTATGAATGGATTTGACTGGATAACAACAGGTTAATACCTACGTTTATACCAGGCTTTAATAAGAAAATCTATTATATTTAATAAGCTTACATGACTAAAAAATTCACAAAATAAATACCTAAGTAAGAAAATCTTTTTACTTTTGTGACCTGTCCTGAGATGGGTCCGAGGTCTAACATTTTCTTTCTCTAGTTGTCTTATCCTTGATCATTATTTACTGTCAGCTCGCAGCTCTCCATACCTTTTTAGACTGTTGTCTAAAAAGGTATGGAGAGCTACGAGCTGACAGTCAGCCATCATTATATATCGGCTTTCCTCTCCGCCAACTGCCTGGCGAGTTATTAGGTACCTTTATTAGGACAATCATCATCACCACTTCACCCTGAAGATGCCCTCTGCTAGACATAGGCCATCCTCAATTACCCAAACCAATAAGTACCTACCCTAACATACAAGTATTTTTATCTTCGAACAAGATGCAGTGCTATTCTATTTGACAAACTATTATATCTCAACCGTGAATCCTCAAGTGAAGTACAACGATTGAATAAGAAATGAGTTGCGAGATTAATTTATGGATTCACAGAATAATCGTGCTGTGATGTGTGAGTTGTGACGCTATGAATAAAATTGTATTAAAGTTTCCATGGCTTCTACTATTACAAATAATATTTATGTCATAAACAGACTTGTTTGTTTACAAAGAAAATTCAAAAGAGCTGAACTTCTGCTAAGTTACGCTTATACGATTGTAATACAATGTTTTGCTCGTAAACGATGAACGACGAGTACAGACGTGGCAACAAGTGATTACGTAGTAAGGACCAGATTATAATTGTTGTTTAGGTATTTGTACGTTTTTGTATTAAGTGTGTTATTGGATATATTATAATTGTATTCTTTTATTCATTTTTAAACATATAAAATACATTTATATATACACTGGCCGCCAAAACTAAGTAGTACACTTTTAAAATTGTAATTTCTCCTAAACTAGTGAAGTTAGGGTTTTGAAATAAAAAACGTTTTATAGCAAATTTTATCAACTTTCTTTAAAGCTATAGTTTATAATACATTAGTAACATATGTAACTTAAAAAAGAAAAAAACCAAAAATATAGCCATTTTTAACTTAGTGTCAAAAAACTCAAACCACATTTTTATGTATGTTTTACACGTTATTTACACTTTAATAAATGGTATTGCCTTCTCGGGCTCTGACTACAGCTTCAAGCCGCTTAGGCATACTGAAGACTTAGTTTCGGAGGCGATGTTGGGGAATATTTTCCCACTCTTCCATCAGGGCCTGTTTTAGGGCCCTAAGGGTGCTAGGAGGTGGCCTGCGGCTTCTGACTATCCTCCTGAGTTCCTCTTAGGTGTGCTCGATCGGGTTGAGATCAGGACTTCTTAATGGCCAAGTCATAAAGCTGATAACAACCTCATAAATGCATGTCTTGTACGATCCGAGCGATGTGTGGCGGGGCTTTATCCTGCATCAGCATCGATCCATAAACCATTTTTATTAAATACTACTACATACTCATTTAAGGACCTCTTGAGCATATCTCTCCCCAGTCAGGGTGCCATTATCTATAGCCACTAACTCTGTGCGACCACCTGAAAAGCTGTCAGCCCATACGAGTACAGAGCTTTCATCGTATTGGGCTCTTTCTGTTAAGAAGGCTTAAATGAATTGCTCACCAGGTCACCTGTAGACTCTTCACCTTTAATTGGAAGTGAATAGTGAGAATTAAGACTCATCAGTGAACAAAAATCTTGCCTTTTCTTAGTCACACCCCTGTATGTTTTACGTGCGTAGCGTAGTCTTGCTACTCGATGCCCCCTGTGGAGTTTGGGGCCACCTGCTGGCCTTTTGTGTTTCAGGTTTGCTTTAGCAAGTCTTCTTCTCACTGCAATATCACTGATGTAGTCTCTTCGCGTCTGAAGAACCTGTTGCCGGACTTTAACTGCATTGAGGTGGCGATTTCTCAACACAGTGGAAACAATATAGCGGTTTTCTCGGGTACTAGTGTACCTGCGTCTGCCATTACAAGATCTTTTCAGATGGTTTTCAGTTTCTTCGAACCTTTCCTTTACCTCTCGGACCGTTTTTAATGTTACACCCACCATTTTTACACTCCGACATACTGATGCCTAGTTTCAGAAAAGTTTCATGATTTTTGCACATCCTTAAGGTCAAAGAGGCATGATAAATAAAGTTTAAGTGCTGTAGTTACCTAGGCTTTTGAATCCAAATTCATAGATCAAGAAATAAATGTAAAAAAAAATCACAAAACAAAAAGTCAGACGTAAGAGAGCAATTTGAAAAGGAGTGTTTTTGTTTTGTAAAGTTTTTTTTAGCCATTCTTTAATTTTTTTTATCAACTATGAATTTTATGAATAAAAAAAAGAATTCTTTTTCTAATCCTTTTTATTTCAAAAATATATCTTGTGCACTTTTAAAGTTATTGCAATTTTAAAAGTGTACTACTTAGTTTTGGCGGCCAGTGTATATTATAAAAAATAAAAATATCCATTTAAAAATATAAAATATAGTAGCCCGGTATCGGGAACAGGGTCCAAGCTACCGGTGGTCAGGGCTCCAGAGAAAGGGACCTCCTGACTATGACTATATATTTATATATATTAATAATTTAATTTACCTGCAACGAACGGTGGCTACATTGTTGAATTTGTAAATCGAATATTTTTCGAATAAATAAAATAATTCCCGTCATTTCATTTTTTGTCTAAATATTGCTAATAGTACAAGGTACTTGTGATACAAAAACTATTACTCAATCTACGTTCAGAATTCAATAGCTCAATAATTGCTCTATCTTACCCAAACTTGACAGTAAATTTACTATTTGTACGTAATATTTGATTACGACATTTTAATATTAAGCCGTACAAGTCAGCAAGACTTCTAAGTACCAATACCATCGCAGAATAGGAACGTATGTAACTATCTATTCCACGATAGCACAGGTATACCGCTAGTAACTTATATACTTCATTTAACTTTCAACTCGCATGCTACCAACCATTGGAGTTCCCAGATTACAAGCAAGACATTACACATTCATGATGTAACTGTTACAATCACATGTAACCGCACGTGACGTCTCCATAAAATTCACGCGATCTCAATTGATACAAAAAAATGATAGATTTTGTTTTTTGTATCAATTGAAAACTAATCGAACTGATACATCATTGCAAGATCTGCGGTTTTTCGTTGCGCGACTTTTGATACATCTCTTGTACAAGATAATAACGCCCAGTTTCACAGGCTACGGATAGACTCTACCTATTAGGTAAATTAAAAAATAGATCAGAATATTTATTGAATTTTCTGTTAGGTATGTTAATAGAAACTTACCAGTAACCTGTGGAACAGGCCTTAAGAGTAATATTTTGTTTTCCATTTACAACGTTATAGAATTTACTCGTAAATTGATATTGTATACGACAGTACTTATAATCAATGGTATTAAACCAAATCTATCAATGACTACTGAGTTATTATAAAGTTCTGAGTTGTTTTGTTCACCGGAGTACATCTGATGATTCGTGTTACGTGCGTATCGATTTGATTTTCTTTTTACGCATGACTAGAGGGTGTAAATGAGAATGAACACTATTATGAAGTAAAGATAAATAGTCTAGACAGGCCATTGATTGGTTGTCGTCACGTAAGTAATAAGTCATCATTATTAATACCTAGGTATGATATGACTAGCAGTCGTTGACTTTCGGTGGTTGTTAATTCACGAAATGACTGGAAATTGGAGATTATAACAACCTTAATAACCTCAATGTAATCTATTTGTTTTGGACGTAAAAGTTAAGGTTTTCAAATCAAATCGACTAGAAATTATTCTAGTGTAATGACGAATATGTCATAAGAAATTTTATACATATTGTTAGTATAATATTTATACCTATTTCTATGAACCCAGATTGCATTAAACATTTATCATTTCATAATGTTAAGACAAGTGTACACGAAACAATTTTTCAATTGAATTTTTTTTTTTAAACATAGACTTTTTTATTGTTTATGATAACTTTTATCTATCTCTTTAGTACTCAACAATTAGGTGTCAGACTTGTCTCGTCAACCTTTTCTAAAGTTCTTCATTTTCACGAAACTTTTTTGAAGTTTATTTCATTTCTTTTCAAACAATATTCGTCACGTATCTTTCTAGAAGTAATTAATTGTATATTGAACTGACTCACCTTTCTGGGGTCACATTGATAAATGATAATATAATCTTCCTTCGTGACAGGTCAGCGCACGAGGTCAAAAGACCGCAGACCGCAAGCGCATGCGTGATAATTATATTTAGTACATATGTTCACCTATATAACAAAAACAGTACTTTTTAGAAAAGAATTAATTCATTGGTTATATGGCTTCATTTGTAGGTACAATAAATTGAAATAATGAAATATCTACAACACAAACCTAATTATTTTAACTAAATTATCATTAGCTTTGTTAGATAGCAATTTATATATCTTTGAGATAATTTTGGCAAACGTTGCTTTATCTGTTGTACGATGTTATTTATTTTTTTAAATATATTTTATAATCCATTCGTCAATCTAATATTGTTATTTAACGTTCTTTCTTTTTTTCTTTAACGTATGGTTCATGAACAACCTGGTGTCAGAGTTTAAACCACCCGTAGGCCTCTGACATGGCTTTACACGCCATTGAAAAATCTCTGAGGTGTGCTGGTTTCCTCACGATATTTTCCCACACTATTTTAGCAAGTGAAAATAATTTCTAAAACGCACATGAAACCGAAAAGTCAGAGATGCGTGCCTAGATTTCGAACTTACGACTTTTTACTTGGCAGTCCCAATGGTCATAATTCTACCACTTGGCTGTCACTACTTCAAAAAGTATTTAACGTTAGAAGATAAATATTATCTTTGTTCTTTAAGACGAGTTTTCCTTTTAAATAACAGTACCTATCTGTTAGACATCTTCTGTATTATGTGATGTATTTTCCAATGAAACTCCATTAGACACATTGGGGTATTTGAAAGCATACCTCAGTGCCGCCCGAGACACTTAGACAATGTTTCAGTCTTGTTTCAATGTTCCATTGTCTTACTATCTTTGTTCTCTATTACAATTACGAAAATATTCAAAATAATTCGGTTCTAGACTACAGAATATTTGTCATTTTACCATAAAAATATATTGTTACAATAAAAATGTATTCTTAATATTGTTATATCCTTTTGTATTTTTACAGAGATTAAAGAATATATTTTGTTGAGTTTTCCAAAATAAGTAGATACCTATTAAGAATGTTAATAAAAATCAAGAAAAAGTCAAAGCTCTAAAAGTGATCATCATTATGGTAATGACAAAATAATCGGTTCTCTAAAAATACATGGGAACAATGCATGTGACGTACACAATAACAAATTGTCAAATGACATAAAAAAAGTTCAACCATTGATTTATATTCATGTGGGATTTGTGGTTTCGGGCATCCAATAAAAATGCAGATCTTCTTGGCAAACTCCAATTTTATTTTAGTACTCAACTTACACGTCTCGTCATGGAGCAGAACAATCCGAATCTACAGGATGTGGGGATACTTCCGGGAAAAAAAACATTGCAGTATTAAATTACATAAACCATGGCATTCATCCGCCGTCTCTCTCTAACTAACATCAAATCCTATTTTCATCTCTTTCACCCAGTCATGGGTCATATCTCAGCTTCTATCACACACATTGGTTACGTTTCGTTTCTCCATCTCGGCCATACTGACATCTAACTGTCCCTAGTCAAATCACATAGTTTATTTCAAAATTTTACAACCATTGCAGTTTATAATTATGACTTTTTGTTTCCAAAATGACGTTCTTCATTCATAAAATAATCTAAGCTCGTCTTCTTGAGATTTTAAAAGATAAAAATATAAAGGTATGGCAAAATAACCTTTGGGTTCCGTACCCAAATAGTGCCAACGGGGCCCAATTACTAAGCGTCCGACCCATTCCCAGGACTGTATCTTTCAAGTAATAGGTAACACTTGCAATTTTCACATAGTGTGTTTATAGAACAAGAAATAATAAAAATAAAGACAACTATAAATTTAAAAAATTAAAAACCCTTTCACATAAATACCTCAATTTTTTTTTAGTTAAGAACACTCTTGATCAAGTCACCTTTCAAATAAAAAAAAACTAAATCAAAATAGGTACACACCAGACACACACTTCTTTTTGCGTCGGGGGGTTAAAAATAAAAATTAAGGTCTCTTGTAAGAGCCCGTACACAAGAAACGTGTTTTTTCAGCGTTTTTGTACGGAACCCTTTCTGAGCGAGTCCGCTCGTACTTGACCATTTTTTACTGCTTAATTCAGGTACTTATAGTTGCATAAACAGGCATTTTGTTTTAATACCGGCTACATTAAAAAATCTAATTAAATCTTCTCGTTAATGCAAATTACTGATGAAATTATTCTTCAACAATTTAAATTTGAATTAATAAGAATGGTGGAATGAAGTCAATATAAAAATACCGTTCTCAAACCAACTATTGTTTCAAGTCAAATGTGGGATATTTTAGTAATTACAGTAGTTCTGTAATTCCTCATAGTCTATCATTACCATAATCTCAGTCTTACGTCTGCAAGTCATCTAAAAAGTTTTATTTATTACCTATTTAGATTTCCTGTTGCCGTTTTTTTGTATCGCGGTAATGGCGGACCAAATCACCTAGCAACAGACTTTTTCTGAGAAACTTGTGAACTTGACCATTTAATTGAGTGTGACGCGAAAACTAAAGATCTTTCTGGAAACTCTTACACCGAACTTCTATATCCTAATCGTAATACAAATGTTTAAGTTGGTAGATATGTTTGAAGGTTTATAATCTTTCAATCACAACTGAATGGGTTGTCCCGGTCTAAAATTGTGTCCAGAAATAATACGGATGAAGGAGACTTTATAAATTTCTCGTAACTTCCACTGTAAGTTCCACGTTACTGCCCGTGTTAGTGAGTGAGTATATATTTTGGGTACTGTACCGATTATAAGCTAGTGGATTACTTAGTAATTAGAGGGCTATCACTATTTCAATATTTAAAGCTATATAGATAGGTCTGCGTCAACCGATCATAATTACTCATGAACCAATCTTGTCTTCTTGTGTTAGACTAAGGATTAATTTTAAAGCTGTAATGTTATCCTTTAGATCCATACTACTGTGACGTCAATAACTAATCATCAGTGGAATGTCTATTGGCTGTGTAAATTCTGACGTCATGTTAGGATACCATGTTTTGTCAGCTGCTCAATGTGAATCGTTTGATAAGAATTTAATTAAATTTTTCTTAATATTTATTTCAACAGCTCTTTGTGTACAGATTTGTGTCTGGATTTAGATTTCTTCACTGTAATAAAACAGTTGTGTTGCAAAAGTTACTCAACTGAAATTGTCTGGATATATACAGAAATGATTCAAGTTTCGCACAAAAAATGTCATTGTCTTACTGTACCCGATTGTTCCAAGAATATTTGCTTCGCAAAAAACTGCGGTTTTAAGTCAAATTAAAACATTAACTAAACCCAATTATACTTTGTGTTGTTACGTCAATTAAAGAATAACGATGTCATAATTTTCTTTCGTCTAAAATAGAATCAATAATTTTGGTAAAAAATCAAATAACTTGGATAATTATGGAATAAATTTCAATTTTACTGTTTCCTTGTATGATAATATAGTATAATTATGTTAAACTTATCTACTAGGACTTTACACAAAATCGTTTTCATATTAATTTTATTTTGATTTAATTTGTTTGGTAACATACCTAGTATATCCATATCCAAAAATATTGTAAGCCATTATTTAAAAGAGCAACCATGGAGTTTCTTGCCAGATTCTTCTCCATGAGGGGTAGGCTGCCCTTGGAACTGGCAACTGGAGTCACTCCTATAATAATATTAGAATTATGACTATTCATAAGTGCCTAAATTGGTCTACATGAATAAAAATATTTTGATTTTGATTTTAGCATATTTTAAATTACATAAATGATATAGGTACATCATTTCACATGACAAAATGTATCTCTCTGCTATAAGCAACGTCAGTTAAACTCTCCGCAAATCGCACAAGGAAAAAGTACATAAAACCTGTGCAACAAGGAAGCGTCGAGAAAGAATATTTTAATGTAATTGATGCCCTTTTCATAGTATAATGCCGATAATTTCTTCACGGCGAACAGCTTTGAGTGAAAGTGGATGGACTTGGTACAGGACACGACATTCCGAGATGCCGAAGATTTGGGACGTATGACGGTGAAAGGTATAATCAGACTGTTTTATAACCTCGCTGTTGAACTGGCAAATTTCTGGAAGACAAGCTTCTTTTTTTTTAACTGTCTTAAAAATATATATTTTTCGCTCGGGATGGTGGACCTCGTTTCGCCATTATGTGACATAAAAACTTGTGGCTAGAACTTTTGATGCCGGAACTAATTGTTGCTATGGCAAAAAAATGTCTCGTGGTGAATCTTTAATTACAGCTGTTAAAATTTGATTAAAATTGGTCGAAATTCCCAGAAATGCAAATAGTATGAAACAAAAAAAAATGTAGGTATTTATAGGATTTTGAGAATCGTAAGTTTTGCGTAATGCAATAATTTAATGGATATTATTTACGACTACTTTATTACTAAATGGTAAGTAATACCATGTTACCACACGTTATTATATCCGCTTTCTATTGATAAAAAATTAATTATGAAATAAGGAAAACTATAAATTCCCGTACATTTTGTACGTAATCAATATTTCATGTACAAATGAGACTTGTATAATAATAGAGTATATAACCATAGTTCGCAGAATATACTCGACCTCTGAAACAAGGGCCAGTCCCGATCACATACTAATAAAGGTACTAGGAAATTCAATACCATGGTCATTTTCGAGAACCAAACCTGTGGTTATATTCCTAATTCCTACTTGGCTTTATACGTTTGGTGGTTGTTTGAGTTTAAGCCACTTTAGACTTGGCTTTAGTCATTGAAATTGTGAAGACGACTCGACTTTGACCTTAACGGTCTTGATGACAAATCAAACTCTACGAACAAAAAAATCTATTGTCCTGGGGGCTTAGCCAAGTTGACTATCTACTTACAATCGCTAACGCTATAGAAAACAAAAGATATAATTATATTATGTATAGGATTATCCTTATGTCATGTGGTCAAAACAAATGAATAGAGTCGCTAAGCCCCCCTGTGTAAGAATTCTATGCTAAAAATGAGGTTTTTAATTTAATATTTTCATTAAAAACTACAAAACAATGCACCATTCAGATTTAATCTGTTAATGGATTCAATATCGATGGAATAGACAATGCATTGAATGGAAGAACATAGGTAATATTACATTATGTTATTGACTAATTACCTGTTATTGGAATAGCCATCAAATATTGGTAGACTTGGTAAGAATCTTGATCTATTTAGGTAAAAATCAATTGCCACAAATTTTTGACCGCACAACCCAAAAGTATACGATATTCTAAAGTTAGATCAGTTGTTTATTGTATGAGGGTACTGACTTCCTATATCAACTGTCAAAGATCTTCGTGACAGCCGGGGCCAACGGCTTAACGTGTTTTCTGAAGCACGGAACAGTAGAATTAATTTATAATGCGCACAAAATTCCCGAAAAATCAGAGGTTTTGAACTTTCGAGGGCCTTGGGTTCGAACCTGAGATCTCTGACTTGCCATTCAACAGTCATACCCCTAGGCTATCACTGCTTTCATTATCGTTTACATTATTGTATTCAATATGAGTAGATTAATCCTTACGTTAATTTTAATTAAAACCGCGGATTAAAGTAACGCCTTCCAGGTTTATATTAACTATAACTTAACCAGTTAATTGTAGTTAATAATTATGTACGAGCCTGGTACTAAGCTGGCTGGGATTAACGCTTAATCGCTAGCTAGGTTGCGAACAAACTTAACTTAATCTTTGGTTAAGTGATTTTAATAATTATTTGTTAATTAAGTATTTAAATATGGAAAGTTTCATGGATTTGAAATATTCAAAAGATTTTTAGGTGGGGCTTGTGTATTCTTTCATGGAGAGTCAACTTATAGATACCTTAATAGGAAGGGAAAAGTTTTAGACACCTATTTAGTTTGAGGAAGTTCGGCAGTTATGGCTATTAACTTATGCAGTTAAGGGATTTATTATAGTATAAATGGCTAAATGATTCACGCCTATGGCCTATGGCCTAAGTGATTCACGCTTAGTGAATAACTTAGGCTTATTCAGTGCTAATTAGAGAGAAATTTTACTTTGGCACGCCTTTTGCATCCTTTTCACATCATTGCCACCTTGCCAGCAGCTTTCCAACATATTCCACAAATCACAGATTGAATGCCAAAGAGTTTAGTATTCAGTACATAATATTATCAACCTGTTTTCAATTTAGTTAGGTCTCAAAGGAAAGCCAAATAATGAGATTGGATGTTTGAACTTCAGATTATAGTCTACCATGCTAGGAATATTAAAAGTACCTTCTTGTAGACATTTTCCCCATAAGTAATCAGAAGACTTATATGTTATGTTTAACAATTCTGTTAATAAAGATTTTGATTATTAGATAGGTACATAAACGCAATAAGACGCAGTTTTGCACTAAGTAGGAATACATTGTTTCTGTTTCTTGTTCCCTGGTATACAATAAAGAGTATAAGCATAATTAAACCTAGAATTCGTATTAGGGTATTGGGTGTCTGGATTCGGAATAACAACTAAGTGTAAACGCGCTGTTAGATTGCGTGTCCATTATTGCAGATGTGGGCAATTTGGCAAAAATGCGAGAAAGCGTATAATTGCCATTTTTATCACTTCCACTGGAGATAATATTACTTACCTACCAGATATTTGTAGACATTCTACAAATCTAGAGAGATTCATTTTAATTTATAAGTAGGTAAGTTTTTGGCTTTAGAGACGATCAACTTGTAATTCTTGTAAAATAAACATTTTCCACTTAAACTGCCAGTATTCGTAGGTATAGTAATTTAATCTAGGAAAAAAAACTTATTTTTGTAAATGTGTATTAATTATGATTATAGGTACCTATTATGATTCACAAAAAAAATTCTACATATCCCTAATCATCATGAAAATTTTCAAAATAAACCGTAAGTGGAAAAATTCTTCATACAACACCACTTCCAAAACTATGAATTTATTTTCTGTGATCTTTTTTTATGTGCCTTCAAATACTTAGTCACAAATAAAGTATTATTATAATTAATATTCACAAAAAAATAATTCTATGGCTATGTCAAAAAAATAATAAAATATAATTATTATTCATTTTTGGTAGGTAATTGATAGTTTTATGCTCATTATATCTTCATAATTATGATTTTAAGTATAACTAGACAAGCAGTTGTTTTTCATCAAACGCTCTAGGCTTTCGCAATTCTTTCGCTTTCGCAGATCATTAACCCGTGGGCGTATACCTATATATCTATATAGGTTTCGGTAATGTCGTTCTGTCATTTTGACAAATCTATTTGTGATTTTAACACTTTGTTGAAAACAGTCCATTTTAGAATTTCCTAATCACTTATGAAATTCGCATACGAAACATTTTCACCCATAGGTATATTTAGAAACAAGTAGTCACGAGGAGTGAGCTTTTATGTACTAATTACATCTACCACGTAAGGGTACACTGCCACTGGGCCCTTTTTCGACGGTGATGGTCCCATACTCCTATTGTCAGACCGGCGTCAACGATACACTCAGGAATGTGTTCTCAAATATTTTATTAACGTAAGTTCTCCAAAAATTCCTTACGGAGATTGTCCTCTATACAAACAAATCGATAATACGTCATTAATGTGCCATTGACATTCTCCGAAATGCGTAAGAATCATTTAATTTTGCAAATTAAAACATAAATCTGGAAATGTAGAACCTGCAATATATTTTTTTTAACCTTTTACAAAGAACTGGCTGACATTGTTATAAGTAAGTACTTTTTTATGCAAATTATTGAATGAACCTATTTATCAAGTGTTTTTGTTTTCAAAATTTATAGTCTCGTGTAAGTTGACTACTGTCTCAACTGATAGTAAACAATGTACTTATAAATAAATTATAAATTCAAATCTAGAATCTGAAATATACCTAACGTTTGAAAAATAAAACATACTCTAAAGGTTATTAAGTAATTTATTAATAAATAATATAAAAAACAAAAATAAAACAGGTTTTATTTAATCTAAGAGATTCTTGGTCCGGTCATTTGAACATAATATTGTTTCTTTTTCGCGCGAACAGGGCAATGTTCGTTTCGTTCTGGCTGACTCGAATATAAATTATGCGGATAAATATTTAAATAAAGCGGTTGATATAACAGCATTAAATTATGTAAGTAAAATTTGTATGTTGATTGTGTACTATCGTATAATTTTAATATACAGTAAAAATTAACTTAGCCTCGCTAGTTTTCAGAAAAAAATTTAACGAACAAAATATAAAAGAAAATTTAATAAAAAACTGGCCAATTGGAAGTCAGACTCGCATCCAAACTTGTGTCAAAGAACGCTTCTCTCTCTAATAGAACACTGACACATATAATAAGCATAACAATACAAATGTAACACAAGAAACGCCATCGAGGTTAAATTAAAACAGATAGGGCACAAACTTGTGTGCCGTATCTATGGTTTTATGTTCTCTGTTTGTGTAGACGGTAAAACTCATTGACGTTCATTCATCAAGCAAAAACGTTTCAATATTTTTCGATCGTCGGTCTTCGCTGCATAAATGCTTTAGAAAATGTTTTGTCAGCCTTAATTGTGTAATTTGTGCCACAAAATAAATTAATAAGTTATTCATTATTAGATAAACATGCGCGTAAAAAACTATTAACAAGTAAAATATTATTTAGGTACTTATTTTTGAAAAAAATGACTACATCGTCAGTCTAGTGGTAGCAAGCGCGACTGCTGAGCACGAGATTCTGGGTTCGATCCCCGGGTCGGGCAAAATGTTATTGGGTTTTTCCATTAGGAAATTCGGAGTAGTAACCCGGAGTCTGGAATTGTGCCCGGTTAATGACAATAGGCTCGACCCCAAATTGTTAAATATATTTTGACAATTTGGGACAGCTTTCAGATATACCGACCTTGTTCACAAATAAAAATGCAAAAGGCCATTCAATCGGTATTGGATCTACACATGAATAAGGTGGCAGCCCTCGTTAGGTAGGTAGCAACGATCCAACTTGGGTAGCAACCTTACTCATGTTGTAAATCCAATACATTGTCACTCAAGATGCAGTGTTTTGGAATTTTTATTTAATTTGTTTTACCCTCTACATTTTTTCTTGTAGTGTGTCACTTACCCATGAAATGAAAAACATTTTTCCAAAAATGTTTGTTTCTAAGTTACATTGTTTTAGCTTTACACAACAGCTTGGTCGGAACCTGTGTCTACCTGTGTACTGTCATAGTATCAATCAACAACCTTGAGTTTCGTTCTAATTAAAACTCAATGGTTAATAAGTCAAAAATAGACAGTACTTGACGCATGAGAACTGGTTGTCGTACGTAATTTATAAACCTGTTCCGACGCTTAAATAAGTTTAGATGTTTAGATTTAAAATATAGTGTTGTTTAGTTTAGAAACAAGGTAAATAAAACTACTGATTCTTTTAAATGATATGATGATGATATGATATGATGATAAAGTAGCTCTTTTAATAAAATAATTGAATATTTTTTTAATGATTTAATAAAATAAGAAGAAAGAAAGAAAGACTTTCTTTATTATAGACACATACACCACATTATAATATAATAACAATATAATATAAACAAAATATAATACACAACACAAAATAAAGAAAAATAAAGAAACAAAATCTCACTAACAACGGTTTTCCAAACACTAATAGTGAGTTCGTAGGGAAAACTTGCCAATTAGTATCTAGAGTGTAATTTATCAGGAGTGGAAAAGAAAACTTACTATGATCTTGCTCCCATTTTATTAATGAATAACTATATTTTTTTGTATTTTAAAGTAAATATTATCTATTTATAAAGGAAATTGGCATAATTATCACTGACATTTAATACGTTCAATTATCTACACACCATCTCTATATAACCACTGCTTTCTTTGAAAGTATGCGATCACTGATCGGGTTGACATAACACCGATGTCATCAAGTGGCAATATCCTGCTAGGGAGCTAACTGGCTGTCGGCCTACATTTGCGAGCTGCACCGCTCTCAGCTAAGAGGTTTTCCAGATAAGCTGTTAAGCGCGACACGCTTCAGGCATTTAAATTGTTATTCACATTGAACGTCAAAGTATCTGAATACTTCACTCACGTAGTAGGATATTTTTACTAGCGCCAGTAAAAATATCCAAGTATGAGAGTGAAATTAAATTCAACGGAACCAACGGAAACGCGTGTGTAAGGTATTGAATAATCATTTGTTGAGCTACAGACAAGCGAAGGGAGTGACCATTCTTGTTCACACTACCGTCTTAGAATTGTATAATGTATAACCTTTGTTCATTAGTCTATTTACTATTAGAAGATCTATGTGAATGTGAACTACTTACCTTAGACTTGAAAACAATTATTCCCACCATAACTACTTAATACTCAATATATTTATTTGCATTCCGTAATGTGAACTTAGGTGGTAGGTATAATTTGTATAGATCATCATGGACCCTGTTGGGTACAGCAGATTAGGAGAGAAGAGGATATGCATTATTAAAAAGTTTTATTTAGGTACTCATTAATATCTTTCTAACTAGATTAACACTTGCAATAATATTCTGCATGATATTAATATTTAATCCTATAGAGATATTTTTCTAAAACTCCGCATTATACCGAATTGTTAGATCAAGTATTAACGCGCTAAGTTGCGTCTTGGTTGTTACCAAGCTTGGTCCGTAATCCGGCTGATCTGAGCTAGCACTAACACTTAATACCAAGTTACAAGTACTTCGTAACTTGTGCGGCAGCTTCTGATATATAACTGTGTTCTTCGAAACTTGTCCGATGGCTTGTAGTCTAGTACTTGCATTCCTTCAGCCTTTATAATTGCATTACATTTTGAAATTTGCTTTTTAAGAAAGATTCGTTACATTCTAAGAACAAACAGAAGGATATTCCACTCTAGTTGTGACCAGGAGGAAAAAGGTGAGCCATTTTGTCCAAGTAGAGATAATATCTAAATCTATATTAACCTAGTCAAGCCAGGCGACATCTGGTAATAGAATAAAAGGTATTAAAATTTCATCTACATTCATCTTTAATTTGCTAGTTCTTTTTGTGCCAATTATCAAAAATGGGTTCAAAGTTCACAATAGAACCGTTTCATCAAAAGTAATGTCTTATGCAAGTTTAGTTAAGACATCAATTAATAATAATATCTAGTTATAAACTTCAGGAAGTATTTAATTCATATTTTATACTGAGATACGAATAAATCGTGTCAGGTGCAATTAGAATTTAATTACAACGTCTCGACATCGTAGGTATATCACGTTGATATAATAACGAAATTAATATTATTATGAATTGTAATGTGTTAGTAGGTCACAATTTTATGGATCCTGCAAGCGTTTGCGGAAAATGTGCACCAAAATGTTAGATAATTTAATTTCAAATTATGTTAGTGGTAAAATATTTTAAATATATTACTCATAATTATTACTGTCAAGTTGTTAAGGACATTTTTAATATAAAATCATAAATATGGGATAAATTTAACACTAAGAAATTAATGGAATAAAATTCCACATTACTCACATATCCTATAAATAAATATACCAGTACAGTAATCCGATGACTTTAAGCAATGCGGGCTCCAAAGTCGCTACATCTGAACTAGCTCTGTATAAAGCATCTATAGTTATCTACTATGCTGCTATTAATGCGTTAGAATAACCTTTAACTGAATCAGTTAAGCTATAACGATTTCGCATCCGCATAGCTATCATATATAATTGAAGTGTAGGCAATTCATTGCATAGTTTATCGTAAAAAAATGTGTACCATAAATATGATCACAAGGTAGACTGTTTTATAGATATTTGCTGTCGGTAATTTTTTTTCTTATGTGGCAAGTATAGCTGTCAAGCGTGGGTTTCGAGCGTAAGCCATTGAGTTCGGTTACCAGGTTGTGAATATAAAATGTTTCTGTAAATAGCTTTAGTACACTTTTATAGGTTTTTTTTTTAAACTACCTCACCTTCACCTTGATTTGTGAGAGAAGACCTTTGCACAGAAGTTGTACAATTTAAGTGTATTTGTTTTTATTTTAAAATTGTGTATTTATTTTCTATCCTATTACAATTCAAAATGATAAAAATACATCAATTATAACATCTGATTTGCAATCCAGACATAACAAATACATAATAAATAGTTATGAGCAGACCTGCTGTGACAATACTAAAAGGACTATACAATTTAGCCATCTCAGAGATCGCATAATATTGTGTTAAAGATTCGATCTGTCTGCCATTGCAGTGAGACGCTGCTCTTGCACACCGCACTGAACTAATTTTAATTTTACGCTTATCTCTCTCTTCTATGTATCTTTCTATGTAACTCCAAAGTAGTTTTTACTTTAAACTTTCAATGTAGAGCTATAAAATTATTCTAGTTCTTTTTTATTATTGTCTGAAATCGCCAACACTCAGTGGGCTAGCGCGATTAATGCTGAATAATTATATCTCTGTATGTAAAGAGGACTGTGCCCTGTAATGGAAAAATTACAGGCTGGTTTATTTATTTCTTTTAGATGCCCTTAAACTGACATGACGTGAAATTAGACTAGATGACAGATCCACGCGGGTTGCCGTCTTATCATTCTTGTTATTATCACTCTAATTTGTTAATTTGACATTTCTAAAAACGTTTTATCCTTTTTGCTTATGATTTCTGTAAGAAAGATAGCCTTAATCAGTTGTTGTCACAATTTGTTGTTTAGTTACATGAATCATGATGTTTTCTGTTTGTAAATTTTTGTAGTAGAAAAACTTTTAGTGTCTTCGTCTTTTTAGGTCTCCATCGAAACTATACTCGATGAACTAAATACAGACATGACGTCCTCACTCCGATTTCTTTAACATTCACCGCACAATATGTTCGATTCGTAAATCCACGCACAACCATTACGTGTATTATATCAGCTAGCGTGAGTCATTTCTACACATTTATCTTTCTCCTATAAACATTGCAAGATGTTCGCGAGACCTTGGGCGGTATAGCCACGGTCAAGTGCTCGGTCATGGATGAAATTCAGTTGAAATATTGTGGATTCAATAACGTTATTACACACTAACTTGGGTGAGCAGCTTCGCTCTTGTAGAACTACTGTTTAATTAACCTTGTCAGTTCAAAGTCAATGCTACTAATAATTTAATAATTGCTCAAAATGTATATTTTTATAAATATCTAAATTATGATGATTACTCGTGACTCTGTCCTTACCTGTCCCATAATTACGCATAAGTAGGTATATCTAAGTAGTAGGTAATCTTAAGAAAAGTATCAATCAACCCATAAAAACATGCTTGATTTCTGTGAAGTAGTTTCTGATTTACCCTTCACAAAATAATATATTAACAACTTTTTCTCTTTATACCAATAGTATGAGTAATTTTAGATTATGCGGATGAAGACAGTATTTAGAACTAATTGCAATTTTTTTTAGCTAAGAACACTCTCGATTAAGTCCCTTTATAAATAAAAAAAAACTAAATCAAATTCGGTAACTATTTCGTAGCTACGATGCCACAGACACATAAATGCACACGTTCAACTTATACACCCCTCTCTTTAGCCTCTGACTAAAAAGTCAGGGGCTAAAAAAGAATAAATTCGTATAGAAATTTTCAAAAATTGAATCTGTGAGCTCTACATAGGTTCACGGAAATAAAAAGATGAAAGCTACTCGTTTACCTAACAAGGTTTGAAGTTGTAAATTTGATTCTTGGTCGCCATCTAATTTTTGTGGTTGTTGAAGCTACGAGTATGTAACCTTTTCACTAATGAATATTTTTTTTTGTTTCAGGTAAGCTTAGCTTGATTTTGGCATAATTTCTAATGAAAATCATGGTGAGCGCATTTATTATTCATTTAAATATACTTTTATATATGTTTTATATAACGTTTAAATATACAT
This sequence comes from Protodeltote pygarga, assembly GCA_936450705.2. Taxonomy (NCBI): domain Eukaryota; kingdom Metazoa; phylum Arthropoda; class Insecta; order Lepidoptera; family Noctuidae; genus Protodeltote; species Protodeltote pygarga. Next base: position 16,436,243 of record OW388253.2, on the reverse strand, counting down.
ACCTACAATTAAATACAGAAAGAAATCTAGAACGATCTGGGTGACTAGACAAAGTTTATTGACTCCGATAAATTAAAACAAAATTCTTGTCTATGCTAGACTTTTTTTGGGATCATAAATCATAAAGCTACGTCAGGTCAAACTAGTGACCGGTGCCAACATTTTCATATCTTGGGAATTGGCTTGCATCCTGTAATACAGGTTAATAAATTAAATATTATATTGCTTAGTGAAAATATTTTGAGTTATAATAGTTTATTTTGTCTTATACACAGCAGAATTACGTATCGATTGAATTTTTGCATAAACTTTTGTATAGATTTGCAAAGAGTGATTGATATAATGTGCAACGTGAGTGACGCTATAGAAAAAAGCTAGTTAGAAAATTGTACAGCTCCTACCAATGTTTAAAATGCAACCATTTGGACGGTGTGAGTTTGGAACGCACAAAAGTTGGCGCAGAGCTCTGTATAAATCCTGTAATAGAATAAAAACGTATCAAAAGTATTTCATAAAATACTTTTTATCGACATACCACGCAAGCGAAGCCGTACGCATTAGCTTGTAAAATAAGATAAACTACTTAAAATATTAGGAAAATGTTGTGAATTTTCTTATGACTTAACTAAATTGAGTGGTAATGTAATTTACGCCCCAATGTCAACAGCGAAGTAATTGAAAAATGGATAGACATTAAACAATTAATAATGATTTTCTGGTACAAAAATATCATTTATAATTTACATAATTTTGATACCAAAAAACTCACTTACTGTAGAAAAAATATTACAAAATTCATGCATAATTTAAAAAAAAAACAAAATTCATGCATTAATTAAATCTCGTCTATTGAATATAAATCTTAGAATCTGATTCTCTGATAATATAGAGGGAGACAAATAGGTATTCTAGCCTCCTAGCGAGACAAATTGTCTTGTCAATAAGACAATTTAGTGAGCCTATTGAATACTAGAATAACTAGTTCTACTTTAAGCTCGTTAATATTCGACTAATAATGTAAATTACTCTGTAAAAGATCTAAATAATCACGTAATGAGTTTCTACTATTCAAAAAAGTATTTGTTTTCAATTCTAATGACATTTTTAATTACGTTCAAGAAACTGAACCAACTGATATTTTTTTTTTTTTGTAATTGCTATCTCAATCTTAGCGGAGATTAGCCAATAAAAAATGCAATATACTTGCTTTAAAAACCGAGATTTATCACCATGTCAATCAATTTCATTAATTTCTGATAGATAGTAAATAAAATCGATTACCAGTCTTTTAGAGACGGCCATCGACATAAATTTGCGGGGCCACCCAGCCAATAGTAGCTGTGTTAAATTCAGATAAAAATTATTATGTAAATGTTATTAGATTGCACAACGCAACAGCAGCGCGAGGGGTGTTAGGTAGAGATAAATATAAAACAAATAACGCTAGGTACCTACTTATAATTATTGTGATTCGTCTTGCTTGGTAGATACATTTTTTAATTTTAAATGAAAGTTATTAAACTTAAAACGTCCATATTTTTCTCAAAAGTTGTGTTCGCGTCTCGTAGGATCAGATGTGTGATGTTACCTCAGACCCGAATTCTCTTTGGCGTAAGACTTTTAGAAACTCGTAATAAATGTCTCGACCTTTCATGAATTAATATGTCACAAATTCACAATTTCAAACTTTCCTGTTTCTGACACTTAGTTCAACAGAAATACTAGAATTTCAGATGTTAATGGAATAAAGCTGTCTAAGCCAGAAAGCTTCCCAAGGTAATTGGGATTCGAATTAAATCCCATTTGCAGTGTACGATGAAAGGCTCGTTTGTATGAAATTGCTAGGAATATAATGAAATATTCATTTTCTGTATCACAAACGGTTCCCTCCTACACGTGCACGCTGTCCTGAAGTTAGAAACATGATCAATACTAGCTTTAACCCTTGGTTTGTCTGTTCTGGAAGTACCTACACAAATTTCATAGAGTCTTCCGTAACTAAAGGCTGTTGAATAAACAGAAGCCACCAATAGTTCTAAATTCTATTCAGAATAAAATATGAATAATTAATTTATATTAAAGTTTGTGTTTTTGTAAAGGTAACATGCGGTATAAATATGGTCTACGATGAAGCACACCTGCCTTTAACTTTTGATTTCAACCCCTAAAACGTAGTTTTCTGGAAACAAACGCTATGAAGGAAGACTATTTTCTATCAGGGCAAACCAGGAAAGCAATCCTCTAAATATTTTATTACACTAATAGAAGACTTAATTTATTAAATTTTATTATAAACAACTCAATGAACTTTATTATTATTTAACTAAAACTGGTTGGAGTGACGTCAGTAAACTGGTCGCAGGTTTGGAACTTGTCTATGCAAATAAAATACCAAATTATTCCAAACTACGGAATTTAACAGTAAACAGATACTTCCATGTACTTCATAATTATGTATTTGTTCTGTAGCAGAGTTTGAGCTTTTATTTACCTTTGACTTTTGGGATTCATGTGCTAATTAGAAATTAATTATCACTTGTTAAAATGATGAAGGAAAACCTCGTGAGGAAACCTGCAGCACACCTGAGAGATTTTTAAAGATGTGTAAAGCCATGTCAGAGGCCTACGGGTGTTTAAACCCTGACAACAAGTTGTACATCAAGTTGTTTATATACAGATACTATTTGTTCATTGTTTTATTGTATACAGGGTGTATCCGAATTCGTGTAGTTCCCGTAAACCATAGGTTCTATTGCTTATATAGATTGGCCCTGTACAGGATTTAGCTTGCTTAAAAATAAAAATAAATTTTGCCTTTTTTTGTCTTGCAATAAGTTCAAATAATCTTATTATTACAATCTGGTACGATTTTAATTAAAAACACTTTAAAAAATAAAAAATATTAAGTTGAGATATGCAGTTTCTTTCGCGGCCTGCCGCGGTCACTAACAGCCGGCCGTTAGCTGGTAAGAAAAAAAAAATTCCGCGTTCTAATTTTTTAATTTTTTGTAAAGTTCATATTTTTTGGTCATTGGTTTTTTTTGCAAGCTAAAACCTGTGCAGGTCTAATCTATATCAGATATCAATAAAACCTACCGTTTAAGGGAACTACAAGAAATCGGATACACCCTGTATACTTGGTAATGATATGCCATCTAACATCAGCTTGCGAAATTATACCGTTGTTTACTTGACTTTTGAAGACGTAATCTTATGTTCTGTCAGATCTTTGTCATTTTAATTCCATTCAGTCCGTTTTAACATGGGTTCTTTGGGTATGTTGAATTAAAAGTCATATTAAAGACACGTTACGAGAGTATAACATTATATGTATCGGTTAATTGGATACACAATATTCAGGTCTTAGGGGTCGACAATCCATAATAGAATCAACAGTAATTTTAATTTTAAAAAATAAAATAATTTTTAATTTAACTTAAATACAATTTTAATTAAAAAATTAAAATAAACCGCTTTACCTTTACGTAAGTAAATGCCTTTTGTATGAATTTAAAGAAGAAAGTACTTTATTTATGTTTACCCAGCGGTAGATTTATAAATCGTCCTGATAAACATTTATTTTAATTAAAACTACATTGTTTATTTTAAAAATTCGCTTGTGTATGAACCTTTAATATTTAAAAGCTTATTCTAAAAATTTATTTAGAACAAAGTTTACCCCCAGGGAGCTTTTTAAACGAATTCAACTTAAACAACATAATTTACCTTATTTTACTGTGCGCTTTAAAATTTACAAACCTATTTCAACACTAATAAAACACATAGATACTTAACTATTTCGTTTAATCTTACGCAAAAAGTCTAAGATATAACCAATATTGCACGATCACTCCACGAATCCAGCACTTTCTAACAAGGAAATAGACCCAAATAAGTAGGTACATCACCAAAACACAGTTTTCTCATCTATCATTTGTTATGCTAACGCTACATCAACAATTGCACAATCATTACACAATCACACGCTGTAACCGCCGTACCTACGGTCAACAACAAAAACTTCACAATATTATTCGATGTTATTCGTGTAATGGAGCTACTAAATTTTTTAACCGCAGTTTTTTAATAATAAGATATTAAATTCAAATATTATTTGAAGCAAAAAAAAAGGTAAGAAAAAAGTATAGACGGTCCGGGGTCGTTCGAAGTTCAAATAGTTTTTGTAGAAGATATTGTTTATTCTTTAGGTTAGTTGATTGGCGTGAATTATGTAGCCATTAATTTGATTGAGTACCTACTATCACTCGGGGAAGGTCATTGCTATGCAGATCGTTATTAAAATAACGAAAGTAGATAGTGTAAATGCTAACATTATTAATTTATTTAAATAAATTATCACTTAAAAATATGAAGACTATTGAGAACTATTTTTTACTACGAAAATAATAAATACAAACAAAATTGACATGTCTTTTTTATTTAAATTTAATTCAATATTTTTTTAATAAAAAAACTTTTTAAAATTTTTAAAAATTTTAAAATAAATATTAAAAACAATAATTTAAAAATTTTGTATATACAAAAGATCGATTACGAACGGGATTTGAACCTGCAACGTAATGGGTAAAGCGAAAGCTCCCAATAACTCTGCCTCTAAGTTATTCGACCAACAATTTCGAACTCTAGTGTTTCCTATTCATAGATTGTATAATTATAAAAAGATTATGTTTATGTATGTAGTCGTATGTATATTTAGATTTTAGGATCAAAATCATTTACATTTATAATTTTCGTAGAGAAGATATGGAAATTATGTCCCTCCATCCGTTTGCATAGTAAGCAATGTAAGATAAATGCTTTATAAAAATGTTATGTATCTGGTATTGTTCTCTAACTACAAAGTAAGACATGCTAGCTAGTACTGCGTACAAGGGGTGGATATAATTACCATCTGAGATGGTTGAATGTGGAAGAGAATTTCGATAACACGGGTTACGAATATCTTAGTGGCAGAGCGACTGGGGACTGGGGGCTTTACCCAGTAAGTCGAGTTCAAATCACGCTCATAACGACTTTTTGTTTCAACAAATATTTCGATAAAGTTCTTTATTAAACTTAATAAACAATGAAACCTTCAAACACCGAGAAATGAGACACAAAATGAAACCAATGTTACTCGACGCCGGCGTCCACGCGGCGCGGGAGTCGAAGGTTTAACCTACTGTAAATAAAATTGCAAAAGAAATAAAATCAATTTCAATAAAGTCCACAATTAAAATGTCACTCCTGTAAAGGAATTTCCATTCCCTCCTTCCTATCATTAATCAAATCCTAATTGTCCATGCCATAGAGCCTTGTGAATGAAATGTAAGGCACGCGTGAGTGCGGAAGAGGCGGCGCCATGCCCACGTGACTTCCGCGGCCATTACAATGGTAGGACATTGGGTTATATGTCAACGTTTGATCACGTTGGGATCAAGATTATCTTTATGTCATCTGTAATATCTATTTATCATCTGTGTAGATCAGTAGCGCTGCCAAGTTAAAGGTCTCAGGTTCGAACCCAAGACGCGCACCTCGTGACTTTTCGTAAGTTATACAGTCGATATAGGGAGTCAGTACCGTCATAAAATCCTGACAACTAATCTAACCTTAGGATATCGTATCCCTTTGGGTTGTCAGATAGGCAGTCGCTCCGTAGAAAACTGATATTCTGCATCTGGTTAGATTAGAAGCCGACCCCAAAAAAGTTTGAGAATAATAAGGCTAGGAGGATGATAAGTGCAAGCCGAACAACATTTTAAAAATTACAATAAAGTAAAAAAAAATTACTTTATACATTTGTATAATGTACTTCGGCTTGGTTTTGGAAAATGTATGGTAGGCATGCCCTTGGTGAATATTTGTAATAGACGTAAAAGCTATAGCAAACAGGCGCACGATCATTATAAAAGTCTTAGAAAAATAATAATGCATTACATAGAATATTTCTCAGTTTGAATTTGGAAATAATTATACTGAATAAGGACCTCGTTATTCCAAAATTATAATTGGCCATTTAGATTTTTTTTTATATTAGGCTCTTTGGACGCTAAAGAATTTAGGCCCCTAGGCGATCCTAAATTATATAATAAGCTTGCCACGTACAGCCAAACGGTTTGAAGACAGGTTTTTTAATCTACCTGCGTTGGAATTATTTAGTTCAGTAAAAATACTACTGAGTCACGACTTACTTTAAAAAAAAAAACAAAATGACGATTAAAGTAAACTCTTGCATCACAAAATGATTTGTCTACTTGACATGGTGACATGTCAATATTACAGAAGATAACTGTCATAGTTTATATAATATCGTCGACCACAGCACCATTGCGGGCAAGAAATGTTAATTTATGACCATAATAGTGACATAATTGACCATATTAATATGGTCGATATTGTATGCGATCAGGACGAGGCGACGTGATCGAACAATATGAATCATCAAGTTGCTAATCAATTTACTGAGCTGTAATTGCTATTATTGTAGATGTATTGAAATTATTATTTTATCTAAATATCAAATTTGAACCAAGACCTATTAGTTAAAGCGAATCGCTCAACTAACTAAGCTATACGCATTTCGGAGTTCGCTGTTAAAAAAAAAATTAAAAAACTTTATGACTTTAAATAAATAAACCTAATAGGAAACCATCGTGTAAAGTAATAATAATTATTAATTTTCAATCAATCTATTTAATATAAAGGTTTTTAATGAGGGTATCTAGCCGCGAGATTTGATTCCTAAAGAATAAGTAGGTACCAGGTACCTGTTTAAAGAATAAATAACGTTCAGATATTTACTATAGGGACACCCCGGATTAACTGATTTTAACAAGAGCTTTCAACCCGGAGATGAGCATGCCAGATTTCCGGGTCGAAAGCATTAATAAAATCGTCACCAGGAAGTTGAATTCTGAGGTTTGGTGCGAATTGTACACGGACGAGGTCGACAGCACTGTGCGCATCATTAAAACAAACCGATTCTTTGCATTTTCTTAAACTGATGTGTCAATAACATAACAAAACTGTTATCTCAAGTCATTTTCAACCTTGTACATTGGGCAACTGTAGATATAATCCCTTATGTTAAAAAGATTGATTAAGAAATAATATTGTTACGTCACTAGATGGTTTCCTGTTAAGTTTATTTAGGTATTTAATTGTCAAGTTTTTTTTGAGAATGTTTTTTTTTATTATTTATTCAGGGAAGTCTTGTTGTCGAGGTATTGATCGTTACCTTGCATTTTTATAAAAATATCGGCTGTTTTGTAGGCCTGCGCGGAATTTAGTCAACTGATTTCCAAGATTTTCTGATTTCCAAGACTTTTTGGCTCATTTCCGAGATTGACTTTTTCTGTGATTTCCAAAATTCAATTGTTTAGAAGCTTTTAAATAAATTAGGCTACACTCTACTTTGTTCTACTACTGGCTGTTTTGTTTCTGCTTTTTGACCTACGTGGATCTTCTACAAATTGGATGAGGATAGAAGCCACGAATACTAGTTCTGTATTCATGTAAACTGTAGGAGATACGATGGGATTCCCCCGAAAAAAAAATTGATAGCTTCATCAAGACTTGTGCTAAATTCCGTCCGTAAAGGTTCGTCAAGGAACACCGTGTTGTATGAAGTTCAAGCGAGTGCGACATAATTCTATCATTTGCTTTTGAGCTTTGGTGGCGAAATTCAGAGTTTTCCACCTGTCAAAATTATGGTGGCTTAACGTGGCGACAGACATACAAACTTTCTTAGGCCAAACACATACACCGACTCCGTTCCGACCTAGATAAAAATGGTTAAAAAGATCAGCTGCCAAAGTATCAACCGACCGCTAACCAGCCTCTCTTACCGCAGGCTCCCTCATCTCTACCTCACCGTTACCTCATTAAACAACTAACTTAAAGTAGACTTAACCTTTTTCTAACTACCCGCATTCCAAGAATTGACAGCTAAGCCGATCGAAGGCTTCAATAGGAAACAAATTACTTATGTAATTTTGTGTTATATAATACGAAGGCTTTTATGGTATGTAGGTTATATTGTACGAATGCATGTTTTAAAAAAATGTTATGTAAGTTCTTACTTACACATTTTTGGAATCAGAAAGTGGGCTTCAAGTTGACTTTTAAGGATGGATGGATGTTATTTGATTTGAAAACACTTTTGTCATTCAAAAGGTTAGGTAGAATCATTGTTAACTTGTTTTTTCATAATGTTTTATGGAAGTCTTATATCAGTAAACAAGAGTCCGGCCTAATTTTTTTTTCTAATATAATAAATTCCACGCGAAAAGGCAGCTCTGTTTCTGCTTTCGGATTTAAATCTAAAATTCTTTCACTAGTAGAATGCTTCCTAAATTCCCAAATTAACCCAGACAAAGTAGCAGGTTGCGCTAGTTTTTAAATACGGGTATTTTTCAGGAAACATAGCAGGTACCGTAAACAAACAACCAAATAAATTGTAAACAAAATCTTGTGCGTTTACATTATGTGACATTAATTGATAAACATCAACATATACCCGGCTTTATCAAGTCAACAACCTTAGCTCTGAATGTCTGATTAATTCAGTTATTTAGAACAAATATGTTTTTTGATGTTTGGAATTCTAAACACATAAATTTAATGAAGACGGTCGACTGACCTGGTGGGACGTACCTGTATTTATCCAAGGGTTAGGTAGTGTACTGTGTGAACATTTTGATTGGATTTCGTGGGGAAATCTTCAAATGGCACCCGGCCTTCTGGGAAGAGGCCTTAGGCTGATTCTTAAAAAACGAACAATTCAAATATCGCTGAAGTTTTTTACGTATTCCCTGATAGCTCCATAAGACTTTTACTTTATAGGATTTTAAGTTAAAAGTAATTTTGATTTCGAATAATCTAGATCCAATAGAAAATAATTACATTTTGTTATGAGAATACCATTGAGCCGTCGCTACAAAATTATTGTAGGGCGATTAATTTTAAGATTATCACTGCGATAGCAGGACTTTAAACTCGGTCCCGCCAAGTTCATCAATTCGAAACGAGTTTCAACCACATAGGGAGCATGGTATTCTTAAAACATCACAACCACCCAGTGATCACCATCAGCATCAGCAGTTTAGCACATGGAGACCTTTAACTATGTAATCATAAAAAAATGTTAATCTCGTGACACTAAAGATTAAATCCATTTTCCCCTCTCGTTAAATAATAGTAATTGGCAAAGATGATTAAGTTTGCATAAACCAGCTTTTAGCCTGTGAGATAACTTATTAGCCTAAACTCGATTAGTTACGGCTATAAATACTGACGATAAAGTTAACAAGATTATTCAATTTAGGTGAAGTGTCTTGGATGGGAAGCTTTATGTTCGGAACACATTTCTTATTTAGCTAAAGTTACGACTGTATAGATTAAGACCTAATTTATAAATTAGATGACGCAGAAGTCTTTATCTACGAGGTATTTCGATACGTAAATATTGATATAGTATGTATGACTGACAATCAGGGGCTCGGGTTTAAACTGAAGGCTTGCTTGTGTGTTTTACAGTTTTCGTAAGATAAGTGCAGTTTAAAAATTCATAAACTGTTATGATAAACCCGTATTTATAAGCTTGCTCTTCTTTATCCTAACCTTCTTTAACCTCTCTCTAAGTAGGTATAATTATTAACTTTGAATAATCGTTTGCGTCCCAGGTGCATATAACAATGTATTTTCATAAATCTCATTTGTCAATGAATTAGTAATATAAATTAACTTCCATAAGATTTACCAGGAAACACGGATGTAAAGAAATTTAAAGATATAAAATATGACAATAATTAAATAAATGTTCTAAAAGAAACATAAATATTAAAGTAGGTAGGTACCTACACTTTTTATTTCCACAATTTCTGTTTCGTACTAAAACATAATAATGTTCAAGCAGTGCTAATAAAAACCGGTGTTTTTAAGAAAACACCTCATAAGAAATACCTTTACTACAAGAATCACTACAAAATGCTATAACTGAACAAATCAATCTCAAATTCCATACAATTACAAGTTATTCTACTTAAAAAAGGGCCAATCCAGTACAAAAGATAACTGATGTCGCAATACATGCGCTGGATCACGTAAAAACTCGTCGGGTGTAGAAAGTGGCGCTCGGATCGAGGCCACGTGGCTGCGCGCGCGCGCCGCCCAACCAGCTGTATTAGCACTACTGGTGCCGCTTCTCGAGATAGGTACTATAAACTGGTATGATAAGCTTCAGCTTAGCTTAAACTTAATAAAATATTACTAGACTAGACTATTATATTATTATAACTTACTAGATTTCACCCGGGACTTCGTCCTTGTGTAAAATTTTCCTTTAAATGATATCTTGGGTTACATTATTCCAATTTACTCAGGGATCTCTATTTTTTTGAAAATGAAATATAGCTTATAGGTACTACTCGCAGATAATATTTAATATTTCGTGTGAAATATTTTTAAATCGTTTAAGTAGTTTTTCAGTTTATCCATTACAAACATACAAAAAATCAAATATATCTCTCTATCACTGCCAAGTGTAAATAGTGGAGACGGTTTTGTGACCATTTTTTTTTAAATTATACTAGGCCAGAAAGAAAAACAATTATACATATAGTAAGATAATCATTCGAAATAAATGAGTAACTTATTGCATTAAACTTTAGAGTCAATTTACATTAACTGGAAGTTCAAAGTTCACGTATTTGTAGAGACACAAAGAGACAAATTTCTAGATTACCTAAGTCAAACATCCATTTGTCTTTCTTTATTTAACTTAGTAACTTGATAACTTCAGGAGCCATGAGATACGCTGCCGCAGACTGATTACGTAATAAGTTACGATTGAAATGTATAGTCTGTCAACATAAGTTTAATCTGTCAAGTAAATACGAAAATTGCTAAACACCGACTCTACCGAAAACATTATACTACTACTACTATACTTGTCTGATTTGGAGAATGCAGAATTTATTGGAATGTAAGACGAAAAATCGTGGCAAAGCGGAAAAAGAAAAGACATTGCTAAGTAGCGCACAGCTACGTCAATAGAAATATAGACATTTGATAAAGGTATCACACTGATAACCATGTGTTATGTGTATTTCCCAGATTACCACAGGATGAAAGCGATCTAAAGACTATAGAATTTTTGACCCCTTGTACCTATTGATTCGAGATATATTTATAATCATTTTTGGGTTTTTCGTTGTAGGTATATAATAATTGTACTAATTTAATGAATTTGGAGTATTTAGTTGTGTCACATTGTAAAAACTATTGCTGAAATTTGTCTCTATTGCTTCTTAAGAAATTCTTACAGTCCATCACCTTAGTGCATTTGTAAAACATATAATAGCTGCTATATTTTATGAAAGTTCAACGTCTAATTACGTCAAACATAAGTGTATTAACATCCATCTCGTAACATTAACGTAATGTATTACGTTTTGTTGGGTCTTATTGCATTTGAAACTAGACATTCGTACGTTTAAATACATCGCACTAGATTGTTAAAATTTTGCGTAGAATTATGTTGCATACAAACGTGGTCATCATTCGTGACAATCCGTTAGGCCAGCCCATTACTATCATTATGTAAATAGATTCCATAGAGAACTCTGTAGAGCTAGTTCGGTATAAAAATGTCAAGCAGATAGTAACTGGGATTAAAGAATTCACTTTTAATTAGCTTCCAGTATTGGTAATGCTAGAAAACTATTCCACTATTAACCAGTAGGTAGATACTTTTTACTTCTAGCTTCTAGTAAATACGGATTGATTCTCTTTGTTTTTTTTTTTCTAAAATCAGGAAATTTGTGTAGAAATCCACCGAAGTTTTAGAAGTGTCACTTTTGTACAAAAAATTGTAAAGTTAATCTCTTTTTAATTTAACGTCTATTTAGTTACTCCATTCGTGATTTACAAGCAACTCTACTAAATTTATCGCGTAAGAGATAAGTTAAATAAAAAAACTTTAATTTAGATACAAACAATCGTGTTTCTCACATTATAAATGATAGCTACATAAACTTGTATCAACATTAAATAAATAATTAAGTGTTTTTTAAACATAATATTTAATAAAAATAAATATTTATTTGTTTTTTAAACTTCAATATAATTACAACTTACAAAAACTGGCTAAGATCTAGTCTAGTTTTTGTGACTAACTTGTAGCTTCGACGATAATTCTAGATACAATCTCTCGTATTAATTGACAAGTGACAAAAAACTTACTGAAATTTCTGCAATTAACTACAAATCAGTGAAAAAAATAGCTTGCTACATTCTTTTGCAAAAATAATTTTAATTTACTACAGAATAAATGCCTTAGATTTTTTTTTCGTAGGATTTTCTGATGTATCTTTTAAAAATGTACACAAATACTCAAGATTTATATATACCTTGCGAAAATAGAATCCGAAGCAACCAGGGAAGTTGGCGGTACTCTTAATTGCTAAACCAATGAGTATGTCTGCCTATCTATTGAGTTCTTCCGTATGATACCTATATCCACAAACATTATTAATTATATTTAATCGACATAAAATTACATTACCATATACATATTCCATTATGTTTTAATGTAAACATACCACGTCTAAACATCTCGGTACCAAATTGTGTCAACTTGTGTTAATAATTTCCTTGTGTTTCTAACATTAATTAGCTTATAATTAATTCCGACAGCTTCCTCCTTCAATAAACCTGAACAGGATTTTAACTAAACGGTACCGCGGAAGTAAATCATTTTTTTTGTTACTTAAATATTGGTTTTATATCTATACTAATCAATTATAAAGCATTAAAGTAGTAGGTAGGAGGTAATCTCCGGAACTACTGATCCGATTCTGTAAATTCTATCTCATATAGAGTTGTAAACATTTTCCCAAATAATATTAAACGGCTCCTTTTTATCCCAAAAATGCAGTTTCTGTGTGTCACGAGGACAGTCGCGGGCAAAACTAGTACCGTTACTTAATTAATGCATTTCAAAATGTAACTAAGGTTGTTCGTTGTAATTATATGCAAAATATTTTAGGAGATAGATCGAAAACTAATGCATAGAAGAGTTTTTGAAGAGGAATTAAGGTACCTACCCCTAATCCATATTTTAAAATAAACACAATTTGTCATCCACTTCACATCAAATCTGCTATAAAGAACTTCTGTAAGATATAATAATATTTAAACCAAGAAATTAAACCATGACCTCATAATAACGAAGCGTTATAATTAATTGTATTGTTAAATAACGTTTTCTAGAATAACCACATGATTATTCTTAGAGTAATTATGAACAGTTTAACCTGCATCTATTTACGTAACTTCCACGATAGTTAAGATTAATTAAAGATATATTTACGGGCAATTAGAATTAACATAAATATAGACATATTTATATTTTATTACTGAGGTACGGTTAGCAACAAAAGTAGGTACACAAGTTATGCAACTAACGCGTACTATTTTACTACCCGTAAGGTACCAAATACATCATTGTCATAAAGGTACCTTCACTAAATATATCTTGTTCTACTTATCTAGTGTAATCCAAGTAGATTTCGGAATGATCATTTCCTATTTTCCCCCTTATGAGTGGAATTTTCAAAAATCCTCTAGTGTTCCTGTTCAAGGAATATTTCCCCAAAACTTGGTAGCCAGTAGGGCTTAGAGTGTGCATGGTCTGTCAGTCAATTAGATACTGTACTATTTTATAGGTTTTTAAGATGTTGCTAAGAATGAAATTAGAAATAGATTGTGTTTAAAACCAAAATAGGTTCTAACTACGACAAAATTAACAACCATTACGTCAGAAGGATACTTATTATTGTCTCTGACTGTACACACTACCAGATATTTATCCCATCCACTATAATCTCTATCTCTAATTAAATACAATTTCAACTAATAATTAAACTAAGATCAACATGTTCTATTGATTACAGCCTACAAGCTATCATTAGATAAAATATAATTAAATTATAGTCTATTGTTGCGTTACGTTATTGATACTTGTAAAGCTAAACAATGCATCAATGTATCAAAACTAATTATGTGTAACAATTGATTAACATGTCAATTAGCACAATTGTTTAGTAACTTCGGATTCGAATTACATTGACTGTAATAATGGAGGTCAGAAAATTCTGTTTGTTTGTAACCTGCAATGTATTTCAAAGATAAAAACTTACAATTTAATATTTTTTTATATTATTTTAGACAACTTTGGTTCAGACAACAATAATATACATAGATCATACTTAAAGTATTTAATATCAATTTAAACAGTATTTCAAATATATATCTGCGAAAAACGATCAATCTAAATCGTATATAAACATATAATGTATCACTTAAGATGCCAATAACCCTGTTTCGTAAGTGCGCAATACATTACGCACACACGTTGCGTATGCGCAGTTCCATTTTTAAGATGGATATAAATTCAAGGTGTAATTGTATTCGTCACGATAAATAACTTTTACTATGGAACCAATTCTAAAATCGCGGAAAAAAAATCTGCTGTTCCTTAGTAGCTATTCTGTCTAGTGTCATTTTTAACCTTCGACGGAAAATGAGGGATGTTATAAGTTTATGTAACTTATTAGTTGTCACTCTTATTAGAGTGGCATCATAGCTTCTAAAGAGATAAACTGATTTTGATTTATTTCTCTCTTTTTATTTGAAAGATGATCTAACCGGGTGCGCCTAGTTAAAAAAAAAAGAGATTTTTGTATCAGGTGTTTTAATTTTTAAATTTGTCATAATTATAATCCCAATTCCAGGGCAGATCAAATAGTAAAATTTGTTTGTAATGGTGAGCACAATTACCCCTTGATCTTAATTTCGTATTGTCGTCTCCACGTTAATTACTACATAGCTCATACATATGAATATGATACATTATCTTCGTTAGAGGGAGAGGAACTCACGATGTTTTCTTTCACCGTCTTAAAAGCAAGTAATAAATTAGAAACGCACCTATATTCAATGTGCAGTAAGCGCGCAAACATTATGTCATCAACTATTTACGCAGCAGACGTATTCATCATTATCGTCATACAACTCATACATTTATGTGTGCCTTAAAGCGCTTTGAAACCATCAACAATGTTATTAAACACACTTTCAACTTAAGGCGGTTTATCTCGCTCGCACATTAGAGATATAAAATCACTGAATATAGTTACAAAAAATCGCAAAAAAAAAACTAAATTAAGGAAAATAACATTACAAAGCTTAAACAAAAACATGAAAAATTAATTTGTTTAATTTGAAAAGAACGGAGGTTGGGTGTCAAACCTCTGTTATTTTAAAATGACACCAAATATAATTTATGCATGTTTTTTACGTGTTTATGCACATATTAAATGAATATTTAGTAATCAATCAGTTGTTTTTGCGAGTTTCTTATTAAATATTTTTATTTGACACCAAATACTTTACATTCGCAAATATGTAACGAGCGAAACTACTAGTCTATTATTTTTAATAAAATATAATTTTACCTGATCCTAATACCTCCAATGAGCGCAGAATAGTGGCGCGCATTCGGAGAGGCGTATGTTCAGCAGTAGTGGACTTATAAAGGCTGATAATGATGATTATGATGACACTACATCTGGGAAGAATCTGCAACGACCTTTACATGACTATTATATCATACATTTGTGACTTGCACTTTCCCGATTACAAAGTTACCTAATACGTATTTTGTGATAAATTTTACCTGTTTGGGCCCGGTCGGCCAAGTCCGCTACCGGGTCGTAACTGCAATTAATTCGGTTTTCATCATTGCCTGTTTGTCTTCATACTAAAATATCTTTAATTGTGAAATGATTCACGTGAATGTTATTTAATACACCTGTGGCTTTAACTAGGACATGTATGACACACACTCGCGGTAGCTTACAAATATAGGGATAACATGCGGTGTTTGTAGATTAAGCAAATAAATATAGATTACAAGATCCTTAAGTTAGTGCTTGCAATATTATTTTAGATGAAATAGAAATTCATAGAAATTTAAGCCGTATTAATTGTATTATAAGGGTAGATTTTCAATCTATTCAGATTCATAGACTATATTTTATCAGCTATCTAAAGATCCAAATTGTGTTTTTGTCCATACATGCAATCAGCAACTCTTTGGCATTAGAACTTTAAGTAACGGCGGCTCGAACTACCAAAATTAACATTTTATATATATTCTTATTGATCTGATAAAGTTTATTTAATATAATTTACTTGGCTAAGATATAATTATATTATATGTAGTTAAGAAATAGTAAAACAGAAAGTTTTTGTTCTATTTAATTTGTAACAATTTAAAGCAAACAAAAGTAATTCAGTAGGTCAAAACTAAACAAGTAAATGAAATAACTAATTTTAATTTTGTGTAATTTTACAATTACAAACTAAGATTATATTTAATTGTTTAATTTTGTTCGTTATTATACATTTTGTTTTACTTTCACTGATGCTGACCGCGTTTTGAATGCAGCGTGATTATGGCACTCGAGTTACAATAATGGTTTAAATAAAAACATGTTATATTTTGTTTTTACTTTCTAAACAGTTGATCTAGTGTAATAGTATCGTAAGAGCAAGCTTTCTATTGTTGTCTCTCTTCATCACTGTGTTAAGAAAAAATCTGGCGCAGTTCCGCAGCGCTTATATGTGTACTACAACTGTAGAAGCCGTAGAGTAAACCACAATATTGCTTACCATTAGGTATTCCACAAATCAATTTTTTTAAAAACTAGCCCTACAATCATATAAATAACTTGATGTTTCTCTATCTAACGTTTCATGCGATTTTATTTCCTCGAGAGTTTTACTTTGTACCGCAAAAACATCCTGTTATTCCGATCGGGGTTTTTAATTAAATCCCTTTAAAAGCAGATACAGAATGTAATGTTTATTAATACCTTCGTTAATGAAATAAACATTTGCTAAAAACCATTAATAACATCAGAGGTTAAATCAAGTTAATACAAAACGAAATAAAAAAATAATTCGTTGCTTTTTCCTCTTGCAGTCACATCGTAGTATAAAACCCACATATTCGAGTCGAGTCTACCGTTTGCAATTTACCTAGCGGCGAGTTCTGCCACACTAAAAATAATAAAATTTCACCCAGTTTGCTAGTTCCACAGGAATTTTTTTGATATTTTTTTTAGGTTTTCGTGTTGTTAGTTTTCTGACATCCGCTGGTTATAACATGGTCGACAGTTACGTTATATGAGTAGGTATAGAAAAGAGATGCAAATATTTCTTCTAGAACCTGATCAGCAGAGAATGCAATGTCAGTTCTGACCTCGTGAATCAATGTTTTCTTGATATCCAAAAATTCATTCAATTCACAATTCATCCAAAAAGTCCTAATTTTATTATTATACGGAACACTATTATATCTATACACTATACACTATATTAAAGGAAAACTTGTAAATATAAAATAGATCTTGCAAATTTAATTCTAGGCAAAGTCAAAATAAGCTCATTGGATATTGTTCTAGATAAGAATGACACTGGATTATTGGACAGAAATGACGTCTCAGATACTTTGTAGCGTTGTTGTCGTGTAAATGGCTTTTAAGGCGCTGTGCACAGTCAAAATAGGCTTAATTAAACAGTTTTTTAGCCTAATGTATACATTTTAGAGTAGCAAAAAAAATATATGTTATTCTCGATCATATTTATGAGAGAACTCACGGCTTCAAAACACGTTTTTGGTATTTTTTTTCGATAAAAAAAAATCATAAAACAACCATTAAAATTAACATTCCTGCAATTTTATCTCTATTATTTATAAACCAATCTTGATGAAATTTATAACAGTTACGTAATAAATAATAATAAAGGGAGCCCTCACTTGTATTTATCGATTGAAATAAGATATTAGTAGGAATTAATATATTTACTGATAAATAATTCGGACGAGTCGAACCAAACGTCACGCCATTATCCCTTCTCTTTCATTTCTACGCGGAGCGACAGTGACCGCTGAGGCGCGCTGCTAGATGGACCTATGTCATTTTGTTCCGCCCCCGCTCAGAAATTATTTACGTATCTTGTTTGTTGTTGAAAGCTGTATATTGGGAAATGTAATTTCGTCACCACCAATACCGTCCAATTGGTTTAGTGGTCTTGAACGTTGCACATGTGATCTACGAGAGCGACCGGTTGGGAGTTCCATCCCCGCATCGAGCGATACTTTTTGTTGATTATCTTATTTGAAATAATTGTTATTAATTATTATTTTACTTTTTTTTCTATTTTCTTGTCTGAAATAAATGTTCAGTATTTATTTTTGTTGATTTTCTTATTTTTAAACAATTATAATGCAATTTTAATGGCTTTTCTTTAGAGTACCTAAAAAGTTTTTTTTTAAATAAATAGTTTTTTACTTTTTGTCTATTTTTAGTTTGATAAATATAATATAGGTACATAAAATGATTGTTTATACAATTTTACATTTTTTTTAATTTTGCACAATTTTGATATAATCTTTTCTAGAAAATAACAATTATTGTTTCATTATTTTAAAAATAAGAAAAAAAAAATATTAACATAAATATTTTAAAAAATAACAAAAAGAAAATATGTAGGTGTAAGTACCAACTTATTATTATATTGTGTATTATAAAAATACAAAAATGTACGATGTCTGACATCTAAATCAGACATCTACCTTATTCAAGCTTCTGACCATCAAGGAGAAATGTAATTTGGTCACTACCATTACTGTCTAAATGGTTTAGCGGACTAGAATGTTGATGTAGTCAACCACTATAGTGTATGAGTAGAGTTCGATCCTGCATCGAGCATTACTTTTTGCTGATTTTCTTATTTGTTATTTTACTTTTTTTTATTTATTTTTTTTTATTTTTGTTGATTTTCTTATTTTTTAAACAATTATAATGCAATTTTAATGGTTTTTCTTTGGAGTAAAAAGATTTCTTTTTTAAATAAATTGTTTTTTTTACTTTTTGTCTATTTTTTTGTTTGATATAAATATAATATATGTACATAAATAATTATTTTCAAAATTATACAGTTTTTTTTTCAATTTTGCACATTTTTGATGTAATCTTTTCTAGAAAATAACAATTATTGTTTCATTATTTTAAAAATAAGAAAACAAAATTATGAACATAAATATTTTAAAAAATAACAAAAAGAAGATATGTAGGTAATTACTAATTATTATATTGCGTATTATAAAAATTCAAAAATATACGATGTCTGATAGGGTTCGAACCTAGAGGTTGCCGCGGGCACGCTCATTTCAAGCGGGTCATTGCCACGATAGGTCAAATGCACTTGTGATATTACTGACGAAATTACGCTTTTATTTATAATGGACGTTACGCAATGGCGAGTTTTGCGCGATGCCTCGCAATCTATTATTTTGCTTCAAGCTTGCAATAGACGGAAGGGGCGGGACCCATGGGCGGGGCGGCTCGTTCCCACTTCATCCTGCTTCACCCCCTTTGTAATACCAAACTTGACTGTGCACAGCGCCTTAATCAATAAATGTTACAGTTAACGCCGAACTAACTTCATACTGACTTACTGCTTGAACCTCCTTTCATTTTAAATTTGAAAACAGTAATGACTAATTAATGACAATAATCTTATCAATTAATTCATTACCTTCCTTATAGCTTGATGGCCAGTCTTCAAGAATAGCGTCTCTATGTTAAAATGTACCATTACTCCGAAATGTTCACATCAATCGTATGACCAACTTGGACCTTAACAGAATCAACTAGGTACATAATTATGCGTCTCACACTTGGCTAATTATTCTTTGACACAGAGTTGTGTCACGACGCAGCTAACTAATGTTAATGAGGCGACGCAACGTGTCATCACGGCACGCGCTAAGTACACTGTATTTTTATGGTTTTAAAAATTATAGGTCTTAGACGTTGCAGTATTTTATAATCTTCCATATGATAATATCAAATATGTATTCATTTTAGACAACATTCATCTAAACTATTTAAAATTAAGAATTTAATAATATAATCCTTACTTCCTTACTAATAAAATAGTTGAGTATGTGTGGTTTGTCAGTTTCACGATTTTGTCCTTCTGATAATGATGACAACGCTGATTCTTTCGCA
The DNA here is from genome assembly GCA_936450705.2 of Protodeltote pygarga. Taxonomy (NCBI): domain Eukaryota; kingdom Metazoa; phylum Arthropoda; class Insecta; order Lepidoptera; family Noctuidae; genus Protodeltote; species Protodeltote pygarga. The sequence continues at coordinate 16,416,093 of OW388253.2, read as the reverse complement.
TAAGAATAAATAGCCCATTGGTTAACTACTACTAGTCGATTAGTTTCCAAGCAATTTATTTTAAGCGAAGAAATTTTACGATATTTATTCTAATTTGAAATCACGGTGATAGGTCAGCAAGACAAAGAGCCATGCAGAACATTCAAAAACTTTAACAAAATTACATTGACAAAACTTTGGGTACACCAAAATCATTCCATGAAAATCAAACATTGGAACATCCAATTGTAAAAAAGCCAGTTCACAAGCCATTTAAAAAAGGTAAAAACCGCCACAAAGCCAAAAATTTGAAAGCCAAATCAAACCCACCCGGTGGCTTTGATTTGGCTGCACGCATAGTTACAGACAACCTTCCAGGAAAAACTCGTTAGTTCCCCTTTCAAAACCCACTCAGAATTGTACAAAGACAAAGAGCAAATTTGTGTTAGTACTGGTCTGTTTGAGAAATGTCAGATCTGTTATATTGGGTGTAATTGGGGCTTTGAGGCTTGTATTAATTAGAATCGAGAGTCGTGACATGAGAGGTACGCAAGGTGATATGTGTGGAATGCTGTAGTAGATTCTATAAAGTAAAGATTTCTCTAGACTGGCAGTATTTTGTACGAATATTTTTGACAGATTGAATCTATTATTCGTCATAGAGTCGGTGCTAATGCAATGAATTCCAGCTATCAATAAACTAACTAAACGTTAGCCTTAGCACCAACGAAAATAACTCCAATAAAGGACGTTATTGGCTTGAATCCTTTCCCGTGGACACTAGCGTCGAGTAACAATTGATTTCCAATTGCTTTTCACACAGTTCAACTTTTGCAATGGCTTGTTTTATTTATTTTTAAACGGAAGACGGATCTTTATATGTATACAATAACATGTTTTTCTCATAAAATGAATCCTAACCACAGGTCGTCGGATTGTTTTTCTTCCTTTAATGTTTTTGTTTATATCTATATCACGTATCCGATATTTTAAAAATACAGTACATAACATAATTTATTATCAAAACATTATTTATGTCCATTTGTGCAGTGATAGCTTAAGTGTGGACTGAGTGGTTCGAACTTACCCAAAGCACTTTAGAATTTACGTGAGTTATGAGTTAATGATAAATAAAATTATCACGTGCGTCGTGCTCCTTGTGTCGGACAGTACGAAAAACAGACGGATTTGCGTTTGTTGCTACTCCGGTTTAATCAGGGTACTGTATCGATATATAGTATCATTAGGATCATTAGGAACAGAAAGTACTGTTATGTTAAGGTACTATAATAACTCATTTTTAGTTAGTCTTCATGGTTAAGTAACCGGCATAACTGGGTTTCGGCCAGAAATTACATTATCATAAATGTACTCGTATATCTATCATCTTGCCTCTTTTGTCTTCCATATTTGTTACAATAGTCTTTTCTCTTTCACTTTTTTCAGTATCTCTTCGATGGTCATTCTTTCCATCACACTGTGTTCTCCATTTTTCTCTAGCACCAATTTTCAAAGGTTTCCAATCTCTTCTCATCTAGTTGACTATCCTGCGCAATTATTACATCTGTCAGATATCTAATAAAGTCGGCTGGACTTCACTCTGCAACCATGGCCTTACATCCCATCGTATTAACCTTTTAACTCAGTTAGACACATCAATTATAAATAATTAAGTGTGTTTTATGATTCATGCGCATGCGTGCTTCGTCGTATTCTGTGTCACGTTAGCTTATCTAAACAATTAACAATAAGGATTACTATAACATGTAAATAAGCGGAATGTGACCGACTAAAACCTTTTTTGTTTGACTGTATTAAGGCGCAGACACTCGCTAATCAGCTATCTCGCTCGCACATTGAAGATATAAAATCAATATAGTTATGAAAAATCGCAACAAAGCAAGTAATAGAGAATGACATAAAAAATATACATTCATAAATGGAACAGAATTTGTTTCAAATTTACTGTTAGTTAAGGTGACAGGAACTTTTCAGTAACCTGTGAAACAGGCCATAAGTAAATAAATGGTGTAGTAGAAACGAATAAATGCTAAGATGAGATGACATGACTGACATTTTAATAACTATTACGTCAAATCGATAATCCATAGAGCAAACATAAATGTAGAATATCCCAACTGACTACACAACAGAATATTAAATACATAATTACAGTTTTCTAATCAAACAATACAAAGTCCAAGCAAAAGATTCATGAATAAATCTTATTGTTTTATTGACTCATAAGTGGTGTAGTGGTCCTAATTCTCTTGCTTTGACAAAAACTACTTTATACGCTGTCTCTCTTTCTAACAGAAACTATAAGAAAAGGATAAAAGATTTTTACAGCTCATTTACGATAAATGTGTCATAGATCCCGTACAATTTTACATGAGTTATACAAGGGCATAGACTAATTTGGCAGCTTTAATTTGATAGTAAATTTTAGTGGAAATAAGGTAAACAAACAGGCGTAGGTGGGTCACCTAATAGTACCTAAGTGATGATCACCACCCATAGACACCCGCAACACTAAAAGCGCTGCAGATGCATTGCCAGCATTGGATCTCCGGTTCTCTCCACTGGCCATACGAAATACAAGAGTATGGATATAATAATTTACATCGATATTCTGCGAAAGGGTGGAGCCGACACTTTCGTATATCATCTGATAGTTGGACGTTTTGCTACATGGACATATTGCTAATTAGACTTATTACTCATTGGACGTTTCGCGCTGTTGAACATTTTGCTACTTAGACCTTCTGATCAGGAGCGAATACAGCATAGCTCTGCTATCGTAAAGCTTGCCTCTACAACCATAATTATCTGCCCTTATTCGATGATATTAAATAGAAAGAGATACAACAAAACTAAGATTAGTTTAGTCTGATGCAACACAATCAGCACCAGTATTTACTCTCTGTGCATTGCATAGCATACACTGTATTGGTGCAAGAATTAATGCATTTCCCAGTTCAAATAGAACTTTATCAGTTGACTCACTGAGTCGCAGGTATGTGAGTCAACTGTTAATTGTAACTGCTTACTTAATTGTCGCTAGCACTTTGTTATTTAGGGCATTTCGTAAAAAGGCTAGTTTAGGATTTAGTTGGAATTAAAAATAAATATTTAAAAAAAACTGGTTTATTACTTAGATACACTATTTTGGTCACATTTCGTATTAAAACTAAAGTAATAATATAGTTTAAATATATAAAAGAAATTAAAAAACATCGGCCTTGATAGAAGGTCAGTGACGTTGTGGCTCGCCGGTCAAATACCAGGTCTATAAAACTTTATTGTTTGAACGATGTCAAGTTTAATGTTTAGAAAGCCCAAGACCTAAATATTTTCTTTTGGATTATTTCGCACTTAACTTTATCATTTCTCTTTCTTCTTTACTATGGACTAAGTATTTACTGGAATAGTACTGCTCGACCTAGGTAATAAAATAGGTTAATCAATATTAAAAACTGTATCTTATAACATCCGTATTTTAAGTTTATAAATGTCTAATGTTAACTTTATTATGAATTTAAACTATTTAAGCAGTATTTGATCATCTTCATAACATAAATCATTTATGGACATGACATGCCCCATCACAGCGGAGCATGCCTATTATTCTTCTCACGATAATAATTACATCACTATAATATTGACACAATGCATTGGAACTAAATAACAATGCATTATTTAGTGAACAGGTGATCTATTAGTTCATAGATTGTCTAACGTATTGTAATGTACAACTAAACAACATTGTGTCGAACGACGACATTGAGAAGGCCGCCGCGCTGCCAGGTGACTTGACTTATGAACAAACAAAAAATATAAGACATTGTTATTAGACATGTTTAGATAGTATGTATACTATTTAGTGATGTATATTATTATGTCCAAACTTCCAAAGATCCTAAAGTCATTGTTTGTTCAATCATAACTTATGTTTCAAAAACATTATCATAAAAGAAGTAAACATATTTACCATTTAAGAAATTAATAAATTATTATATTTTTCTCGCTAAATACAATATTTTAACAAATCAAATATACAATATTCAGTAAAAACAATTTAAGAACCATGTTTTTCATGACATACATTGATCTCCTAACCCAACCCAGACGTTTCCCAGAACCTGTAATTTCAAACAGCACTATAACATAAGCATTGAGCCGGGACGAGTTATCGCGTGTAACGTTTGCATTGAGCATTAAATCGGCCGGCAAACCGGGACGTCTGTTTGGAAACAGGATATGTATAACGAACCTTAATTGTTTCACAACGAGTGTCCGTAGATTGGTCAATTAATATTGAGTTTTTGCGAAGAAGTTATTGATTTTAATTGAAGGAAACTAAATATTAATTGGTACAGTGCTCATGAAAACTTGAAATGTTATTTTGATTTTTCTTTTACAGCTTTAAATTAGAATAATTATGCTGTCCCTTAAAAAATATTACTAGATTCTGTTGATGAACTTCGGAGATACAGAACAGAAGCCGTCATCGGACGATAGCAAACCTCTCGTAACAATTAATTTAATTTTGGTTGTATGCGTTGTACCGACTTCTGAAAAAGTTGGGTGCTTCCGTACATTTTTTTAAAAATTACTTATAGTAGTTAGGTACCTATAGTTTTAAGGTTTTCACAAACGTCTTATGATCAGATAGAACTAAAACCCCTTACGCATTAATACGTATTCCTAAGTGATTGAAATTCGTCCTTTGAATTATTTTACGTCTAAGAACTTGAGCACTCCGGTCTAAGAAGACTCATTGCCATCTCTATATAGGTTAATACACTAATTATACATGCTAAAACACTAAGAATTGCCTAAAATATTTACATATTAAAATTAGGTGAATCCTTACTAGTTGTTGAACGTGTTTTTAAATGTCAATGACAATTCTTACCTAATAGGGTTTTTTTAAGTTTTAATTTATAAAAATGCATTTTTTTTTGTATTTTTGTAAATTTTTGGTATAGTTACCTGTTTGTGTCAAGGCGAAAGCAATAACAAGTTACATATTGACTTTATTCAGTTATTCAGTGTCATTTAAATAAAAATAAATTACGTATACAGACGTTTAAAAATAGCCAGTATAATGTCACTCAAGTTGATAACACACAGTATGGGAAAGAATTGGTTATGATCTTTGCAGTTTAGAAATGACGATGATTTATAAGGTTGGTCGGTTTTTCGTCGCATCACATTTATCCTAACGTTTTGAGAAATCGAGAGCTTTGTTTGCAGCTCAAGTGATTGCAGCAAGACTATACATATGTACGTCACAGAATATGATAAAAAATTGTTTTATTATGTGTAGTGCTCGCGAAAAGCGAAGCCATTATTTATGACATTTTATTTTTCAAAATAAACAAATGACAGTCTAGTTGGTGACATTATTTTGCCAAAATTAAACATTTATTTTAGTCGTATCTTTAATTTGTTATTTTGTTTGTTTACAGGTAAGCGAAGTTACTGGTGCGTTCAGTAAGGTAGGGTATTTAGAGTTAACACTAATTATAGACGACCTCGCTGAAGGACAGGCAAGTTTAATTTAAACCATGTCGATGTCAATGCCCCATGGGGTCGATTTCCTCAGAAGATCATTCCTGTGGATAATAATAAATCAGCCTATACTGTTGCCCCTCTGTTGGGCAAACGCCTGTCACAAACCGAGGTGACAGCAAATAGGTCATACTCTATCACGCTGATTCTGTTGGAATCTATCAAATCGCCTATAACGCCTCAACTCTGCCTTATGACTACCACATGATATAATAATCGGATTCAATGCTTTAAATACCTTACAAAGTACGGACACGCTTGAATTTAAATGCTAGGAATGGTCCATCCACAAACTGTCCATGTCAAGCGCTGCTTCACACCGCGGCGCGGTACGGCATGGCAGCGCCGCGAAAATCTCTCTCCATTACCATGAAAGCTTATCTTAGAGATAGTCTATTCTCAGGTTTATCTATTAGTTTACAGTTTTTGGACCTCTAGAATGTTCCACAAAATATCTATTTACATTCAAATTTGTCGCAACAACAAACTGATTACCAAACAATAAAACAAAACACTCGACTAGTGCACACGAATAACAAAATAATATCAAGGTGAACTAACCAGCCGGTTTGGTATGCATGAATGGACCTAGCCTACACAACCAAGCTCACCACGCACAATCAAAACCAAACCCTATTTCAAAGGATTTAACATTAAATTTTCTTTAACAATTAGTCTAATCTAACTCAATTGTAAAGTTATCTAAATTTATACTCTATGCTATTGTTCTTAAGGGAGAATTTTCTTGGATTAAGGTAGATGTAAGTTGTTAGCTATTTCGTGGTCATTGTACCTTTATAAGGCTTTGCTCACGTCCTTATTGGGTGCGTTTGCACGCGATATGTAGCGATTAAATGCGATATTATTAGTTAAATAAATCATGCTATTAGCACAGTTATTGCGACTATGGAGCAAGGCTTTTGTTAGATTTCTTAATGTATGTTTAAAGATATTTTGCTTCTGATTCTGATGCTCTTCGCACTTAACTAGTTTTAGTTTGTTTAATTCTTTCTTTAGAACACCAACGAACAGGGACAGAACATATTAATGTCAAATTAGAGCAGTCAAATTAGAGCAGTCAAATTAGAGCTTTCAAATTAGAGCTTGCAAATTACGGCTGTTAAATTATAATTCAAGTCACCATGGTAGATCCCATCCATTAAAATTTGATATTTTAACTTACCTTTTTGACAGATCTAATTTGACAACTTTAATTTCATTACCCTTATTTTAAATTTTTTATATTTGTGATGTCCTTTTTTGATAGTTGTTTTGGATGGAGAGATTAAAAATAGTTAAGTGCGAAGTGCGAATCACCAGCAATATAGCTTTTCTGTGGCAGTTGGTATGTATAAAGTGTCATGCGAGAGGAATATCAATATTGAATGAATAGAAATATATATTTTACGAGTACATAGTAAATCTTTTATTGTTACATAATGTATTTTTGTCGTCAAACGTGACGTGAATTCTCTTTGGAATAAACAATCTTTGTTCTGTTATCTCCTTTGTTTTATGTACGTAACATTACATAACTGGACGTCATACATATACTCAACAAATAGCATAAAAGCTTTTTAACTACATTCAACAGAGACTGCATAGTTTTAGCCTGTATCAATTACTAGCTTCGTCCGCATGATATAAAGAATGATAATAAAGAAAAAAGTGTCGATCTTTGGTACCGGAGTGGGAATAAAAATAATTAAATCGGTGCTAACAGATTGGTGCCAGGTGCCAAAATGGGAATGCTTCGTTATTCTAATCTATAATTAATTATGTTATTAATTAAGTTTCATCAAAATCATTTTAGTAGTTTTTGCGTGAAAGAAATCTAATAAATAAATCTATCCACTCATCACAAACTCACAAATTTTCACAATTAATTATTAGTAGGATTGGTTAATCACTCGATTGATATACAGACTAAGTTTAGACTTTGAGGTACAAGGTTTATTAACTACGTCAAAAAAGATGTTTAAATTTAACTTCTATTTAAAAACTAATTTACCAAATGGCCCTCCACACTATATTGTTATATGTTATCAGATATTTGTGTAATCCATAGATATATCTGGGTTCTCAATACTATCCGGTGACATATATAAATATGTAAAGTTTATATTTTACATGTTCCACATTAAAATTCTCTTTAAAATGCCACCAATGTCATTGACATTACTCGCCATTAAAATATAATACTTTGGCTGACAAATCGGTGTTACTGCGCCTGCGTGGGCGTGGGAGAACGGTTTGGTAATGTGGTTCACTAATACGAGATTATCGCAGGTGACTGCGATCAGGTTCTAGTGGATTAATCATTTTGTATGATGTAATGAGAGATGTATGAGCGACCATTAAACTGTTTATCATTTGTTTGTACTTACTAAGTACTAAGATTATGAAGGTGTGATGTGTTCGTTATTCTTTTGGTTCTTTACCATTTAATATAGTAGAGTGGAATATAGATGCACGATTTTTAGTAAAAATAATAGTAAAGCAATAAATAAATAGCCTTTACGTCTTAGTCAATAGAAACAGACAACAGTTTGACTTTTGGCCGTTGCTTGGTCGCATTTGCAAAGCACGATTGTATCGATTCAGCATCGTGTGTGCATCAATGCGTCTGTATCATTGATAATGGCCACCACTCTACCTTTCTTTAGTTTACTCTGTGAATGCTTCCGCAGCAGCAACAAAGACAACGCAACCAAATACGTCTCGACCGAGTACATCTTACAACTGCAGCGTCTACTGCCCATTGTATGTACCTACATGAATTTACTGGTCACAATGAAGCGTGTCGAATCGCATCTGTATCGAAGCTGCATCACGTCTGTATCGATACTGTATTGCTGCAAAAAATCGCCGCCGGGGACCGCCCTAAATTTCGAAACTAAGCTGAAGCCTCTTCAGATAGTTCTCTGGTCTGTGGTTATGTATGTTTTCTGCAAATCTTCGTTCCAAACATAATTATATTATGTGTAATCACACATTATAATCTTATTTACTTTTACATCACTTAGTTTGCGATGAGGTATCACATGCTCACCGAAAGCTAATAATCTCTTCCCTAATCTAACAGTAAATATGTTAAGAACAAACATTATTTAATTATTTAAAACAAATATTTGTCAGGCACGGGACAATTATTTAGCACGCACGGGATATTGTTTATCGTGCATGGGACTATTATTTTCACGACAGCAAAAATTTTTGCCACTCTTGGGACAACTATATGTTACGCATGTGGGACCAGTATTCGTCACGCATGGGACAAACGTTTGTCACGCATTCGATAAATATTTGTAGTTTCTTCAAATATATTGTCATTATAAGCATATTGTGTAGGTATATGTCTATAACTGCACCCATGAAGCTCGAAAAAAATCATATATTGTTGTATTGTAGTTGTTATTCAGCAGCCATTAAGGGACCATTTGCACTTATAGGTACGTAGTAATTACAAGAAACACACACATTCTTATGTATTATACACCATTGAACTTGAGTCTCACACCTAGTTTAAAAAGGTCACATACAAACTTTTTTTTCGTCTAGAGTAGACATTCAAGTTTTTAATGTGTTAATAAATAAAATAGTACATCAAAATGTTATTATTCCGTCATCTGTGCTTGCGCACACGCGTGACACGCTGCACTATAATATCTCCGCTATTTAGCTAGTCTCAGTTATATTAATTTCATTTAAAAAAACGTAAAAAATCACAACTATATAAAGTTTTTTTCCGCGAAAGACGGGGAGTACATACATACAATCTAAACAAATAACAATCGTAAAGAACTCTGAAGCGGACGTGTTGAAAGAATTACAACTTACTCAAAAATACTACAGCCGTTCAGAAGTTCCGGGAGTAAAATATGGCTAAAATAAACATAGATTTACTGAGAAACGCAATATGGAAAAATCCGTGCGGAAATTTTTCTTAGATGTTATATTTTGTGATGATTTAGATTTAAAGAGATTTATTTTCATGGCAATACAAAGCCACTTACATAAAAATATTGTTAAACATATTATTTTACTATTCTGTTGGTCGCTAAATAATCAGTCAATAGTTTACAGCCTCACTTTGAAGATAAAAATGTTCAATTATATATCGGGAGAGTTGAGATTTGCTGTATCGTTTAAACTATGAAGATTATGATTCTTAAAAAAAAGGTCTTGTTATCACATACACACACCGGCAGATTTAGCGGAACATAAAAAAAAGATGGCTTTTTTAGAAAAATTATAGGTATTTCGACTAGTAGTTCTGTTATTTGAATGATTAGGCGTTATTTCATTCAAAATTAAGAAGATTTTTGTCAGCTGTTAACCTTCTAACATAAATCAGACCCTCATAAGCATTTGTTTCAATTTAAGCTTTTGAGTGTTTTTGAGAAGAATGTTGATTTAAGCAGTCAATGGTGGCCCTAGCTCATTTTGTTTGTTTTGTTTAGAGAGTTTATATTGTATTGCATACAGAATGGGTGATTTGCCAGGACCTGATGTCGCCAGGGCTGTATCAGGGATTGAGGAAGGTCACACCTACCGTTCAGTCATTCGAACTTCGGTAGTATCAGTATCCGTGATCCACCGTAATGTTTATCGATACAGACAGACAGGGTCTTACGTGCGCAGGCGAGGCCAAGGCAGAAATCGTGCAACCAGTGCCGTAGGCGACTGTTTTGTAAGGGTGCAAACTTTGAGAAATCGTCGACAAACTGCTGTTCAGGCCCAAAATCTTTTAGAAGAAGTGCGTAACGTACGTGTTAGTGAACGAACAGTGAGGAGAAGGTTAAATGAAGTTGGTTTGAAGTCATACGTGCCAGCAAGAGCACCTAAACTTGAGGTGAGCCATCGAATAGCAAGATTAGCGTTCGCTCGTTTTCATCAAATTTGGTCCAATGAGTAGAGTCGAGTTTTATTCTCGGAAAGAAAGGACGGACGGAAAGGAGAAGATGTGGACATGTCAGATGTCCACATCTTCTCCTTTCTGTCGATGAATTGAACACAGAAACAGCTTTCGTCAGAGAATAAAACTCGACTCTACTCATTGGACCAAATTTGATGAAAACGAGCGAACGCTAATCTTGCTACTCGATGGCACACCTCAAGTTTAGGTGCTCTTGCTGGCACGTATGACTTCAAACCAACTTCATTTAACCTTCTCCTCACTGTTCGTTCACTAACACGTACGTTACGCACTTCTTCTAAAAGATTTTGGGCCTGAACAGCAGTTTGTCGACGATTTCTCAAAGTTTGCACCCTTACAAAACAGTCGCCTACGGCACTGGTTGCACGATTTCTGCCTTGGCCTCGCCTGCGCACGTAAGACCCTGTCTGTCTGTATCGATAAACATTACGGTGGATCACGGATACTGATACTACCGAAGTTCGAATGACTGAACGGTAGGTGTGACCTTCCTCAATCCCTGATACAGCCCTGGCGACATCAGGTCCTGGCAAATCACCCATTCTGTATGCAATACAATATAAACTCTCTAAACAAAACAAACAAAATGAGCTAGGGCCACCATTGACTGCTTAAATCAACATTCTTCTCAAAAACACTCAAAAGCTTAAATTGAAACAAATGCTTATGAGGGTCTGATTTATGTTAGAAGGTTAACAGCTGACAAAAATCTTCTTAATTTTGAATGAAATAACGCCTAATCATTCAAATAACAGAACTACTAGTCGAAATACCTATATTTTTTCTAAAAAAGCCATCTTTTTTTATGTTCCGCTAAATCTGCCGGTGTGTGTATAATTAAATTACTTTAACATCTCTAAGGTTTACTGATTTTCTTACAAGGCTTTCTTTCATCGCATTTTTTTAAAAAAAGAATCCAACATCTGAAGATCTCACAAATATTTGTCCTGTGGGAATCGATCCCGCACGGCACCAAGCACAGAAGGCGAATCGCTTTATCGCTACGCTTGTGCTACTTTGCGTTAATTATTTATTAGTCTGTTATATTAATTAAAATCAATAGTTTTCTAGTTTAAACTTATACAAGTCACACATAAAAATACTACTTTATCTAAAACACTTTCCGGTGCTTTCATGAAAATTTTCCGATAAAAAGCACTTCCACGAAAATGTCGCACTCAATTATGAGCACTGATTACTCAGCACAATATTTATTTATGTTGGTACAGCTAACGAGGGAATTTTTTTGATCAGTTGCCAACGAAATCTTACATACTTCACGACAGTTACTTATGGGTTAGGTATGCAGAATCCACAGAATGCCATGTGCTCATATTCTTAAACTAGGTACTAGCGACTTACTGTCAATTAAAAATCATAGTGTGTACATACGTGGTTTCCGATTGTCAGGCAGTAGGCGGCAGCTAGCGAACCCGCCGCACATTGGATCGATTGGATATGCACTGATACACAATCGGCAGTTTGCTAGTGTGTACGCGGCTTTACATGTTGCTCTAGCTTCTTCTTTATTTTGCTATAATAATTATTTTGTACACTTTTACAGACTCGTCTCTTGTAATATCAAACTTCTATTATAATTAGGCGGACTCCATTGTTTAAACTATTAAAATGTTGAGCTGTTTACAAGAGACTTCAATCTTCATCAATTAGAAAAATATGGCATCAGGGGTCCAGCCAAGCAATGGTTCCAATCGTATCTAAGTAACAGGAAACAGATCACAAGAGTAACTAAATTGGATAAAGCGACAAACAGTGTAGAGGATTTTGATTCTGAACCGCGAATTAACCACTGTGGTGTACCTCAAGGTAGCATATTGGGGCCGTTACTATTTCTCATTTATATTAACGACCTACCACTATCTATAAACCATCAGTGTGTTCTGTTCGCAGATGACACGACAATTATGATTGAGTGTAACAAGCGACAAAACTTTGACAGAGAAATAAAACAAGCATTAAATGACATCACTAACTGGTTAGATATTAATAAACTAAAAATAAACATTTCAAAAATTAACGTCCTCCATTTCAAAACATGGCAAAGCAAGCCTATAAATATTAATGTTTCTTATAATAACAGTAATATCGAACAAGTTCATAGTGCAAGATTTTTAGGTGTAATACTAGATGAACATTTCACATGGAAGAACCATATTGAGAAAATTTGTAGTAAAATAAACCAATTTATATTCGCCTTACGAAAGGTTAAAGATATTACGTCCAGGAATACCTCTTTGATGGTTTATCACGCTTATGTCTGCTCAGTGATCCGTTACGGCATAATCATTTGGGGAAACTCTTATGAAATATCGAAAATTTTTATTGCTCAAAAAAAATGTATTCGTGCGATATTTAACATGGATTGGTCAGATTCCTGTAGGCCTATATTTAAATCGCATAATCTGTTACCGGTTCCCTGTATATATATTCTGGAAATTGCCAAATTTGTGAAAGCGAATAATGCATTATTTGAACCTAGGGATAATACAAATAAGAGGAAAGTAACTCACTTAGACTTTGAAATACCTATTCCTAAATTGGAACTTTTTAGGCAGAGCTGCGTTTACATGGCTCCCTTAATATACAACTCCCTACCTAAATCGATTACCATTCTTCCTTTTAAAAAATTTTGCATTGCATTGCGAAAGTGGTTGTTGCAGGAATGTTTTTATTCAATTGAGGAATTTTTAAAAAAGAATCCTTGTAAATTTTATAATTTCGAACGTTCATTGAGGTTTAGACATAAATGATTAGTCTTGTTGATGATTGTTGTTTAGCATTGTTTATGGTTCGTCTAGTACATTTATATTGTTGCATGCTGTGTAACGGCCAAATATGTGAAACTAAATAACTGTAACAACTTTGTATCTACCATATTTGACGCAATAAACGATTATTATTATTATTATTCAAAGTCAGACAAAAACAAACGGAAGGTCTCCACCTAGCTAGACACAAATTCCTATATGTATAAACGAGTTATTCGCAGTTTCACTCAGCTATACACATCGAGTGTTTGTTTACGAGAATGCTCTCTGATCACAAATCCCTTGTCGAATGTTGTTAGTTCGATATTTTCTTGGAAAATATTTTAGTTAGCTGCCGCTTTCGAATACATTATAGGAAAATGCATGTGGAAACTTTATAGGTCAATGGCATATCCTTTTATGTACTTATAAGTTTATAAATATTATCTAGTCAACCGCTAACTTACCTGCAAACGGTGATTAATAACTTTCAATGACGACCGGCGGTCGACTGTTTAACGAGCGATCGACAGCGTTCGACAGATACACGATATTTTCTTTCCCTTTTAATTTTTTTTTATTACTCATTTATTACGTGCAATAGAATGTTTTTTAATTTTATTAAGAAAATATGGTAGTAGTAGTTAAAGCTAAAATCTTGCCAGCGAACCACGGAAAAGGATTTGACGAGCGACGGTCACGGTAAAGTACGAAGCGCACTGAGTGAGGGAAATATATTATGAGGTGTAAAAATAACCGATCATCCATATTCTTTTAGATAGTTCAGAATCTAATAGGTAAGTTCCTAATAAAAATAAAAGTCCTAAGTCTTTACATCGACTTCAAATTGAAAGTCATTTGTAATTTAGACATAAAAAAGATAGGTACATATCAAATTGATAAACCTTTTACTTGTATAGAAATGAAATTGCTTTATAGTTTGAACAGAAACTGTTTTGTTTGCCGACAGCAAACACATTAGAAACGATTGACTGACCACTCCGCTGTTCACTCAGATTGAAGAGACTTTAGAAAACATGGAGTCGTCCATTGAGGGGTTTGGTAGAGTGGTTTTAGAAGTTGGAGATTGGATGTTGGTTACCAACCGCCAATAAGGTCACTGCCGCCGCGCCTGTGACGAAACGTAATTCGTTAGAAGTTGACCTCCCGTCTAGAATCTATTGACGAATGAATCTATCTATCTACTAGTGAATAAGTATTCAATATCAAATTCTTCTTTTATTTTTCTTCTTTTTCTCAAATCTAGTGGTAGAGTTTAAACCACGTGCACGTAGGACATAATGCTATAATCAACCATCTTCCTCACAATGTTTTCTTTCACCGTTATGAGCAAGTGGTTTATTTCATGAAATAAATATTTATAAGATAACCTTATCAAAATATTTTATATACCTAATGATGCGATTAGATTACGATTAGTTAATCTATACATATATTTACGTACGTGCCTTCTTTGAAGCTATATACCTACATACTTTTCCGTGTAACACAAACACACTTCTTTCAAATTTATTAATTCTTAATTTATTAATTAATAAAAACATAAATAAATTAAATTATTTATTAATACATTTAATAATTATAAATAATTCTTTGATAAACACACTTCACATTATTCAACTTATTTATAGAAATAAAATATTAAAAATGACAAATTAATTCATAAAGTCTTAGAAAATCTATTCATAAGTTAAATGTAAACAAGGCTTAAGTTTTCGATAATAGAAAGTGTATAATTACTTTAAAAGGAATATTAATTTTTTTTATATGTTCTTGTCGAGAACATTCTAATTAGGTGTTGAATAAAAGCTATAAAAACATTGAAATATTTTTAAAAACCATGGTTGCAAAAAATAATTGTAGGTACTTGTAGGCTTTTAAAGCTTACAGTTTACAGTTGACAGCTACATCCGTCTCAATGTTTTCTCTGAAATTAAATAACTAACTAACTAATTAATTAAATAACTTTTTAGGTAATAATGGCAACATAAAGTGCAAGAAAACCGTAAAATAGTAAGCATAGATAGTTGAATACATTTAGTCAACACTACCTTTGACCATTTTTGTATAATTAAGGCTCCGCGCAAATAGTCCACTCGCCACAGCCACTGGTTGGTTAGAGCTCCTTTCCTTACATTTCTTAGTGGGCACCACCGTGTGGTGAGGGTGGCACCCACAACTTTAGGCTGTCGCCATAAGTCCGCGAAGTCTGCGAACTGGGATACTAAATTGCTAAATTCCGAAATAAGTAATCGCTTTGTACTTTAGACCAACAAGATAGGCTTTGTAATTTTATCTTTTATAATAATATTAGCATAAAACGATTATATAATGTAAATATGTAAGTATTATTTTTTCTATGACCATCATAAAAACTATCGGTCATTGTAAACGATTAGGTGTAACTAATACGAGATTATTAGTTATAATCGTAATATGAATATTTAAGCTGTGACGTTGCGATAAAAACGAATGTAACAGGTATTCTAATAGGAAAAATAAATGACACACACACACACACATTAGGTACATACCTAGTTAAATAATATTCATGATCCACGAGACTACATCTTTGATACTTGCATCGTTTTTCGAGTGACCTTTCCTGTCTTTTTGTCTTTGTAGAACGTGGCAAAAGTAAATAAAACATGTATCTCAGCTCGTAGGCACTGTTGTTGAAAACTGGCAAAAACTTATTATAAATCCTCCTTCTGTCCGAAATCAGTCACAGCGGCGAATCTCAACGGAGATTAGCCAACTACGTAGGATATATTATAGTGCACAAGTGTGTACGCAAACATAAGTACACTCTCGATTCCCGTCACTCTCAGTGTCAGTTAGTCCGATGTGACGGAAATCAGACTCAACCGGAGAGAGATCAGACGTAGGGCCAACGCGAATGGCTTTTACGTGCTTTCCGAGACACGGATAAGTGATAATGAATTTATATAATTCGCACATAACTAAATTACTATGAGTTCTTGTAAGTGCGTAATCCAAATTGTGATTGGATCGGAACTGAGTTTGTGTTTCAAGAGTAAGGACCCTGGTTTTAGAGGAAAATATACCACTTTTCCTGCCACTTTAGAAAAGTTACCATTGAAACACAAGGAAAGATTGAGAAGGACTTATTTTATTTCTACTCAGTATTCTTATCTCACTGTATAATGTTATGGATGGTTAGGGTCAATTTTATGCTCATTAAATTTTATTATTACGTTGGGTAATAGTTTTTTGTGATAAGAACTTAGTAAACTGCTCTTACAAAATATAATTTGATATTAACCAGTAGGTACTTTACTACTTTACATGGTCCTTTTAACTTTACGCGTAGAAATTACGAGAATAGATTTTTAAGCTCCATTTGCAAATTGAAATCTGAATATTATAGTAAAAAACCGGCCAAGTGCGAGTCAGACTCGCGCACCGAGGGTTCCGTACAAACCTGTAGGTATATGCGTTGACGTAGAAGTTTGATTTTGTTACAGCTTAAAGATATTATAGACTTGAGTATTTGTTAAGAATTTCAATATAATACCACTACGCGTTCATGAGTAAAGGGGTAATAAGTTTAAAATTATTAAAAATATTTTTATTATATGATGTAACTAAAAATTTATGCTTTTCGCAATTTTTCCTTTATCTGTGTTATAAGACGTTGCTTCGTACCAAATTTCAAGATTCTGAGTTCACGGGAAGTACCCTGTAGGTTTTGATTCCCTTGCGAGTGTCGAAAATTTGCGGCATAAACGGGAGTATCTTTTGATCGCGTTGACTTAGAAGTTTGATTTTTTCACAGCTCCAAGAGACCATAGACTTGAGTATTTGATATGAATTTCAGCTTGATACCTCCACGCGTTCCTGAGAAAAAAGGTCTTGACAGACAGACAGACAGACAGACAGACAGACAGACGGACAACAAAGTGATCCTATAAGGTTCCGTTTTTACCTTTTGAGGTACGGAACCCTAAAAAGATAAAATAGTAAAAAGACCGTTGTATTACCAAGTTGTAGGTTTAGTTCAAATCTACAGTTCACATCAAAAACTTTATATTTCATCTCAAATCACGATTGAAAACAAACCGATTTTAATCCGATTATTCCCTATCTAAAGATCGATTTTCAATGCTAATTCACAACATGGATGGCACTGTACAAACATAAAATGTATTAAATTTTCAATCTTGGTTAGCCAAAAGTATATTAAGAAATTTTAATAATAATTATGGGTGTTAGAAATCATAAATTATACGTATTGTATCGTGTTTTTGCGACTTCAAATACAATATGCAACTAAATCTAGAATACTCACCATTAGGTCAAAGACCTTTCTAATCGTCGCGACACCGGAATCGAACTGCGACGCCTTTATATCATTTGGGTTAGCTACTTATAATTATGTACCTCTCTATATCTACCTCTTTTAAAAAGTTTTGCTTACATCACTAAAATTGGAGCCGTAATGTAATGTATTTCATACGGTCTTCATTGACAAATAGTAATGATATACACGACTCGTCGGGGTTGATGGGGATAGCCACCCTCTCACAGGATATCGGTGTGAAGTAACAGTATACGTACGGTCAGTGCGAACACCTGGAGGTCCAATATGCGTACCATCTCAAAGACGCGTATGTACTTAGAGAGAAAATGCTAGAGCTGGTATTAATAATAACTTGGTAGGTATAAATTGATAAGTGGCTCTAGCTACATGGCAATTAATATATCAATAATCAGCTTTTAACACGCTTCAAAAATCACGCTTCTTACATTCGATCTATTTTAACGACCTATCCTACTCGTGCTGAATTTTATTTGTTCCTATAATAAAAAAACCTTTACTGGCAATAAAGTTCCAAGAAAAATAATACACATACCTAATTGTTTTGTTTTATCACATTTAAACAATCTTGACGTTTGTTCAATTAAGCATGCCATTGATTTAATAAAAATGAGTTTTATCAAACGATTCACGCTATTTTACTTTGAAATATTAAAAATAAGTATTAAACTAGGAATGCAAATGCAGAAATACATGCCATGCATAGCACCTGCGTGTTAAATCCCAAGATATTTCCGTTATCCGTGCACTACGAGAGCACTACTTTCTACAAGATATGGCTTAAAATACGAAGCAACTGTCGTGAATCGTGACGTTACCCAACAGTTGTGTAACAACTCTATTGTGTGTGGTAACACTTATTAAATACAGTTTTTATGGTAGAATTATGTTTATTTAGATTTTAATTGTTGATGATGGCTACTGGAATCTGGAGCGTGTCAAATGTTTGTTTTTGAAGAAATGGGTATTCTGCGATGGCACCTTGGGCGTGATTACCCACGATATATTATTTTTCCGAAGCCCTCATGAATGTAGTAATAAAACAATATTAGGTACGTAATATTTTTATTTTAATGTTACCTTTAAAAAAGTTGTTGAGCTTGCACTGATGTTAAGTATAGGCACGCTACTGGATGGCAGTATGATATTTTGATAAGTTTTTTTAATTTCTGGGTAAGGGTAAAAGTTTCCGGCGTTTGATAGTTGAAAGGTAAGTAGGTACCTAAGGGCTAAAGTTGAATATTTTGATTGGCCGTGCCCGTAACTACCTATTCAGGGATAATTATTATTGTTGTTTGTTTTTGTTTTTACTGTGCTCTACGCGAAGGTCCAAGATTATTGTTTTTTATTTATTTATTTATTTGAAGGAAAACCAACAGCTAAACATACATCTTATAGTAATATAATAAAAACAGTGTTTTTAAGTAAATATCAAGACTGTATGAAGAGAACATAAAACAACTACCATATAGAAAAACACACCAATAATAACAGGGTGTTTAGTAAATAAATCAGTCATGGTTTTAGCAACGTAACCATAAACTAATACCTAGGTATATTCTTTACGACTACGACACGACCTTTTTTCAATATTTTTAAAAACGGGCACATTGCCCATGAACCTCAATATTATGTCAATCATAGACAAAAAAAAAATTCCAATCATCAAATGCAAATTTAAATAAGATGCAGCATATATTTACTATCTATCAGTCATCAAATAACATCAAAATCAAAACATCTAAAATATAAACTATTGCTCAGTGTTAATATTCAAAAACCTTCTTTTTTCCTTCGTCCTTTAGGCAAATACAAAAACCGGCTAAGGGTGTTTGATATATAAAAAAAAAATACCTAAAAACAAATACCTACCTGGAAATAAAAGTGTGTAATAATAAATAATTAAATTTAGCAAAACGAGTTGACGTTGAACCGTCAAGTGCAACCGTGTAATACTTGAAGTCAGGTGTCGTAACCCTCCGTTTGACCAACACCTCATATTTCCACTTACACACACTTTATTACAAAAGATTTTACAAAAATTACTTCGTAAACTCAAACATTTCTTTCAAACAATAACAGTTCGCGCCAAATCGAGGTTTCTACAGGTCAAAACCAACACAAAGTCAATACTAATGTTCCATTGTGCACTGGGAACGACCCCATAACTTAGGTGACACACTTAATACGACATTTCGAATATTTTATTATACATTACTCTTTTACTACAAGCTGTTATTTTACTGGTTAGAAGTTAAGAAGCAATGTATAATGTACATTTAAAGTTTGAAGGTGCTTTTGTTCTCGGTAGCTGTTGTGTGTCGAAATATGATATACGGTACTACCAATACTACTATACTTATATTATGTCCTATCACTATTGTTCCGATGTCTTGAGTAATTAGGGTTGGCATGCATAAATTATTGCGCACTATTTTTTTATTATTTCAAAGATCTGTTAATTTTATTTTTCATTCTAAAGCTCCATATTGAAAGGTATTTAATTGGCTCTGAATTCGAATCGATTGCATAATATTTTCTTAAATTAAAAAAAAAATTGCTATTTAATTACAAGCGATTTAGTTTTTGTCTATATCATAAGATTTATGAAACAAAAAATACTGTTAATTTATTCATATCAGTTAGTATTGCAACAAGTTTTTGCATGTAATACTTGCTCTGTCAATCATATGGTTTTATCTGCATTTAATAGTAGCTTAAATTTTATTGTAACATAAAAAAATAATACTTGAATTACATCATGTAAGCTTACATAAATCCAACATTTTGTAATGATTTTATTATGCTTTTACGAAAATATGTGGCTTATTTGGTTTTTATTATATAATTAGACCATAAACTGTTTAAGTAATGCGGCCGTTAATACGCCAATAAGTAATTATATTCTTGAAACTTTAACAGAATTTCAACGAAAATAAAATTATAATTACGTATATAAACATTATTATTGAAATTATGATTAATAAATAATTTTTATAATATATTTATTAATGCATGAGTGCGATATTACAAACACTTGAGTTCAAATTTTTTGTAGAAAACAAGAAACGATTACTAGCACGATTTGAACCCATGACCATCCGAATAAAGCTCTCAGTCGCTCTGCTACTATTATTCGAACCCTGCCCGTACAATAGAAAATAAAACTATGAGAGTAAATTGTATGTCATATTTAGATGACATCTATATAAAATATATTTTATATTTTTTGTAAATACTGTCTGATCATATTTAATTTCAACCAGTATAAAACTAATTTTTGATTGCATAGCTCGCTATCGCTAGTGACATCCCTAGTCAATTGTCCCACAATACCTGACGTCACTTCCTTTGAGATTTGTATCTGACGTGAACATTATCAATAGTGCGAGTATTATCTTAAGTTGTACTTATTATATGTGCTTATCCTATTAATATTATAAATGTGATATAGCTTGTGTATTGCTGTGATTGTATCTTCACCAACTTGACGGTTGATAGTCCTGTTAATACGGGCTTTCTGCCAAGAGCATCAAGCCACATGGAATCCATTATCAGCGGTAGTATTTCCGATTCGATTTGAGGACCTAATAGCAGGAGTACATAGGTATTTCATTAGTGGAAATATACCTAATACTACCTAAGCTATCTCGTGATCTGGCTGAATTCCTTGATATATTACTACTGGCTTGTTGCGAAGCATGGTCCCCATTCCAAGGGATTGCAAAAGTAGGTAAGCATGCGATCGAAGACTTACGATCAACCATACAACAATGAAAAAAAGATCCTTAATCACAGCTAATAGACAAATACTTTAATGTCTACGGACGTCTTGTAATACTTATATACAAAAGACACAGTTATGTTGACATACATATGTAAGTAAATATTGTTTGTCAATAATAATCTATGTTGTGCTAAAGAATTTATGGGAAACTAATGTTAACGTAAACTAACGTACTCGTAAGTTATTCCGCATATTTCACTTCAATCAACAGTCAATATAAGTAATACTTGGCAAATAAATTAATCAACCATAAACTATAGAAAAAATATTATTGTGATTTTTTTTACATGATGCTATAGCACATGATAACTTATTAAATATAATTATTTTATAAGAAAATTTGAAAAAACAACTGATACGGATGGGATTTTCAAATTTTCTTATTAAATAATTATAAAAGGAAAAAGTGCAAAGGATAGAAAAAGAAAAAGTGGTACGATTTGAGGGAAACCATTGCCCAGCAGTGAGACTATATTGGTTTAAAAAAAAACTACCGAACGTGACATGCTACAATTCTTCGAAATATTATCTCTATGTAACAGTCCATATCTTCTAATAAGAAACAGACTTTTCCATGTACTCAATCAAACTAAACATTCTACGCGTAACTACTTAATTTCCATGCAATTTGTATGTAGATACCATTGTGTACAAATATACAATTAGCAGATTGTGAACACGCGAAAGTTGAAGATTCCGCGATTGAGTCCGTTCAGAGAAAGCGCTTACATAGGTACGTACTTAGATAGCCCTTGTAAGCACTCGTCTTGAAACTTGTGCATGGAGCTCATAGGAGAGCCTTCGATTATCTAGGACAGCTCTTCGTTATAGGTACTATGTGAATCCGAAGAGATACGGCCTATTCGTATGTAGAAGAACTTAGATACTTTCTAAGTTAGATAAATATCTGCGTATAGGTAAAGTGAATCTACATATTAAGTGTGTATGTGAATCTGTGATTATAGACCCAAAATTATATTCTTTATAAAAATATTAATAGACCAGAAATAATCTGCTAGATATCACGTAGGCGCTATTTAAGTAGTCTGTTAGATAGCTAATAATAATAGGAATGATATAATAGTCACAAACATGGTCAGAATAATAATATTCGCCAACAACATTCATATTCAAATTAGAATTTAATTATTTTTTTTTTAGTTCTTTTTTCTTTCTTTTTCAAAGTCTTTATTTAACATCACAATTGAACAAAACAAATGCACTTAAGTTCTAAGTAACATTGCCAAACAGATATTAGGACACTTTATGAGGCTAGCTATTCACCTTTAAAAGCTTATAAACGACATATATGTATTCACAAAACAAAACTTATTACAGCATGAAATTTATACACTGGTAAGGCTACATAATAATAACAAACAACGCAAATTATTTAGACAAGTACTACATTAATGTAGTACTAGATAATTCGCTTCTTTTTACGTGGGTAAGTTTACAAATTATTTAATTGCTCGCACGGTGACCAGTAATACATACTGGCAATATACCAGCCACCGCGCGACCAGTCATTAACAAGCGGACGGAGCCTCCCTGCCGCCCGCGCACAAGAGCAACTGCGGCAAGTGCGGACGGCAGCGAGTCTCACGGGAGGTCAAGCCGCTGGTCACGTATCGGCCGGCGGGAACAATATGTAGTGATGCGGCAAGCGGTAAGTGCCGTATCTGTCGATATAATGTAATGTATCTACTGTTGAATTGCAAAGATTTGTGATTAAGGGGTTAATAGTATTCAATTTGTTTTTAGTATAAAATTTGGATGATATTTTAATTATATAATGAAATAATAAGGGAAATTTGATTTCGTTATGTAATTTAGTTAGATTAGTTTTAAATTTAGTGTTAAATGCGATTTTCATAGCTTTATTTTGGATAGCTTGTAAAAGATGATAGTTAGTGAGGCAGGTGCTGCTCCAAACAGGACAGGCATACGTTATACACGGACGGACAAGAGTGGTATAAATTCGTAATTTAGTATGGCTACTTAATTTGCTTTTACGATTAAGAATAGGGCTTAATGCACCAAGGGCTTGGGCACCCTTAACACGCAAGTCTGCTATATGTTTTGACCAATTTAATTTGTTATCCATTTTGACTCCAAGATAGCGCACACATGTTTTCCAAGGCACGGTATGCCCTGCTATTTTTAGAGTTTTGGTTGGAAGTTGTCTTGCACGAGAGAAAAATATTGCTTCCGTCTTCTCCTCATTCAGTTTTAGCTTCCATTTTATAAAATATTCATGAAGTAAATCAATCGAAAATTGAAGACGACCAATTATCAAATCTGGATCACTCGAAGAGGTAAAGGATGCTGTATCATCCGCAAAGCAAGCTAGCTTTGTACGAGGTTGTATAGGGATGTCATTTAAGTATAGAAGAAATAAATACGGACCAAGAATGGAACCCTGAGGTATTCCAGCTGGTATTTTTTGAGGCGAGGAAGTGGTTTCCCCTATGTGAACCAGAAATCTACGGTCAGCAAGGTACGACTGGATAAGTTTTAACAGGGGCATAGGCACATTCAGTGTAAATAGTTTATGAAGTAGGCCTTCATGCCACACCGTATCGAAGGCTTTTTCAATATCCAACAGGAACATTCCAGTGGATTGATTAGTATTTAGGTGATGGGATATATGAGCCGACACCCTAGCTAATTGTTGTGTTGTTGAATGAGCGGCACGAAACCCGAACTGCTCATGGATTAATCTTTGCTTGGAGGCATTCAGGAGACGGGTATAAATAACCGATTCAAATAGTTTACCAATAGAAGGAAGAAGGCTTATAGGACGGTAATTTATAGGTAAGGTACTGTCTTTTCCAGGTTTTTTAAGTGGTATAATTTTCGCAATTTTCCAAATATTTGGAAAATAACCTAGACCAAGGCAGCCATTGAAAATTTTTGTTACGTAAACTATCGCTTTTTGAGATAAATTCTTAAGAAGTAGGTTATGGATCTCATCATGACTTGCCGATTTACGGGATTTAAGCTTTAGCAGAGTTTTACGAATCTCAAATGGTCTGACCGGTTTAGTGAAGTCCGAGATTATGTATGTGTTTAAAATTGCCGTAGAATTTTGAATTTCATTTTGTAATTTAGAGTCGCATACCCAGTTTGTAGTGAGGCTCATATTGCCGCTAAAGGCATTTGCTAGTGAGTTACATTGTTCAGCGGTACTAGCCGTAAGAGACCCATCGGAAAGTTTAAGGGGAGGTATGTTGAAAGATTTAGGCTTAAGTGATTTGGTTAAACGCCAGATGTCTTGACTAGGGTTATCAACTTTTGCCAACTTGGCATTCCAAATGTTATCGTGAAATTTACGAATGTTGATATTAATAAATATTGATAAACTATTAATAATATTACGATTATGTCTCCTAAGATAACCACTAGGCAGGTTCTGCTCAGTACGACGTAGGTAATTTTTATATCGTATTAAATTTAGTATGTACTGAGGTAATTTAGTTGGTGTATCAGCCACTACAGCAGACGGTACGGAGGAGTCTCTAGCATTTATAATAGTTTCTTGAAAGTGGACAATAGCAGTATCAATTTCCTTCGCAGATTTGAATGTGTTAGATGTAAGTGTTAAGTTTTTGTTAAGAAAAGAACGATAATCACTCCAATTTGCACGGTCAAAACGAAAGTTTCTGGTTTTTGCTTTACGACACAGTGTGCCTCCGATAGTAAAAAATATAGGGTAATGATTAGAGGACAATGCTGTGATTGTTTTAACATCACTAATTCGGTTGACATTATATGACAGTACTAAATCGGGGCTTGTTGGTTTACGATTGGTACAGTAATTTACTTGAGTAGGCATGTCAGGACTGTGAATGACGAAATCAGATTCAAGCATAAGGTTAAAAACTATTCTGCCTCTCGTATTTGTGTAGCTACTGCGCCAATGCGCATGGTTAGCATTAAAGTCACCCATGATTATAACATGTGATCCTAAGCCAAATAGTAACTCAAGGTCGCTTCGTAGCATTGGTAGATTTGGAGAATGATAAATAGATAAAATTGTATGAGCAATCCCTGATACTTGGATGGATATGCCAACAACCTCTATATTTCTTGTTTTCGGAATGGTAAGTGCTACATGATCTAGGTCATTTCTGACAAGAATAGCGACTCCTTGCCCACGGCCAGTGTGATGTTTATCCTGACGATAACATGCAAATCCAGGTGTATTAAAAGTAGAATTTTGGGTTAGTCGAGTTTCACAGATGCCAATTATATCAACAGATAAAGCACTCACCGCCATGTTGAGTAGTTCATCAATTTTTGTTCGTACTCCATCGGAGTTCCAGGAAAGTAGGCGAAGTTCATTGGAATTAAACATATTTACCAAGGTGAGAAAGCACTAGCATGACTTTGTCTAACCAAGATGTGCATTTGGCAAATTGGGATTTAATATTTTTTAAAACTAATAAAATTTCAAACATCTCCTTCGTAGACTCATCATTTGGGTCATTTGTAGAGGGATCGATGGGAATCTGGTTTCTCAGTGGTGCCGTTTTGTTGGATCTTAAAGATGGCCAGGTACGGTGATTTAAAGCTGGTGTCGGATGAGTCGACTGAGGTATCAGTAATGCTGGAATCGAAGATGGTACGGGCTTGCGCTCTCTGACTTTCTTCTTCTCGATACTTTCAAGATACGTTACTCGGGCACTGCATTTCCTGTAGTTCGCCGGATGAGCTTCTTTACAATTACAGCAATGAGCAGGCTCGGTGCGGTCAGCTTTAGGACATGCAGTTGTTGCATGCAGATCCAGACACTTAACGCAGCGAGGGGGCTTGTTGCAGTTTTTGGATGCATGGCCAAATTCTTGACAGCGAAAACACTGAGTACCATGAGTTCGGTTTGGTTTAAATTTGCTGATGGTAACCACGCAACTGCAGAGGTACTTAATTTGCCGAAACTTCAGTATATCGGCCCCTACCGGTAACTGCACCAGGAAAGGCGGACAAGGGTTATCCAGTCCATTGCTAGACTTTAGGAGTTTGGCTGTAGTTCCAGTAAAACCAAGCTTCTTGAGTTCTTCTGGAAGTTCCTTTTCAACATAGGCTGGAAGTCCTCGTATTACCACTTTTGGCATTTTTTCATCCTTACGGGTGAAGGTGACAAAGGAAGCGTTTTGGAGACGGAGACCATCTTTCACAGCTTGATGAGCTTCAGCGGTGTAGCAAACAATGGCCACTCTGCCCCCAGGCTTATACTGAAGGTGGTAACGATTTGTGTATGGAACGATTTTACTTTTAATATCTTCATGGGTCCAGTTAGTCTGCACGTCCAGGATAATCGGAGGAATATGATTGGTCTTCTTAACTTTAGCCATAGCTTTTTTGAAGTAGACATCACCAGAAATTTCGTCGTCTCCATCTATTGGTAGGTCTTGAAAATTGTTGAGAGTCGGGATGTCTCGGGTGCTATTTATGTTTTTAGCGACAGCTGTCCGCTTTGGAGTACGCCAAGTATCCACATTTTCAGTTGCTGATCTTTTAGAGTTTAGACTGCTGGTTGAGTCCGATCGTTGCAGGTATCTATCCATTAGTGTCCAGAACTTTGATACCGATCATTTTATCGACAACGTTTTATCGAATCTTGGAGTCACTGTTTACAGTAGCCATATAACGAAAAAATACTTAGTACAAGCGAGCGTGCACACGAGACAAGCGCGAGACGCCGAGTGAGTTTTTTTTAGTTCAAATTAGTTCTTTCTATTCTATTCTAGAATTAAGTTTGTTGTTAAACTTCACGACTCCTAAAACAACACCTGAATAAGTATCTACTACCTCAACATAACTTAATTAAGAAGATTAATTAAAAATATGATAAAGTTATAAGTATGTTGGTTTTTGTCATATTTACGGCAAACTGAGTAATGTAATGATCGAATGTTTGGCATTCTTTATGTGTTAGTTATGTGGTTAGATTATATTGGAATATCGATGATGTCTGGTCATCCTTTGCCATAGAAATTGAGGCTCTTTCTAGTAAAAGTTCTAATAAAGCTGAGGTTCGCATTTACTTTTTCCAATCACCAAAACACGTGAAAAGCGAATGACCATTAAAGATGCATCTTTAGGTTTCCAACAATGTAATGGTTCCGTGACTGTTGGCCTAATAAGTCAAAAGTCGCAACTAACAACCCACTGACATATTGAAATCATAAGAAAAAAAACACGAAGTAAAACATAATAACTAAATCGAAAATGTTGTTTGCCTAATCTGTCATACCTTAAAAGCCTTGTTAAAGCCTACAGACTATATATTTGAGCTCCAACACCTGGTTATAATTTAACCAAACAACAAGAAAAAGACAATAAAAGAATCTCGTAACTGGAAACTATTAAAAAAAGCATAAATATCTATTACTGACCTCAAACGAAACTTCCTAAATTTCCAAACTCCACATTCTAACCTTCAAGTGAGTAAACGAACGTGATATGGGCAGACAATTCGAAGGAGAAACACTAACTCGAGCATACACACTTCCGCGTATATTCATTCCCCGCTCGCTTCCGAGCGCGCGCGTGCGAGAGAGATCGAAGTGCGCAATGAATACTGAACAGGAGGAAGTTTACAAGTTTCCTTATTACTTAGTATTTCTGTCCGAAGTCTAGGCAGCTCTAAAAGTAGGTTATAGCTAACTTAATGCGGAGAAGAATACAATCATCATGATTGATTTTATTGTGTGAGTTACTTAAGCTTCAAAAGTGGTTTCTCAACTTAATATGTGCTTTGGAATCATACTTGACTTAATAAACCAATAGGACTATTTTATAAACTACATCAATATTTTTTCTCGTATCCACCCAAACCGGACAAAATCAGTGGAACACCTCAATATTTCTGTGCAGGAATTGAAATGGCTACACCTTAGCGTAGAGGGCATTGTGACCAAAGTGCCAATCATGCTGTTAATAGAACGTAAAAAGTATAGAAGAAGCTGAAAATATCTGGGAGCTACTCTTTATACTACGAATCATTATACGCATACGAACTCATTAACAACGCGCTTATTGTTTCCTGGCTGATTTAAGAATTAAACTTTTGCATAACAAAAATATAATTGGGATTTGGTCCGTAGTTCAAGAGTAACCTCCCAAATGTGTAAACCTATTTTACAAAGCTTCTAAAATTTAAGATTTACTTTAATCAACGTTTACTTTGCTAATCTGTCAGTTTTTTTTTATGTAACGGTAAATCGAACACTAATATTTCGGACTACATTCAAGGTTGCATTTTGTAGAACCTGCTTCTGTTCAGACTAGTTCCTATTAGCTAGATAGTCTAGTTCACTGTTTAGTCGTATATACAAAACTGTTTCTTTAAAAAAAAATTAAAAAAAGAAACACCGGTTTTTTGTTTTGCATCTGTAAAGCAAGGTCAGTCTGATAAATAAATCCGATTTTTAAATATTTTCATGCAATCGAACTGGGGGCTTATTCTTGTGTGACGAACCAAATTCCAATCTAAGTCAACTTAACTGAAATGTTTGGTGCAAAAGCGCGTGTTGTAGAAAAATTGATATCGCTTTGAGTTGGTTTATAATTGAGAACAGGCTTTCCAAGGATTTCTTTTTTAAATTTTCTGTCAGACAATTTCAAAATTCCTTAAATAATCTGTCAGATAGTCAGCTAGATTTTAAAATTCTAATAAGAATTTAAAATAATAAAGTTATAGAGGCTCTATAATAATTTTGTTTTAAATACAAAGAAGTACTCAAGTCAATTAGGTAATTAGGAACTTTTTCATCGAGTTACATAGTGTTAATATTGAAATACGTCAGAATATTGTGTTTAGCACCATAACAAGCACTCGCTAGATTTTTATCTTTTCAACCATTGTATTAATACAATGGTTTCTTAAAATCAGACGTCATAGTACTCAATTATTTATGGTTACATTTTAGTTTATTTCCAATACTTCTGTATTGTGTTCCAATATTTTGTTCATTGTCATAGCTTTTACGTATACACAGAAAACTATTAGGTTGGCAAGGTCGATTAGATAAGGTTGGGATTTTTTCAAGACGTCATCAATACAACTTTATTTTACTATATTTTCTGAAAAGGTATAACTGAAAACTATACAAAACTAAAAGATTTTTCACAATCACAGGCAATCTTCTACAAAAAACTTTATCCTTAACTTGCGGCCCTGTCAACCTAACGTATTATATGACATATAATATTGTATGGCTTTGCTGTACAATAAGTCTGAATAAATTATTTTTTATTTACAGGTTAGGTATTGATAAATATTATATGTCCTGTCTCGGTCAAAATATCAATAACTTCATTTGTTTTAAAAAAAATAATGTTGTATTTCGAAAAACAATAACAAACTCGAACCTAAATAAAAAACTAATACTTAATCAATTCAAAACCAAAATTATTTTAATAACAAAACAATCAAGGGCACAAAAGATGTCTGTCGATAAAATCTTTAGCCGATATATTTATCGATGCGTATGCGATTATAATAATTATTGCAACGGATAGAACTAACATTTGTTATTGTTGGCAAAAACAAAACAGAGAGAAAAACATGATAACATTCCCACCAAATGAGAGTACATTACTCTGCGTAGTATCAGGGACCAGAGTGAGCGCACAATAGTGGCGCGCATTGGGAGAGGCCTATGTTCAGCTGTGGACTAACCCAGGCTGATGATGGTGATGATAATGACATAGAATTAGGGAACTGAAGCTAATTAGTAGTAGCTTCTTCTCCTACTGCCGCTAATAAAGAAGGACTACTTAAGTTTAGGTACTAAGCTTATAAATACTTATTGAATTGATCCTAAAATATTTATTTTTTTATTTCTTTGTTCACAGGTAAGCAAGGCAAGTTCATCCACCATCATTTATTCATAATTTTTAAGGTAACTTAGTTTTTAGAATTCCCCTACTAAGATAACTTTGCAAAAAAGCCTCACGAGATTTCTATCGGTGAAAATAATGACGTAAAGGATCTTTTGATGACTTGACTAATTAATGAAAAAGATATTAACGGGAATACAGATGAAAAATACTTAATAACTCTTACTCCTCAGGGAGTACGGGATTCCAGTACCTACTGCATTCTTCTTCTATGTTTTGCCTTTTTTTGACTTTATGCCAGTGTCCAATATTGTCGTATTGGCGGTATTAGTACAAACCGTCGAATTTTTTTGTTGGAGTTATTAGAAAACTAAAGGAACGAATACAAAACGTTAGTTAAATAAATAGAATAGTACACAGCTGGTACTATTATTAAGTGGATTACGTGGTAACAAAATCTTGAACTAGACATATACAAATAAATAAGAAACATCGTTTTAGTGTAAGAGCCATGCTGGTTTCAGCACGATTAAAAATATGACCGTGTAGTCTTCTCATAAAATATCGGCGTGAAATACTAGATAGTATTCGTACTTGTCAGGGAAGAGAACTGGAGGCCCAAGGCCGAGAACGCATCTGCAATGCTTCTGGTGTCGCGGGTGTCTGACGGCGGTGATTATCTACCATCAAATGACCCCTTCATTTGCCCCGTTTTTCCATAAAAAAGAACAAGATTGATGGAAATACCACCGATAATTATAAATCACAACGAAGACACCCAAATTAGTGAAAAAAAATATCCAATCATTTAAACCTGTTATTATATCAATTTGCACTTCGAGTTAAAAAAGCACCTATTACATGGATTAACTAATAATGTTACAAATTAAAAACAAGATTGATTTAATGAAAAAGTGTTGAATTCGATTGGATTTATTCTATGATCGTTCTATCTAGGCATAAAACCAGCTACTAGGATGTCACCCATAAATTTAACTTATAGTGAAAATCCCTTTGAATTGTACTAGATATACGAGTAATTCTAGAACCAAGAAATATAATCACAAAACAAGGTTCAATGAACGTAGAGATGATAGTGAAAGTTGCGCCGGCGCATTTGACAAGTTCACTTACCTGCTAGCCATCGATCTTAGTGTTGGCATGTCGGGTGATGGGTGCGCAAAACCAAGCAATTATATTAATTAAAATTAATATTATAATTATATTATCATAATTAAATAACTTTTTTTTTTCTTGACTTAACATTACCATACTATAGGTTAGAATAACTAAGAGTCACGAATACAAAGCTTAAACAAATTAACCTAATTGAATTGAAACTAACGTACGGAAAAAATAATAACAAATTTGATAAGAAACTACATTCATTCATCATTCATCTGATATTTGGTACAGTGGGAAAATCATTTTACAAAGCGGGAGCAGCTGAGTCATCGGATTACGGTGAATATGAGTAAGTACTCAACGGCTAGTGTAATTTAATAGAAGTCTGGTTCAAATCAAACGTTAGGCGATAATAGTATATTGTTCTTTGCTGGTAAAGTTTGGTTAAATAATTAGGCTTTTATATTAGCTATTATTATTAAGCTATTATTGAATTTACAAAGAGAGAAAGCAGTGAAATGACGGCAAATAGAGATGAATGGAAGAAGGAAACCTATTGCGCCGACTCTAAATAAAAATCGGACAAGGGCAGGAAGATTCAGAGGAAACTCAGAGAAGCGTTATAATATTATTAAAATAAATTTTAGTATCGGTCCAGTAGATTAAAAAATACTTCCTGCAGAAGTAAATAAAACCAATGTTATTTTTTCAAGATTTAACAGAAAGAAGCTTACCTTTGAAGAAGCTTTTAGACTCTCATTAAAAACTCTTTGCCTTGATGCTCTTAAAAACGTTCTCGTAACGTCAACCACTAATGTAAAAGTACCATATTTTCATAAAATATTATTATTTTCGTAAAAATACTACGACATGACATGCTTCTTGTTGTGTATAAATTCCGTGAACAATGTTTACGCCATATTTTGGACGTGTACCTATTATAATACAAAATACATAATATAAATACGTATTCATCATTTGCGTACCTTAACAATACGTAGATACGTAGAATTATGTAAATCGCAAATTATGTTCATGTTTACGCCATTACCAGAGATACTCGTGAAATATCATAGAAACAGTAAGGGTACCGACAGATTTACAAGAAACTTTTAAGAGTAACAGCAGTACGACTGTTGACTGTAAAGTCAAAGGGTTTAAATCCAAGCCAGTACTACAAGTTACTACTTCCTACTAAAATTAAAAATGTGGAAGTTTGTGATGATGAATGGATAGATGGATGTTTGTTACTCTCTCACGCGAAATCTTGAAAAAAACTTGAACGGATTTTAGATTAGATAAAATTTTACCGTAATGTAGCTTAGATATCAGAATAACTCATAGGCTTCAATTTATCAATAACTCAATAATTCACCAACATATCTCGCAGTCAAAGACGCGGGCAGAAGCTAGTAACTATTAAGGAAAACAAACAGTCTGCCATTTGTATCCATCCGATACCTCACACGTGTGGCTACGTATCCTCCACCGCAATATCTCCGGCCATGGTTACACAACCGACCGGTACTCGTGTGACGTAATGCACAGCTTGCTTGCAGGCTATTTTTTTTCATCGTAATTTATTAGTAGACGTAGACTAGAAATTACAGTAGATAAAGTCTTGTAAATATAGGCAAACCGCAGTGTTGTTTCCTTATCTGAAACTGCGAACAATAATAATAATATTAAAAAAAACTAATCTATTCACTGCAATTTCAAAGCTGCTACATTATTATATTCGTCTTTCCTCAACTAAAGAATGAGGTATGTCGCATTGTATCTACAGTGTGGGCATATTTATTGCAGAAATAAATATATTTAATCAATCCATATTGTGTGTGTCTCTCTCTATTTTTGATGCTAGCATAGGAATATTAGAAACTTTGAAAATATTATTTTGTAATATTTGGAGTTGACATTGTATAGTCCTAGAATTAGTTTGAGTGCAATGTGCAATTAAGTTTTATCTAGCTTTTCAATGTGTTCAGATAAATCTTGTGACAGCCCAAAGAAATAATACCTACGCAATGCAGGCAGTCGATTCTGCAACAAAACTTAAAGAATTGTCGCAATAAACTCCATTTGCGTCAGTTATGTTCCAACGCTCCTTTTTCGAATATTTTAACACGCAGCTTATTCTGCAATGTTCTGTAACCAGCCAGTCAGTTAATATTATGAGGTGTTACCTTTTTTAGACTCAAGTATATTTATTTAGTTATGAAAATAATTTAATTTAAAAATAATCTATCTATTTGCTAACTATACGAATACCGTTAATTTTATTAAGATGTTATTACAGACTGTATTTGCTCTTCGTAAAGGACAGAGACCGGTATATCACGTCTTACCAAAAATTACAGTATTCGCGTTTGCAATCTCGTACTAGAGATACTGATGAATATTTTGGCGCCCACATATTTAAATAGTAGCAATTATTCATAATCGTTAGCAAGTGGGCGATCGAAAACAAAAACTAACTTCTTTAGTATAATCATGCAAATTCCAATCAATATTTATTACCAATTAAATTTAATCTAGATACGGTAGAGTGTTAAGCCAAGTTCGCACGTAGACAATTCTGCGAACAAAAACTATTTTGACCGCATCATAACTCAAAAACTACTTGACCTACACACTTGTAATTTTGCATAGTAATTAAATTGTCTAGCATCTATGATTTCATAAATTATTTTGTAGTATAAACATGTACTTATATACATATAGTATTAATTAACTTGTTATATTTCTTGTCAAACATTTTTAAATAATAATTGTCATATAATTTGAGTAGCCAAGCACACAACATAACATATTTTTCTTTAAAACAATTGAGGAACATTATACAGTTGTTGAACTGCATAAGCAAAGTACCTATTTAGATCTTAACTCTTTTATCGGCAAAGACTTGGCTCTTTTTTCACATTCATGTTTTTCTTGAGATATTTTCCCATAGCGCTTAACTTTGATAAATTTAATTAATTTTATAGATCAACAATTAATCACCACTAATTGGCCAAAGCTGTCGATCTACATAAGTAATATTGCCATGTTATGTGGTTGTCGTAATCGCGTCTAATATGTAGATCTAAATGAAAACCTCAAGTCTTGAATAGTTTAAATGTAGATTAATAAATCCTCTAAATCCTCTAAATCGGATCGTACACGGTCTGATTTGTAATAATTACACTTAAAGGTCACCATCTAAATGATCAACGTAAGCAAAGTTCATGAGTGGTATTAACATTGTGTGTTATGGGTTTAAACTTTCTTCCGACGCGGACGTTTAAATTACAAATTAACGTAATTAACATGAATGGACTCAACCTTCGGAAAAGTTTAAACTCACGCACTCTCGCGTTTAATTAACAAGAATTGGAATGTTTTTTGATGTTAAAATGTTTTATAGCTATAATAAATACAAAAATATATGTGGTCACGTCCATTCACACATTAGAATAAATAATTCTCTTCGACGATTAAACAAAGGAAGTTCGCCCTTTATTAACAATTGTTTTTTTGTTACAGTAAAAAATTAAACATAAACAGGTTTTTTAAGCTGCCTTCTGGAAACTTCTGGTTTTTTTACGTTACGTTTTACGTGAACTATTCGTAATCCCACTGTAGGTAAAATAAAGAAGCAAATGTTTTAAACAATTTCGTCGGTAATAGGAGAGAAGTTCTTATTAAATAATTATATTTAATAAGCTAACATGTGCTAAAACATGTCAAAAATTCACAAAAAAATATTAAGGAATTGGGCATCTCGTGTACTCACTAATCGTACGAATCACGATAGTGCGAATACTGTTATTTTACGCCGATATCGATTCCGTAAGGGTGATACTACCCGGTCAAACAGGCCTATTTGTGCTGAAGTCAACAATATTACCTACAATTATAAAACTAGCGCTTCACCCTTGGTTTTATCTGCGTGGATTTTTCATTCTATTTACCGCTTAGAAGTTAAATATCCGAAAACTCTTCTGTAGTGCATCTCTAGGGTACTCAAGAAATATTTCCTACAATTTTCAAGACTCTAGGACCAATAGTTTAGTCTGTATGTCTGTCACAGTACTGTTTTACATAAGTATAGATAAGCACCTCTGTTTACCCTTTCAAAAATAGGCGTGACATTATTGTTATCTAACAACTTTAATATTATTAGAGATTCGTGAATATTATTTATGTAAACGCGAATTCGGGTGCTGCCATTTTACATGTAAGTTTTAATTTTATTATTATGTTCACACTTCGAATAGACGCAATTATTAGAAATAGATTTTACTTCGTAGAAGCTAATCATATTATGTGACATAAAATACAAATATCTAAAGAGGATACAGTAGTTTGTAAGATTGATATCCTAAAAAGGCTTTGCTTTTTAAATAAATTGATATAATGTGCTTATGGCAGATTTACCCTAGTAAGGAGAATCTAAGGAGGTTGAAGATATACCTACGATACCACAGATAATATATAATACTGGTACCTTATCAAAGGGTAGAGAATAGCACCGAACTGCCTAAGCGAACTACCAGGCTGTAAGGAACAGATAAGATTAGAAATTTATTAAATCCTAGATTATTAGCTCAGTTAGCTAGCGTCTTGTATACATGATTGACTTCGTTATATTGCAACTGTACATGCAACGGACGGTTGAGTCATCGCTGCGCGCATTTCTCTAGAGTTCCACTTTTAATTTCCGCACGCCATACACTTCACAAGTAAAGACATAAATTTATTAATTCGTATAACATTTGGCGATATAAAAATAAGACTCTATCTATAATCAAAAAATGTATTTCTGCATGGGTAAGGTTTGTGGTATGTTGGTAGGTATATGTGGACGCAATATTTGCGATATATTTTAAGATCCGTTTAGTTCTACTTGAATGACCTAAGAATAAAAATATCATTATTCCACATAGTTACCTACTTGCCGTCATCATTCTCGCTGACTCGGACAGGGTTAGTTACTGCTTTGGATATAATTTTTTTGACATACGCCGTTGTTAGGCTCTTAAATTGTACTGATACGACTAACTTAAACAATTTTATAAAAATAATATTTTTGGATCCTGTGAAAAATAATGAAGTGGACATAAAAATAAGATCGCTTTATAGCACAAAATATATGTGACAGTTGAACGCGTAATAATTAAAATATGTAAAAAATTGCCACATTATAATAATCTGTCGGCGGATGTTACAGAAACTTTAAACAATTTACAAACAATCGCGATTAGGACGCGATGCTCGCAAATCGCTGGAAGTATGTGTTTACGCACGCAACGCGTCCGCGACAGTTGGACGGACTTAGACTACAAAAAGGATGGATGGTTCAAGAATAGAAGTGATAAACTTCTCATCTTTGTGAAGAAGGGATAGGGATAGGATGATGATGATGATGTCCTCCTTGACGCATCCGTCAACGGCAAATTATGTCAACTCTGGATATGTGAGCTGCTCAGATGACTAGTAAAAGCAAAATTTGTTTGGAATATTCTGTTAAATGGCGTACAGTATAGTTGTCCAGAATAATTATATGTATAAGTATAAGGTACGAGTATAAGTGGGCGTGGGACGGGTTATGTATCTAAACTTTGAGCCTAATATTCAAGCTTTATTTAATGGTGTTGCCACACTGCAATTATACAATATTGTTAAACATTTGTTAGTTAACATTTTGTTCCATTTATTTATTTATTTTCTTACTATTATATTTTTTAAATATACATAAATACATATAAAAAGAAAAAAATAACACATTTTGTTTATTATTAGTATCTTCTTCCATTACAACCATCAGTTCGATCTACATTCTGATAAGACTAGTTATCAGAATTGAGATCGAACTGATGGCCGTAAAGTTTTCATTGTCGTGGATACGTTGAATGTAACGAATCGTAACAAAATAACATTTACTAATAAAAATGTTATAGTGTTAAAAATGTTCAATAATCATTTCAATCTTTTAAACATAACTGCAGTGTGGCAGCATCATACCGTCATTAGTCTCTAAAAGATTTTTGAATTATATTTTTTTTTCTCAACTATCCGGTATGTGACATAAGATTGGGACGTCTTTTTACAGTCGCGCGTCGAAATAATACTGTAATTTTATGAAAGTAGGAACAGTCTACTACAGACCATGAATCTAACTAATCAGAACCTAACCACTTGATTTAAAAAAATAAATATCTTCAAAGTAATAGATCATTTAATAAGTAGGTATAATCAAAAGTAACTGGCTACGCGAGTCAGTTTACGACCTTGTTTTATGGGGTCGATTCAATCTCATGGTTTATGAGTTGTTTGCTCGCGACAGTTATAGGTGATGGCGCCCATCTTCAGGCTTTAGTGTCTACATGGAATTTACCTTTCAATGAAACGCATGGGATTTTACTGTTAAAAAAGTCTTGGTTCAGTAGAGCATACTGGTATACATCGTCATAGGACCTCGTATGGTGATGATCTAGCCAGGAGGTGTATGGTGGCAATCCTCAATGGCTACCTCTAAACCCTGTTTCAGCTCGTCTGATTTGTTTCGGCGAGTCCCATATCTCGTGAGAGCATAAATAAAGTAAAGTCACATAATATATTTCCATATATCCTGTTCACTTTGAACATCATAAATATTGTAATTTCAAGAGACAGGCTCTTATTTTTTTTATTCAAATAATTCCAATACCACCCTTCGGCATCATTGGTTATATCAATATCATATTTCTACATATTTATTGCTTTATTATTGCTTTTCAAGGCTCATAAGTTCAATGCCCGTGGTATTCGCAAAAACAGTTTTCGTAATAGAGAAAGAGACATTTTTAATAACTGTAACTGTGTATAATCTCCTTGCAATAGAGGAGTGACCCTGACAGTAACTATTTTCCGGACACGGTTTAAAATACAATAGTTTCCGGTTTTTGGAACCGTCTGATCATCGTATCCGTGATTTTAGCTTACAACTTATTGGTGAGTACTTTGTCGTCTTCTGTCTTTGAGAAGTGATATCAGCTCGCCTGTGGACACCGAGTCGATCTGCCTTCGGTTCGGTACGATCCGGATTTGAATTGGGTTAAAATTTTGCTTGACAGTTTAGCGTTACGACCATTAAATCATTGTCAAGACAAAAGTTGATAGCTTTAGACCCAAGCTTGAACCACAGATTTTCCGAAATCATGTTCGAATTACAAATATGCCAAAAGGAAACTTATTAAAAACCTGAGAAATATTTTTGATGGTGTTTAAATCCAGAGGCTTACAAGCAGTTTGAACTCTAATAACAGGTTAATCATCAACCACACGATAAGAAAAAGAAAATATATTTAGGCTGCGCTCTATAAACAGTAAATGCCTTAGTTTTCCGGGTCCTGGTATAAACTCGCCGTTACATATACCTATTAAGCCACTCGGGCAACTTCCAGATGTCGAGATAAAACATAATATTGTGTCAGCTATTTCCCAAACGTAAGTGAAACAATAGAGAAAATACCATAAATCTGCCATTATGCGCCTTTTTATCCGTTTTCCTCTTATTCAATAAGATTTCTACGTTGCATGAGAATGTCGCTGTTGAATGGATACAGATTCAATAGGCTGTGTTAAAAACATGTTTTACTAGCCCACTGGGTAAACACATATAAATTCCAAATCAAGACTTACAAATTAGTTGTTTCAGAATAGTTTTTGTGAATCAAACGAATCCTACTTCCTGCTAATAATAAAATATAAAATAAATAACTGAACGGATTTTGATAACTACAGTAATACTTATAGCTTATACATCAGACAGAATAGCACAAAATCTACAAGCCGCGGGTGGATGCTAGTATTTTAGGTTGAAATCAGAGTTGCCCGACTAATTCCAAACTCAAAATAAGTTTACAAGAGCGTGCTCACGCGGCGATGTCATGACCCTCATCCTTGCTGGACCCTGATGGTTTGGTAACTCAATCAACTCCGTTTGAGTTCGGGTTCGAATTCAACCCGTTAATTGGCATCACAGGCGTTACGAGCGCTGGTTAGTTTTTTTTCACAAAGTATTTGTTATCGTCTTTTTTTAAATTCCCACTTGCCCTCTTAAACTCAAACTGTGATCTTATCTAACAATTTAAAGTTTCCACCCCATCCCCAAGGCACCGGTACGTGACGCTCGCATCATGAAGAGCTCTAGCTAACTTATAAGGATCATAGTTTTTAATTACTGTTGTAATTAATTTCCTCTTGGTTGAATCACGAAATCTGTCTGAGTACTGGAATATTATGAAGAATTTAAAATCGGGTGCCTCTTAAAATGTACATATTTAAAATATTTTGATACCTACAAAATTAATAGTCAAGCAATCTTTAATATATCTGGTACCAAATAATTGATAACATCAGATTCACACAGACTTACCACAAAAAAAAGGTAAAATTAAAAAAATATTTGATTTACTCAAATACTATAACAGTTGTTAAAACATTAAAAAGCTTTGAACATAAAAACAGCTGTTACATCATCAAAAACTGGACTCCATGTCACGGAGACCACCTTAATAAATGTATCTCATTCACACAATCTCAGTGGTTCACCTCGGAACGTTTCGATCGACAGATCATTATAATAACAGATCATGTGCACACAGATTACAATGCGCAAGTGGGCGAATATACCTTGTTCTACACTCTGATTAGATTTTATCAGCGAATGTAAATTATTAGGAAACGTATGCAATATTCCAAACATGTTCCTGAACCAATGTAGGACTGATAGGTCCAAAATTATTATCTTCGTCAACGCTGTCGTTGTATGCATCTATAATAATTTCCTTATAGATCATCTCAAAAACCTGACAATCCAGTTTAAGGTTGAAGATCTTATCAAACTCGTGAGGCTGGTCAATAAAACCTGTTACCTATATTAGCATATTCCTCATACGTCTAATTTCCTGCGCTGCATAATTGTTGTTAAAATCCAGTTCTGATTTGATTTTTGTTGTTACAGGTGAGAACTGCGTCGAGAAGCCACTGGCGACACTATGGCGGAACTATCAGCAATCAACGAAGCCTGATGTGGTGATGAAATTGTCTGTTACCAACTCTGGCCTCAAAGGGTTCACCAAAGAGCACGGGCTTACTGAGTATTGGTCCCACCGTATCACCTATTGCGCCAGCCCACCACACTACCCTAAGCTCTTTTGCTGGGTGTACCGCCATGAGGGCAAGAAACTCAAACATGAGCTCCGCTGCCACGCCGTCCTTTGCACCAAAGAATCAATATCAAAGAAGATTACAGAGGAACTCCAAGTTAAACTAAAGCAGGCTTTAGTCGAATTCAAAAAGGACAGAATCTCAAAACAAAATGCTCGACTCAGTCTCGCTAACAGCGTTTATGAGAACCCCAGCATGCCTCGCAGGAAGATCCTACTTAGTGTTGGATCTATGAACTACAGGCCGCCTCTAGAAAGGTCTAAATCTGCTCCTAAATTAGGAGCTATCGAAGAAATGTGCTCGGAAGAAGATGAGGAGGAGGCGGAGATGAACGCTAAACAGAACTGCGAGCCTTGGTCACGAACGTCTTTGACGATGGACAACTTGTGCTCCTCGCAAACGCTCGATAGACGACGGCCCGATATAAAGTCCCCACGGAAGACCTCATGTCCCGAGGGAGTTATGAATAGAACACTATCAGATTCTGGCAGCGAAACCGTCACCGTCTCCGACGAATTCCTGGAAATGTTGGTGAAAGAGAGCCAAAAGAACGAACTTATAGATGATACTAGTCATAGCCACGGAGAGAAGGAATCAAGATTGCTGGAAGCGATTGCCGAATCGAACGAACTGAGTGAAAACGCGGTGGCTGAGAGGGATTGTAAGGCGCTGATGCAAAGTAACTACCTCGTCACGGATAGCGACGACGGATCTGTTTCTTCGGGCTGCGAGACCGCCAGCACGGTCACTGACCCTGAGCCGTCATCCCTGCCATCGTTCCCTCAGGAAGACCAAAAGGAAAATGCTGACTCAAATGTCTCTTACATGGATCAGAGCTACGACCATAATGACATTAGAAATAGCAATAGAAGCTACAATTCTATTCACACTATGAACGGATCTGATTCTAATGTAATTGAGGAAGTA
The DNA here is from genome assembly GCA_936450705.2 of Protodeltote pygarga. Taxonomy (NCBI): domain Eukaryota; kingdom Metazoa; phylum Arthropoda; class Insecta; order Lepidoptera; family Noctuidae; genus Protodeltote; species Protodeltote pygarga. The sequence goes on along the minus strand of OW388253.2, from coordinate 16,374,583 downwards.
AACCACATCCCAATTGGTGAAAAGAATACCTTTAGACGAAGGTCTACCTACCCTCCCTTGCGTGCGGATGCTAATATTCTGACGGACTTCGAAGGGAAATTCGAATCTCTCATTGATAACTTGACGGATGTCGACAGCTTAAATTCAAGCACGGAAACTGAAGTCTTTAAGAATACTGGGGATAATGACAGCGCTTGCAGCGACGAGTCCGGATACTCTGAACTTTTGACGGATGGGAAAGAAAGTATCATCGGTAACACTATTATGGTCTAAGTTTCTTAAACTTTAGTCGCCCCCTCTTGAGTGTTAGTTTTCATAGAAAGTGTCCCAAGGACAAGTAACGCTCCCCTGATCTCTAGCGGGGCGGCAGCCATGCAAATTTTGTCGTGTATTTGAAAGTAGTTTTAGAATTTAATTGGTCTGGCAACATCAATGCACGTAGTTAAATATTGTGAATCCTTTATTAGAGTATAAATTAAATATATAATATTTAGAGGTACTTTTCGGGTTTTAGCGACGAATTTTAAATATATATAGAGAAACCAGTTGTTGTAGCTGGTTGTACCTATCTGTCGTGTGCTCAAACTGCACCAGCGTCATTGTAAATACAGGGTACAGCAGTACTTCATCCAGTTGTCGTATTACTATGTTTAAATGTTTGTATATATTGTAATTTAAGTTCACGTATTAGATGAAATTTGTTAGAGATTTTTATTTGTAAAAGATTTATTGTAGATATACATACCTACGTACTTTATGTGGATGCATACATTTGTTTTGTTTTTGTCTATATTTATTGTAATAATAAGTGTACACGAGGTGGTTAGTGGGCGGTAGTTTGTGGGTGCTATTATATTGAATACTAAATGTTTTGGCACTTGGATCTGAGTGGGGTTCTAGGACAAATAACTGCATAGTACTATTGTGCTTACAATGTGTTCGAACGTTGCCCCTCGTAAACTGCCGCTTATCTATTCGCCTCTTCCAATAGTTTCTGTGGAATGGCTTCAAGCGGCACAATGAAATAACTCATTAACGGAATAGAATCCGTAAATTAATGCCAGAATATTTACGACTTTTCAAAATTTTAAATAAGTGTCTAATTTTCCCTTTTCTGTCATTCATTGTGTCCGCTGGAGGTCATCATTAAAGCCCTGTTAACTGCAGGGCTGTACGTACTTACGCATTCCATTTGCACGTATGTAACTTCACGTATCGGGTCATTTGTCATCCTAATCATATTTGTAGAGGAGAATATTTTTTTGATGAAAAATAAATAAATGATAAATAAATATTTGCTTTTTTTATTGTCTTATTGGGGTGGATGGGGTGGATTGTTGAGAAAGGTTGAGAATATTATGTAGTATAGGTTCGATTCCTATCTGACTCCTATCGATAAGACCGTCGCTCGCTGTCATTTTTATGAAAATGAATTAATTGTAAAAAGTCACCAACCACCTAGCCTTATTATTTTCTAAAACTTTGTTAGGGGCAACTTCCGAGCAAGTATTCCAGATTCCATACGCATCGTATCGTAAATTAGTATTACCACATGATGTGGTAACCTTGTGGTAACATGGTCCACTGCTTGGTCCATACTAGTCCACGTGCCTTATAAAGCCCGGAGAAGCTGGTAGTAAAATACGAAGAAATGATCGCGGCAACCACCGCGGTACCATAACGGATAGCGCCAGGAGCTAAAGAGAGCAAAAACTACTTGATGAGAAGGAGCTGATCAGATATTGGCGCCAATTCTCTTGCACACGCTCTAGACTAATTTAAACCCACTATCTCTCTTTCTAATTGAGATCATTACAAAAGGATAGTAGATTTTTAGAACTGTCAAACTAGTCCATTTGAGTGATATCAACGAGAATTTAGTCGACATGTCATGGAGGTCTCGTCTATTTTTACGTCAATTGCAAGGACGTAGAGTAATTTGACAGCTCTAATTTTTCCATGATGTTTATTAGAAAGAGATATAGTTAGACTAAAATTAGTTTAGCGGGTTGTACAGTCAACCGCATGACAGTAGTGACACTGAACTACAAAAATAGCCTTTACTGCTACGTAATAAGGGTGCTGTCAATGTCAAATTGTTACCACTGATGTGCGGTTGACTGTACAAGAGAATCAGCACCAATAGCAGGTAATTATATCGGTAATATCCGACGGGCATAGAAATCGTCCGTGGCTAATTATTTGAAGTACTAATTATTAATTTATCTTAGAAATCTAAGGTAAATAATGAAGTAAATTATTTTTCTTTAATTGTCGGTTTTGATAATAAATATACATTATTACGTGCCTGTACTTCCTCGAAGGATCAGGGGGGGTTAGCCAAGTTGACTATCTACAATCGCTAACGAAAAGAAAACGAAAGAAATGTATAGGATGACATTACCTTCGATTGATATGTCACGTGACAGGTAATGTCATCCTATACATTTCTTTCGTTTTCTATAGCGTTATCGATTGTAGATAGTCAACTTGGCTAAGCCGCCTGTTCTGTTGATATGATTGGCGGTTTAGTGATTCGCCTTTTAGCTTGGTATCGTGGGTTCGATTCCACACAAATATTAGATTCGAATATTTGTTTGAGCTACAGATATTTCTGTTTGTAACTGCACCCTAGATATAGGAGAAAATCCTTATATTTGCTACGTTTAAATTATATAGTTACAATACTCAATCAATGTCATAATTCATAATTTTTATTTCCGTATGGGTCTAGCGGAACTGTCTATTTAGATTGATTACGATCAGGGAAAAGCCGATGGAGACTGGCCATGGAGAGTTATAAAGACAATCATACTAAGATTTTAATATCATCTTAGATTATAATCACTTTGATGGTCCAAATGTCGTAATCGAAGGAAAATGAAAATAATTTTGTTCTAAGTTGGTAATATATTTTTTAAGGGTGAGGAAATTTTGAAAGACTAGCTTTGTCCCCGTGGTTCTAATTAAACCGATCGCCCGAATCGATCGATCGAACCAATTTATCCTGTAGAATATCGATGGTGGAAATCTCAACTGACGTAAAGACCATTAACATATTTTGTACTTTACGTAAATTAAGATTTCCCATAAAGGGGTCAATATTATAAACAAAATATTGTTCAGATAAACGACTCAATAACACATCGGTCAACTCAGGAATTGAACCCAGGACAAAAAAAAAAATGAAAAATATCCAAAACTGTAAAACCCCTTTCCTGTTTTGAGTCAACCTCTACGAAGAACCCCTGCAACTGACACACCGTATGTTACAACACGCTGTCACGGAAGCGTATCGGACACCTGCGCGTGCGCGACACTCGTAACTATAACGGATAACCCCAAATATTAAACAATGTTAATAGCTTAGTGATGTGATGACCGTTGGGCTTCCAACATAGAGAAGAATATCTTGTTAGCCTGACACCCTTAGAACTGGCGACTAAAGTGACTGTAATCATAATTTTATAAGAATTATTAACTAAAAGTTTTTTTTTTAAACCCTTTAAACAACACAACCTTGAAATAACACAAAAGCCTTCGTTTTGGAGTCATAATTCAAGTATCTACTACTTGCCACAAACTACCTAAATTTGTAGGTATAACTAAAAAACAAACACATGAAACAAAGATACCATAAGTACCATCTGACCCTGTATTCTTTGACAAATCGAAGCTGATGCATAATAAAGGGGCTCCTTATTAGCGTGACAAGGATTCAGGTCAAACAGGGTCACACGAGAAATTGGGACGATCGATGCTTTAAAATGGTAAGTAATTGAATAGGGAATTAAACCAATCGATATTTATGAGTTTTAATTCTACGGCAATCATTTTTTTTTTCGAGTTTTTCCGGATGAATGCATAATGAGGTAGGTACTTAGAAGAAATAGGCCAAGTACTCATTTGATACTCTGATATTTGATATTCAGCATTTTTTAAATTACCTTCTCGTACGAGTAGTGATAGCTCAGCAGTATGACTGTTGGCTAATGGCTTGCTTTTGAAGTCGCAGGTTCGAACCCGAGATTTTTCAAGTTGTGTTAAGCCATGTTAGAGGCCCAGAAAGGACATTGAGAAACAATGAGAAAAAGAAAAAGGAATTCTCGTAGGTTCTCGGACAGTCATCCTTATTAATTTTAAAACCTAATATAAGATAGCGCTTCTATTCTATTAAATTCAAGTCCGGTAACGAACTACTAGCTGAATAACTGTGGAATAACCTTCCCGTTAATCTGTAGTCCCGGTACATTATAATTTGGAAATCTTCAAATCAAGAGTGAATAGGCATCTCAAAGGTGTGCTCGATCGTAGACCACAACGCCGCTTACCATCAGGTAGGTTCGTGGCCAAATACATGCCTTTTTCATGATTAAAAAAAAACAACTTTTACTACAAAAGTATTCCAATTGCAAATATCTTGTTTCATGCTTTTTGCCCACCACTTGAGTGGACTCTTCAACTACAAACTCAATCCCAATCTCAATTTATATACGAAGACTCGCGAAGAAGCGTGTGCCAACCCGAACTGATTAAGAGTAGTGTCCCAGAGCGCGCTCGATACAAATTTAATTTCTTTATATTCAATTTAAGATCAAACTTCGTTTTCGTATAGCGCGCTTCATGAGTTTGGACGACACTTCTCTTAGGGATTTGCGATTTTTGTACCGATAGTGAAAATATGAGTAGGATTGGGTTCGTAAAAATCTATATTGAATATCAATCTATGAGAATATTGTTTCATTGTACAAACAGTAAGATTCGAGCAACTAGATTCACTCTTATAATAATACAAATAATTAGAATTATGACTATTCATAAGTGCCTAAAGTGGTCTACATGAATAAAAATATTTGAATTAAAATATTTAATTTTTACGTCTAACCAAGTACCTATACGATTTGGTGAAAATAAAAACGTATCTCGGTATAACTTGTACTCGGTTTCAAAATTGAAAAAAAAAGTTTCCCTAGTTAGTTATCACCGTTATCACTAACTAGTGATAGCCAGTTATTACTTGCGTTATTAAAGATATAAAATGTTTACTTCTTTATAATTTTTGCCTATGACGTAAATAGTTTAGTTATAAACAATTTACCGTAGATTACACTTCCTATTGTACAAAAACCCCGTCTTAAAAGAGAATGGTTTCACTTTCCGAGCCGGGAGCTGAACCCACAACATCCGCTTCCGCGGCGGCTAATAGCTATTATAGCTAAAGATTATACCAGTACTTAACTATACAATATTTCCAAAGTTATGTTTACTAAGGAGGAAGAATATTGTAAAATGGTTATAACTCCTTGTAATTATGGTACCTCTAGGTACGGGTTCGATAACCACGAGATACTGAACAGTTTTAGATAGAAAAAAAGAAAATCAGATTAATTTGATTCAAACAAAAATCTGTTACAAAAGCAAAAATCATAATAGTCAATATAGTTTTTATAAAAAAAAAATCTTATCGACTGTCTTAAAAGCGAGTAGGACCTCATTTTAGTTATACCGGTCTATGTCCTTTTTTCGAACAAAAAAAAAACAACCTGGTTGATGTTAGTTGAGTTGAAACCATCAACCATCTCACCACTTACTAGTCTATCTCTGCCGCAGACTGCACTGCGGCGGTATAAACAAATTATCTCGTGCTAAACCTGTCATTTATAAACTGTTAATTAACTTATGCTGAATACTTAAACAATAGACATAAGAGAGCATGTAGAGTCAAAGGGCTGCCCTGCGCCTGATCTTTCTGATCATGTCGGATTGCTGTCATGTCATCGGCCTATGAGATAGAAATTAAGTTTGAAAATATGTTTGTTTAGGCTTTATTGATTTGATGATGATTCTAACATAAAGTCATGGATGCCAGGACTGTCACAGACTCTTCAGGCTTAAAAAACACATATCCCACATGGGATATTTCGACACTGGTGACTATAAGATTCTCCAATAACGAGCCTGAAAATCTAAAACACTTTCTCTGCGACTACGGACCATTAATATTCAGGCGACACGTCCTTCTAGGATATCTAATTTATGGGATATTGAGCCCGGAAGATGTCAAGTCGCTCCCGGCTAGCCATATTGTCCGTTGCAGGGAAAATAAAATTATGGAAAATATACATTATATATGAGCTGATCATAAAAGATCTAACCATGTCGACGTGAGTATATTGACTGTAAAACTCCATAGCCCCGTCCCTGAAACATTAAGTAATAATCAGTCTTATGAAATTAGCAAATATTAAGATTTTTTTAAATAAGGCATGCAAACATCCAATACCAATAAATATCAATTTCATCTTGCATGCAACTGTAAATTAATTGGTTACCAAAACGCGAAGGCCACAAGTCTGTAATCGGCATAATTAAGTAGATATTTCCAAAAAAAGTTCCAACTTTTTACACTGCCTACCTTCGGGACAGTAAGGTCACTGCTGTACCCGCTCTGACGAGGTCGACAAACTTGGGATTCTTACTGGTAGGTATTGTTATACATGTATATACATGTCTGGTTGATCATGCAAGTAAAATGACTTTCGGTTTAAGCTCTCAAATTAGCCCTTTGTAATGTCAATTTGTAAATATTTTTTTAAAAAGCAAGTAATAGCCGATAAAGCGCCCTTAGGCCTCTGCCATAGGGTTACATACGGTTGAATAATCTCTCTGATGTTTTCCCTAATAGTTTAGCAAGTGATCATTTATTTATAATACGCACATGAATTAAAATGTCTGTGTCGTATATCGTATGTCGTATAGGTTTCGATCCTGAGTGAGTGGGACAAAAGCACTTATCACTAATTTAATCATTCACCCAACATCGAATGAATAAGAATGTACAAAAACACTAATTATAATATCCTTTCTAAAAACCTTATAGTTATCATAATATAATCAAAACAAAACATAAATAGTGTATTCTTCACTACATTACAAATTACAATACCTATCAATTTTCCAATGAAAACTCGAACGAATGATTACTAAATGATTGAAAAGGCGAATGTTATGGTGTTAGTTGCCACGGAAACGCCCTGGTTCTGTTCCCGGCCAAGGAAATGCCACGTATTGACCGGCGGGTCATATGAACAGGGAGACAATTTAAAGAAGTGGAAATTTATAATGTAACAGAATGATATTGGGATATTTTAAAGCAAAAATTGTTTTATTTTCATGAACTTATGATGATGAGTGTAAGCACATAATTATTTATTAAGATCAATGGCATTTTTTAAACAACATCTACAGATTCTAAACAAGATCTATGATTTGTCAGGTTGCCGTTACACATAGATTTTTTAACAAATCAAATTAAATTATTACTTTTAGGAAATCTGACAAAGCACAGACAAAGATCTCGTCGAAGTCTGATGATCTTGATTACAAAATTAGCACAAATAAAAGAAAAAGTCACGATGTCGTTTAAGGGGATCAATTGGCTCTTGTTAAGGAGAGCTAAAAGATGCTGCAGCTATTGTTATCCTTTACCATTGACATACGTATGAAAGAGACAGTCTCTTTTGGGAATTGCCACTATTGAATGTTAGGATTGCTTTCAAGGCTTTAAAAATTAAATAAACTTTCCATCACATTGTAAAGTAATCATGTCATGAATAGTGACCATAATTGTGTTGTTTGAAAGATGATTTGTGTTGCATGTTGTTTATTATGTTCAAGGGAGACAATGTACTTCAGAACTAATATCATTACAATGAATGATGATGTCTCATATGGTACCAACTCATTCACATAGTATGTACCCTACATTATAGGTATCTATGTTTTCAAGAAATAGAAAAGCCCGAGTTTTCTGACCTGAGAATCGAATAATGCTCATGTTTATTAGTCGTTCTTGCAACCGGTAATCCATGTTTATTAGCAGCAGGTATTAGCAGTACCAATAGTCAATCCCATATTTTGCTGTGATAGATACCTAGATTAGTTGGTATTATCCTCGGTAAGTCAAGTTCGAACCTAAGGTACGCATCTCTGACTTTTTATAAGTTAAGTGCGTTTATCACTTGCTCCGTAGAAAATAAGAGTGCTCTTGTGATTACGCACACAGTTGTCTACTATATTATTTTCTTTTTAGTTGGCAAATCACCGTTGAGATAGGCCGACGTGACCAAATCCAGTTAGGCGGATTTACATTCCTAAAAATCATGACTTGTGAATTGGGCTTGAACTCAGCGCTTTGTTATGCTCGCGGTTATTGTAAATAGTCATATTTACCTCTATTATTTACAATAACGATGGTCTAATGCAATTCGCTCAACCCACAGATGTTGCTAATTACCATACATGTAGGTACCGCAAATTGTAATGTCACTAACCTTTTAATGGAGCACGCGAAAACATGATTCGCATAACAGTCGACAACACAATGAATGAAATGAAAATATTTCGCAAAAATAATAATGCTGAGTAAAACAAAAGCTGGTATTTTGAGAGTCAAACGCGGAACTACGGCCCTGATCCGTAATACTATACCACAGAGAATTATGTTTTGTTTGACCATAAAATTTACAAAAGGGAAAACAGAGGACTGTAATTTGTTTTGACGTGCGAAAATTAAGCTATTTTTAAAACTGACGTGCTGATTTTTGTAATGATTTATTATATGACTCAGGGTTTTCCTATATATATAATTATAATAATATATATATATATAATTATTATACTTGTTCGGTGCACCATGCAAAGTGCAAGGTCGGTGATGACACATGATGGTTGTGTGCAAGATTTTTTTTAACCTTTTGAGTGACATATTCTTCTGTAGACAGGGGCGTGCGTAACCATTTTCGACAGAGTAGGCATAAAATATATTGGAAAGAAGTATTTCTATGGTAGGCATACTCGTACATACAAATCATAAGTACTTGGTTTAACTAGTTCATCATCTTCGTCAAAGATATGACTCGTATCTATACAAAAACAGAAAACAATCCGAAAACTAACACGGTGTCGCTGTTTATGGATACATCTGGGAGGACATCATCATCATCATCTACTTATACATAATAGTTAGGGTTGGCAGTGCCTTTTTTCCCTGTCTAAAGACAACAATTTTCGTGCCGCCACAATTTATCTATTCAAATAAAGACATATGAGGCAGGAAAGTTTTAGTATTCTGTGGAGGACTCTGAAGCTCTTATTTTTATTGGCACTTCTATTTCAGCCGTAGTGTGAGGCCGCGGTGGTCGTCTTTGTCTATTGTGGTCCATTCAATTTTTTATTTTAATTTAACAATTAATATAATAATCTCTCTCCTGACCGAATTTCGGTCACAGCGGCCAATCTCAACGGAGACTAGCCCATTACGCAGGAGATATTATAGTGCACAAGTGTGTGCGCAAACACAGGTGCACTCTCTATTCCCTCACTCTCATAGTCCGATGGGACGGCCTTCCGACACGATCGGAGAGAGATCAGGCGCAGGGCCAACAGCTTTACGTGCTTTCCGAGGCACGGAGTAAGTGATAATTAATTTATAAAACGCACATAACTTACGAAAAGTCAGAGGTGCGCGCCTTGGGTTCGAACCCGAGACCACTGACTTGCCAGTCAATGGTCACCACCACTAGGCTATCACGACTCAAATAATATAAGTTACTGTCAGCCCACATCATCCCACTGCTGGGCAAAGGCGGGGTCCCCTTGATTGCCACGTCTTTCGATCAGTGTGGTCAAGTCGCTATTTGTTTTGTCCAATTCGTCTGTGCGTGGTCCTACTCGCGACGACATTGGTAATTAATTAATCATTTTTTAAAATTATATTTCACATAATTCCGCATAATGCATATAATAGTGTAAATAATATCCTGAAGAAAACAATAACAACGTTCTTATGATAATAGATGGCGGTACGTATCTTTCGAGTCATGATTAAAATTAAAATTTTACAATAACGCGAGTGAACCTGCGGGTAAGAGCTATAGATAAATTAATAAGTAGATCAATGTTTACGAGCATTTTATGAGGGTTACTCGCATGCTATCTCAACTATTTTGAACTAACTAGTTACTTTGTAGTGAAGCTATTGGCCTTCTAAGATTTGTGTCACGGGTTCTATTCCCGGATTTTTTTTTGTCATTATCTTTTTTTCCGATCTAGTTGTTTGTGCATTTGTAACAGCGATAATGTGCAAACTAGTGTATAACTACGCTTCATAATTAAATGGGAAAGATAAAATTTGATTAGCATCTTCGTAGGACTTTAAAAAAGTACAAAGTAGGTAATAACATCTAAAAAATTACCTACTTACCAAAGAGAGTGTCTGAAAACTTAGATGGAAAACCCAAATAACACTACGATCTGAAAATCAAACCCAAAGTTAGGTGCTCAGTAGTCTAGCTCAAAACCACTTGATCAACGATGAAATCAAAAATGCCAATTAACTAATTTGAATTTCTACAATTTAATACTAGTAGCGACATCTATTAGCTTATGCACGAACAAGATGGATTTAGTTCTGTACTCTATATATAGATGGCGCTGTACTGTGAGTCCTACAAAAATCACAATTGCAAATAAATAAGTTTTACTGTTAATTACTTATAATACAATATTATTAATTTTTTTTTTATTTATTTATAGACTCACGCCTGTATTCCCCAGAGGGGGTAGGCAGAGGTGTGCAGTACACCCACGTTTCGCCGGCTATGTTATAAGTCCTATGTAATAGGGGGCGAGCCTATTGCCATTAACCGGGCACAATTCCAGACTCCGTGCTGCTACTGAGAATTTCCTAATGGAAAAACCCAATAACACTTTGCCCGACCCGGGGATCGAACCCAGGACCTCGTGCTCAGCAGTCGCGCTTGCTACCACTAGACCAACGAGGCAGTCAGAATATTATTAATTGATTGGAGTATTACATTTTCTTTTAATCACGTAAAATAATTTAATGCAATATCTATTAAATAAACCTATCTGTATCTAAATTCTAAAGTAACAATCAAAATAAAACAAAGAAAAATAAACCAACAATACTTAAACTACATTATTACATAAATATGTATGTAAGTACATTATTAATGATAAAGAATATTTTTTCGAACTTTTAATAAAGTTAAGACAAAAGTACTTACACTGCCATCTATGTACTGTTAGTATAACGAATAAGTTACGAATTCACGACGCTTGCTGTTGTCGCCCGTCATTAAATTATGTGTGAATGTTTACTAGATGGCGCTTATAGTGATTACGACCGCGACAGCGCGCCAGCGTTCTAAATATTCAACTGTCAAGACTGCAGATTCTAGCTTTGGTTGTAATTGTTATTTTGACCATCATCACAATTAACTTTATAATAAACTCTTCAAAGAGTTTACCTACTTAAAATCTCCAGAAATATCGGTCGTGAAATAGGTCCTCCTTTGTGAAAGTATATTATTCCATGCCGAAGAAGTCACGTGTCCAATAAATCCAGTAATTTACCAAGCATACCTTTTTACAACGCACAATAAAAGTAACACCGTGGGGTTTGAAAGAGGTGTACAAAATCAATATCCTTTACCATTTTATCAAGCATTACAACATCCACAGCCTCTCCCATTGTGCAATCACAATAAAATTTACAACTCAAACTACCGATTTATACCGAAAAACAAAAGTGGAACACAAATTAAATTTCCACGCTTAAACAAAAGTATTTCTTCGAAGTAAGGTGCTATTGGACTACCAATTCTTTAAAACAAGGTAACAATACATTTTTAAATCTAGGAGGCAGTGTCTTTTGTCGCTAAAAGGTAAGATTGGTAGAAAAAACAGACGGTAGCAATTTCAATGGTAAATATTTTGGTCATCTTTTGTAATCTGACTTTGGAACACGACGGGGTGTTGACATCTTAAATGGCTAATTGACAGGTTGGAACGTAAATGCTTGTAATAGGATTGACTAAGGAAGTTTTTTTTTGTCAAATTCGACAGGTTTTTGTTATTGGTGTTCAATGGGGCCGGCATTGCGTCGGGACGTGTGTTTTATTTTGGGAGCCAAATTGGAATGTCAGTTTAAAAAATTATCATGACTTCCTTATTTGATTTTCTTGGTGGTCTGAAAGACCTTCCATAGACCAACTAATTTTAGAAGCCAAGAAGAATACCAAAATTTATCCTTTTAATATTGTAACATCCTTACTGATAACATCCACCTACGTATGCTGATATTGATATCATCCATCTACTTATGTAATGATTAGAGCAATTACGTCGAAGTCTTTAATAAATAAAACCCGAAACAGTGGAAAATCCTCAAGTCCTCAACATATTTGAACAAGTTCATGAACATCATCATCAACAGCATAATAAATGACAGTCTCAGACTCTTCATAAGTTCTACAAGAGCACAATTTCTTTCAAAAACCTAATAATTTTCAAGCTACCGTATCTTTCTACACCACTACCGCTCAGGTGAACTAAATGAGTCAACTTGAAAAAACTGAAGCGTGGCACGACAAGGTGGAACAAATCGACCGCCCTCCAATCTATTGGACACTCCACATTGTGCAAGCGCATTGTGCAAAGTTCTGTTTTTAAAACGTCTTTGTATTAAAATAATGGCAGTTGGAATTGGGGATGTTTTAGAAAAAAGTGTTTTATTTGGAGCTCACAATACCGGATTGGAGGTGCCGTGAAGTTAATTTTGGAACACTTTTGACTTTGTGCAATTGTGTTGTGGAATATTTTCAGACGAAGAAAGACCTTCTTTGAGGAAATAAATAAGCAAGATAAAATCAGTCGTCAAGTAGTTATTAGAATATATTTTATTAGCGTACATGGGAGTACTTATTAAAATATGGTTTATCGCCTGTAGGTTTTTAGATAGCAAGCGCTTCTACGTATACCTATTGATATTTTTTTTCTAAATAACGTTGTTACGTTGCCACTGGGTTCAATTTTGTATCTGGAATATAATTTTACAGACATTTTATCGTAGTGAAAGACCGAAATAATAATGTGTGTTTATGGACCAATCACTTAGGACTCTCTGTATTCAGTGCCTTCTAAAAAAGCGGAAGCTATTCTAAAATAATAGACGCTTGACTTAGTAACCCTGTGACTACGGAAGCTGCAAAGCCTCCGAAACGATAGGGCAGGGTGTTCTCTATAGGTGGTCGAGTAGGGGTCCGTAGGAATATAATTTAGGTCTGTGAAATATACGATGAATAAGGAACGCGGAGGCAAGGAGATGAAGAGGTTGCAGCTAACACCACATAGACTCCAATTTTTTATCCTTGGGGTCTAAGGCTAGATCCCATAAAAAGGTTGATAGTAGTTCTAAGTTTAAAAGTTATTTTATTACAAGCTTTTATTTAACTTGCAATGTATGTACTTACCTTTGTTTGTTCGGGTGGTGGAAGTTGAATTTTTGCATGTTAGTTCAGTTCCGATGACAATGCATTTTTATGATAAGCATGATCTGAATCGAAATCCAGGATAAGCTCCAGATAAAGGAACTTTTCAGCGGTCAACAGCACAGATACCTACAAATTTTTGCATACAATATTTTTTTACAAAAATGTATTGCACAGCGTTTGCAAAAATATAAGACGGACAGAAACTTGTTTCAGTCTGGGTGTTAGTTAAAGGGTTCAATTAGTTTGCATATTGTGAAATTATCTCTGACGGCACCCACGAAACATGAGAAAATCCTAGAGAATTGGAATCCTGAAATCTCTGGCAGAAAAAGTTATTAAGAAAATTATAACTTATTTTAACTGTGAGTAATTTCGTTGTTAAAAGGTTTGAAGTAATAAATTGACAATCATAGAATCCTTTAAAATATATGTAGCAAACAAAAAAATCGATTACTTTAACGTAGGTTAATTAGTCAGAACTAGGCCTACTTAAATGTATTTGTGAATGCGGACCCAATGTCACACAACTCATTTATTATTAAAGTGTATTATGTAACTTTCTAGAACAAACAGCTAGGTACTTGCCCATTTCTCTTTATTTCTATTGAAACCGGCATTCTTGTAGTACCCCATACTTAAAAACCAACCTCTACATAACCAAAATATTAGATTACTTAACGGCAATCCGCAATAAACTCACGCCCAATAAAAGTTTGCCGCCTTTACGACCGTTAACGGCAATTATTCCGTCAAAGCCTGTTGCTTTAACTGTACAATAAACAAATATACAAACTAAAAGCTTTAACTGACCAAAACGATCCTCAAAACACATGTCCGACCTCTTTGGTGAAATACTTTTTAAAATAATTAAAAAAAACAAATAAAACATTGTCGTGTATTCTTAATTTGAAAGAAATTTCGATTATGTTCGTCTTTTGTTTTTAAGAAAGAAAGACTAATGTTTCGTGTGTTTTGTTTCGCCAATATTGGGCAACATGTGTTGGTTTTGGGGACCAGACAAATATTTGTACTAAAGATTAGTGCTTTTGTTTATTTATAATAGAGCACTAAAACAGTGATAATGTCACTCTTTTATTTAGGGCTGTGTTAAATAAAACAAATGTTAAAAAACAAAAATCAATTACTATTTCGTTTGCACGAAGCGTGAAATTGGTAATTAGACACAGTACGGGAAATAAGTCTTAAATATTTTGACGAAAGAGGTTGGCCTTTTAGCCTGTTTTAAGAAATAAATCAGCTCTTAACCATTATCTCGTAGCGAAGCGTTGGCTGTCGTACTATTTCGAATTCTGACCATTTGGAATTACGCTTTAAAATGCCATACAACTAGTATAAATAAATCTCTTTTCAGGGTATTTTTTAAAAAATAAGTTTCTTAATTTTACTAAAGTAACTTTTTGTAATTTATTAATATTTATTTTACTCTAAATTGTCAAGCTACAATAGCTCATTGATACCTTAACCTTAACATACTTGTACGTATCTTTAATTTTTTGTGTAAGTATGTATGTAATGACACTGAACTCCTAAACGGCTCAGGGGCATGTAGTAAGTACATATAGGCAGAAAGGCACTGCCTACCCTGACAGACAAAAGGTAGACGACGAACAAGTGAAACTAAATAGAATTTGTATGTTGTATGTTATTTTCTTAAATTTATCAATCACCTATTATATAAATGACGTAGACATGTCCTTAATCCCGGATACAATAACACTCCTCTTGCAACCATAATTCAATAATTATTATCTATCCAAATATTGCCCAAATAAAAATAAAAAAAAAATACTGTTAAATGGTACTGCTACTGCTGTCAGTGAAGAAACGTACAAAATAAAGTTAATTGAATACCTCTGACATGGTTTTACACATAGTTTTATTCTTGATAAACACATAGATTATTTTGTACGATATTTACCATACAGAACCAGTTTCCTAACGATAATTTCAAGCAAGCGATAATTATCTTATCTCCTTCTGTATTCAATCAGCTAGACTGTATGTAATGAATCATATAAATTCCTGAAACATAAAATATTCTTAACAACACAGTATATTAGGCTCGTGCGCGGGCGCTGGTCGCGGTCTGCGGCGCACGCGGCATCTTCCGTGCTACGACAGACTCACGCGCATGCCACTGATGCGTTACACTTGTTAGCGTTTAAACTAGTCACATGACTTATAATTTATAATCAGTATTTTAAACTGGCTCAGAGTTATTTTTTTAAAATATTTTTCAATTTTAGGATATAGGTAAATTAATTCAGTTCTTACGCGCACTAATCTTCATGTGGTTAGTTTGTAGATGGTAAAACGTAAAACGGTTTAGTCACCAAAACTAAAGGTATGTACCAAATATCAGACCAATCTGTCAACAGGAAGGAAGTAAAATTTCAATAAGTACTAAATTTGGACCAAACCAATAACAAACAGGGCAAGCTTATAACATCGCTTAAAAAAGAACGTCTCTCTCTTTCTCCGAGTGGTAAGGCAGTAAGAATCCTACTTAGGATTTCTGATACTATAACCACCATTAACCATCAACCACGCCAACTGTCTCTACACCAACCGTTACTCCCATAACCTCATTAACTTAACCTATAACATAAACTAACTAGCCGATCAAAATCGGTCCAGTAGTTCCGGAGATAGCGCCAACAATAGAACAAATAACTTTTACCGCTCCAATACATACCGTCCTGTTATGGCCAAAAGCTATTGTCTGAAAAAAGGTAACATCTTTACTTTGGCGGCGGTTTTACCAACATAACTTTACACTTTACGAGAACCTTAATGATTTTGAAATAAGGTAGAATTTCGCTTGTTCTTTTTTGTCATTAACTTTGTAAGATCGGTTACGGTTAGCCATAGATTCGGTCATGGTATAAAGCAGGTGTAAACAAACAGACAAGTCTACCTGACATGACGCCCGTTTGACTTTTGTTCGCGATAGTACAGTCATAAAATTAATTGCATTTACTTTTCCCTAGTATCTTTTGTTTTGTACTTCCAAATATGACTGACATTAAGGTGACAAACAAACCGACAGTTTCTAACAACCACTGGTTAAACCACTTGTATTTTTTTTGTTCATATCTAGGTTCGTACCTTTACCTTTTCTCTTTATTTTAATACATCGGAGTTTAAAAGCAGAGACGTTGACATAAATTTTGTGATTTTAAAACTTAATTATAATATGTCTTCTTAACCAAAAATCGGTCAATCTCACTGGAGACTAGTAAACTCCGCAGAAGAAATATAAATGTATAAATACAGGTGCACTCTCTACTCCCACATTCTCATAGCTCGGAGAGAGATCAGGCGCTTGCTTGCTTTCCGACTAACGGAGGGAGTCATAATTAATATAATAGGCGCACAAAAGTAGAAAAACGTTCGAAAAGTCAGAGGTACTCTTAGATCAAACCTAAGACTTGCCAGTCAACAGCCCACCTGTCACGTTGTAAACCACGTAGTATAATAACGGTTCACCGAGTGATTGATCACGCCAGTGAGAATGTAATTAACGACGTGTTAGTAAGTTAATTTGAACGCGATGTTCATGGGCGTGACAAGTGTCACGTCACATTTTAGTTTTTAGTGATTCAGTTTTATTTATGTCCGTATTTTTTAGATAGAAGACTGTCTGATCTAATTTGATGATGATTGCTATAATTTTCTGATTTAGTATAATATAAATTATACATATACAGTAACACATATAATATAGCTTAAAAATCATGGCTTGGAAAATATAATTATGATTTGTGTGTAGGTGAGAGACTGAGCAATACAATTTGCGCTAAAGAACTTAAAAAAAAAACAAAATTTATGATTCACTTTTACACTCCTAAAAGGGCAGGTGAAAAAGTTGTTAGTGCGTACTCATAGGCTTTAAATGCGCATACGTGGGTTGACAAGTTATTGGGCTAACATGGATGAGTTTAGGACCTAATGATAAACAAAATATTATAAAGTTCACGCACCTAGTAGCGTAGACAGAAAATAAAGCGTTCAGGTGTAAAATAAAATTCAAAGCCATTTGGTGAGAGGTTTCAGCTGTGGTTACAACCCACCGGATAAAACCTTCCTGCCAAGCGACTTTGTCGTGAACCTCTGACATAATGTTCTGTAAAACATAATCATGCTACTTCTACACCTGCGTCTTAATGCGATGACACTATTGGGTTGATAAAGACAGGAACACAATTAGTGCGTTAATTAACGCGTTAAGACGCAGGTGTAGCAGAGGTCTGGACGATACCTCTAAGATCTTGTTCTTCTGCTAGCTTTATTGTAGACCACACACGGCACACGGCTTGCCATCAGGTGGGAGTGGGATCGTGTATTCGTGATCAAACATATCGTGTCTTTTTGGTAAAAAAAGCATAAGTAATAAAATAGTACCGTTTGATAAGTACCGCTTATTCGCTAAATAAAGTTTAGGTACAACATTACACCATCCACGAGGATTATTTATTTTATTGCGCAACTCAAGATTATCTGGGTCAGACAAGCTTGTAGTCGTCACTTGACTTGTCGCTACTTGTCCGAAATATAAGTATAAGAAGTAATTTACCGTAATTTTCAGACAGTTAATAAATGCGATGACTAACAAAAGATCAAAGCGAGCGAGAGTAATTAATAAATCAATCGCTTTGATTAATGCTAATATGTTACGTGACGTGTTTTAGTTTTAATTATTTATAGTAAGTAGTAGTACCAATAACTATAAAATAAACTGGGCAAGTGTGAGTCGGACATATGTGCGCAAGTCCAACTCGCTCTTGCCCTAATAGCATTTTGCATGAACAATTAAGGTAATTAAGGTGTCATAGATATAATTTTCCCAGGTTTTATATTTTTTTCATGAAGTGTTAATATTTTGAAACTTTGTTCAAATATTTCTTAAAAGTTTAGTAAGTCAGTTATTATTGAGAATTATTTCAGATGTTTCCACCTGCAAACTTCAAAAATAAGGGGGGGGGGGCGCTTTTCATCTGTTCTATGGAATATGACGTCATCAAATTTCACTGACAAATTAGTCACGACATGGTGACTTCAATTGTCAAATGGAATAATTTGACAGCTCTAAAAATCTTTTATCCTTTTCTCTTGGTCTCTGTTAGAAAGAGAGATAACGAGTGTAAATTAAACCGTATACATTAGCACCAATATCAAATAGTAAAGAAATAAAACGTGACGCAAGCTGAGCCCCGGGCCTTATAACCAACACGTGACATCGGACAAACACATTGACAACGCGCGCGTTTAAATCTAAATCTAAAAGAAAACTTGGTCAACAGATTTGCACAGATTGCTATCTTTAAAAAGAAAAATAATTGTATTTCTTTGTATTGTTGTTTTTGTTTTTTTTTACTTTAAAAATATAAGGAAGATGTATTGAAATAGTTTTGTATTATATCTAGGTCTGCGAATTTGATTGTACTAGTGTCAAGATTGGATTTCTGTTTTGCGGTGGAATTCGGAATACGTGCCGATATTGAGAGATTTAACACTGAATCTGAGTGTTGGTGTACTTATATTGTTGTAAGGCAATAGTTATTAAATTAGGAGATAAACTAACACAATTGAATATTCAGCACAACTTCTCTATACAAATAAAATCAATTTCAATCTCCTTTTTATTTCCCTCCAAAGAAACGGAACCAATCACCAAACTGAAACATCCCACTCAAACAAAACACCGCCTAAATAAGAAACGAAACCAAAACAATTGCCTGTCGAGTCACACAACACAAATACACTTTGCCAAAAAACTTCACTGTGGTCAGCACTCATCAAAATTCGGTCATTCGCAAAAACGTTTGTGTGCTACTTTGCACACCGTTACCGAATCTAGGACAATCCCCCCTTTACCCGCCATAGCCTAGATACAGCACGCTCAGCAAAGGGCTCTACCTCATTTATAATAATAACATTTGTAATACTACGCTTGTTTATTATGGGTATAGGCAGGAAATACATTATGCCGCATGCAGTAATTTTAACATAAATATATCCTTATTTATGATAAAAAAGACAAAACTTATAAAACTGAAGTTTTAAAAATATTTGTAAGGTAGTAATTAAATTTAAACGATTACTGTTTTACATTATACAGAAATACGAAAAAGCCTAAATTAATAATGATGACGCTATGTTAATATTCTAAGTTTGGATGAAACCACTAATCATCCATTGGTTTAATTCGAGATCCATTAATTTTACCCAATATGGAAAGGGTACAAAAAATAAGCAATTGTAGATTTTATATCAAGTAACTGACCGGTATATTGTAACTACAAGTAAAAAATATTGCAAGAAAATGTTTGAGGTAGGTATGTTAAGTTAAATTTTAAATACCTAAATTGTTTTTATAGAATAGTCATGGGCGCTTGACTAAATCAATTTAGGCTAGCTAAGCTAACGTAAGTTATTATTGATTAATTATTAATCGATTCAAATTTCTTGTGTGAACTGAGCCAGCCGCTCTCTAGGCTACGGATTCGTCTAAAGAGATGACCCGATGATGTTGAGTTGTGCAATCGGGATGACATGTCAGGTTTTGTTAACGGTTGCTTCGCCTTAGAGGATGACTAATATTTTATTAGAGACCGTGAAATGAAAGCATTCTAAATACTTTTTATTTTTAAAGTATTTTACTAGACTGTATTGTTGGTAGTAGTGATATTCTAATAGTTTGACCGTTGAATGGCAAGTCAAAGGTCTCAGGTTCAAATTCAAGGCGTGCACTTTCAAAATTTTTGCTAGGTTTGTGCGTATTATAAATTAATTATCACCTGCTCAGTGCCTCGGAAAGCACGTTATTGTACCGTTAGCCTTAGCTGTCATAAAGATCTTTGACAGTCCATATAGTAAGCCAGTAAGGAAACTAAAATCCTGATAACTGATGTAACTTCAGAATGTCGTGCCTCTAAGGGTTGTGTTGTGGGGTTTGCGATTGGCGTAGCGATGAAGCTATTCGCCTTCTTTGCTTGATACTTCTTTCTTTCTTTATTGTCGTATGGTTGATGAACACCTTGGTATCAGAGTTTAAATCACCCGTAGGCCCCCGACATGGCATTACACACCCGTTGAAAAGACTCAGATGTGCTGGTTTTCTCACGATGTTTTCTTTCAATGTTTTAGACCGTTTTGGATAGGCTTGGCAGTCCAACGGTCATACCACTAGGCTATCAATGCTTGGGTTTGATTCCTATCGATAGAAATTTGGTCCAGTTTAGGTATTTGCTATTGTAAAATTGTTATAGTCTGTAACTGTGTCTACGGTAGGTACCTACAGGAGAAAATCCTGGTACTTTTTACAACTAACTAATGACTGGCTTTACACTAAAGTGCCAATAAGACAACAATAAAGAAATTAAAAGTCAGAGAGAATAGTGTCAGTGTGCCAGACGTGCCATTAACGTGGCGAATTCAATAAAACTCACTGAAAGGATAGGTTGCAGTCATGAGATGAGCGGGAGCGGTCAAATTGAAAAAAAAAAGTAAGGAAATTTGAATGAAAGATTTTATACTTTTTTCTACCGTGTGTAAAACCCCTTATGGGTTAACCAGAGGCTGGTGAGGGGGGTCAAAATAATGCTATTCAATCTAATAATAAATTATTTTCTATGAATAAAAAAATATATGGGTATCAAGTTTTTATTTTTATACAAACAGACAAGAAAGCAAATTAATATTGTATTGTCGTCCAGTTCTGAGCTATGTTTAAAATTGCAAGTCTCTAGCTCATCGGAAAGTTATTTAAACACTAAGTATTATAATTTATACAAAACAGACAGACAGACAAGAAAGTGAAGCTAGGGCTAGAAATAATATTTTATAAATATCTTTTTTTTTATAATTTGTGTCCAATCCGAATTCCGAATGCGTCGAAATTACCGTTTTACAAAACGAAAATATTATATCTGTTTTCTCCAATTTTCTCGATATAATTTTATTTTAGCGTTTAAGCACTAGCCTTATAATATTTAATAACATTTAAAACTAATACCACAACCCCATATTATTTCAACGATCCATACGATCCGAACGATCCAACAATCCAAGTATATTTTATGTTCTATTTAACTTACAAGCTACAAGCAACTTATATTGGACTTATTTCTGCCTTTAATTAGAGCTAATCGAGAGCTTTATGACAGTGGGTATGGTTTTCATTGACAGATCCTAGAGAATCATAGAGCAACTTATCCAAGAGGAGAAAATAATATATAGAAAATATATAATATACTTCAAATTATGTTTAAGTAATAGAATAAATTAGTACACATAAAAAAACATTAAATTCAAATCCTATGCCTCTGTTCTGGTGGTCTAATCCTCATACAACTATGCGATTACTTAATTTTTTATCTACGACAATTTAACTAGGCAATTATGCAAATCGCGTATAGTAATACTAAGAGCGCTACTTATCCTATTTATAAGAAAGCGATTCAGCCATCCATCTTAGTAATGACTGGTCATACAACGTTGATGTATGGCTGCAACGGTGACTTGTAATTACTCGCGAATCACTACTTATGACTTATGATAGCACTAGCTGAAGCCCGTGGCTTCGTTTGCATGTTATAAATCGACAATAAAGACGGCAAACTGCAATTTCGACACGCGCAATAAAGGTTCCTAATTTTAGTTCCGTAACGAAAGGCTGCCAACGGGAACTTATTACTAAGCCTCCACTTTGTCCGTCCGTCTATCCGTCTGTCCTAGGGCTGTATATTTTTTAAACTGGAATAGGCAGACAGTCGTGAATTTCACACGATATGTTCTAGAATAGCAGCAAATAATACAAATGAAATTGAAAAAGAAGAATTTGATCACAAGAAACGTGATTTTTCGACGTTTTTGTACGGAATCCTTTGAGTTCGACTCGTACTTGATCAGTTTTATTCGTCCATAAAGAAATAATAAGCTTAATATTCTGCTGAAGCCTGAATTTAACACTTTTGTTATGCATTTGGCTTCTAAAGTATAGAGGATGCATTTCAAAAATGTTGGAGAAAAATTTCTAGAGCTTAATTGTATTTAATAATAAATATGTTTAATTACAATAAATCTGTATTATTTTAATAGTGCCTGAGGACGGACAGCCACGATTAAGCCGGCCCAGGAAGAGGTGGTGGGATGACCTGGATACTGCGATGGCTACCATCGAGGTAGTGCGGGAAAAGAGTACCGAGAAGGCTTGCCGCTTTGCACAGCAATAGGACATAGTAGACTAAAAAAAGAATGATAATCCAAAGACACCACCAACTGCGGAAATGCAATAGCAAAACGAAATTGACCCCTTATTTAAAAAGCTACCTCGGTCAGCGAGTAAACGCCATTGCCATTACCTACTGCATTTCGCAAAATAATCTCGTAAAATACAAACATGAGGTATATATACCCCGTAATAATACCCCGTGCAAGCACTACCATGTTAAAATTTATAGTGATAAATAAGACTTCAATAGGAAACAGCTTTTCTATGATAGCTGTGATAGCCTTGTGTTATGACCGTTGAACTCCCAAGTCAAAGGCCGTAGGTTCGAAATCCAGGCCTCTGGCTTTTCGAATGCATGTGCGTGTCAGAAAACATGGTAAAAAAACTAGCACGTCTCAGAGATTTTTCAATGGTTTTTAAAGCTATGTCAGAGGCCTATGGGCTTAAACTCTGACACCAGGATCTTCATCAAACATACGATAAAGAAGAATAGGAAATAAATTCGGTTAACAGAATCATTTCTCATGAAAGGAGTTAATGAGTACTAATTGTTAGGCAATTGAATTTAAATAGCCCAAACGTAACAATGAAGCTATTCAATTGTAAGGTGTAACTCATTAGCACAATAATAGTTATAGTAAATTAATTATGATTGTGATTGAAATTCATTTTGATTTATTATCTTTCATATATATTTATGGCACAGTGTGATGTCAGGAAATAAAAGCACCGTATGGTCTAGCGTCGTATCATGTCGTATGGTGAGTGAGAACGCGAGACGATACAATCCCTCTAGACGACACTCTCCCCTCCCATTTCTTAATCACATAAAGTGTAGCAACAAACGAATGATATCCCTGTACCCTTAGTACGAGTTTGCTAACTACACAAATACCGACAGTTTTAGTTAGAGTTAGAAGAAATACATCTTTCTCGGTTTTACTCCTCGGAAAGAACAGAGACGGGTATATTACTCACTAAAACTGACAGTATTCCCATGGTTCGAAAACTCTTACCAGGGTGGTGGAAATTATAGTTATGCGTGCACCCGCTTTTCAGGAGAAAATTCTAATATGGGGCTAATATTTATTTAAAAAAAACATGGGGGTTTTTGTGCCCGTGATTATATTTTAAATTTACAGCTTTCGTACAAATTAGTTTTCTTGTGTTTGTTCTATTAATTTTATATTTTAGTACCTACTGCCAATTTCCACGTAGAAAACCTATTAGGTACTTCCACTTCCAGATCCGAGAATAAACCTTGCACTACGCCGTCAGTAATCATGACCGATTTATGTACCTACCTACTAGAAAGGTAAAAAAAAAATCATCTTACCTTTTTTAATGAAGCTGTTACAGCCAGTTGCTTACTCATGCTGAAGAGTTGTCCAAAAATAATTAGAATTAAAATATGCGCGCAAGTACTCGTACAATACTCTAAATAACAGAAGTTACTTCGAACCCGCTACCAACGGTATTGTAATTTGTAACTACAGGGCTGTCGGTACCTTTTTTATTACGGACACCTGCGAAGATAATGTCGGCAGATTGGGAGGCGCCAAAAAAAGATTGTCTTAAATTTTACGGTTGCTGCCTGACCCCCTTTTGAAGTAGCAAGATGATACATCTTGATTGGAAACGGTGAGAACCGATGGACATATCATTTGAAGATTTAATTGTTGAAATGATTAATATATAAAATGTTTTGAAGGAGACTGTCCCGATGGTGTTATAAGCGTCGAATTGAATGTTGTGTGAAAATCCTGGGTAAACTTTAATATACCTACTAAGCAAAGAATTTTCTATTGACTTGTTTTGTGATAAAGGTTCAAGAGTACGCGATCGGCTAAACCTTGACTTTTTTAAGAATAATTTTTAAGAGTATTTTTGAGAGAGTTTGATTGATGTCAGTTTTCTCTTATTTGTTTTTGTATGTTTTGGAGGTTACAGCATTAGATACTTTGTGCTATCTTGTAATCCATACGACATCTTTTTTCATCCTATAATCCAATTGCATCTATAAAACTAAATAAAAAATAAAAATAGTAAGTACTTAGCAATAGAATAAAAGTTTCGCGCTCTTATTAAATAGCTTGTTACAATAAAAAAACATTTTAAATCCAACAACGGTACATAATCAATAACCATCCATTTAGGCAGTAAAGTCACCACAGTGGGGTCACAAGTCATCAGTCTTGTCTGCCTGGCCTCTAAGTGGCGAATCGAGTAAAAGTGACGGTATCTCATTTATTTAGTGACGTCACTCATTAATATTGTGCGAACAATTTATATTGATGAGTTAAAAATAAGGCGCTTGTGAAAATATGGCACCGAGGTGGTAGTCTTGATCACTGTTTAGCAGCTTAGCAGCACTTGACGCGGTATATTTGCGCATGAGTGACTATTTGCATCATTCAATTTCAACCGCCTCTGTGCTCACCACGACTTGTGAGAAAAGTCTTTGGGCCTTATTTATTTTGAAATCTTTAAAGGCATGAGGATTTTAGATGAAGAATAGGATTTGCGTAGACGCACTATAAGGGCGCGTTCCCATTGAGAGCTATTAAGGAGTAACTAGGACCTATTTTGTAGTTTTCAGTGTAACCTTGTAGATCAGATTGTTATTTGAAGAATCCTTATCATCATGAGTTGAATCAAAACTAATAAGTGCCATTAAGAGGAGTGTCCCCAGCACGCGCTCCATACGTACTGTCGTGGACAAAGCCGGTGCACCACTCTTAAGGTTAGAATCGCTTGCACCTGGCGTCCGAACGTAGCGCTAGTCCCGCCCCTACCCACTTAGTATCCTTCAAAGCATTTTAATCGCAAAGTGGTTCACGGTTCGTGTCCGCGATAGTACATGCATATGTGTATAATTTGAAATCAATCATCAATCTAAAACTGTACTCAATGTCAATGCAGCTTCTTCCAGCTCTTTCTATCAAAAATATTGAATATTATTACCCAATGAAAATCAATTAAATTAAGTAGTAGACTAATATAAGGGGGCAATCAGAGGGGGCGATCCGCCCTCCAAAAACGTCAATTCTTGAGGAGACCAGAGGCCCCATTCAGCTATGCCGCCCCCCGCCACCGGTGGAAACAAATGAAGAATTGTAATAATAATGAAAATCTGTTAAACCACAGACACAGATATTTTTCTCTATTTAAATTAAACCAAAGTTAGCACGCTCCATGCGCTCGATTTTAATTTCTCTTAATAATTGCACTTCAGCATATATTGCATTTCATTTGTAGGCATCGACAATTAAGTTGTTCTCTATTTATTCGATATTTAAATTCGGTTAAATCTAATTCATATTTTAAGCAGTCGAATCTAGACTGACATATTATTCATGTACCATTAACGAACCAAACATTACTCACACAATAATCATGTACCAATCCCATAACATTTTAAATATGATACATCTTAGATGATTCATAGCTTTGTTAAAAGCCCTCAAATGAACATGACCTTAACATTATCGTCTACAACATGAGGAGGACCTTGTGAGGGCCACTATAGGGTCCATAAAGAAAACCATTGGTGTCCTACTTACCAACTAACTAACAAACCAACTAATACTACAACGATAAACCAATTTGATCCTTATTGTAATACACATAAGAGTGGAGAAAGGTGAAAGTATTGTTTGTAGGTCTGTAGGCCTGCCGGTGTGTGAATGTGTGCGTGAGAGTCGTATTTGTGTGTCAGTGTGCGTGTACGCAATGGAGATAGCAGCCGCCAGGTGTGGTCAACTTTAAGTGAAATGCACCGCTTTTAGTTCCCAGTTATTTCTTAAAATTATCTACTGCTAACGTTATTTCTTTTAACGGTAAGTAAACACGGTATAGTTAGTGAACCTGCAAATATGTTTTTATGTGGTTTACTGCATTTAAAATTCGAAAAAAAATTGTGTTAGTAAAACTTTAAAATTAGGTCACGTTATCGAAGTTAAAATCAAACGTCCTGCGCTCTTTTATTTAACCTTCTATAAGTGTTTATAACATAATTACTAATGCGAATGTTTCCTGAGCTACTGAAAAACTAAATAAATTACGATCGCGCTGTTGTTGCGTGCTTCCGATGCAATATCCTCCGAGTTACTTACTTGTACGAGACCTAGTTCCATGTAGTAACCACTTGATGGTTCATTATTTATTTGCTTAGAGCATTATACAGTATCTACTAGGTTCTAACCTAAGGCGCGCACGTCTAACTTTTCGTAAGTCATGTAAGTATTATAAATTAATTATCACTTGCTCCGAGCCTCGGAAAGCACGTTGGTCCTGCGCCTGATGTCTCTCCAGTCCTCCTCGGTATCCCATCAGATTATAAGAGCGAAGAAATAGAGAGAGCACCTGTGTTTGCGCAAACACTTGTGCACCGTTGATGATTAAAAATGCCTCAAAATTACAGATCATTATTTGAGCTATACGCCAAAAATCTTACGGTATAACACAACATTCATATTAACATAATGATACATAATACATAAAGTATAAATAAATAATTAACTCGTAATAGTCCGCGACTACGAGCTACGCGACGGCGGCGTAGCGGGCCGAGGTTCGCCCGCCCTGCGCTTGCGCGGTGGTAGAAAATTTTTGGTGGGAAGTGAGTGGGGTGCGCCCGCGCCGTGTCAGTCTGACGACAACACGTGCGCGTAGCGCCCGGCCCGGCTAGTGAGTGTAGTGCAGTGCGGACTAACCAACAATAACTTCAGTGACGCTAAACATCGGAAAGAAAAAACATAAAAATACAGTGTACGTTTACAAAAAAAGGAAAAAAAAATATAACGTCCCGCGAAAGCGAAGCGTTTTGGGAAATGTTTGTAATTGGCATTTTGTTAGTGACGTGACAGTGCCGCCGATTTGTGGATCACACAGTGGATGCCTTATACTTCGGACGCCAGTTATTTTATTTTTTTAATATTTTTTTTTCAATTTAATAATTTATAATCTTTCTAATTTCTACCCTCCTTGTAAATATTCGAGAGATTATTTGTTGTTATATTTTTATATAATTATGCCAATCACATCTTTTCCTATTTTTTTTTCTTTTTTCCTTTTTCTATTTTTACTAACTACCGAGCTATTACTAACTGCATGACATCTATGAGAGTATCAGAGAAAAATATTTAAAATATTTAGGGGATAATTGTTTGTTTTTTTTTTATTATTTTTGGCATATATTTAGTAGTTAACCGTAATCGGAAAATGTGTATTTTCCGGTGCGAGGCTATCGGAACTGGTTCGGTTTTCGGCTGATAGCCCGAAGGTCGCTCGACTGGTTCTTTTTACAGTTTTAACGGCGCGGCCGGCCCGTAGCGACACAAATTATTTTACACCATTCTTTTGTTTTCATAATATTTTTAAATTTTATATAAACTATGAAATTAAAAATCTAGATTCTAAAGTGATAGTAACGGTTAAATATAGATAGGTATTTTTTTTTTGTAAAACTATTTTCTTCTTACAAAAATATATTACATTAATTTTGTGCTATTTTTTTTTGCATTATGACTAAATAAGTTTAATTAAAATTTGGCAAACATTCACTCTTGAAATAAATTTAAGAATGAGGTCATTACCCTTTTCGCTTAAAAACTACGACTAATCGTAATTAATTCAACTATTATATTTGGTTGCAATTATACCATTATCACTTGACTAAATTTAAGACTGTAAAATAAAAATAAATAACGGATTTAGTTAGATTATAATAATAATCTTAGAGTGAAAAAAAAATTAGAGTACCTATTGCTTTTAAAAATCTTAGTAAATTAGCGACCTATTCGGTAGTAGAACACCTGTCTAGTAAACTAATAGTCCCCTAGCTTCCACTCCTAGGCGTCTGTAGTAATTTCTAATCTTGTTCTAGTCCTTCTTTGTCCCCCACTGTCCCCGGGTTATCCTCTGAACGTTCTCGAAGGCGCAAGACACTGACTTAGATTGATAGCGGATTGATTGATTGATAAACAAAAAGTGGACATGATTATGTTAAGGATTTGACATCGACTACGCAGCAACGATCTTGCTTCAGCTTATACATGTAAGTAGATATACATAAGCTTTAGAAGATTTGTATATTGTACTTAGATATAACTAGTTACAAGTGGATTTGCTTGCTTTAAAAACTGAAAACTCTTTTTTTTTAAACTGATAATCATAGCTTTTTTTGGGACAAAAGTATTCTTCTTCCTCCTTTAGGCTCTGAACCAAAGTAGTAGTAATTGAGGTGTCAAGAAGTAGCAAACAAACAAAAATACAGTGGTGGCTCTTAGGTGGCGTAGGCACCAAGCAGCGCGACTGGACTAAGCGCCATTACAGGAGTGGCGCTTAAATTATAAGGACGCAACAGAATAGCGCCTCCAAAAAAGCGCTTGGTGCCTGGTGTGCTATTAGGAGGCGCTTGCATCACTAAGAAAATGTAGAGCCGTCGCTGCCAACAAGCAGGCTTTTATATTTATAATATTAGTACCATCCGTACTGGATGACATATACAATAGGTATCAGCAGTAGCCTAAAAAAGGTCTCAAATTTAACCGTCTTTTCAGAAGTTATGTGCGTATTATAAATTAATTATGACCTGTTCTGTGCCTCCAAAAGTACTGGTGGCTGTTGGTTGTCATGAAGATCTTTGTCAGTCGATTTAAGGAGTCAGAACCATAAAAAATCCTGCCAACTGATCTAACTTAAGAATATCGTATCTCGGATTTTGAGAGTCAGATAGGCAAACTTATTTTTAACTGCATCTGGTAAGATTAGAAGCGAACCCCAACAAAGTTTGGGATAAAGGCTAAAAGAATGAGGATGTCATATAAACGTACGAATTTTCATATTTAATTTATATCATTTAAATATAATATTAATTAATTAATTTATAATATTTATAACATAAACTATAATTATATCTACTGGATAACAGTGATTGTACAAGCAGCGTATTGAGAGGGTGTTTGTTATGTATGTACCTTTGTGACAATCGCGTTACAAAAAGGCTGACATGGCCAAAATAATTAAAATATATAAACGTCCTGAAATTATTTATTTGTTTATTTCTTCATTGGAGCCATTTGTTTTTGTCCCCACTCCGTTGTTACTTTCTTCTCCAATTTTTGCTTTTTCCTTAATATTCATGATGATAGCACAAGTTAGCGTTATACATAGTTAGCGAGATAAACTTTTTCATGTACAATTTAATTAGCACTTATTGCAATAGTACTTACTATAATTAATTAATACAAATAATAATTGTCAATTATATTGAATCGTGTAAAAGGGATTTTACGGTCCAAGTAATTGATTATTTTAATATTAAAAGGTTGTTTTCCAAAACAGTTGCTGCGACCTTGTTATTTTTAGTACACGAACTGGATCGGAATACTGATAGCGTCTGAATTACAAATTAAGTGAATTTTTTACACGAAACTTTACAACTACATAAACAATTACATAAGTAAAGTGCGAAATTTTTGTAGAAAGAAAGAATTGATTACGAGCACGATTTGAACTCACGAGCTACTGGGTAAAGCCAGTCGCTCTGCCACTAAGCTATTCGTAATCCCTTCGGTATTCGCTCCATTAGATGCTCATTCACAATTACGGAAAAAACAAATTAGTTCGATTTGATCTTATACACCAGAACAATCTAGAACTGTAGGTATCTGAGATCGTTATTTTACAGGAATACATACATGCCACAGCATGTTAATAAGTTCATACATTGATTCATGAAACAAAATGCGGTCGAATTTATATCCATTCTGATTTTGTTTACACTCAAAAAAACACTTACACTTTTTAATATCCTTTTGTATATTGATGTTGTTATATCTCACTAGTTTTTTAGCTTAGGTCATGGATCTGCACTTTTAAGATAATATAGCATAGCGGGCCATTTTACCCCCAACACAATAGAAACGAATTATAATACAAGATGGCCGTCTATAAATATCACTACATAGTATAAAACAAAGTCGGTATCCGCCGTCTGTCTGTTCCTATGTATGCTTAGATCTTTAAAACTACGCTACATATATTGATGCGGTTTTTTTTAATAGATAGAGTAATTCTTAAGGAAGGTTTATATGCATATTGCACCCGTGCGAAGCCGAAATTGGTCGGATGGGTGAGTATCGCTTCTTTACGTAGTTATAGATATTATTCTTTGGTCATGCTGATGCATCCTAGACCAAAGAGGTATGGCTATTTAGGATAAATGTCTTTAAACACATCATATAGCATTATAGTATGACCAGATTAGATTGCCAAGTCAAGAGACGTAATTTCATTTCCTAAGTATACAACACTAATTTCCAAAGTCATATGCTTATTTAAAATTAATTATCAAGAATGTATCGTCGATTAGGAATATTCATAAGGACATCTAAAGGATATTTCTCAGAGGTTCTAGCTGGAGTGTAGAGCAAAGTAAGAGAACTATCAACAACAACCTATGAAAGGAATATGGAAGCTAGTTGTATTAAACGATAAGCTGAAAAAATATTGTAGGCTCTTTCGACCACAGATAGATAGATAGAGATACCTGTCAGTTCTTAAAGATGACGTGACTTACCAATTCAGAATATTTGAAAAACTAGTCCGTCTTGATGACTCAGTTCAGGTGAGGGTCATACAAAAATAGTTGGCGTTATGTTTGACGAGCGACAGGTTAATAACCTCTTAATCAAGTTCATCCTTGACAGTAGCTAACGGCCTTACTTTTATACAGCTGTTGTTGTTTTCAATAACTTATGTATCCATGTTTTTAGCACTTGATAAGCTCTGTTTTAATATCATTAATCTATTCTCAGTGTTATTCATATTTAAATAGACATTATCTGACACTTGATCTGAACAGCAGAAACTTTGTCTGTGCCACATGCCACCTACTGACAAAGCAAAATGAGCGAAGGCCAGAAACTAGGGGAGATAGATTTCGCTGGTCAAGATGACAGCGCCAGACGATGCCATCGTCTGTAAGTACCTGATAGTGTATACGGCTCAGGCGTGACAGGATCCTACCAAATATTCACGTGGAAGATGAGTAATTTCTGGCTTGAAATCTATGATCTCCCAGTTTAAATTTTCGTAGATTATCCGATGGTAAAGGGTGACGCGTGGGACGTTCGGTCTTAAATAACATGGCATGCAGCCTGGTCCTTATATCCCTCCCTAACATATGTTGGTGTGGAGTCTGAGCGCTGAGACCTGGCATCCGTCGCATTCTTACTTTAATCACTGCTAATTTGTGGTATATATCACCTCTCTCTCCTATTACAGAGCATAGAGCTCTCTAAATAGTCTTAATAGGCTTGTAATAAACACATTAGTGATACCCCTGGTAATGCAGAGATTGGTGACCTGTAAGCTCATTTGAGCCATCACAGAAAAACCAATTTCGCTTATTTGAGTCTACTTGCTAGACTGATGAATGATTCAGCAAATGATGAATCCTAGATAACATTAACAAACATATTGTTCACCAATTATGTTAATCTTTTCATTCGTAACAATTCGGCCACCTTCGTAAAAACCTGACCTACATTCAAGTGTTCCGTATACCGCCCACAACGTAATTCGACGCGCCTGCGCTCTGACTCACCAAGGATGCGGTGATGCTTAATGTTACCTAGTGTTCATGTTGGCCTGGTACTTCAAATGTTTATTTGTAAAAGCTTTTAGTGATTTTGATTAATTTTATTGGAATTTAAAAGCTCGCTACCAACATTGAAATTCAGACATTCACAATACTTTTTTTAAAATTGATTTATTAGTTAACTTTGCTACTATTGGATATTTCTGTTTGCCTGGTATCCAAACGCAGAAGTTTAGTGGCATGCCAAAATATGTCAAAACATATGTTCAATTTTTAACCGACTTCTAAAAAGGAGAAGGCAGTAGCTTAGGATAAGTTAGTTTAATCTGGGACCCCCGTTTAGCTTGGCACTGACTCAAGTTTTTGTGTTATTTACAGCTTTTTAGTGCAGTCGGTTATACTTTTTATTTTTAAAAAAATCGACATGTCGTCCTTTTAAAAATATTAGATTGTTGGAATTAAACAGTAACAGTAGTGCTAGTACAAGTTTGCAAACCACTTGAATACTGTCAGTTTTAGTAAGACACGTCTCTGTCCTTCCCGAGGAGTAAAAACGAGACCCTAAAACTGTCAGTTTTAGCATAGTTTGCTAACTCATACTAGAGGCTGTCCTGGACAGAGCATAACCTATCCACTCTTAGGTAGAGAAGATTATGTTAGAGAAGATTTATTGCCTTAATTGGGACAGTAAACGCTTACGAGTTTACTTTTAAAAAAAAAGATTATTATCTCAAAAAGATGCATATTGATTGAAGCCCTAAATCCCACACTAGGATTCCCTGTGTCGTGGGATCTAGTCACTTTCATTCCGTTTGGTGGAATAAGATGGAAAACTTAAAAATAAAAATAAAAACTTAAAGTCTATAACGTAATAATAGAAATTTCCACCAAAACACTAGTACAACACAAACCACGTTCCCTATCAAACATTTTCCATCACGTTCAATCTAACACAGCATATCGACATCGAGGTCTAACAGTGACACATATACGGTGGAGGGGGGAGGTGCGCGCGCGCAACTTTCACTCGCGCGCCGGAGATGCGCGGATCAGCGGCAATGACCATGCCACACTAATGTCAAGTGCAAGATAATGATGCTACTTGAATGGCAACGTTTGGAAAGCTTTGAGAAAAATAAATTAGTTGGTTTATTTTGGTTTTAATTAAAACTTATCTATTATGTATTTTAGCTACATATTTGCGTTAGTTGAAATATGTGGGGTAGATTAATTAGCATGGTTTTCGATATAAGGAATCTTCTTTCTTTATTGGACAGTTGAAGAACAACCTGATGTAAGAGTTTAAACCACCCGTAGGTCTCTGACATGGCTTTACACACCCTTGAAAAATCTTTCAAGTGTGCTGGTTTTCTCACGATGTTTTTCTTCACCGTATTAGCAAGGTATAATTAATTTCTAAAACGCACATGAAACCGAAGAGTTAGGGTTTCGAACCTACGGCCTTTCACTTGGCAGTCCAACGGTCATGCTACTAGGCTATCACTGCTGATACACGGAATAATATCGAAGTCAAGAAATAGAAGCTAGCTGATGAGCTCACCATACACTACAATACTGCTTTACATAATTAAAAAAATAAACTTGAAATCCCCAAAATCACCAAGTATGATCAATACATTACAAAACATAGGAGTAACAATATCCTGCTAGTTGGGCTTCCCAGAAGATAATTGCAGTTGCAACGTTATACAACAACACTAGCAGTCAGAATGGTGACTCAGTGAACTGTTGAAAGAGTTCGCTAAAGAACTAAAATGCAAATGAAATGATAAATAAAAACAAATGACACATATTAGAAGCAGCACAGCTGGCTAAGAAGGACGGAGGGGTGTGGAGAATGGGCTAAAGGACGCTTTAACCGTGAGTAGTGGAAGGAGGGTAGGGACTTTGTCTTACAGTGGGGCAGTAACGTCTGATAACAATAATATTTCCACGACTAAATTTTCCCGGAGATCAGTAGAGGTGTTCGCAACCTATTTTGCCACATATAAGTCCGCTCATCG
Source organism: Protodeltote pygarga (assembly GCA_936450705.2). NCBI lineage: Eukaryota > Metazoa > Arthropoda > Insecta > Lepidoptera > Noctuidae > Protodeltote > Protodeltote pygarga. The sequence continues at coordinate 16,340,338 of OW388253.2, read as the reverse complement.
CATGGGGCAAGGGCGAAACTATTGCCAAATACGCAGCAAACACTCGGTTAAGTTTCATAAAATAAAATTATTCGTTCTCGTGGGGACAGATCCTCAAACTTGTGATAAAAAGCTGCTCACTTTGTCCTATCTTGGAACCCTAGGACCTTGTGCTGAACAGCCGCACATGCAAAAACCTTTATGAAAAAAGAATAGAAGTTTTATTTATTTTAAACACATTAAAAACTAAACCATTTACTTTGGAAAGTTCAGATAACGAAATCCTCTTCGAATTTCGGTCACAGTGACAAGACAGAGACAAGCCAACTACACAGTAGATATGTAGTATAGTGCACATAAAATATATGCGCAAACACAAATCCACTCTCTATTCCATTGGACGATTGGACGGCAATCCGACATGATCGGAGAGAGATCATCTGACCGTTATATCCAAATACACATATAATTTTACAATGATCATCTATGTAGGTATAATATAATCAAATCATTCGGTCTCAATCAATGTCTAATGATCGGTTACTCATACATATTCAAAATACACACGCAAATCTTTTTGCATAAATGTTTACATAAATGACAGTTCACAATTGTTATTTCAAATTCTATGACAACTGTACAGTGTTGTGATATTTTTTTGTTTGTTAGTTTTTATTACTTTGATGTTATTTAAGCTTATTAATATTCAATAGTTTAATTTTGTTGTTTAGTTTAAATTATGTATTGTAAGTTATTTTCTTTGATAACACATAACCCACACTATTTTCTTTTATGTAGTAAAGGCAGTTACAGACATAATTACATATTAAGTATATTTCCATATAGCAGATTGCCTTAAACAAGAAAAAAAAAGTTTGTATACCTAATATTATGCATGTAAAAAGATGCTCACACACGAAATATTCTAAAGATTTAGGTAAGTATCTTACAAACTTAAAGCATAAATATTCTCTTTTTAGCATTCTATTCTATTTAAGGCAATTCTCAGTTCAGTATTCTATTTAAGGCATCGGAGAAATTAAATGGAAAGTTATTAATAACTTACAGTATAAAACATTTATTTTGTAATTAAAGCTAGTCCTAACTAAAATGATCATTCCGATGTTTCTCAAACGTAACCACTCCATAGTATTTTCTCCTACAGTTACAAGCACTACAAATAATCTCACAAGTACATAGTTCTATGAAGCGCTTCAAAATACTCCCGTACACAAGTTGAATGCATACGCACGCGACGCGCGCCGCATCGGTAACGACGCGCGGACATTGGCCAGCCAGGTGAAAGCGATCAGCTGATCCTGTTGGTACCTAAGAAGAGGTATGGCTATGTACCACACCTTTATCACACACCACCACACATGGCTATAACATGACGACTACATTTTCCAAGTGTAGTAATAGTAGTGACCGTTGACTGGCAAATGAATCTCAGGTTCGAACCCAAGGTACGCACCTCTGACTTTTCGTAAGTTATGTGCGTTTAATAAAATCATTATCTCATGTTCAGAGCCTCAAAGATCACGTAAAGTCGTCGCTGCGCCTGATCTAACTCCGGTCGTATCAGCTTGTCATCCCATGCAAGGGATAGAGTGCACCTGCGCAAATCTATTGATACGTGTCTCTGGCATTGATAGTTGAAGGCTCAAGACATTATCTTCAATTTTGCTCCTTAAATAGTACTACATAAGGCTCGTTTTAAAGTCTGTTTGGTGATTAAGAGACTTCGCTTCGTTCATCAGAGTTCACACCTAAGACACGCAGTTCTGATATCAAATCAATTATCATTTGCTATGTGTCTCGGAGACCATGTAAAGCAGTCGGTACTCAACTGACCTCTCCCTAGAATTGCCGACGTGCCCTCAATGGGAGAGAAGGAATAGATAATGCCTATGCTTGCGCACACACTGTTTTGTGCTTTAATATCTCATGTGTAGTTTGCTATTCGAAATTCAAGAGGATATTTACTCTGTATTTGCGTGTAGATAAATCTTCAACAATATATCACTCCCAACTTGTCACCATAATGGCTTGCCAATCAAACAGCTCGCCCCTCCTACAAGAATCAATGGCAAATCAGTGTCAACTATCGTAGACCATAACGTAATTGGAATAAGTACGAGTTTTAAATAACAGTGTTAGTAGTAACATGCTGTCTGTGGTACGTAGTGCGTAGTTGTCAGGAGAAAGCCAGTCATCTCTCGACCGGTCTGAAGCTCTATGTTCTAGACTAGAACTCATTATTGTGACCTACTTAGCCTTGAAACTTAGGTATTACTTAGGAATTATTATTGTTGTTGCTAAGGTCTGAATTGAAGATGATTTGTTTTAATACAAAACTATGAAGAACTGGCGTTTTCTACAAAATACCACTAAAATAATAAATGTTTTAATGAAAGTATTAACTATTCTTACTTTGTTAGTGGATATGGAATCACAAATAAATGAGTAAAGTAAGTAAGTTACGATTTATCAAGTCTTTAGCTCGCATGCGCGGATCACTCGTTGATGTCTAATATAGGCGTCGATTCTTCAGACAATATAAAAAATCTTGTCGTGAAGAAATTTTAACATTTTGATTCACATACCTAAAGTACTTTAATGCCGAAAAAAGCACGTTTATTGTATGCATTGATTTTGTACCGCAAACTTAAACAAGTAAGTTTCTAATACGCTATCTGAGATGGTTGAAATAAAACAGAATTGTGCAGGATAACATATAACTTGATTATTTTAGTAGCTGGCTGGTTCAGGTGTGCAGGTTTCCTCACGATGTTTTACCTTACCGTTTTAGGAAGTGATAATCAATTTGTAAAACGCACATGATTCCAAAAACTCATAGGTGCGTAGTTTAACTTGTTTACTTTTGATTTGGCGGTCCAACCTTCATACCACTAGGCAGGAACGTGCAGTTCATATAGGCAACAGAACAGAAACAGAAATTAAGTAAAGTACCCTGTCGAAAATGTCAGTGCACGCCCCTGCCACTAGGCTATCACTGCTTTTACGTAGTTACTTAATTACTGCTTTGGCATATTCCTTGAGAACCAAAGAGATGCACTAAGAAAAAGTTTTTGAAAATTCTTCTACTGTTCTATGGACGAAGTCACTGGCAAAGTGCTTATTTATTATACAATAATAAAATAAAAACCTTAAAGTATCTCGTAATAATATCTACAAATTACTTCAATACAACATAATAATAAGAGAATACAAAGACACAAAGAAATATGTTTTTAAATTTTGGCATTTCAAAGAGCACATGTCTTAAGGCTCTTTATACCCACATGTTGGCTTTCTTGCTTTCACCCACGGTACAGAGCCTGACAGATGTCCTGCCAACCCTTCAATCAGTCAATATTTGAATTGGGACAGGTAACAAAAAAACATCGAACATGTGCGCCTGCGCTGTGGGAATTTTGATTTTGCTTATCTACAATCTACGTGTACGTGCAGGTCTCTTTACAGATGTATTCTTCACAATTTTGCTTCATTATACAACCTTCCCTTTTATTAACTAGATATTTTATTTGAGATAGTAAAAATTTGAAAATTAAGTGGGGCTCTTTCCTTAACTAACACTTTCAAACGTCGCGTCGCGTCGTTTGTAAATAAACAAATGATGATGAGTTCACATATATTTTCAGATCAAAACAGCTAAATGACAGTTTTCTTCGAAGTGACTATTTCTGTTACCTTACGAATCAAAAGGTTTTTGTTCTAAGGTTTTTCTATGTCTAGACTCAGGTTAGGCTTGGTAGGTCAGGTTTCTCAAAGTTACCTAAAGTTTTTTTTCTCCAAAACTAATTAGTACACAACTAACCAGTATTTCTACAAAACTTTAAGATTTGCTTCGTATTAGTTCAGCCTTTTAAAAATATTATAAAATTTTAAGTTTTTCTTTCATGTCATAGTTTTTAGAATACATTAATAAACTAAATTAGATAAGATTCTCTAGTCTCTTCAATAGACCAAAAAAGTCATACTTAAGAATATCATTAATTTGAAGAAGTATCAATAATCTCTATACTCCTTACCTATTCAGAAAAAAAAATTTTATTGATACCCCCATTAAACTTGAACCATCAAGTTATTTTGATCCAATTACAAACGCCTTTAAATAAAAAAAAACCTCTCAAATTTTAATAGCCACCCCATTACTTAACAATGTGATAGAAAACAACCCTTTATTTACATCAGCCCCTAAATCCGGAACGAACCGGAAATCGTTTCAATAAAACGGATGTGACGTCACGTAACCTGACGCCGCACATCCTTCAGTAGGTTAATGGGAGGCTTTTTTGCGTGCGATTCATCCCTTGTTTGAAAGATGATTATAGGTAGTATAGAGTATTTTTTTTTTCTTAATTTTGTCATTTGAGTGGTATACGTTTATTTTGCTCTGAAGTCGTTTTCTGTCAGACAATTTTCAGTAACAGTTCACAGTTTGTCAAAAAATATATTTACTACTAGGTAGTTTCTTTTCTCGTTGTTAATCCATCATCATCATCAGCCTGTATTAGTCCAATGCTGAATGTAGGCCTCTCCCAATGCGCATTACTATTGTGCGCTCATTGGAGGTATTTCCCATAGCTACCACGCTGGGCAAGCGGGTTGGCGATCGTAGCGATGATTGCTGTTACACAGAATGATACTGCTGTCCATCCTCCGAATCTTTCACTTTGTCGTTTCTTGCAACACCCGCGGGTCGAGTAGGGGGGGTTCTATTCTTAAGCCGGAAACCACACTGTGCTAATCCATGAAACGTTATTTAAACTACAACTTCGTTATAAAAACTAATCTTATCTAAAAACAGCTGAACGCAAACCTCTTTAAAAATAAAATCATTGCTTCTTTTTTATCCTCCTAAAAGAATTGCCTGCCTGTAATACAGTTATTTATACACCTCCGAACGATTCCTATTGGTGGTTATAATAGAGGGTTTATCATCCTAAAAGACTTCCACAGCCTGCGCCTGAGTGGGACAGCGCTATTTGTGTAAATGGGACAGCACCCGGCGCACGGGCAACGTCCTGATTTGTCAATAAACTTGACCCACATTTCATTGAGAGCGAGTCTGGAAGGCTTTGGAGGTAAAGTCGTGGTTATAAGGCTTAGAAATATTGAGGATAGAGTCAGTTTCGTTCAAAATTGTATAGATATTTTTTTGACTTATAGGTACATTAGATTAATTTTAATTATAATGCAATGTAAAGTTATGTATTTCTGAATTACATTATATAACTTTTTTTTTCTATTATCATACACTTCAAGTCATGCAAATGCCTTATCATATTTCGTCATAAAGCAGCGTCATAGAGAAGCTGGACCAGTCACCACGGTAGCTCACTGCATGTTGGCGATTTCCTTACGATGTTTTCCTTCATCGTTAGTCAGTAGTCTTTGATTAATTAAGAAACTAAATATGACATTAAAAAGTCACATTGGTAAATACCAGCACTGTTACAATCTCATACTAAGTTACAACTATTACAGATACAAATGTAATTTTCACACAATTAACATAATTAATACTTCACAACACCGCACTCACGTAACTTAACCAAAATAACTTACTAGCATCATTTGTGCACGCGGTTTTACGTGAGGTCCTTGTCCCTTGTAACGGTGCGTTGGTTTCGGGCGACGGCACCCGGCCTCTCAAACGAATGGTCATAACCATAGCAACTGTACTTCTACGTAAATTATCTGTCTATATATAGGGATATAAAAAATATATAATAGGAATAATATATTTGGTATTGGATTCTAAATTCTAATTGGGTTTTCATTGTACGGAGAAGTTCCAAGGTTTTTGTGTTTCGATGAAACATATTATCCATGATTTTATTGTGTAAACTGTGTAGGAATATACTAAGTACAGGAGCATATTTATTTTTTTGTGTCACACAGAAATATTTATATACAAATTACTTTTAGAAATATAAGGTACAATGGCACTGCTTATTTCTATGAGAAATTTCTGTCAGCAGACCTGCGAGAAGAGACATTGATTTTGATAACAGTGTATACTCATAAATATATATACAATATCAATATATATTTATATATATAAATACTTCCTTAACAATCTTTAACAATTAGCTAGCCACCATATTTAAGAGATGGTATTATTTCAACAGACAAACCAAAAATCTACTTCTAAATTGATTGATTAATTTTATTTTAAAACAATATTATTAGTACACCAAATACAATAATTAAAATGTTATGCCATAAGCACAAATTAAAAATTAAACTTTATCATCGCATTCATTTAGGTAAGTGTAGGAAGGTCCTAGAAGGTAGGAGACCTAGAGTCATTACAAATCCGAGAAGGGTCGATCGATTCATCTCTATTTCATCGGATTATTTAAATGTCATTCTGAATAATAACTACCTATTATAAGTAGTTTGAACTTTAATTTTTTAGTCTACAAGAATTATTAATTTAAACTGAAATACTAAATTACTATATTCATTTAATCAATATTGATAAACCTAATATATAATCACAACCATATTCTAATTTCAAATGATTAACGGTAAATCTAACCCTACAATATACCATTAATTCCACCGCGTAAATCACACGGCACAAAAAAGCTACAAAATCATTTAATTATAAATCCTAACAGTAAATTAAGCTCCCTACATTATGACGAGCCACGTCCACGTGGCGGCGCGGGCGCAGGCGCTGGGCGACGAACGGCCTTGTTCGCGGGCGACGCGACAGAGCGTGCGCGCGCAGTTAACCAAGTGACGTAGCCGGCACTGCCCCGTACCACAAAATATAAAATACTGTCCACAGAAGATCCACTCTTTAAGTGATTATGACCACCAAGCTAGAATTAACTCAATCACCGCTCGCTAGAGTCGTTTTCCCCCTGCAGTTCATCTAGCGCAGTTATCTGCTACGTCACTACAGAATATAGAGCACTACGTACAGAAGTTGCACTCCTTGAATCCTACAAAGTTACCATCACTGTCAAGCTGAATTGCACTTAGTCACCTTGTGCGAGAGCTGTAATTACTGTGTTGGTTTGTTGATCATGGTTGGTGCGCGTCCGAGCGTGCGCGCAGTTAGCCGCTACGTCACTGCCCCGTACGCTAACTGTACTACACGTGCGCATTGATAAGCTTTGTTTGGCGTCTAGGCATACTAAATTACCTACAATGATTTATTTTGAGCGTTGTTTTTCTAGCGGTCTTCAGTTTTTAGCGTGTTAGGGTGTATGTTAGGGTGATGGCAGTTAGGGTCAGTTAGTTCGTTAGGGTACGAAAATCTATCCTAATACACACATCAAAAGTGTCTAGGGATCAACATATATTTTTGCAATAACTTTTCTCCTGATTGATATTAATTAAAATTTTCTTTAAGGATTCATCAAATAAAGTGTTTTCGTTTGTCACAGTAACGATAAACCAAGTCACCTTTGCATTAATAAAGAAATTTGCCATTTTCCTAATAAAGGGATTTTTGACATTTGAACCACTAACATTAAAGTTCAAAAAAAAGACTGAAATAACAGTTTTCTTTAAAATTTTATTGGGTAACTTAAACAATTAATAGTCCGTGTTTCTACCGCGAACACTAACAACACAAGAACATCGGTTTGGCATACTCAAAATGAGTTCATCCAAATCACGCTGTGGAATGGCCGCCCATGTTCGTTGCAACAACAAAAAAAGGTCTTCTTGCGACGGGATACCCTCCATATTCGGCAGAGCTCTTCTCTGTAGCATATCCCATGCATGCTCAATCGGGTTCAAGTCTGGCGACTGAGCAGGCCAGGGCAGGACATTGATGTTAGCTGCGGCGAGAGTATGTCTTACAACTCTTGCGGTGTGCGGTCGTGCATTATCATGCATTAACTGAAATAAGGGACCGATTTGCACTTGTAGAGGAACGATGACGTCTGATACAATCGTCTCAGCATAAATTTGAGCGTTGAGGTTGCCTCTGATCCAAATCAACTCAGTTCTTCCGCCGATCCAAATACCCGCCCATACCATGATGGTTCCACCACTATAAGGATGGACTTCCTGGCAGGATTTTAATCGCTGTTGGCGTCCAGGGGTTCTCCAGTGTCGTATACGTCTTGTATCCGGTCTCATACCAAAACGAGACTCATCAGAAAAGCACACGAAACGCCATTGTTCTTCTGCCCAATTTCTGTGTTCAAGAGCCCATTGATATCGAATCCTACGATTGTGCATTGCTATAGGTGGTACCCGTAGCGGTCTTCGGGAATGAAGGTTCACTTCATGCAAGCGGTTTCTGACTGTTTGGTCGCTAATTAAGTTCCCTGAAGAGTGATGAAGCCTCACGGCTAACATCATGGCGGTTATTGTTGGAGCTCTTCGAGTTAAGATTTGAATGTATCGGTCTTGTCTCCGTGTGGTGCAGCGATACCGTCCTCCATGGCGCTCAGCCACGGTACCAGTGCTTCGGTAACGTGTCCAAAGTCGACTGATAACACTCTGACTTGTATTCAGAGCTAAAGCCACAGTACGTTGCCGGGAACCAGCTTCTATCATTCCCACGGCTCTGAGCATTTCTTCCCTGCTTAAATGACGTCGCCGCTCCATAATAACGTTGGTTTTAATCAGTAGTAGGGAAACAGTAGCACTAATAATGTCTTCAATGCGTTGTATGTTTTTATAGGGAAAATATTGACAGCTGATTTTCATCTTTTACTCGAATTTGATTCACAGTTCCTGATTCAAATTATGAAATGCACCAAAAAGGATCCATATAAATTTATAAAATCATAAATTTATTACAAAGCCACATCTCAATCTCAAGAAATCCGCATAAAAATGCTTGATCCCTAGACACTTTTGATGTGTGTATTATACAGAATGAGAAAATTTGCTTATAAGTAGCTGACAATCTCTGGGACTACTTAACCGATTCTAAGAATTATTTTATTAGTAGAAATCCGCAATATCCCTCAATAAAACTATATAATTAAAATTAATTAATTAATTAGTAATTAAACTTCAGTGCAGCTTCAGCTAGTATATGAAGTTTCGCCGTTTCAATGGAGAGAATCAATTACAGTGGAACAAGACAGACTGGTTGTAATAATACTGGCAACCTGTATCGTCCCACTGCATGGCAAAAGCACTACGACCAGATTTAAGCCTGTCACAGACCTAGCTATTATATATATATTTATATAACTTATAGCTAGGTCTCAGGGGATCTTAGGACCCTTAACAGTCTCTCCGAGGATGTGTCCAACAGGCGTTGCGCAGGGGAGCATCCGGAACTGGTTTTTTTTAACTTTTGAAGGTTTTCCCCAAAAAAAGGTATATCACGATATATTTTCTACACAATTTTTTTGACGACCGCACACGTGTGTTTGTCGTATATTTCTGTGACGTCACCAACCTATATCGTTATTTAAATTATTGCACATTAATATGAAATGACCATCAATAAAATAAAGAGAAAATATATAAATTATACCATCGTCTCCGTGTGTGGTAGCTTGCTGTTATATATTAAGTACTGTATATTAATATATATTATAGCTAGATGTGTGACGGGCTTTATAAAGAAAAGTCGGGAAAGTATTTGGAGCTATGACGACATATCATGATGTGTTAGTTCACAGTTATGTCCATACTCTTATAACCATAATCGGACACTCAGAATCATTCTAGTGTCCGATTATGGCTTTCGGAGATATTTGTTCTGATACTGGATGGTGCAAACAGTATCAATTCTTTATAAGTGTCTACTCGCTAATGATTCGCTTATGATTTTAATTAACATCTGATAGAGCAAACGGTATCAATTCTATAAAAGTGTCTTCTCGCTAATGATTTTAACTAAGGTTCAAATAACAAGCAGACAATTGGCCCTAAAACATTAGCTACCACATTAAAAGTTCTTAATTCTTCTTAATTGAGTGAAAATTTAAAAAATAAACATAATTTAAATTAAACATGTTTATTAACTTCAGAGTATGGCACAAGAACAAGACGGAATTAACAATTCTTAGTAAATTATCATACAAATGTTCCTCGCCCCTGACACCCGTTATAATATAATTTAGTCTACGATTGCTTTTATGAATAATTAAAACTTGGTAAATAGGATACTAGCTTTTTCTCGCAGCTTCGCTTCCGTAGGTCAACTTTTTCCGGAAAAAAATATATGACACTTTCCGGCCCATAAACTGTTTCTAGGGAATGAATCACATTGATCTGTTGCTTCGTGTAACTCGAGCGAAAGACAAATCGACAATCCATGAAAATAAAGTAGAAGTATAATAAAGTAAGATTACTCTAATCTACAATGATGAAAAGAAAACATAAATAAAGTAGGTACTTTTATTTTTTCGGGCAGGAAACCTTCAAAACGCACCCGGCTCCCGGGGGAAGAGACTGAGAAGTGTGGAAATGTAATCTCACAAAAACCACACCGTAGTTTAGCGATGTGCCTTATGCTCTTGAGGGTTGGGGATGTTAGTTAGATTCCGAATAATTTACGAATACTTAAAAAAAATACAAATACGGTCAGCTACGAACGCAGGTCAACACTACAAAGTTTAAAAAGTGTATTTAACATTTATGAAGACGTTACATTATTACGTTAAAGTCTCGACTTTATAACCTTTTGTAACTTAGATAATTTAATCTTTGCTAATTATCATAAATGCAAAAGCATTTTTCACGCAGTATCCGAGCAACGGATCTACTTAATTTTTTCAGTAGAAATAGTTTATGGGCTAAAGAGTAATCTGGTTTACATTGATTCAATGATTTCAATCCAGTGTCGCAATCCAGTGATTGTAAACCTACCATTACACAGACTTTTTATCCCGAAATAATGCGGACAATCGAACGGAAACTAATACTTATTAATTGCTATCTCATCCCGTGTTCTGGTAACCTACATACGTATCTGACTGTACCTTTCTTCAGTACACCTGAGTTCACCTGATTTCAGACTGCAATGCGTGATTTTTGGCACAAATTCACTGGTCACGTGGTGTGTACCTGACTTTGAGGTTTCGAGGTCACGGAGTGTGGTGAAGCGGTGGGGGGGAAGGCTTTCGTCTCAAAAAGTGAAACGTGTCTAACGGTAAACTCGGGTTAATTGTCGGATTTGTTTTGCGAGAGTTATTAAAGTTATTATCTTAGTGTCTCTACACGAATCCGTGGGATTTTGATAGTCGCACGTTTTTGGTTGTTTAGATGTCTTGATAAATAAATGATTGAATGGAATCTGGTACTTTGTTATATTCACTAATAAACTTTCATGCTAGGGCGGGCAGCTAAATGTAAATAAGTTTTCCTTATTGTTCTGTCCTATTTACTCTTAAATAAAAGTATTGTAATGTCCATAAAATTAAAGGTATAATTTAATGACAAAGAAAAAATGGGCCGGATTTGAAACTTTTTTTAATAAGATTTTCACCTGAATCGTTGGTCACAAATACTTGACATCTGTCGATCACACGAATACTTTTACCAATACGAGAATCGAACCTACAACACCACCGCAAAAGGCTAATCGCTTTACCGCTACGCAAATGTTGTTTTCAAAAAATATTAAATCAACCGGCAAATCAAAAGGCACTTACAAAATAATTATAATCTCAGTTTAACTGTCAAATAACAGTTTCGCGTTCGTCAAGATAAATGGTACATCTTTAAGTGTCTAGACAAATTTAAATTACACGTATTGTCTTTTTGTGTAACAAAAAACTGCCGTCAAATTGATGTCGAGTTAACGATCGCTTGTTAAGCTCTGGTTAACGTTGATCTTAGATTAATGGTGTAATGATCTCGAATGAATAAGTGTTTTAGTAATGTATGTTATTGGAATAAAATTAACAACTAACTGGCTGGTTACATTAACGGTCGGAAGCTGGAATGAGGCGACACAGAGTATGAGTAAGTGCTCCCTACATGAGAGGTACTCTTAAACCACGAACCCAATCGCAATCCTATTTAAACTATCAAAAAGTTTTAAATTCCTTGGTCAGTAAAACAAAGCACGCATCAGCGTTTTTGCACCAACGCGAACGTTGCAATGAATTTGTATGCTCGTATGATTGAGACAGGATTCGTAATTCAAGAGTAACCCCCGCTACCAACCAGACTCATCTTCAAAATAAAATATTGATGAGGAAACTATATTTTAATTAGGTCTTCTGATTGACTACATTACCTAAGTTTTAAACGCCTTGGTTAAGTCATTCGCCTTCTGCGTTGATGCCGCGAGTTAGATTTCCGCGCGGGACAAATATTTATGAGATCTATAGATATTTTTCGTAGCCTGGACACCTCGTGTATCATAATGAGAAAATCCTAGTGTGGCGTTAAAAATCCTTCTTATATTAGAGTAAATATCGCTAAGTTTTTGGAAGAGACTTGAGAAAATATACCAAAAAAACATTTCTGCAAGATCATTTTAAACTTTTAGAGGTTAGGTTAGATATTTATATAAAAATTACACATCTTAAAACACGTAACAGGTCCAGTGTAAGTTTATATGTGTGACTCATTTATCGAGAAATAACTTTCTTTGAGGAAAATTAATACTTTCTATTTCATCAGTCAGTGATAAATGTTCTGACGATTCGATAGTATATTTCTAAGAAAATAATATTTTTAAAAGGTCAGGAAATGTCAGTGTCAATCTTAGCGATGATTGAAAGCCTTCTTTCTTCATCATCAATTTTTGTGTTAATTGAAACCGATTTAAATATACTGGACCCGGACCGTGCCGTGTGGTTTCCGGCCTAAGAATAGAACCACCCCTACTCGCCCCGCGGGTGCCATAAGAAACGACAAAGCGAAAAATCCGGAGGATGGGCAGCAGCATCTTCCTGTGCAACAGCAATAAATCTGCTACTGCGATCGCCAACCCGCTTGCCCAAAGGCGATTATGCGCAAATACCTTCAATGAGCGCACAAAAGTGGCGCGCATTGGGTGATGCCTATGTTCAACAGTGGCTGATGATGATGATGACCCGGACCGCGCAGTCCACCATTTGCTGACCCTTGGTTCTAACTACCTACACTTGTTTAAAATCTACGCTCTCTCAATAACTTGTATCACAATTAATTACGATTCATTAAATCCATTAAACTCATGCGATGATAATATCTTAATACAATAATCGTAGGAATACCCAATCCACAAATAGCTCAACGTAAAAAATCTTCACATTTCTTAAGAGGAAAAAAAGCACAACTTTCTTTTGCATACGTCACAAATCCGGCTCACGTTCGCGGATGCATTATATTTGGCACAAAAAATTGGGTCAACGATGGAAGACCCCAAAACTGGCTTCTTTGGTATGTCCTGTACTGTGTAGAGGCATTTTTTGGCCTTTTATTTGCTACATTGTGTGCGCCGGTACTCTTGCCTTTAAAGGGTTGATTTATGGCTTTTCAAAGGTATTTAAAAGTTATGTTTTAATAGCATCTTGTCGATACGGAATTCTGCTTCATGTCTCAATTACAGATAATTTATTATTTGTATTGTAATGGAAAGTACCAAAGACCGCGATGCTGGCAAAGCGGGCCACGTCTGTTGCATGCCTAATGAGCCGTGGGCCAAAATAATCACTGCGTGGAGCCCTGATACAGGAAGACGGTGACGCGGCAGACCACGAAGAAGATCGCGGGACGTATTGGACAGAACCAATAGTGACTGGTCCACATTGTCTATGGATCGAAAGACGTGGTTACTGAGGGAGATGCCTTTGCCCAGCAGTGGGATGATATGGATTGACAACAATAACTGTAATGGAAAACTGTATCATCACCTATGCCAAATCTTGTTTTTAATATTGTATATCACACGATAGAAATCAGAGTAAACAGCACTACAGGCACGATCATAGCAATGTGGTACCAAGGTGATTGTCATGATCTCTCAGGTTAAGCAGCGGTTTACGCGATCAGCCTATGGATAGGTGATCGTTTGTGTCGTTTCAATTTGAGCATCTACGTACTTTAGAACACTTCATGTGGTAGTCATTAAGCTGATTTGGAGGCCTTATAGGCTTGACAAATTCCAATAGCGATAGGCCTCAAACCTGCCTCTACTAACACGCACTAAACCCTCGCACCTTAAAACATGTTTGCCCAGCACTGGAAAGTGGTGATTTATAGGAATATTACTAACAATAAGCTATAAGAATTTTAAAGTTCCCAATTTTTGTACATTACTTGAACCCGCGACCTACCAGTTAAAGCCACCGGCCGCTCTACCAAATAAGCTCTTCTTAAGCCTGCCCGTGCTGACGAAATTCTCTTCTACATTCAACCATCTCAGATGGTAGTTACCCTTGTATGGAGTACGATTTTGAACTTACATGTTCGCTTTGCATATATTATGTATAAACTATTTATAAAAGTGTTTATATAATAAATTATAACAATAAATATCATCAAAATAGTATTTTTTCATCTCTATACAAATACTGGTACTTTGTCTGTAGGAAGGAACACTTATATATAACTGATAGCGTTTTTTTTAAATAAATCAATCCAGTTATTACCAAGAAACCTCCTCTCGCAACACAAATTCAACAAAGTGTACCTATAATATATTTTAATAGGTATTTAAAATTTCGCTATTATATTTTCGCTATAAACTACATAATTTATTATAAAATATATTCAACCTATTAAACTACTCTACATACCTATTTATAAAGTATACACTCAAGTAAATATAATAATAATTCAAAAAAATAATGATTCTAATTTAACTTCAAAACCTAGTATATAATTCACTACAAAATCCAAATTTATCTCAAGTCCTTACCGATGATATTAAGTTCCGAAAACCGTATTGAGGTCACCAGTCCCGTTATCATCGGGAACCTGTTCCTGGCAGTACCGGGTGACTGACAACCACTTATTACCCACCAAAAATATTTCCAAGTAATTTTTGTACCGAAAAATATTAAAATTGTTGTGAAATTGTAGCTTTAGTGTAAGTTGTTGGTTTTTGGCTGTCAGATCTTAGGGTTAATAAAGTAGAGAGATTTTTTAAAGTTTTTTTTTAACTACTCGGTTAGTAAAGCTATAAAAGATTGTGGAATTAATTTACCTACTTATATAAACTTTTTTATTATTTCTTGTGCTGTTTGTAGTGGTGATCAGGGGCGTGATTATCATAATTTTTTGAAGCCCATCATACTAATATAATAAAAAAAAATATTTCATAATATTTTTTTTACTTTAATGTTGCCTTTAACATTTTGACTGCCAGACAGCAGACGCAATGAACAAAGGTTGTTGGGCTTGCACTGTTGTTAGATACTAAGCACGGCACTGATGGAGACTATGGGCTCATGGAAACCATATGCCCGATAACTTTATAAATAAGTTTCCTCCGGGCTGGGACACCACTGGAAAACCAGGGCTGGCAGTTACCTCGCAGAAGCGGAGGAATGGTCAACGCCTCAGTCTGACTATTCAACAAGGTAATGCCGCTAGCGTCCTCGGCACTATTTTCCCAGTCAGCAACTAAAATTTAATTTTTAATTACTATTTTAAAAAAATTTCATTTAACTAAAATATAGCATTGAACATAAATTTGTGTGGTAGAACCACACTGGATTTCCTCTCGTATAAAATCGCAAAATTCTCACTTCAAGGCCAACTATCACTTAATGTTCAAACAATTTCTTCACAAACAACGTAAGTACATTCACAAACAAAAGCGCGTAATCCTAACAAGTACGTAAATCTGTCTCAAAACGTTCCAAATACTTGTCGAACGCGTTCGACATACAAACGAAGCTTCGCTCGTAAACCTACATAGTGGTCGCTACCCACATTTTTGTGGCCAAAATACAGTTTGTTTTTTAATTCGGCACTCTGGGTAGTCTTCTGTTTAAACATTTTGTAGTAGTTGGCCGGTTTTGTGACGTATTGTGGAAAAAAAAATTTAAAAGAAAATTTTATATTGGACATTTTATCTTGCGGCACTAAATAGAGACATTAAATTAATGACGGCTAGCGGACGACCTTTGCCATGTATTGACATGTATAGGGCTAGTTCTTTTTTTTTCACTTTACAATTATTTTTGTACTTGTTTATTATCAAAAGTTTTTATTTTATTGATTTCTATTATATTTTCTTTTTATTATTATTTGTTTGAAACTTTTATTGAAATTTTCGCGATACATACATCTGATACATAATGACGTAATATTATTTATGTTATTAAACTAAATTAAATTTATATTATTTATAGTGTAGGAAATAACTTACTCGTACTTACCGTCCCACGAAAAGGATCAGATTATTCAATTCTGATCATATTATACAAACCTAAACTATTCTTTACCAGCCTCAATAAATTTGCAACCTTACAAACCGCTACGCCAATCGTGTCATAAAAAAACAATATGCCTACTTCAAACTTTATAACTCATGTTTGCGATCCGTTGTAATTTCGGAAATGACTGGCAATATCTGTTCATTATTGCGCTATTCTACGTGAATACCGCGTGTGGTCCTAACGGATTTGATTTTATGTACAATACTTACAAATTATTAGACCACTGGGTATTGGAGTATGAGGCCGACGTGTTTATTGTAATTTTAAATACCTGACAGCCTATAGAAACGTCTTCACTCCCCCCACTGTCCCTTAAATAGTGCGAATCGCATCGTTGATACTACCGAAGATTTTGCAACAAATGTACCCGAATGGTGATTGCTAACTTTTGGCAAAGGCGCAAGCTTAATTGCCTACTCTGTTACATTAGGCGCAAACTTACTCGATTTGTCTGAAGTTTGGCTCTCGGATTATTCGCGTAATGCTTATTTGCATCTCTTTCTGCCTAATTACCTCAGTTACATCCACACACCCCGCCTCTTGTTATCATTTAGTCCTTAAAATGTGTACTGCGAGACTAACGTCAGCCGGCCTTTTTTTTGTTATTTTTTTGTCGTGTGGAAAACTCTTTATGAGTACCCCATCATCAAGGGCTGGCGATGGGTTTATGTCCGACTCGCACGGACTAAAAACCACACGGTGTTCCTCCACGAACCTCTAGGTGGAAATACGGTTTTCGCTTGCGCATTCCGGCCTAGTACTGTCACCTGTGTTAAGCTGTATAAGATTTAACCAACAACCTGCACTCAGCTTCAGCTTCTGAACCAAACATAGTAGTCTAAACATAATTCTTATATTTGAGACGCTCGATAATTGATAGCCGTTTCAGTTCTTTGCCGTAAATAAATATTTAAATGGGCAGCACCGTTAATTACTGTAATACTAGTCTTTCAACAAACATATAAAACATACATTTTCACCATAAACTTCATCGTTCAAACGTAATTAATACCTTTAAAATAAAAATATTTTTTCTTCGTCTGCAAGTGATAGAATCTAAGCGAGTATTATTAATTGATAGCCAAGTTTTCAAGACAGAGGTCAGAGGTTCTAATCTTAGCCATGCAACACTGACAAATTGATATATTATTAGAAATAACCTTTCTTATTTTTTTCCAATTCAATACGTCGAAACTGGTACTTCTAATACTAGTACTGGTTTTTCTGATACTGGTACTCCTGTTACAGATGAAAATGGACGTTTCGCGAAAATGACATTTTTAAAAGTGTACGTTTTGCGAAATTGACCTTTAACGAAATGGACGATTCACGTAGTAGTCTATTCACGAATATGACGTTTTGCGATATGGATAAAGTGGACCAATTGCGAATTGGATGAAATGAAGCTAAAATGTATACAAGAAAAAAAAGCACTGACTGGACCACTAGTATCATTAATTGAGTCTAATTTGATAAAGACATTTTGACTTTGTAACATGTCTTATCTACTATAATAAAATTAAAAAAAAGGTTTATGACATACCAACTAAGTAATTCGCCGCCATCTTATATCTCAAGCACTAACAGTATGTAGTAACCAGTATGTTCGCTCACTCCGCGAACACCCAATTACATGAGATTTGGCCGAGCTCCGTTACGCAGCTATTAAATTATTATTCGGTGTGTGTTTATAAGTATAAAAAACCAACGGCCAGTATTTTAATGAATGAATGTTGATGATATGATGTGATAAAATAAAGATGTATAGAAGGTTCATTCGGAATTGTGTTTGAGATAATCCAAACACAAAAAGTTAGTAACAAATTATTCCTGAACTATGTTAAGGTTGGTTTTTATTCGATGCAACTTAACATCAGTTATCTACGAAGCGACTTCCTATCTGACTACCACAGCCCAAAAGGACTCGATATTCATAGGTTAGATCAGTTATGCGGATTTTTAGAGAAGTCTTATTTTAGAGTAGTCTCTCTAAAATTTTATTCTTTATCGTAGATCCAGTTACAGACGTGCAATTTTACAATGCACATACCCCAGACTATTGGCCTCGTGCGGGAAATGAACACACATATCCGAACAAAAAACTAAACATTTAACGAAATAATATAACATGACAATATTAGTGGGAAATATTATCCTTAAGCCAAATAATATTGTATGTAATGTAACTGACCTTCTGTAATATTTTTACTCTGTGAGAAAATGTTTTATTTTGAATACACTGTGTTACTGATCTACAAGTGCTGATTTAGAGTTAATAAGAGAAATGTATGTTAAATCGTTTTAATTGTCATAAATTATTGTCTTAATAGATTAAATAACACGATAACATAATTAATTAGGAAGCTCAGATTAATCGGATTAAAACGGTAACTGATACTTTTGTTTTTAATAACCAGTTTAAATGTCTGAGACTAATCTACATAATTATCAAAATAAGGTCGAGAATTTCAGCATCAGTAGCATATAAGCGTATTTTATTCTTTTTTATAATCAAATTAACAATTTATTAACTGTAATATACTATATTTACATGATTATCTACTGATTAAAACTTACCAACATTTGTACTCATTGCCTCACAGCGAGTGGGTCTCAGTAACAGCCTCCATTCTTTTCGTCGTTTCATGCAGTCGTTTGAATAATGAACGCCAAAAGTTATCAGTTTGTACCTCATTATCATTTTCAAAACGAGAATAGAACAATTAAAACTATACGCATATAAAAATAAAGAATCTTCACACTATCTAATTAATTTCACAATAATATTCACACCTCACAGAATTGTGAGAAGAGTAATAAATTAAAATTACACTAATTGTTACCAAAATGCTCCAATTACCGGCTTAACTACGTGCCTTACCATTCTGACGTACCAACGGTAAAATAATCTAGTTTATTCTAGTTCTTTTTTCAAAAATTCAAACTTGAGTCTTGGTTATAACCGTTAATTTATAGGTTATATGAGTTTGTGTTCATTTGTATCCGTGTGTGGTAGTTGAAGCTGGATTTAATGTTAATTATCGTTTACAAGACTCATTATATTTAAAAATAAGTACTTACACAGCCAAATTATAAAGCCAATACTTACAATTAAAACGGAAAAGTAAATCATTAATTTATTGTTCAAATGAACGATCGATCAACTTGTCAGTTTCACGACCGACTGTCGAAGATAGCCGAAGAGTTACGAACAAAAAGTCGGTAGTCTTGGTACAGCTCCATCAGAGGGTGTTCCAAATAAAGTTGTCAGTGATTGCCATTAGTGAGAGATTGATTGCGAACTGGACATGCGCGCGCAGGCCGTTTTGCAGGAAAAGCAGAAATCCCATAATATTTATGCCCTTCTCTATATTTTCATGAAGGATTATTACAAGTTATGTTGAAAGCCCAATGATACATAATAAAAGGTATAAAGGGGACAATAAACAAGACTTTTCTGATAGTGAAACCCAATTACGAAACAAAAGTTTTCATTAGACAAGGCAGTTGTATATGGCTTTAATGTTTTATTAAATAAATAAAAGTCGGCACTCTCCTACTCCCGAGAATAAATTTATCCATCAATGAACAGCATCATATCCACACCGTCCCGATCTATCTTTATCTGATCTACAGTATCCAAGATCAATGTTCGATGCCCAATAAAGATAAACTTTGGCCCCAATTAAGGATGTACTAGTAAATTAAGTTGTCTTACTTGTAGTAGCAATAAGTAACTGTTAGCAATAAGCAGTTGATCAATAATGTGTACAAATGATCTTATATTAAAGTCTTATAGTTTAGTTTAAAATAAAAATAAAAAAGGTACCTATTTATTTTCGCACAGTTAAGTTGGGTGATCAACAAAAAAAGCCGACTTCAAAATAATTAAAAACTAGGAAAAAAAACAGTAAAAAACGATAGTTTTGGAGTCGTTTGTGGCGTTTGGAGTGCAAATACTTAATGAATCCGAAATCAATTTGGTGTTTTATGTTATTCTAACTTTTTACTGTTTTAAAGTCGCTTTTATTTTAATAAATAGGTTTTATTTAAAAAAAATGTGTGGCACATTTTTTAGAAGTTGATTATTATCAACACACATACAAACAAAGTTAAATTAGTTGGTACGAGAAGATTGCTATCATCCGATGACGAGTTCTATTCTGTATCTCCGAAGTTCAAATCAACAGATCATGACAATATTTATTTAAGACCAATCAGAGAGTACATTTATTCTTTCAAAGAAAATAATGATTACTTACTACCACTACTAGTTAAGGAGGAATCGGTAAACAAACATTAAAAAAAAATACGCATAAAATTGAGAACCTCCTCCTTATTAAAAGTCAGTCAAAAATCAAATTATATCCATTCATTCATACGTAATGATATTGTAACAAAATCATTAATTCATAACATATTATTCAACTACCAACTAAATAGTTAATAGTTAGTATATGTTCAAGTTGTTTCACGGACCTGTTCAGTACAATGTCACGGTTGCAAGAAACGAGGTGCGCCTGCGACTGCGAAAGAAAGTTGATGTCGCACACTAGTGGGTTGAATGTGTATGTGAGTTTGAATGTGTGAGTGTAGTGTGTATGGTTACTTAGAAGATGGGACGGTTGTAATTCAATTGTTTTAGGTAAATTGAAATGGTGGTAAGTTTAAGAAAACATTTTGTTAACCGAAAAATAAAACTTTTATTATTTTTTGTTTACAAAAATAAAATTACCCATTTACTGATGATAAATATTTCCTAATTTTACGAGTTAGATCATGTTTAGATCTGCAGATACTTATACAACCAATTTCATACAATAAAATATCCAATACCTAATATAAAACTACAATTCTCTTGCTATTGTCAAATTTAACGACCAAAAGCTCCATCACAAGTACACTTTCACTCGCAAAAATGCTTACTCATAACTTATTTTTCAAATCATTAAACAAGACTTGTAAATGTGTGAGCAATTACAACTTCACGCACACATTTACACTCACACAGTTGTAAAACGTAGTACACGCACACATTGAGAACGTCAGTAGGTCACTGTACCGCGCGTTGAAGTCTTTTCTATGGACATTAGTGAGCTCGAGAATTGATTTTCATATTCATAATAATAATTTACGTTTTAATTTAATAATACGATGTGACTTTTAGATTTAACGTTTTTAAATAGTAAATTATGGATTTTCTCTTTTATTTATTCTAATAGTGTGTGAGAAAATTCGTGGGAAAACTATAAATTGTGTCTGATTTAATGTGATTTATTTTTATAGGTACATCGTTTTCTAAATTAAATATTTCATAGCCTTTTGAATATTTTTTCATAAGTTTTAGCTTTATTCTCTTGGGATAGGCAAACATAGAACCCCCAAATATCGATAATGTCTGAATCAATAAAATTTTCCGGTAAATAAATATGCAGTAATATTAATAATTATTAGTGGTATGTCCATTGTTTGAAAAGCCAGAAGTCTTAAGTTCGAACCTAAGGAGTACACCTCTGACTTTTGGTAAGTTATGTACGATTCTAAATTAATTATCACCTGCTCTGGGCCTCAGAGAGCACGTAAAGCCTGGTCCTGCGCCTGATCTCTCTCCGTTATAGTCGGGTTGCTGTTAGAATCTGACTTTGAGAGGGAAACAGTGTTTACGCATACGCATACACTAGTTATGCTTTGTTCAAAATAACATTCGTATAGTTTGGTAGTATTTATTGAGCCCAAATCTCAAAAATTTAATAATTATAGCAACCAATACCTTTTCAGTAAAAATTGCAAAAGTTTATAGTACCCATGCCATAGAAAACCGTATTAGCAGAACGACGTGAAATGTAAAAGTCGTCATGTCAGTAAATAAACATAATTCGAATGATTTTCAACCTTACTCCATTTACAATAAGAGAGTAAAAGTTTTCTATTTGTCAAGTAAAAGTCTTGTTATATTTCTATTTCTGTTGGTATTAGAAGAATTTACGCAAATGTCGTTTTTAGGTTTAAGTTGTTTGCTTGTGGAGTTAAAGATGAGCCGTCATGGTTATTTCTATGGCAAATATTAACTTATAGAACTATTAGCAAGGTAATTCAGAATATCGGAAAAAAAGACTGTGGGCTAAGTAATAATATATTTTTTTAATGTTTCGTATTATTATTTAAAAAACATATTTTAGACCATAAACCAAAATAGTAAATGGTATTTTAGTCTTCGGTACACCTGCCTTGTAAATGCCATTTAGTCTCGATTTAAAGATTCTTATTTTAGTGGAGATACAGAAGAATCAGTCCCCTTGATAAAGTTAAAAGCTTAAGTTAAAAATTGTTATTTTTAAAATTAATTATATGCAACAGTTTAAATGAATGATAGTAATTTCGCTGCACATTATAATATAGACACCCCTTTTACAGAGACATGTATGTAATAGTACTAAATTATAATATTTTTATGAAGGTGTTATTATTCAAAGTAAATTATTAAATAAATATTTAGACAGTAACATATTTAGTTAATGTCCTTATTGTGTGTTGTAATAAATGAGATGTTATCAGTGTGACAAAATTACTACAGCTAAATGTTTTAATATAACTTGTCTTTATAAAAGTTAATATGCAACATTTTTGTAATATAATCACATTTGTTCGATCGTAAGGCGGTTAACTTAACGACGGTTAAGTTAAGAGGGATTAGCGGTTTTATTACAAGGAATTATTAACAAGAATGCAGTATGATAGACATGTTCTTCTTGGTAACAAAATCTTATACGAATTCGCATAAAATGAACCAATTATAAACCAAACTGTAAAAACTACATTCTAGTTAGTTTAAAGAACAGTTTTTGTCCTATATTTGGCAATGTGACGTAACGAGCGCAGTGGTTGGTACTGTATATAGTGGACTTGATCCCTATTTTACACGTATTTGAAATAATATCTACCCACGATAAAAGAGAAAACTCTAACCTAACTGGGGAAAATTGCATGATTTGAACTTGCAACCCTTGACGTGCAACAGTCGACTACGCTTCGACTGCCCTTCCACCCGCTACTAACTTCATTATTACACCACCAATTAAACCCCACCTGCGCCGCGTAACAATATACTCGTATTATAGTACAGAACACAAAATAATTACAGCAATACAGCCTCGTATCGGTGAACAACCTATGACGTAGGCTAATAATACTACAGTTTACAACGGCACTATGTGCGTATTATTATTTTTTATTAATAATACGCGTGATAAGTGGGTGTTTTAACGGCTGTATTCAAAATGAGCATAATAAGCAAAATGGGCGCATTATTATTTTTATAGAATTAAAAAATATTGTTAAAATATTTAATAATCAAAGGATATCGTGCAATCGTGCCTCATTTGGGAGACCAATGTAGTAACTGTAAGCTTCTCTACAAACATACAGACGGATGCGCGACAACTTCCTAGGAGTCCAAACGATATCTCATCCACACTGTCTATATTTCAGTGTGTATATCCGTCTAGTCTGACCAAACATCGCATCGGTCCGTCCGTATCCGTTTGACTGTCTGTCTCTCTTATTTTCTGTCCCTACTTATCTTTTTGATCGCAATAGTTATCCATTATTTTTTTTACAAAAACGAGCTATCTACGCTTTTATAACAAATTCATAAAAGAAGTCAAAACCTACAGTGATATTTCCTTGCTGCCAAGTCCGAGTCGCTCTTAAACGGTTTTTGTAACCACATTACTAACGATTATTCATTAACTAACATCGTTTAGAAAGTAACCCTTGCTCACACAAGTGCCCGAACATTTGTTTACTTGTTAACTAATAAAATTGAGTAGTTAGTTAATATAGAGACATGAAAAGGGTTGTACCAGTACGTACGTCTAATATTAATCAACATTATTTATCAAAGCCAATCGAATGATAAAACAATTTATGACAACATTTTCCGAAACTACACTTTATAGATGGGAAACCATAATACTGTTTCGATGTCTTACGATTCAGAGTCATGGTAATCCAGTCACTCTTGGTTTTGTCCAATTCTCCATCTCCTTATCATAGGTAGCGCTACGATAACCAACTTTTGGGTGAAACTTCTGGCGGGTAATATTATAAATAATATTAATTTGTGAAGCGAAAACTGTGGACACCTTTTTAAGAATATTGTCGGCATGGAGGAGTGTGAAACTTGGCATAGTAAAAGTTTATATGGAGAAGAAGTGCAGTAAGATAAAATTTATATTTAAAAACAAAATGCAGTTGAATTTCGACCACTGACTGAACTATTAGAATTTACTATGCAAATGTTCCAAATACCTCAATCAGTCAGGAAATAATGCACGCATTGACAGAGAGGTCTACGATTAATGACATCGAGTCAATCTTCTTTATAGTAATGTCTGTTAATGACTTCTGACCAAAGTCTTCGTCACTGAAACTGTTGCCACAACACAACACCTGTCGTTTCTTATTACAAAACATTGCTCTTCATATTTCAACCGGGTGTGGCAGGTTTATTCGTATCACTAATAAAATGCATTAGTAACCATCAATTGATTCTGCGCACGCGACGCAAACGGTTGACATTGAACGTTATTTTAACACTATTAGTCGTAAAATAAAACAAGGAACGTCTTTTCGTATAGTTTTATGTTAGAGTTTGAGGCTTGTTATTTGGTTTACACCCTTATATACCGCAACTAGTGCTTATAAACAGTCATTAACATTTGATTTGAGTGATTCTAGTTGCCAATTTTTAGGGCTCTTTACATCTTCATCGAGTTCCTTTTTAAATAACAAAATTATATAAAATTGGTTACTAAAAACATAACCCTGCCTTGGCAGTCGGGTAAAAACAAATTTCATTGCCTGATCTGGGAATTAAATCCAGGAGCATCCAATGGCTTGGCAACCACAATGACTTGAGTGTAGGTTTCCTCAGTTTAGAGTATAAAGATAATTCATCCGTGATTTACACGTTAGATTACTTCTATTGCAGTAGCGAAAGGCCCATTTTCGAAAAAAAAATGCCAAAAACAAACCAGAGAAAAATCAATGGCAATCAGTAGACTGGCTACTGAATGTGCCATTATTTAATGGGAAACCGGTAGAAATCAACTTGTATGGAGGCTTCACCACTATTCCATCGTATATTACCATAAAAAGACCGCTCAATCCTCCCGCGCACGTACAGACTTACAGTCAAGAGCACAAATATGTTCCTATGTATATACAAAAATATTTACGAAAATACCAGATTATTATAATAATGTTCAAGTTTTCAACACATAATAAAAAACTTTTAATCGGATTTACTTTTATTATTTACGTTATTTATTTTACGTTAATTTATGATTTGACAAGTTAATAAATGTAACGCGACGTAAATCCGATTAAAAGTTGTTTTATTATCAAATTATTAATATGACTCTAGTCACGTGACAATGACACTGCCATCACAACACGGCAATCGGATCAGCAAATAAATTCCTGTCCGTTAAATAGATGGTTAAAATGCATCAGTATATCAAAATATTACTGTACCAGCGCATTACATGGGGATTAAAAAGACATTTTCAGAAAAACCTGCAGAAATATAAGTAATTACTGTTTTATGCTCGCGACTGTATCCACATAACAATATACGGCGTACGCGCATATGTAAACAATGCCTAACTGTACCGCCACCTTGACTCGGACAACGAGTGGCCCGCCGTGCGCCGTGTAAATAATCTCGTGTGTGGAAGATACAGGCTGCGTCAAAATAAAAAAAATATCTCATTAAACATTAATTTAATAGTTCTAGGATTTCGTCTAACATTCTTATCTATTTTTACTGTAGTCAATCAAACGTCGAGGAATGAGACGCAAGAGGAAATTCATTGTTACGTGCAAACACACAAGTGTACACAGACTATTTTATTTTTTCCGCCTTAAAATACTATAGTAAATACTAGTATTCTATTAGTAATTGAAGATTTAATTAGGACTTATAACAACCTAATACAATTTTTATTATTAATTAATTATAATTATTTTAATTTTTTAAATATCCACATCTCATAACTTACTCGTCCACGTCCTTAAACTACAAACTATTTAAAATAAATTGTTACTATAAAATTAAACAGACCACTATTATCCTACAATACCGCGATTGGCTAACGTTCGAAATTGTGCTAGATGTGCAAACGAGCTGAATTAGACTATTGTTAGTAGGTATGCGGTCAACCGCTAATAATATAACGATAAAAACTTTATTAAAAACGTTATTTAGGTTCTGAGACCTTAACAAGAAAGCAAACAATATTGCTTTTAGGTTTTATCGTTGGACGCCGCGCCGTTAAAAAGTTCAAGATTCTTAGTATAATATTTTTTTTTTGATAAAAAAATCTTAGCAGTTAGTAATTTTAATTTACTTCGTTTTAAATAAAATACTAGCTCGTTTTATTTACTACCCTGTTTGTAAATGTCCTACTTTTGGCTGGCTGACTACTGGCTTCTTCTCATATAGAGGAAGATCGACCATTAATCGTTCATATAATACAGAGGACGGAAAACGGAGGAGTGTGGCACAGGGCATAGTTAAAGTTAACATGGAGAAAAGCTCAAAAAATTAAAAATAAAAAAGCTAAATAATAAAATAGCAAAATGAGTTATGTTCGAATTTCCACTAAAACCACTGACTGTACAACTTGTATTGTATTATCATCCTTATTTCCTAGTTTTGTGTGTAAAATTAAAATAGGTGAAACATTGATTTCAGTAATATATTAGAAGACACACTTCGTAATAATACTTTTGGATTCAAACAATAAAATCTCCTGTAAAATAAATATAGGACCACAAAGATCCGGTTATTTTCACATCATCCTGTAGGTTGCGCGGAAGTGTCGCTACGTCACAAGTGGTCTAGCGGTGGCGGCGCGCCCGCATGCGTCATACGCGTCGATACTCACACACACATGCTAAGAAACGTATGTCTGTGTATGTAGTGTAATTTTAGTTATTAAGCTTTTTGTGGATATTATAGATGGTATGGTAAAACGAGTTATTGAAAGCTTTGTATGTTATTGGAATACTATTTTAGAGTTCATTGTAATTTATCTTTGTTCTTTTAGTAAATTAGTTGTAAAAAAATATATTTTTACGTGTAAAGTACAAATTAACTTTACTGACCACACTTTATTTTTACCGGGGTGAAGAACAGTTTCCTTAACAATTGATAAGGTCAAGTTTATTTATAAAAGCCTGTAAAAAAAGTAAATTGAAACAAAAAAACATTCAAACGTAAATTTAAACAAGAGCCTGGTTCTATCTCTTTTCAATTTCCTTAAAAGTTTTGTTGGGTTTTACGTCCCACTGCAGGGCAAAGGCCTCTTCTCATACAGAAATGGATCTCACATTAATCACCACGCTAGCTCACTCTGGGTTGGGGATATAATATCTATATTTATTTACCAAATTGCAAAGCATTAACTACTCCTGCAGCGGTAGCTAGTAACATTACATTTACAATTCAAGCTAATACGAAGTTTTATTTTACTTTTTACTAATTTTATTATTTATAAGTCATACATATTTTAAGTAACTTTTTAAAAATCTCTATTACAAGTTATACCCACTAATCTACCTAAATCCACCAAAATATTCCCCCACAGTCCACCTGTCCTATTCATATGCACGGGAGGACCCTCAAGGCCAGGCGTCAGGCCGACGACCTTATAACAGTACAGGGCTATCCCGGGCTTTGACCCCTTCTCGAGGCCTTTTTATGTTCCCCATGGGATTCGGAAGATTGGGATGTTATGCGCTTGTTAGAATTTTCGAGTGATTTTTTGTGCTTTTTGGGTATCCCGAACGTGTTATCGTTTTTAAAATCTACCTTTTTTTGTAAAGCAGTAGCGTTTCGGTTAAATAACTAAATACACGCGTCAACATTGTTATTTTTTTTATTCAATAATAATAATAAATTAGCTTGAACAATCCAAATTCTGAGTGTCTTCTCATAGACATTTTGGTGGAATTTGGTTGGATAGACGAGAATGGTTGCCCAGTAACTCAATTACAATCAAAATTATATCATACTAGCTTTTGCTTCGCAGCTTCACTCGCGTTTATTTAGAACACTTCGCGCCATCTATTATCATAAGAACATTATTGTTCATTTTTTTGTTAGCTTATAAAATATAATTATTAAATAAGCAATTTGAAAAAAAACAACTCCCTATAGATAGCTCCTATACGGATGGGCCGTATCAGTTGTTTTTTCAAATTTTCTTATTAAATAATAACATTATTGTTGTTTTTCTTGGGATCAGTACTAAGATGGATGGATGGAGAGATGGGACGAAAGATATATATGTCCATTTCTGTGCAAATTTTCAGTACGATCGGTTTAGTGGTTTAGGGGTGAAAAGGTAACAGACAAACAAACTTACTTTCGCATTCATTATAACTACAATTACGTTCAAACTTTCATACATTGCTGTAAATTGATCTTAAATCTTATATCAAGAATAAAAAAAGTTTTAGAGCTACGAGGGAACAGATGAACACACTTACATACATATTTTTTTTTTTTTTATTTATTTATTTATTACAGTTTACAGTAGGTACAATAGTAAGATAATGCTCCACAAAACCGGTTTAGCGGTTTGACTGTGGATGAGTCGCAATTAATTTATATAAACCAAAGATATAGGATAATATTGGATAATATTTCTGTGATATAAACCTAAATTATGTATTAAACAAATATTTTTTAAGTTTCCTCTTAAATTTTATTTTGTCATTTTCATGTCTGATGTCCGCGCACACACACACAGCACGTACCGTACCGTATCATATCTCACCCTCAGCCCGCCGCCGCAGCGTCGTCTTTTCTCGTCGCCGGTGTTACGCGTACGCGCGCGCGCGCTACCACTGTTTGTTTACTTCTTGGCGGCGGACGCTTTCTTCGCGGCCGGCTTAGACTTCGGTGTAGCCGCGGCCTTCTTGGGTTTGGGAGCTTTGGGCTTTTTAGTCGGCGGTTTTGCGGTCTTCTTCGCCTTCGGCGCTGCGCCTCCCTTGGCCTTATAATATATCTATACCTATACATACATACATACATAGACTGCTAAAATCATAACCCTCCTTTTTTTGTAGTCAAGTAAAAAAGAACCCCAAACTGGCTGAAAAAAAACAAAAGAAGCTATACAAACTATTATATAATAACAAATAACTCTATTCAAATTAAAATACATTAGTCGTGAACCAATTGAAATGCTAATTAATAGCGTACAAGTAAAATTAACATAATTCATTGTTAGTAAGAAACAATGTCTTTATTTGTTTCTCATCCGTTCTAGGAATTGTTGAAAATAAATCTAAACTGACTCAATGGCTGTATGCATATATTATATCTTTAGACTTATTTTACTAGAAACTTTTTGAAGCTTCTTTTTTTGAAAAGAACGAGTTAGTTTTCGTTGCCTTTATATGCAGCTACCTAGCATGACGTTCTGAGTTCAATTAAAACGCATTAAGAGATTTCAATATATTCGTTTTTATTATGTACTTTTTTTTACTTTGATTTTCCATGTAACAGTGAACCTTTTTGCCTGTAACTAATCAATACCTTCACATATAACTACAAAGAGTACTGATTATCTAGAAGAAATTACTTTTATTGACATTGTTTGTTTTTTATTAAAACAAAATAAAGGATTTAGGATTTTCTCCTGTGTCGTTGCACCAATTAATCACCAATTAATGACGGTAAATATTAGTACATATACTTTTGAAAAAGTACAATACTTTACCAATCACATTTGTGTAACAGAGTATAATCACTTCCCTTACGCTCTGGAATAGGTTCCAATTAGTAATTACATTCACCACATTCACTAACACAACGACACGTCAATTAACACAGACACACAGACACACAAGCTTGCGCATTATAATATTTGTTTATATTAAAGGATATTGCGATACTTGATCGAGCTTTTCAACGTTTATTTTATAACAGAATAATGTTTTGTAAATTGTTTCTCAACAAATCGTGGTTGATTGTCGAAATAATACTTTTGTTGGTCGCTTTGAGATTGTTTTTTTTTAACAGTTGCAATTTCGACATTATGTGTTCTGATTTTGATTCTGACCTGAGTTAGTTCTGAATATAACTTGTGATAGATCTTAAGTGACAGGTGAAATAAGTTTTGAGATCTTCTTTATTGTGATAATGCAAACGGTATTAAAAGGTTTCTAATATTACTTCATTTTGTAATATTTGTTTGTAATACTAACAATATCCATGATATAGGGAAAATCCTAACAATTAAAAAAGTAGGATTTTTGATGATCAACTAGTTTGTACATTTTTAAATGAATGTTTCTACAAGTACACATTGTGTAGAACTTCTATTGAGAAGTTAGTAATAGTTAATTATGATTGATACTTAATTAATCACCTGAACTAAAACAGATACCTACATGGATTTGCATTCTTAAAACAATTAGTACAAATTAAGCCCATACTCCTCAACTAGCTAAACCATGAGCAGTCAAACGAAATGACCACGCGTTCCCACACTTGGCCACCCAAAATCCACTCAACCTCGTTGCGCTCGCGCATACCGTCCACTCCTAAAAAAAACCCGTTGGGCCTTTAACGGTACCTATCGCCTTGACAAGCGAACAAGTATATTAGGCAATTAGGATGTAGGGATCAAATGTACCGACTGTACATTACTGGAAACAATTGAGTAGAAGTACAGTTAGCGTAATAAATGTCTAGCTTAAGTAAATTGTTTGAATATTTTTTGTCAGCGAATTTGCATACCTTTTGAAGTAGAAGGCATGTAGTTGTTTAAGTAAGATTTTATTTCATGTTTTTATTATTTTAAACAAACTTTAGTTGGTAGTTTAGTTGGGTTATTTGTAAAATAAAATTTTTGGTTGTTTGACTGAATAATATAGGCAAAGTTAAATAAATTTGTTATTTGAAAAATATAGAAAAGTATTAGAAACTGTAGGAGAGGGCGTTCCGTAGTTTCTGCCTATACCCACGGAAAAAGGGTTGAAAGATAATATACGAGAATTCGTGTCTCATAATAATATAATTATTAAAGGCAATTTACACTATTTATCGCTCCGATAAATAGTGAACCTATGAATCGTATCGGTATTGGGCCAATATCAGAAATGTTCGCGTTATATGCTGTTATCATACCTCTCATGTTATCATATATCTTCCTGATCGAGATCTTAACGGACCGAAAATGATTCGAATTTGGAACGATTAAACCACGATAGTAGACATGGAATACGATGGTGTGTAAATGCACTGACCATTGTGTAAGCTTTTAATTTTTTTTTATTACAAAGTGTATACATGCTGTCAAATGGTAATTGCTTTCGGCATATTTGTAAACCTAATGGTATAGTTTTTTTTATTGAAAATCGATTCAGCTTTGTAAGAGTGGTTTTGTAAGTCAGACTTCAAATATTTTTCTTTTCATTAGTCTATCAATAGACCACCGCTGGGTCTAGCCTTGAGGTAGGTTTAAAAACTGGATTCTCGTAAGTAATCATCATACAGAAACGGACATAGCTCTATTGTCGTGAATCAACACCGTGAAAATCGAAAACCAGTTCGCTCGCTACCCAAATGCCGACTTTATTACTACCGGTCAAGGTTGTGTTTTGAATGACTGCTGCTTGTTGGTTACGACCTGTGGATAATGAAGTAGTGTTTACGCCACTGACATACTTCCGTGTGTGTACCGTTAGACGGCCCTGTTTCGCTTACACCCGTTTCTTTCACTCTCGTTTATATAGTATGTTTTGTCCCTTTCAGCGCGCGACAAATTTTCGATGCGGGCGCCTCGTGTAGGTTGGCCTAAAAATTAATTTCGTGATACGATTTTTTTTAAAGAATCCGCTTGTCGCGGTGGGGGTAGTCGCAAGTCGGTCAGTGTGTCGTGTGCTTTATGTTAAGTTGGCATGTCTAAGTTAGTGTTTGGGATTTGGACCGACTTATCGGATTAGCATTTTCTGACTGCTTTTGGAACATAACTTTAGCTTTAGATGTTTGTTCAGAGAGATTTATGAGCGGAAGAAATTAGGTAGACGTCGCGTGACCTCAATATTATCAACGGTCACAATAGTAGTCCTCTTGTGAATGGCGATAATGATCGTGATTTAGGAATGTGCAGATCAAACTGCAGATCTTGTTAGCAACGATTAGATTTATCTATGAAACTCGATTTATTCGATCGATGAATTGCCGGCAACTGATAATCTGATTGGTCGCGTTAACGATATTCATTTGATCGAATGATAACATTGATTGACTTAAATCTAGACTAAATAGGGCAAAGTTTCCTATCGTAATTTAAAAAGCAATGATAGCCTAATGACGGTTGATAGTCTCCAACTGATTGCAGAGTTAAATGTCAAAGTTCGATACCAAGGCACTACTTTTTTGCCGGTCTATATTGTCCTACTGCTGAGCAAAGGTTTCTCCTGTAGAGTATATAAGGAAATATAGAGCCTACAGAAGTATGAACCGCGAGCACGGGTATAAAAAACGTGGCCGCGACACGAGCTCCGTCCGCGATCATACCTCGATTGACTGCGGTTCAACTAGGCTCCACGAGCGAAAAAGTTACATTTTAGCTTATAAGTAACCTGTTTAATTACCTTGTTAAATTTTACAAAAATGACTAGACAGCGTAATTTAAAACATGATATTTTAACATGTCAATGGCTACTGCTCACGCTCCGCAAAACGGACATGTTGACATTTTCACTCTATATTTTCTTATACACTCTAAAGTTTCTCCTAACTAACTGTACGAAATAATGTGCGTAACCAAGAAATCCACGATATCTAATCCTAACAACATTGATACATGGCCAGCTGTCACTGAGGTGTTAACAAACTAAACAAACAAACTAGCTAAATCTATATTTTATCCTATCATATCCGTCAGGCGATTGCATTACAATACCAAAAGCTTTTTGAATTATCTTCATCAGACTTGCTCGTAAAGGGCTTGTTGAAAGAAAAGCGAAAGGAAAACACGACCTAGCGTAATAGTTTTTTTCTTAACCATACCGTAAATTTATTTTTATTTATTTTAGGCAACAAAGTAATAAATATAATTATTTAATAAGAAATTTGAAAAAATACAACTAATACGGATGGGATTTGAACCCACGATCTTCAGCGTACCGTGCCGACGCTCTAACCGCTGAGCCACCGTATCTATTCTGATTGGATGGGACGCCATTCCCGACTACATTCAGCTCGTTTCAGCCCATTCAGCGACGAGGGGCTCCCCACACTCCCCGTTCTTTTACTCCGGAGGCTGAGTGCCTTTTAAGGTTTCCTTCCCGTAACCAAAAAAATACCGTTTTATTGCCAAGTCAAAGGTCAAAGGTGACATTTCGGATAACAGTCAGAAATTGCTACCCTGCAGTAAGCTAGAGTGGTGATTAATGCTCGATCCTTCTCTGTAGGAGAAGAGGCCTTTGCCCTGCAGTGAGACAGATGCAGCCTGTTTTTTTAAATTTATAACTCAATTAATTTTGTTTTGAAATAAACCACTGAAAAATCTCTTCCATCCGCGCAGTATTTAGCAAATAATTTCCTATTGTGTTTCATTTCTCGAACTTTGATGAAATAACACACAATTAGTTTCGAAAAGTCATAAAAGACGTGTACAATTGGCAAAAGAGTTAAGTTAGCAGAGCCGCTAGATAAGAATGAAGTTTTTTGTAGAAGTTTGCAATGATTATAAAAATCGTTTTGTTTTGTATAAGGTTCAGAAAACCTTTTCAGAAAATATGGTCAAAAAAAATTATATTGATGACATCTTGAAAATTTTACAGCCTTAACTAGCGCCCCTGCCAACTCTGTTGCCGACTGTACCTTTTGTTCAAATCTGAGACCTCTTGACTTGCCAGTCAACTGTCATCACCAACTACCGCCTGGTTTTCGCTACTTCGATGTTTACCCACTTCATCAAACTATAAATTATTCACAATCACAGATTTATTAGAAAATCTAAAGAACGATACTTTCATCGTTCTAGTTGTCAATCATAACTACTTATCTATATTTTTAAGACAGTTTTGATTCACAAAAGGCAGACGTGTTTCTACTTTCACTCGGACAGGCCATCGGAGCGAATAATCTATGGAACTGTGACAATTTCTACGGAATCGGGACAAGAGATGTTAAATTCTAGTTTTTGAGCATTTCCGATTCGCTCATTGAGACTAATGTTGGTAGGCGATTAATAATTGGTGTATTTAGTTATAAGACCAGATAATTATGCAGGTCAGTAAGGAGATGATTGTGTGATTGTGTGATACGATAGTGGCAGTAAACCTAAATATAAGTGGTATGACCGTTGGATTGTCAAGTGAAAGGTCTTAGGTTCGATCCCTAACACTAAATCAAATCAGTAGGTACGAAACATCCTGAACTATGTAAGGTATATAAACCGTATAGGTGGCGGTAGTCACCACACTACTATTACTTGCTTATCCACCAGTTATTAAAGCATTGAACATATCAATCATCATATAGTCATCAAATATTCACAAGGCTTCGTCAAGTCAGTGCGGAAACTTGATTTGAATATAAAGTAATTGAGCCTATGCGAACACTAAAGTTCGAATATTTAAAAAAAAAAAAACGAATATGAGCGGAATTTGATCCCGTGACCAACTGGCGTAAAGACCTCAGTTACTCTGCCTCTAAGCTACTACTACTACTATCTTTAAGGAATTACGAATAGAATTATTTAATAAGAAAATTTGAAAAACAACTGATACGGATGGGATTCGAACCCACGATCTTCGACGTACCGTGTCGACGCTCTAACCGCTGAGCTTTTATAGCAATCATGTGCATGTGCATGTAACATGTAAAAAATTCACAAAAAAAATAAAAAAATTACGAATAGCTTAGAGGCAGAGCGATTGGGAGATTTACCCAGTAGGTCGATTTGAAATCCTGATTTTTTCTATACACAATTTTTTTTCTATCTTTGATTCTTTGTCCTTTGACTTGCGAGCCCAACACAACGGTTCTACTGCTGAGCTAACTGCTGAGATAGCTTTAGTAATGTAACAAGATTGCCCAGTCGTGTCCAGTGGCAATGACCCAATTTTGCTTATAGTACAAATCTTGCAAAATTATTGCCGACTCACTTCATCAATCTCTTATTTTTGCTGTCTTTTTTTTTAAAGTAGCTCCGCGCTAGGATTTTCTCCTGTATCGTTAGTGCAATTATTATAATAGAAACACCCAAACCAGAAAAAATGTCCTTTTATTATACAAATACTAGCGACCCGCTCCAGCTTCGCACGGGTGCAATATACATATAAACCTTCCTCACTCTATCTATTAAAAAAAACCGCATCAAAATCCGTTGCGTAGTTTTAAAGATCTAAGCATACATAGGGACAGACAGACGGCGGATAGCATTGGTTTTATACTATGTAGTGATTTGTACCGTGCGGGAATTGAAACCCTGTCTTGGTGACTCGTTCAAACCGAATTGACCTGACGTCAATGCCAACTTTTAAAAGAATCCCGGGTAGGGCAAAATGTTATTGGGTTTTTTCATTAGGAAAAATTTAAGGGTTGATGGCAATAGGCTCGCCCTCTATTACATAGGACTTATAACATAGCCGGCAAAACGTGGGTGGACTGCATACACCTTTGGTTACCTCCTCTGGAGAATACAGGCGTGAGTCTACTAATGTTATGTCTCATTTTTTTTTAATACTATCAAAAGGAAATACTGAACGACCTTTACGTAGTGTACTGCAGTGCATGTATGCTAGGCCTACTTTCAGACTTTAACCTACATCAAATTGAAGAGGTCGTGCTTAACCTCTTATTTACAGTAACCACCTTCTTTCTTTATTGTATGGTTAAAAAACCACCAGATGTTTTCTTTCGCCGTTTTAACAAATGATACCTAATTAATTTCTTAGACGCACATGAATCTGAAGTCAGAGGTGCGCGCCTGGGTTTCGAACCTACGCCCTTTGACTCGGCAGTCTAACCACTAGCTCCAAGCACTAGTCCTACCACCAACAGTCATATCATTAGGCTATCACTGCTTCCACCACTGATATCCTATGAATCCACCAATGATATTGCTTCATTTTCCTAGTCTCACACATTATGGTTCACTTAATGATTGATAGTGCGCGCCTAGGTTCCGAACCTATGATGTTTGACTCGGCAGTCTAACGATAATACCACTAGGCTATCACAGCTGACAGGAACCATACAACACCGGTATTTAATTTACTTGTAAATAGTAATAAAAATAAAACCTTTTAGTGTTATTGTCCACTATTAAAGTCACGTTCAGTATGCAATCGGGTGTCTTGGTAATTCATTTTTTTCTGCGCCTGCGCGCCGGGTTGCGACAGCGGTCGCTACGGACTGCGCGCGCGCAATCAACCTTTTATCCACACTACAACATTTTGCGAAAAACCCAATCAAGGCCGCGTACTTGGTAGCCGAGACAAATCTATATTTTAATAGTATTTTTTCCGTGGAACTATTGCAAGCGTTGCGTGCAGGCATTGACTAACTATGCGTGTTGTCATAAGTTCGATTTTTTTTGTTCACTCAAACTGAATGTTATGAAAACCGTTTAAGCGATAGTCAAAGGATAGTTTTGTTAGGAAATTTTCGTTGTGTAGTAATTTTGCTCTATATAAGTTAATGGCTTAATTAATTGTTTCAAACTTTTAATTGTATTTTAGTTTGTAGTAAATCCGACGGCTATGTCCAAATTTTTCAGAGGTGAATGAACTGCATCTTTGACATTGAAATAGTCCAGTCAATCGTGGCAATGTTGCAATAGTCTGGTATGAAAACTCTTGGTAATATCTTAAATTCAAAGTTAGCTGAACATTGCCGTCCTTCTGAAGACGTTTACGTTTGATTTCGTAAACAAATGGGTTTCACAATATTATTAAAAGTTAAAAGAATACGGAAAACGGGAAAAGCTTAGATAAACCCATACTCTATGTATGTATTTCACCTTTTAAGTACTCCGTACAAGGCATAGACATAACTACTATCTGAGATGGTTGAATGTAGAAGAAAATCTCGATAACACGGTTGGGATACGAATAGCTCAGTGGCAGAGCAACTGGGGGCTTTACCCAGTAGATCGCGAGTTCGATTCGTAATCGATTTTTTCT
Organism: Protodeltote pygarga; assembly: GCA_936450705.2. Classification (NCBI taxonomy): domain Eukaryota; kingdom Metazoa; phylum Arthropoda; class Insecta; order Lepidoptera; family Noctuidae; genus Protodeltote; species Protodeltote pygarga. The sequence continues at coordinate 16,302,782 of OW388253.2, read as the reverse complement.
TTCTACAAAAATTTCGAACTTTAGTCTTCGCATTATCTACTTTACGACCATAGCCGGGAGTGTTACCTAGTTTGTATAAAGCAAGCGATTGCAATCAAAGATACCTTACCATTAATCAGACTTATAAGTTATCCGAGTTATCAGACTTATAAGACTTATAAGTCCTCTTAACTGGCAGGACATATTCTTGCGCACATAAGTCACACATAATATTCTCTCACTAGTTCGATAGATTGGCTATTCGTTTCAGCCGGAGAGGAATCAAGCACAGAGACGACAACTAAATCTGCTCTCAGAGTCACGCAGAAAACAATAATTAAGAAATTTTATAATACACACATTAATTACGAAAAGTCAGAGATGCGTGCTTTAGGTTCGAACCTCAGTCACCTTGTCAGTTTACGGTTATACTATAAGCGTCACTGCAACAGACTATACAAGAATAAGTTAACAAATATCTCGAACAATTGACACGGATATTAGTTCGGTTACAGCCTTACAGGTGCTACTGGACTTGGGTTACATAAGTAATTGAATAATTATTAATTTAATAAACTTCTTACAACATTCTCTTAGGCATTTAGGCAATACTTGGGACAATATTTCCGCTTTAATTCTGTGGTGATGGTGATGAAATAAATTTGGTGTATGTTGGTTGGTGTTAGCTTAGTAATATGACCGTTGAATGGCAAGTCAGAGGTCTCGAGTCCACACCACACACCTCTTCACGCACATAACTTATGAAAAGAGGTGTGTCGTTACACACCTCTTTTCATAAGTTATAAAATAAGTCATAAGTTATAAATAATGTCTCACTTGTTCCATATCTCGAAGACCATGTAAAGCTCGGGTCGCGTGTCGATTTTACGTCTAATGTCTTTCCGGATGTGTTGGATTGCTGATTCATCGCACAATGAAAGTGATAGAATAGAGGATCCATCTGTATTTGTGAACACTAAGTAGTCCACATTAATATTTCTTGCGTTGGCTAATCTCCGTTGAAATAGGCCGCTGTGACCGAAATTCAAATAGGAGGATATATTACTTGACAATAGTTGTATAATATTGATGATTAACCTTTAAAGCTTCAAATATCTCTTTATCCAACTTTCTTACAACTTCTACAAGGATAAATTGTATAGAATTTTCCTCATCTAAAAACTTTGCTACGACACTTCGTAGCAGTCCTTGCTACGAGGCGTAGCGACTCAACTTGTTTTGTCGTAGCATAAAAAGCAAAATTATTTTCATACTTCTGTGAAATCTTTTCATGATTTAAAATAACGTAAATTCATTAAATTTGATAAAATATTCTGAGACAAAATCGTGTATCCCTTTGGGTTACGGAGGTCAGATAGGCAGTCGCGCCGTAGAAAACTGATATTCAGCTGCATCTGGTTAGATTAGAAGCCGACCCCAACAAAGTATTGGAAATAATAAGGCTAGAGGGATGATTCAGAGAGAAAATTGTGTCGTCAGTCACTTTGCCTTAACTGGGAACCGAACACTGTGACGCTATTCTAGTTGCGCTTAAGCATTAATATAGCAACGAGAGAGTTTAGCAATACTTCAGTATCTTACTAATATTATAAACTAGTTTTTGCTCGCGGCTTCGCTCGCATTAATTTAGAATTTCAATTTCAATCAGGATTCAAAAGACACGTGGCGCCATCTATTATTATAAGAACGTTATTATTGTTTTCCTCGAATAGTACTTTTTTCGATAAAATGTACCCTATGTCCGTTTCTACAACACATGACAAGTATGACAACGTACATGCAAAATTTCAGGATGATTAATTCAGTGGTTTAGGCGTGAAAAGGTAACAAACAAACAAAACATACTTTCGCATTTATAATATTAAGTTAGGATTACAGTTTGAGAGGACGGATGTTTCTTACTCTTTCACACAAAAACTTCTAAACGGATTTTGACGAAATTTTACAATAACATAGCTTATACATCAGAATAACATACAGGCTATAATATACAAAGATTTGGGCAAACCCGTGGGCGGAAACTAGTTCAGTAAATCATCATCAATAAATCCTTAACTATGCATAGTAACACGTATAATCAAGAGTACGTTAAATTGTTTTATAGGAAAATGGTTTTTATTGCTGTTGTTTTAAGGAGCATTATAGTTACCACTGTTGTGCCGCAGACCGTCCCTGTAACTTACACAGCACATTATGTCGATTTCGTTATTGGCATAGTAACCGACCTCAACACGGTCAGGTAACGCGGCTGACTGCGATAATTGTGGGTACACGCTATCTGACACTTATATCAGTGTTTATAATGCTTTATTATATTAACTAACGCTTTACAGTGTGGCAAAAAATAATCTGCTAAAATTGGAGGCGCCACTAGCGCACTTCTCATGCTACAATTCAAAATTACAAATTATTTGGTACTTACATATTTCTTTGATGAAAGTTTTTGCATTAAATATAATCAATAATCACTTTCAAGTTGTTTTGGTACTCACAAACTTAGTTTTTAAGATTTTTATTTTTAGTTCCAATTGTCACCGCCTCAGACTCTTTTTTGCCAAGCTGTACCTGCAACTTTATCCTCGAGGTTTTCCGATTTAAGCCCATATTACTTTTTATTAGTCAAAGAATTTTTGGAATCGGTTCAGTAATTTCAAATTCTACTCTACAGACAAACATACAACGTTTACTTTCTTATTGTCTTAGTGTAAAAAAGTATTGTTAGTTATAACACTATTGTAGTGCTAAAAGAGATTAGCAGAGATCTAGTAAGAATGCAGTTCGTTTGGAAGCTATATAGATGTTGCTATTTCAAATAGTCCTTGATGCTAATCTTATTGAATTTTGCTATTAAATAATCACTATGCAGCTGAATATCAATTCTCTATAAAAAAAACATGTATAGATTAAATATTGATATTTATTTGCTCATAATTACAAATTACTTACTATCACTAAGAAATGTTGGTCGTTATATTGGAGTTTAATCAAACTTACTGTCGTAGCCATAGAGTTCCATGTAATAAACAATTGGGTGACATAATTTCTTTGTAAAAATTCCACAAAGCATTCAGAACATTTAATTATATTATTAAGCCCAAATACCTTGCCTAAATAAAGATTCAAAACCAGTACTTGTCAGCCATCTTGATGGGTCACTATCACTAGGTACTAAAAAAGCTTAGTTTATTGAATGTTCCTGCACGTACAACATTGTAAGCATTTACCGAAAATACAGCTCATTTAATACCGTTACCCGGTTAGCCCCAATTAAACTCAAAAGCCTTTTGTTTGACTGAAAACAGAACAAAACTGTAGGTGGAAATAAAACAGAAGCCACTATGGGCCGCAACACGGATGACTATTGATGCGAGGCGCGATTACCGCCTGCATCTCCGATTGCGTTACCAACATACTGATACGTGAACTGGGTGTGCCTCGGGGAGGAAGAATATGTCTCGACTTTTTTAGTTGTAACGAAATAACATATTCCACTGTTTTACGAAATTACTGAGTTAAGCTTCAATTCTATACTTAACTTTTTAGAATATTGGCGTTACATTACCTACCTATATTGTCACAAGAATTATAAAATATATTGGAAAATCATCTGCCTAGCCTTTTCCCAACTATGTTGGGGTCGGCTTCCAGTCTTACCGGATGCAGCTGAATACCAATGTTTTACATGGAGCGACTGCCATCAGACCTCCACAACCCAGTTACTGGGTTACACGATACCCGTTGGTAAGACTGGTTGTCAGACTGGGGCTTCTGACTACCCGTAACGACTGTCAAAGATCTACTATTAACAGCCGGGGCCAACAGCTTAACGTGCTATCCGAGGCACGGAGAGTGATAATTAATTTATAAAATATATTGGAAAATATTTAATTAAATTTTGCGACATATTCCAATTACTTTTATTCTGATTGTAGTTTTATGAAACTTGGTGACTCAATCGAGTCGACAACCTACCCAATTTTTTTGTGAACAATGTACTTATGTGTGTTTTTTTTTTGTTACAGATAGCGCGGCAGGGTGGCGGCATCCAAGTATGGCGGCGGAGGGCTCTCCCTGGGCGCTGGCGTCGCGGTGAGGCGCGGCATGAAGTGCGCCGGCGTGGCGGGCGCCAGCGGCGACGAGCTCTTGCTCGGCAGCTGCTGGCTCGACCCCAAGCTCGACAACTCATCCCCCCCGCCCACCTGCCACGAACTCCTCGATTCCCTTCTGGCCCCTACCCCTCTCGCTGAACTCAAACCCCTACCCCCTTTCACTGGATACACTGGGCATCTCTCCATCAATGGCATCTCTGGCCACCACTACCATGCTATCGCGCAACGCCTGCCAGAAGAAAACAACAATTATCCTACTCAGAGCGGTTACGGTGCCGATCATGACGTCGTATCATCATCGACGTGTGCGGCCGACGCGGAGCCCCCTGACCTCGAGGACGTTAAACCATTTCTTGACGCGCCCGACACCAAACCATTTGCGGATACCTCCGCAGCAGACTCCTGTGCCGCATCCTGCTCGCCGCCCGCCAAACTATTCGAGGACGGGCATAAACCAGACATGTATGACATCAGCTCGATAGAGGACATAGCAGCCATCATCGGCTCAGCCATCGCCGACACGACTGTCCCGTCGCAGCCAGAGGACCCCGAGCGGAATGACTCTAGAGACAGTTGGATGGATATCGACGCCTGGATCACAGGTGCATGCACTCAACCTGGCGACAAAATTGTTCAACAAGATCTCGCTGAATTTGGCCTGCCAAATTCACCACCATCGCAAAACCATCACTCCAGTCTTGACTTCAACTGTAAAAACCAAGAGTTTTCTAAAAGCACAGAATTTCTGCAGAAAAACTTAGGACAAGCGGGGTCAACGTTGCAGTCTTTATTAACGCACGCGGGTTACATGCCGCTGTTACAAAATCGGTTACAAAACGGTCCACCAGTGAAACAAGAGGCGCCGAGCTCCACGTCTAGTTATGGAATGGATGTAATATCGACGTCATCACCTCCTGGAAACGCAGTGTCTACGACTGACGGTGTCAGTGGTTTGTTGAATGGCCGATACGCACCACATTACGCGCTCGGCCTCAAGCCTGACGGGCTTTGCAGTCCAGATAGGCTTCTTGGCTACCCTCACGCTCACACCACGACTTCAACACCAGCTAGTAAAAGCAAAAGGAGTCGAGCTAAAGCGAAACAAGCAAACAGCAGCATGCACGGGAGCTCGCTGGCGTTTCAGTCAGCAACAGCAGCAGAACTGAGCGGACTGCTCGGTAAGGAGAAGCCGGTGCACCGGTGTGGGATATGCAATAGGGGTTTTCTGAACAAGTCCAATATAAAGGTCCATCTCCGAACTCACACGGGGGAGAAACCTTTCAGATGTGACGTGTGCGCGAAGGCGTTCCGTCAGAAGGCGCACCTCATCAAGCACCAACAGATCCACAAACGGATCGGGAGGGACTAGCAGGAGTAGGTTCTAGCTCAAAATGAAGCATTTTGTAGTTTGTAAATTAGTGTGTCTGTGACGTCAGTGTCAGTGAGTTGTTAAACAGTGAGCGCTGAATCTCAACGTAGGCTATTGTAAATTTATTTCGTTAGGACCGTGACGTTGCAACGCTGGTACCATTAGAACATTGGCGTGATGACGTCTCGCCAGCGATGCAATGTCTCCTCAATCGTCTTCTAACGTAGTTACGTGTTATCACGAATAATTACTAATTTAACCCATTAGCATAACATTCCTAAGGACAAGTGCAATGTTAACTAGTTTTAAGTGATTTATATTCTCTGTATTATATTATAAATTAGTTAGTTCTTGATGTTTTCTGCTCCGATGTTTCTGAACTATCCGTCTCGCTAGTGTAGGTAGGTATCTCTTTATTTCGGTTATGTTTTGACGTCTGGTTGGTTCGCCGCGTTTGACCTGCTTGCTTGCGCGCATGCGTCATATTGTACGAACAAAATATGAACGAAATATATATTTTTTTTATGTAGAAAACTTTTATTTAATTTTATATGTGAATGGTTACTCCGATTACCTATTGTTAGTCAGAATTTTTAATTAGATTTTTTCTTTTAAATGTATAAATAAGTACTTAATTATTTTAAGGAAAACAAATGACAAAGCGCATGAGGCTAACACGATACTGCCAATTAAAAAACTGTGTACTTAAACTTTGTATAAAATACTCTTTAAATATATATGAAGTAGGGTTCTAATTTGGTTGGCAACATAGTTATTGAGTAAGATTTTGCTATATTTTCTGCTATTTGCTATAATTTATTATTTCTAGCCTCTACTTGACTTGTATTACCTTTCTACTTGAAGAAACAAGTATTCATTACAAACCCACACACGACAGTCACAAAATGTAAATAAATAAAAATCTTTGCGACTTATAAACATCTAATATATAATTTTCATCAATTATCATAATTTTAAAATGGCGGACCAAAAGATATAAATTAATAATATTAACTTGCAAAGATTTTTAATGTTATTCTCAAAGTAATCATTTGACATCACAATCACAATTATATAGAATCGTAGGATAAGTTTTACACAAGCATTTTTTCATCATCACAAAGTTTTTCATCATCATGTTTTTATTTTCACAGTTCATACAAGTCACGAAACAAATTCAATAACATAATTATCATGACATTTACATTATGTCACTATCATTTCACAATTACATTCAATTAATTCCATATTCAAAAATTCATCATACTTGTCAATTCATGAAATTCACTCAAAATCAGCCATAATCGTACTCAAAATCACACACCAATTGTCATTACCATTATCATCATTACCACATCATTCCCATCATGAAAATTCGTCACCTATCAGTAATTCATTTGTTTGGCAAATTTATCATTACCATCATTTACAATTGCACAACATAAAGTTTATATTTCCGTCAGCTTAAGGGACAACCTTGGTTTCCCTTTTCGTGACCATCCAAGGTTACAGTAGGCCAATAAATTCACATTTCTTTAAAAAGTTCATTGACTCTTGCGACATAAAATTAAAATTGTTGTATCAGAATAAAATGTCCTTTAAATAATTAAAAATTAATCAGTAATTAAATTTATTGGATGAATTTAACAGCCAATCAAAGCACACTTCAATTCATTATACGTACAACATTAGATGCTCAAACGCACGCGAACGGAACTCGCCGCGTCCGGGAAGCGGACGGAAAAAAAATAAAATTCATACTAATAATACCGATCCGTTGTTGCGTAAGATTGCTATTTGTTGGCAGTTTATAATTGTTGTTACGGCATACGGTATTTGGGGCATTTGCCTCCTTGCGAGGCTAAGGACTGCGTGATTGGAGCTAAGCAAACTTTAATTACACCTTCAATATTAAGAGGATTGATTCGTTTTTATCGTGATCAATAAAAATGGTGCATGTATTTTCAGTAACAGAAGATTGTTCTGTAATTTTCATCGTCACGTGATATGCAAATCAAACAACAAAATTTAAAATTAAATCATCATTAAAAACATTTTCAAAACATCATCACGATTAGTTACAAAGTCATTACCATTATCAATTTCATGAAAAGGAAATCACTAGTCACCTACTTTATTCGAAAAACATTTTGAACATGCATTATCATAAGCATTAACAACTTTCATATCACGAATATCATCACAATCATCAATTGATAAACATCACTGATTTAAGACTGTGAACTTTGACATATATCACGTTTACATTAGACATTCCCCTATTATTATCATAAATATCTTCATATCATATCATCTTTCATCTTAAGTGTGATACACACTAGCTAACATTCCATTAAGTACCTACGAATAATGTAGGGTTATCTTGACTGTTTGAGGCGTTAAGACGCTTGTCGGTGCAGACGAGCGGTTTCCCGTTTGGGATTTATACACGCTGTAATAAAACGCGCGGTCGAAACGCTTGACAAACGAAAGCATAAAGTTTTTGTAATCTAGTTGTGTCTTTATTGGTGCTCAAAAAATTTAATACTATCAACATATTTAATTTAAGACCAAGTTAATAAAAAATAATTTGGCAGCAACAACAAAAATATTTTTACAAAAAAATATGCTAAATAATAAAGCTTATTTTGCTTTATTTTATTTTATCTCAGTCAAAGAATCAATTAGCGATAACGATGAATCATTAAATTTACAGTATCTTTTAGAAAGATGCTGTAAAAAGAAAGCAAGCAAGATCGCGTACTTATTTCCGTTATATTTTATTTTATTATTTGCTTTCTCTTATAAATGAATTATCACTAAGCTTTCAGTAATTTGAACAGTAACTATACAGAATAGAACATGACACACATATTTCGTCATAAAATTTTCAAAATGCATTGAACAAAATAATATTATTATATGTGCAGAATTAATTTATTCTTTAAATCAGTGATAGTAGCATTCCATATGCTAATAAAACAATAAATTTTACATAAAATACGGCAGTAAATATAAATTTTATGACCGTTTCGGCCGCAGCGTTTACCCGGCGTGTGTACATAGAACTTAATAAAAGTACCTTTTTGATAGAATATTGTTAGCATTAAGTATTTATTTTTCAATATAATATTTGTACCTAATTATTATTTAATTGTAAAGCATTACAGTTGACGAAAACAATTAAATATTATGCGTACTTTTTAAGCGGCGAATGTTATTTTTCAAGAGGTTTTTCCAATAGATTTTTAAGTAAATTTGTAAATTAATGTAAAATAAATGAAGATTTTTTTTGTTAACGATAAACTTTTGTTTATTTTCTATCTTTTTTCCTTTAACTAGAAATCTAAGGTAAGTGTTCTTATTCACAGGTAATGGTAGGAAAAGCAGTCTATTATTATTTTAAAGCATTCAATTGCATTCAATTAAATAACACACACAAATCGCACACAAAAACATAAACAAGGCAATTTTCTAAAAATACACGAAGGTAAGTAGGTCACATTAGACATCTATAGAGCAAACAAAGGTGTGAATACACGAAGTGAAAGATTCAACTAAAAGTTTAGTTCACACAACACACGTAATGTTCCCGTGCGTCTCGGAAGAAAGTCGGATGTGAAAATTGTCATAATGCACACACAAACGACAAATTGCCTTTTTGCGTCAACAAGTGCTCTTGCGCAGGGCACACAAGAGAAAATTCACACACACAGTAAAAAAAACTCGTGCGAATATAATGCACACGTACGTGCAAATGTCAACGTATCGCTGTGACGCACGCACACATATGAAAGATACCGTGGGCAAAAAAAACGATGGAAAATTTCGATTTAATTAGTTCTTTTTTTATTTTGCAATGTAACTAATTAGTTTATTTAGTTCTGTAACTAATCGATGTTTTATATAAGCGTCAATTGCAAATTCGTATTGCTTGTTGATTTTGTGCCAAAATTTTGTGTTTTTAGAATTATTATAAACTTAATTGTTCTAATTGAACGATACGTATCTTAAGGGTTTAAATTATTATTTTTTAATTAAAAGTGACTGTAATTAAATAACTAAGTAATTAATCATTGAAATAAACTAATTAGTCATAGCGTAAAACAAAAAATGGTCAATTTTAAACCATTGTCAAAGATTTAATGGTTACAACACCTAATCGATCTAGTAACAGGTAATTTTGACATTAAATTACAACATTAAAATGACGACGTAACTAATTAATCTCTTAAATAGTTAATGATGATCGTGATTTTGTTGAAATACAGAAGCGTTTATTTATCAATTTGTTGAATATTACGCGTCACAAATAATATAATAAATAATAAAATATTTTGAAAAGATTAAGTTTTATTTAGGCTATAAAAATTATTGTTGGTATAAAAATAAAAATTTCATTTTTTTCTTACTTTGAAAAACCGCACCGGTAATTATTAATTTAAATTAGTTAAATTGATATAAACTTAATAGCTGAGTTGTATCAAATTAACAGCTCAAACCAAAGACTTAAATATAATCATTCCTGCAAAAATAATCACCGAAAAAAATTTAGTAAAAATATTTTGCATTCAAGGTCTGGTTCGTTTGCTGTCGGTACGCTGCGCGCGCGCCGGAGAGATTCTTTCACCAACCCACTTACATAGCGAGGCTTGATTTCACCGCACCGCCTGCCGCAAGCTACTACGAACGTAGTAAACTGTGAACTTGAGACAATTTTTTACGATGTCAAGAGCAATGTTTAATGAATAAAAGAATTTGGTTTTAATTAACATAACGAAGCTATGAGGCTTATTTTTAGTATGCTAATAACATCGTGAAGTAAATTATTGGACGTTCTTATCGCTTGGTTCCTATTAAGTTGGCACTTTGCACATTGTAGGCCAAACAGAAAAGTATAAATCGACGTAAGAATGAATGTACCTATTATAAAGTGCCATAGTAAACTAGTATTGTCACACAAGACTATATTAGATAATATGGTATCATGAGACAATACAAACTTTCAGGTTTGTAATTACGTGATCGATATTTCGACAATAATTTCTGAATCAACTCAAATCATTAAATGGCCTGTAATGTCCGTCTCGTTTAAAACAAAGCCCGCTCCAAGCTTTGACAAAGCAAAAAACATTACTCAAAAAAATATAGTATAAAAACTAAAACCCGACTACTTAAAATCTAAAAACAAGCTTCTTAGATTTGAAATAAAATTCTGTAGTCGGAGGCCACCAATTTACAAAGTATTTACCCTTGAAAGATTATCTAGTACCTATTTACCTATAATACATTAAGGCCTCCGACTACAGAATTTTATTTCAAATCTAAGAAGCTTGTTTTTAGATTTTAAGTAGTCGGGTTTTAGTTTTTATACTATATTTTTTTTCAATGATTTTTAGTGGTAAAGAAACCAATAAAATTCATTTTAATCACAATTTTTTAGAATGTGGTAGTTCTTAAATAGGTAGATTTCTTTAACTGTCAACTTCGGTTCAAACCTTTAGTCAATGTCATGTATTTTTTAAATTAAATTTATTTCAAAGGTGTCGTCCGCGACTTCGAGCTATTAAAACATGGCCTCATATATTTCTTAGAAGTATACATGAAAAGTAGTAAGAAGTACAGCTTGGCAAAAAAGAGTCTGGAAAAATTGGGGGCGCCGCTGTCGCACTTTTCACACTACAATTCAAAATTACAAGTTATTAAGTGCTTACATATTTCTATGACGAGCTTTTTGTCATTAATTTTAATCAAATGAATCATTTTTATGTTATTTTAGTACTCACAAACGTAGTTATTTAAGATTTTTATTTTTAGTTCCAGCTGTCACCGCCTCAGACTCTTTTTTGCCAAGCTGTATAAGTACACATGAAACCTTTTTTGTGGGATATCATCATAGATAGAGTACATTTACCTAAAGTTCGAGGAAGTAAGTAACATGGAGTTGATAATACCTGCTCTAAAATCCCTAAATCATAAACATTACAATTAATTCCCGGGAAATTAGAAATTAATTTTACGTATAATTATTTAATAAGAAATTTGAAAAAACAACTGATACGGATGGGATTCGAATCCACGATCTCCGGTGTACCGTGCCGACGTTCTAACCGCTAAGCTACCGTATCCCATCAGAATCAGTCGAAATTTCAAATCTCTTTCTACGCCTTAGGCGTGTGGTAATATCGAACGAAATACATTAAATTATCCGACTCAGTGTTCTAAACTTTGCAGTTTTTAGAAGGCACCGATAGATATTACCACACGCCCTAGGCGTAGAAAGAGATTTGAAATTTCGACTGATTTTGATGGGATACGGTGGCTCAGCGGTTAGAGCGTCGGCACGGTACGTCGGAGATCGTGGGTTCGAATCCTTTCCGTATCAGTTGTTTTTCAAATTTCTTATTAAATAATTTATTATATTTAATAAGCAGACATGTGTTAAAACATGTAATAAATTCTCCAAAATATTAATTTAACGTTTTAAATACATATGGACTAAATTATTACAATAAAAAGTCTTTATTATGTTTTTAGACATCGGTAACAGATAATGTAATACTTAAGTAGTTCGGTACTAAAACTGTTAAATTAATGAGTTTTATTTTACATACAAAATTAATTCTAATAAAAACTATAGGTCAAAATCCAGTCCATATTAATAAAATCCCGGGATTTAATTGTTATGTTTACGATTCCGGGATTTTTGAGGAGGTATTTTTCACTCTATGTTACTTACTTCCACAAAACCGCAAACCAACGCCATCTAGTTACGAAAAAGAAATCTCAATTTAATTAACATTATTTTAAAATATAATCATAATTTAATAGGCAGTGATGTGTAGAAACTTTAATTTAATTAGTAAATATTTATTGTTATCACGTTTTCACATTGTATGCAGTGTTATAATCACATATATTTATGATAGTCGTAACGGGTAGTTAGAAGCCTGATATTCTAAGAAGTGGTCCAGAATATATAGATAATATATACATATTCTGAATGTGCTCATCAAGACCTTCCATTTGATATCAAACACGATAAATTTACCTTAACTTTATTTTTTTCGAGCTGACTAATTTATTTTTAAAATCCACCTTATTTGATTTTACGAAATTTCATAAATCCTATAACCCGCAGACCATTAAGACGCATCGATAGACACCTTATTTATTGAATTATAACAAATAGTTTAGGAGCTACGAGGGAACAGATGAACAAACTTACATACATACATACATACATACATACATACATAGACTGCTAAAATCATAACCCTCCTTTTTTTTGTAGTCGGGTAAAAATGACCTGATGATTTGTTTACACACAAATCTCCCAACTTCACATACTCAGTGGTGTATATACAAATGAGGCATACATTGTTTACTCCACGCGAAAAATGGACATCAAACGACGCGCACAGACTCTGTTGAGTCTGTTGAGGATTGATGACCTGATGTGGTAGGACAGATGGACTGTTTGTCAATAGTTCAAAAGGCATGGGAAATAACTGAGTTGCGAAGGTAAGGTAATATGACAACAACTTTCATGGGCTAAGCTTATAGGTAGTGTCAGGCCCAAATAAACTCAAAGCTTTCATCTAGATTTTAAAAAAGTATCTCAGTGTGTTGTAAATATTTACTAAAATCTTTAATTCATCACTTTGTCAGTTTGTTTTACACTTTCTGTATCCACTAAGACGTTGTTGTGTCGAATGTAGGTAATTTTTAGGCATAAAACATACGAGTGGTTCTAAGGTTAGATATTTAACAGCATAATACCACTTTTGATTGATATTTACTTGTTCAGTTCTAAATTTTTTTTTACCTTTTTCTGTATCATCTTGTCCCTTTGAAAAGATTTGTCTTTAACAGCATAGTGTCACTTTCAATTGATTTATGAACAATAAAATACCAGCTAAATAAAAATCGGACTCGTGCACTTATATCACCATCATTCCAATGCATCCATGCCAATTAGTAAGTGTATTACTAATTATTAATTTTCAATTGACAACCAGTTAAAGGTACATTTTGTAACAGACAGATGGATCGAATGGGGTCAGTAATAAGGTATTTGTATGAGTAGATACGTTCTGTTTTGTTGATTTATATGTTGGGACTGACTGCTGATAAAAAAGCTTATCCATCACTCCGCCACTCTTAATATTTACACTATTACTCCTGCCAAAACCAATAGCTAAGTGAACGGACCTGCAAGGAATTTTCTGGGTTTCGTACAGAGTTCTCTGGGCAAAAAGTACTACTGACCTAAAGAAGCAATATAATTCTATATATTGAAATAGCTTGACACAACATTGCAACAGCATGAGAGACAAATGCAACAATACAATATACATATAACAAAAAAAAACTTGCTATTTGCTAGGATACCACTGGATTATTGCCACAAGATGTCATAATAATAATATAATAATAATACTTAATATTTTTTTTATAACATTAACATTACGTTTCTTGTTAGGGAAAACTTTTAGTTTTCCTAGCAAAGTCCTTATCCTAAATCATTGAATTTGAATTAGTTTAAGTGTGAAAGTTTAAGTGAAAAATTGTTGAAAGTCATTTATTTATTAAGATGGTTTAGGACAACCCACACAACAAGCACTGGTAACCCAAATACCCGCCCATCTTCGAAGCTGGTCACACCCCCAATATGAAGCAAATGTAAGCGAAAGGTCAGCGCAACCTTTGCCTTGGAGTGAAATGCTTGCGAATGCGCCCGCGCCGCTCCTTGCCCTTCATACTTGAACTTGTACGCGACCTGCGTGGCGCAAGGTACAAGCGATTTGACTTTAGATTGGGTGCGTGTGAGTTTACAATTCTGTTCCCAGTTCCCACGGTATGTTTTTTACTTAACTTAACTTTGTAGGTGGTAAGGTGTCTTCTAATAAATTTTGGTTACCATAACTGGCCGATAACAATTAGTGTTTAAAAATTCTATTCAATTTTTAATTTTCTTCCTTAAAGGACAATAACCGAATTGGCCCAGTAATTGAGTGATTGACCTTCACTTGGATTCGCAGATTTAATCACTTACAAAAATAGGAAAAACTGCAACGAGATGGTTTATAAAAATATTTAAAAAAATATAAAAAAATCGCTCTGCTCATGTTTTGACACATGACATTTAACGCGTAAGATTTTGGGTTGAAATGATTTATACATAGTACGCAGGCGCATCGTTAAGCTAACTCGACGTGTCCTCTACATTTGTGTCACACAAGTAACAGCTTAATAACTTGTCATCGATTAGAAATTCATATTTTATAATAATTAATTAAGTAGTCGACTTTAATTATTAGGCGTTATATTAATTTGGGTTTTTGTTTAATTAGAATAATATTTAGCCACGATATTTTCGACTGCGATAGGCCGAAGTTGATTGATGACATGAACTTCCTCCAATGAAAACATTATGTTAATGGTTTTGTTGATACAAAATTCGTTGATTGTCACTTTAATATCAAAACCAGCTACATTAACATTTCAACAACTTTGAAGATTGATGTCAAGTAGTAATTTATGATGAAGCGTTCACAATTAATAGTTGACATAAATTTTGTGAATGTCGCTATATATAACACGCAGAAGTAAACCGGAGAAATGATAGATGGACTTTGTTAAAGATGAAATGGCTAGAAAGGATGTACTATGTACAGAATGAGAAAATGGCTAAATGAGATATTGTAAAAAAGATGATGACGTAAAATAACTTTTTAATCAATTCTGTCACCCCGTATCGTAAACCAATAAAGTTTTAAGAACTGCAAGCTCTTCGGTCATAGATTAACACTAAAGATCGTCTAATTTTTTTTATTGTAAGTATCTAAAATTAATAATTAAAAAATAATGTAGCTCGACTCTCTCCTTTTCCTACTGTAAATACTAAAACTCAAATCATCGTATAAATCTTCCCAGTCATAAACCTGAAAAGAATATTAGCGCATAAAATTTGGTGGGGGGCAGTGCCGTTACTAGCCGTTTATGCCAAGGCAAGACCCAAAATTTCCAAACCCCTCCAAGATCTGTGCTCTATGCCAAGGCATCGCAGGGGTACACCTATATTTCCCTCCTCTCGTAAAAGACAATAGCTCTCATCAGTATCACCAATATTATCCTCGCTTTAATCTAGACGCCATTAAAGAATATTAAGTTCATATTTCTCAGTTCTATTTCCCTCAATTACTTTAAAATTTGCCAACCCAAATTAATTTTGGAGCGTATAATAAATACGACACGCTCTGAAAGATATGGCTTACTTAAGCACATGATATTTCGTGACAAGCTGTTTTATTTGTTACCCAAACTAGTATAGAGGTTAAGAATCACCTTTATGTCTTAAAAAAACAAATTTGTATACTATTTGTATCGACACGTACGGCCTACTAAGGTCTTTCCTTAAAGCTGAAGTATTGCAAACATGTTTTGTGATGTTTTTCGCCTTCATTTCATCAAGACTGGTGTGCATCTACTTCTGGATCGAAGCACCTAATAACTCAACAGGACCTGCAGGGTAATAAGAATAGAGATCATTTTCTCAGGTAACTGAGAGGAATCTAGGGTTCATAATGATGAGAAATGATCGTGATACTTACGCTCAATAGCTGCAATACTTAAAAATAAATTACTTATACTCACATCATCAAATATTGAATTTTGATTCATTTTATAAACATGTAATTGTAATAAAAAATAAATTGAAACACGGTACACAGCACGTATCGCGGGTTCAATCCCTGCTCGTATCCTTTAACTTTTTTTTTCGATTTCTTCTAATGTAAAAAGAAATAATATTGAAATATTCTCGACAAAAATAGGCATTAAATAAAATAAAATTAAATCATTGCTTCCTAGACAGAGACAGAACTACAGAAAATGACGTCCTCTCTTACTCAGTAATAACGTAAAAATCTTAGCGGTCTTCATATTTTGCTGAAAGAGGATAGCGAGTAATGGGTTCTTCAGATATTTCAAAACCTTATAACTTCGATATTACTAAGAGATTTTGCTAATAGGTACTTTTATTTAAACTGTGAAATTAAATGTACAGAATAAATTGTTGTTATCCATATTCAATAGTAATTATCTTAACTATTACCCTGCTTAAGATTATAAAAAAAAGTGTTATATTAGGTTGGTACAATTATTTAAAGAAGAAAATTAAAAATATAATATTTTTTAAATTCAAATTCATCACACATCCTACACAGCGTACTTACCACCAAAAATTCCCGCATGAAAAAAGTTTTACCATAACCTTGACCAAGCGACCTTAAACCGTTTCCGGAAGCTGTACGGAGGGGGCATTGGGGGGGGGGGGAGCGCGGGCGCGTGAAAGTGTGCCGCTGACACAGATTCACTGCATCCGCGAGTACTCGCCGAGAGGCGGAGTGTGTGGTCCTTCGGTACGAGGTAGCGTGGCGAGGTATCATGGCGTGGTAGCGTGGCCTATGGTGGGTATGTGGTCAGTATGGTAAGATGAAGGTGTATTATAAATTTATATGAAAATGCCCATTCAAAATTATGGGTTTAGAATCTATGTTTAAAATAATTTAATGTTGGAGGAAGAATAAGAATAGTAAGAGGAGTGTGAGGACTATATTTGGATGCGTTTTTACTCACTTTTTAAATTAAACATCTATACTTACATATTATGTGTATTTAGACATTTTCACAATGGATACCTGAATATAATTTCAGAAAAACTTCACAGAGGTATATGTACCTACCACACCCACATTATAAATGATTTGGGTTGAGAGAAGTTAAACCCAATAATATTCTCGATCTAGGAATCGATCATCTAGCTCTTGACCGATGATGCAGTTAACCTATAAAATCTGTTTCAAACTAAGTGAGAAAAATACATAATTTATCCTCTTCAACGAAATACCAACTCTAAAAACACGTAAATTAGGTTTATTTAAAAACCACTGAATACTTAGGCGCAGTGCAGGTGCGCGTTTAGCGATAGTCTAGTGATATGACCGTTGGACAACAAAGTTAAAGGTCGCAGGTTCGAACCCAGGCACGCATCGCTGACATTTTGGAATCGTGTGCGTAATAATATTTATGAATTGATAAAAATAATGAAGAAAATCATCGTGAGGAAGACAGCACACCTGAGAGACTTTTCAACGGTGTGTAAAGCCATGTCAGAGGTCTACGGACAGTTTAAATAACTGACACAGAGTTGTATCACCACGACAAAGGGCAGAAGCGAAGAGTGACAGCTGTTAGTATCGCTGTTTCCGCTGGTTTGCTGTGTTGTATGCTGTTGCTGTCAGTAGTGTCAGTATATAGTATTTAGGGTGCAGCTTCTTCTTCTTATCGTGTGGTTGATGAACAACCTAGTGTTAAAGTTTAAACTGCCCGTAAGCCTCTGACAAGGCTTTACACACCATTGAAAAATATCTCATGTGTGCTGGTTTCATCACGATGTTTTCCGTCACCGTTTTAGCAACTGATAATTAATTTATACGCACATAATTTACGAAAAGGCAGAGGTGCGCGCCTTGGGATCGAACTCGAGACCTCTGACTTGTCAGCCAACGGTCATACTACTAGGCTATCAGTGCTATAATTGGGGTGCAGCTAAAATTGACACTGATAGCTACATCATACAACACAGCAATTAAGCGCAAACAGAGATATCAACAACTGTCACCCGCACCATGCTGCACAAAGTATAGTCTTATAACTCAATTCCATTTTGTTTAGTTTCTGCTGCTAATCTTACCCTTTGCGGCCAGTGGCGTAGCTGTCCTAGGGCAAGGGCCCCAGAGTGATCTGCCAATCTGATTCCCGCAAGGAATGTGATAATTATAGGATTTTGTAGGGTTTTTGTGTATATCAATCGTCAAACATATGACCGACGGCGATGGCTTATCGTATTTTACGAAGTAAGTACGTGATTTTAAATTGACTAGAACTTTTTAAAAGGTCATAATAATATAACACAATACTTAAGTTGCGTACGAAACTAAACCTTACGCTTAAATACTAAAGTTCCTTTCCCTGTGTTATTATTTTCTGTCTAGTTTTCGAACAGACTAAAGTCTTGTAACGACATAGTTGTCCATTATTTATGCAGTACAGTAATCAAAGCAGTACTGTTACGACGGAGAGATGGTACTTGTAATGCTGTGTTAAAACTGACCAGCACCTGTGAACTATAAACTTTGTAGGTATATGTCCTTTTTTAAGGTCAACAGTCATAATTGCCGTGTTTATGTTCATGCTTCATACCTTTGATTTATTGCTCGTGAATGGGTTCTATTGGAAACAATGATAGCCTACGGTGTACTAGGGTGTGACCACGGCAAGCCAGAGGTCTTAGGTTCAAACCCTAGGCACGCCGCTGAGTTAATGTTGTTAGTTAGTAGTTGTGACTTATTGTGAAGTTAATGTTTGTAATGTAAATTAAATTTTCACTTGCTTCGTACCCTTTTAGCCGTTGGCTACGGTTCTGTCATGAAGATCTTTGACAGACGATATAAGAATCGCCCTCATAAAATTCTTGCAACAGATTTAACTTTAGAATATCATATACCTTTTGGGTTGCGGGGGTAAGATAGGCAGTCGCTCTGTAGAAAACTGGTATTCAGCTACATCTGATTAGATAAATCCTTACAAAGTTCGGAAATAATGAGGCTAGGAAGATTTAGGAATTATAATTGCTAAAATGTGTTTCTTGATTTATCCTTTATTCACGCATTATCAGAGAACGCGACAGTTTGACATGATTTTTGCACATAGTGTACTTGACATAGGGTACTTTTTATCTTAAAAATGCAAAAACCACAAGCAAAAACGCTGGAAAAAGGCTAGTTATTAATTTGAACAACATTCTTTACGGTGGTCTTCAAAATATTTATCTCCAAGAGAAATGGAGTGCAGATGTTTATCGCTCCGTGTACAACCATAAAATCTTAGTAACATACATGAAACTGGTTGTATACCTGATATTGAGCGTCAACTAGTCCTATAAACATAATGGAAATGGCAATAGACCAGAAAACTTAAGACCACAAGTCACCGTGTTAACTGGTACCAAAGATATGATTATTCCTTCACTTTATATCGTTTCCGAGTCGACTTTAACCAGATTTTTATCTGATCTGCTCTTTCTTATTATATAGGCTGAAAATAGGTGTTATTATGATGCTTAAACCCTTAACTTTTAGAATAGCCATCGAATTCGAATTGGAAAAATAAATGGACATTAGTGTCTGCAAAAATTCAAATCTCAATTAGTAAATTCGATCTTAAAAAAAAACTAAATTGATACACACAACAAACTATATCAAATGTTAAACATTTAAAAGTGTTACAACAATCACTAAGCCAACGAGACAATTGAAACAATAAAAGTATAGCCAATCCAATAACAAAGCGAAATCGGACAAAAAAAAACATTAGCTGCGTATGAAAAGACCAAATATTAATGACGCTTGCGTCCTTGAAGATGTTTTCAAGCATCAAAGTCAACTCAAAGTCAATGTCAAACTATGTTTACAAGCCTAAAGCAATTTCTTTGTGGGAGGGAAAGACGGGAGGGGGGAGAGGGGCGTCAAAAGTAAAAGTCAGTCGGATAACTGTACAAGCATTCACTCTCTACGCGACACACTTAGCGATTGGCTGTGTTAGCAAACCGCCAAACTGCTTGGTAACACGTTTGATATTGGTACTACTCTGACTTGAAATAGAAGTAAATAAATTAGCTTATTCTGTCCCAATGCTGCCTTCGCAAATAAAACAAGGTGGCACAATAGATCATACTTCACCACGCAGACCCATTTGTTAAAATTAATCAAGCTGCTGATACGGCTTACCATCTAAATGAAGTGATAACCGAGTTCTACTGCATATCCTGTCTCCCTAGTCTTGATGATTCAGATCATCATAGAACCACAACGCCACGAGCGCCTTCTAATTTTTTCTTAAATTAAATGGAAACCGTTTTTGCAATTCAATTCCAATCCTATAATAGTCTCTATTAGACATTTTGGCACATGCCACATTTTAGCAAAGAAAAATTCTAGACACAAGTTTAACCAAGGACTTATTAAAGTTAATAGTTCTACTACGTACTAGTAGGAAGGATGACGCGTTTGGGAAAGCAGTTAAGCATTTCGTCTTCGACGCTTGGTGTTGCAGTTTCGATTCCCGCAAAGGACTAAATATCATCCACCGATATTTATACCGATCTGGGTATTTGTGTAAGTATAATAACTTTATTATGTAACCCACGGAAAACCAAGTGTTGGATTCCACTTTTAAAATTTCATGGTTAAACTTCCAAATAAACTCTCTGTAGACGGTTTAATTAAGTCTAAAGTGATCATGAATACAATTTTGGTCCTTAGGTACTACGTAGTGCTACTGAGGATTTTGTGCCCCAAAAGCTTTTCCTCAAACCTGAAAATCAAAAAACCTCATTTCGCACACAAAAGAATCAATTAAAATTAAATTAAAGTTCTATAATCATATAATTCTAATGACACGGTCATTCAAAGCCCAGAAGATTAAGTTTAGTAAGACTTGTCTGTCGCTAACGGCTGTTCAATATGGTTTAATTTTAAACTGGCAAGACGTCCTTCACAGTATATCATGATGCTATTGCCAATAGCTGGTTTACCTCATTCACAATTCGGTGCTGACGACAATCTTTGATTATTAAAGACATCCTTAAAGAGTATGAAATTAAATAACGATTTTATATTAAACGTGATTTTAGAGGTCACAATTGTATTAGTTAAATTATAATTTGAAATAAATTATATTATATCTAGCAATGCCAAATACTGTAATGCCATTTTCAGCTGAAACCTTTGCGAGCGAGTACACGCATCTTCGACTTGTATGCATTTTTATACGGTGTATACCTATGCATGAAAGATGTAGATATACCTACCTGCAAACAATAATATACAGCGTGTAACAGAAGTCCGAAATAATACATTAAGGGCGTATAAGGTACCTTGTAAACAATTCTTGAGCATAGGTTTTTTTTGGAACCGAACCCCAAACAATACTCGAGTAAACCACGGTCAAAGTTTTCACCAAAATCTTTCAAATACAGCTCTAAACATCAGCTGAAAGACGAATCAACACGAATCCGTTTATTTACCTTCAATAAATTCTTTAAGTAAGCACTAGACACCCGTAGGATAATGAAATCTGTCATTATTGAAGAAAATAAAATCAAAATAATTATTTTGTATGAAAAAAAAATATTCCTCTTTTGCATTCAATATTTTCACAGGTGATTCTCTTCATGATATACATACATGCCCTTAAGTATTATTTCGGACTTCTGTTACACGCTGTAGATTTAAGGCCACTGCGGTACATATCTAAGGAACAATAAATGAACCCGGAAGACTAAAGCCAGGGTCAATGTAATTTAGACCACGTGTACCTAAATAAGTAATTCGGCTACTGCGTTTGATATCCGAGATTTCCCGCTCGAGTAGAGTTGACGGGCATCCGGATAAAACCGGACATGCCAAACTTTTTACGTGTTCGTCCGGCTAAATTAAACAGTGTCAGGCTTGTCCGGCTTTCGTTAGACTTTACTTCAATAAACATCGAAAAATGATATAGACTAGATCTACAAATCAATCTTAGTCTATGTTACAATGTTAAACAAATTATTCTTGCGCAAAAGAATATTTATGTTTATTAATGCGTTTGGACACTCATAAAGTTAATCATTACTTTTTTAATTATTAGTATTTTTTATTTTTAATGTATTTTATTGTAATGTAATGTATTTAATGAATTTTATTGTAATGTGTTAATGTATTTTATTTAACTATATGTAAAAAGTTATTTTATATGTAATTTAATAGAATAAAAAATAAAATAATTGTAATGTGTAATTTAATTGAATAAATGAAAAGAAAGTAAAAAGTAAATCAATAGAACAGTTACCCAGATTAATTGCGTTCAATCTCAGAGAAAGATAATTATTTGATCGCCGCTTTAACTTTTTAAGAGCGATGCGAAAAAAAGTATAAGAATTATAGTTCCCACGAGCCACTATCCACAGTCTTCACCAATTACAACAACACTGCATGGATGCTCCATTGGCTTTTGTGATGTTGAGTCGCAGATTTACATATTGCCCAACTGAGAAGAATCACTGGAATCATTTCTATTCTAAAGTAAATTAAATAATGATGAGGGGCTATAAGCAAAAATCACCACACATTGGATGCCAGAGGGCTGAAAACGGCAGCGCAGCAGATTCAAAAAATGGAGCAATGGAATGCAGGAGGGAAATGAGCTGGATTCCTAATTAAAGGATTGGCCTTCCGGCACTAGGTAGAAACAAATAGGAGAGCTTTACCATTTAGTGGGATTGAATTAATTGACTAAATACCAATAATTATTGTAATGTTTTTAATGGTGAAGCTCTTCCGACCGAATTTTGGTCACAGCGGCCAATCTCAACGGATTAACCAACTGCGCAAGAGATATTATAGTGCAAGTGCATGCGCAAACGCAGGTGCACTCCCATATTCTCTCAGTTCGATGGTTCGGTAAACAGCGGCCAATTTCAACGGAGATTAGACAACTACGCAGGAGATATATGGTGCACAAATGTGAGCGCAGGTAACACAGGTGCACTCCCTATTACCTCACTCACACTCCAATGGGACGGCAATCCGACATGAGTGCAGAGAGATCAGGCGAAAAACCAACGGATTTAGGTGCTTTCCAAAGCATGGAGCAAGTACATTAATTTATTATACGCACACATAACTTATGAAAAGTCAGAGGTGCCTTGGGTTAGAACTTGAGACCTCTGACTTACCAGTCAACAGTCATACCACTAGGCTATCATGACTCACAGTACACTTACAGTCATATACCTAAAGTAAAACGATCATTTTAAAATAACAATGAAAATGAAAAAGTACAGCTATTTCATTATATCATCACAAGATGACGTTCCTGTCCAAAATGATCACCTACGTAATTATGATCACATGGTCATGTCATGCATGCAGACCAACGGTACAACGAACGGTGTTCAACCCTCGCGAACACTAAATATAGAGCCACCAGCTTTGGAATGACCAAAAAATTTGCATTCATATTGATCGGAATAAAAATTGTATTTTATTTGACAATCAGAACATGTCATCATGCCTGTATACATATACGATACAGAATCAACGCAAAATGTAGGTACGCTTGAAATAAAAT
Organism: Protodeltote pygarga; assembly: GCA_936450705.2. Lineage (NCBI taxonomy): Eukaryota > Metazoa > Arthropoda > Insecta > Lepidoptera > Noctuidae > Protodeltote > Protodeltote pygarga. Next base: position 16,279,064 of record OW388253.2, on the reverse strand, counting down.
TAGGTATATTTTTGTGGTTTATGAGCAAATTATAATTTATTGAAAATCATTTCTTTTTTTAACCTCCAACGAAAACAGAGGAATGTTATTATTTTAACGTGTGTATTTGTGTTTCTGTGGCAACACAGCCTCTAAACCGATTTTGATTTTGAATTTTTATTTGGAAGATAACTTAATAAAGAGTTTTCTTAGCTTAAAAAATAATTTATCGGGAGGATCTTTTTTATTTATACTTTCATACTTATTACTATAAATAAATTGATAGTAGTCAACTCAACTATTAAAAATATAGTCCACTCTTCTTCTTGGTCTCAAACTCACAACTAAAATGGTGCATAAGTAGCAGTAATCAGTTTGTACAAAAATATTGATTATGGGTACAGTAAATGTCGCTTTCTTTTTCAGTAAACAGAACTGTAAGTTAAATTATGCGGGCTGGCGTTTGTTATTGATAGATACCTGAACGTACTAACTAACCACGTTTTGCGATTAATAGGTACTATTTAGAATTGTAATTGTTTACGAGGTAAGAGAGATTGATCCTGGCCTTACAGTCGAGCAATCTAACAATGCATGTCTGGAATTAGCTAATTTGAGCACTGATGACCGGTGACTGACAAGTCAGAGGTCTCGAGTTCGATCCCAAGGCGCGCGCCTCTGACTTTTGTAAGTTATGTCGCTAAAACGTCTCCCTAAATCGTTTCGTAATCGTTTTCCCTAAACTTCATGCACCTCTGACTTAGTAATGAATTATCACCTGAGGTGATATCGTGAAGAAACCAGCGCACCTGAGAGATTTTTCAATGGTGTGTAAAGCCATATCAGAGGCCTACGGGTGGATTAAACTCTGACACCAGTTTGTTCATCAACCACACTATAAGAAAGAGAAATTAGTTACAACCTTTGAATTGAAAACCTCCTCCTTTATGTAAGTCGGCTAAAAAGGCAGCTTAATATTGCCTATCAAAACTGATTCTCATATCAATATTTTGATCAGCTATCAAAATATTAATGTTCTAGAAAACTAATCTACCATCTTACCCACCGGCATAACCATAGCCGTCTTACTAACATTGTTACAATCTGTCAGATTGAGCTGCAATGATTATACAGCGCTTGATAATATGCTATAGTTAACTTTCCTTTCCACAGAGTAGAAATTATAAGTGTACAGTCACACAGTACACCGATATGCTTTACTTGAATGGAGACAATAAATTAACAAGCTATATGTGGTACCAGTGTTACCTTTCTATCATATAATTCGTTAAAAATATATACTTTTAATCTGATCTTAATACCTATATGTAAACTTCTTTTTACGCAAAACGGTTTTGTCTTCAGAATTAATTTTAAAGGTATGTACCAAGTATCAGATCAATATGTCAACAAAAAAGTGGTAAAATTTCAATTACTAAATTTGAAACCAAACAAATAAATAATAAACAAACAGGGCCAGATAAATAAAACGGTTTTAAAAAAATGTCGCGATTAATTACATAAAACAAAAAACAATGTAAAACAATATTAAAATCGAATTAAATAAAATCTGAGCCACAAATCTTAGCTCCATCACTAAAATAAATTTACTTCAAAAAGTATTTAGCCAACTGGAACATCCCGTTATTAATAAAGTCCCATTAAAATGTTATATCTAATTAAACAAAAAACTAAATGATATAGCTTACAATGTCATCTCCCGTTCACCTACATTACGGCAGATCAGATCTGTTATTAAACTATAATGTGCTTTAATGTCTCCATTCACACAGATAGGCAGCTTTCCTGACACACACACACATGGTATTGGCGACATTATATGGGTATCAAACACACACAAGTAAAAGACACGTGCGCTTGAGTCTAGTTTGAGGACAGGGATGGCACATCTTTTAACGCAAGTGAGACGTTTTTATTATTATTTTATCGTATCGTCAATGGTAACATATTATTATTAATGACGGATCTCTTAGTCTGTTAGCTGTGAGATTATTTTTGTCATGGAATAAAAAAAATAGATTATAAAAATTATAAAAAATACCTATCTGAAGTTTTATTTTCGCTGCGTTCGCGCTAACCCGGACTGTCAAGTGGCTAAAAATTGATTTGAAGTTTGAACAATAATTATATTATAGAGCGTGATAAGCATTCCACGTGTTTTCATGCATTTGGAAACACTTGAACACGAATATTATCTGTAAAAATACCACCCGCAACTAACTTCATAGACTCGAAGATCCGAAGCGCGTATTGTTCCTGGTTACGGGATTGAACCCGCGACACTTGCCTTGCCGTATCGTTGCAATACTCTAATCAATTAAGCTATCGTACCTACCCATGATGTTGTTTACTGAACTCCAGATTATCGTAAAATCAGCATCGAAATTCGATCCTGGTACCTCACTCGTAAGTCGCGACTACGCAACCACCAGATGGAGTCACTTTAGATATTTATCTGCTGCGCTACTGTCCTAAAAATATTCTACCGTATTCAACAGGTTGACGAGCCCTTTTAGGTCCGTCCGCAGTTTGACAATCGCCTAGGAATCACAATGAGCTTGTGAATGGTGGACAGATGTGCAGGTCATTTGTATTGCGCTTGGCTCGCCTTTGTCGGCGCTGCTTGTCATTTAATTACGTGTGCTAGGTCCGGTTGGACTTGGTCACATAGTACTAGGTGACTAGGGTTGTTTCCAATGTCGAGAAAGTAAATAATAAGAATCTATACAATATAGTTTATTACTGGCTCGATGGTCTAGTGGTAGCAAGCGCGACTGCTGAGCACGAGGTCCTGGGTTCGAACCCTGGGCAAAGCGTTATTGGGTTTTTTCATTAGGAAATTCTCAGTACCAGCACGGAGTCTAGAATTGTGCCCGGATAATGGCAATAGGCTCGCCCTTATTACATGGGAAACGTGGGTGTACTGCATAAATCTCTGCCTACCCCCTTTAGAGAGGCGTGAGTCTATGTTATGTTATAATTTAATTGCGTACGCACACTTTATTTCTCTTTTTAGAGCTGTCAAAAATTTTTTTTTTGATAATTACGAATATTTTATCTACATAATCCCGACTAATTCTGCATCAATCAAAAACGTGCCCGGTATAACCCGAAACTTGTCCATTAAATGGTGTTTTAAACAAATTTTAAGCTGAAAGAAAATACCCTTGCCCTTGGAACTGGCAAGTAGAACCTGTAGAAGTAGATAATTCTAAATTAATAAAAATACCTTTGATTTTAAATTTGCCAAACTCCTGTAACTGTTATATCCAACCTCAATGATTCACATTATTGATTACCGTAACATTCCCAAAGTAAAAGTAACACTTATCATACCGCAAAACGTTACCCCCATGCAATTTGAATACGAATGCCGATCCATTGTACGAAAATCAATAAACAAAGCCTGTTTGCGGCTTATTAGCGAAATATAGGTATGTGGCACAAACCAGTGACTTGCGCTTACGCATAACGTTTTAAAGTAGCCGGCTGCTAGCGATGTGCCTTATCATAAGTCGATAGTCTATGGCAGGATTAGCTCAGATGTATGACCGTCACTGTCGAGTTAAAGGTAGCAGGTTCAAACCAACGGCAGAGCCACGCAATTATAGCTTTTAAAAATGTTGTGCCATTAAATTGGCCTGGGCAAAAAAAGGAAGGAAAGAAAACACCAGAACAAAAGTTAACTTGAAGGATATTTTCGACATTGTAAAGGTATTTTAGGTTTAAACCACTTGCAGGCCTAAGTCTTAGAGTCAGTTCATCCGTCAACGTCATGAATGTACAATATTAAGGTCAAAGGATCGTTAGATATGTTTCTAGGGTGAACATAAAATTTTCAATCGTCTCCCTGCTTCGGAAGCATGATATTCACTGAATGATATTCCTTTAGTTAATAAATACCAGCTAGTCGCCACTGACCCGCCTCCGCCAACAGTAATACGCACTGCGTCCGCGAGGTGGTATGACCTATTCTCTCACTTCACACATCAAATTATGAGATTATAAATCAAATCTGATAAATATATCAGTTATAAATATTTGTTATAAAAATTACCCCTAAACCAACCCTCAAAAGTCCACATCGAAGCTACAAGCTTCAGCCAAAGTTTGTTTGTGTTAGTGTGCGCTTGCGCGAGTGTGCGTCGGTGCTCGGCCGCGACGTCGGCAGTGGGTCAAGAAACAAGGTCACGCCATTTCTCTCGGCGGGGAGGGGGAAGGGCCATGCGTAGGCGCTGATAGACGAGTCGAGCAGAATTTGAGCTGGATAGCTGGGGACGGTGGGATTATGGGGAAATGTGGGTTAAGTATTTAGTAAGGAGTTTACATTGTTTGCTTTGTTTGTAATTTTTTATAAAATGACGACATACCTAATGTATGTTTTCATTTTATAAAGAGTGACAATTTTAAATAAATTTGGTATTCAGTGTATACTTTGTATTATGTTTATTTGAAGCTTATAATGTGGATGTGTTTGGTGTGACATACCTATATTAAATATTTCTCAAAATGACATTAAATTGACACGGCCTGCTAGCACAAAATAATGGTCATTATTACCTAATAGTTAGTTAGCAATAGGGTTTATTACCTACCTAAGAGCCACGATTAACTTATAAAAGCGTTCGTTAGATGGTTAAAATCAAATTATTTTTATTTATGTACTTAGACCATTTTAGGCACTTATGAATAGTCATGATTCTATTAGTATTGTAAGAGTGCCTCTAGTTACTAGTTTCAAAGGCAGCCTACCCCTTATGGAGAAGAAAGAATGCTTTAAATAACCAGCCACTACTACTCTACCAAGCTTAAGAACAAACGTAGTAAGTACCTATTACTGAGAATATAATATTGAAATCAATAGTTCAATAGTTTAATTTGGCTATTGCTACGTTGAGCCATTGCTCAACGTAGTCAGCCTGGGCTCACTAGCCCAGGCTGACTTTATGTGGCAGTGGTTAAGCCGAGTTTGAAGCTTTATAAGTGATTAAATTTGTACAGCGGCTAGCCACAAACTCACCTCCAACATACTGGGTCAGAATAGTAGAGTATGACAAATATTCTCTGTAAGCTTTATTTTTACAAGCTATCCCTGTCACAGCTTGCACAGCAGAAGAACTCAGACACAGCTCGCATAGTTATAAAGTTCCTATGTCTGGAGCCTTGGAAGCATTGCAAATGCGTTGCCAGCCATTCAGGGGGATTAGACCTCCAGTTCTCTTTCCTGAAAATAATTGAAACACAACTATACGAATATTGTATTTCACGCCGATATTCTAAGAGAGATTATTGATTACTCTAAGGAGAGGTGCACTAAGGAAGGAATTTCACTCCTAAACGGGTAAAATACTACACGGACAAAGTCGCGGATAATATATAAAACAGAAATGATAAAAGGAATTCGATCATCTCTTTTGACTGCCTCGTTGGTCTAGTGCTAGCAAATGCGACGGCTTAACACGAGCTCCTGGGTTAGATCCCGGGATCGGGTAAAGAGTTATTGGGTTTTTCAATAAGGAAATTCTCAGTAGCAGCACGGAAACTGGAATTGTGGGTTAATGGCAATAGGCTCACTCCCTAATATAAGGGATTTATAGCCGGCGAAATGTGGGTGTACTGCATACACCTCTGATTACCCCCTTTTGGGGAATACAAATCTATCAAATTTAAATTCAAATGTCTTTATGGGGATCACAGGTAAGCACATAATAATTATATGCAGGTGTTAATAAATATATTAAGTTATCTATGTGAGTTAGATCAAAAATTTACCGTCAAATTACTGTAGACACATTATTAATCATACCTAAATACCGTAATTGGTACTTTAGTGCAACAACATAGTCAGTTTGCTTTGAATAGCCACCCACAACCACTCGTACAAGCGTCAACAAACAAAAATAAGTACCACAAAGAATATAATATTCAGGTCAATAGTTTAATTAGTTACACCTACAGATGCTGAACTGTTAGGATATTTACATTTCAGATCATTAATATGTATGAGTAATTAGCATTGTGTTTCACAATTTGATCACTGTCTGTCTATCTGTCATCATTCAAATAGAGTTTGGGATGTGTGTGACATTGTAAAGCAACTTGATGTCTGTCATAAAACAAATCTTTTGCCAGTTAAGTTTGTTCTAAAGTTAGCTATACTCAGATTCAATATGATGGATACAATCAGAAGTTAAATTATCAGGAATCAGAATCAAGGAATCGCAATGGGTGAATGAAAATAATTTTGACAGTTAAACGATACCCATCGGTGTTACGACCTTATTCCCATTGACGATATCCATCCCCAGTTCGACTAACAGCGATTTGTGTGAAGAAAATGTATATAATTTCCATGGAGCCCATGAAGTCCATGATCATGATAGACATGTCGCTTTTATCGTATGGTTGATGAATAAACTGGTGTCAGAGTTTAAACCACCCGTAGGCTTCTGACATGGCTTTACACACCATTCAAAAATCTTTCAGGTGCACTGGTTTCTTCACGATATCACCTCAGGTGATAATTCATTACTAAGTCAGGGGTGCATAACTGGATTTCGAACCTTTTACTTGGTAGTCCAACGATCATACAGGCTATCACTGCTTATGTGGCGTAGGCAGCCTGCAGGACTGGTGATGGTGATAGGCATCTTTCAAGCTGAGTTACAACACCAGGTCGATAGTACAGGTACACATTTATTTTGATCAGGTTCTGAGCTTTCGCTGCATCCAAATTTTCCAGCTGCTTTCTGTGTATCAGCAAGAGATATTTTAAATTAAGAAAACAGCCCACATTAATCTAAATCCACACAACATTCAAACAAAAAACTTGAATTAAAACAAACACAGCTAGACCATCGGATTATCACAGATCTATAATCTTAATTTATTCAATATTAATCATTATGTTTCCTGCAGACGCAGCGAGACAACGAGGTATCGGTGCTTCATACTTCCCACGCCTTGACAGAATGGGGCTGACATGGTGCTGGGGGCTATGGGTTAGAAACAGACGGTAGTTGCTCTGTAATTATGAACAATGTATGGCTGTGTGTATCATGGTATCTCCGATCCAAACCGATCCATGGTGGATCCGATCGTATCGAAGCTACATTTGATGCAGTTTTCTGCATATTAAGCAACGAGCCTGGTGCAATTTCGATAACGAGGAAAGCGGAAGTTTGAGAAGAAGAGATTGATGAGGAAAAGGTGAAATTAACCCCAGAATAAAAATGCAGAGACTGCAAGTTCACATACTATAATTACTATGTCACTCATGCGCATCAATTATTGCGGGCTGGTACCATCTGACCTTTACATTTCCTTGTATAAGAAAATCTGTAATGACACCGTGCAAAAAGTTTGGTTTGCAATTGAGGTTAGTGGGCCACTAAGAAAGTAACTCTAAAGCACATTCGAGTTAAAAATAATTACTTAAGCAACGTCATCATTTTCAACGACCCAACGGTTCAGTGTTAGAGGTAGCCTATGGATAGTTAACTAAGAAATAAGAGTCCGAATAAAGCCCTGAATATGCTAGTGAAGTTGTGACGCTTCGGTGAAGAACCTCAAGCAACTTAAATACGTGGTTACAATTTATTCTTGTTTCTAGAAAAGGGCCTAAAGGCCTTAGATCCTCCTGCCCTGTAAATCTTCATCCCGCAGTCACTTTGAATTGAATAAACATTCCATAAAGCCTAGAATAGGCTCGAGCAGTGGTCAAAGTGTGCCAATTTTAACAGCCAGAGACCATTACACAGATGTGCATAATCTCAGCATGCTGTCTCCCCCCCATCCCCTTTCACCTGCCCTCCGCTCTTCATAGCCTACTTCCGCGACACACATTCCCAAATCAACCGGATTGAGACCTAGATATTTTGGACACTCTGTTTGGACAATTCTATACTTTCATAAGCGGTTTTAAAGTTGGTATTCGATTGAGATTTTTGATTTAAAGGAAAGTATGACTTGTTATTCTGATTTTAAGGTCGATTAAAGCGTTGAAGACGAATGATCAATGAATTCAAAACGGTACGCGGCGTTTCGGCGCGTGAGTTCAAATTCGTATGATTTTTAAACGGATTCTTTTGTTTTTGAATTTGAAATAATGCTTTATTTTTATTAAGTTAAGGTTGGTTATCGGGTGTCTAGTTTTCTAGGTTTTGGAGTACATCGGAGTGTAGTATCGTGCGACTTTTTTTTGTGGTTTGCAATAATAATGTTTATTTTTCGTCGTCGGTCGGTAAGCGCGATGTTTGACACACTTAGAGGTACTTTTACTATCTTTCTGAGTGTTACTGGAATAATTGATTGTTCATAATTACAATGGACATAATAGTAGCAACTGCTATTGGCTTTTATTGTTGTGAAAGCTTTTGTGTGTGAAAGAAAGAAGGAAAAACCATTTTTTAATGCGCTCTGTACCATACAGGTTCTTATTGGTTTTCTAGTTATCCATCTGTCTGTAAATTTCCCATAGAAATAAATATTTTTAGTCCTACCTTTTAGGGCTCTAAAATTTAAACCGTGTAGGACATAAGTAGGTAATAGGTAGCCGGCTGAAAGGTTTTTACACAATTTAGAAAACCTTTTGCGCCGATCCTAGTCTCTGATTACGTGGATTGTACTCTAGGAGTTACCTACTACTGAAATATAGGTATAATAAATCCAATCACAATCAAGAAATACTACAAGTTGTCACTAGAATGAACGCGTGGTACCTAGTGCAAAAATGCTTGCCAAACTGCCAATGAAAATGCACGCATTCACGCATTGATATTTCCATTTCCTTCCTGATTACGAATTTTGGACTTTTTTACAGTAAAAATTAGGATTGGGTCCTTAGGTTGAAATCTACAGAACATTCTTTGCTTTAGCTTTTTGAAAATAAAATATTTTGTTTTTCATCCAAATAATGTAGGTAGGTAGTCGATTTTGTAAACTTACCAGCGGCGGAGGCTCCATACATACAATCCTATTGACCGAATTTCGGTCACAGTGGCCAATTACGCAGGAGACATGGGACGGCCATCCGACACGACCGGAGAGATCCTGCGCCTGATCGACCAACAGCTTTACGTGCTTTCCGAGGCACGGAAATATGTCCTAAATATGTAACATAGTTGGAAAACCACTACCTCTAGAACCAGTTCAGAGAGCCTCATGCGCATACGTCGCGCCACGATGATTTAACGGATCCGCCCACTGATTAGGCTTCGTTTCATTCCAAATAGCTTATCAGAATGTTTTATTAAGTATTTACTTGTTGACTGTTATGTTTTTCTTGTTAATTTAATGTTAATTTATGGGTTTTTTTCACCAGGGTCCAGGGTATTCGTAATAAAACAATCAATGGAGTCAGGAGGTGCCCGATATGCCTTACATTTTAGATGCCTTGAGGGCTAAAAACCTAAATAGCGATTTAGCCCCAGAGCCCACGGTAATCGCAGTAAGGGATACTTTGTTTAATATGTTCTTAGGAACTCTGTCATAGCAGTGATAAACAATGGTTTGACAGATGGACTGCCATGCCAAAGGTTCGAAACCCAGGCATGCACCCTGACTTTTTGGATTCATACTGTTATTTGATTGAACTTTTTAACAAATCTGAATATAAACCTGCCTTGCTAACTTATTAGACAGATTGCTTGATGGCTAAGTTCTAATTCCTGAAGTTTAGAGTCGCACCAGTTTAGGCTACATAAGTAGATAAATTAACTTACAGTACCTACTATATAGGTATATACCTAACATTACGTGTCATACCATCATGATTGAGGCCTTAAAAAACACTTTTTAGTGTTTAATAAACACATTCAAATTCTGAATTCAATCATGAAAATTAAATAAAAAACCTATTTTACTGATTTATTTTATTTATTTGATCCCCAAAAGACACCTCCACCAAGTAATAATGAAAATATAAATGATAACAATATAATCATCTTATAAACAATAAATCAACAAAATAAAATTCTAGATTATCTAGCGAAAAATATATCATAGTTGTCTATGACAGATTGTAGTCACCCATTCTCAGTCAACGGTAGTCAACTTATTCTATAAGAAAATTAATCATTATTATTCAAAATTTTAGTAACATGCGGACGTACACTATTGTATTTGAATTTGTTTGCAAAAGCCAATAAATCAATTAAACAATACGAAGTGTTATTAAAAAGTCAAATAATTTATTCAAAATTATTAACAACTTATTTTACTTCGTTAAAATTCCACTCGATTCCTAATTTGGCTAATATCAGCGAACTAGTTACGATTATTATTTTACTAAAACCAAATTAGTAATTGCAAAAAAGTAGTTGGTTTTCTCTTTAATTGTTACAGTTCCAATTTTAATGAACCCTACTTAAGACGTAGCCGTTAATTAACGATTTAAGTACAACTTAGAAGCAGGTAATTTATACAAAACTTTGTAGTAAGTAAGCGAAATCTAGACTGAATCGCTGAATCGAGTTTCAAAATTTAACATAACGGTGTAAGCAGTTCCGAATTAGATCAGTGTTACGAATTCATAATAATTATCATTTTATTATCAATACATTAGCATTGATGAAAGAAAATGTATTTTGATCATTTTATTTATTAGTAGTTACCTACCTGTGTAATAGAAATCTGATTAGTTCATTATGATTTTTAAAATATCCGCATGTATTGAATTCTGATATTTATCTTTATAATATAGAGGGTTAGTACACTTACTATAATGTTCAAATAGTAAAAAGTAAGCAAATATATTGAATATTTAATGCTGTATAACAGTGTAGCACTGATGGTCATTTGTACTTAAAATAAAGAGACAATTTAATTTGCATCTTATTCTCTATGTTTTAGGACTTAATTCTGCAAGTTTGGAAAGAACTACAAGTAAATATAGCACTTAACTAAATGAAGCTCTGTATGCATTATGTTATAATAATAATATAAATCTATTATTACTATCATTAATATATTCTCTATTATTACAACTATTACTAGTATTTATTATCAATAGAATGTTTATTTAAACATTAACATTATTTATTTATCCTTAGCTATAAAACAACTATATTATACTGTATCAAACACGATTTAAAAAGGTCAACATATTATAAACACTTATAATGTATCAGTCAACATTCGTAATACTATTTGATTTAACAAAAAACTAAATAATATAATATCTCCAAATCCGCTTTAATTGAAAACAGCGCCATCTATACGAGAATCAATCAACAACTAAACCTATTGAGTGAAATGCTAACATTTCAATAACATTTACCAAATAAAATTTAATTTATTTTTGTTATTGAGATATGTTAATATTCTCACAAATAATTATAACATCAGTTTTTGTTCAAGTGCAGCCCAAAGAGGGTCGAGTGGCGATGTGTGGGCGTACGTATTGTACACGTTGTTGTCAGTCACAACAGATGGCGGGGTCTCCCCGAACACCATGTAGTGCTCGCTCGGCGGCACAGGGGGCGTCAGCGAGTTGGTGCGGCGCCGCCCGGACGCCATGCGGACACTGCGCATCATTGCTGCAGATTTCATGCGTTCTGTAAAAAAACAATAACGTTAGAAATATTTGGAATGCTGGAATGGTATGGCATGGCATTGGACCAAGATGTCTATCTTAAAATGAGCCAGCACATTTATTTTTGTACATGGTGTCTCTCAGAGCTCATAATTTTGGGGACACATGCTGATTAACCAAGTTTCTAGGGAGAAGCAAGGCCTTTACTTCTAGATAACAGCATTAAACTAAGAGGACTCGGGTCTTATAATAGGTCCCTGCTTGGGGACAAGACAAGCTAGGGACAAGTTGGATGGCCACAAATTCATTCACTACATTTTATCTAAATAGGTGCCTACCCATAATCAGATCTGTGAAACTGAAACTGAATGATATAAAGGACAGAAACGACTTATATGAATCTAAAGTACTTAAAATGATTTCTTCTCATGATGACGGTGGATTAACAAGTATTCAGTTTTAAAGGGATTATTTGCTACGACACATTGCGTAGGCGTATTGTGAATTCCATAAATGTACTCTTCGTTCCATGTGAGTGGAGCGCCAGCAGTGGTAGTGCCCACTCACCGTCGGCGGTGCTGAGCGGGCAGTACTTGATGGTGTGCGCGTGGTCGCCGCGCGCGCCGCAGCGCCGGCACACGAAGGCGCGCAGCACGGGGCACGCCACGCGCCCCGCGCCGTCCTTCAGCGCGTGCCCGCGGTAGTACGACTCGCGCTCGCCGTTGTTCTTGCAGAAGCGACACTCCTACGTACCAACACATGATAATATTACACAGAGATTGCTACTGCAATTATTTTAGCGCCCCAAGAGTTCCCAAGGTGCACCAGAGTAGCACCTTCAAGAAACAGGTTACCAGACCTAGTTCCCTTCCAGGACATTTACAAGAAGTGCTATAACAATCATAAACCTCCAGACTTCTGCAAAGACTACTACAAATATACACGACGAGACTCGAGAAAAAGTATGAAATGCTTAGGTAGGTAGCAAATAAATAGACAAATTTACCAAAGTCAGTATTGAACATGCTTACAATAGGTGTCTTTCTAGTTCTCTTCTGTAACTCCCCTCGGCTCTGCTCCAACTCGTTCAGTAAGGAGAACAGCACAGCGTTCGGTAACGAGTTCAACACCCGCAGCTGATCCTCGGTCAGAGATGATTGGTTCACTGCTGCTGCAGGCGTAGGCGTCAATGTGATTTCTAGATGAAAAGAAATAGATTAATGATACAGACTGAGACTCACACACAGGTTGCGCTGCCGCTGGCTTGAACCATCTGACCATGATGGCGCATGATTGCAGTCAGTTAATCAATAACTGCCAAGGAGCTGCTTCACATACCTACGCAATTCAAAGAATATAAAACAATGCCAATGTTATAGTATACCTTCTACAGGAGTGGACGTAGTAAACTCCTGAGCACTGAACTCAGCAGCCGTGGGTGACGGCAGCCACTCCGAGCGCGGGCGCGGCAGGCGAGCTACTGGAGTGCGCTCCGGAGCTGGCCACGACTTCTGGCGTAAGTAGGCACTCGCTGGACCCATGCCGACCAGACCCTCTAAAAGGGACAAGCAAAACAATTAGATTAAAATTTAAATATATTAAAACTTATTTTAATAAGCAAAACGTGCATAAACATGTAAAAAAACATACATAAAATATATTGTTTAAAATAATTGACTGGCAGGAAATAACAGGGGATCGTGAGGAGTGGAGAAAAAAGAGGGGGGATAATTTATGAAGGAACCGTAAAGAGTGCCAATGAATAAGAAACCTTTAACTCACCAGCCGGATTACTCCAAATCCTGTCCTCATCAGGAGAGTAAGGCGAGTCCTGGCCGTTCATCTGGAATTCCTTCATGATGTCGTCCAGGGTACACTTCCCAGTCAACACTGCAAATAAATCAATTGATTTGGATATTTGTTGTCGTTCCTAGAAGTCCTACATAAATTAATTAATTACGTCGACACAGTAGTTAGTTATTTTATTTTAGGTACTGTGCGCCTACCAAAAATACTTAGCATTGTATACAGCTACGAATTACTGCCTCACGCCAACCATTCAGAACGAAAGATTTGGTATCATTTCACCTCCAGCACGAGCACCAGCTTGTAGGAAAGTAAGTTTATAGTAAGTAAGGCTGTATGCTGTATGTAAGCAATAAAAATATCTGATAGAAGTACATAACACTGGCACTGTACCCGAAGATGAAGTTGGTAAGTACCTAGGAGGATTTTTTGTAAAAATACCTGAATAGAAATAAGGATTATGCCTACTACCTAATTATTATTTATAATTTAGAGATAGGTAGGTACTTACAATCCTGGTAACTCGCAGACTTTGGTTCGCTGGGTTTCTCCAGGCTCCGAGGGCGAGTCTGGAAGGTGGACCATGTCTCCTGTGACGGCCATGATGTCGACTGGGATAGTAAATATCATAAATTTAGTCAATACAACTTTGCCCCTCCGAAGGCTTCCACGAAGGCAAATCGCAAGCATGAACAAAAGCGAGCGACACAACACGATGGCGTAGCGGTTCGGTAATGCGCCTTCCCCGTGTCACAGGTTCGATTAGCAACAGGGGAAAAATAAATTTGTGTGATCGACAGATACATAGTGATAAGTAGGTAGTAGGTATCTGGTCAGTGGTTACGACAAATCAATGGTGTCACGTTTGAACCTAAGGAAACGCAACTTTGACTTTTTGTAAGTTATCTACGTAGGTATTCTATTCTAGACTAGACCATGGAGGTCGGAGGGCAATTGCCCAGGTCCCCCATGGGGCCCCGTAGTTCCTGCTAGATCAACAACCGATAAACAATTACCTAGTAGGTACTTACCTATCGATAAAATATTTTATTCATCTTCCAAAAACCTGATAATATACCTACCTAGCAGGTACCCACTACCTTTGTATGTTGTTATTGTTAATATTAAAAAGGTCTCTATCAACATAGGGGCCCCATTATCTTAAAGCGTACAGGACCCCCGATTATACGACAGGTTAAAAAGGGCCTTGTAGGTAAAATAATAGTTATTTTCACTTGCACCGTGCCTTGGAGAGCACGTAAACACGTCGTCGATCCTGCGCCAGATCTTTCTCCGGTCGCGTCCGATAGTCGTAAGTACCTACCATCAGATCACAAAACATAAATGTTTTAATATCGAGTCGTACCTGCCTACTTAATCGAATTAGAAATTTATTTGAATTTTTTCCATACTTTTACGTACCTACGAGTACTTATAATATTCAATAATCGAACCCTAGGGAACCGAGCGGGCTACCCAGCAGAACAGTAGCTCGAGCGAGCCGAGTTTAAAAAAAATCATTAAATGAATATTACCCAACCTGGGCATGGAACCCGGGTTCTGACGTTCTGCAGCGCGCTAGCGAATTGCAACTCCTACTAGCTATACCTACATGAAGCAGGCCATTTCACTATTTCTGTGAATTAATAGTTCAAAAGGGCTTTACACAATGCCGACTGTGTTGAATGAGTTTACTGTGACGTACTTAGGTGTAACTTATCCAATTGTTTATAAGTTATAGTTCAATATAAATATGACACCACGCAGGGCTGCACGACACGCGGCAATATCTTTGATTATAAGCCGCCTGGCCCAAACGTAAAATAACATGAAACGATACCGTCCTATTTTAATAATATTAACAAAACATTTGCTTAAAATCAATAAACAATTTAGGAATAACAACACACTTCCAGCTCATCGAGCGCTCACAGCAACCTACCTACATTCATAAAATATTATTGCTCAAATACCTAAAATTACCAAATCACATTACATAGGTAATAATTATGTAGGTAGGTTACCTTACCTACCTAGGTAGTTAATGAAAATGTAATTCTAGTAATGAAAACGTAATTCTAGAATCTGCGTATTCCTATCAATGACAAACAAATTAGCGAGCACACTCTTTTAATTCTACCCTCATAAAAAAAACAACAACAATATATTTTATTTATACAAAATTCGCCGAATTACACAATACATCGAAAAATACAACATTCCCAAATCGCTTTAATTCTAAAACAAGTTTAAACTTGTTTGCTTCCCCAATAATCGCAAACGTTTATGTTTTTCTTAAAAACTTTAACAAAAATTATTAAAAAGTAATCAAAAAAAAACTTACAGAATTCGATGATGTGCCGCTTCCATAATCACTGTAATAATTCACACCAGTACTCATTGTTCTAAATTTAATTTTGAATTTTAAAAAAGCGTCTTCCTTGCGAGGCAACTAGAACGGGAATGCGTTCAACGCGTGCGAGTCCCTCATTGGATATTTGGAATAAGACGATCGGCAAATTGACGCGTAGTCGGCAAAAAAAATACTGCCATATTTTGTAAACAAAGCTATGTAACTCTAAACTTATTTTATACGCTAGATCAATTGGTTTTATTGAAATTTTATTTAGAGTAGGAATGGTAAATTGCGCTAAGATCAATTCATAGATCAAAGGTGACCTACATCTTTAACCTACCTAATTTAATTTATTGCGTTTTGTAGTTAAACAGTGGCGGCATTGCACCTATTCATATAATAGTCGATATTATGTATGACTTACTTAATAATATCCCCTATTCGCACAACAAATAAATAACATAAGTTAAATTTTTAACTCTACAATATTATTTTTAAGAGTAGGTACCTAACTATCTTACGTGATAGTGATTGCTATGAAATTGGAACTTGTTATTACCAGTGACAAATTAATTACACCTTAGCCAATTTGAAAACTTATTATAGCCTTTTGTTGGATAATTAACAGACAAATAGACTCGCATCGTTAATTAATTACAATAAGTTTCGATATTTTATTATTTATAGACTTGTAACGCCATCTATTATTGTTTGTACGTATTTTGTACAGCAGTTTGAACAGCTACAATAGATGGCGTTACGGCGATGGTTTTTGACATGAAGGAAAAAAAAATGCTATGATGATTCTTCCATGTCTAAGACCTTGGAACTTGGTGTATGTATAATTAAATTATCCGACTGCTTTAGATAGTTTTTTTTTTACATTCATCTTCTTTTCATTATAATTTACAGATCGACACGAACTATCTAATTCTTCTCAGATTAGATAGAATAAATCACTTTTTGTGGTGTATAACAACGAAGCAGTCATTCCCGTTCGGTAACACCACCCCCGTCGTCCACACTGTTGACGAGTGGGATATTTTTTTAAATGGTGACAATCCTTCCCGATCGTTCACACCCCACGTGACATTGTACAAGAGTCAAAACCTAGAAAATTGATTTTAACCCGACTTTTGAATGGAGCGGGTTATTTTTACGTTGCCGCCATGGTTTAAAATCGCTTTTATCGAAGTAATGCGTTACAGAATCTCATAAAACTTGAAGGAAAAGCCTTTTGGATGATTATATAGAAGCTATCCTACTTACATTATAATTGGGAAATTTTTCAGTTTTAATTTTGTTTAGGTATGTAATAAGGACCTCCAAGAAATGATAAACTTGTTACTCAAGATGCTTGTTGTCCTCTACAAAACCACACATATTTTTAGCTTTTCACCTGGACTAAGTTTGTAAATAATTTCTGCTAATTCCCACCTAAACCCCCTCCATCAACTCATCATCATCATCATATATTCCTGCCCTTTTCCCATTTATTAGGGGTCGGCGCAGTATGTCCTCCATCAACTCTCGATTAATTAAGATTTTGCATGATGGTTTCAGGCTTCAGCGCCAGTTTAAGTTTTAGTTTCAGAGCCAGTCAAGCGCGTACCCAAGCGATCTGTTAGGGTGAGAGCAAAATAAGGAAGAAAGGGACAAACCAGGGGCGTGCAGTTCATATAGGCAAAAAGGCACTGCCTACCCTGATAGACGACAAATTAGTGAAAATATGTAGGATTTGTATGTACTGCCTACCCTGTCGAAAATGTCTGTGCACGCCTCTGGGACAAACAGCTTTAAGAATTAAAAGTACGAGCTGTAGGAGGAAATATTTATGTATACCTAGTCTTGGAACTATTATTTTTTGATACTCGCCGCGATACCACATATGCGGGTGTTGCAATCCTTCATCGAGCAAGCCGCTCCTTTTTTTCACCTTATTTATTTTTTCAAGCCATTATTTGTAAATAAAACTAGATTCTGGTAGGTATATTAAAATAAAATGAAAGAAACAACACGTAATTTGAACAAAGCTTTTATTACAGCCTCCATTCTAGAGTACATTATCATAGGATCTCTGTTGAATACTGATTGCATGGTGTACGAGGTAAAACTAATCACTGAATTTACCACTACGTTATTATTGTCAAGTCAAGGAAAATTGGAGTTCGCACCCTTTTGCCTGTTCAAAACAAAATGTACTATAATGTAACGTGTTTAAGTTGTAATTTATATTGATATGTGAAAACAGACACGCTTTACCGCTTGAGATTCAAACATATTATTACGTCGCTTACTCCAATTTTCGACATTCTGGTTAGTGTGCTAAGAGCGAGAATTGCACTCACGATTAGGATCGGTTCAGTTCCCTTGATGTTATAAATTTAATAAGCGTGAATCAAACCATGAGTACAATTTTCGTTGTAAAGGATACTAAAATACTTTTAAATGTTGTCATTACTACCGAATCGTGGTAACTAATACTACTCGGGCAGCGTCTAGTGTTCAAATATTTTGTTACAATAAAATTAATATAAAACTTAGTGTACTTGCCATATAAAACAAAAGACTAACTACCAAAATTCACTGTTAACACTTTGCCAACAATTATGTTGCAGCACGAGACCGCCAGCGGCCTCAAACTATTGAATTTTAACTGTCTTGTTTTTCACCTTAAAAGATTAGCCTGTGAAAAGTTGAAATTAATTCAATTTCTTATTTATGGCAAACAGAGTCTCGGTATAATTTGACCCGGACAATTCTGCCAATGACAGCGGTGATGGAGAAGGCAACACTGTGAATTTAAGGGTGAACAGTCATGTGTCGGCCATTGACAGGATGGCATTTTATAAAAGCGCCATCTCTGTTTTGTCTCTGAACTAGGTAGTAATGTCAACATTTAATTGCTAGTGATGTATGAAGTAAGTGATTAGTTGGCATCGATGAAGTATTCCTGCGCGGCTTTGGTGTCTGGTTTGATGGCCTTGGAGCCTGGCTGCCAGTTAGCAGGGCAGACCTCGCCGTTCTTGTCGGTGTACTGGAATGCTTGGACCAGACGAAGGGTTTCTTCGACAGACCTGCAAGGAAATGTTTCAGATTAAGTTGTATAAATGAAGTCATGCCGGCTTACGCTACTGGTCACAATAAGCTACTCAAATTTGCTTAAAATTTGCAGAATTTTGCAATATGCAAATGCCTAACCCTAGGTTCAAAATCCATGTTCTCGTGCCAATGTTTACGACTGGCGTCTTTACTCTCGTGAAAATTGGGCAAGGCGAGGCGCGAGTTAATGAACAATCAACACTAAAAGGAAATATCTACACACTTTCCTTTGCTCAGTTTTTTAGTGCGACAACTAACGAGGCCAGCAAGGCGAGACAAGGCGACGCCAGATCGTCATAATAATAAAATTATTACTACGTATAATATGTGCAATTACTATGTCGAATAATGAGAATCATAAGGGATTGTTATCGATAAAGCAGTTAACAATATCAAAAACCACGATTCAGTTATACTTCACAACTATAGGTACTATGTTTTGTATAACCAACTGCTACAATATAATAAGTCACGATGAAATCAAGGTCGGTAATCGCGTGTGAACACCTTTATGTCGCGAGCATCTTTGAAGGACAACACGGCGCAATTATTTTAATAATGTAGGTACCTAGTAGATGCACCTGTCTACATCGCAGAATAATAGCAAAAGGTGTCAAGGCAATGAGAAACTCTCCAAGTGGCGCTCTGTCGCATTCTCTAAGATCGTTTGAGTCTACTACAGATTAAAAATAAAAAACTTCGACATCCCCTCAATTACAATTATTGGCGTTCCAGTTTTCTTTTTAATTAAGAAAATGAGGTCTATACCGTATAGTTTAGTATTCTACTTCAAGCAGGCACTTAATAGTTAAACCCATAGATTAACATAATCCTAAGAATAATCGTACCCGAACTTATGCTTTGTAACGAAATTAAACTACTTCTGGCTGCGTACGCACAATCTCTGGATTGGTTCAGCTTGGAAAGCTTGGCTCTGATTGGTCGAGGCAATGTCATGTGACTTAGGGTCGTTAATTCGCTCGCGGCGATACAAATATTTGCAGCTTGATAGTTAATTCTATGGTTCTACGAAAAATTACTTACCGTCCAACAGGCAGGTCGTTGATGGTGACCTGGCGAAGGATCTGGTTCTCATCGATAATGAACAGCCCTCTGAAAGGAATGCCGGTCTCCTCGTTGAGTACGCCGTAGTCGCGAGCGATGCGGTGCGACTTGTCGCTGATGATGGGGATGTTCATGGGGCCGAGACCGCCTGGAAAATGCACGTTAAGTTGTAGATAATTTATACAAGAGTTAAGATAATGTCTATAATACTTCGCCTGGTTTGAGATGATTACGTAATATAAGTACCTATCTACCTATTATCGTCTTATTTTTCACTTTCTTTTATTTTTGTCAATATTTGCGTGGTCTGTAAATTCATACTAGGGGTCCAGTCACGTTGTTTGTATAAACAATAGTATGTAGTACTAACCCTGTTTGCGCGCAGTGTTGATCCAAGCGAGATGTGTGAAGTGCGAGTCGGTGGAAGCGGCGATAACCTCGCAGCCAATCTTGCGGAAGTCGTCGGCGCGCTCCGAAAATGCGATGATCTCCGTGGGACATACAAATGTACTGGAGGACAAATTGATGAATAAGTGTGGGTTATTTGATCAATATTGTGCTAAGAATGCAAATGTTGTATGTTTGCTCAAGGATCCATACAGTATCCAACGTAGACGCAGTAGAGGGACCTAGCGCTTTGCTAATATACAAGGTACATGGTACAAGGTACAGCAAAATGGCCTTAAATAACAATGGGACAGTTTATCTTCAACCCAGGCTGACAAAATTTTCGCATTTCCTATATCTTAGTGTTAGAGGTAGTGTTTAGAAGGCTTCCGGAGAAAATTAAGTTTTAAATAGAAAAGAAAAAATGGATAATTTTCTAATTTGTACTCGAATACATTAAAATGCGAAAAAATGTACACAGCATCAACGATTGCTATGTACATGTAAAAATAAAGTAAAATGTCCTAAATAAAAAAAACAGGTGCAATAAAATGTTATTTTTAAGAAAAAAAAATATACAACTTAAAGCTCTACTTGTTATTTGAGACACTTAGTCACAACTTTAATATAATTTAATTTGAACAATTTTATCTTATCAGTTTGAGGTATGTTTTGTAAATACGAGTGTCAGCGATCTTCAAAATTAATTAATTACATGCAATCCAGATAATAGTACCTACTTATTTAATTTGTATTTTTACACTAATTATTTTGACTATAGGTAGGTACTCAAAAAGTACTAAAAGTAATGCTATCAGTCCGGAACTGTCGCTTTTGATAAAGTAATCTTGACTTATATTTTTTATCTAAACTTGCACATGTGTCAAACATTTTGTCATCTTTGAGTAATTATTACATTTCTTGTAGTTTTAGTTTGTTGATTGACTGTAAAGAAAGCTTTTGGTCTTTTATGGGTCGATAAGGGTTGACATAAAATTATATTTGTCATTAAATTCCTAAACTTACCCGACAGAATAATAATATTACAAGTTTTAGACACCCGGCAGAAAAAGAACGGTGATAGAAGTGTGAAACCTTTCTATGTGGCATGAAATGTCATCCAAATGTCATACGGATAGTGCGAATTCTATGTACCGTAGGTATATCCACCATCACATAGAACGACTAATTTTAAAATCATCAAACTAATTCTACTCAACCTCAACTTTGACATGGTAGAATCATCTCCTCACGGAAAGGAAATTTGGAAAGTGTTTTTCTTATTTATGTGGCAGATATCGATATAGTTCCACAACTATCAATACAAGGATTAAGAGTTTAAGTTTTATGTCAACAATTAATATAAATAAAGATTAAGTCATAAATATTTACAACGGAATGCTCTGCTATTGGTGCCTACATAAATTGTCATACTTATGGCACGTGTAATGACGTTTATCTTCAAAGAACCTATTGATACAATTATGTCACTAGCCTTTTCTGTCCATATTAGCGCCAGTTCTGGCGCTAATATTCCGTTGGAGCCGGAGTGAAATACCCTGAAACCTAACTATTGATTTGGCAGGTAAAAAAGCCACCGATTCGAAACCATGTCTGTCTACCATGATGGACGTGGAGGCTGGTTTACAACCGATCTCACAGGGCGGTGTACGAACCACTAGGGTTCATCGCGAATCAAGTTACGAACTCATAATAATTAGTAAAGAACGCGGAGGCGGAGGGGGGAAGAGGGTCCAATTTTATTAAACCTTGGTGCTTCAGTCAACTTAAGTCTAAGATAGTCCCTAATTTAAAAAAAAAGGTTGGTAACCACTGGTATAGACAACTAAATTTCGTTCGACCTAACAAAATCCTTTGAAAACGACATGCGCTTGCCATTTGTCAATGGTCAATTGGTCATATCATGTTATGCCACTTAGATCACTTTCGACTAGCACAATATCATAAAATCTAATATTTTTAACTTTTTTTATCCTGTTGTTAGTTTACTTTAGTCGAATGACTCACATTGTTTGTTTAATAAAGTCGCGTGCGATAGTGTCGGTCTAAAATCACAATGGACACATTCCACGTGTCGTGTCTATAAACAGTTTACTCAGTAATTATAGTTTATTTATGATACCTGATACCGTGATCTGAATGCTACTTATTATGTTTTCAAGGTTTTAACAATCCCATTTTCGTTAGTTCGTTTCGTTTAATTCTGACAGTAACGTCAATTTGAAATAAATTTTGTTCATATTTTTAATTACCTACTGATGGGTACCTAGTGCCCGTTTGGTAACTGTAAAATAGGCCCATAATAGGTATACATAATTTTTTAGACTTTTTATTCTTTTTTCATTTATTATGCTTATTTTTAGGGTTCCGTACCTCAAAAGGTAAAAACGGAACCCTTATAGGATCACTTTGTTGTCCGTCTGTCTGTCTGTCTGTCTGTCTGTCTGTCTGTCAAGACCTTTTTTCTCAGGAACGCGTGGAGGTATCAAGCTGAAATTCATATCAAATACTCAAGTCTATGGTCTCTTGGAGCTGTGAAAAAATCAAACTTCTAAGTCAACGCGATCAAAAGATACTCCCGTTTATGCCGCAAATTTTCGACACTCGCAAGGGAATCAAAACCTACAGGGTACTTCCCGTGAACTCAGAATCTTGAAATTTGGTACGAAGCAACGTCTTATAACACAGATAAAGGAAAAATTGCGAAAAGCATAAATTTTTAGTTACATCATATAATAAAAATATTTTTAATAATTTTAAACTTATTACCCCTTTACTCATGAACGCGTAGTGGTATTATATTGAAATTCTTAACAAATACTCAAGTCTATAATATCTTTAAGCTGTAACAAAATCAAACTTCTACGTCAACGCAATCAAAAGATACAGCAATTAAAGCCGCATATTTTGAAACTCGCAACTACTCGCAAGGGAATCAAAACCTAAAGGATACTTCCAGACGACCTGGAATCTTGAAATTTGGCATGAAGCAACGTTATAAAGTACACATATAGGAAAAATTCCGAAAATCTTAAATTTTTAGTTACATCCTATTTCTAGTATTAAAATTATGTCTATCACTTCTCTTCTTAAAGAGATGAAGATTTTTCCGAACATACATAATGTTTTCATATATGTATTGACAAGGTACCGTCAGCTTTCCACATTGTTATGTTATGGATTTCATTTAGCAATAAAAATACCATAACTTTTACTTATATACCTACAGGTTTGTACGGAACCCTCGGTGCGCGAGTCTGACTCGCACTTGGCCGGTTTTTTTTAAAAAAAACAGACTTTATTGTGCTGAATTCTGTTTTAAATTACATACTGGAGAAAATAGAAAGTCACAAGTAAGGCAACATTGAGATTTACTAAAAGTGCATCCATCCATAACATAGGTAACATTAAAAATTATGTAAAAAAAGATATTTACAAGAAAATCAACATCGAGATTCATTAGAAAGGAGGTAATTTAAAATTAGAAAATAATGCTAACCATTAGTTCACATGACTAAAGCCATAAGAAAAAAAAATCTAACGAAATTCCACTGTATAGGTACTCCATCTCCCCTCAGATATACCTCACCTCACATAATTAATGTCGTTGTTTACACGCAGTAGAAAACAACAACATTCTCTCCACTACGTATACGCAGGTTTCCTTACGATGTTTTCCTTCACCGTCCGACAAACAAACATGATTTTGCAAACAAAATATGTATGATTTTTGGCATACTTTAAATAGGATAGACTGTGGTTTAACGTTGTAGAAATATGTATATAGGTATGTAATAGTACATCGAGTAACAAGGGCGGTAAATACACAATATCGAAGGGACTTTCCGCGAGCCCGTGTGACATTATTGCGAGCAAGTATGATGAAAAATTTTAAAATCAAAACCAAATCTTTGAGTGTAGTTCCAAAACCACAGCAAAAGCATTATGCCTAGAGACTGGTAAGTGTTGGCATAGGTATGTGACTTAGGTGAGGTAGTTTTATATTTTGGGAAAAATTAAACATTAATACCTATGTATAGGTACCTACTTAATAACCAACAATACCCAATTTTTTTTTAGTTTACTTTTATCATTAAACAAAAATCATTATATTTCAACAATGAATGGTTGTAAAAACTTAATAAAAAAAAATAGAATGAAAGCGACAGCGACCACGACCACCATTCACCAACCACACTTCACGAACGACATTTTGAAACTATTCCTTCTCCCGTGAATTTCACCTTTTTTTGGGTTCTCTACTTTCGGGTTTGGTAGTGGGGATCGGCTGAGGCTTTGGACTATTTACGCAGCAGCATAAAGGCCAGCTGCTCACAGGTGGAGTCACATCTTCGTAATCCCTAACTTCTACGTCTGTTTTGTCCACCTCCGGTCTGTGACTTATCCTGCACATAACAAAAAATCTTCCAAACGGCGACAAAGAAAACAATGTTGTATGGAAATAATTAATTTGATTTGAAACATTTTAACATGAGAACTTTTAAAAATCTTGAAAATATGCGTCAATTTCTTGTAAATTACAAATGAAAATGTTAAATACCTGTGAATCCTTTTTTATTTTAAATATTGATAGCATTTTTTTTTATTTTTCTGAGTCTTCTGAATAGCAAATCTCTAGTTATGGTTATATATTAGGTACGTTGCTGGCTTTTTAGCTGCCACTGGTAGAGAGAGTAGTGTACTCTACTGTGTAGTGTGTTAAATTAATTTCTCAAAAATCAATATTAATAATTTTCTGTAAATTGATAATGGATTATTAAATAAACAAAACATCTTTTACAGTTGGCAAACATAAGCATTCAAAGTCAAGACTGACTCAATGGTTAAGTTTGAAGTTTCTAGAATGTCAATAAATAATATAGAACCCTTAGAACTTAGTAGGTAGGTATTGGAAATAATTGGTCAGATTAATTACAGAAGTAATTACTTTAATTACAACAGTTTAACACATAATCCATTAACTCATTATCCGTAAATAGTTGCAGTTTTAAAATAATTAAATTCTGTTGAAATGAAACTAAGGTTGCCATAGGCAAAACATTGTGGATGGAATATTTAATTTTATAAATGGTATAACTGTATAAAATAAAAATATAGACAACGCATGTCCATAAATTCCGCTTCGTATTTGACATTTTATTTTTTGACAAAAAAAATATATCTTAAGGGGGCAAGTGATACGGAATCCATAGTAGAGCACGTGAGTCAGACTCGCATTTGAAAATCAAGATCACGATTTTTAAAATGTCTAATCTATGATCTAGATTTCTAGAGTTTATTGAACTCTGTTACTCAGCATTTGACAACCCTTTCGATCTGAGTGGGTTATATTGTATGGTAATGAGTAGAACCGGTTCTAAGCGGACGTTACGGCGGGTTCAAGGAATACATCTGTCTGTAGGTTACGTAATATTTATTATATGAAGATGTTTTATGCGGGAAATTCTTGTAATTCTTTATTTAAATTTGATTTTTTTTTAATGGAATTAAGCAAGTGTATCGTAATGATGTTACCACTTGTATTTTTTTTAAAAATTAACATGTCTGAATAGTAATTTATCATTTTGGCTGTAAGGCCAAATCTTGACATTTTCATTACCTAACTCATCTATTTACAGATTCTCATCTTCTGTCTGTCTTTCTATCAGAAAACAGTGCAGCTACGTTCAAATAAAGTTACAAGCGTCAAATGTGACAGCTGTCATATTTGACGTATGTCAAATTTTTATTAACACTAGCGCTGCGGCTATAGATAGGGTTGGGGAATGAACTATTTATATTCATAATGCTGCACTAGGCGTTTGAAGAAGCCCATTAAGCCAAACTGTTATTCGCTGTGTTAAATATAAATTAAAGATGCTCAAATGGCGTAGAATGATTAAAATCTCGTCAACATTTTATGTGTTACAATGAGTTGTCTCGGAAATTGTCGTCGTGCATTTGCAGCATCTGTTTCTCGCTACGATTCATAAAAGAAGGTCTTTGCCAAGTAGTTAAGACAACTATTATAATATGCAGCATAATAATTATACTCACAAGTCAAGGGGATAGAAGAAAAGCACGACGTATTTGCCTTTGTAGTCGGAGAGCGCGATGTCCTTGAACTCGCCGTTGACGACAGCAGTCGTCTTGAACTGGGGCGCCGGTTTAGTCAGCTGGAGAGGCATCTTGTTGAAACTGGAAATATAAACGTTATTGTTATGAATTAAGGTTTCAATTTGATTGTCAATTCGGTTCTAAATGACATAATAATTTAATTTTTTTAAGACTATTTCGAGATTGCAGTAATGGATATTTTTGTTGTTTATCGCGGAAGTTTTAAATAAATATAAATAACACCTACCCACAAGAAATAGAAGAAATGAAGCTAAAAAAAAAAGAATAAAGAAATAAGCCTGAATTCTGAAGGAAAGGTAAACCAAGCAAATTTAATTTCTAATCAGATCAGACCTTTTGCCTAAAATATGCTGACGTCATTAGCGAATATAAGGCGAGGCCTGTGCTATCTCACAAATTATGACATAATTACACAAAATAATTAAGCCCACTTATCATGAGTTGCACGCATAAAACATGTGGTTTGTTATCGTATCCGCATCGTGGAGATAATATCGTTGCGTTACGATAATTGCATTAAATTGATTGATAGACAAGTGCTAATCCTAAGTGTTGTGTACTCTTTAAATACTATGACGAAAGAGCTAGTAACTTGAACCTTTAATTAACAAATTCTAAACGCATTCCTATTAATTAAGCCGGACTTTCGCTGATACAAACCAAGTATCGTTTCGCTGGAATATTTTAAAAATTGCTTAAATACCTAGGTGGTCAATTTTAGATTTATAATGCAAAAATGCTAATGGAAATAACGTTTTCTGCTATTAAATAAAACACCGTAACGAAAAAAATTTGATTTTAGTTCGTGTTGAGTGCGATAGAATAAATAAAGGATTACCGAAAAAAATTGCTAATAAAAATTTGATGATGGAAAACACAAGGACGGACGGGATGTTAATTATTTTATTATACGCAAATAACTTATAAAAAGTCAGAAATGCATGCATGGTGTTTGAAACTGAGACCACTGACTTGCCCGTCAACAGTTTACATTTACACCACTATTACGACACAAGTTGCAATCATGTTGCAATATTCTAACTTATTCAGAAGACCAATAAGTACTTACAATACTACTTCTATTGTTTGATTATTTTAATTCATTATTATTCTAATTCATACTTCTTATCGCCTCTAGTTCGTATTCGTATTGTTTCCTACCATACTGGTTGAAAACATACGAGCAGGCGATAAGGCCTTTTATAATATTATTGGGAACTACGATGGTCTGGCACTACTCGTTATAAAAGATGCTTGTACACAACTCGCAACTAAGCACTCCACGATGAATGCAGAACCGTTACTCACGAAGCAATGCTCAGAAATAATTGGGTTGTAAGATCACGGTTAGTTTACAGCGAACGGATCTAGCGATATAAGATGTTATCTTTTTGAAAGGCAAGAGCTAGAAAATCAAGACTAATCCAAGCCAGACAAGTCGACGATAAATTTATCTTTAAAAACTTACATTGAAGAAGAGACTGTTAGAAAAATATTAATAATTAATCTTTTTATTAAAACTACTATTAAATTTAAAATATCCACGAAATTACTATTCACATTAACCGAAATCACAACAGTAAATTAACTAAATTCACAGCAAAAAAGAACACCAGATATTCAAATTCAGAACTCACTTTGAATACGTCCAACCACTAGGAACTCTATTGCTCAACTGACTGCAGTAAGCACTCCAAGTGGAAGTAACGTGGTAATTCACACATCATTGGATAAGATATTGGAACAAGTGGCACAGTTTGCATGTCAGCAGTAACAGTATCGGTGAAAAATCGTACTTATTTCCAATGGATCAAGGTGCAAGATGGTTATTATTAAGGTGCAGTCACACTAGCGCTGTTGACCTTTTTTTTTTTTTTTTTTTTTAATCTTTATTTATGTTTAGGGGCTTTTATCTGATAGATATGTCAACCCCATCGTACCTTATAACAGAATTAACTCTTAACTAATACAACAAAATTCATTATAATTAATTACTTAATTTAAGACGAATCACTACTGAACGATCATTACCAAACGACATAATTTTTTAGCTGCCTCTGATCTCGGCTTTGATAAGACTGTTTGAATTAAACCTATATCCAACTTATTTAGTTTTAATTCGTTCAGAACCGAGTCGCGTTCATTCTTATTTCGGACACATTCCATCAGCAAATGTTGCACATCTTCAATTTTATTGCAAACGACACAGTTAGGCGAGTCAGCTTTTTTCATTAAGTATGCAAACTTTGCCGATGGATAGTGACCGGATCTAAGTCTAAGAGCCAGTTTAATATAATTTCTACATAAGTTAGCGCCATCAAACCAGGGACCTCGAGGAAGCTCACCCTGGATTGTTTTATACCATATGCCTTTATCTAAAGATTTGGTTTCAAATTCTTTTTTCCATTCCTCAAAACATGCCATTTTAAATTTAAATATTAATTCCCAATAATCTGGTAAGTAATTAATTGTCCTACCCTCTACTGCTGCTAACTTCGCTATACAGTCAGCCTCCTCATTGCCCTTCAGGCCAATATGTGCTGGAATCCATTGCAGCTTTAAGTCTTTACCCTCCCTATTAAAAGTAATAATAGCTTTAAGGATTTCATAGGCTATCGATGTACCTCTGCGGCCAGAGGCGCATCGAGTCACATGTTGCAAGGCGCTCTTACTGTCTGAAAAGATAACAATTTTATTTAAATTATGATTTATTGCGTAAGATAAGGCCTGATAAATTGCAATGAGTTCCAGCGTCATTATTGATACATCACAATCAATTTTAAAGCCCGCTTTATGCTGTAAAGATTTGTCATAAAAACCCGCTCCTAGACCATGATCACCTTTGGACCCATCAGTAAATATACTATGCCAGCCATTATACTTATTACTTAATTCCTCAATGACATTGTTCACTAGTATATTAGGGTCATATGAAGTTTTGGAACGTTGTATACTTTCTAACTCAAAACAAATATTTTTTTTTAAATCAATAGCTGTTACCCATATATCTAAATTAAACATACTGAGAATATTTACAGAATTAATATTATTATTGTTCACATCTTTGTAGGTTTTAACAAGTAAAGGTTTTTTCTTGTTTTCCCAATATCTTGTATTGCAAAGAGCACTCAAATCCGAAATCATAATAGCGGTTACATTATTATTCCAAGAAATTAATTTCAAACTATATTTATATGCTAAGTATTGCCTTCTTAGTACTAACGGTGCTACATTCAACTCGCTTTCCATAACATGTATCGGTGAACTTTTAATAAAGCCACCTATTATTCTTAAGGCCTGATTTTGTAACTTATCTAGTTTTAGCGTATGTGTTTTCGCACTGCAATCATAAATAAAGCAACCATAATCTATTCGGCTTCTGATTAACGCAATGTACAATCTGCGCATGTGACTCGTATGTATTCCAAAGGAACTACCAGCAAGTACTTTTAATATATTTAGTAGTTTTGAGCATTTTTCTATTATCTCATTTATGTGTTTGCCCCAAAGTAAACTTCTATCTAACCACATACCTAAGTATTTTATACATTCTGAAAAATTTAGATTGCATCCATCTATCTTTAATGAAGGTAATATTCTTCTCCTGCCTCTACTAAACATGCAGTAACTTGATTTACTTGGAGACAATGTTAAGCCAAGTGCACCTAAAAACGAAATGAAGGAATCAAGTGCCCCTTGCATATACATTTCACACTTATAAATATCTTTATCCCTAATATAAAGTACATAATCGTCTGCATATTGTGCCAACATTACATTCAAAGGCAATCGGCCTAAACCATGGGTTATTAAATTGAAAATTAAAGGAGACAGAGGGTCTCCTTGAGCTAAACCTTTATTTGTCCATCTAGTTATTATTTCATCACAATTATTCATTTTAATAATTAAACGTCTTTCGCTTAAGAATGACCATATATATTTACAAAACTTTGATCCCACTTTTAGCTGATCCAATATACCTATTGCTACATCAATTGAAACATTATTATACGCATTTTCAATATCCAGGAAACATGCTAAAGTTGGCATGTTCTCAGAGAAACCTATTTGTATATACGTAACTAACCGGGTAATTGCATCTAGACAAGAGTGAGATTTCCTGAAACCAACTGTATCAGATGAAAGAATACTTTTTTTTTCTGTGTACCACTCCAAACGTTTCAACACCATTAAGTGAAATATCTTACACAGGCAAGACATTAAAGAAATAGGTCGAAGTTTATGATCCGGACCATTACTATTAAGTTTAGGTATGGGAATAATTTGGATATTTCTCCATTGTTGGGGCACAATACCGGTGTTGAAAATTTTATTATACATGTTGAGTAAAAATATTTTAGCTTCGTCGGGAAGATTATAAATCATGGAGTATGAAATCCCATCCTCGCCAGGTGCTGAATCTTTTTTTTTAAGGCAGCATTCGAGCTCCTGAATATTGAAATTACACTCCAAAACATCATTACAGGAGACAAAATTGGGGATAGGACTTGAAACATAATCGGGTGTAAGAGAATATAGCAATTGTTTTTGTTTCTCAGGTGGGGGATAACTTTTCGTTTGCCTATAACCTTTTATCCACCTCATACGACGCCACATTTCAGGAGCCGAAACTACATGATCAATAGAGTCGCAAAACTTTTGCCAACTTACAGATTTAGCTTTGTGTATTAATTTTTGGGATTCTTTTATTTTTTCTTCAAGCTTATTTAAGTTTTCTGGGATTGGATTACGACGAAACTGAGACAAGGCCAATCTCCTCTGTGCAACTATTTTGGATAATTCTGGAGTCCAGTAATCTTTGGGCTTAAATTTGTTTAACGGTTTAAAACAACATTTAAAATACGGAATATGCTGATCACTCGCAGCATTAATTTGGTCTATAAAAAAATTATACATCTCCTGAACACTGTTACTATTATTGTTATAAAAAATAAAATTGTTTGTTAATGTTTTCCGATACTCGGGCCAATTACTTTTTTTAAAATTTCTTTTTTTAGTATTACTAAAACAATTTGTAATGTTAATTGACATTTTAATAATTAAGTGATCACTACCGATATTTTCGTTTAGCACTTGCCAAACAAATTTGATTGCGATGTCAGACGATATAAATGTGACATCAGGGGAGGTCTGTTGTAAAATTCCGTCAACTAATTTAACCCGAGTAGCCACCCCATTATTAAGAGACATGAACGAATTTTCTAAAGCTGAATCCATGATTTGTACCCCTCTCGTATCTGTTTTAACCGACCAATTGGTGTGATGTCCGTTAAAATCCCCAGCTATTATCGTTGATTTGGAAAAAGATGCAAAAAGTTGATCCCAATCAGAGGATTGAGTCTGAACAGAAGAAGGACAATAAACACTTACTACATTTTCCAGACATTTACAATTTACTAATTTTACACTAACAACCTCTATTCCAGAATTAGCGAGATACATTGGATTTAAGTACGATTGAATCGATTTATGTACTAAAATCGAAACGCCCCCATAAGAGTCGGTTCTATCTGTTCTATACACGTTATAACCGTTTATATTAATGTGAGTTTCATTATCTAGCCATGTTTCACTCAGTATAGCTATATGAATATTTTCCTGATTTAAAAGTTCTGTAAACGAAACTAATTTCGGACGTAAACTTTGTGAGTTCCATTGGAATATGTTTATGCGTATATTATCTTGAACATTATTACCCATTTATAAAACTAAAAAACCTTTCTATATACTCAACTTTACAAAACATATAAGATAAAAACTTAATTAACTCCTCCCAAATTATTTTTAAAACCGAACCAAATTTACCTTCTGATTTTTCCTCCGACATTAAAATACATTTCATTTTTAAAAGTAGCTTTTTAAACTCAAACCTATATCGCAACTGCTCTTCTTTCTTGTTACCTTTTCCTATTTCTTCTTTCTGTGTTTTCCTAATTTCTTCTTCCGGAATCTGTTCCGAAAAGAACTGGATTTCTTCTGTTCTCTGCTTATTATTTTTGGTCTTATTTGGTTGCGATACAAATGCTGATTTCACCAACGCTTCGTTGGAGCTTTCCTTCGAATTTATATCCATTGGCCTCGGTTCACGATGCACTGTCGCCTTTTTGACTATGCTACTATACGTTTCAGAAACTTTTGTTGTGTTTGTAGTTATAGACGGAATATTTAAGGTTTGTGGTGCACATTCAATTCTTTCACGTTGCCCAATAAATAATTGAAGTGCTCTTCGATATGGTACTTGTTCTTTACTCATTATTATTCTAATTTGTTTTTCTTTGAAATATGTGGGACAAGTTTTGTCCAACACAAAATGAGGTCCTTTACAATTTAGGCACTTAAATTCTTTAATGTCACAATTATCATGGTTACCTCCACACTTTGGGCATAGTTTCTTTTTGGTTGGGCAATACTTAAAAACATGACCAAACTGCCAACACCCTGAACATTGAGTCACAGGGAACACGTAGGCCTCAACTATAAAGCGACAATCAAATGCATATACGTACAATGGTAAAGTATTTCCTTTAAAACAGACTCTTACGGACTCACTGTCAACCCATTTACCCTCTGAATTCAATCGTTTAAGTCGTATAATAGAAATAATTTCAGTCTGACTTTCTATTATATTATGCAGCTCTTTTTCACTCAATTCAATGTCCACTCCTTTTACAATTCCATAAGATAAAGACAGTTCATTTACCTTCTGACACCTAAAACCCATCTCTTTCAATTTGTGACAATCTAATAACTTAATAGCTTCCTCCTCCTTATCAAACTGAAGTAGTACTTTGTTGAAACTCTTGTATTTAATTCTGGTAATATTTTTGATATTCTCAGATCTAAGAAGTTTCGCTAATGCCATTTGCTTTGGCAAACTTTCCGTCGAAGTAACACAAACTTCAAACATATTATCATCTTCTAAGTGGTTATTCTGGTTTTTATTTTGATCTACCCTTTTGTTATTATATTGTGATTCTCCCGACACGCTTCGGAAAAAACGCTTAGACTTATTTTTAACAACAGTAATAAATTCATCTTCCTCGCTATTCTCTTCATCTCTGTCTTTTCTCTTACACTCACTACTTCTCTCTCCTTCACATGAATGTTCAACATCCAAACTATTCTCCTGTGTTTGCATAAGCTCTCGCTGGCAATTAGCCAAAAACTCCGAGTCACTAATATCTTCTCCATCACTATTACCTTCTTCCATTATGATATACTACACGTAAAGTAATAATAATTACTCGGCAGGGCAACAAATACGATGGAGAAAATGCAAAAGAAATTAATAATTAAATTAAATTCTGTAATTTGACTTGTCACTCTGACTTTTGACATCCGAATGTGTTGACCTTATGAAGGACATTTCTTCACTACTCCCGAATCCGATGCGACGCGTCGGATGTCGGAAGTTGCTATCGGAAACCGATTAGCATGACATAATTATGTGTAAATTGCTAAACTACGGATTTTTACTTCTGACCGATAAATGATCGGGTGTCGGATTGGATTAATGGTCTCCACCTGTCCCAAAAATTGAAAAATCTCTCTTATCACAGCGTAACAAAACAAGCAATTTTGATCGATATAAAAATGCAAAAGACAGACACAACTATTTAAAACAGAACGACTATATTTATAGTTGTAGATCATAATTACAAAAGAAGAAACCATTAAGATTGATCGTATGCGGTGGACATCATAACGAAAATTTAAACCATGATTCAGCGCATGATTGATTGTGAGACGATGACCCCAGCGTTGAAATTTTTCATTGTTTTTAGGGTTCCGTACCTCAAAAGGTAAAAACGGAAAACCCTTATAGGATCACTTTGTTGTCCGTCTGTCTGTCTGTCTGTCTGTCTGTCTGTCTGTCAAGACCTTTTTTCTCAGGAACGCGTGGAGGTATCAAGCTGAAATTCATATCAAATACTCAAGTCTATGGTCTCTTGGAGCTGTGAAAAAATCAAACTTCTAAGTCAACGCGATCAAAAGATACTCCCGTTTATGCCGCAAATTTTCGACACTCGCAAGGGAATCAAAACCTACAGGGTACTTCCCGTGAACTCAGAATCTTGAAATTTGGTACGAAGCAACGTCTTATAACACAGATAAAGGAAAAATTGCGAAAAGCATAAATTTTTAGTTACATCATATAATAAAAATATTTTTAATAATTTTAAACTTATTACCCCTTTACTCATGAACGCGTAGTGGTATTATATTGAAATTCTTAACAAATACTCAAGTCTATAATATCTTTAAGCTGTAACAAAATCAAACTTCTACGTCAACGCAATCAAAAGATACAGCAATTAAAGCCGCATATTTTGAAACTCGCAACTACTCGCAAGGGAATCAAAACCTAAAGGATACTTCCAGACGACCTGGAATCTTGAAATTTGGCATGAAGCAACGTTATAAAGTACACATATAGGAAAAATTCCGAAAATCTTAAATTTTTAGTTACATCACATAGTATATTTTTTTTAATAATCATAAACTTACTAGCTGACCCAGCAAACGTTGTTCAGCGATTAATACAGGTTTGTACGGAACCCTCGGTGCGCGAGTCTGACTCGCACTTGGCCGGTTTTTTTTTTTCCTTGATTTTATTGCTATTTGAGTGAAATAATCGCGAGAAAAAACCGACCAATAATTTCAAACTTTGGGGGTCTTTAATCATGGACCAGTACCGTCCATGGTATAAGTTTTTTACGATGTCTATTGAAACATAATACATATATGATTGATAAACAATATTGCTTTATTCTGCAATAGGCGGCACTAGATGTTTTTTATTTACTTCTATAATGTTGTGGAACATAAATCGATAAATCTATTGATTGCGTAATAGAATAGGTACCTAGTTCATCTATTGAATGTCAAAGGTTCAAATAAATAACACAAGGTTATCTATGGAAATTTATCTACGCAAATACACAAGTTAACGTATCATCAGGCACATTTGAAACAAAAATAGTTCTATTCAAAATCGGTCCATGATGTCGATTTGCAATTTGCATGCTGAACATTTTTACACTGTATGACTTTCGAAGCGAATACAATGTTCATTACTTTATCTTTTAGTAAAGCCAACTTAGCTTATCTTACCCATAATTTGTCATTTACTTGACTTTCTATCAGCAGAAATTAGAATTCAATTGATAAGGAGTGCTAGTTATGTCATCGATAGACATGAAATTGAAAAACAAGAAAACTATGTTAAAATAACGGTAAGGGTATTTCCGAAATAATGGGAAGGGTTAATAATTTAATATACACATGAAGTGCAAGCATTCGTTAAGTAATAACAAACTACATGGCGATTAAGTTATTGATTTCGTGCTGAAATTATGCACACAAATTCTAAACTTCATCCCCTGGTCTTGGGATATACCCTTTTCATTACACGTTGTAGATGATAATGGACCCTCAAGAAGTCATTGGTTTTAAATGAGGAAAGAAAGTTTTCTTATTTACTTCAAATACCTATACCGGTGTTGCCGTTGCTCCAGAAAATACTAGGTCCGATAATACGAGTAATCACCATTTTAAATATTAAACGACCATGCCTAAATCATAAATAATGCAAGACGCTATGATTATCGACCGTGTTATGTTAGAGGTCGATATGGCGCAACGATTTGAAATCAAGTGTAGGAAATTTCAAGAACTTAACTGAATTTAAATCTTCACAATAATTTCACGCCTCATTCAGACAGTATAAAAAGTAGCTCCATATTCAATGTCGGACGCGAATATTTTTGTTTAGAAGATCGTTTTGATTCAGAGGACATCGCCGTTGAGGCCAACCACGGCGAAGGTTATGTGACGATCCCGATTTGTTTCCGGGACGGACGTGGACAAAATTGCAAAGGATAGAGAGGTTTGGAAGAAAATGGAAACCTTTGCCTAGTAGTGGGACACTATAAGTCATCATCTGCCTAGCCTTTTCCCAACTATGTTGGGGTCGGCTTCCAGTCTTACCGGATGCAGCTGAATACTAGTGTTTTACATGGAGCGACTGCCATCAGACCTCCACAACCCAGATATTGGGTTACACGGTACCCCTTGGTAAGACTGGTTGTCAGACTGGGGCTTCTGACTACCCGTAACGACTGTCAAAGATCTACAATTGACAGCCGGGGCCAACAGCTTAACGTGCTATCCGAGGCACG
The DNA here is from genome assembly GCA_936450705.2 of Protodeltote pygarga. Taxonomy (NCBI): domain Eukaryota; kingdom Metazoa; phylum Arthropoda; class Insecta; order Lepidoptera; family Noctuidae; genus Protodeltote; species Protodeltote pygarga. The sequence goes on along the minus strand of OW388253.2, from coordinate 16,242,454 downwards.
GAGAGTGATAATTAATTTATAAAACGCACATAACTTACGAAAAGTCAGAGGTGCGCGCCTTGGGTTCGAACCCGAGACCACTGACTTGCCAGTCAACGGTCACCACCACTAGGCTATCACGACTCTTAGTGGGACACTATAAGTATAAGAAATTAAAAAAAACTTTGTCTATACTTATCTAAAAGTAGTATCTATCGTTTATAATGACTGACTGACAACGCACAGCCCAAACCTGGATGAAAGTTGAAAGATAGATCTTGAATCTCTATTTGAAATTCTTGGGAAATATTTCCTGAAGACCCTAGAGGTGCAGTAAAGGTTTTCGGAAATTCCACTTCTAAGTTGGTAAAATACGCGTCGAAACATCTGTAATCTACGTGGACAAGGTCGCGGGCGAAGCGCTAGTAAAGAATAAGGGGTCCTGAAGAGATAATATCGCTGCAATTTGCAGAAACGGATAGAATTTCGAAGTCTATATGAAGGTTAAATTACTCTCACAGCATTGTGTAAGATTATAAAATTCCTGAAGGGACCTATCAACACTACATTTTTAAGAAAAATATTGACCAACCTATCAAAGTCGGAGAGGTAACGTGGTAAATGTTGAGGTATCCAGAGATGTACGCTCTCAGTAATAGTCGCTGTCTTCCGCCACAGATTAACCAGCAGACCGCCGTTTCCGTTGTACAAATAGTCACCGAGTATTCCACATGTGAACATGTTTTTTAAAATGGTTTCCAAGTTTGTGACCCTGGGAAGCAGGATCGACCGTTATGAAGGTGTATGGTTCTCATTCTCAGGGATTGTGGGAAAAAAATTGTATGTCCATGTCGTGGGAATTCTATGGTTGCTCAGAGAAAGGTTGGTTTAATGTTTATGATTGGCATAGTTGTAGATAAAAATTAAACACATCCTTTGCATGTTTATGCTAGCTATAGTGGAGACAGCAGTTCAATGGTGGAAATATTATCAAGATCTATTTCTGGGTACGTACAGCAGCGGTATACATGATAAACCCATTTTCATCGAGCACTTGAACTGTAAAGCCTATTTACACGGCTCTCACAACAATACCGCTAGTTAACTGAGAAGATAAAACTAAGCTGTTTATGGACGTGTTCAGATAAGACAATAGATGTTGGATAAAGTTAAACTCGCTCAAGTATTTATATCAGTTTGTTTGAAGTAAGTGAAATTGAAAACGAGATATTTTCTGCGTTAGTAATTCTATACTAGGGTTGCTGAATCTGCTGTTCAGGATATGCTGACAATCAGATACTTGAGGAGTTTACATGCATTGCATTTTATGAATTGAATTCTTGTTATAACATTATGACAGATGTGACGAAGCTTGGGGGATGTCTAGTTCATCAATAGCTAGGTACTCTGTGGGTTGAACTGACCCATCATCTGCAGCATCTTGCAAAAACTAAGTCCTAACTTCTCATAAACAATATCAATTAATTAATTAAAAAACTCCGACGCAAAAAAACTCAATTTTTTAGCTAAGGATCGAACTAACTCGATCAATTTCCTTTCAAATAAAAAAACGTAATCAAAATCGGTTCGTCGGTTTAGGAGCTACGATGGCACAGACAGGCGCGTCATAACACCCCTTTTTTCCCGTCGGGGGTTAAAAAAGACTCCGTTGTATCAATGACGTAGACACATGATCAAAATCTTATCAAATAAGACTACATTGTCTAGGTCTAGACAATTAATACCTACTTATTGACTGATTGTGACTCAATCGCCTCCATTTATCAGTCGCCTTGATTTCGTTATGACTGCTAATAAAACCGAAGGCCAGAGAACGAAAACTGCGCTAAAATGTATTTTAGTAGCAGTTAAAGGAAAAACGAATACATTGTGTGTGAAAACAAATACTGGTTGGACAATACGAATGATTTGTCGATACAATTGGTTTGAGTACTTATTGAACGTTTTAATCATACAAATAAAACAGGGGTCCTACTAAAAATTGAACGTCGATATTTGGGATCGAATCGTAACAACGAAGACCATCAAATGCAAATCTTACTGTCAAATTACTACTGCTTAGTTGTACTTAGTGCTTTTGTTTGTCCATACAACTCCATCAAAAAAAAAGTGATTGATCGAAAAAACGAATTGTGCGATCCGTCAGTCGAACTTCTAGCCCAGTAGAAGTAGGATTCTATCTTATAATTTCATTAAAGTCATTTATTTTTGCACAGGAGATTAGTTACGTGTATTTAAAGCTTCGTTTAAAAAGTTAGAAAATTTAGACCAATGCTTTAGGTATAATTTAGGTTTCTGCAAAATCCATTACAAACGGTGAACACATCGGTAGTCTTCGGGTTTCCGTATTCACCCGAATGTATTATCTCCATGTCTAGTAATTTTTATATTTATTTGTACTAAATTCTTTAAATATTTAAATTTAGAACTACATACTTTATTGTTCTTTTGTTTTTGATTTCCATGCGAACTACATAAAATTATAAAACCTATAAAATCTCTTTATTAACCAACGACGGATAAAAGGAGGAGGTTCTCAATTTGACTTGTACCTAGGTATATATATTTTTACAATTGCTTTTTTATTCAATAGACTTTACAAGTTTTCGAATATGTTTCAACGCCAAATGTCCGACCAGCCCTCTTGACGAATATTGACGATCACCTAATTCTGTAGACTCTATGTCCAATACTGTGAGAGTGTTACGGTTTTGTTTAAAGTTTTGTTTGTATATTATATTTATCAAAAATATTTTTTTTGGGTTTTATTTTTGCTCCTGATCAGAAGGTCTAAGTGATGCTGATGAACAAGGTGATTCGTATATAACTAACGTACAATTCATCCCAAACACAGTTGTTCAAAATTAATAGTAAATATTTATTACTATTTGGGTACCAGGTTGTTCATCAACCATAGAACAAAGAAATCTAATTCAGGCAGAGCTTCATTTTAAAGGTTTAATTGAAAGTACACTGAAAATTAAAACCGGTTTTTTTATATCGCACCGGTTTTTCATTCCCTATCCTTGAACTCCGCGTGGCTTTTCTTATAGAAACCATGTTTTTATAATAACTTTACCCACACAAAATCTTCTGTAGGTATGACGGTATAGTATTTTTTAATTGTTAAATAACCTCTAATTTCGGAACTCAAATAATAATATTACTCAGACTCAGACGAAAATAAATTAAAATTCACGTCATTTATAAAAAAAAAGTATTAAGCTTAGTTAATTAATTAATTTTAATTGGCCATACCAATTAACCAAAATCAAATTATTCAGATTAAAAAAAAAAAAAATTTCATTAAGTTATAAGTAATTTTATAGGCCGTACTGGATGATGTATCTTTAACTGATCTTATAGAAAATGTTGTCACATGACAGTGTCACTGTCATGTTTTGATATTGTTATATTATGCACTTCTGCCTGACACATTTGGATTAAGTTTATAAAATTTCGGAAATAATTAATATATTATTATTCTGTAACTGTCCCATTTCAGGGCAAATGTCTCTTCTCATACAGAGAATACACTGAATTAATTGAATGCATTTATCACCACGCTAGCTCAATGCGGGTTGGCAATTTTAGACTATTAAATCCAGGTTTCCTCACGATGTTTTCCTTTGCTGTTAGTCAGTGGTGTCTTAGATAAACTAAGAATTTACATATATGACATAGAAAAAATCACGTTGTTGCCACCACCTCCTTTTTGACTTCTTTCTCTTTGAATAATTCTAAATAATTAATTAATTACGCTAATTCTTCTTAAAGGAGATCTTATCCTATTGTAATTAGAAAACTTAATAAAAAAATATTTAATTTCTAAATAAATATTTCTTTTGATTTTTATCTGTTGTTGTTTGTCTTTCTTTATATTACTCTTTCCTTTTGTTTTTTACACAAGAATATTCTGGATTCAAATATCTATAATAATACTCAAATATACCTCATTTTTAACTAAGAATATTACCCCTAAATTATATATTTGTTTCAAATTTCAATAAAGGTTTGAATGTATACAAGATTTTGATAAAACCGGTATTGGTTGAACAAAATAAAAAACCGGTTTTTATATCGATATATTTTGTATATTATATTATTATCTTTAGTAGTCATCTAACTTTGGAACAAATTTTTTTATATTACACAGACTAAGAACATAAACTCATTAATATTATAATTTTTAAAACTACATTTTTTTATAATGTTGTTGTCAGCGATTCGAAAGCACGGCGGCCGGCTACGAAGTAAGCGCGATAAAACCCCCTACGCCCCGCACAACCCCTCGTATTATTTTCGTATGCCGTGCTAACAAATCTTTAGTTTTCTGACAATTCCATGGACCAATTTTTCTAATCTTTTGTATAATGATAGAGTACATAGTTATGGTCAAATAACCACCAACTTCTGAACTCAAATTTTATATTACTCACTTACTCAGACCATAAAACTTTGAAACTGAAAACTCAAATAATTTGGAAAGCTGTTTAGATAATTTTCTAAACTTTTTGTAGTAGGTAAAAATATACAATACCAATTCATTAAAATTATTTCCAGACACTAGAATAATTTATTGAAGGCACAATTGTAATATTTAGTTTTTCAATGTTTGGCCTTATAACATAGGTTCCATTGTATCCAATCTTTCTAATCTTTTGAATGATGATAGAGTATATTGGTATGGTCAAATAACCACCAACTTCTGTTACTCACTTACTCAAATTTCATGTTACTCACTTACTCATACTATAAAACTATGAAACTGAAAACTCAAATAATTCGGAAAGTTCTTTAGATAATTTTCTAAACTTTTTGTAGTACGTCAAAATATACAATACCAATTCATTAAAATTATTTCCAGACACTATAATAATTTATTGAGGACACAATTGTAATATTTAGTTTTACAATTTTTGGACATAAAACATCGATTCCATCAGTTCCATGTATCCAATCTTTCTAATAACTTAATAACTATAAGATAACATTGTCCTTAATCTCACACGACTAGAATTTTTGACTTAAATTTTATATTCACGGTTTGTCATGCAGTTTTGCAAAAACTTAAATTGTACTTAAAGCAACGGTCTAAATTTTCTAACTTTTTAATAGAAGCTCTAAATATACGTAATTAATCTCCTGTGCAAAAATAAATGACTTTAATAAAATTATAAGTTACGGTCAAAATACGACGTTCCGCTATCGGTCTATTCAGCGTAATCCCAATAACGTGAATAAAGCGTGAAATTTGGAGGAAAGATTTTGGAAATGTCATCCCTAAGTTAGGAATCTCTAGGTGGACAAATCCGAAATTAACACGAATAAAGTCGTAGCGAAGCACGTTTTATTAGGATACTCAAACTTGTACAATCCCTGTTACTAGGTAGGTATATCACCAAGTCTCTAGGTCCACTTCTTTAAGCTGTGCGTTGTCTGTCAGTCAGTAACGGTACTGTTTTACATATAAGTAGGTACCTATACAGTATACATAGATTATGATGTTAATAGATCGATCTTTGGTATGAATACCGACCTACTAGATATTTCATAGGTAGTTATAATGGTTTACTTAATAGTAAAAAAACTTTTTCAAAAAGTAAATCGGTATTAGTTGCTCAAATTGAAAAGACACTTCTTCACACCTTGGTGAGAGGACATGTGATAATTGAATACCTATTGATAAAAAAAAAAAGATAAATACCTACAGGTGCAAAAACCACTAGTCATTGAGGAATTATTATACCTACTTAAACGTAACAAAACTTTACGATAATTTATACAAATTGATGTGAATCATCATTGCAATGTTTAGTTTTCTGATGCAATGTACACGGTAAAAAGGAAATAAAAAGTTCTGACACGCTACGCGATACGTCACAATATCGTACCTAGTAATATAACTTATTAAAATGCGGAAGGTAGCTGAATTCGTAGGGAACACCCAGGCGTCATCAGCATTTTGTAAGTCCGGATATACGAATGACGTCATCAGAATCGAATTACGGAACTGTATAAGCTATAGAAGCTGTTAAAAGAGTTAAGGTCTTCAGCAAATGTAGACCATCTAACAAATCCAATTAATCAATGGTGCCTATTATCATTTTGAGAAAGAAAAAGAAAGAAAAAGAAGAGGAAAGTTTGAGACTATATTAGGTATTATCATTATGAAAAATAAGACCTCAATAGGTATTTTTTGTTGCTTTTACATGTTATAGCACGTGTTAGGTTATTAAATATAATTATTTAATTATTTTTTTTTCAAATTTCTTATTAATTAAAAAATAAAAATAATTATTAGACCATAAGGTAAGGTAAGGTTGTCTAATTAATAATTCAATTTGCATTAATAAATATTAAAGTCACAACTGGAGACTGATTGAAAAGAACATGTGTAGGTACCTATTGTAAAGAAAGCACGTCAGATATAATACGTATAGTTATTATATCAGCTGATTGTATCACAAATATGTTTATTTTAGTTTAATAATGAGTTGTAAGGCATTCATTATTTTTACAATAAATATTCTAGAATGTATACTACTGTAATTCAAGTAGGTAATTCAGTACTGTTGCAAATAACTATGCCAAATTCTAGGTCTAGGTCATGTATGCAGGTTTAAAGAGTTGACTGAAACTAAATACAATACCTATTGTTAAATTAGTTATGAATAGGTACTTAAACTACCTGGCTTTGTCTCAGAAATGAAGTAATTAATAAAAGTATAAAGTATTGGTAGTGTACTAACTTACCAAGTAATGTAAGTACATAATATGTAATGTATTAAGTATTTTTCATTTATCAAAATTACAATATAATAAAATGTTTACATCCTAACGTGTAATAATAAATAATATGTTCCCGATACCGGTGGGCTACTGGGTGGGTGGATATTTTATATTTTTTAATGTACTTATATTTTTTTTTTTTTATATATATTTAAAAATGTATTTTACATTCTCATGTAGCTCACTAGTCACTACGTATTGGTGATTTCAGACTATTAAGCCCAGATTTCCTCACAATGTTTTCCTTCACTGTTAGATTAGACTTAATTAAAAGTCTAACATAAGTGTTTAATTTACAAAAATAATTAGCTACCAACACACTACAGCTACAATTTGCACATTGTTTGCTAATTAATGTACCTAATAAAAAATTAAGTTTATTATTTCTCAGAATAATCTACATACAACTAATCCTCAGTGAGAAAAAGTAACAAATAAATTCATAATTTCAACAGATACTTTCTCATTTCTACTCTATGATAGATTCAAACTACTTTGATTTAAGAAAAATAATAGGCAAGCACCTCATTGAGAAAGGCCTCATCATGGGCAACAGATGTTCAGGCTTATTGAGGTCCATGCTTGTGACCTCATCGCCTCGGCAATAACATTTGTGTTCCATAGACATCTTGGCAGCTGACACTTGGCAATTTCGAGGTTAACTAGAGGAATAAATTGGTATATTTTTACTATAGAGAAAGGGAAACTTGAAAGAAAAGATGTTAATTTGCTGTTTCAGGTGGCTGAAGGTGGATAGTTTTTTACTTATTTTGATATAATTTGGTACTAGCAATATTAAACAGACGGCTTAATATCTAATTGCTATGGCAACCATTCTTTTTATCACAATGTTTACATAAATGGTGAATGTTAAGTCAGATTATCTTGGCTTCATTCCCAAGGCTGTGTTTTAGAGGTTTTCTGCAGGAAAAGATAATTGAGGCTTATTATTGAAGGCTGCTGTCGTTCATAATTTGTTATAAAACTATTACCTGAAGACCTTGTGCAGCAGAAAAAGGAAAATCCTTTTCGGTACCAAATTAAATTCATGCATAGAGACCCAAACTGCAATGATAGCTTCATTTATGCCATAACCAAAATATTTTTTTAATGTAGCATCAACAATAATAATAATCATGCATAAATAATACTGACACCCGACAGTCATAATACCTTTAGCATTAAAATCGTAAAGCCTTTGAATATAATTTTACCACTGACAGCTATAGGTAACATGTAGGTATGTGAACTCAAAGAAAACTACAGCAGCTGGATTTGTTTCCTGGTTGGAAAAAGATTACTCCAACTGCCATGGTTGAAGTTATCTTTAACTAGAACCTAGAGTAGCTAGAAACCACTTCAATTGCTGCTTCACCTGTATAAATAACAGGAAGCAGCAGCCAGCATGTTTAAAAACTTAGATCTCTGGAGACTCAGCCAGCTTGGTGTAAGTAAAGCATGGCATGTGTAGACAAACCAGACAGTACCATTAAGAGTCACCACGCTAAGCCAAATGCTGTGACTGCAAATTCACTGACTATGGTTCATATAATATTTATGAAGTGTATTTAATTACCTACTTAATACAGGGCTTGGAAGGTTGTAAATCACCCAGCTACGCCAATACCCAATAGCATGCAACATACCAATCCTTAAACCATATAAAACCCCCTACCATTCCACGAAATAGTAAGATTTTATACAGGTAAGTACTTAACTATAATTTTCACGAACATTATTTTTTTTCAAACTTGGTCAGTGTCGTTTTAGGACTACAATCATTAACCTTGTTATTCCGTGAAACGATCCTACACCGCCTACCTCACTCCCATAATCTTTTTTGCTAGATTCCCTGGGACTTCATCCTCAGATTCACAGCGTAGCCTTTTCCTAACTTTCCCTCCGTCTTGCATGACCTTAGATCATACAAATTCCGTTTGTATTTTTGTATAATTTTTGAGTTTCGACAAGAGAAAAAACTATTTTTTACATGCTTGATAATATATTCTTGTGGTAAATTAAAATTATACAATAATGAGAGAGAATCGCACAACCACAACGTTTTTTTTTCTGACTATAATTATTTTGACAAATTTTTCCATTCACTACCTACACAAAAAGACTTGATTCAACCCTTTTTGTATCGTGAATATCCTAAGTAAAAGACATAAACTAACAATGGGTGTGTAATAAATCAAAATAAATTAGGCAATTAGAGAACGCGCACTTACTTGAATAAAAATGTGATAGAAAAGATAAACAGACTACACTCGCTCGCTCAGCCTCCGGTTTGGTAGCAAAATGAAAATGAGAATGACATTTGACAATCGATGACAGAATTGACATAAAGGAGCCGGCCGGCCGGAAAAGATGGCGTCATGAGTCAGTTCTTAGCACTCAAATTTTGCATACAAGGCAAAATTTTAAAAAAATCTTCCAAGCTTAGGGGAAAAATTTTGCCTATTCTTCCAAGCTTCCAAGAGTCAGTTCGTCAATGGTTCGTCAGTTCCATCGAGTTATAAATATCATTGGTCAGTTCATTGTCAGTTGATGTCAATTCTATTTCTATTTTTATGTATAGTCAAACGGAATCTAATAAAGTGGCTCCATCGAATTAATAAATTATAATCTTAGAGTACTACTTATAGATACTAACTTTAAGATTATAATCATGAAGCAAATACAAAGATTCGCTTCATGATTATACTCTTGGAAGAATACATGATAAAGGCAAACATTTTTCTTCCATGATTATAATAGTTTCGCAAAAAAGAGTCTGAGGCGGTGGTAAGTACCAAATAACTTGTAATTTTGTTTGGAAATGTGTACCAGTGGCATGGCATCCCTGACTCTTTTTTGCCAAACTGTGCAGTGAATAATATGAATGAATAGTGCGAAATGTGTTTTCCCGGGTTGACACAAGTTGAAGTCTTAGTAAACTATTGAGGGAGGCCTATGTTCAGCAGTGGATGTCATATGGCTGAAATGATGATGATAATGAAAGTAGCCACCGCTTTACTATGATATTATGAATCATCATCATGACGAAATTAAATAAAAATAAGACAAGCCTGTATGATTCAAACCTTTGCCTGCCTTTTGGCAAAATATAACAACATATAAATTGACAAGAATGACAATTAAGACAGGGGTGAATTTCGTACGTTAAAGTTAGTTTTAAATTATTATTTCATGCTTCTTAGTAATATCCATATCTAAGTAGTATAACAAATACTATAATTTCAGTACTTTACATAAATGACCAATATATTATAATAGTTGTAAAATTGTAAAACTCACTGTAATGCGGTCAAACTTTCTTTCTTTCGCCTGCCCTGGTCCCATTTTACTTGGGGTCGGCGCAAAATGTCTTCTTCTTCCATTTCTTTCTATCAGCCGTCATTTGAGCATTTACTCCTTTTTCATTCTTATCAGTGCTTACACACTCGTAATGCTTTTATTGCTTTAATATTGTAATCATTACAATCAAATCACACTTGTAATGCTGTCAAACCAAACATTCTATAGTCGATAATATCTCGATCGATGAATCGATAATCGATATGTCAATGCCACAGATTACAAAATTAGTTTTTATTGTTTACCATTTGTCGCGTTTTGTTATTGCAACTATGATTTTTCTTCTTTCGTAAATCAATCTTGGTAAATTACAAAAAAAAATTTTTTTGGCGATAAGTTATTGATTAATAATGATAAATTATAACCTCCTATACAGAAAAATACTATTCTCTAAAATTTTTTGTCCAATTGTTTTCTACGTTGACGTACTAAATCCAACCCTGAACCCTGATGACAGTGATGCAACACTTGCACAACGAAAAGCACCTTTATCTCTACGAAATAAGGGTGCTGTCAATGTCAATGTCAAATTATTACATTTGTTACCGTACGTACTGCTGCTGTACTCCCGCGTGTGAACTTTAGTGTTTACTTTGGTCCTTGGTATAATAAACATTTTAGTAAATTTTCCAATTGTAGGTAATATTATAATTATGAATACAATTTGTGAACGATTATTTAAATTTCCATATTTCGTTCTAAGTTTGTGCCAGGAAATTCCATAGTAAGTTATTTTGATGTTTTGAACAAAAAAGACTGAAGATGGAGGATTATATTATTCCGAAAAAAAAAATTAGCAAAGCCGCACTTAAAGGTTGGACCAAAGAAGACAAATATCATTTATTGGGCGCTCTTAAAGCCTATGGACTGTACGATATTGAAAGAATAAAAACTCATGTTTCAACGAAAACTTTTGAAGAAACTAAGTTAGCTGTCGACTATTTTAAAAGCGTTGCATTGCAGCACCCAATTTTTGAGAAGAAGCGTCAACACGAAAGAACTAAAAGTATTCGTAGACCACGCATTCCATTATCAGCTTGGTCAAAAATACTAACGGACAGTTTGAGTTTTGAAGAACTTCAAACAGAAACAATCACTGCTGTCAGAATGATTGCTGATTTAGATAAGATACCCTCAGCTGTATACACTGAAAATATTGATTTCAGACAAATTTACCACTATGTTGCTAATGCTATGGAAGGGAAACCCATATCCCCAGATTCTATGATCGCTGCTATACTTCATAAATGCGTTACCGAAACAGCTTTATCTAGTAGAACTTTTATTCAAAATGCTACACACAGATATTTAGTTAATACAGATTTGTCTGACAAGGAAATTCATATGACTCCTAAACCTACTAAGGATCAAGAGCTTGCTATTCTAAGACATTTATCTTCACAGAGGAAATACAATCCATTTATGGTGCGAGAGGAATTTTTGAAGCCCGATGTTAATGAACCAGTAAATGAAATCTGAACTTTAAATGTATTGTTTCTCTTTAATTACATTATACAGGGTTAAATTAAATTCACCAAAAACCTGAAAAGGCGTCATTAAACTCATCATTATGAATAACTTTTACTATGGGTTACTTTTCGGCCGATCTGGAATTCATTGGGGGAGGCCTATGTTCAGCAGTGGACGTCTTATGGCTGAAATGATGATGATGATAATGATGGGTTCAACTCTGAAATTGAAAAAAAAATCAATTGCGTCATAGGTACATTTTTAATTACATAATTATCACAATAAGGAACAGCTAACTTTTTCCCTTTTCAGGTTGTCAGTGTATTTAATTTAACCCTGTATAAAGTATCAAACTAGTAATAGAAAATGTGATAATAAAATCTAGGTACATTTGTGATTTCTTAGTAAGACTCCACAGATCTTTGTGTGACGTTAGCTGCGGGTTCTGTCTTCTCATAGAATAGGATATTATGCAGTGATAGCCTAGTGGTATGACCATTGGACTGCCAAGACAAAGATCATAAGTTAGAAACACAGGTCTGCTCCTCTGGCTTCAGATTAATGTACATATTAGAAAATAATTATCACTGCCTAAAACAGTAAAGGAATATAACAGTAAAGACGTTGTGAGACGTGAGGAAACCAGCACAGCTGAGAGTTTTTTCAGTGGTGTGTAAAACCATCATCTTCATTCTGACACTAGGTTGTTCATCAACCATACATTAAAGAACGATACCTAGTTTACACAGAGAAGCCCTTACATTTCAATAATTCTTCTCACAAAAAAAAGTGCCAAAAATATTTTTATTAAGTATATTAATATTGCTGATAGAAGACCTAACCAGCTCCAAACAGAAGGCACCTTATACTAAGGTGTATTCTTGACTCTTGTGCATATAAATGTAACACCATAGACAAATAAGAACAGTTATAATTATGTAAAACAAATCTTTGTTTTTTTACTGCCATTGTATATTAAACTAGTTTGCGTTGTGGTGATTAACATATCCATAAAATAGGTAGGTAATTAAGACATGTGGGGGTAGTTAAAGACAAATACTTGGTAAAGTGTTTTATTGTTAAATTTACCAAATTTGCCATAATAAAGAATTAAATCGAATCTTATGTTTTATTTATAGCTGTTTTGACATCTGAATTCAGCAATGACTAAAGAATTAGCCATTGGAATTCAGCTACCAGTAGGGTTGCCAGCTATACCTACTGTTGAAAACAGTATTACCTACAGTTATTCATTCTCTTATACCTACTTACTTACCTACTTTTTACTGTTGAACAAAAATAAAGTGAGTACCTACCTATACAAAATACTGTTTTCAGCATCAAACTAAAAAATATTATGTATTTAAAACATGAAATAAATAAAATACTGTTCATTTCTCTGAAATAGTGTTAAATATTCTTCTCAGACCTAAATATTCTTTATTTCTAGTAAAAAAAAGTTGGACCAGGAAGATAATTCTGTTTGTGGTTCAAAAAAAAACCCATGAGTGTTTCTCAATGAGGGCTTGCCTCAAGTTGCCTCAGTTTCGTTATTCTTCTGAGGAAAATATCAGATTATCTCATTGATGAAAAATAGCTTAGTTAGAGCCATCTATGAAATGTAGGAGAAACTATGTATGAAATCAGTCATCGTTACATCATTTCCCGCTTTAACTAAAAGTTGCACCAATAAATTGACAGATGGCGCTCATTTGTTAAAAACCATAAACGTTTCGTTTAATCGCTCGATCAATAAAATACGCTTCTTATTATTCATATTTCATCATAATTTATGCTCTTATTGCAATCCAAATGTAGACCAAAGCTAAATCAGTTTGCTTTTTCCTTAAAAAAAGTATGACATTTTCCAAAAATGTAAGCTTCAGTGAGTTCAGCAATCTTGCAAAGACCACCATATAGGGGGCCTAGTACGAGTATCTAAACTATGTGAAATACTGCCGGGTTTAGTGAGACATTAACCTGTATAAAGTGAAAAAAAACAATGGGCCCTGAACCACTTAGATTGGGAAATATCTTAAGGATTTGAAGTGGTTTCCCTCCAGGGCCCATTAATTTTTTCCAACCTGTATACCTACTGTCTCTGTCTCTGTCGTTCCAAAAGAGTAAAACGAGACATATAGGTATACTTATTACCTAGGTATCTTCTTCAGTAGGTACCTATTAATTTTGCATTTTTTTAGGCTAATCCTGGGCCAATATAATCTAGGTAATTTTTATGAATGAAAACTTGTTCCGAATACGATCTTCTCTCAGATCAAATTTTGTAATGTTATTTTTTTCGAGTTTTCATCACTAGGTATGTAAGTATTCAGAATATGCTTATTGTATGCTTTAGAATATCGCAATACAATAACCTTCGTTCCATGCCAATTTTTAACGATTGTCTTGTCATTGATCGCTTAGTCAACATGGGCATATGTGTCCATCTGTCCACTTCTTGCGCCCGTTTTGAATCAGAGGGTGTGTGGCCGAATAACTTGCGGACCATAAAAGGTTCGCTAGCCCTGTAATACAGCCATTTTTACTTGCGAGAAAATGAAAAGTATAGCAGGGCATGTATTTCGGGACCCGCCGGGAGGAGGTCGTAAATCTGCACCTAATGTGACCACTTGACCGCTAACTGATTTGGAGCAGAACGGTTTATTACCGTGCTCTATATTATTTTGAACTCCATTGTTGCCAGCAAAAAAATGGGTAAAAATAAATAGAGGATTGAGTGAAAATGTCTAAGTAGGTATACCTAAGTACTTAGTAAGTTTACGAAGTGATCTTTGTATTAAAATTTGGATCTATTTGCCACGGCTACTGAGCCCCTCGCCACGACATGGCAAGAGAACCCCATAGGGGAGGACAACTCGTAACTATAAGTAGGCAGGCAGGTAGATCCCTACTTTAGTCTAGTGCTACTTGGGTAGGTATTTCGCTTTGCATCATAAAATGATTTAAAACTGAATAAAAGTTGAAATACGTCCAACATTTTGTGGGAGAACCATAACGATTCATTCTCTTCAAATTTCATCGACAGAAGATTAAAATTTCAAAGGCACAAGCATTCATTATTCAGCTTCGGCGTAGCGTTATCACAATTCCTTTTTCAGTGTACAAAATTTTGTAAAAATAGGGCCAGATTTTCTGGCATTTTTTCCTTTGAAACTGAGCCAAAATGATCATGTTACTTAGTTCTTATTACTAAAGGCAATAAGCTTGTGGAATTTATAGTTTAAAGGTGGGTTTTCTTCGTTGGCAAGCGGAGGGAGTGTGTTTCACACACCGTGACAAGTGTGTTTGTTCCGGATGTTCGTATTTTATGGCTGTTGCGTCCATTGTCTTAAATGTATAGCCTGTACGAATTCTAGGGTCTCGGAGCAAATATTGTTTGTTCAAATTGTTAATATTGTGTACGGTCTGTCCGCTTACAATACTGGCTTGAATCTTTGTGTCTATGGAGTTAGCTGCGAGTGGCATTTGCGCATTCAAGCGTCTGAGAATTGAGATGCTTATCGGCCTCTTTATTTAAACTAGGTTAATATAATATCGTTTTAAACGTGACTGTATCATGATAAACAAACCCGCAACTACTTTCATAGACACAAAGATCTGTAGCGCCTTATTGTACTTACTATTGGATCAGTAATTGAATAGTGTGTTATTGGGTAGTATTATAATTGGATAGAATATTATTGGGTAGTGTTTTATTGCTCGTATGTTTTTGGGTAGTGTGTTATTGGGTTATAATTTTATGATATTGGGTAGTGTGTTTTATATAAAAGGTAGTCATCTCAGGGGAGTCTTAGGGGATGATTAATATAACTTACATGGGCAGTTCAAAAGTCACTTATTCTGAATTACAACTTATTCTGAACTCCTGGCCGCAGTTTTGTTGCGCAGACTGTACTTCAAATCATATAGTCTATGGTGGAAATCTATTATACTTACATAATTAGGTATAATAGGCACCTACCTGAGTCTCATCTGGAAAAGTCTGTACATTTACGATCTGTACTACATTAATTGTCTCCCATACCTATTGCGTAACGTTTGGCCTGAAATCCAAATGAAACATTTTAAAGTTAACGTACGTCGTGTATTTGGACCGGAAGGGTAGAGGAATAGTCGTGCCAAAATTCTGTTAATTTCCGACGTTAACTTGGAATTGGAAAGACAATGAATTAGTTTTAATATAGAATGGAATGGGTCATGCCCATGCGCTCCAAATCTATAATATTGTTCTTCTAAACATTTTTATCCATACATTTCTTCTTCTTTTAACTTTTTAATAGCTCCACGGCTTTATTCGTTAAAATTTTAAATTAAATGTTTTATCCCTGAGGGCTCCAATATTATCTACCTATTTGAGTACTTACAGTCGACATAATAAAACAGTTGCTAAAATTCTTTTGTTGGAAATTGAGGGGTTTATTTAAAACAAAAATATAAAATAAATGAAAATATTGCTCCACTCGGTCCATTCTAGAATTTTCGCTTTTAAGGGCTCTCTCATCTCTCTCTCTCACATAACTATCATAAGTTAACAACTTGCTTGATACATTCCATAAGTTATATTTCATCTTAACACAAAGCTAGAACATCTAAATAATAAAGACGTGATCACACAATTCTCCACTCCATCATACCCGGTTGTTCGCTGGTCCTTCGAGACGCGTTCAATCTTGTTAACAACGACACGCAATTACGTCCAATCTAGAAGCTTGTTCACCTGCACTTGCACTTAATGCTGGGTAGATTTAGGTTTTGACGTAATTGTGTTCCCGTAGCCATAAATTAAGCGAAATCTTTTTTAAATCACAAGTTAATATAACAAAAACAATAGACACACGAAACGTCAAAAATGAAACGTATCCACACGCGTCACAAAGCACCGATCCGTCAAAATGTAATCAAAATTAACCCTAAAATCCGACCCAACCCCGATAAAGTATAAAGCTGGGACCTAATGAATGTTGTAATAAAAACGTTCCCGCGTCGCCACTCGCAAACATTTCAAACAATAAAGCAGAAATGAACGCGCTACTTCCGCCGTGGGGCGTGCGATTACTCGGCATCCGCTCTACCGGCACAATGGTCCGCGGTTGCCGCTACTATGGGTTCCACCATTTCACAAACTCGCTTCTTATTTTTATCACTTTTACAGTCTTAGCGTGAGATTCATAGACCTCACTAAGACTTATAGGTTTTTAAAGGATCTGCAACGCGGTCCTGGAGTTACAATCACCTGCTGCTGCTGTGATTGTTCTTAGGTCTTCCCTTTTTTATCTTACCTTCCCGTGGATACCATCCATTTAGTGAAGTCCATACCCATTTCTTGTTTTTGCAAAACTAGGTACTAAACCTAACTAAAGCCAGGTCTTAATTGCATTAGGTACAAATAAAGCTATTGCTTCACTAGATGATATCAGCATATCGGTAAAAGTCACCAATCAGGTCATCTCAATAAGGTCTATCTATGTGCAGAAATTCGGTCCAAATCCATTTTGTTCATTGCGCATCCCAAACTTCCGCATTTCTAATATTACCTAGGATTATTTAAACAACGTAGTGTTCACTTCCATTCTCTAGCACTGGGAGTGCGACACCATTAAAAGTTAGCATTCATTTCGTTTGACGTGCGGGCAGTATAAACGTCTGTGAATAAAATAATGTTCATTTGACAATATTCGAGCTTTATAGCTTCAAAAAGAATGCTTAATAAGGCTAATTCTTCGTGTAATCGTTAAATTAAGCTGAATTCTAATGCTTCATTCATATGTATGGCTTGCGATATTGTGAAATATGTACATACAATTATTATAGAAGATACTATCGACCTTAACAGGAGTAGATTATAATTATAATCCGCTTAGATAATCTGAAATCACCTATCACATTCCATGAGACATCTTGCAACACAGGGTAATAGTACAGGATCCCTGGTACATTTTTTTATTTGATTACTATCAAGCTAATTTTTCGTGAGTAGCTTCATTTTGATGAGACGCCCAACAATTTGCTGTTAGAAATTCTCGATTGTGGGAGCTAACAGAGATAGCAAGGACACAATATGTCGATTTGATGATCCTCAAATATTTATTACTAACAGGTTTTCTTTTTTTTAAATCTCAAGATAATTATTTAATTTATTGGAAAAAATATTTGTCCTACAAAATCTATGGTTTGATCAAACCAGTCCCCCCTTTCCAACATGTATCGATAACGAGGTCATCATAAATGACTACTAACCAACTGATTTTTTTTTTTTACTTAGTTAATATTTATGTAATTCAACAGTCATATTGTCCTACATATTGCGTGGGACGTTATCCCGGTCCTACGCTCAAAAGTAGTAGTACAAATCTTTGATATAAAAATAATTACTATCAAGCTAATTTTTTGTGAGTAGCTTCATTTTGATGAGACGCCCAACAATTTGCTGTTAAAAATTCTCGATTGTGGGAGCTAACAGAGATAGCAAGGGTACGATATGTCGATTTGATGATCCTCAAATATTTATTACTAACAGGTTTTCTTTTTTTTTAATCTCAAGATAATTATTTAATTTATTCGAAAAAATATTTGTCCTACAAAATCTATGGTTTGATCAAACAGTCCCCCCTTTCCAATATGTACTAACCAACTGAAATGAGACTAGATTTAGGTATCACGTAAAACAGTGTTATGTAAAGATCATATAAAATTTCTTCTAGTTTATTCTGATGTAAGATAAATATTAATAAAAAATAAAACCGACTTCATAAGGAACTAAAAAGCTTGAAATAACTTTAAAACGTTTTAGAGTCGGTTCCAAGTCAAGTTCTTAATGGGAAGGTTAAAGAGGCTAGAACTTGTCTTGGAACCGACTCCAAAACGTTTTAAAGTTATTTCAAGCTTTTTAGTTCCTTATGAAGTCGGTTTTATTTTTTTTATTAAATTTTTTTTTTCACGATTTCTATTGGTGCCTAAAATTAATCCCCCCTCCCAGACTTTTGTGAGGTTAATATTTAAAATCCTTATGAAAAGCCCATTCAAACGATATCTCACACGATATTTTAAATCTTGGATGATTATAGGAGGGGGGAGGGTGACCACATATCCCCTTTCTTCCTTTTTACTCGTTAGCTATCTGAGCCATCGACTGCACGTATAAACAAAGCAATATTACTTGTTACGACAATTCTGCTATTATCAGATCGGAGAGTATCGATTACAAAAAGAATTTTGAAAATCGGCCCACAATTGAAGGAGTAATCACGTAACAAACATACAAAAAAAAAATACATACAGTCGAATTGAGAACCAAAAAAAAAATTAAAAACAAGCAACATTCAACAAAATCGCTGACACTGTTTGACGTCTGTGGTCGCCTGAACATCCAAGAGGCTAGGTACCTACTACAGCTGAGTCTACTAGGCATGCGCAGAGCATTGCTTACTGCTTATTAGGTAATTTTTATTAAAAATGACTATTTTTGTCGGACTAGTGGCCCATACCTGTTTTCTTGTAGGACATTGTTTCATTTGGGCAGAGAACACACTAACCTATGATGTAATATTTTTGTCCTACAGTTAGTAATGAGAAAAATGGTCTTGTGGTATTAACAATTTCTGAGCGTAGGACCGGGATAACGTCCCAAGCAATATGTAGGACAATATGACTGTTGAATTACATAAATATTAACTAAGTAAAAAAAAAAAAATCAGTTGGTTAGTAGTCATTTATGATGACCTCGTTATCGATACATGTTGGAAAGGGGGGACTGTTTGATCAAACCATAGATTTTGTAGGACAAATATTTTTTCCAATAAATTAAATAATTATCTTGAGATTTAAAAAAAAGAAAACCTGTTAGTAATAAATATTTGAGGATCATCAAATCGACATATTGTACCCTTGATATCTCTGTTAGCTCCCACAATCGAGAATTGCTAACAGCAAATTGTTGGGCGTCTCATCAAAATGAAGCTACTCACGAAAAATTAGCTTGATAGTAATCAAATAAAAAAATGTACCAGGGATCCTGTACTATAAGTATTACTTGCGTATTGTCGGCCCTGTGTGGGATTTTAGGAGAAGAGAGATTGCAGTATTCGACATTCCGATATTGGGTCTACGGTTTCCTTCACTGACCGTACGAAATTTAGCAGTATTTGTTATAATTTTTAAAATGCATTTAAGCATCGCCTATGGTCAGCAGTGGACTAATACAGTCTGATGTTTGCATAGAATGCATAAATGTTTTATAAAAATGTTTATATTTGTAAGCAATAAGCTACATCTGTATAACAATATAGTAACTGCAAAGTTACCCCTTGTACGAAGTGCTAGTTCGCTAGCACTTCGCACAAGGGGTTTATTATATGTACCATTAGGGATTGTTAAATGTAGGAGAGAATTTCGCACTGGTGGGGTTACGAATAGCTTAGTGGCAGAGCGACTGGGCGCTATATCCAGTAGGTCGTGGGGACCCATTCTTAGGTCGGCTTACTTGAGTACCTTTTTGTGTTTGAAACGATTAAAAGTCTTATAGGTATTTCTTTTTAGTATTTTGAACACAATTTAAAATTATTGAATCTTTTTTTCTTTATCGTTTGGCTAATGAACAACCTGTTGTCAGAGTTTAAACCGCCCGTTGGTCTCTGACATGGCTTTGCACACCGTTTAAAATTTTCTCAGGTGTGTTGGTTTGCTCATGATGTTTTCCATCACAGTTTTAGCAAGTGATATTATTAATTTCTAAAACGCACAATCAGAAAAGTCAGAAGTGCGTGGCTGGGTTCTACGACCTTTGACTTGGCTGTCCAACGGTCATAGTATACCACTAGGCTATCACTGCTTACTTCATTTTTGACTAGTATTCTATGACTTTCCCATGATAGTGGTAACCACGAAGGTTTGTTAGTTTTACCGGATTTGAGCTACGGTAGGCAGGATACGATGCCATGTCAGGCACGTTCGTCAACTTACATGCGACACTGTATTTACATTGTACATATTGTCGGGACCGTATCTAGATGTAAGACGGGCGGCGGTCTGTGCTAAGTCCCGCAGTTTAACTTGTTAAGTGTTACGTATGTTTATAATGTTGAGTTAAAAGTCGCGAATGCCTTGTACCTACTGGGAATTTGGTTGCGGTATGGTTTATGGTTTATTTAGTTGCGATCTCTTTTTGATAAGGCAACTTGAGTGTAACAGCCTCTTTAGAATTTTGTAAAATAATTAATAATTTAGAGATGTCAATAAATAAAAATAAAAGGGAACGTATATAAATTATTTAAAAAATATATTATTAATAATTAATGAAGTTCATAAACGTTAAAATAGTTGCTCAGGTGGTGCTAAGCTCACCTAAGTACCTACCTATTGTACTATGAAGAACAGAGGTTGGTATTTGCTTCATGGTTGCGCCATGATACTTTATATGTATAAGTCCCCTACATTTAAGTTTTAGGCTGTCGCTTGTTGTCTTATTTACACTTAAATAAACGTTAAACTTTGTCTGTCTGTGATTTTGAACTAATTCCTTAGTTTAATATGGTTATTTGCGAGTTATCAAAACCAAAAGACCCGTTTTTAAAGTTAAGCCAACATAAAAGTTTACAGGACGCCACTTCGCTCATACCAGTTCTACAACTAAGCAATAGATGGCGCTAAAAGCATGCAATCACGGAACGTTGAAAGTTTTCCAACAATTCTACCGGATATAGGATAATTAAATTACACGGGGACGAAGTCGCAGGTACTAAGGGACTAGTTGTAACGGGCGCCCGAGGGGACCGGACGGTACTTTGCGTTGCGGACGCTTTGAAAACTGCACCGTAGTCCGTACGGGAGTTGGACGCTAATCGGGCGCTCGTCTGCTGAGCGTCAGGCGAAACAAGAGTACCTACCTAAACATTCTCCAGTAAAACGTTGAACCGTCAACTTGTTTTACTGGAACTGTTATTTTACTATGTACGGGTTTTCCTGCTTGTACGTTATGTATTTGTTCTTATTAAATTTTAATTAATTATCTAGATTAGCTAGTCAGGTGTAAGCCTCTAACTAAAGTGAGCTAGTCAATGTCTTTTAGTGCTCCTGAGGACCTCCTGACAGGACATTCATCCACGATGTGCTTGGTAATTTGAAGGTAAGAGCCACAATCGCAGTTAGGAGAGTCTATGACACTCCATTTGAGGTGATGATAGTTGCACCAACTTCTTTTAACTTCACTATTAACTTTTGCAGAAAAAACGTCTTCATCATGTAATAAGATAATTTCCATGTAATAATAGGCGAGATTTTTGTTACTAACCGAGCTCAATTTTAGACTTCTAAGGAAATATTTAGTAGCAGCAAGGAGAATACTCAGTAGCAGCAGGAAATCTTCCTAATGGAAAAACTCAAATAACACTCGTCGAATCCAGGATTTTCTGCTTGTATGTGTTATTGTAATAACTACCTACATAATTAAATCGCAACATTTCATTGTGTACGTCGAATACGATTAAACACTTAGCATCAATCGATGTAAGCTAACAGAAGAGCAATCAGTACACTTTGCAATCAATTGACTTAATGTACTTTGAATTCAAAGTACATGTTGCTGTTGTATATGATGTATAGTAAAATTCACGTGTAGGTACTTTTTATCACTAGGTGCGACTTTTTTCTTCTAGACAGGAGTGATAGCCCAGTGGGCCAGTGCTATGACTTAACATCAAGTTATAAAGTCTTAAAGCATCCGTTATCCCAATAGGGCAGTGCCAATAGGCTTATATTCAATGCGACCGAAATAGCCCTCCAAATAGGAGTTCTTGACTTCATCTTTTAAAAATGTATTTTATTTTATTTAGATAGAGACTTTAAAATTTAGAGCCTTCAAGAGGCTAGGATTTACGGGCAGCAACTAGTGCGACAAACGTATGGTAGCGAGATATTAATTGTGTATGGTTAGAATTAAGCATTAGTTTCATGCCGGTCCGTACATCTGTTAAATACTAATTTGATCAATGTACATTATCATGTCCAGGTGTCCAGCTTAACATGTGGTCATAAAATATTTCCAGGCTTTCCTCAAATTTCTTAATTTACTTCGTTGCAAGTTTTATGTAAAGGACTGTTTTAATACCTACTTAAAAAAAGAGGGATATTGTAGGTTTAACGTGTCTATATGTGTATATCTGTGTCTTTGGCTTTGTAGCTCTCAAACGGATGAATCAATTTTCATTTAGTTTTTTTATTATTCAAAAGGTGACTTGATCGAGAGTGTTCTTTGCAAATAAGAAAAAAATATATCGAGGATTTTTCAACTTAACTTATTTTTTTTTTAAATTTGCCCTAAAGCTAGAATTTTCCACCAAAAATGATGTCCATGATCCTAGAGTATTATCTAGAATCATCGACGCCACACAAAACGGGCACTACAATCAATCTACACTGTTTTGTTCTCAAATAAATCTTTTAAGAGCCCGCGCTTATCAATAAAACATTGTGGTATCGCATCGCTCTCTGAATTTATCCAATCTATTGCTTCTCGAAGCCAATGTTGATAGATAACTGGTTTAATGTATTATTTATTGTTGTATTCATTTGTAGTCTGTAGCGGTTTGGGAGTTATTGATCAAGTATTTCTCGCGCAGTGTTTTGATAGAAAATAAGGAAAGATCCGTAGTTTTATTGTATTTCCCACAGGAGTTAGGAGAGGCTGTTTTTCACACACATTTTACCATTCATGGCAAGTTCTATACAAATAGATTTTTTAAATAGTGCACCGTCTTTGAAGGGATCCTTCCTGAACTATAAATTTAAGCCTTATTTCAAAAACTTAAAAAAAAAAATCCAATGCAAAACTTTTCAAATCTCTCTAACTTCACAGCGCTACTAATGTACCAAAAATCATATTACTCAAAGCTACCATGGAGTCAGTGTGTACACTCGCATGACAAATTAACCGGTGGGCGGTTGTGCACCGTTTGATTCGTCCGCCATGATGGATAGTCGGTCCAATTTGTATTGCCCCTGTACATTACGGGAGTTGTAATTTCTGGGTAGGTTAAGCTGACTCGTGTTTGCGTTTGAGATTGATTGTTCACTTTTGTGTACAAATTGTTGGTTCCGTTATTTAGACATCGTAATTTTTGCAAATTACCTAATCAAACGATTTCTTTAATACTGTTTGTGGGCAGCGTAGTAAATCCCTTATAGTTTCGTCGTGTCCGTCTAAAAAGGAAAGTTAGGAAATAAAATTTAAATTAAAAATAATTAATTTTAATTTTTTTTTTTTTTTGCAAATAGTTTTTCTTGCGGCTTCACCTGCCTTGTAGTTTAACCAGGACAAAACGTATCCTACATTCCAATCCAAGTCATGTTTTACCTGTGTGAAGAAAAGAACATTAAAATTTACATTTTCAAAAAAAACTCATCTAACCTAATGTTAATTGCTTATTATTTATTAGGTAAGATTAGATTACCTCACTTCATAATGCTTGGCACACACAGCATGACAAATGAACCGGACGGTCATGCACTGTTTGATTTGTCTCTCATGATGGATGGTCGCTGATGTGCACTGCCTTTGTCCATAATGCTGTAGACGGTTACTTGGTTAGTAAGACCACTAAGACTAAGCTCCTTAAGTTTGTGTGAAGACTAGTTGACAGTATTCAGTTGTGCTTAGTATTTACTTACATTAGTGTTGTAGCTTTGCTGAAATACGTGGATTAAGTTCTACAAGCACTACCACTACAATACACAAAAAAAAGTTATTGATAAGCTTAGTTTAGTTTAATTGTGTAGGTACCTACACATAATTAAAGTAAACTAAGTTTAAACTAAACTAACATAATTAGACTAAACTAAACTTAAACCAAACTAGCATAATTAAACTAAACTAAGCTTAAACTAAACTAACATAATTAAACTAAACTCAAACTAAACTAAGCTTAAACTAGACTAACATAATTAAAACTAAACTAAGCTTACACTAAACTAACAAAATTAAACTAAACTAAGCTTAAACCAAACTAACATAATTAAACTAAACCAAGCTTATCAATGCACAATATTGTTAAGGAAGAGAACTGCTGTCAAAATTAAAGATTTAAAAAAAAAGTTCATTAATGAATTAGATAAATAAAATATTATATTTTGTATTTTGCTATTTAAATTAACTACGACTGCGGATGTCAATTAGTGACGTAGGTAGGTAAGCTTTACCTAAAAATTAAATCTGTGTTACAATTGAGTTGCTTAAAATAAATACAATAATTATTTTTTGAAAAATCCTAACATAATATTATTATATTTACAAAATCACAATATCAAAATCCTATTATCAAGTTAGTAAATTTATACAATAACATTACAATTTACAAAATTACAATCACTTTATACACCAACATGCCCACATCCACCAATTTGGCCCAACACATTCATAAACCCAGTCTAAATATACAGTCCTTAGTTACATAAATGACTGGCCTAACCCAAAATGCTGGAACCCAAGCCATAATTTGCAGGCATTAGTCAGTTTTGACAAATTCAGTGGTGCAATATCCAGCACAAACGCTACGTGCACAAACATAAATTCATTTCGATGACACTGTTTGTGCGATTTGAAATTAGAAACTGTAGACCGGTGCGTTCTTTGATTTCGATTTATGAAATTTCGGCTGGCTGAACGCGTGATGAAGTTTTAAGGAGCGTTCATCGATTGATTTTGAAAATAACAAGATTGGTGTAAAAGGATGACTTTAATTTTATTTTCAAACAAAATAGGAACCGTAAAACGGGGTTATTTGCAAACCTGGGGGCTATTTGGGACTATGGCTATATTATTGAAATATAGGGCGTCATTATCACAAAGCGACAAAGCCCATAATAAAGATTTAAAAAAAATATTTTATTGAAATACTTACATCTTAATTAATTCTGAAGAATTTTTAATGTGAATACGTCATAATGAAATACTTACAAAAATATGTAATATCAGTTGTAGAACCAAAATTACAATTTTTACAAAAACTTATATTCGATTGAGATTTTTGTTACATTACAAAACTTTTTCGCAGGTGCACAATTTCATTCTACTTTTTCCACGAAGGCTGTCTTGGTTGCTACGAACAATACTAAGTAAACATAATCTATTAAGTTAGTACCTAAATGTCAGTTCTAAGTATCACTGGCTACAACTTGAATCTTAGCGCGAAACAATGAACATGGCGCCATCTACCGCAGTACCTAAAACATTCTAATGCGTGGTATACACTAAGCTCAACACACTTCTTCCTTTCTTATCGGATTATCAGTCAGAGTTCAAAGCCACAAATAGGCCTTTGAATTATTATCTACAAACTTTTTTAGGCTTACCTATTAGGTGAGCAATGAATTTCAAACATTTCTGCGCCTTGCAACTTGTTCTAGATAAAAGAATATTATGAAAGATAAAATATAACGATAAGTGTAAATAATTAAAAACATGACCTTCTGACCTTCTTCTGCGGCCTATCACAACGGAGATTGGTCTACGACGACAAGAGTTTTATAGTGAACTTGTGTGCCATGTGTGCAAACTATGTTCGCTCACTCTCATAGTCCGTTTAATAATACGCACATAACTTACGATAAATCAGAGGTGCGTGCCTATTTTTGAGATTCCGCTAAGCTTTACTACACTATCTGTGATATTTATAAAAATATACACATAAATACCTCAGTTTTTTTTGCTTATAGCACTCGATCAAGTTACCTTTCAAATAAAAAAACTAAATTAAAATAGGTTCATCCGTTTACGAGCTACGATGTCACAGACAGACACGTCAAACTTAGACCCCTTTCGGAGTTTGTTGTGACAAATTCGTGACTTATTACGTTCGGCACTCGTCAATCCGTGTCACAGTCGGAACAATGTCCCGGTCCCGCAACAAACATGTCCCCGGTGTATACAAGTTCTCAGAGTAACCAAGTCGTACCGTCACGTCTTACGAACAAGTTTGCGTGGCCACAATTTGCATTCACTCTGTTCTCACCAATTTGTGTCACTTCAATTGTCACTGACTTGCATTTGGATGGATGGTTTGATTTGGGTGTGTTTTTTCGGGATGTAATGGAAATTCCGAATGAAGCGACAAATTTAGCTTTTACAAAATATCTATTGATAATATTAAGACTTATAAGTAGTTTGTTTACGCAGTGATACCTATTCTAAAAGATATTGATCGTTGATTGACAGTATTATATGACAGACAATGAGTATAATATGTACGAATTTATTACAGGTAAACGGTTTGTTTATCTAGGTAGCTATGTTAAGTAGGCTAGCTATGTTTTTATCTGCAATTTGTAGGTATACTTACGGAAAAGATTATTTTAGAATTTATTGTTAGGTACACTGTTTTAACTTCTATAATATTATTATTATTTTGTCTTTTTTTTTAACAATTTACACTTTTACTAAATCACATTATTATTATTTTTTACACTTTTATATTGTACCTTTTACATAGAAAATTTATCAAGATTATACTTTATTATTTAAATTTTGATTCATGATTAATTGAAAAAACATTATTTGTGTCAACTTTTTGCGTAAGGAACTATCTGTTAGCAATAAGGTAACTGTAAATAAATCTATTTGTTATCTGTAATTTAACATTTTGATCCGAAACGCCGGCCCTGTAGCACGTAAACTTTTTAATACTTACTACGCAAATGAAGCGTCGCCGGGATCCGAGATAAGTCCAATTTAGCCGGGTCACGTACGCCAGGATGCCGTGCGCGGTGCGTACTCACAACGAGGTGACAACTTTACACCGACATTGTTTTTATGGGAGCCTGGTAGATATGGTTGAAGTTTCGAATTTCTGTTGCAGTGTTTGGAGTATTTTTTCACCAGCTGAAACATAATTGTAGATCACACGAGGGCTTTAAGTAGTTTACTATTTATTAGTTTAAACTACACTTAAATTATCACTTAAATTGACATTGTTGCAAGTGTTAATGGCGCTTGCAAAGTTGCAACAGTGTCTAAATATCGGGAGCTCAAATTCAATACTTAATCACAGAGGATATGGTAAGCGACAATTTATGTGTTATTAAAAACCGTGATAGTTAAGTTTTGAGAATTTAAGCCTTATTGTTTTAGACATAAGCGATCTAAATTAAAACTCAAAACAGCTAGCAGTCGGTATCGACTTATTTAGAAAATAATATTTTTGGGTTAACTGTTCAACAACAACCTAATTTATTTTGTGTTAGCTTAGGGATTTGTATTTGCAACATTGAATAAAAAAAAACAATTGAAAGTTTGAAACATTTATTGGAAAAAGAATTACAACCTTCTCACCTCTACGCGTCTCCAATAAGCCTTACATTTATTGCTGTCAAAACTTTATCCTTTACAAAAACAATACAACACTTAAACACCGGTCTACTCGCAACTTGGACCAAAAAGCTATCAGCTAGGTCTAGCTTCTAAAACAATTTCGCAAAGAATCCCAGCGAGATCCATCCTCGGTTAAGTTTGGTATTTGCAAACTTTCTTCATATGCCTTTCGCAGCCGCTTCGCAGTATTGTGCGGGGTCCAGATGTGAGATACAGCGGGAATGTTTTACAGATTGTCCAATATTATTGAAAATATGGCCTTCTGTCCCTTCAGTTATAGACAATTTATTTTTCTTGATAATATGGCCATACTTCGATCCCGTTGAGCTTTGAGTTTGTCATCAGCTCGGGTTTTACAGAACCCAAATATGCAGTTAAAGTTTTTGAGGGCAAGTGTAAAAGTAAAAAAATCGTATGTGTTGTATGCTTATATAGCTTTTGAAAGAATAAAACATCTTTCAAACTTTATATGTAGGTACAACCATGATGGATTAAAGCTCATTGCCCTAGATATTGTGAATTGGATGGAATGATCGAATGTAATACAATGTAACTCTAAAAATAACTATTTTAGAATAATAACTTTCGTGAGTACTTAAATAAATAGGTGTTATTACGCCTTTATTCACGGGTTAGGTCTCAGTGAGATTCGTTACGTCGTCGCGTGATTGCACTTGCTCTTAAAAATGGTCTCTGTTTGAGTTCGAAACTAATCGCACAATCCTGAAATCAACCCCGTGACTCGTAAGTAAAATGTGTGATATGGATATATTAAATACTTACCAAAAATAACATGAAGATGCCTTATCCAAGATTAACTCGCTTTTTCTAATAAATTATACCACAACCAAATATTATATTGTACTTTTGTGCACAATAAGCCTGCGCTGTAATAATTTGCGCTTACTTAAATTTCGCCAGACATTTTGTCAAAATGCCGTACACAATAGCTGGCGCGCACTCTTGTGTACTTAACAAAGTCGTTTTGTGCCTTGGTGGTGAGCCCAATAAGCCATGCCATCTAAAAGTAAGATATCATTGGATAATTTGATGAATCATCTTTGGGTTGGATATAGCTAAACAGAGTCTTAGGATTTGTACCTGTTTCTTTTTTAGTGGTAGTTAATATCGATTACCGTTCTTGCTATAATAGGCTATAGCGACCGAGGAGAACCACGCTTTTATTACTGGCACCCAATATGAATAACATTGTAACTCTATGTGACATAGTTTTCAGCACAGCCATTTTTTTTAATTGTTTATTATTTTTTTGCAGTTGTTGTATAACTATGTAAGTACAATTGTAAGTGTCATATACAGAAAATTAAGTCAGACCTTGCTGAATTCATTTGTGATTAAGTTGTACAAACGTGTAATTAAAGTTACAATGTTATTCATATTGTCGAAATGATGTCGCTTCGTTTTGTCGATCAGTGACAATTGTCTGCAGCAGGTTTGGTCCTAGTGCGTTGCATCGCATCGAGCCGTGCAACGCAACGCAGTCAAAGTAATGCGTAGCACTACAGATTAATAAAGTAGCACACTGTAGAGCTCATACAAGCTGACTTGGGTTTTTAGGGATTTTTTCTTTATCAAAAAGATATCTTCAAGAATATGATAACTATGAAAGTTTAATGTGACCTTTAACGTGGTATACAAGGCGGTGATAAGATGGTGTAACTAAAACCTTGCGTGTCGTCACAGCTGTTCATGTCCGTTTCTATACACATGGCAACGATGCAAAATTTCAGAATGATCAGTTCATTGGTTTAAGTGTGACAAAATAACAAACAAACTTACTTTCGCATTTACAACATTAGTTAGGATGCAGGCACAACATAAACTCCTTCACGACTATCTTAGACTTCAGATAATTATTTCCAGTGAGCTGCGCCCACCCATACCGTTCCGATGTAATACGAATTTCTTAGTCCGAAACCAAATTTCTTCTACTACGTTGAGTTCACTTAACCAGGTCAAGTGCGATGGTCAAGGGAGTTTACTTAAGCTAGGTATTAAAGTGAGCTTGTGAAGCGTAGGATAAACGGGGAGCCTTTCTGTAAGGTGTTTTGCGATTACCTGTTGAGTGGACGGGATATTTAGTGTCTTTGAGCGTCAGACCAATTAAATTATTCAAACCAGTGGTTTTCTTGTGGGATTTAAGATAAGTACCGATTGGGTTGAGTTGAGATTGTTGGGTCAGGTTTGATGTATTAGGTATAGGTCGTTTTCAATTATGTGTTTGATTCAAATGATTAGACTCCTATAACTATTAACTATAATGGTTACCTGCTAAAAGTTTAAAAGAGATTGCCCAAGTGACTAAGGGATTTAATGTCATTAGCATTATTATCTTATTGTGACACAATTTGATTAAATAAGAACATGCTGCCGGCGCGACTTTGTACGCGTGATTATCCAACTTCTATGCCTATTCTAGTTTACCTACCCTACCTTACCCCTACACTACCCTACCTACCCTACTCTACTTCTTCCTCTAGCCTTATTATTATTTAATAATATTTATTGATATCATAAACATGGGCCTATATACATGGCCATAAACATGGCTTATGGGCATTCACTTTTATTTGATCGGTAAGTCTATAATATGAAGCAATAATCAAATGTTTGAAAAAGTATCAAATGCCTTCAGGTATTATTCAACCTGAAAGCAATATCTAAAATATGTCCTCCTTTGATTGCGTTCTAAGACTAAAAAAGTACCAACAAAATTGTCACTCTCAAACAAACGGCCCCCTCTCAATCAACGCAGTAACAACAAATTGCGAATAACGAACGCACCTCTAGCTGTCAAAGGCGCAATCCATCATGGCGGTTCCCGTCAAAATGTAACTCACTCTGTCGCAAAATGGCGGCCATGTACTCTTTAATAAACGCATGCCAGCGTGGCTATAAAATGTGTTTGTGATTTTCATTTTGGCTACGTTTATCAATATTTTAATGTGGTTAGATTGATAGGATAAGAGAGATTGTGCGTATTTTGTATTAGAATTTGTATGTCGCTTATAACGTTAAGTAAGTTAACGTTAGGTGCGTCAAAAAATTACCCGTGTAACTGTATTTCAGCAAGTATATGACCTCAACTTGACTCTAATCTGTGAATAACTTAATTAAGTTTTAAACTCGCCAACCTTTAGATCCCACTCAATATTATTGTATTATTGTAACATTTTCAGATAGCAAACTTGAAGCTTGTTGAGCCGAAACTACTGCGTGTGTACACAGAGCAACAATATATACAATTAGTTCGTTCAGGTGTATAACAAACTATTGAGCTATGTAAATATATTGAATTAATCACACTCTGTCGTATTAGGGTTCATTAATTTTGTACTTGTGTTCGCAGGGGTGCCACCGAAATGAAAAATGTAGAAGGTTAACATAAATAAACAAATGTTACAGGGATAGTTGATATTTGTCATTTGCGGTGTCAGTTTGTGAATAAAGGCTGCAGCTGACAAACTCGTAAAATGCTTACCTTTTTCTAGCTTTTGATTTGTTTTATTCTAAAAAGATATAGCAAGATAAATAACAAGATATTTATTTAAACCTGGAACACTTTTTAGAATAAAACAAATCAAACGCTAGAAAAAGGTATGTTTTGGAGTCGGTGTCAACTCAAGTGGGTTCTAACTTTTAATAGTTTCGTGAACGTTAGTGTGAGTGTATTCTGTATTACTAGATTTTTAAAGTACTTTTGTCATTTTTTTTAAATGTTAAAATCCTGCTTGTTACCGAGTTTATCTTTCCACTAAAATTTGGATTTTTAAATTCTTGAGTATTATCGAATTTTAAAATTACCTTAAACAGAGATATTTTTTTTAAAATGGTGCAGATATTTTGAAGGATGACTCTAATCATGATCCTGAACATATTTCTTTTACTTATTTCAATCATACTTTCAAGTTAAAAATTTACATTCCCATTCAAACCACACCGTTCTAAGTTGCCATAATGACCTGTATGATATTTTGATACACATTATACACTTGATTTGATTATATTTTTTTCTATTATTGTTTGCAGTGGTCCTTCTGTATCCTAATTTATTTTATATTCGTAACTAGGAGGTAGAATTACCGAGGCCCTCAAGTTACTAGATGTATTAAATTTTAGAATTATTAACGTTAGTTATATGAGCCGTTATTATTTTAAACTCGAAGTATTTGAAAGCAAATTTTAAGTGGCTTACGTAAATTATATATAGGTACTTATAGTAGGTATCCCATATCTGTTTCTCAGAGGGGTAGGCAAAGATATAAAGTATATGGTATATTGTGATTAACTATGCAAAATTGTAAACTCCGTGTTGCTATTCTGCTGACCCGGGTATCGAACACAGGCAATTAATATTATGTTGATAACTAATCACCATACGCCAAAATTACAATTATAAAATATATTTTTTTAAAACCCTCGATACCAAAAAAACCTCTAATTTTTTTAGCGAACAACACTCTCGATCAAGTCAACTTTATAAAAAAATACTAGATCAAAATCGGTTCATCCATTTGGGAGCTGCAATGCTATAGACAAATACACAATTTAAACTTATAGCACCATTCTTCAGATTATTTAGAAAGTTATATACCTACAAAGTTATACAAAGTAAGTTGTTATTCAAATCAATAATCCAACCCAGCACTAGAAATCACTATCAAGAGAAAATTGTTCGATTTGTCTCCGCCTAGAATAGAAGAAAAAAAAATGGAATTGTACCCCTAGGGTATGGTAGGGTATGAGTAGGGTAGGGTAAAGGTAGAGTAAGGTAGGGTAGGATAGGAATAGATGAGTAGGGTAGGCAAGGGGTAGGGTAGGGGTTGGGTAGGGTGGAGTAGAGGCTAGGGTAGTGTAAGGTAGGGTAGAGTAGGGTAGGCTGGGGTAGAGTAGGGGTAGAGAAGGGTAGGGTAGTGTAGGGTAGGGTAGAAAAAGCGTAGAAAAAGAATAATCACGCGTACGAAGTCGCGCGGGGCAGCTAGTTAGTATTATATAAGGAGTACAAAAAAATTGCAGTTACAAAAAATTCAAATAAAAAAAAATAAGGACCATTTTAAACAATATACGCTTCTACGTATCGGCCAACAGGTACGGCTACACGAAAGTACTCAAGTTATAACTTGTACCAGGTAAGTTACTATCATGATGACCTAAGTTAGATCGAGTTAGAGGAACGTCTGAACTAGGCAAAACTTCAAATAGCCAACGTGATGGCTTGCTTATAGTGCATACAAAATGCGGAACAACTTGATTTTATCATAACTTGTTCTGCGATGTTAGGATTGCATTTTTTCCTTGTGTGCGTGGGTGGAAATTTTTAAATTTATCTTACAGATGAGTCAAAAGTATTTACATAACAATAAATTAAAATTTTTATAAAACACTCTTGCCACAGAAAAACTATTTTTTTTTTATAACCGTTGAAACTAGTGGTAGACAGTCCAACGGTCAATTGGACTGTCAAAGTCAAAGATCGTAGTTTCTAGACCCAGACACGCACCTCTGACTTTTTAATTCAATATGCGTATTAGAAATTAATTATCACTTGCTAAAACAGTGGGGGAAATCACCGTGATTTGTGAGGAAACCAGCTATACCTGAGAGATTTTTCAACGGTGTGCCAAACCATGTCAGGGGCCTATAGGTGTTTTCAACTTTAGCACCAGGTTGTTAATCAACCATACGATGAAGAAGAAAGATTATTAAATTACAATTAATTAAATAGTTACCGTTCCCGGTTTGCTCTGGTCCCTAGAATTGATCAAGTCGCCTACCCGTAAAGTATCTTCACTTAAGCTTGGATCTGGCTTAAAATCACTGAAGCATATTCGACGTTGGAAATGGAAATGCTATATAGGGGTTATAGAAAGGTCATATTAAAGAGTTGCAGGAATCTAATAAGGACGTAGCAGTTTATAAATTCACCTTCCACGTTTCGATGTTATCGATAAATATTTATTGATTTGATGGAAATTGTATATATTATCTCTAATTGGACCCATGACCCAGGAGAAAATCTGCTGGCCTGCCCCTTGTGCCCTTCCAACTGTACAAGAGAAGGTTTAATAGAGTCTACAAACGACGATATAAGAGTGGCCGAATACTATAGGAACTTAGTGTGAAGAAGTAAACCTTTGACATGCAAGAAGATGGAGAAAATCCTAGTTCGGGGTGACATTAACAATACCTATTAGAAGAAATTTTAGAAGTTGTTTGCTTACCTTGATAATTAAACGTCATTATTTCATAGCAATATAGCGCTCTACACCGCTCACATATCTGCAGCTTACAGTCGTATAGCGGCGGCACTAGAAATAGGTATAAGCTCAAACTGTGCGATCTATAATTTTTGTAACTTGCTACTCCAACTTACTCTTTGTACAGTGTACCTAATTATGTATACTAATAAATGATTATGACAACCTACCCGACAGCCAGTACATAAAATGGTATTTCCAAAACTTCCTTCAAACATTTTAACTAATCATCATCATACGCAATACGCTACATTTACTGAACTAACGGAGTGTTTTGTCCAATTTCCACACCACTGTAGACAGACCTCTTATATGTTTTCCACACCCCCTTTAGTAAAGAAACCTCTTTGATTCAAGAGAGGCGTGGAGGGTCAGGGTAACTTGGTCGTAGATTTGGTAAGCGACGAAAACTCGTAGTTACAAAGCCTTTAGATTTTAGGGGTGATTTAGAATACGTGAAAATAATAATAAGTGAAATAAACTGTTATTTTAGTATCACATTTAATAAATTAAGATTTCACATACTTTACATTTCGCATAAGTAATTTTCTGTGGTAGAGCCTAGATGTAGTCAACCGTTAACTGTAGAAAGATATAGAGTTGACTCTACCTAGGGCGGTACAATGCTATTACAGAATGCTGTAATTGCTTACCACCAGTCGAGCTGTATGGCTGTCTATCATCATATAGGTACTTGGATACATAACACAAATGCACTAGTGACGAATAAAGATTTTTAAGTTATAATTTTTGAGAATTATAAAATTTGGGAATTTCGTTATCACGGGCGGGATCACGAATAAAAGTGGTAGACCGACAGCTTTATCCAGTGGGTCGTGGGTTCATATCCCGCTTATGATCAATTTTTTTTTTCTACAAATTACTTTAGTGTTCGCATAGTACCTACATATATGGATAAATACTTCATAAAAATGCTAATGCATAAAAAGTAAATAATATTAACATTTTTGTCGTTGCTTCAAAGTCGAGAGCATTGCTATCAGATTTTCCCCTATAATTACTTATTTAACTATAAAAAAGGGATGAAAAAATATCATCATAACAATATTTTTGATCGGAATCTTGTTACAGCTTGGCCATTTGCTTGTTTCCTTTTTCTTTCAACCCTTCCAAACCTTTTACTTCACCCTGATTTACCTTCGTGTGTCGGCGGAAATTCGACGAATGTTGAATTGCAGAATGTATTGGACATCATTAGTCGACTTTTACGTCACGCAGAGGGAGAAAGGTTGCTTGATGCTGTTCTATCATTTATTTGTTCAATAATAATTAATATTTTCTCTGAATTACCTATAAAATAATGTAATAAAAAGGTAATTTCACACGACCAAGGTCCCGGACCAGTCCGCCTCCACTCGGCGATGACTACCATAGAAAAAGCATTGGTCCACTATTTGTCATTCAAAGCCAAGTTACTCTAATTAAAATGCAACTAATTAATGGTTATCCACCCAGACTGACACTGACATATTATTTTTTTTACTATAATTTTACCAATTAATAATTATTGATTATGATTATATATTGATTATGGTTATTATAATAACGATTAATCGTCTACCTCATAGCTTAAACACTGCCCTTATAATTTCATCAATGTAAATTAATATACGTGGAAAAATACTTCAACTAGTGGGGTTGACTCTCGCGGCTTCGCCCATAAACCTTTCTCTTAAATACATCTATCTATTGATGGTAACCGCATTAAAATCCGTTGCGCAGTTTAAAAGATCTAAGCGTACAGAGGGACAGACGCTGCGACTTTGTTTTATACTATGTAAACATTTTGCCATTCTTTAGCCGATTATGTTATCTGATACAAATACAAACACACATCGAATCGCCTTACCCGATAACTAAAGTGCTCTCAAGTTAAAAGCAATGTTATCCGAAACAGGACAAAGTAAATACATTAAAGTTATATTATACGGATTGAATGAAGCCATTAATCCGGAAAGTGACACAACTTAGTAAGGACTACAATGTTGAATTTTATAAAGTAATGTTAATACTGTGTTATTTGACGTCTGTAGTAGTACGTAGTAATAATACCTATATTATATTCTTTGGTGGTAGTCTATAGTATATGGTAAAGAAGCTACAAAAGGAAAGGGAAAGATCTGGGGCCCGATTCACGTAACGATAAAACGTCATAATAGAGTGGCAGTGTAATGGCATTATTTTACGTCTTATGTTATTCCGCAAGTACTTTTTGAGGCCAGTGACACAATGGCAATAGCATCGTGTCAGAATGGACATTTTTGGTAAAATAGAGGAATTACCCCCCTGGAGGATCCCGCTCAGAGTGGCAATTATACCTCTAATGAAAGCACAATATTGGCGTGCATTGGGTGCTATGTTCATCAGTGGACTTATACAGCCTGATGATGATGATGATGAGTAGTCTATACAACCTGTTGTTTTAAAGTGCACCGGTGCTTCATACAAATACCATACAAATACCAGGAGCGGACTTCTCTGTAGCCCGAGTAATACCTCATTTTGTTACTCACAAAAATAAAAACGGTATGCATCAGTAAGTATCAACAATTCGACACTGATGGAGATAATTTTATTATTTACTGACTCGTTTTTTTTACTTTTAATTTGTATATGATATCATTTAATTTTCTGTGCAGCAATCTCCTATAGGCCTAAGGTAGCCAGCGTATCAAATTCACCCCTGACAATTACTCAGGATATATTATTATACTCCGGCGTATTTGACTAGTCACTGGACTAGGAACTAAAACTCATTTAAGATGATATATCTGCCTCTACTCTAGACCCCGAGGTAGTCTAATCAACTTCAAAATACAGTACGTAAAATGAAACATGTTACGTCTTGGTAATAATATTAGACATAATTCAAGCTAAAAGCAGCTGCCATACATCACAGGTATATTCCATAAAGCAGATTGTCGGCAAATCACCAGTATCTGCGTACTTACACCTTATTGGCTGGTTACAAGAAAAGTCCATTTGCCGAAACGTCGACACATGACGGTTTGAAATGATTTCGTAAAGAAGTTGTGTTTCATTGTTTGTCTGATATTTTGGAGTTGTGTATGGTATATACCGGATGTTTGTGCTTAAGGATTTTTTTTATAAGATTTTAAAATGTGTTTCGTAATGAGTTGAGAGTACATGAGATATTTGACAGTTTGTAATTAACGGTTTACTGTCTAACTATGTTTTTAGATTATTACTTTGTTACCTGAAATAAGGAATTATTATATTATATTATAGAATTTATTTGTTTTACTTTTAACGTTTTCTTATTTTCATTTTGAGGAGAAATCAATCCTTAAGCCTAGCTGTAAGATTGCAGATACAATAAAAACCATTGTTTTTCAGACCAAAAGGGCCGTTCTATATAAAATTCAGATTTACACAAACTTGAATTATTACAGTTGCATTACTTACATTCAATTTCTAAACCCACTTCACCGCAAGTGGCGACTTCTATAAAATTTAAATCAAGCCAATAATTCAAACTCGATTTCTTGCAAAAACGGGATTCCACAGAATTTCTCGAGACAAGTTGTCAAAACGCCGTCTAAGAGAGACCAATGAATCTCATTGAAGGCCCCACTTTGAAGTTTTTCTAATAAAGGCCGAGGGATCGGCCGTAGTTTTTTCTTCCAAACGAGTTGTGGTGGAGTTTTGAAGAATACTTGGCTGGTTTTTATTGAAGGCACTTGAGAGCTAGTTACGGAGAAGAATTTATTGTTTGGAGTTACGGTTGAGGGAGTGATGCTGAATTTCCGCGTGTTTTTTTCTGTTATTTTCGGATTTCGTGGGTTATTTTTATTCGGACCGATGCCAATGACTATTTTTTTCATCGTCCCAATAACAACGATTCGTTTTCTTATTTTTTATAGTTTTGTGTGATGTAATATAATTTTAGAAAGGAAAATAAAACGCTCGCAAATATAATACTACACTATACTACACGACAGTACTCGAAGCTGACAGCAACTTTAAAATTTGCTTCGTACTATCGCGGACACGAACGGTGCACCACTTTTCCATCAAAATGCTTTGAACGGAGCTATGTGCGTAGGGGTGGGCCTAGCGCTATGCTCGGACGCCGGGTGCAAGCGATTCTAACCTTAAGAGTGGTGCAGCGGCTTTGTCCAAGATAGTATATATGCATTGCTTTATAAAAATAGTAAAGTTTGTTTCTGCTAGGGAATATTAAAGTAGTAAAAAAAATCTTGGCTTCGTAAGATCAAAGAATTGACTGACAAGTTTGTTGAAGAGATTTTCAGACTTTTATTTGTTTAAATAAAGTTTTAAAAACAGATTTGTCTAAATTAGTTCAATAGTTTCGTAGATGTAGAGAGTAAGACTCATTAAAAAATGTAGTTGGATTAATAACCTTCTCCTTGGAAGTGGTTAAAAAACAGACTTTCAGTTCTGAAGCGGTAAAAGAAGACGATTGATTTAAGATCGCATTGATCGCATAACATAACATTATAACAATATCATTACTACTCACTATAAGTCCAAGGCTAAGGAAATGTAACGCGATAATATCTTACCCTTAATAAAAACTGTAGCACATGAGGATTTATTTTAAACCCGCTGTCACGTGCCGGAGCGTGCGGCTAGCATGTCAATATGTTTCGTGGCGTGTTAACAGTTTTTGCTCAAGCGTTTTTGTCAAACAGTTAGCGACAAACGTAACCACGTAACTGCGTTTTTTAGTCCTGTTAAAAACTTGATGGAAATTTCATTCTAGTTGGAAAGCTTGTTTAGTTCTAGCGTGAACGTGAACGCTATAGTTAGGTACGTGGCTCTAGTGATAAATTGTTTGGCACTGCAAATTAAAAAACAAACATCTTCATAAAATAGGCTTTACTGATATCACAACTTGCAGATTTTGTCACAATAAGTAAGTAAAGCCCGTACACAATCTATGTGGGACACAAACAGGAAAATTTAGAGGCCACTTGGCGACTTTACAGGACTATACAGGCTAGGTCGTCTACTAGGACTGTCATCTTCTAAGGTACTATCACAAAATCACAATAGATCATTATTTTCTGTTCACAGTGACGAGCGGCTGTTTTTTTTATTTCGGATTTAGTTGACATTCACGAGTACTTTCTTCCCTGAAAGTTATAAAGAATGAAATTTCACGGTGCATAATTAATTTTGTAGCGAATTTGACAAAGAACAATATTAACAAGAATTAAATGAATGAATCAGCCTGTAACTGTCCCACTGCAGGCCTGTCTCTTGTCGTACAGGGAAGGATCGAGCATTAATCACCACGCTAGCTCATTGAGGGTTGGCGATTTCAAACTATTAAGTCCAGGTTTCCTAACAATGTTTTCTTTCAACGTTAGTCAGTGGTGTCTTAGATAAACTAAGAAACAAGAGGTAGAACCTTAACAAAAACCTAACAAAACAGCTTGAGGAAACCGTCTACGCCTTAATAAAAAAGTTTGGTAACTTTATCCATTCGATAGTCTATCCCAAATGTATCCCAAACGTTCAGCAGAAACATCTTTATCTATACTAACAGTAACAATGTGATATTGTTCTGTGAAGGTCACCCAGCGTGTTATGAAACACATGACGTGACAGCGGTGACGGGCCGCGTTGATTATTATTAATGTCGTGTCGTGACTCCTGACGTCACGCCTCCCCTCTTACGAAATTAAGGCTTCTTTAGACGGAAGATTTGTGAAGTTCGTGATCGGAAGTAATGTGTAGTAATTTAAAGTGTAATTTATCTGAATTATAATAATGATTGAATAGCTGTTTGTAGCCAGATTTCTAGTAACTGTGGGCAAAAATGGCTTATGTCGTAGAATTACTTACAACACTTAGCATTTTTTTGGCTATGGTCACTCTCATAGTCTCTCATATGTAGTTGCCTTCTGCTAAAAAAAGATGCAAATTTAATATCTTTAAAATAAGTACACCAGCTTGTAACTGCCAAGTTGTAGGGCAAGCGCCTCTTCTCATACAGAGAAGGTTCGAGCATTAATCACCACTCTATCTTACTGCGGATTGACGATTTTAAACTATAAATTACAGGTTTCCTTTACCATTAGTCAGTGGTGACTTAGATTGACCAAAGAAAGTACATATGACATTAAAAAAGTCACATTGGTACAGGCCAGTTCGAAAGCCAAATAAAATTTAAAAATATGTAGATATCATTCAAGCTGTAATTTAAATTAATGAATGCCGAAGCAATTATGTGCAGTTTTATTTCAGTATAGTTCACATAGCCTAGTTTTTGATCACATTCATAGTTAGAAATTCTACAATTTAGGTGACTAATATCACCTGGTTTATTTTAATTACTTGACTCAGATCGTTTTATACTGTCTGAAGACGCTCTTACCTACATTACTAAAATTACGAAGCTCATAGTTATCATAGAAGGGGTTTATAATATTAAACGGCATGTTATATTTTAGGTGACGCCTTCGAATTAAGCGAAGCCTATATTTTAAGTCTAGTTCACTTCTTTGTTGTAACAGAAAGTAATTTGAAGTTGATAAATGTTGTGGCGGCTTAAGATATATTGTTATTATTAAAATTCGATATTTTATGGTTGAGATACGCAGTGAATAGGCGTAGGTTATCTTTAAGAAAATGTTTAAATATATTCTGTATTTAGTATTGAAAGATACGCCACGCCATCTTCCAATTTTAAATATGGGATCATTTTTAAGTAGTGAGTTTATTTCAAGGGCTCACTTTGACCATGATCCTTTACAATAAATTATACTTATTTCAATCCTGTATTCACAAAATCCTTTCTATACAATCTGAATTGGTTTTAGGTGCCAATACAACTTATATCCTTAGTGGCCCTATGGTACCAACAAATGGTACACGTCCATTGCTGTACATTGGCCTCCCCCTTAGAATTAAATATGACTTTAATTGCTTACTGTTAAAAAAACACTTTATTCATACCTTAAATAAGGTTAAAAATAAAGCGAGATGTAAAAATATATTTAAAATTAGTCGCAAAATTTGAAGGTTTCCAAAATTTAGAGGAGTTATTACAATCCTCTTCCGCAAATGAGGATATGTATGAAACGACAGCTCATAGACTGATATTAGATCAAATGTCGTCATCTGTTCGCATTGCGGTCTCTGTCTAGTGAAGAATGTTTTAATACTTTTAACTTGGAATTTTTGAATGAATTTTAGAATTAAACAATTTTTTCAGCGACAGTAAGATCGTAAGATGGACTTCTATGCATATAGTCGACGCTGAGTCTGAGATTATCTCGTATTAATGCGACGTCAGAATTTTTAATTAACATAAATAAAAATGTAGCTAATGTTTCTTCTGAAGTCAGTACAAAGAGTAAAAATCCAATACACAATACATTCTGTTGATAACCATCCTTATTTTAAAACCCGATACAGTTGCAAACAAAAGTTAAACATAAAAAATACAATTAACAATAAAAAGACGCGCTTCAATTAATTCTATCAATCGCAACAGGTAATTAAGTGCTTTAATTGAATGTCAGAGAGATGCGACGGAGTTGTCGGAGTTTTATTCTAATTTACCGAGACGAAAACACAACGAGAGACTGTTACGCTATAAAATTTATACCCAGAGATTTACTTTTCTCCAGAACAGAGCAGTCAAATTATTATGTCCAGGTTTTTATCCTTATTTATTTAGTTTCCATGGCCTAGAGGTCATACAAGCGCAAGCGCACGCATTTGGCGCAATGCGCTAAATGAGTGCTGCTACAACTGTAACTGCGCGTAGAGAGATCGATATACCCATAGAAACATGATCTTTGGGTGTACCTCTTTAACACAACTCATGAAGACATATTGGTTGCAGACAGTGCTAGGAAAAAGAGCAGTTCACGCACAGCGTATTGGATACGCGCATGTGCAGTAATGATTCTTGAACACGCATTCGCCATTGCGTATTGGTAACTAGCTGCAAAGCACAACTTGCTGGGGTCTACACTTAAATGTGTAGACATGGAAGTTATTTATTTCAATAGTTGCCAGAAAAATAATGATGAATAAAGATAGATGATGAATCGTCAGTGTTCATATCCAACCCGTTTTATCCTCAAAATATCTCGTATTCGACTCGCACGACCGGAATGTCACCCGTTCAGAACAATGAACGTACGAGCCAATTTCCCAAGTGTGCTATTTATGTTCGCCGGGATATCGTGGCAGGTGAAAAACATCAACTGCTATATTTTTATGGAAAGAGTTCTGGCAAACACTTGTTTTCAGAGGAATAGGTTGTGGATTACAGATATTGGTTAGTGGTGAAAATGTATGGTTAGATTTTTTTTTTAATTGGCGAGCCATACGAAGCGTTTCTAAACTATGGTGTTCTATTCTGCTAGATCCACGATTTTACTGCTTAAGGTAAGAAGATGCAAACCGTTTAGTCCAAATTCTGTAAAGGGACTAGGTACTAGGAAAGCATGTTAGCTGTACGACGCGTACGTAGCAAAAGAGCTTCAAGAATGGATGGTGAAGTTCCCGCACATTTCTCAAAGAGCAACCTGTACACAGAGATACAGCTTTAAAACCTCATTGTCGCTGATAAGCTGTATAGCTCACCTTTATACGGAGTCTAAGACATCAAGCTCTATAAAACCATCTCCATCCGCGGCCTTCTTGCAAATACAATTTTTTGCCAGTTTATTACGACATAAACTTTGTTCCCGAATTTAGACAGTCAAATAAACCTCTTTTAATTTCCTGGTTTCAAAAGTCTATAAAATATGAGTTTGAAATAGTAAAGAGTGCTTCTTTACGGACGAGTACGGACAACACCCTCTAGACTAAGTCTTTTCGAGGTACCTTCCTTCGAAAAGGACGGTTGAGTTTACTTTTTATTTGTTGTAGTGGTTGTAGAGGGAAAATATAAATTATAAGTTAGAAACTGGGTGTTTTTGGCGACTTAGCATGTGTAATGTGTTTTTATCAGAGTAATATTAGTGTCTTGACGACACTATTAGGCAAAATAGATTACTTAATATAAAATAATATTTTCCTCATAGTGTCGTTATTCGTGATAGCCTAGTGGTGGTGACAGTTGACTGGCAAGTCAGAGGTCTCGGGTTCGAACCCAAGGCGCGCACCTCTGACTTTTCGTAAGTTATGTGCGTTTTATAAATTAATTATCACTCTCCGTGCCTCGGATAGCACGTTAAGCTGTTGGCCCCGGATGTCAATTGTAGATCTTTGACAGTCGTTACGGGTAGTCAGAAGCCCGAAATCTGACAACCCGTCTTACCAAGGGGTATCGTGTAACCCAGTATCTGGGTTGTGGAGGTCTGATAGGCAGTCGCTCCATGTAAAACACTGGTATTCAGCTGCAACCGGTAAGACTGGAAGCTGACCCCAACATAGTTGGGAAAAGGCTAGGCAGATGATGAGTGTCGTTATTAACAGATTTCCCTGGTCTAG
The DNA here is from genome assembly GCA_936450705.2 of Protodeltote pygarga. Taxonomy (NCBI): domain Eukaryota; kingdom Metazoa; phylum Arthropoda; class Insecta; order Lepidoptera; family Noctuidae; genus Protodeltote; species Protodeltote pygarga. The sequence goes on along the minus strand of OW388253.2, from coordinate 16,198,714 downwards.
GTGTTCCTGATGGTGTTTCCAGGTGGTGAGATAAAAAAATATCTTTTTGTTTACACACTTCATGATTAATAATTTTCGGCTCGCAAAGACTTCTTTGCGTACTCAATATTCAGTACTTGCTCGCTGTCAATTACCTTTTCTATAAAAAAGTATTATGATTATTAGCTGCCCAACGATAGCCGAAGCAGCGAGCAAGTGTGCTCTCCAATGGCTCGTGAAGCTTATTATAACTTAGTACTTAACCATCTCATGCTCGGTACTAGATTGGCAAATCACTAAGCTAATCCAGATGATGAAGAGATGTCTAAATAGTACCTACAAAGTTCTGGCGATACATTTAATATGTAATTTCGATTTTGCCAAACAAAAAGTTCTCAACAAAAAAAAACTAATTAAAAAAATCTTTTGTATTCTCTGCTGCCACTACAGGTGCACTGTTCGCAATACAAATGTATTGATGCGCTCGCGTTTCATTTGTGTTATTGTTTCCGTTGGAAACGAATCCAAATTAGTTGTTCACATCATAGCACTATTGTTCTCGGTATGATTTTGGTACTGTCTATGATATTTTGTTCATTAAAATAAAATAAGTTAACGGTGAGATGTTTGATGATAATATTTCATAGTTTGTGGGAGATTTACGAGCTTATATCAATACAATGAAATAATAAACGTTACATAATATCTATTAATACGTGAAGCAAAAACTGTGGATCACTTTTTAAGAATATTGCGCGCACGGAGGAGTGTGAAACTTGGCATAGTAAAAGTTTATATGGAGAAGAATTGCAGAAAGCTAAAATTTATAAAAAATACAGTCAAATTTCGACACAGGTTAAGATGTATAAGAATTGGTTTTACAGCTCTATATAGTTTTCAGGAAAAACCAAAACAAAACAATAAGTAGTTCTGAATTCAAATTTTAATTATGAAAGAATTGAGTTCATATAATTTAACAATTACTAGACATGGAAAATTCTAGACGGAGCTTACAGAACTGCCTCTAGGGACATTTTTGAGAGACAAACTCGCTGAACGTGAGTGGTGATTTGGTTTTAGTTTGATTTCTAGATCGAGAAGATTTTTCCAAGTTCCAATATTCAGTCTATTCTTGAACTTATATTCGGACGAAAGTATTCGCCGTGCTTCACTTTAATTTTTAAACATTTTTTTTCTCCTCCGTAAAAACTAATTCTGCTATGTCTAGGTTAGAAAACACAAAAAAGCTAAATAATAATACATACATAATAATAATTTCTAATTGGTTTACAATTTACTTACTTAATTTTTGAGAAAATAGAAATAAGTAGAAGCGGCAGTTGTAGCATGTGTCTGCTGCACCCTATTTCTATTAAATAGTATGCTATACAGCAGTGTGCTACTAATACCGCTAATACACATACACTAAACAGATTCATATCAGTAAGTACTTCAGTAATTTATTAATTGTGGAGAATTTATAATACGCACATGGTTTAGAGATTTTAGAGAACCTGTGATGTGATCTTTGACTTAGTACTATAACAGTTATAACCACTTGGCTATCACTAATATTATGTACTGATGCCAAAATTAATGTGGCTTTCCTTCTGTTGGTTAAAAGTCACTCGATAAATTTAATTTGATACTTCTCAAATGGTAATAAAATAATAGTTTATAACTTAAATTTGACAAATCCAAGTGCAATTACCGCTAGTACGACCAAACCGTAATGCGAATCGCTAAAACGGGATTGTACGCTTGTGCGAAACACCGAGGGTTGACATCGCTGTACACGAAGCGAAAATTGTACATTTTCTACAATGTGGTGAACTCGTGCCATCTTACGACAGCACCTTGGGACAGGAATTAGTGTTTATTAGATTAATCCCACCCTCAGCCATGGGGGCTATTACGTAATTAACGAAAACTTGATTTTCCTTCACTATCGTCCGGATTATTTTGGATTACCGAAGGCGTTGGAAGGTGGGGCGAAAGATCTGTACTTACTTAGATTTATTTAGTTGGTTTTACTGAGTTTGAGTATCATTTAGTAGGGTAGTGACGTTATATATAGCCCTCATCGATCATAAGGTGAACTAAACGAAGGAACATTTTGTATATGTATAGGGCACCCGAACCAAAACGAGTTTTCAGCTCCGATGTAATCAATAATGACTTCATGATCAAATTTTCAATCTATGCAATCAGCCATCTAGGCAAGAGTTTATTATAATGTGCATGTGTGTGTGCAAACACAGGTGCACTCTCTATTCCCTCACTCTCATAGTCCGATGGGACGGCAATTCGAGACAGAGAGATCAGGCGCAAGACCGAGACGGCTATACGTGCTCTTTGAGGCCCAGAGCTAATTATAACATTTTAAAATTATATTTATAATATAATTTTTAAACCTTTAAATCCTAATAATTCTCAAAACTTACTATAGTTCTGTTATTACTAGGCGACCATTTTTTTTACACAGATTTAACAGCACCAGTATTTTTTTATTTATAACATGTATATTAAAATGTAAATTGAAACGAATATGAGTCATTCCACGTATACAACACCATTAGATTCAATCTCGTCGCCGTAAACGTTATGACGGTACTCCCAAAGTTGGGATGGCCATAGTGTAAAAAAATCGGGGTTTTGCGCCGTTATGTTTACAGCCAGAGAGAAAGGGAGAACAAAATATTGCTTGAAATGGTTAATAAAGGTTAAGGATAGTTCAAGCCAGGAACTATGCCATCAAATTTAATGCAATGTCTATGGATTGGCTTGGGATGCTTGCATACAATACCAGAATGGACTGGCTTGGGTATTAAGCAGGAGTTAATGATTTATAAATATTTAATAAGAAATTTGAAAAAAATCAACTGATACGGATGGGATTCGAACCCACGATCTTCGGCGTACCGTCCTCCGTATCCGTATCAGTTATTTTTTCAAATTTCTTATTAAATATTTATATTTAATAAGCTAACATGTGCTAAAACATGTAAAAATTTCACAAAAAGTTAATGATTTGTTTAGCCAGTCAATGATCACTGCACTAATATCTACTTACAGGTACTATAATTAACTTTGTAGTTATGATGATGTCACAATATACAATAACTTTGTAGGCATGGCTAAAGCCATGTAGTCACAAGAGCGGGAGATTTGTATCCTCTATCTGTTTGGTCATCCTGTACTGTATCCTTTACTGAAATATAGAATGACAGGAAACGCCCTGAATTCAATCCTTGGGTCAAATAATCGACTACATTTTCTTACGTTGATAGCTTTTAGCGAAGCAATGTACCACAGCCAACAATAGAAAATAATTAGCATTTCACAAATAAAAGTTCAACGTATTTAATTATTTAATTAGTTGATTGCAGCAACTAGATCAAACAAATCCTCATTATAAATTCTTAAGGCTCTCCACTCACGACCGATTTTTATCAACCATTTTGTGACCGACTTTAGCACGTTCGCCGTCATTTTGCCGGTGGCTATCGAGGAAAATTAATGTCATGGGTTTCCAGCCGAAGATCGATTAACAAAAAGCAACCGGCAAAATGACAGCCGTTTGTATTGAGTCGTTCACAAAATCGGTCGTGGATGGAGAGCCTTAAGAAATAATGGCAAAGTTGTACTTATTGTTCAACTGCTCTTTTCACAAAGAAAGTAATGGTATCTTTCCTACTCTGTGACATTAGAAGTATCCAAACACGTTGATGTTCGTATTAGCATATTAACAATCTGTGTGTTCGGGGGCAACAGGATATGAGCTCAATTATGCCGTATGATGACTCGTAATCAATTCATACCGACCGAGGGCACCCGTTTTTTGGGAAATTGGATATTGAATATGAATGCGTTTCGAGGTATCGTAAAGAAGTTTAATTGTAACTAGATATTGCCAATTTAGACGTAGACATTTTAAATAAATATTTTAATAGTTTATATGGTTATTTGTATTGCTGCGATAAAAGTTTTCTTCAGTCAAGGATAGACTTCTCAGAGGCCTACAAATATTTTTTAAGGCCTAACACATAATTAAAATTTTTAGCATTCTTATTTTAGTAGTCACAATATTCTCTCTAACATAATCCATCTACGCCTTAGTCTAATTTACCCCATAAGTCTAACTTACCCCTTCCCCACCTACCTACATTTGTTTTTTAAATATTTTGTCTCAATTCCCCGCCCTCGTTCCATGAAACTCAAATACATTGTGAATCTGGGAGCGAACCCGCTATATATTAATTACTCTTTCCACCTTAATGAAATAGCAGTTTTCCCTAACATCCATCATATTAGGCCATTTATGAAGTTATATGTGTATAAATTAGGCAGTGAATAATTAACAGACGCCGTGGTTTGGCTTCGTTACAATTTGGTAGGCCCAGACACAAAGTAAGGCGCTTTAACAAAGGTTGCTTGACACAATCATTTCAAAAGCAATAAGCACAATCATTTTCTGTGTGGTTGTACCTACTACGTAGTTTATTATACCTAAGTCGATACTTGTCGGGGAAAATCGGGAAGAAAAGTGCTGAATCACTTTTCGTTTCGTATTTCTGTTAATGGTATTTTTAAAACTATAAAATTTGCAAGACGTGATTCATTGATCCATAAGGATCGAGGAGTCAAAATACAATTGATTTGGTTATGTTAGGATGTAGTGAATAGCAAGCTTTATAAGTGTAATATTCTGAGCTTGATTTTTTTATGTCATTGACAATAATTATGAACCAATAAAACGAATCAATAAATATGCATATTTATTTATTAATCACGCCACACCTGTAGTAATTTGCATTAAATTCAGCACACAAAGCCATGACCTAGGACATTAATACTTTTTTATATTGGGCGAAGTCGCACGTAAATGGTAGTAACATAAACCACGTATCACGTTTTGTGGTACGCTACTGCCTCGACCCTAAAGAGAAACCGGTTCTTATTATATATTTTGTAAAATCATTCCGCAAAACATATCAAAATAACGGTCAAACAAAAGTCTACATACGTCTACGGCTGCGAATTTTCAGGGTCCATACACTGGGTTGGCCACAATCCTCTGTCAGTGGGAATAAATGGAAATTAATGGTTTTACCCTGACCTCAACCCGCCCCCCCCGCGCCCCGCAAACACCCTTGTCAGCGTTACATAAGGCAATTGACTAATAATGCTGTATTGTGGGTATTGTGACTAATGCTACATCTTGTTACGTAGGTATGTATCTATACCTACAAATCAGGAATATTTACCTACCCTGAGAATAAAATGCGAGTTTTTTTAGAAAAAGGAAGAAAGGAGAAAATAAGGTTTTTTAGAAAGAAAAATATATTAAATTTGGAAATAAACATACCAAAATTCAGTTTTTTATTTGTAGTTTAGTTGTTATTTACTTATAATTTATATATTTATTTTTATATAATTATTGGTTTTACTTTTATTCAATTAAGCTGAGTTTATTATATAAAAATACAAAATCATAACATAAACAAAAATAACTTCTTTTTTTTGTATTAATATACCTCGTTTCGTCCCCGTGTTATGTTGATCAATTGTAGCCTACATGTGGCGCCATCTATTAGTCTAAGAACGTTATTTTGTTTTCATCGGGAACAGTACTTTTTTCGGGACGTAAGGTACCTTATGTCCGTTTCTGTACACCTGACAACAAAATTAATATATGCAAAATTTCAGGATGATTGCTTCAGATATTACGTAATTAGGATGTGTGACAGATATTTTTGTTTCTGATTATGATTATTCTGATTATGTTCAATGTGAAATTATAATACTTCCGAAAGTACACCCACATTTTTTGTTATAAAAAAGAAACACATCTAATAAAGAAAATAGAATATGCAAATGAAAATAATGCTAGAAATTGAAAAACCTCTTATCACGTTAGGAAAAGTAGGCAACAATTTCCATTTTTCCCGTCTAATCCTCATTTTCTTTCCATCTTACACATTACAAGCCTGTACTGATACCTCCATCTGCATCTATAATCAACCATGCTTGCTCCGGTAGACATTAAGCAGATTTCCTGGCGACAGCGCTAAAAGTGCATCGAGGAAGCAACTTATTTTCTGCGCTGGTACATTTTAATCACACGCCGAGTTGGGCAAATCCAACTATTGCCAGATTAAATGCGTTCTGCAATCAGTTTCAGAATTACCCATTATTTATTGTGCATAATATTTTCTTTGTTTTTTTTTGTTGTAATGCGGTTCATATTTCCAGTAAGTTGGTTATTCTCAGAAATTAAGAATAATATAATTAACATAATTTTTGCTTTATCTGATAAACAATTTTTAAGTTAAACAGTTAGGAAGGTAATCATTTTATCAAAACTGTAAAACTTTTCTGAAGGAAATGTAAAGAATTAAAAAAGAAAGAATTTTTAGTAACTAATTTTAAAAAAGGTGGAGGTTCTCAATTTAATGCAGATTTTTTTTGTTTGTACACCAATTACTCCGTAATTAGTATACCGATTTCAGTTTTTAACGGAATTTCTTATCGGACAATAGCAAACCTTTTATAACAACTAGGCAATTTCTAACTGACTTTTGAAAAAGTGGAGTAAAAAAAAAATGTTTAAGAACTCCCCCTGTATGTTGACTAGTAGTAGACTATGTGAAAGTTATGCTTTTACCCGACTTTATTTAAAACTTTATTTTGAAAATCGCTCATTTAAGCGATTCTCAAGATAAAGTTTGTTAAGGAAATTTTCAGTACCTGTATTGTCGTTTGATTTTATGGTAAATACTACCAAGACGTACCCAATCTCAATCTAAAAAACATTACAAATAGGTACCTACACTAATAATCACACAATCGTTAAAAATCTTAACAAAACTGAAACAATTTTACGATTTCTTCGAACAGTTCGGAACTATCATTAAACTGATTTAAGTCGTATTATTGTTGTATAAGGCTCCAATTTTGATGTAAGCAGTGGTGAAGAATAAACGGCGGGCCTGCTTCCGGCGGCCGATTATCGTTTCCGCCACGTCGACCTCGCCGGAAGTAGGTATGGTACACTTTTTACACGATTTTACAGTTCGGTAAAACATTTCAGTTACATGAATGTTTAGTTTTTGTTTTAATTACCAACAGTAGATTTCGCATTAGATTAAAAGTACCAAATAGCTTACGATTAAATGTTGGGTAATGAAATTAAACTGATTAAAAAGTTGAGACACAACTCATTTAATTTCGTGAAATTAATAAAAAAAGGGAGGCCTGTGTTCAGCAGTGGACGTCTTATGGCTGAAATGATGATGATGATGAATAAAAAAAAGTTTGTAAGCCTTTGGGAACTGAAATCATCTTATTAAATGAAAATATTTAATAAGGAAATCGTGTTAACAACTGACTCGGGCGGGACTTGAACCCGCGACCGTTGGCTAAGCAAAACATGCATAAACTATATGAAATCATCTTTATAGTATTTAGGTTTATTTAAACAAGAATAATTTAAATTACCTAGTTAAAAATTGTTATCATAAATTATATTAAATTATAAATTATTTTCTCACTCCCGGGGGTTTTAATTGTTTTTCTTGATAAAAAGTAAGAAAAAAGCTGCATTATCAATCGAGTGACATGGGCTGTTAAAAGCATAACCCAAAATATCAAAAATATAAGGAATAGACAGAATTTTACGAGACATAGGTACCGGAAAAGTTAATTTCACGCGAATGAATTCGTGACATCTTGTATTATTGAGTATGATATGATTATCTTCACAAATACAGGCGAAATAATATAGTCTTGAAATAAAAATGTGTCTAAAGATAATATTGTCCTTGTGTTATTGATGCTGATTCCTTGTGACTTTGTATTGAATTACCTCTTTACGCTGTCTATGAATATCATAAATCTATTTGGCCTAACAATCCTTTGTGTTTTTCTGTTATAAAAATAATAATTTACTCTAAAATTTTAAGTCATTTCTATTTTAAATTTGTGAAATATATTTTTTTATAAGTACCTACGCGTACGGTTAGGAATAAAAACAAATAAAACGAAAATTTAAAAATGAAAAGTACCATAAACTCCTAGTCCAACTTACCCCTTGTTGCCAACCGTCATCAGATCGGGAACTGAGATTACTTTCACTAAATACACTGAACCGATTTTTTTATAAGCTCCGTCTAATTAGCACCTAGAGGTACTATCTATATCAGCCTTAATATTTATACAGTAGGTAAACAACTTTCATGATTATGTTAAACTAAGCTAATTAGAATCTTGATAACGAATTTCTTTGTAAAATTATAGGATTGTATGAACTGATGTGTGCTTTAATATGAAAATATAAATTGTACCTACCGCGATAGGGTGATCCCGACCGATAGGGTGATCCCGACCGATGCAGATGGGTTGATCCCGACCGATAGGGTGATCCTGACCGATAGGGTGATCTAGGGGATCACGGTTGCTCAGACTTACAGCAAAGACTAACTATTACTTCGTAAAGAAGCGGCCTATTATATTAGAATATTTCTATCTAAGCGATAGACCCATCTAGTCTACCTTGTGGCTCTAGATTGATAATGCAGCTTTCCTCTTTTTTTCAAACGTCTTGATAACGTCTTTTAGTTATCGATTTACAATAAATATTATAGTCTCTCGTTGTAGTCGATATTGCCAGTTGTTGCTAGCGAACAACAATAAAAAGAAAAGAATAATCCAACAAATAATATTTACATTTCATTGGACAATGTATTAAACGTTCAATAGAACGTAACTCAATATAAACGGGCTTAAGAACACTCGAAAAAACATTGCTATCGTAGATCCAATAATGTCAGTGAGTTACCACAGATTAGTAATGTTTGGAGCGACGGTTTATGTGGAGGTAATCGAATTCCCTACAAACTACAGGTGAGGGGAACAGGATCATCAATGCCTTCTATCATAATTAAAGATTTAAAAAGTATCATCAGTCCATTATCTATTTTCTCTTCTGTTTGTGAATAGATTTTTTATTTTTGTGAAATTTTTACATGTTTTAGCACATGTTAGCTTATTAAATATAAATATTTAATAAGAAATTTGAAAAAACAACTGGTACGGATGGGATAGATTATAGATTAGATTAGATTGATATTGAGATAGATTTTTTGTTTAGTAGCTATTGATGAGCGTTAGTGTTGTCAATAAAAAAATTGGAAAACAATATACGTTCGAATTTTGAATTAAAGCAAATTGTCATTCGATCACCGCACGGGAGATATTAATCTCCGTAAATCGTATCTTCGAAATAGAACGAAATTAAATTTAAGAAGATTTTTTTTTAATTTAGAGAAATTTGAAAAAGAGATATTATACAAGCGGGCTTTGAACCCGCAACAGTTGCCGTACCGTGGCAATGCTCTAACCAACTGAGCTATCGTATCGCTGTCCGCAGCCATCAAATTTCAAGTCATAATTATCCTAACTCTTATTGAATATCTACTAATTTTTATATTTTTAACATGGTATTTAAGTGTAGTAAATCAATAATATTTGATATCACTTAATATGTCTGCCATTATATTCAATATCTATATGAAATAAATTATTGGAGTTATTTTTACCATTCCATTAAAGTCATCCTCCATAGCAAATACTTAGGCAAAACAAATTGAGGCACAAGGGGGCAACAATTGGCGCGAACTGAATGCTCAGGTGGAGAGGGAAAAAATTCAATTCCAATACAAAAGCAGAGCTAAATAGGAAACTCATAAACCGCTTACGTTGTATAGAGAAAATTTTATTACGCCCTTATTTTGTTGAGGCGAGGTCCATGTGCTTCTAGAACGGCGATAGTGAGAATAAATTAGGTATGTATTCGAGTGACGTTCGTGGTGCCGTGGTACCGCAGTAAATGTCATCTTGATCCAGGTTAAGCAGTGCCTGACGAGGTCAGTCCGTGGATGGGTGACTATTATGTGGTATTTCATGTCGAGGCCTCTGTAATTTTTAAAGCATTTGATGCGAGAGCTCAGTTGGTTGCCACGGTACGGCAAGTGTCGAGTGTACAAATCACGTTCAAATCCAGTTCGTATCTTATTTTTTTTAAATTTCCTCTAATAGGTATTTATGAATGAACATTAAGTTAAAGATTAAAATATTATACAGGGTTATTTGTAAAAACACCAGCATCCTTAAAAGGGGTCATTAAACTCATCATTATGAACAACTTTTACTATAAGACCAACTCTGAAATCGCAAAAAAAAATCTGCTGTTCCATACATTTTGTTGAATCATGTAAACATAAATGTTTGGAACAGCTGTTTTTTATTTTGGCGATGTCAGGGTTGGTCCCACACTAAAAGTTGTTCATAATGATGAGTTTAATGACCCCTTTTAAGGATCCTGGTGTTGTGTTTTACAAATAACCCTGTTTAAGGAACTATAAAACCGCTTCTCGCGTGACTCTTGTACCGCTGCAACCCAATCGACAATGTTGTCTGATGGAAGTCTACTATTTCTGTTTAAAATTACATTTCACCGACCTCCGGCTCCGGTGTCGCAAAAACCTTAATTTAAACATTAAATATTCCCCGAAACGTTTAGAACCGTTTGTATTAGCGTCTTTTTGAAATAAAGTAATTTTGAAATATTTTCAATTCAATCGATATTCAATTGGGAGAGGTGGCTTCATGAACAGCGAGTGGTTACGTAATTGTGTTCCGTGTCAAATTGTGTTTTCGATTGTTTTTATTTGTTCTGTATTGCCATATAGAACGTTATTTTTAAATAAATATTTTTGAACGTCTGTATCCCTAAAAGAAGATATTTTATGATGTTTACATATCGAAGCCTTTTTGCTTTCATGCGGGCTACCCGTAGAATTTAATCGGCAATTAACTGCGAGCCGCACATGCGCAGATGTTGCGGCTCTCGTGCCGCCGGCATTGCTCTACTTGCAACATTAAGTTAACAGTAAGCCGCCGGGCATGCCGCCCGGTTAGCGGGCTAGCGGCTAATAAGATGTTTACGTAATTATATTGACATTACATCATTTCAGTGTTGTTTTAGATTAACTAAGAAAGTACGTATGACATAGAAAAAGACACATTGGTACATGCCTCCCCCCGGCCACAAAAAAAAAGGTTAAAACCCACACCCATGTGCTGGCAAAGCGAATCCGTAACCCAATATCTACGACATCTACGACATAAATACTTACTAAGAATATTAAAAAGGGCCGAGATCAAATTGTACCAGGGTGGCATAAATGAAAGTCGGTTTCAGTGTGACCCACCTCTTCGACTAATAATTTATTATGAAATTTTATTTCATAATTCCGAATTTATTACGGCCCGATGACCGGTCTCCGCTGAACCAATTAGGTATTCCTTTTGTAACGCTGTCATTTTTAGTTAAAGGGAAATTATCTTTTGAAATTGGAATTATTATTTTTTTATTACATTTTTGTATTAGGTTTTACTACAACTGGCAACAATTGGGATTGATCCACTTTTGCATAATTTAATTAATTAATTTTATTTACTTTATTTCACCAAGAAATACTTAAACTAATGATATAGAAAACTGTAGGCACAAGCTAAATTAGTATTCTGTTAAGCGAATAGTATTATGATTTCAATACAATTTAATACAAACTTATAAACTTACAAGTTATCGTAGCTTGTATATTTAAACTAAAAAATTGTAGTTCAAATCCTGCTCGTAATAATTTTTTTATTCATAATAGATTAAAATATATTCATTGTTTAGATATCTAAATAATTTTTACAACACTAATAAATGCAAACTGAACTGACAGTAAGAGGTGAAATGATTCCATCAGTGAGAGATAAGCCCGAAAACAAAAAAATAAGCCCACTCCCACAGAATACGTCACTATAATCGTACACATTAGTTCACATTAACTGGACATATAAAAACGAGCAAACCTCGTACACTGGAGTGCAGATGAAATCACCAAAAGCGTTGTAAAAGCCACAATAAAGTTGGAGCTTTACGTGCGTGACTACAAACTTGATAGTCCATTAAATTTGCATCGGACAGCTTTATACATTTTTGTGGCGCGCACTGTAAAAAAATATGTACGCGTAAGTGCAATAAAATGATACCAGTTTAATTGGTGCTTCAACTGTTTGTAAAAATGTTGGTTAGGGAGTTGCCAGTATAATGTGGAATGTAACAATGTAATATACTTCATAATAAAAACGTTTCTTTGTAAGCATAAAATGTATCTAAACCTAATTACATTGCTGCATTGTCATTGTATTTATGCAAAGAATAAAAAAGCGGTGTAGATGGTAGAGCCACAGTATAAAGACCTCTTCTCTTTGATATTTAGACTGTGGTAGAGCCATGTCATATTGTATGAATGGGCCAGCTAGACCGAGTATCACTCTCTCACAGAACATCAGCGTGAAATAATAGATTTTAAAATTTTATTTTTTCAAATTTAGAACTTTTTCCGTAAGGCTTGCTCTTGCCTCTCTGGAAACTGTATTCTCCAGAGGGGGTAGGCAGAAGTGTATGCAGTACACCCATGCTTCGCCGTCCCATGTCAAAGGGAGCTAATTGCCATTAACCGGGCACAATTCCAGACCTCGTGCTACTATAAAAATATTCCTTATGGACAAACCCAATAACACTTTGCCCAACCCAGTGATTGAACTCAGCAGCCGCCCTTGCTACCTCTAGACCAACTAGAAAGCCCTGAAAACAATTTTTTTGGGATGATAAGAATCATATCCTTCTCCAGATCGTGGGGTCCTGCGTCAATTCAGGCTTTTCCGATTTTCCGCTGCAACTGAAATTCAGTCAAAAAGACATTAATATTACTAAAGATTATGATTTACATCCCAGTTAATCTCCAGCACGATTGCGCTACCACTCAACCTCTCACATGTCTTCCTTGGCAAAGTGAATGGCTAAGTGCATGCATCAAACATTGTTACTCCCAAACTTTGTACAAATTCTCAACGTTACCCGAAATTGACTTTACCAGAAACTAGTTCAGTTAATCAGCCTTTTAACAAGTTTTCCAGGCTTCTGCACCTGCATTTCTGGCCTGGCTAATTGTTCTTTTGCTCACTCGACACTCTTTGACTTATTTCCCAAAGTTTCAAGATTGTTCGGAGCATCTGTTCCTCATTCGATAAATTTGAAGAGAAAAACGATTAAAAATAGAAAATTAAATTGTCATGTTTAAACAAGTTTAAATTAAACTAGTTAATGTTTCTCGATTTAATTCCTGGACTTTTTTAATATTAATTTCGCCATTGTTTCCGTCCCAGTAGTAACGTTTCGTTATTGCGAATTGTAAAATAAACGGTACAATCATGGCACCGAATGGACTATTTTCATTTCAATAATACTGAAATACTGAAATTAATGTAGCGAGTTTGAGCGAAATGTTTTCCGTGTCCGAATACCGGAAACGACAAAACTATTCATCTTACGAAATGTGTTAGATTCTTGGATCAAGATTAAATAGGTACACTATAAGATATTTAGGATTGACAGACATTGATTTATATTCTTTGCTTCGAGGAATTGATGGGTACAAGATTTTCCTGTTTGTTTTATTTATAGTCAAAGAAAATTCGGCCAAGTTCAAGTCGTAGGAGCGTAATTAGTGTTCCGTAAAGAATTATTAGAACCTATGAATACTTTTCTTGCCCTTCAAGTTAAAGCAAAACCCTTACGAGTATGTGCAAAAATACTAATGGTATTGCAATTTTGATAGTTTTCTACATTACAAATTTTTTGACCTCTGACGAAAACAGAGAGTGTTATAAGTTTAACATGTGCATTTGTGTATCAGTCTGTGACATCGTAGCTCCCAAACGTATGAATCGATTTTGATATAGTTTGTTTTTTATTTGAAAGGTGACTAAATGAAGTGTTCTTAATTAAATCTAATAAAAAAATAGGGGTATTTTGTGTCGGGGTTTTTTTTAAATTTTAATTTATAGTTATTATTAAGTTGATGATTTATTTAAAATGATTCTTTTGGAAACAGCATGGAATATACTTTTACGTAAACGTATATACTTTTTTTTTCAAAGTGAAGTTAAAAAATCTTACACACAATAAAGTGGTACACCTTTAGGTATTTAATATTCCACATGATGGCTCCGAATTAATTTTTGTACTAAATTATTGATTAGTTTCCGAGAATATCGCATGTGACAGGTAGCTAGACCCCAAAGTGATTCCTTAAATACCATTTTCCTCTAATACGCAACAGTAACAATCTTTATAGAAAAACCGTTTTACTGAGCCAATTATTTCTATTTGAACTTACACAATTTAATTTGAAAGAAAATAAATGGAGCGATTTTCTTACCTTATTAACCTAATTTGAGTTCGCCAATAAAGCTTCCTTGAACGTCTCGACAAACAGTACGTATCAAACGAATACCGTCCAAATATAGTGGTGAATGGTCGTAAACCAAGTTTTATCTTCGTGTGTCTTCGGCTAATGTCGTAGATAAATCTGAAACGACAAAAGACCAGCTTCGGGATGAGTATGTCACGTAATTTAGTTTTATGGCACCATCAGGGTATCCATATGATGGGCATTTAGGGGATTTCGGGTATTTTGCGTCTGTACAAAGGACTTAGCGGGAAATAGATGGGCATGTGACAGTAAGCTTGTTTCTGTCTGGATTTCAGGTAATTGTCTAGATCTGCTGTCTAGTTTTAGACGCGTAGATTGGTAGATATTTTCATGAAAATAAAAGATCTTTTCGCAAAGTTATCTTTCTATTTTTCCGCCGTGTGGTTTCCGGCCTAAGAATAGAATCTCCTTCGTCCTACGGGTGTCGTAAGAAGCAACAAAGGGAGGAAACAGAAGGGAGGACCCGGAGGATGGGCAGCAACATCCTTCTGTGTAACAGCAATCATCTGCTACTGCTTCGCCAACCCGCTTGCTCAGCGTGGCGATTATGGGCAAGTACGTCTAATGACTGCACAATAGTGGCGGGCATTGGGAGAAGCCTATGTTCAGCAGTGAACTAATCAGGCTGATGATGATGATGATGATGATCTTTCTTTAGAAAAATTAGAGGAAATAGACAAAGAGATAGGATATGATCGGGGTTTGAACCTGCGAAACTTGCCGTACCGTAGCAATGCTCTAACCAACTGAGCTATCGTATCGCTGCCTAACCCTAAATTTCAAGTTTCAATTTTTCATCTTTTGACTCCATTTTGGAGTGAAGTTTCACTTTTTTGCGTATAGACGGCTTCTGGTTTTATATTTCTTCTAATAAGTACTTCTCCTCATAATGACGAGTCAAGAATCTATAAAATTTTCAATTTCTATTATCAGGGTAATAAATCATTTCAACTTTACGACTAGGTATATTAAAGGCCCATTTAATTTTCATGGCGTCATTCACGATTTAATGAAACCATGGGGTTCCTTGTAAGTCTATTCGATAATGGTTACCTGCTCAAGTGTGTGCGCAAACACAGATGCATTCTCTGTTCCCTCACTCTCAAAGTCCGACGGGACGGCAATCCGATACGCTCGACAGATCAGGCACAGGACTAACGGCTTTACTCGCTTTCCAAGGCACGGAGTAAGTGATAATTCAGAACAGTTAGAGGTGCGTGCCGTGGTTTCGAACCAGATATCTCTGATGAAGTAATCGGTCATACCACTAGGCTATCACGGCTTCGGTACAAGCATTAAGATAATTTTATATTCATGAAGACTATGACTATAAATAATATTTTAAATATTATTTCGGGTCTATTCGCACACAGATAACTCAAAATAATCATGACTTAACTAACTTCGAGTCTTCTCATGACTACAGTCAATGCAATTTGACCGTAAAATCGAGGTAAGTTTAATAATGATTATTTTGAATTATCTGTGCGCGAATAAACCCGAAATAATATTTAAAATATGATTCCAATTCGCGAAAATTAAAAATATGACCATATTAATTGATTATAAATATGAATATTGACTTTGAATGACTTCCAAACCTTCGAACCTAATCAAAATTCAAGGAAGCTCTTTACAAATAAGCGAATGAACGATATCGTCAGATTACACTACATTCACCAAGATTACCATACTCGATCAATGGTAAATGCACATTTGTATGCATCTCCCGTCTCCCATAGCCGCTTAACAATATAACCCCATGAGCTATAACATTTTAGGGGTAATATTAACCAAATTGGGTGGGACGGTGAGCGACGAACCGCGGCCCTCGCGAGACGGAGCGCGGAATCAAAATTCATAGTAAGTAGACCCCGTAGGATGAAGTAGCTATTAATTTTTATAATGTCAAAAGTTATTTTTAGGATTCCGCTGTAAACCAGGAATGAGTATAGTTAAAGATATATAATTCCACAATGTGCAAACACCCAGACATAAACAAATATCTGTGGATAACATAAATATTTTGTCCAGTACGGGAATCGAACCAGTTACACCTAGCCAACGCCTATTGTATTGAATTAACCTTTGATAGAGCTGCTGAGTTGCCAAATGAGGTTTTAATAAAGCTACAGATTTTAGTAAAAAGAAAAGTTCAATTACGAATAGAATTTGAACCTGCAGCTTTCACTGAAAAAAATATCTAGTAATATGTAACAAAAAGTTTTGTTACTAGTAATCAAACATAACATAGTGACAACATAACTAAACTGCTACAAGTAGTTAAAAAAAGGCTTGCATGTAAACTAATTTTGTTTGAGAATAATAAAAGTTTAGCTATTTACACATTATCTCAACTGGTTTTGTGATCCTGGTTCTCGACAGCCAAGTGGTCCTAAAGAGTTTCTCATAGAAATTTAGGGTACACAATAATTCTGTCCAACCCTTCTAAGATAACAGCCGTGACGACCATATTACGGAACAATATTATACTTAGGTAAGGTCGCTTTCATGGTAAGACAATGTTTTCGCCATTTGGATCAACTCCAATGGTGAAAACGACGCAAGCTAGAAGTTACAAATAAACATGTTCTTTAAAATATATTTGATCCCCGGGTCGGGCAAAATGTTATTGAGCTTTTCCATTAGGAAATTTTCAGGGTCGGGCAAAATGTTATTGGGCTTTTCCATTAGGAAATTTTCAGTAGCAGCACGGAGTCTGGAATTGTGCCCGGTTAATGGCAATAGGCTCGCCCCCTATTACATGGGACTTATAACAAAGCCGGTGAAACATGAGTGTACTGCATACACCTCTGCCTATCCCTTATGGGGACAGACGTGAATCTATGTTATGTTACATTTAAAAATTAAATAAAAATTAATTTAGAAAATCAAAAACTGCATGATAAGTTTCATTTATTCTCCTCTCCTACACAATTGAAATAGACATGAATTTATTTTACCCTAACTTTACATCACGTTGCTATTGAGTTTCGAAAATTGAATAACGTTTGATTTGTCAAAGAGATGTCACCGTATATCTATCCACGCATCGCTGATAGCAATATGGCTGCTGTCAATAATAATTGTGTAGCTGGAAAAATGAACGAACGAAAACTACCAAATGACTCCATGAATTAATTGACATTTGTTTATAAAAAAAATATAATCAAGTCTATATTGTCCCGCTGCTGGGCAAAGGCCTTCTTTTACAAATCAAGGAGATCATGTACATGTTGGTGGAATTGCTGGTAAATATAACGTATAAAAATTATATAGTAATAACTGTGTTCTAAATTCATAACTGAAAAGCATTTTCTATTTTTTTTGTATTTTTCAGCAATTTAAGAAAATAAGCCAGATTTTCATAAGACTGTCGATAACAGGTAACAGACTTTATAAGGATAAACTTAACTTACTTACTTTTAATTTCAAAAATATGTTAAATACAGCGCAAAAAGAAGAACGTAAAATTTATAAATAAAAGCCTACATCAAGTGTCAAGCGCTGCTTAACCCTAATATCTGTAAAAACCATTGTAATATCAGTGTCAAAAGTGCCTCTATAAAAACAACAAAACCAATAGTAACAAAATACATGTAACATCTACATCGTGTCGTGTTATTTTTAGTAATATTTCGTCCTAGTTAATGGAGCGTGTTATTTTTCCCCTGGCTGTGCTGTCGACAATGTAAACATGTATCTAACTCCTGTTTATAATGTGGCTTTAATTATCGTATTTTATTTAGCTCTGTGAAAGTTAACCTTTACATTTTTTAAAGGTTTAGTATCTTTATAAAATGGGTTTATGGTTTATAATATAAGTACATAGTCAAGTTAATAAAAGTTATAGTAGTTTATTGCTATTTACGTCCAAACAAATTTATTATTAAGTTATAAATTAAATACGGTTAATAAATAATTTATTAATCGTACATAAATAATTAATTATTCATTACATTGCATTACATTAGAATTAGTTAATTAAAAGCTACGTTGCTAAATATCAATAAGTTTTCGTACATAAAAAATACACATATTTAAAAATATGAAAAGTCGGAGCCAACCGGCATTGGGAACAGGGTCCAAGTTACCGGTGGTTAGGGGTCCAGAGAGAGGAACCTCCTCACAATTTGTCCGTGTCAGAATTACTGCCTTTTGCACCATGTTCCCAATCCAGCTGCCTAACGAGAGCTTCTTTAGATGTTAGTCGAGGCTCTTGGCTATTAAACCATTTACCGACACAACTATCGGCACAATGATTGCAGGGTCCACGTTGTATCTCAGAGTAAGTTGCTGATGTATAAATCCTAGCCACTTGATTTTGTCTTTGTTAGTGTGAGTAAAACCGGAAATTATTATTATTAGACAAACACGGCAGTTCCCACAGACATTAACAAAATAAACAGAACTCAGATCTCCCTATATTTATATGGATTACATTTAGTAAGTCGCACCTGTGCAATAAAATGACCTTTTTAATAGGTACACAATTAATCTTGCGGCTTAGTCGGCACCATCATTACTCTTGCCAGCTGTCCCATGAGATTAAAACTTCGGATACGAGTTGGTCTCCAAAGACATGTTTATAAACAACGATAACAAAATCTCTCTCGAAGCACCTCTGAATTTTCGGACTTATGGTAAACATAATAAACACCCTGTTGTTGTAAAGACCTGACAAATTTTAAGAGGTAATAAGATCCATGTAACTAAACAACACTAGAACTGTCCCCAACGAACATAGGTCGAAATCTGAAAATTGGAAATTGACTTTTCATACAGCAGGTCACGCGACTCACTTTTGTATGAGAAGTTTCGTTTTCAGTGGTCGAAATTACAGTTCTATTTTGTATGAATTTTAGCTCTCTGGACTTCTTTTTCATCTAAACTTTTACATAGTAATTTTAGCATAGTAAATAGCACAACTTAGCATAGTAAAAATAAATCCGTAGCATAGTAAATCCTTGAGCGAATATTCTTAAAAGGGATCCACAGTTTTCGCTTCACGTAATAGATTTTTTAATAATTTATGGCTCTTTCTCGTTATATACATTATAGCGTATGACAATTGATAGATATATGAACCCTTGAAATCTATGTCTATAACTGCACCCACGATATAGGAGGAAATCTTTGTGTGAAGCTAGGATAGGCAGAGTTATATTATTTTTTATTTGCTCTTTGATAATGCCAAACAAATTAACATTTATCAATTTAGCCAGAATCAAATTAGTACCAAATTTAATATAACGGTTTACCATGGGAATGTCGAGTATGTTCTATTAAATTAAATGTTCTATTTAATTAATTATATCGAACGTGTTACGTTTGGCATTTGAATTTATTTAGGTTTGGTATATTAATATTATGTCTGCTGGGAAAAACGGTTTATTGATTAATTTAAAAAACAAGTTTCGAACCAATTTCCTCCGACTTAACAGTTCAACGGTCATACCACTAGGCTATCACTACGCAAATATGTGTGACTAACCTGTTTCACTGAATATATATTTGTCCCACGCTGAAAACCGCGACACTTACGATGCGGCAGGTCAGGAAAGTCAGAAATTTTGATGCTGCCACTTTACCAATAAAATAATGTGCAATTCAGTATAACAAAATAAAATCTATAATAATAATAATGTCACCCTGACCAAATTTCTGTCATGGCAGCGGAAATTGGTCGTAATGTGTACGCAAACACGTGTGCACTCTCTGTTCTCTCAGACTTATTGTCCAATGGGATGACAACAACGACTAGAGAGAGATCAAGGACCAACGGCTACATGCTTTTCGAGGCACGGAGCAAGTGCTAATTAATTTATAATACGCACGTAACTTACGAATAATCAGAGGTGCGCGCCTTGGATTTGCCTAAGACCTTTGATTTGCAAATCAACGGTCATACCACTAGGCAATCACAAACAATCACAATCTATAATACAGTTGAAACCAAATAATTATACCCAACAACCCACTTTTCCGCGCAGTTTATTTCCAAGAACCCAGCTATAGTGGTTTGAAAAAGCTATGAGCATTATAAATATTTACGATTCCTACAAACACTCCTGCCATCATGTGAACCTCCATTTACATGCATGCGACGTTTTATGAAATCAAAACACCGGTGAACATTAAGTATAATCCTACTATATTTAAAAGGATTCCTAAAGCCGTGTACAGACACAGAATTTATTTGAGTACATTATCATGTTCCTCATTATATTATTTTTGAAACATTTCCCCGAGACCACGAGCCACGCCATCTATTCGAAACGTCGGAAAAAAAAGTTTTGTGCGCATTAATCACCGTTTTGTACCAGTTTTAGAGCCAATTTCACCACTGACACTAAACGCGATCAATCATGTTAAACTCGGTTCAAGCATTTAACTGAGTTCAGAACTGCAATTTTTGTACGGCTGAACTTAGTTTAATTAAACTCGGTTATTAAAAAGAATGGTGAAATCGGATCTAAATAATCATGCAACGCGGAAGTTTAACAGTAAACATTATCATGTGTCTTTTACCGTATTGTTAACCGGTACGTCATAGAAGGATATACAGGACCCTGTGTATGGCAGAGGGTTATGCCGTACTGTTACAGATTGGAACCCCTCGGTAGTCCATCCTTGCCAATAGACAAATGAGTTGGTTATCTTGCGCTTTCCTCACCTCCACTGGCTCCCTGATTGCATTATACAGATAGGGAATGGTGATGGATGTATGGACAGTTACTCCAGGGTGCCGTTATTAGAAGGTAGGTCTTGGTCTGTCACTTAGTTAGGTAGGCGACCATCCATTATTATTTTAAGGTATTTAAGATGGTGCCTAAAGCTCATCGACTTTATCTAGTTCAAATAAATTGATTTAATAAATAAATACATAACATTTACAGACACTAAATGAATCCATAAAAACAATTTTTCTTACTATCCCTAAAATATGTCTGAACCCGCGCTTACAAACATCTACAATGCGGACGTTTTAAAATAGATCGTATAATATTCTACATACATTTGGTCGCTCTCCGAAACGGCAGTGAGCGGTAAATGAGGCGAGAATTCTTGCACGTTTTAACGAGAACGCGCATAACTATCGCTAAATGATGTCGGTTATCGGAATACGTACGTTTTTTAAACGGATTATAAAGTTCGGTCGGTTTGTTAGTGGACCGTTAATTCGGAAACCGAAAGTACTTAATAAATAAATAAAAAAAATCTTGAAGTACTTTTGTTTTGTTAGATTCAGTGTGTCTGATATTGTCAGTCTCATACTCTGTATCGGATGTTTTCCGTCCTCTAAGAAATAAATTTACCTAGAATTTGGTCCTTAGCATTTTTCTTCCACGTAAAATAAATCACTAACAGGCGCGGTAGGCGTGTCTGTTTAGTTCTACCGATTTTGGTGCGCGATATTACCTATGCGGTGTCTACCATACGAATGAGAAAATTCGGCGTAATAGAATATATTATAACCCAGCCTTTTACATCAAAAGTCTCTTTAGTGGTGCAGTAATTAATCAGCATGATCATTCCAGCCAAAAGACGCATTGCTGGTCGTAGGCTTCCCCCAAGGTTTTTAATACATGTCGGTCAGTGCAGTGTTTAACTAGGAAAAAAAAAATTGTTTTAAGCAAAACTTTACTGTCCATAATAATGGAGGGTAAAGGTAAGGAGAACCATTTTATATGAGGATCAAGTCGAATAAGTGTCCAGCTGTAAGCATAATAATAGAACTAAAATGCTCGCAAATAGCGCTACGCTACGCTAGGTAGAAAAGAAGGAATGATATGAATTTAGCAGTAGTAAACGGAGTGAAGTGTGCCGAGTTGAAAATTTTAATATCTTTGGTGGGTCGTGCAGTTGATGAAACGGCAGTATATAAAACCTCATCTATTTACGTAGTCAAAAAATATTTAGTAAATACACCAACAAATCCGAAGTTTTTCTTTCCTTGAATTTGATAACCTACTCTAACAACTGCGCCACCAAAATTTGACGCTTTTAACTGACACTTTTTCATACATAAATATGGTTCTCCTTATCTACGGCATAGTCCATAATTTTATAAACAAACTGCTAAAATTTTATAAAAAGATTCCATAACACGGACAACTCTTAATAATATTACATTAATAGCTATCATTGCGGATAAAACTGCCATTAAGAACTTCGGTAATAAAGCGAAAAGCCAAAAAAATCTCTTATAAACCCGAGAGAATATCTTAGAGGCCATTCCATCGCTCGTTTGGAGTCTAATTGTAGGAAAATTGTTAAGTCACTGGGATCTGCAGTAAGTGTAACTGTTAATGGACTTTGAACACGGAATTAGCATCGTTAGGTGAGAGGGGAAACAATAAAATACATAGTTGTGTGAGGAACTAACTTGCAAGTGTATGTGTTTTGTTATAAGTTTGAAGGTAGCTGTGGTACAAGCTATAGGCTCATCACCATCATTCTAGCTAAATGAGTGTGAGCAGGGAGTGTACAGTTGGTGAAGAAAGTGACTGAGCCAAACAATATGATAAAATTAATGTTTATCATTCAGAACAAGCTGCGAGCTTTTTTAGCGTCTGTGTTACTTCTGTAATAGCCTAGTTCGAAGCAAAGGTTCGAAATCCAGGCATGCCCTCTGACTTTTCGGATTCATGTGCGTTTTAGAAATTAATTATTATCACTTGCTAATACCCTAATAAGATGAGGAGGTATGGCGAGGAAACCAGCACACCTGAGAGATTTTTCAGCGGAGTGTGAAGTCATGTCGCTTACGAGCGGCTTGAACTCTCAGACCAGGTTGTTCAATAACCATACGATAAAGAAAAAGAAGATCATTTAGACAGAAGTGAAAAATAAAGTTTCAAGAGAGAGAAAATCTAGGATTGATGTTGTATTTATTATGATAGAAGTCGAATCGATTGAAATGCAGTATGCAGGGTTGTTTAGTGCTCAGAAACGCACTGCTTAATGGAAATATTTTATATTCATGTTGTACGTTGCCTTTCTGCGCTGCATTCATACGCACTAAGGAACCTTTAGGCGATATCTTTCCGATGCGGGAAGGCGTGCCACAATGCGTCTTGCATAAATTCATACCCTTTTCGTTATAGAACGTTTATTACGCCATAGTACCGTCCCATAGCAGTTTTTTAAATTTATGAATGACAAAACACTTTTATTATATGGGAACTAAAGTTGTTATTTCAATAACACATTTCTTACGCCTTTGATACTGCTATCTTGCAGCAAGTTTTGTAATATCAAGCTTGGTAAACTAGATATCATTAGCGTGTTCATGCACGATGCTCGCACAAAGAAAATATGAAGCGAATGAACCAACGCGACTCTTATTTGAGGTTTTCATATTTGCTTCATGCTTTAGTATAATTTTATTTGTTTTCATGATTTTTATTTGCGTTTAAATATAAAATCAGACTTGATTATGGATACAATAAAATGTAAAAGCCTCACTCTTCGTCATTGAGTTCGAAAAACATATCTTATAAGACACATTAACATTTTAATAAAGTATCTATGCGAAATTTTGTAGAAAGAAAAAATCGATTACAAGCGGGATTTGAACCTGCAACCTACCTAACCTAGTTAAGCCCCACTAAGCTATCGTTATCCCGGTCATCATCATCATCATCAGCCTATACTCGTATAGTCCCCTGCTGAACATAGGCTTCTCCCAATAGCTCGCCACTATTGTGCACTATTGGAGTTATTTGCAAGGCAAACGGGTTTGCGATTGCAGTATCAGATGATTGCTGTTACACAAAGGGATGCTGCTGCCCATCCTCCGGAACTTTTCCTTTGTAACTTCTTACGACACCCGCGCGACAAGTAGCACTATGGTTACTACTGCTACTAGTTCTATTCTTAGGCCGGAAACCACACGGCACATTCACTCTCAAAGTTTCTATTCAAAATTATACAACCATCAGTGAATAGCACCAAAATAATGTATTGTTTCGCGCCTGCAACCAATAAAATCCATACGTTTTTACCAACAAACTTAACGTTAATGTGTTGGCGTTCTCAAATTGCTAGATCTCGTGTTTGGTAGCAGTTAGTAGTTTGGCTGGTCGCCAGTCCGGGATTCCTTGCGGCTGTATAAATCATAGCGCGTTTTCTGTACATTGGGACACTCGAATGCTCTTCGTTTTTCGGCGTCACGAATGTCGTAATGCAGCTGAAGGGAGCTTGCGAGTAGTTGCGACTAATGGTTTCTGGTGCTGTTCGGTCAAGCGTTTAGTTTTTTTTAAATTTGTAATCTGTCTTGATCGAGTGTTCTTAGTTAAAAAGAAATTTGGTTTTATGTACCGGATACATAAAACCAAATTTCTTAAAGTTTCAAGGTCTCAGTCTCAAGGTTTTTTAAAAATATTAATTTATACCCGGGTTCATTTTTTTTGTTATTAAAAAGTTAAATAAATTAATTACTTAGATTAAATAAATTTGGAAGTATCAGAAAGTCAAAAGACAAGCGGAGGAAAGAGAGAGGCGGCGATTGCTTCACCGACAAGAACCTTACAACATTCTTAATGCATTTGAGGGCAACGATTTCCACTTGGAAACTGATGGCATTATTTAAAAAATATATGCGGAGTGTAATTTCCATTTATCTTCATGATGAAATCTCATATCAAAGAAAACGGGCGAAGTTTCTTCACCGCTACGATTTGCTACGCTACACTGCTACGCCGCCTTCCCTTGCTACGCGCTACGCTGCTACGAGAACGAGATTCATCAAGTCGTCGTCGTGTGTGATTGACAAAGTTAAACGTCAGTCTTGTTGGTCTAATAATCTACCACTAAGCTCAAGGTTCCAGGTTCGACAAACAGAAAGAATCGAGAGAATCTGTTGACTAGATATTAGAAGAAACTCAGTTCTAAGAAACACGTCATATATGATTTCTGATCTACAATTCAGATTGACAGACTTATCTAATCCTCTATTCTTAGCCTTAGACTGGCCGTAACTTATACACGCTAACAAATGCAATGAAGCGCATCGGTAGCGAGCCACTGAGTGAATGGGGCTGCAATCTCTTGGAGGTCTTCTCATCGCTATTCCGATGCCTATAAATATGCAAACTTGGGGCGCTAAGATGGTGCTTTTAGACAAATAAGTTTCGTAGATTAGTTTGTAAATATAAATATAGTAAAGCTATCAGTAAGGATGGGCCAGCTAGATTGGGGTAGTACCACCCTCACAGAATATTAACGTGAAAAACAATATTCGCACTTGTTAGTAAAAAAAAATTACTACAATTGGTAATATCGCATCGATGCTTTCTAAAACTGCAAATTTTGGAGCACTGAGTCGGATACGTAATGTATTCCGATAGATATTACCACACGCCTTAGGCATAGAAAAAGTGATTTGAAATTTCGACTGATGCTGGTAGGATACGGTGGCTTAGCGGTCAGAGTGTCGACCGGGTACTTCGAAGATCGTGAATTCGAATCCCATCCGTATCAGTTGTTTTTTAAAATTTTCTTATTAAATAATTATATTTGTACTGTTGTCATCGGACGCCCACTACCTCGTATCGTAACTAAACTGCACCGTTCCCTTACATTAAAAAAAACTTCCGTTCAAGGGCATGGGTACATACGTGTTTGGCCGCCGTCGAAAGGCGGTTGTGTATGGCGTATAAACGTGTGCCACCGCATGCGAACACCGGCCAACGTCATGTGTCCAGCCATGCACGATGCTTAGCGTGTTAGGCATGTGTCGGGCTGGTACTGATACATGGCGGTGGGGCTACCAATACCAACAAATAGGATATTTCAGTAACAGTATAAAGAACTTTGTCTATGATATGATATATGTTAGAGATCCTATGATATTTAGACTGTGGTTATACTTCGGGTTTGAAAGCTAGAAGACTAGAAAATAGTTGTTATTGGATATGCGGTGACAATGGCGGTGACGTAATCATTTGTAGGTTAATTACTATATTTGAATTCCCTGTTTGAGGCAAAGAGCGCTATTTTAAAACCCTTTACCTTCAATACTCAGACTGTTCTCGCTTATTTAAATATATTCCAACTATCTCTCTGCTCAGGCTCGTTCTCAATACACCGTCTTCGCGGTACGTATGAAAAGGTCCGCGTTCATTGCCCGGCCGTTGAATGTGTTTGGTCATATTGTGTGTTTTGTATGAAACGTACCGAGGGTAATGGAAAAATGTGGACTATGTAACCGCTGGACCTTTTATTATTGAAGTCTTATTCAAGAATGATAGATTACGGGTTAGATCGAATAAGGGCTTTGATGTATCCGTATAGTTACATAGTATTTGCTTCTTTATATAATAGACTAATTAGGAAAGTACGGAAAGAGCGGGACAGAAGAAAGAATGTACGATAACGAGTGAGACAGCGACACTTCAGAGGAGAAAATTTTATATACAGCACTGTAATTAGGAACAAATTTCACTTAGCTACCTAGACATTTAACAAAATGCTCTAATTATGCAAATGACGAGTCGTTTTGTAGATGTCTGTAATACAATTAGGCTCAGAAAGTGTAATTTCCAGAAAGCTTTTCTATTGTTACAATGATTAAAGTGAGTTCTTGTTACGAGACGAGAAGTTATGGAATACAAGAAACATTAATATTATGACGAATGAAGTGGGATTAAACAAAGTTATTGTCGTGCCACGGATCTCTAATGGCTCGTTAACACCACGGCGATTATGGTGTGCGGATGGATCATTTTGTTTGTCACAGTTGAACCCTTAGAGTATATAAGAAAATTTAGAGTGATAACGTCAACAACATTGCCTTGTGCAGAGCAAAATCAGGTCTCACCAATGAAATATTAAAATACCATTTTTTAAATTACGTTTTCTAGTCATTTTTGCAAATGTGCAAATTGAACACAGCAGTTAACCACGTTGTTAGCTAAAATGTAACTTTTTTGCTAGTAGAGCCTAGTTGAACCGCAGTCGATCGAGGTATGATCGCGGACGGAGCTCGTGTCGCGGCCGCGTTGTTCATACCCGTGCTTACGGTTCTTACTTCTGTACGGTTGCTCTATGTTTTCTTATACATATACTCTAAGGTTGAATAGTCCAGGGAAAGTTTGAATGGTGAGAAAGTATGGAAAAATTGCGCAAAAAATTGTAAAGACAACAATCTTAATTTTCCATACAAACTGTTCCTGCCTGTCAAACATTAGAACCACAGGTGCAAAGTATCAAATACATTATTTCCTCTTTTCCATGCACTTTTATTTATTCGTTTATTTAATAAGTTCAGCTACATTACGTACATAAATAGTTACATAACAAAACAGGTCTATTATTATTTTCTTATGTATATAACACGTTGGGCGTAAATAGCGCTTAAAATAATGATACTAATTATACACCAAGACTAATACTTGACATTGAGGAACAAAAGACTTAAAGGCTATATAAACTTAGTATAAGGTTCTATCGGTAAAACGCTTACAAATTGCGATTTTGCAGTCGACTGTACATATTTGGTACTTGATAAAGCAGGCGCTGTAACCTTCGACTTTCACCAAGCTCCACAGACATCAACAGTGCTAAGCGTTGAACTTGGCACAACACAGCCAAACTTCGCGCAACTCGGCGACCGCTTGCTTCGTTTATTAGTTTCGCTGGTCGACAACGGACTGACAATATGTTGTGTTGTTTCATTGTTATCTTATTTGGTTGTTTACTCAATTTTTTTATTAAGGAATTGAGTAATCTTCGGGTTGCTGGAATTAATAAAAAAAACAATGTGCTTCTAAATTATCTGCCACGGTTGCAATGGGAGAAAGTATTGGGTATATAGATTACAATAGTGAAGAAATTTCGTACCCCGGAACAGTTAAAAATTGGAGCATGGACAGAATTAGACCTACGCAATAAAACACAGGCAAAAGAAAAAAAAATATGACGTTAGATAAAAAAAATTACTTCACTATTGTAATACAAATAACCAATATTTATTTATCTCTATTATCTCTTATTTCTCTTATCTATTATCTCTAATAATTTAGAAGCACCTTATATATAATTATCATCGAAAAGTTTTTTCCTTCAAGTTTTATAAGATTCTATAACGCATACTTCGATAAAAGCGATTTCCCGCCGGTAACCTTTTTTCTTTCTACAAATTTTGAACTTAAACGTAAATTTAAAAAAAACGGAAGATTTTAAATTGACATTTAAACTGTAAAGCTTTCCGAAAACCGTAGTCAAACTGTGCAGCCAGAAGAAATTAGAAACACATTAGCATCTCGCTCCAACGGCAGTCACGTAGTAGTAGGTGCAACAACTTCCAAGTGCAGACTAACCACAGTTCGACCCACTTTGATCTAATTTTGAGACTAAATTGCGCTACATCAGACTCTTCCTGTCAGTTTGCTATTACAACTTCGATATTGACTAAAATCTTTACCCTTTAAAAGCCTTTTACAACCGTTTATATAACTTGCAATGTATGTATATTAGAATGTGAATTAGAACCACTTTCTGTTGTCTAAATAAAATCTCCTGCGATGTTAGTAGATGATATTATTTAATAAGAAACTCGCAAAAACTACTGACTCGGGCGAGACTTGAACCCGCGATCCGTGCCGTTTTTGCGAGTTTTTTATTAAATAATAATATCATTTAATAAGCAAAACATGTGCTTAAACATGTAAAAAACATACATAAGAAACATGTAAAAAACATACATAAGATGTTAGTAAATCTTATTAAATTTCATAAATTAATTTAATTGCAATATAAGGTATCTTAACTAGCTTCAATCCGCCGCTTTGCTTGTGTGGTATGTTGATAAATTGTAGCCTATGTATATAGGCTACATTACTGTAAAGTTTCATCTAAATTCGTTCAATTTGCGTGAATGAGTATTAAACCATAGAACCAGTATCAATATCAATCCATAGAATCATTATCAATCCATAAATCCATTGAACCTTACAAACTTTCTTTATATAATTTTATTAGTAAAAATTTGTAGGATAGGATGTCTAACTCATAAAAGACACAAGCCGAGTCATCGTAAAGAGCATTTATGTGACTTCCAATAAGTAATTGAAAGATCTTCAAGCATTTCTAATTTAAAATCCGTACACGTATTCTTATACGTGAGTTCAAAGCTATACCCTGAAATCTGCTGACGTCACAGGGGAGTGTACTATACATAATATGAAATACATAATCGTACGTTGAATAAGATTCTTTCTTCGCCGGACGTAACATTCGAATTATAGGAGAAATAAAAATTCACTGAACATAAGTCAACGCAAACATGTCTTGTAAAGTATCGGAAGAGAGACTTGCTTTGCTAGGACGTGGGTTATTGAATTTTGTATCGCCGACAATTTTGTTGGAAGGAAACACGTTGGTACCTTGTTGGTACGTCTATTAGTATGATATTATATGATGTTGTCTGAATTTTAACCCGAAGACAAAAAAGGAAGGTTATGTGTTTGACTGTATGTATGTCCGTCCTTTTGTTATTTGTGTATAATTTTAATAATAAACAGCATGTAACAGAATTTCTTTTGATTCTTTTGATTTCATTTCCTTCATTATTTACAGATTGCACTAATACGCGTGCCTAGTGCTTATTTAAAAAATATTAACGGTGAATAATCGGGTTCGAGTTTATTCACATTTCAGCTGATATCTAAGACTGTATTTGAAAGATTTTAGTGAAAACTTTGACTGTGGTTTGCTGAAGTATTTTTAGGAGTTTGGTTCAAAACTATGCTCAAGGATTGTTTATAGGGTATCTCAGATGCCCTTAATGTATTATTTCGGACTAATGTTACACGCTGTATAATAATGTCGGGCATTTATTGAAAATTACGGTCACTTTAAAACTATAAACCTGACAGACAAATATATTACATTCTCTTTTTTTGAATTTACCTTGTTAATGACTGTCCTTGTTAATCACTTACTGCAAAACTGGCCTTTAACATTATTAATATTCAATTTATTAAGAAAATTTTCAAATATTCTAAACAGCTGTGTTCTTTTTATTAATATTATTTGCTTGTCAAAACCAAACTAAGTTACAACAATGATTTATTGAATCAGAATTACAGTTAGATTGATCACAAACTGGCTTTACGAAATATCATTAGAACTAATGACATATCTAGGATAATTCATTGTGCAAACCTACCAAGTTATTTTGTGAAATGAGTGAGGGCGCTGTATGTTCCATAAACGTCGATCACCTGACAGTTCAACTGTTATTTGCTAGGTGTTGCTATGGTAACGCGATAGTTCCAATTTTCGCCACTTCACAGATAAGTTGGTGGCTTTGTAGATTTGGGAATAAATTCAGTTCACTCAATTTAATGTCAATGAACTCTCGTAAACTTAAATTAAACGTAAACTTCATACGAAAAAAACTTGAAAATAACACAGAAATTTTCGCTGTGTAGTCGTTGCCAAGCCAAATGGGTCCTAGATTTAATAAATCATCTAATTCTAAGCCTTATGGAAGATTTTCGGAAGTCGATTATCTAATACAATACATAATTTAAACAAAGTGAAATTAGTTCTTACAAGAGGTTTGCTATCGACTGATGAGAAGATCTGTTCTGTATTTTCAAAGTTCATTATCAGGAGATGATAATATTTATAATTATGGGATCCAATTAGAGATTATATTCTACTCAGTCAAGTAAAAAAGTTACTCAAATCCACCAATCACAAAGTAATCAGCAGAAAAACATATAAAAATAAGCTTTGATTTGAGAACATTCTTCTTTTTGGAAATAGGTTAAAAATAATATTTTATAGACAGGCATATCAATGTAATGTTTTGTGTGTAGCAAAGTCATTTTATTAAAATTAAAATAGAGTTCGTTCATGTAGGTCTTAATTTAAAATAAGAGCCATCTTTTAAAAAAAACAACTTATGAAACGTCAAACTTCATCAAATATTTGTTTAATGAAACCCCTAAATTGTAAATCTTTACTTACTGTTAGGTTAAAATCAAGGTGTGAGTGAATCGTACATATGCATGTGTGTGTGCCTGTATAATAGCTAGAAAAAACACTAATACTAACAGTAGCAAATAAACCATCTCTGTGAATCCACGTCTTTCTCTTCACAAATTCCCACGAGCAAAGTTGAACCTAATCTACTACAACATATGGTCGACATCGAGCCGGACATCTGTGCAACTTACGCCGTTCATTACACCGAGCGCTAATACAAAAGACGGGTCGAGCGCCGAGCTTAGAACAAAGGCGATGCGATTGCGATAACAAGTTTTTATATATGAAGTTGCATCGGAAGATTATTTTTTCAATACGATCAGTTTATCAAGAAATAACTAAGTGATTTAAGAATTACAACTACTTACACGATACCTATTATTAACGAAAATGGCTAGTACACCGGAACAAATATTAAACGTGTTGGAAGATACGGCTAATTTATTAGGAAAAACTCAAGCAAACTTGAAGAAATGTCCAAAACAACGTTTAACGAGAGGTTATGTAGAAACACGTATTAAAAGTATTGAAGAATATTGGTCTACCTATAAGAATGCACACCAAGAACTAGTGAAATGTGTTCCAAAAACGAAACGACAAGAAATTCCGTACTTTGTTAATGAAGATTATTTTATTCAGGAAGATTTATACGTTTGTTTACTGGCTGATCTAAATGATTTATTATTCACCCTTAATAAATCAACACGACCATCTACGTCAATGCAAGTGGATAATAGCAACAGTGGTTCCGATTCCGCTAAGGAAGGACACGTCAAGTTACCTAGGATACAACTTCCAGTTTTCTCAGGTATTTACGATGAGTGGCCGGCTTATCAAGATTTGTTTACATCATTAGTGCATAACAATACATCATTAAGTAACGTCGAACGGTTGCACTATTTAAAAACCAGTCTTACGGGAGAAGCTTTGTCACTTATAAAACATGTGCAAGTTACAGAGGTTAACTATGAAAAATCTTGGTGCGTGCTTAAGAAGCGATACGGCGACAAGCGAGCGATTGTAAATTCTTTATTGAAGCGATTATTTATGCAACGAAAAGTGACCGTGCAAACTGCAAATAACATCAAATCATTATTGGACACAACTACTGAGTGCCTCAATGCATTGGAGAATCTCGGATTGTCTACGAGCTCCTGGGATCCTATGGTTATATTTTTGGTTGTACAAAAATTGGACCCAGAGACGCACCGTGAATGGGAACAAGAGACTTACAAGGACTCCACCGAAGAGTTACCGAAGTGGGACGCCCTTAACGAGTTTTTACTATTAAAATTTCGCGCGCTCGAGCAAGTCACGCCACCGACCAGAGAAAAAACCACTTTTACAAGAAAGGAATACGCTGTTCACTTATCTACTGCTAATACTATGCCCGTTACAAAATTAAGAACCTGCGCTATGTGCAATGAAAACCACACATTGTGCCATTGTGAAGAATTTATCAAACTAAGCCCCACAGAGAGGTGTAAGTACATCAAGCAACATAACTTATGTTTTAATTGTCTGGCCCCTGGACACTCAGCACGAAACTGTCGCCTGAAAATGTCCTGTCGCACATGCCACAAACGTCATCATACGCTCACGCACCAATCAATACCGGTGACGTCGTCAAACCAACCAGACAACAACAAACAAGAAACTAAACTACAAGCGGATACTGCACAATCAGTCGAACCCAACGTTACACTTTCATCGCATGTCGCTGCTAATATGTCTACCGCATTGCTGGCTACCGCCCTCGTACCAGTAAGAGAATACGAGCAGGGACAAGTAACAGTGCTACGCGCGTTGATTGACCACGGCTCTCAGGCAACGTTTATGACGGAGAGAGCCGCCCAGATGTTACGACTGAAGAGAACACCTGTAAATGGTATGGTCACTGGGGTCGGTTCGACCAAAACCAAGGTTAAATATGCTGCAGAAATCGAACTTCTATCAAGACTTGAACCGAGTTTTAACATAAAAATCAAAACGTACATCATGCCTACGCAACTAACTGCCCAATTACCGTCACAACCTATCTCCATTAGCACCTGGCCGCATCTGCAAGGGCTTGTCTTGGCGGACCCAAGCTTTAATCAACCAGGACGAATAGATCTACTACTGGGTGTCGATGTGTGTGCCCAGATTATGAAAAGCGAAGTTATTAAAGGACCTCCAGGCACACCTTGTGCTCAAAATACTAACCTGGGATGGATTTTGTTCGGAAATGTGGAAGACAAGCCAGTACGAGATAAATTTATGGTCATGCACGTCAATCTTGACTTAAACGACATGCTTAAACGAATGTGGGAACAAGATCCGTACGATAAACAAGTACCCACTGCAGAAGAACGTAGGTGCGAGGAAATCTACGAAGCCACAACTACAAGAGACAACCACGGACGGTATATTGTGACGCTACCAAAGAAAACTGACACGCTATTATCTACCCAAGGAAATACGAGAGCCATAGCTCTGAAAAGGCTATATCAACTAGAACAAAGATTTAGAAAAAACCCAAAACTTAAAATCGATTACGCTACTGTCATGCAAGATTACGAAACAAATTATATGGAAGAAGTACCCGAGCAAGAAATTAACAATCCATCGGTGTACTTATCACATCACGCGGTCATTAAAGAAGAAAAGGAAACAACCAAATTAAGAGTCGTTTTTAACGCATCTCAAAGTGGAACTAACAATATCTCACTTAATGATGAACTGATGGTAGGACCACAGCTACAAGGTGATATGAGAAGTTTAATCATGAGATGGAGAATGAAGAGAATCTGCTTTGTAGCAGATATTCAAAAGATGTATTTAAAATTGCTGGTTTCTAAAGAAGATAAAGATCTGCAACGGTTACTGTGGAGAAATGATGAACAAGAGCCTATCAAAGATTACCGTCTTACCAGAGTCACGTTTGGAACTGCTTCTGCTCCTTACTTGGCAGTAAGGACCTTGCACCAAGTAGCTCAAGATGAAGGCCAAAATTACCCTGAAGCAGCAGAAATAATAAAACGAGACTACTTCATGGATGACATGATGTCTGGAAAGGATAATGTGGCAGATGCTATCAGAGTAGCTAAAGAAATAGAAGTCATACTTCAGAAGGGAGGTTTCAAACTAAAGAAATGGTGTTCTAACGATGCAGATTTTCTGAAGGAATTCGAAGAGTCTGAAAGAAGTGCTAATGTCAAGTTAGACATAACATTAGACGGAATCACACGAGCATTAGGACTACACTGGAACATGGGCAAAGATACATTTCAATACAGCTTAAACTTACCTCAAATGTCAATGATGATTACAAAAAGAACAATCCTGGCTGACCTTCAAAGGTTATTTGACCCGTTGGGATGGCTAGCACCTTCTGTTTTACCTGCAAAACTTTTAATTCAAAGATTATGGCTGCAAGGTGTTGAATGGGATGAAGAAGTAGACGAAATAATAGCCAGAGATTGGAATAATCTACGAGAATCTTTGCATCAATACCTACCTGATGTAGAAGTTGACAGATGGTTGCATACTACGGAACTCTCGATGAATAATGTAACTATCCACGGATTCTGTGACGCATCGTCACGAGCTTATGCTGCAGTTGCCTACCTACGAGTAAGAACGGATAAAGGCAATGTACAAACCTCCATCATTGCTGCTAAAACAAGGGTAGCACCAACCAAACCACAATCCTTACCTCGTCTTGAACTGAGTGGAGCTGTACTTCTGGCTGGACTCTTAAAACAGATAAGAGATGCAATGAATGTACCAACCTGCCAAATATTCGCCTGGACTGATTCCACTATTGTACTCGCCTGGCTGTTCGGTGATCCTGCAAGATGGAACACTTATGTTAGAAACAGAGTCGTGGAAATACTTGACACCATAGGCAATCACAACTGGTACCATGTGAAGTCTCCAGAAAACCCTGCTGACACTGCCTCGAGAGGAACGTCACTGCTAGACCTAAAGGACGATGAACTGTGGTGGAAAGGCCCAACATGGTTGAGAGAAGGAGAAATCCAATATAGTAGACCGAAGGCGTTCTTGACAGACCTGGAAAAAAGAGAAACATTACAAGTTAATTTAAAGCTAGAAATAGAGAAAAGCATTACGTTAAGATTTGAAAATTGTGATACAGTCCAAGAGTTGGTAAAGGTGATTGTATACTGCAGAAGATTCTTGAAAGGGAAAAGATTAGAAAATAAAGACTTACCTGCGACCTCGAACGAACTAAATGATGCGCTAAAAACCTGCATAAGATTAACCCAGAAGACCAGCTTTGAAGAAGAAATACAGCACCTG
This sequence comes from Protodeltote pygarga, assembly GCA_936450705.2. Taxonomy (NCBI): domain Eukaryota; kingdom Metazoa; phylum Arthropoda; class Insecta; order Lepidoptera; family Noctuidae; genus Protodeltote; species Protodeltote pygarga. Next base: position 16,163,030 of record OW388253.2, on the reverse strand, counting down.
AAAATAAAGAAACAAATTAAAAGGAATAGTAAACTAAAGACTTTAAACCCTTACCTGGATGACGATAACATCCTCAGGGTGGGCGGCCGATTACGTCACGCTGATCTTGATGAAGACGGCAAAAATCCCATTATTCTTGCCCACGACACCTATCTTACCGCACTCCTCGTAGCCGACGCCCACTTGAAGACGCTGCATGGTGGAGTTCAAGTAATGCTCTGCTTCCTGCGAACAAGATTCTGGATCCTAAGAGTTAGGGCCTTGGTCAAAGCAAGGATTAGAAAATGCCTAATATGTGCAAAACTAAATGCTACAGCCAAATCCCAATTGATGGGCGACTTACCTCGAGTTCGAGTCACACCAGCTAAACCCTTCTTGAATACTGGCATAGACTTTGCTGGTCCGTATCAGATTTTGATGTCTAGAGGCAGAGGAGCAAAGACAAACAAGGCATACGTAGCGCTCTTTGTCTGTATGTCGACGAGGGCGATCCATTTAGAACTTGTAGGAGATCTTACCTCAGATGCATTCATCGGAGCCTTCAGAAGGTTCGTAGCTAGACGAGGGAGATGCGCTCACATCTGGAGCGACCAAGGACGCAATTTCATTGGAGCAAACAGGATGCTAGCCGCAGATCATGCGGAAGCTAAATTGCAACAAATCGAAGATTCGATCGCTGAGAGGCTAGCTACAGAAGGAACTGAGTGGCATTTTATCCCAGCATATAGCCCACACATAGGCGGACTGTGGGAAGCGGGAATAAAATCTATGAAAACCCACTTAAAACGAATCATGACTTCCCATGTAACTTACGAAGAAATGAGCACCTTGTTGTGTCAAATCGAGGCTTGCCTCAATTCACGACCTTTAAATGTACTAGATGACACTGACCCAGACAAAACCCAACCATTAACACCGGGCCACTTCCTTATCGGGGAAACCCCAATATCAGTACCGACACCAGACCTCCAAGATATTCCGATGAGTCACTTATCACGATGGCAGCACCTACAAAGATTACTGATGGACTTCTGGCGTCGATGGCAACAAGAGTACCTGTTAAGAATGCAACAACGTCCGAAATGGCAAACCAAAGCCAAGGAATTCGACATAGGGCACATTGTCCTTATCAAATCGGATAACTTACCTCCGGGTAAGTGGATGATGGGACGTATTGTCGATAAACATCCGGGCGCTGACGGCGTTACGCGGGTTTATAGTGTAAAAAGTGGCGATAGTATTATTCAAAGATCTGTAACTAAGTTGTGCTATTTACCAATAGACATTGAATAACCTATAAATCTATTGATATATGTTAAGCATGTGTGTATTAAACAAATGTACGAATCTGTAGTTATTAGGATGATTAGTTAGTACGATACCTAAATTGTTAAAGGTCTCATAGGCCCTTTGGTGGGCGGTATGTTAGGTTAAAATCAAGGTGTGAGTGAATCGTACATATGCATGTGTGTGTGCCTGTATAATAGCTAGAAAAAACACTAATACTAACAGTAGCAAATAAACCATCTCTGTGAATCCACGTCTTTCTCTTCACAAATTCCCACGAGCAAAGTTGAACCTAATCTACTACAACACTTACATAGCCCATTAGTACCCTAAAAAGGCCCACCTATCGGTTATACGGACAGGTTGCTATTAAATGAACGACATAGATATTTCTAGCGACCTTTAAAATGGACAGGCTTGGTTATTAAGGCTATAAAGGCCTATTTAAATTTTCCCAAAGTTTACTGAACTGTTATTAAGGTTCCTTCCGGAGCCGCTAATAATTTTACCGTGGAAACTGATATTTTCTCATTAAGTAAATACGTAAATGTCAGGGTAATTCTTTAGGGTTAAAACCTCATCAGAATATTAGTGCGCAAAATGGGTAGTTTGATTTTATCTGGTTCAATATAATATATGGTTGCGCCATTGAAAAATCTAATTCGATAACGGACGCCGTCCATCTTTTATCTTTTTGTTCTTTCGTCCATATTTCAAAGCTATTTTAATTGACTGTCCATATTTCATACACGCTTCAACGAATAGATTTTATGACAAAAAATATAATAAATCAGTTTTAGAAACTTATCTGTACCTGCTAATAATAATGTCTGACTGAATTTCGGTTACAAAGGCAAATCTGAACGGCGATTAGCCAACTACACGGGAGATAATGAAACAACTTTTTAACGGATATAACTCGCGTTTTTATTTTGATAAAACAATCCTGACGTTTCGAGTGCTTTGCAGTCTGCCTGCGACCACGAGTGCTGCAAAGCACTCAAAACGTCAGGATTGTTTTATCAAAATAAAAACGCGAGTTATATCCGTTAAAAAGTTGTTTCATTATGTTAAGTGTTCGCGAAAGATTGAGACTATATTACACAGGAGATATTATGGCGCACAAGTGTGTGCGCAAATAGTGATGCATTCTCTGTTCCTTCACTCTCATAGTTCAACGGGATTACGGGATTACGTCATCGGAAATTCGAGACTACCGGGAAGATATCAAGAACAGGACCCATGGCTTTAGGAACTCTTCGAGGCACGGAACAAGTAATAATAAATTAGTTTACAATACCCACGTAACTTACGAAAAGTCAGAGGTCTTGTGTTTGCATCAGAGACGTCTAACTTCTCAGTCAACGTTCAAACCACTGGGCTGTCACTGCATGAATGTACTAACATGAAATACGCAAACTAATATTATGAAACTGAAAAGTTTGTAATTTGGACCAACGCGTTTGGTACTTTGTTCTAGTCCGATTACTACTAGGAACTACTACTAGTCCGATTTGACCGCTTACGGGCTAGTTTATAGACTAATACGGAATATAGGTAGTAAGTACTCGTATATAGATTCTGTGTTTATATAAACTAGTAATTATATTTTCCTGACGTTTTGGCTGAGTTGCATTAACCGAAAGGGCAACTGATTAAATTATTAATTAGCTAATACCCGTTTTATTTCAACTTAATCATGTGTAACTCTGTAATTAGTTGCATTCAAATTAAATTAATATCAAACGTAAAAATAATGGCTTCCGAATCCTCACATTATGCGTTTCTAAAACATAATTAAATTTATAGCCAAACGTTGATTTTAAAATAATATCGAGAGCAAATAGGTGAGCCGTATCAACAAGCATAACCAAGGAGCAATACGGACATCGAACATCGCCAGATAAAATCATTAGATTTTTATAACAAAAGACTGTTACCTCGATAAATAACGTGATATTTTGAAGATGCAGACTGAAAAACCAGTAGCTCCGCTTTGTCACTCCGTCGTCGCTTCTTTCTGTTCTCCGTAGTCCGTTGTCAATTATTACCGTACATATTAGGTATACTTAAGACGTGGTACAGCGGTTTGGTCAAACTATAAATCCTATTGTATCGTGTTTCTCATGTATGGTCAAGTATTACTCAAATCTATGTGACAATCGTACACACGAAAGGCCCACGAACTGGTTAGATATGGCGGTAGAAAATTTGTTACACTATTTTAAAGAGAAATGATCCAGTGAAAGAAAGAAAATACATGACAATGAGATACGATGATGAAACAAATAACACTTAAATTGACTTATGTAAAAAAATCACAATCAAGTATTGCCATGCTACTTTATATTGCTCATTTTATTTTGCCGGTGACCACATTGTTCTATGGCTTATCTAGTGTTTGCCAAACAAATCATATCGTTGCTCTCGTTGGGTTTAATTATAACTGAAATGTTGTGGGGATCATGTGTTTGTCGATAAATTTTCATTTAGAAGAGAATCGAATTTAGTAAAAATATTTAGATAGGCTCTGAATTCCGTAACGGGAGTAGCGATATGATGTTTTAAATATTATTTCAGATTTCAGGCGTACAGATAATTCAAAATGATATAATTATTGAACTAACTTCGACGTTTCACGTACACGTAACTCGAGAAGATAGTAGTGGTGTGATTTGAGAAGCATATAGTTTATAAGCGGTCAATGATAAGCTTAGCCATTATAGGGGGTCTGAATACTGCCACGTTGGCGTCGGTCCTATAAGTGTTTTAAAATAAACTCAGAACACTCTTGGCGGAATGGTCCTGGTTTTGTTTCATTCTTCAATCCAATACAGATAGTCTCGCTTCGCTGAGTCGCTTTGAAGTTTGTCTCTTCTACCACCATGCATCTTTTGCAAAAAGAGTCATCCGTGACATCTTTATTCTAAAAATGGTCCTACTTATTACTCGCGCTCACTCCACCAGATGACGTCACAATTCTTCAGCTATGCTGGAGCTGAGTTGATTGGATCCGTTCAGCAAACTGAAGATCTGCCGACTTACTCAAAGTTTCACTTTAGGTCAGTACGTTCAATATTGTAAGTTATAAAACTTTGAAAAATACAATTATTAAATAATTTTATTTATACTACCTTTAAGGAAACATTGTGAGAAATTGCCAACCCACTATGAGCTAGCGTGGTGACTAATGCTGGATTCTTCTCTGTATGAAAAGAGGTCTTTGCCCTGCATTGGGACAGTATGACTGTGGGTCAGTTACAGACTGGTTTATTATTATTATACTAAAAGCAACATTGTCGTGTGACTTCCAAGAGCAGGAAATAAATTACAATAACTCCGATTTCCAATAAAATACGTATTGCAGATACTATGTTGTTGTACTTTACAAATTACTCGTAAAACGATTGATGCGTGGTAACACCGTCGTTAATATTATTTTATTGTATCTATTCCTCATTCCAAACAATGCAAGACATTGTAAATATACTGTAAAACTATTGTACAGAATATTTTATTATTTTAACAGCTATGAATCTGATTTTGTGTCCATAAATATTACTCTTAAATGTTATTGATGAATCACTTGCTCCGTTGTCTGAAAATGCCGTGAAAGCCTCGTAGTAACACCGTTGGACTACCAGTTAATGGTAGTAGGTTTAAACCCTACGTACCTCTGACTTTTCGGGGTCATGTCATCATCATCATCATTTCTGCCATAAGACGTCCGCTGCTGAACATAGGCCTCCCCCAATGACTTCCAGATTGGCCGGTTGGAAGCAACCTGTATCCAGCAGCTTCCTGCGACCTTTATTAGGCGTCTGTCCACCTTGTGGGTGGACGTCCTACGCTGCGCTTGCCGGTACGTCGTTGTACGGTCGGGGTCATGTGCGTTTTAGAAATTAATTATCACTTCTAAAACGATGAGGGAAAATATCGTGATGAAACTTCATGATATTTCTAAGGTACGTAAAGCTATGCCATAGGCGTACGCCATTGTTTCATCAAGATGCTATAACTATGTTCATACGAGTAAGTTGCTTGGTGGCCGATCTAATATCATCATAAAAAAAAATACTTATGCATAATTTAAATAAATATGATTTAATTATGTTTCATACATGCTAATAAAATGTTAATGAAGATTTAATCACGAACAAATAAAGTATGAATATAGATTAATGAAAATCAAATCATTCATTTTGTTTAATTAACAAATGATCTGAAAAACAGGTTCAGTGTTTATTAAATCGGTTAATTAGTTTTAAATTTTATGCTTTAAAATTAATATATTCATTGAAAATTACGGCAATATCGAGTTTCCTATTTATATTCATGACGTGAAAATAGGAGAAAGTATTTGTAATTATTACATTTAACAAATACAATTACTTATACTTACAAAACTTAAAGCGCAGTTAGTTGCAGCTTATAGTAATAGCAGCTAGTAATATTAACCTAATAGTTGCAAGCCTATACCAAAAGTTCTAAGTTTTAGCCATGAATTGGACAAAAATGCTTAAGTAGATAATGTCCTCCTGACCGAATTTCAGGCACAGCGGCCAATCTCAATGGAAATTAACCAACTACGCAGGAGATATTATAGTGCACACACACATAATATTGCATAATAATGCACGCACACACTTGCTCAAACACAAATGCATTCTCTATTCCCTCACTTTCTACTTTTGTAGTCTATGTATTTCTGATATTTAAGCTATACATCATTACTGTAAAGTTTCATCAAAATCCGTTCGGTAGATTTTGCGTGAAAGAGTAACAAACATCCATCCATCCATCACAATTTCGCAAACTCTCACATTTATAATATTAAGTAGGATTTCACCGATGATACTGACCTTCGAAATGTCCCCCTCTCGGCCATTAGAGAAGGACAGGAACGTTATTATTCTCCCTTTGATTCCAGATTCGTTTTTGACTTATCACGCCAACCCCTACTTTAGCAAAAGCCTTAAAAAAGGCCTTTGCCGTAAATAATGAATGCAAATCACAAGTTTTAAAGAGTCAATTTAGGAAGCGGCGTCGACCGCTCACTTTTAATTAAGAAGAGGAAAAACTCCAAATGAAATCGTTACTGACTGGAGATCGCTGGTGTGCCTAATGGGGGTAAAGTTTGCTATTTATGTGCATATGGGGGAACTGGGGTCAAAGAGAGTGTTCATGTTCTTCTGGTAAACCCTAAGGGGAAAGGAATTAGCGTAGGTACATCCGTAATTTTACCAAGAATAGGGTAGTGGCCAAATGTCAATTACAAAATACTATTAATGTTTTTCCTTTGTAATATGATTGATGAACAATCTGGTGTCAGATTTTACCGGTCCGAACTGGTCGTAAGCCTCTGACATGGCTTTACACACCCTTGAAAAATCTCTGAAGTATGCTGGTTTCTTCACGATGTTTTCCCTAAACGTTTTAGCAAGTGATCAATAATTTCTAATGCTCATGAATTCGAAAAGTTAAAGGTCTGGCGTTCTAATCTGACACCTCTAAATTGCCAAACAACTGTCATAAACACTAGATTATCACTGCAGCTGCACTGCTGATAATTCTTATCTTCTGGTTTCCATAACTAAGAAAGATCATGTAGATAAAAATATCATCGGTCCACGTTTGCTTTCTCCACTCGTAGACTCGTCTGCTCTAATGGCATCGATCTTTCTTCAGATATAAAACTTTGGTTTCATTAGTTTTATGAATACTTAAACCATAAACAGACGATAATAAAAATGTTGAACGCGATTACAGTCGTGATGCGGTAATTGGTTAGCTGGTGTAGAAAGAGACGGTGGTCTGAGAGAGAGGGATAAAACGTTACTGCTGTCACAAGTTTTATGCAGGATAGTTAAGAAAATAATAAAAAAATATATTCAAAGTTTGAAATTCTTTATTGAATTACAGAGAATTTCTTTGAATCGTTTTATTTCAACACTCACTTCTGTTTTTACTTTTCAAAATTTTACGCTTTTTTTGCATTAAAGTGCAATGATGCAATGAGCAGTAAAATTTTGAGGATTTGAATCTTTAACTTCGAGATTGACAGATAAGACAACAAAAACCTGCTGCAATACAAAAAGATGGTGCGCATACGTGAGACCCTTGATATTTCTTCATCTGCTTTTTCTTTTAATCCTTCCAAGATTCAATCTTAGGTTGCTAATTTAGATTACCAAGCCTATACTCCATTGGAACAATAGCCTGAAATCTATAACTACAATTCCACGATAAAATCATCCAAAATTATCTAAACGCTATCGACTTGCCAGCTACAACACATTAGGCTTGTGGCACGCACAGCGACATTAATCTTTGTCAGCGCACAGCTCGCTAATTAGTAGCGAATTTATAACGCATAATGAGTCGTCGGGTGTGACGCCGCCTAAACAGGCGGTTGCAATCATGTCGTGTTGCTGTGTAAGAGAGAATATGGTCTGATAAAAATGTTACTAAAAGAACAGTGAACTCTGACCGTTGACAGCAAAGATGAAAGGTCTCAGGTTCGTAACTAAGACTGCCATTTTTTCGGAAGTATTATAATGATTATAAGACTATCAGTTATCATTAAACATTTTAATTAAAATATTATTTTTAAAACCGATAAGACCTCACGCGAGTCAACAATGTGATCGTTTCAAAATTATTTAATGCAATTACTTTTGTTGCTACAAAGCTCGATACACGATCTCAAACGCAAAATTTTCAGTAGTAGTCATTCTCAGTCTCTGTTATTTATCAGGGAATATCAAATGGAGAAAGGGTTTGGATACGTGCTCCTGTTTTAAAGGCAGTTGTGCTCCATCAAAGACGCGGGACCTCCCTTCATGTGCTAGTGATCACCGAGGTGGTATCAATCCCACACTTCTCGGTCAGTAGATTTGTAGTAAAACTATTGCCAAAAAAATCTTAGTAATAATATAAAAATGAAAGTGTGTTTTTAGTTTATCGGTTTATTTAGTTCGTCTTTTTTTTAACTCAGCAACGGAGCAACGGATTGAGACAGTTTATGGGACGGAGAGTGACATACGGAACGTTTATCAACCGAGATCAAATAAAATCCCCGAGAAACATCCCACGAGTTTTTATACTAGAAGGAACATTTAAACACGAGTAAACTATGCGCATATGCCACTCACAGCTAACTTCACAGAACTGTGGCACGCACTATATTCTTACTCATTTGTATTCTTTATAGTCGTTTCCTACAATGTCTGATTTCAATATCTACAAGCAACATAACATACATACAATTTGCTTTATCCGTTTACTTGCTAGAGATACTTAGGCAGTGTGTGACAGGTGTAATTAGCGTTTGGGTTAATTATTTCATTGGATTGTTATATACTCGCTGTAGGGTAACCATGGTAACATTAAATAAATGGGTGACTACATATCTATACATAGAAAACATTAGCGTGACTGACTGACAGACAACGCGCAGCCTAAACCGACAGACCTAGAGTCTTGAAATTTGAAGGAGATATCCCTTCTTCTTCTCTTCTCTTCATCATATCACTGCACTTCAGTACACTACTACAAACTATACCCAAAATATACCCTATACCTTTAGGGTACAGTGTATACACTATTATTGGGTATACATATAGCTAAAGGTATGGTATGGTATATGGTATGGGTGTATTAAGGAAGGATTTTTGCAAATTTAAAATTCAAATCATTAAAATTTCAAAACAAGGCATGGAAATCCTCAAACGTGGACAAAGTTTCTAAAAAAACTATAACTTTCTTATTATTTAATTGTTCAGGCCTGCCCACAAAGCTGCCACCTGTGAAGGCGGCCAGAAAGCAGGCAGTTATAATTAGGCAAAACAATATACTAACTACAAAACAAAGACTACCCATGCAGACACACATAGTCGATTCGGCACATTCGGTTCGGTATTTTAGAAGAAATTTCATTGGGAAAATACCGAACCGAATGTGCCGAATTGACTGTGTGTAGCTACCCTCACAGGCAAAATCTGGTTCTATATTAGCAGAATTCTCTTAACCATCTTAAGACTATGTAGTAACCGCATAATCACAATGACATTAGAGACCGAATTCGCCAAGGTTAGTTGAACCAAATGCTGCCATTATGTTAAGCGATGCTCCGACGGCCTGTAATTGGATGGGTCACTGTTAAGACCTCTAATTATATGGAAATTTAACGGGGAACGAGGTTAAGTAAATATTAATCGAGAGAAGTGATTTGCAAAAAAAGAAACTGAAATAGTACACCAACATTCGATAAATATTTTTGTGAATTATTTTTTTTGGCTTTTTCAGTCTGGTTGTTTTTAAGACTATCTAGAGATGCGATTGGCGTTGCAGTTAAGTGATTTAACTTTGCGCTTAGAAACTTCATCTGTGTGATCATCATTTGATCAATTTACCTTTAGGAGCACGATGCCACAGATATACACGTCGAACTTACCTATAACACACCTCTGTTTTTGTCGGAGGTTAAAAAAACTTAATAAATGGGAACAATTACTTTACGTACGTCACTAATATAATTGCTTTCACCCGCCAATATTCTGTCAATAAGTGATATCACCCCGAACCCGGCTATTCAGCTGATAGATACTCAGTTAAAAATAGCTAAATCAATAAAAAAACTCATTTAAAGCGTCAGCTTAACAAAGCTGTTATTTCAAACGATACTGGCTGAACAAAGGGAATCGGGTTTTTTAATTAATTCCAACCTTCACGCGTGTCGCGAGGGAGTCGACAGGAATTGATCGGGCAACGCAGCGTGATGATTGATCGAGCAATAATGCCTACATGAAAAGTTCGGCGGCGAGTTTTGTTCGCATCTTCGTGAATGGTAACATTTTGTGGTTGACTGAGATTAAATGGATATCGTATATCACGATGTGTTGATGGTTATTTACCTAGATTATGTCCTCTGAATTTTGGTCACAGGACTACTACAGACTATGCTAGAAATATTATACAATACATCATCTGCCTAGCCTTTTCCCAATTATGTTGGGGTCGGCTTCCAGTCTTACCGGATGCAGCTGAATCATGGAGCGACTGCCTATCAGAACTCCACAACCCAGATACTGGGTTACACGATACCCCTTGGTAAGACTGGTTGTCAGACTTTCGGGCTTCTGACTACCCGTAACGACTGTCAAAGATCTACAATTGACAGCCGGGGCCAATAGTTTAACGTGCTATCCGAGGCACGGATAGTGATAATTAATTTATAATACGCTCATAACTTACGAAAACTCAGAGGTGCGTGCCTTTTGGTTTCGAACCTGAAACCTCTGACTTGCCAGTCAAATAGTCATACCAGACTATCACGACAGAAAGAGACATAGTGTATGGCTATCAAACCCAGGTAATAAGGATTGATATACAAATTTTTAATCAGAACTCGATTCGATCGGATGTTTGCTGACATTTACGGCTATAAATCTCTCGGACTCTGCTGCCAAACCTGAATCCACTTGGTTCTGTTTAAGTAATGCAAGTGACGTTTGATGGCAGCCATTCCGAGATTTATGCTGGTCGTAAAACCATTGCGAGATACATAATTAAGGAGCTGTGAACTTTGCAAGCAGTTGGTATTGTTTTTCACGTGTAGCTTTTGTATTGGTCTCTGGATTTTGTCTTAGAATATAATTATGAACTATAAGTATAAATTGATTTATTTATTTTTCCACATATACAGGGTTATTTGTAAAACACCAGCAACTTTAAAAGGGGTCATTTAACTCATCATTATGAACAACTTTTACTATGGGACCAACCCTGAAATCGCAAAAAAAAATCAGCTGTTCCATACATTTATGTCCACATGACTCAACAAAATGTAAACGTAATTATAAGAAAATACTCTTACAAAAGTAAATAAAATCATTTGAACCACTCATGACCACCTAAACATCAGAAAATGAGAAAGTTTACGAACCGAAGCCAATTTCTTTTCAAAACAAGTAACAGGTAAGTCCATAGCATGGATGGTGCATACTAATGCTGACGTTTTGTATTCTGCAGGGGCGCCCGTTCATTTGTACCGGATTATTATTATTAGGAACTTGATGGTGTGGTCAGAATTTTCGATACTGTTACAAAAAATCTTTTTCCTTTTTTCTGCTCTGCCGCGTCTGTTTGCTGACTCATGGAATGCAGTGATAACTCAAATTATATGTCTTAAGGCTACAAATACTATTATTATTAAGTCATATACGTATGTCATCATCATCATAATTTCAGCCTTAAGACGTCCACTGCTGAACATAGGCCTCCCCCAATGACTTCTAGATTGGCCGGTTGGAAGCAACCTGCATCCAGCAGCTTCTACGTACGTATTATAAATTAATTATCGTCTGCTCTATGATCTCTCTTTGGAGAAGAGTCGTGTCAAATTGCTGTGTCACAGAGCTATTGAGGAAATGCACCTGTATTAGCGCATATACTTGTGCACTATAATATGCTCTGCTTAGTTGATTAGCTTTGGTTGAGATCAAATGTTACGATTGAAGTTCAGTTACGAAGATATTATATACAGCTAATTGCAGGCAGCGAGGAAGCCAGTCAAAAACTGTATTCGCTATCCGCTATAAACTATTCGCTATAAACTTTCCAATTGCGCTGCAACTATGCAACTATGCTATAAACTATGCAGTTGCAGATTTTTCTAAGATTGAGTCCATTTTTGGTCTCATATAAAAAAAAAAATTTTTATGTGTACTTTGTTTCATGTTGTAATTTTATATTTTTTGAATTTTGTTAGATACCTACGTAATATCTGCTTGTTTGTTTTTTTTAATCTTATGTAGGTACTGTATTAGGTGCAAGACAAAAATAAGTATTAAATATTCTTTACTTTACCATTTTAGTGGCGAAGGTTTAATTTTTGTAAGAGTTAAAGTCAGTAAAACTATTGGCTATGCCATTTTTCAAGAGGAAATTGGAAGGAATTATTGTATGGAACTTTCGCCACTGACCATTTATTTGAAAAATAGCAACAAAAATAAGGCATACAATAGACACAATAAAGTCTATAACAACAAAGCGAACCAGATGGATCAGAGTTTACCAAATGTGCGGTATATTTCACCAGTCACAGTCCATTGAACCTCATAATCCCCCATTCATCACCACTTAACCCAATACCTAAAACACAAAACAATAAAAATCAACCTCTCCCGTCCCCAAACCTCCCTATATATCTGTATGGTGTATAATGGCGGCCATAAATATAACATACGTTTACAGACAATGACTGATGGTTTTTATAGGTTTTCGGTGTCATGCACGGCCTGTGCGTTGTCGCGGTCTTTTTCTTATGGGAAATGGGTATCATGAATGATATAGCAATTTGGTATTGAAGGCAAGATAGTATTCGATTTACTAGATATTATTTCTAGTAAATCGAGTACTTTATTCCGGTTGTTATTTTCTTGTCTATATTCGAATTTTCTGGCTTGATTTGTAAGCGAGGTAATATAGTATTTTATTTTTTAGAGTTCCGTACCAATCGAAATCTTATTTACTAAGCATGAATTAACACGCCGTCCGTGTTACTGTCATCCGGAAATCTCTCAGTCATAAAAAAGGTAGCCAGTTGTTTTGTATCTTACAGACCAACATTTGTTACTCTCTGACGGCGGGCGTCTTGGCGCGCGACTGCTGAGTGCGAGGTCTTCTGTTCGAACCTCGGGTTAGACAAAGAATTATCGGATTTTTCTATTAGGAATTTCTCAAAACTACCTTGAGAACCATATGCAATGGACGCCAGACGACCATCTCTTTGCGACGGGTCAGATGAGTGGTCGCCGACCACATGTTGGTTGCAGAGGATACGGAGAACGGCGTGTCGTAATACCGGCACTCCTATCCCCTGCGGCCCCACCGTGTTCGTAATCCAGCATTTGCGGCCCCACTGAGACCTTGGAAGGTAGGGAGAGTGGCGCAATGTGCTACCCGCACTTCTCTCCCGCAGCGGCCCCGCTACCATTCAGCCGCGATTTCGTCATACAACACGAAGCCCGCCGTACTTCCTCGGGGTTCCACTTATCTTCACCATGGGGATCCATACCACGCCTACAAAGCCACGATAAGGCGAGACATGGCGAATAAAATCTACTGTATATACAATTAAAACTTATAGTTATTTTTGAAATATTTCTTGGGAAAATCCGATACAATGATAATTTCCGTCTGAGAATTTCTCCGAAATCGCTGGTGTTTGACAAAGGCGAAAATAATTTTCATAATAATTAAACAGAGTTCAAAGTTGAAGTAATTTATTTCAGTAAATAAATTGACTACAAACGCTTTTTAGAAAGTCATTATTATTTTAAATGCCAATAGTAACTAGTAGCTTACTACAAAAGAAATACTAAGTAAATAATCTTGGAGACAAAGTTTAAACATTAGTGAAACAATTACTGAGTACAATGTAGGTGTAAGATAGGTTATGTCGAGTAGTAAGAAAGTTTCAATAAATGACAGATGGTCAGAGGTGGTAGGCAGAGGTGTATACCTACAGTACACTCACGTTTCGCTGGCTATGGTCCCATATAATAGGGAACGAGCCTATTGCCATTAACCAGGCACAATTCCAGACTCCGTGTTGCTACAGGGAATTTCGTAATGGAAAAATTCAATAACACTTTGCCTGGCCGGATCAAACCCAGGACCTCGTGTTCATCAGTCGCGCTTGCTACCGCTATATCAACTAAGCAGTCATGAAGATTGAAGTATAGAGAATTTTTTAAGTGTCTGGGTAGAGGTCAACCTCTACTCCAAAAGGTACGTGTAGCAACTAAAATCAGAACAAATTATATTTTTGTTTTATGTCTCCATAACTATATTATTGTTTGTGCTAGTATGCTTATTGCTCCTCATTGTAATGGCACAGTATATTTTTATACTGTGGTAATGGTTTTTAATTTCAATAAGGTATGTTTTTTTTAAAAGAAACTGCAACTCTTGTAAGCCAGTCTCTTTTTCTTTGCCATAATCATCGAGCCTGACAATCCCAATTAAAAGTTACATTACAACTTCACATTCAATTCTCTTTACCTAAACTTAGAAACGGAGGATGAAACGTAAATCTACATTGGCACTCTTAATGGCGAGTCATTAAGAAAGCCGTGTCCTTTCCTAGTGTACAACTGAGAGACACTGGGGAAGCGGCACAATGGACCGACTGTCCGGGAGACTGCTCACAGTGCAGATAAATATACCGAAAGTCCACTTAAGTATTTCTTAAACGTTTTCGTATCGAGAATGGTCAAAGTCAACGATCATAATGGCTGTTCAGTTAGTCCAAATTATTAAGTATTTATGAATTGTTACTACCTGCTGGAACTTTTGCTGATTGAGAAGAAATGGCACAAAGAAGGCTTTAGTAGCAAGTATTAATAGTTCTTTACAATATTACCGAATCTAAAAATAGTAAAGTAAATAAATAAAGTATTATATTGCTGAAAATAGTAAAGAAAACCCTGTAGCGAAACTAGCAGGCTTGACAGAGGTTCTCAATAGTGAGTAAAGCAATGCCAGAAGTTTACACCCATTCATCACATCTTCAGGTTCAGTTAAAAACTAGCGTCAGGCACTAGCTGTCTGACATTAATTCTGAACTGGAGCTATTTGGCGCAGCCGTTAGGCACACATCTATTCATTTTTATTTACTACTTGCTAACCCTCACATGGCTTCGCCTCCTTGGTTCTAATTTAACCCCTGCCATGTCCAATTGTAGATTTGAACCATCCAGAGACTATTCAAACCCAAACATAAAATTTCATTAAAATCGATTCAGCTGCTTTGAAGTTATGGGCGGACTAAAAATGTGACAACTGATTTATTTTAGGTTTTTTAAACCAAGTACCAAATAAATGTTTCCATGTTTCTTCCTTTTTTCTGGAACTTCTCATCTGGCGCTACTCCGTGGCACCGGAGCTCACCGCACATCAATCAATGTCAAGGACAACCCAGTTCGCAGTGCTTGCTACTACCGGTTTTTACTAAGCTCAGAAACAAATCAGAATGGTTAGCACAACGCCAGTTTCTAAACAATTTATCGTTGTTATCTTATCTTAAAAATTGAAAGCGTGTTAAGTCTTTAATTTAGATAACAAGACAAAATTTGAGGTGATTTAATAGACATAGGATACGACTGGGTCTTGAAGAGCTACGATAGGGCAAGTGTCGCGGGTTTTTTATTTTCTAAATTTTTTTCAAGGCATTATATGACCTAATTATCGAGGTAGCGCATTGGTTATGGACCCGCTTTTTACCCGACTACAAAAAAAAGGAGGGTTATGATTTTAGCAGTCTATGTATGTATGTATGTATGTATGTATGTATGTATGTATGTAAGTTTGTTCATCTGTTCCCTCGTCGCTCCTAAACTATTTGTTTTAATTCAATAAATAAGGTGTCTATCGATGCGTCTTAATGGTCTGCGGGTTATAGGATTTATGAAATTTCGTAAAATCAAATAAGGTGGATTTTAAAAATAAATTAGTCAGCTCGAAAAAAATAAAGTTAAGGTAAATTTATCGTGTTTGATATCAAATGGAAGGTCTTGATGAGTACATTCAGAATATGTATATATTATCTATATATTCTGGACCACTTCTTAGAATATCAGGCTTCTAACTACCCGTTACGACTATCATAAATATATGTGATTATAACACTGCATACAATGTGAAAACGTGATAACAATAAATATTTACTAATTAAATTAAAGTTTCTACACATCACTGCTTATTAAATTATGATTATATTTTAAAATAATGTTAATTAAATTGAGATTTCTTTTTCGTAACTAGATGGCGTTGGTTTGCGGTTTTGTGGAAGTAAGTAACATAGAGTTAAAAATACCTCCTCAAAAATCCCGGAATCGTAAACATAACAATTAAATCCCGGGATTTTATTAATCCCGTTAGTATAGTATATCCCGTATAGTTTTTATTAGAATTAATTTTGTATGTAAAATAAAACTCATTAATTTAACAGTTTTAGTACCGAACTACTTAAGTATTACATTATCTGTTACCGATGTCTAAAAACATAATAAAGACTTTTTATTATAATAATTTAGTTCATATGTATTTAAAACGTTAACGTTCAGTAGTCTCGAGTTCGAACCCAAGGCGCGCACCTCTGACTTTTCGTAAGTTATGTGCGTTTTATAAATTAATTATCACTCTCCGTGCCTCGGATAGCACGTTAAGCTGTTGGCCCCGGCTGTCAATTGTAGATCTTTGACAGTCGTTACGGGTAGTCAGAAGCCCGAAAGTCTGACAACCAGTCTTACCAAGGGGTACCGTGTAACCTAGTACCTGGGTTGTGGAGGTCTGATAGGCAGTCGCTCCATGTAAAACACTGGTATTCAGCTGCATCCGGTAAGACTGGAAGCCGACCCCAACATAGTTGGGAAAAGGCTAGGCAGATGATATTTAAAACGTTAAATTAATATTTTGAAGAATTTATTACATGTTTGCTTATTAAATATAATAAATTATTTAATAAGAAATTTGAAAAACAACTGATACGGAAGGGATTCGAACCCACGATCTCCGACGTACCGTGCCGACGCTCTAACCGCTGAGCCACCGTATCCCATCAAAATCAGTCGAAATTTCAAATATCTTTCTACGCCTAGGGCGTGTGGTAATATCTATCGGTGCCTTCTAAAAACTGCAAAGTTTAGAACACTGAGTCGGATAATTAATGTATTCCGTTCGATATTACCACACGCCTTAGGCGTAGAAAGAGATTTGAAATTTCGACTGATTCTGATGGGATACGGTAGCTTAGCGGTTAGAGCGTCGGCACGGTACACCGGAGATCGTGGATTCGAATCCCATCCGTATCAGTTGTTTTTTCAAATTTCTTATTAAATAATTATACGTAAAATTAATTTCTTATTTCCCGGAAATTAATTGTAATGTTTATGATTTCGGGATTTTAGAGCAGGTATTATCAACTCCATGTTACTTACTTCCTCGAACTTTAGGTAAATGTACCCTATCTATGATGATATCCCACAAAAAAGGTTTCATGTGTACTTATATAGCTTGGCAAAAAAGAGTCTGAGGCGGTAACAGCTGGAACTAAAAATAAAAATCTTAAATAACTACGTTTGTGAGTACTAAAATAACATAAAAATGATTCATTTGATTAAAATTAATGACAAAAAACTCGTCATAGAAATATGTAAGCACTTAATAACTTGTAATTTGAATTGTAGTGTGGAAAGTGCGACAGCGGCGCCCCCAATTTTTCCAGACTCTTTTTTGCCAAGCTGTACTTCTTACTACTTTTCATGTATACTTCTAAGAAATATATGAGGCCATGTTTTAATAGCTCGAAGTCGCGGACGACACCTTTGAAATAAATTTAATTTAAAAAATACATGAAATTGACTAAAGGTTTGAACCGAAGTTGACAGTTAAAGAAATCTACCTATTTAAGAACTACCACATTCTAAAAAATTGTGATTAAAATGAATTTTATTGGTTTCTTTACCACTAAAAATCATTGAAAAAAAATATAGTATAAAAACTAAAACCCGACTACTTAAAATCTAAAAACAAGCTTCTTAGATTTTAAATAAAATTCTGTAGTCGGAGGCCTTAATGTATTATAGGTAAATGGTACTAGATAATCTTTCAAGGGTAAATACTTTGTAATTTGGTGGCCTCCGACTACAGAATTTTATTTAAAATCTAAGAAGCTTGTTTTTAGATTTTAAGTAGTCGGGTTTTAGTTTTTATACTATATTTTTTATGTACGTGGGTTCGAACCTGGTATGTATCAATGTGTCCTTTTAATGTTTTATGAACTTTCTCAGTCAATCTAAGACACCACTGAAGTAATGTCATTACTTTAATCACAGCTCTGATATCCTAGTGTTATGACCGTCTGACTGACAAGTCAGAGTTCTCGAGTTCGATCCCAAGGCACCTCTGACGTTTCGTAAGTTATGTGCGTATTGTAAATTCGTAAATTCATTATCAGTAGCTGTGTGTAAAGCCATGTCACAGGCTTACGGGCGGTTTAAACTCTGACACCAGGTTGTTTATCAACCACACGATAAGAAGAATTCATAGTATTAAATGTTATTACTGCCGAAATCATGATTTGTCCGAACACGTCAAGCTTTTTGGCTTACCGTCCGAATTTGGTGTTGACTTTGCATTTATCACTTTTTCACTTGTAAAAAAAATTAATCGTCTCCTTTGCCTTGTGTAGTTAGTAACCTCCATAAAGTAAACCGCGGTAAAATTCGCAAACGATATACTATACTAAAACCTACTTGTACTCTTGTACTAAGTACACAACACCTGTATAATTTCTTTCTCATCGTTTATGCTAACGTCTTGCGCCACCTAGCGGCTGGATTTGGTACTAATGCTCAGCTTAACGCCGCACCAGTTATTACAAAGGTTTTATTTTTAAACCAACAGTAGTTTCCACTCGAGTTAACCCTTTGTTGTGTTGTGCTACTGGATTATTAAGGTTCCTGAATAACTTTACGTTAAATTAAAACTTTAAAGAGTTTGAAGACGTTAATTACTTTTAGAAAGTTGTTATTAGCCTTCATCTTTGTTACCACTTATGAGTTTGGTAGTTGTTAGACAAATAGTTACCTAACATTGTTTTTCGATAAAAATTGATGACACCAGATTTTTGGAACTAGATTTTAACTACATTGAACTACAGTGTTGCGCGATTGTGTTATGATTTTTTTTTAATTTCATCACACATTCCTATTTATAATGTAAGTAATTAATAAAGAGTAAAATGGTAATTATTAATAGTGATTACAATTAGTAATCAAAGTAATAGCAATTAGTATTAAGAGTAATAATTCTAATTAATCATTCTAATTATAGTATACCAATGAAAAGAAAAAAAAATATCATTTTGTAAATTCAATAAATAAAAAAGCTACGTTCTAATTCTTCCGACTGCCGCTCACAGATAGCGTGATCTCCAAACACGCTATGCATGTGTAATGCTGGGCATTGCAATGCTAATTCTTTGAGCAAAGAATGAACCAGCCCTCTGGTTACGCGGGCTGGCAACTAATCTTGGAGCAATTTCTGTATATAAGAGACGCGCTCTCAGACCTATGACGGTATGACCCTAGGGTTCCAACGTGATTTAAATTAACTGACTGAAATAACATTTCTAGTCTCTTTGTTTACTTTAGCAATAAAACTGTAATTATCTTTTGTTGTAAGTAATATTAAAGTCGTAAATGCGTATCAAGGCCCTCAAATTAGTAGATAGAGTTCCTCTATCTAATTGTATAATATTTGGCAGTGATGCGCTAATGCCATGCGCGAAAGTGCCACCACTAGGCTATCACGACTCAAATGCTCTAAACTATGTTATAGAAGGCTAGTTTTCAATCCCAATCGAAAAAACTTTTGCGACTCTTAAAATTAATATTCATTATTTCGAGTCGAGCCCACAGATCAGAAAATAATTCATCTGCCCGGTTTGTATTGGGAAGTCGAATTTTCAACTTGAATATAGCACTTTTTTTCTAATGTATATGTCGTTCGATTCCGAGTAACCTCACAAAATTCTTGAAGCAAATTATTTAATACCATAATCTCTTTTTAGATCGGAACGTTGAGATTAGGATAAGAATTAATTAATTAGAATAAAAATTGCGGATTCGAGAGATTGAGTCGTGATAGCCAAGTGGTGGTGACCGTTGATTGGCAAGTCAGTAGTCTCGGGTTCGAACCCAAGGCGCGCACCTCTGACGGGTATCGTGTAACCCAGTGTCTGGGTTGTGGAGGTCTGATAGGCAGTCGCTCCATGTAAAACACTGGTATTCAGCTGCATCCGGTAAGACTGGAAGCCGACCCCAACATAGTTGGGAAAAGGCTAGGCAGATGATAATGAAAAATTGCGGATTCGGTGCCCACCTTAATAAGTATAATATCTAATTACCTGTACGCTAATAGGCTCGAAATAATGAATAACATCATTACAATTAGTAAGAATCATAAAAATCCTATGTTTTTTTCGATTTAAGATTTATTTTTAAAACTTACAGTATTTTAGTTAGAATTTGAAACACAAAGGCATGCTCTATTTCATTCATTACTAGACTTGGCTGGAAATACGGGGTTGTTCTGTACACAATAAGAATTGCAACAATGAGACGCTGTGTAGCCGGGGATATTGTTATAACGACTCCAGTTCGGTTAGGAGATAATATTTCTCAGCTTTTCACTTAGATTTACATTTAATTATTTTGAATAAATGTACGTATGGGGTAGATACAATGTTTTTAATTAGGAAATGAAAGATAAACGCTTGTTAGCTATTTCGCATTTTGGTGTCAATTATTATTTGCTTACTGGCAACACTGAATATGTTTTGACGTTGACAGGTTGCGCGGGGATTGAATGTGGAAATAATTGCTATGGAGCTTAAATGATAAAGTAAATAGAAAGTTACCATGTTAAAATCATAATAATTATAACATTTAAATAATTGGGCAATAAAATAAATTTAATACAATATTTTTACAAGCTTTTATTTAACTTGCAATCTATGTAACTTGTAATATGTTTATGTATGTACTTATGTTTGTTCGGGTGAAAGCTTGCAAGCTAAGAACCACTTCCTCTTATCCTTTGGAGTTGAATTTTTGCATGTTAGTTTAGTTCCGATGACAATGCATTTTTATGGTAAGCATGACCTGAATTGTCATTTGTTCGGTTGGTCTATACATGGCTATTCTGGTAACCCTAAGATGTTATTCTACCCTAAGATGAAGAATATTGTATCGATTAGTGTTTTTTTTTTTAATTTTTTGATTTTGTTTTTGAGTGTCGTGCTATTCTGCCCAATGGCGAATAAATGAATTTTCTTTCTTTCTTTCTTTCTAACCCATAGTGTTAGTCACTTAATGCATCTCGCGTACACTCAAGGTTGTTTACCGAGTTCCGATTTGACTTGATACATTTTTGCGCATTAGTACACAATACTCTCTTGCTTCAACTATTGTAATAAAACCTTTACGCAGCAATACTCTATGTAGGTACGAAATAAACCAAATTAATTTACCATTCCTTTAGTTTATAACAAAGAACTATTTACCCTAATTATGGAACTTTATTAACACTTACGACGATTTTACGGCTATATTATACAGGAGCATTAACCTGCCTTATTTTACGCACATTTTCATTTTTATAGTTTAATAACGTCTCGTTCCATAAATTGTAGGATATAGTTGTAATATGCAGATTTTAATGGGTTATTGTTATATTGCCTGCGTTTGGGAGAGGTCTGTGTTCATTTGTAGAATAGGGATTGGCTATAAACTGTTGCTGGCAAGATCGTGTCGTTAGTCAAAATAGTAGTACTTAACAGAAAGTATAGTTTGACAAAAAAGAGTCTGCAAAATTGGGGGCGCCACTGGCGCACTTCTCAAACTAATTAAAAATTACAATTTATATGGTACCTACATGACGAATTTTTTGACATCAAATATAATGAAATGAATCACTTGTGAGTTCTTTTAGTACTAACAAAAATAGTTTTTAAGATTTTTATATTTAGTTCCAGCTGTTACCGCCTAAGACTTTTTTGCCAAGCTGTACGCTACAAAGGAAGTTATTTAGTAAACTTTACCACACGTTGTATTGCAATTATTTTTCAAGTAACAAGTAAGTAAACAATACCGAACATTTCTAAGTTAAACGCAATAAACTTACATTTTCGCTTATATATAGATGTCTAGAATTTTATGCCCCATAAAAACGGCATTGGACATTAAATTTGATGTCCCATGGAGTAAACGAATGCCCTTAAGATTGCCCTCCGTCATAACTGAGATGATTTGTGGAATATAAATACGTATAAATTGTACGTGTTTTGGGCGCGTTGTATATTAAGCTTACTGAAAATTTACAATGTGCAACTGGCTTTACGAAAAATTTATAAAGATCATTTCAGTTCAGTTCAGTTTCAGACCAGTAAGTGATGAATAGATGTGAATTGGGCTTTATTAGGGGTATATTAAAACTTCTTTTTCCGTAATCTTCATTAATAAAAAAAAATTATAATTATTTAATAAGAAAATTTGAAAAAACAATTGATACGGATGGGATTCGTTCAAATTTTCTTATTAAATAATTATATTTAATAAGCTATCATGTGCTATAACATGTAAAAAATTCACAAAAATATTAAGAAAATTGGTGATATCGCATCGGTGTCTACTAAAACTGCAAAGTTTAGAGCACTGGGTCGGGATACGTAATGTATTTCGATAGATGTCGCCACACGCCTTAGGCGTGTAAAAGAGATTTGAAATTTCGATTGATGCCGATGGGATACGGTGGCTCAGCGGTTAGAGCATCGACACGGTATGTCGAAGATCGTGGGTTCGAATCCCATCCGTATCAATTGTTTTTTCAAATTTTCTTATTAAATAATTATATTTAATAAGCTATCATGTGCTATAACATGTAAAAAATTCACAAAAAAATAAAAAAAAATTGTTAATCTATAGATACTATTTGAAGCATATCCTTTTTGGCTTAGATTCTTTTTTCCTTTCTTAAATATCAGAAATAAATATGCAAAGTTCCCTCTTTTTTAAGGAGTTTCTACCATTTTTCTCCTAAACTCGTGTGGGCAACCCCTCGCCCGCGCTGCCAGAATGAGCGGCAAGACTCAAGGTCGTTAGCGTTATCCAACGCCTTAATCTTGCTAAAATTAAATTTTTCAACATTGGTATTACATATTTAGATGTTATGTTATTAACCTTAATATTACTATTACTATCTTAGATAAATAAACTTGAAACTTATCTTTAACATGGCTACCAAATTCACCAAACTTAAAAGATTGGATTACATTAATTTTCCTAGACAATGCCGAGATGAAACTAAGGTCGACGATCTTACTAATTGAGTTTTATCATTTACTTTGTATTTTAGAGATTTTAATTGTGTGGAGGTTTGTGTCTGTTTTGGCTTAGGTAAAGTAGTTTACCCATGAGTCTTTTGGACTGCTAAGTTAAACGAAACGAAATGGTTGAAACTTATGAGCCGATTTCACCTCTGACATTAAACGCAATCAATCAAATTAAACTCGGTTATTATCGGTTAGAGTTTAACTTGATGAACTTCAAGATTGCTTTTTGTGTATGGCTGAACTTAGTTTAATTAAACTCGGTTATTAAAATAAATGGTGAAATTGGGCCTAAGACACGCGCAGTAAAAAAGGAATGGGTCTATAAAGCATAGCACACATTACAATTAAAAAATATTTAAAAAATAAGTTAACAAAACAAAATGTGAATGACGTGTGCTTGACGGTTGTGCCAAATAAGTCCAGTATAGCGATATGTTTGATGCTGCTTTTCAACCTCTGAATTTTTGTAATCACATAAAAGTTGCATAAATGAAAATTCAGTTGAAATGCAATTTTATGTATGAAAAATTCCGATTAGACTGATATTTTTGCTGAAAATTTTTAATGTCATCTCCATATTTTTTTTTTTTTTGTGTTTTCATTACTATATTCAGTGATTTATTATCTTCAATAGCAGTTTATTGAGTGTCCGCGCCTTAATCTATTAAACATATCTATTAGTATCTATCTACCTGAGAAACATCTAACTTGGCGTAATTGCTTAAGGTGCCTTTCGAAGCATGAAGAATTATAGATGCCCGAAATAATATCCACAAATGGACATCCATCCACCGTAAGATATAACGCGGTATGGCAACATGAATGCCTATGGGATAACTTTCTTTAACTATTTAGTTTTAAATAGAGAGCACGTGTGTTTGCGCGTACACTTGTGATCTATAATATCTCTTGCATAGTTGGTAGTTGACTAATCTCCGTTGAATGGGCCGCTGTGCCCGAATCCAGTTAGAAGGACATAATTATTACTACTATTTTTACACTGCGGTAATATTTAAAAAAAAAATTAACTATAAACTCTAAAGACGCCGCGTAAATGAACTAAGTTAAATAATTAAAAAACTATAATGAGGGGTAGAGAAAGCTTCCGCTTCTGATATTTAATTACAAACGGTTGGTGAACTGGGGCAAAACGGTTGATGAACTGGGGCAAAAGGGTCGGATAATGGAAAATGTAGCATATAGTTGTTATAGTGTTAGATTAAATGTTACTGGTTTTGAAGTGTTGCTTGGTAAATTGGTAATTGATTATTCGTAGGTTACAGTATGTATTTTGCGGAGAAGGTTAGACAAAGGGTAAAGGCGAACGGCGTACGGGTAAAACGGTTAGTATCTATATATCCTTCTGCGCTTGGTGTCGCGAGTTTGATTCCCGCGTAGAAGTAACATTATTGCGATTGATAGATACATTTTTTAGTCTTGTGCAGGGTGAAATTATAGATTTGTCTGTAAATGCACCTATCCAAGTATAAGTATACGTTTTAATTTAGTGACCGATGACCATATGAATGTGAATCCGATGGCCTTGAGAGAGTCGCGGGAAGTCGCTGGATGAGAACAGCGCAAGACCGACATACCTATATAGAAAAAACCATGGCGGATGCAGAAGGCGTCTTCCAGCTGATTGTTTAACTATAAAAAAAATAAAACAGACTCGATTTTGCTATTTTATTAAAGCAAAATCGAGTGGAACATCAGTTAAATAGCGCGCGAAGGTTGCTCGTGGGTGCCAGATGGACCACGCGCTAGTGTTGAATTAACAGCGCGCGCTGATACGCCCATAACTAACAAAAATTTAGAAGTGCATGCCGTGGATTCGTATCTGAGATCTCTGACTAGCCAGTCAATGTTCATACCACTTAGGCTATCATTAATGCTAACATCATTAATGCTGTTACTTCTTTGTGTATAAATATTCTTTATTTAACTTTTCAAAGCTTTTCATTATTCAGTATTGTATTCAGTTCAACTTATTCTTTAAATGTACATAAGTAGTATTTGAACTAAGAACTTAAGTAATGTTGGTTTTCAAAATTTTTGATAGAGTTTGTCTGAAAAGTTAAAGATTAACTATCTTGAAAGTTAAGCAAAGCTTTTAAGTTTACTGCAAGTTCTGCAATGGTTGTAATTCTCAGTCAAAGTCTTGTCTTGTTTATATTAATTTATTATATTATACGTTACATAAAAGTCGTGGTGGTGCATTGGTTATAGATCCGTGGGTTCAATTTCCAAGTACGTCGGTGTGGGTTCGAATCTTGCATAATTATGACTTTTCAAAGTCATAAATGCAAACAAATCTATCTAGCTACCAGTAGGTACCTTAAAAATAAATAAAGATATAAAACCATCTAAAAGACCGCTACCAGTAGGCAACGTTCCCAAAATACTGAAAATACTCAGCCTTAGGGCCAGGTACAGACCAGCATTTTTTAAATAAAAAATTGAATTTGAATTTGAGATCCCCAACAGTGAGCTAGCGTGGTGATTAATGCTCGATTCTTCTGTAGAGGCATTTGGGTCCTAAAATTTGACTAGCCTTAAAATAATTAGGTGGTATACCAATGGGAGGAGTTGTGATAGCCTAGTGGTGGTGACCGTTGACTGGCAAGTCAGAGGTCTCGGGTTCGAACCCAAGGCGCGCACCTCTGACTTTTCGTAAGTTATGTGCGTTTTATAAATTAATTATCACTCTCCGTGCCTCGGATAGCACGTTAAGCTGTTGGCCCCGGCTGTCAATTGTAGATCTTTGACAATCGTTACGGGTAGTCAGAAGCCCGAAAGTCTGATAACCAGTCTTACCAAATGGTATCGTGTAACCCAGTATGTGGGTTGTGGAGGTCTGATAGGCAGTCGCTCCATGTAAAACACTGATATTCAGCTGCATCCGGTAAGACTGGAAGCCGACCCCTACATAGTTGGGAAAAGGCTAGGCAGATGATGACCAATGGGAGGTCAACGTTCAGGTTTCTTTTTACTCGGAACTGCAAGTGCCTGTATTTTTCCGCGACTATTCTCAAGGTACGTGTCCATTGTTGGATTTCTTGTTATCTCTAAGTTATAGCGTGTTTATTGTCACGCTATCTCGTCGCAAGTCTTCATTACTGCAACTGCTGGTGTATTTTTATGTTCGACATAAAGATTTGCTGAGGGGAGATTGATGGTTTTAAATTATGGGGAGTAGAGATTTTTGAGGCTACGACAACAATATTATCCTTTTTTTTATTGTGGTGGACCTGGTTTTAGCAGGTAGGTAAGAACATTTAGATTATTTTAACATACTTTTACTTTTAACTCGTAAGAAACTTTATTAATAAAAAAATTACAAAATTATACAAGGTCAACTAGGCTTATTGCGTCTATGGGACCAATGCGTCTTTATGAACTTATTCGAAAACTGTTTTATCTACATTGACTTCTGCCATCTAGTTACATTTGCCTGAACTAAATACATTTACATGTAGTGCATAAAGATGGCGTTTTTATCAACTAATCCAGATATTCAGCCATTTTGAAAATTGCACGTTTGTGGACAATTTGTTGCTGCGAGAGGTGTGTGAAAAATCCATGTTCATCTTAAGTTTTCTTTAATTAGCAAATTTTATTTGATAAAGATTGTAAGGAATAGGTAATGGGTTGCTTATACAGATAGTTATTTTTAATGAAAAAGCTTTATTTGAGGAGATATTCGTATTGCAATTTTTAGGGTAGGATTAATGTCTTGGGCTAAATGCGTCTGCCGTTACGGGACAATTGCAACTGGGTGACGCATTTGCCTCAAAACCAGAAGTCGTCAACCTTTTTTTATGTCCTCACATTTTATTACAAACATGAAATTTTATTTCAGATAAAAAAATATATACAGTCATATATTCTTGCCATGGTGGTATACATGAATAATGACAAATACTTGACTCAATATGATTTTCAAAACTTTATACAGCAAAGACTTAAATGGCCATGGCAATATACTCATTTTAATTTATCATCTATGTGTTTTGGATGTAGAGTGCATCAATGTAGAGTGTAAAAGAGATTTGAAATTTCGATTGATGCCGATGGGATACGGTGGCTCAGCGGTTAGAGCGTCGACACGGTATGTCGAAGATCGTGGGTTCGAATCCCATCCGTATCAGTTGTTTTTTCAAATTTTCTTATTAAATAATTATAGAGTAATCATTTTATCATGGACAAAATAATAATGCAAAATACACAATTTTTGTTGGAAAGCTCATTTTTTTGGTGTCCATTTTGTTCCATTTTTACTATATAATATGAACACTATTCCGAAGAGGAGTGCGGGTATTCCCATGCTTAATTTTGTTTGATATTATGGTAGGTAATTTTTTGGCATAACTTTAATAATTTTAATAAAGTTTAATATTACACTTCAATTTTTTTTTCACAACTGTCATCACTATTAAATCGACACACTTACCTACTTACTTTACAGAAGTACTTAGGTAGTTATGGTACTTAGTAAAATGTTGGCAACATCTGGATTTCGCATGAGACAAATGCGTCTACGAAAAAGTAGACGCATTTCCTCCATTTTAACTAAATCATCTCTGAATATGTCAATTATTTTTTTTGGCTAACTTAACTGTCATATTATTGCACAGAAATTTGAACCGAAAAAAACTACCTTGAATTTTTTACGATAGGCTTACCTATTAAATATTTAATTAGTAAAGATGCATTTGCCTCAAACGGGGAAAATGAGTCTAATATTCTAATTTTTTTAAAACACTCAATATAAAACCTTTTTAACAGTCCGGCGAAAAAATCACTGCTAGAACTTTGTTTAGAAATAGTCAAATATTAGGCTTGAGTTTCAAACAGTGTGATATTGCCATTAATTCGCTCCCATTATGTCGACAACTTGAAGTGATCGAAAAATATACCGCAATTACCCCGAGTGACCTCAATACATCAAAGATTTTCAGCCAAAAACATAATATGTTCCCGAACTAGGTAATCATGTGTTTCAGGTAAAAAGTGCTAGTCGAACGTATCGAACTTGTCTCCTGTGAAGACTGGATTTTAAAAGCGCTAAACTATTAACAGTGGAAAGAGAGCCATTGCCTTTCTAGCATTCTGTTTATAAAATAAAACAATATTATATTTTCACTCTTTTTTTCAAGTTCTTATTAAAGAACATTTAAATAAGTACTACAAATCTCATTTAAGGTACTATTTCCTACTTCCAACCAAAAATCTTTTTCTTACTAGAAGCCACAGCTACTTCTAGAGAGCCCATCCACTAAAGTACCTATAACCCCTCTAGAGTAAATCGCAACTATTTACCTTTCGTACGAAAGCATGTCACTGGTTTGTGGAAAAACGGTTCTTATTGCCATTGACTTAAAGTGCATGATAGAAGCCACTGATCTGCCGTTGACCTTTCGCTCACGAATATTCAGAAAATCCGCTCTTAAGACGATGTGCTTCGTCTCTCTGCCGTATTGTTTCTTATTATTGAAGCCGAAAATATCGAGAATAGTGATTTATAAAATTAGGGGAAATAAAAATTCTCGGACATTACATTTTCTGCGTACCTATCTACCTTGGAGTTCGATTTTATTTTTCTATTTTTCCTTTATTTATTACATATATCTCATTTTGTCAGCAGCTTTGCCCGTGAGGATATCGGATCAGGATAAATAAAATCCTCCTCCTTCTTATTTAATATTTTCTATTATAACTACTCGGATCTTATAATAATATTAGAATAACGATTAATCAAGTGCTTTAAAGGTCTACATGAATAAAAAAAATTGATTTATTCAGAAAAAAGAAAAAAATAATGTCAGTAGTACAGTAGTACAGTAGCCAATGGAGATGTTACAGTGCACACGTGTGGGCGAAAAAACAAATGCACTCTCTCTCTATTCACTCACTCTTATAATCCGATGGGAAAACAATCCGACACAACCGGAGAGGGATCAGACGCAGGACCAACGGCTTTACTCGCTTTCTACAGCACGGAGTAAGTAATACGCACATATTTTTTTCAAAATCCTACCATACATATACAAAATAACTATAAATTAAAAATTTAAAAAACCTCCGATATCAAAAAACCACACATTTTTTTAGCTGAGAACACTCGATCAATTTACTTTTAAAATAAAAAACGAAATCAAAATCTGATTTTTTGTTTAAGAAACTATGATGCTACAGACAGACAGACATACAGACAAATAGATACACAGACACGTCAAACATATAACACCCCTCTTTTTGCTTCGGGGTTAATGATTCGTATTTGTAAGCTAGGTCTGAGAGCATTCACCCTTAAATATATTTCCCTTCATATAAAACGTATTTCGCCGTTACTTCCTGAGAATTCTCGACCTGTTACCTGTTTTCTTCGGAAAATATTTTTCTTTCATTAGTTACGTGCATTGTCAGTTGGGTGGAACCTAGCTCTTTCTGGAATGTAATAAGTTAAGTTTATTTAATGAAATTGGCTGCTCCGTTTATCTAGAGGTCGCCACCTATACAATCATTTTGGTCGATGTGTAGGAACTAATAGGAACTCGTTGTGGTAACAGTTCGCACACAGCGACCAAAATAGATATATAGATAGATAGAATATAGTTTATTGCATACCAAAGAAACAATAGAGAGTATTACAATTAAATCAACAATGTACAATTGGCGGTCAATACTACGGCGATATCATAGTCATCTGCCTAGCCTTTTCCCAACTATGTTGGGGTCGGCTTCCAGTCTTACCGGATGCAGCTGAATTACAGTGTTTTACATGGAGCGACTGCCTATCAGACCTCCACAACCCAGATACTGGGTTACACGATATCCCTTGGTAAGACTGGTTGTCAGACTTTCGGGCTTCTGACTACCCGTATCGACTGTCAAAGATCTACAATTGACAGCCGGGACCAACTGCTTAACGTGCTATCCGAGGCACGGAGAGTGATAATTAATTTATAAAACGCACATAACTTACGAAAAGTCAGAGGTGCCTTGGGTTCGAACCCGACACCTCTGACTTGCCAGTCAACGGTCATCACCACTAGGCTATCATGACTCAATCACGGCGATAATGACATAGTTAATTCTTCACACACAAACCTAACAGTATGTAAATATGTATTAGATAGAAACTGTATTAAATCGGTTGTTCAAGAAGTTGTAAAGAAAATAATCAAGTACTAAAATGACAAGTTGCACCGAGCAAGTTGCTCTACCACCTTATTATAAGTTGAAACAGTTTTTCTGTTCGACTCAGTTTTAATTATCAAGACTGTAGATACTAAGTTCTAGACGTTTGAAGAAAGAACGTCTTCTTAAATGATTATGCAGATTTGAATAGTTTTGTGGTTATAAAAATGTTCTATTCTATTCTCACTGGAATAAATAATATCATTGTCTTGGCTCTTGATAGACAGAAGCTGCATCAACAACGTAGTTCTAAAATTTGATGATGATGACATTGTCTTCCGTAAAAAAAAATAGACGCGCAAGAGAAAATTGGCACAATGGAAAGAAAGTACCTATACCCTCATTAGATTGGTACGGACTGATGAAGATCATGATAGGAATAAAATACATGATATCTAAAGTAAAAGATCAGATTTTACTTTCAATACGATATTATTGTTTTGATAAGAGTCTCCTTCGTAAATTGTTACCAACTGCAACCGCAAGCCACGGCTGTGTGAGACACGCTTAAAGGTACTTTTCCACCGGCGAGATGAGAATTGGATGGTTCAATATCGCGCGGGAGTCCGCGAGAGTCTTTTGAGTGATTATAAATACTTACCTAGGTACTGTATACGCGCAGCAATAGGACTCAATTTGAAACTAAGATATAATAAATTCACATCGCGGACATCCTCGCCAAATCCTGACCACTTCCACAGGAATTATTTTTTCCGGACAATATTAAACTGTATTGCTGAGTAAATAGATAAAAAATTTGACAAACCAAAATCTCTTCCATGTAATCCACTCCTCGACTCGCCGGTAGAAAAGCACCTTTTTGCAGAGAATTAAAGCTGGTTTACATTGATCCAATATTTCAATCCAGTAACGCTGTATTGCAACACTGGAAATATTAGATTAATATAAACCGACCATTAGAGCCAGAGCACATTGGCGGACGGTACTACAAAAGATGCTAAGAGAACAACCTCATAGCAATGCCGTGAAACATAACAGTACGAATACCTACTGTTATTCCACGCCGGTATTAGAAGAGGGTGTTATTACCCCGACCAGGCTCATTCATATACAGGGTTATTTGTAAAACACACGCATCCTTAAAAGGTGTTATTAAACTCATCATTATGGATAACTTTTACTATGGAACCAACCCTGAAATTGCAAAAAAAAATCAGCTGTTCCATACATTTTGTTGAATCATGTGAACATAAATGTATGGAACAGTTGATTTTTTTTTGCGATTTCAGGGTTGGTCCCATAGTAAAAGTTGTTCATAATGATGACTTTAATGACCCCTTTTAAGGATGCTGGTGTTTTACAAATAACCCTGTATGCCCCGCCACTTCGGTAAAATTCGCCCTATATAAATTTTTAATTCTCTCCGTGGGGTCCGCCGCCGGTTTGCGCTGGCCTTTAGTCTGATGCGAATACAACGCACACAGGCGGACTGCAAAAGTGCAAACTCGTTACATTCTCTTATTAAGAGTTACGATGTTTTCGCTGTAATCTCTGTAAGACCCAGTACAACTTTGTTGTCATACATTTGTGTCGCCCGCGGTTGTATGTTTTTGTTATGCATGATCACAAAATGGTTAGGTACAGAATGCCGGCTAATTACAAGCGCTGGAGTTGAACAGAAACTTTATTATCCTATTCTAACATATATATTATAAGTGTGAAAGTTTGTGAGCATGAAATGAATGGATGTTGATTCTTTCACGATAAAACTATTTAACTAATTTTGATGAAATTTTACTGTTATACAGCTTAAAGATCTGAATAACAAATAGCTCCCAAAGTGTAGTGTTAAACAACTAATAAATAAGACAAGGACAAAAGATGTCACATTATTTTCTCTTTCGTCTCTTTAAACAGAACATCATTCTGATCTGCGACTGACACAACTAATAACTCTACTACAGATTAAATGTCACTCTGTCAACGTCAAACTGAAATCAATTAAATGGAGAAATAATGGAATGTCGCTTATATTTTGGATAAATTTGGTCATTGATCTGAAATAATGCTCGCAGATTGACAAATATCACGATATATCTATTATCGATTTTGCGAGTAGACCCCCAGGGCATATTATACTCGTAACGCTCAAAACATCTATCTTGTTAGCACATTAACAACATTTACTAATATAGTTATGAAAAGTGGCAAAAAAAAACCAGTTAAGGGGAATAACATAAAATTTTAGTTTGAAGGGAACAAGTTTTCATACATAAACATTGCTTTAAATGAACTTTTGTTTAAGCAATTTTCATGTATGAAAACTTGTTCCGATCAAACAGAAATGTTTCTTCAAACTTTGTTATGTTATTCGCCTGAACTTGTTTTTTATCGGTGTTTTGCGATTTTTCATCGGTCTCCTAATCACGGTCACAACGGCCAATGTCAACGGAGATTAACCATTTAAAAAGGAGATATATTATAGTGTACAAGTGTGTGCGCAAACACAGGTGCATTCACACACTCTCATTATCCGATGGGACGGCAATCTAGCACGACCGGAGATAGATCAGGCGCTCAAGGCTTCATGTGATTTCCGAGGCACGAATAACTAAATAGGTACATAAATTTCTAATGATTAACATTTGCCATTGAGACCAAAGCTAAAATCAACTTTGACAAGATCATCCGCCAATTCCTACAAACATCAAGTAACTAAAGATTGCAAGTTGTTCGCATTCCGTATTTTCTTTCAACATTTCAAAGTTGCTCGTGTGAACTCAAAAGCTATGCATGCATTTTCCGACAAAGGATTACCAGCTCTACTTGGTAATGGTTGAAACAAAGTACCAATTAGCCCCACAAGTAGGCAATGAACACTTCCACGGGCAAACTGTGTGAAACTTATTCCCACGCTGAGTTGGAAATCGACGTGGAGTAAAATAATTTAGTATTTTATGGAAATGTGAAGAATGATAGGTAGTTTTGGGTTTATGATATGTTTTATTTTCAAAAGAAATTACATGACATAGACTCACGCCTGTATCCCCCAGAGGGTTTAGGCAGAGGTCTGCCTACCCCCTCTGGGGGATACACCTGTATGCAGTACACCCACGTTTCGCCGGCTATATTATAAGTTGCATATAATAGGGGTGAGCTTTTCCATAAACCGGGCACAATTCTCCTTGCTGCTACTGAGAATTTCCTAATGGAACCCTTTGCCCGACCCGAGGATCAAACCCATTACCTCGAGCTCAGCAGTCGTGCTTGCTACCACTAGAACGAACAACTAGGCAGAAATAAAATTGTACCTATCGAGGTACAAGAACTTATTGGCTTTAATTAAGTTGTATGCTTCGGACATCTATAAACAACTTACTGGAATGGAGTAAGTAAATTAATTACATATAAATATTTAATAAGAAATTTGAAAAAACAACTGACACGGATGGGATTCGAACCCACGATCTTCGGCTTACCGTGCCGCAGATCCCAGATTCCCAGATGCCGAAGATCGTGGGTTCGAATCCCATCCGTATCAGTTGTTTTTTCAAATTTCTTAATATTAATTAATATTTATATTTAATAAGCTAACATTTGCTAAACCATGTAAAAATTTCACAAAAAAAATTAATTACAACTTACGATTAAATGGAAAATGTTAAATAAAATATGTTTTATAGTGAACATTTCACTCTGTCGTCACTAATATGTTTTTTTACAAGTGCAAGCTTATACCAAGTAATGCTGAGTAAGGTTCGGGAGATGAAATGACGCGAGCATCTCAAGTTGCGTATTGCACAGACATGGATTCAGGATATCTTCAAATTAGCAACAATGACCGCGCAGTTGTAGCACTGCTGTTGCGCTACTGTCGGGTGGCTTTTACTTGGTTAGGTTGTAGTCATATTGTTGTCCTATTCCTAGATTGTTACATGTGATTAAAAGGTTAGTTGCTTCGGTCAACAGCTCTTGTCTTGTGTGAGGTGGTTTTTGTTGACGAATTCGAAAGATAAATAGATATACTATATAATATATAATAATATATAGATATATATATACTATATATAGATTTGAAAGAATCTTCAAACAAACTTTATGCAATTTTAGACTTTTAGTTATTTTTAAAAAATATTCTGGTTCGTCCCTGTTACTACGACAATCATTGCTAACAGTACAAAAGAAGCTGCAGAAACAAGCTCAAAATTTTACAGAAATGAAACACTAACGACAAAGAGATAAACAACAAATAACTATTCAAATCTCCTTCCACCTTTTGATCCTAATCCATCCCTGTGACGACCACCGCTGATTCTAAAAGTCAATTACACGGGTTGGTAATAAAGGCTGATGTAGTGACGTCAGCAAACTCCTCAGTCGAGCCTCCGATCGGCACGAACCGAGTCTAATTGATTTCGGCCTACGTGGCCTAATGTCTGAACCGGTCCAAAGTGACGTGGTTAATTTGGCTTTCTGATTAGTTGGTGAATTTGACTGTTTACACTGGAGATTTGGAAGTGGTTATTGATGGAAAACTATTGTTTGATTTTGACACGAATGGCTTCTTGATTTTGTTTTGCCTGCCGCGGACATACTTGCGATAGGATACGTACGATAGATCGAATAGCACCATATAGATCGAATTGATTGAAAAGCAGTGGCAGCCAGTTCAATGACAAAACCCAGGTAGTTATGCACCTCTTTTCGGATTGATGTACGTTTTAGAAATTAATTATCACTTGCTAAAACAGTGAAGGAAACATCTTGAGGAACCAGCACACCTGAGACATTTTTTAAAAGTGTGTAAAGCCATGTCAGAGAGCTACGGGTGGTTTAAACTCTGACAACAGGTCGTTCATCAACCATACGATAAAAAATATTTCTATAGATTTTGTCGTGGCACACAATATTTGCGTGACGAACAGATATCTGTTTTATTAACTAGGTGGTACATCTACAGCATATGAAATTGTATACATATACTTAGAAATATTTTTGGTTTTTGAAAATTGTATTTACAATTTTTTCTAGGAATACTAGGAAAATTCTAGTGGGCCGCATTTTAAAAACGTGTTGTTTCAGTATACATTGCAAATCTTACTATTATAAAATTTACAAATCATCTAAAAATAAAATATTTTTTTATAGTTTGCGTTTCGTTACACCTACTCGTATACATATACCTATTGCTGTTCAAAAGAAAACATAGTTTTAAAGGTATGAGTTATGACAGACCGACAGACAGAGACAGGCTTAGGTTACGTTAGGCACGCGAAATTATTCCATCATAATTATTTAGATATAGTTAATTATTTTTAATAACCCGTTTAAGTTAGAGTTATTAACTCAACACATTACAAATAAGGCCATATTTTCTTCTACGAATTTTAGTATAATAATACGAATTTTGCCTAATTTGGCTTCATTTTGGCAGGCCAGCTAAGGCAGTAATTAATGCTAGACAGCCAACCGCGTCCGATCCTCGTGATGGACATTTCCGACGGCCAGCGATTATGCGTTACTGCGCCCGAAACTTTGGACTGACGGCTTTAACCCTCACTCGGTGTAATTTTGAATAATGGCAACATTTTAGAGGAAATTTGGTGTTGCCATTCTTTGTGTCAGAAGTCTATCTGAGGGCAGTGGCCATTTTTTAGGGTTCCGGAGCCAAATGGCAAAAAACGGAACCCTTATAGTTTCTTCATGTCCGTTTGTCGAGAGATTGTCAAGAAATTTAATTATAATATCATCCGGAACCCTTCATATTATATGGTTTGTGTATGGTTTTTGAATGTGGTGGCATTTTAAAATTACTATTCATTATTTCTGTGATTTCGAGAAATCACTATTGTGTGTGCCTTGGGTTCGAACCTGCAATTTTTGACTTGTCAGTTCAACAGTCTTAGAACCTGGCTATTATTATATCAATTATCAATGAATTGTACATTCATTGTAATTAAACTGCATCCACCAACTACAAGGAAATCCGTACCTGTATAAAACCATTCAATAACTTATTACGTTAAGGAAAATTGTCCGGAGAAGGAAAATCAAGGCAAATTAGAAAAGCAAATTATAGGGAAAAGATTAGATTGTTTTGTTTAAACAACCCTTACTTATGCCTTGTTGGTTAATGGTTTTCCGCGTTCAATTTTTAGGCTGGAAAAGATTTATTTGGTTTTTTCTATTCACAGGACAAATCAACAATAGTTTGCCTCATGTTTTTTAAAACTTGTAAATGATCTAGATTTTTTTTTAATGTACCTAGATAAATTTCATTGCTGGACCCAAGACAGTTGAAACTAACACCATAGGCCCGTTGAATATCATTCCCGGTGCTTATTTGTCACAAAAAAACAAAAAATGTTAATCCTGGCCTTTAAGAGTTAAATTGTAAAAGCGGAGAGCGATGGGACCAGTCCAAAAAATAAACTAGAAAAATTGCGGATTAAAACCCCTTTCTAACCCTCCACCTTTCTACGTAATTAAATGTACCTTTATATCCTGCTTGTATTTCAAATCAACCCCGTAATATTTTAAGCCGTAAAATCTTGCTTAACCCCCAACTGCTTCTAATTACGTAACAGTCTTGTTAGCACAATTAATACCTTGTCTCCCCCGCAAGACGGTCGTGGTCACGTCTTAGAAACCGATTGGACTGTCGGTTTATTAATAAACTCAAGCTTAACCGGATGAATACTTAGTTGGAGACAAAATTTGAATTTGTATTCAGTTTTGCTGTAGGTATTTGTGGCATTTTAAATGTCAATTGCAAATATAGCTTCTAGTGATGCAAGTATAGCAAGAGATATTGGTATGAACGATGAATTGTCAGTCAAAAGAATCAGTTCTGTGTCAGTCAAAGGAGGTCCAAACCCAAGTTGTGTGCTTGTTTTATTTAAGGTGAGGACATCATATCGGTACAAAACCAGCACTTAAAAAATATTGTGAACGGTGTGTCACAGGCGTGACGTTACAATTTGAAGAAGAAATATGTCAAAAGTTGTCGATTTTTTTTAAAGGCATGTGTTGACCTCAAACCCACTTGATTATAAGCAGTGTTGTGGTCGTTGAAGCTCATCTGGCTTTAAGACACCAATTACTCTCTATTAGAATATCCCCGAAACCTTTTTTACTGGAAAAAACAGACGGCGATTTGACGGAATTTTAATTTTAACTGCTCATGAGAAAAGTAATTCAAACTGTTTAGTCCGAGCAGAGGGAATATCTATTAGGAAAAAATGGTAGCTAGCTGTATTAGGTCCCTTTTCCATAATGACAAATTGGTTTGAATGAAAAGTATAATAAACCAACACAACAAAGCAGAGTAATATAAACTTTACCTAACTTTAATTAATACAAAACTGAAATTACAAACGTACAGCAAGCCAACGAAATTCTCAATGGAACTAAGGACTGTCATTCAAAATAATGTATTGTCTCAAAATTTGACGCAACCCTTTGAACGGTACGTAACGAACCCGACAGGTGTGTTGAGATTGACGTAATATTTAATTAGAGCACTTCACGCTCTAGGGGTTCCGAAGTACTCGAAATTCGCGTTCGCCGAGAATTATTGTGATGTTGCGCACTTACGCGTAAGTGGGGGTACAGTATGTTACGCCGCGCCTCGTTACTCGACACCGAGCGTTTTAGGGTTAAAAAATGTTTTTTAATTCTTTTTCTTTTTGTTCATTGTGTGTCGTTGATGTAACCGTCGCGATAGTGACTGCTGAGCTGAGGAGGGTATTGATCTCTCTCCAGTTGTGTTGAATTGTTGTCTCATCATCATCAGTCTTAAATTGAGACTCTTAATATTTGAATTTAGAATAATTTTTGTGAGTCATACTTATTTATTCAATATTATTACCGCTTTACTCACGGATTGATTGACCTCACTGGTGAGGTCCACGACGATGCCGCATAACTACACTCGCATTTAAAAATGGATTCTGTTTGAGTTCGAAAATAGTTGGGCATTTTCGTAATCAATGCGTGAGTAAAACCGTAATATTTGTTATTTAATAAATAAAATTCTACTATACGTATACTTTCGTGCGCAAGCCCGACTGGCACTTGACCAGTTTTTTATCAAATGTCAGTGAATCAAGATTTAATTAAATACAATAGACGGTTTTAATTACAGAACCGGTCAATTTCTAATCGATGAACTTTATTAATTATTACAAAGAGGTTTCGTTTGAGTTTAATTTATTTTTCATTGTTGAAAATTCCGTTCGCTAATTGTTAAAAGTTTGGTCTCTATGGAGCCTGAATTATCCCGTTTCTATCAGTATTTTTTAAACTAGAAAATACAATTGTTTGAGTAGCTAGGGACCTAAAGCGGCGAAGCGTGGGCGCTGTTTTAAGTAAAAATTGAATAGTTAAAAGTAACGAATTTTATTAAAATCGGCAGTGGGATCAGCTGTGGCTTTTAAAAGTCGTAAATACTAGACAGCGGGTACTTATCTAAACTTTTTAAAAGGTGACAAGGTCATTTGGCTTAGAAAGAGAGAAAATAAAAAAACCTATGGTAAAGATATTTTTTTAGCTAAGAATACTCTTGATCAAGTTACCTTTAAAATAAAAAAAAACTTAATCAAAATCGGTTCATCCGTTTAGGATTTACCACAGACAGATTCATAGACAGACACAGACATACAGATACACAGACAGACTCGAAATTATACTACCCTTCTTTTTGCGTCGTAGTTTAAAAAGAAGAAATACCTATATACTTTGCCTGCTGGAAGCAGTCTTGTATATTTAGGATAGAATTTTAATTTATTTTTACCGATTTTATTAATTAAGGTTTTCTTTTTAATTTAGTTTTATATTTGAAGTATGTATAATATTCTGTGAATAGAGAAAAAAAAATCGTTATAGCAAATATGAATATGACTTAGATATCAAAATCATGCAAATCGAAGTTGATAAAGAATTTCATTAAAATGGAAGACAAAACAGGATATCATTATTTTAATGGCGAAACATGTTATTAGAAGGATTATTCTTATTACAACACAAGACAAGCTTAAGCGTCATCAATAATATCGGGAAACACTAATTCCTTCCCATTTGACACAAAAATCCCACTTAGACTAATATAATAAGACACAGAGTAACAAAGTTACCAGAAAATGAATTGACAAACTGACTTTTCTATCTCGAGGCTCAAACAAAAAAAATAGACTGTGCCCACTTTTTTAACAATAAGAAAACAAAATCCTTGAACGTTGTTCAGAAAAAAAGAAAACCTTTTTGAATAATGTCTTCGCGTGTTAGGATTCAGGTGGCACAATTTGACGCCGTGTCAGCTTTAACGCAAGAAATATTAGCGAAAAATTTATACCATCTAAAACATACATTTATAAAAAAACAGCCAAGTGCGCGTCAGACTTAGAGTTTTGTAACACTACTCGTACACATGCTGTAAAAATATTTAACTGCTACCTATTACGTTTAAAATAACGTAGTACTATATCAGAAAGATAAGTAGGCTGATAGTCATGATAGTTGGAAGCACGGTGTGAGTATACTTCTTAAATTGTACAGGCCTGAATGTAAAAATCAGGAAAGATTAAAAAATCTATTCACGATAGTGTCGATAAAGCTTGCATCATCAATGTTACGTCAATCTTATTTGAATTTATGGCGCAAACCATTGACTAAGTTTGCCATAATTTTCAAGTTATTTGGAAAAACTATAAAAAGAGAAAAAACAGAACCTAAAATAGACAGAAAAGTTCGAATTTGAATATATTTGCCAATGCACTACATTATCAAGCGAACCGACGCGTTGCGCGTCATCGCCGTCTTTCCCAACTTGGCGTGACACACTACCGTGTCTTCAGTTTTGTGTGTAAGAAGTGCGTGAATGGTTATATCTCCGAGCTTGCCCTTTGCATAATAAAGTGAGATAACATTTGTTTTTAGATTTTTCATGTTGATTTGGGTGAAGGGGCAAGGAGCCGGTTGTCATCCCGGATAAGACGCAAAGGTTAATCGGAAGGGTCTCGGGTACGAAGCACGTTTTGTTCTTGAACTGACAGTTTTTGAGCTTTGACTAAAGTGATGACGTCTCTTGTACGTCTTTATTTTTAGATACGCCTTTACGCTCAGCTTTACGCAAACGTTTTTATTATTTTTATTCAGGGTCTTAAGGAGAGGAACCTACTTAATATTCCCGCGGGGTCTATTATTACTGCTTTTTCCATTTCCTGATACAGCTATTGGTATAATGTCTGTCTACGTCCCACATGTCAACAATCTCGTGTGTAAAGATAAAAAAATAATTTCCTTTTTTTTCAGCTTTCATGAGATTAATATACATTTAAGGGCAGCGAGATTCACAATCATGGCACTGGCTAATCAGCCGTCAAGTTTGTAACTGCACTAACAAGTCACAATACAGTAGGTACCCTTTTACTAATTGGTACACTTGACAATTTTAGTGATATTTAAACCTGTTTCTATCCTTTCCGGCGTGTAAAATCGAGGCAAAGTTTATGATAAAACTATCGGTATTTGCTCTATTTATAAATTCGTACTAGGGGTACAGCTACAGGACACTGAAATACCAGCTACTAATACCAGCATAGCTCAAAATGCACTACAAATAAAACAGGTGTCACAGTGACAAATATCTTTGAAGGAACAAGAACTAGCATCACCTGAGTTATGATCGTACTCTTCACGGATTTGCACTTCAGTAAACGGACCTTATCCTGTCTTTAGGTAGAAAATGGTACTTTATGCACATGGTGTATAGAACACATACTTAATGCAAACTTAAACCATGGATTTAGTACACGATTTGGTAACGTGATAGCCTAGTGGTATGATCGTTGGAATGTCAAAGGTCGTAGTACGAATCCCAGGCACGTACGCGCTTTTCGAAATGATATGCGTTATTGAAATTAATTAACTTGCTAAAACAGTTGAAGGAAATCATTGTGAGGAAACCAGTACACCTGTGAGATTTTTTAACGGTGTTTAAAGCCATGTCAGAGATGTTACGGGCGGTTTAAATTCTGACAACGGAGAGTATCGCTACGGTACGACAATTGCATTGCTACGGTATAATTTGCCCTCTTCCTCTTTCCTCTTTTGCTGTGCCCGACGGGTCCATGATGATCTCATAGTTTTAACTTACCACCTAAGGCCCAATTTCACGATTCACTTTAAAAACAGAGTTTAATAAAACTATGTTCAGCCCTAAGTACTGAACTCAGTTAAACGCTTGAACCGAGATTAACTTGAATAATCGCGTTTAATTTCAGTGGTAAAATCGGCTCTAAGTATCGAATTGTGAACTGCAACAAATATTTGAGTATTGAGCATTAAAGTGCGTCATCTAACAGTAGTACTAACGTAACTACCAAGAACACTTATGAATACCTTAATTTTCTTCTTCTTGAGTATTAGCCTGCAAAAGTGCAGAGTTCATAACAAGCATATGGACTTAACAGGCTCTCTGAGCAGCGCGGAAGTAATTACAAGCTTACTTCTTTTATTAAGTACATTTCGCAGCTTGTTTCTTGCACTTGTTTAGTTAGTGAACTTGCTGTTTTGTACTTTTTGACTTCGTTAGGTACCTACTTAGATTGTTAACTTGAAAATAAATTGAAATACTGACTACTAGTGATCCAGCAGTCGTATTACGTTTAATGGGCATCCGATATATTTCTTAGCTTCTTTAACCTGATTTTTTAGACACCAGTAAAATTTTAGGAGGTAATAAAATCCATAAAACTGAACAACTTTCCCCAAGGAACATAATCTGAAAACGAAAATTCAACTTCTCATACATAATACAAACGTGAGTCACGTGACCAGTCACTAGTCTCTTAAGAGGACCCGGGATCTCCCCTCATGTGCTGATGGTGATCACCGGGGTGGTTTTAGTGAGGTCAGAATCCGACACTC
This sequence comes from Protodeltote pygarga, assembly GCA_936450705.2. Classification (NCBI taxonomy): domain Eukaryota; kingdom Metazoa; phylum Arthropoda; class Insecta; order Lepidoptera; family Noctuidae; genus Protodeltote; species Protodeltote pygarga. Next base: position 16,120,690 of record OW388253.2, on the reverse strand, counting down.
CCCGGTCTCTTCCCCTGGAGGCGCCTTTTGAAGGTTTCCCCAGTAAACAAAAAAAAAGGTATGAAAAGTCAATTTTCGAATTTCATTAGGTTACTGTACTGAAAAAATATATTACTCAATATAAACAAAGATAGATAAAGAAAGCGTTTAAAGGTTAGCCTCAGGGCTGCCAAGTCGAATATCGCAGGTTTAAATCCATGACACTGATTTTTTTAAATTATGTGTGTGTATTTGAAATCAGTAAACGCTTGCTTGAAAATGTTTCCCCTGAGGCCTATGAAAGGTTTAAACTTTAAGACTAGATTATTCTTAAACCTTACGATAAAGAGAATCGATATTCAAAATAATCTTGCATCAACAGCATTTGAAATTATTTATTAATAGCATCACTAAATAAAAGAAAACATACCGCGTCTCTATTAAAAAACAAATCTGTTCTATTTTTGAAACCCAAAGATTAACAACCCCTTCTGGTGTACATCACTAGCGCACTAGAAATAATCCCCGCTAGTGCAGATTATTTAAACGCTTGCAGCTCTTAATCCCGGACCAATACCTGCTTACAAGGAATAGGAGGTCCCGTAACGAATCAATTTGGGAAGTCCCGGACATAGTCCCGGTAAATTATCCTCAATGCTGCTTCGGAAAGGCTTTGTTTAGAATTTAAGGTATGTATAGCTCTTAAATTAGGATGAGAAGCCAAAAAGGCAGTGTTTTGTATCTGGGGTTGGGGCTGTTGATAGCGGGAGCTTGTTTGATGAAAGCAATTTATTTCTGGTTAGCATAGCATAACAATAACTTCACTGAAGCACAAAATTAATCATTATTCTCCTAAAAATTTACAATTTTAACTCGATTATTTTTTTTACCCGACTGCGGCAAAGCCAAAAAAGGAGGGTTTATAAATCAATCAATAATAAAATATTAATTTGTAATAAAAATAGATGAATAAATTATATAGCACGCACGGCTAAGGCTGTTATGGATAATAAATTATTCTTTTTACTTAATTGATATAAAGTTTATTGACCTCAATGAACTTAACTGCTTTTGTTAGTTTAGTTAGTTAGCCAGTTTTATAAACGTAGTTGATATTTTTTTAAATTCTTTGCCAAATTTTATATGACGTATATTTTGTCACCCGTTTGTACTTTTGATATTGTTAGTTGAACTAATAATGTTTATAAAAACTATTGAAATGTTTCACTTAAAAAACTTCAAGAAAAACGAAACAAAACTCTATGCCAGCATTTTTCTCTACACGCCAATTCATTTTTCTATTCAACCTAGTTCTCGCCTGTTGGAACTAGCCCGAGGCTCGAAACTGAATTTGCAAGTGAAATTCTCGCGTAGGTACCTACCATAACTTTGTCACTGACGGATACGATCGCGAATTTACGAGTAATAGCTGTACGGATACCGCGATTGAAAGATATGGGGTTCAAATCTGAGTTGTTGAATTATATTTTGAGAAAATGAGCTCACACAATAATACAACGAAAGTATACAACAGCATCTAACTTACTATCTAACGAGTGAGATTACGAGTATGTTGTATTACATATCGTGTAAAATATTGTTAAGCCTAATATTTGATCTGCAATAAATGAATGGACCGTTTTGGATAAAATACCAAAGTTATTACAAAGCAAAAGTAGTCTCTTCTTCTTTCGCCTGCCCTGGTCCCATGTTACTTAGGGTCTGCGCAAAATTACTTCTTCTTCCATTTTTCTCTAAAATCAAAATCAATATTAAAATTATTTTATTCATGTAGACCATTAGGCACTTATAAATAGTCATAATTCTAATATTGTTTGTTGTAAAAGTGACTCTAGTTGTCAGTTCCAAGGGCAGCCGCACCCTTCACGGAGAAGAATCTGGTACAATAGACTCATGGACCTTTGGGAACAAGCCTAAGAAACTTGGTTGCTCTTTTAAATATAATGGCTTACGATATTTTAGGTTTCATTGTTCTGAAGTCACAATGTCAGTCAATTGAACATAAGTACACCTTAAATATATTTACCTCTATCATTAGAACCTCTACTCTTTTTTCATTCATATCAATGCTCCATCCATCTTTTCATTGCTCCCTCTCCCCCTCCGTCTCCTCTGTAGTCTCCATCTAAATGTAATATTAAACCGCAACTCACATTAAAATTAACATTTCAATTTATCAAGCCGCACAAAGCATACGGTCATATGTTATAGGGCGTGAAATGTTAGGAATGTATGTTTGGAAAATAATTCAAAGTTCGCCGGAGAGACGCCAAGCCACCGACTCGTGCTAAGAAGCCATGAATAGCGTCGCAGTCTTACTTTGTCGATATTGGGAGAATGGAAGAGCCACTGATAACTATATAATAATGGACAGATTTGAGACGTGATAGCCTTGTGATATGACCGTCGACGGGCAATTCAGATGTCTTGGTTTTAAATCCAAGGCGCGCACCGCTGAATTTTCGTAAATTATGTGCGTATTATAAATTAATTATCACTTACTCTGTACTCCGGAAAGCACGTAAAGCCGTTGGCTCTGCGCCTGATCTCTCTCCGGTCGTATTTGATTATGAGATATGGATTATGGGGAATAGAGAATGCACCTGTGTTTGCGCACACACTTTTGCATTATAATATCTCATGCGAAAATTGTGACCAAAATTCGGTCAGGAGGATTTTTTTTTTTTATTAATGCACAGATAGCTATAAAAAGAGATAGTAAATCGCTGACTCAAACCACGTGCTATATCGTCACAGCATTACAAACATTCAGTGCTGTAACTAGTTATTTATTTGCGCGGTGCGAACTTCATGACCACGTCCATGTATGACTCAACCTTGGTCCTGATCTTGCCATTTCTGCGCCCTGTGCCTGGGCATCGCTGGCACTGCCCTCGTTACGTCACAATAATGAATTTGTTTTAAACCACAAATACATTATTCAGATTATTCAAGCCACTTCTAGCTCACCATACTCCAAGTTTGCATACATTTCATTGCAGGACAGGACGCGGGGGCATTTCGCACGGAAACATTGAATAATTTTATGCTAAGAACTTGCCAAAATGAATTCTTAACAGCTGTATAAACCATGAACTTTGGTTTATTTGTACAAATACCTCACACCTGAGGTTTTAATTAAGTTAATTTTAATTTCATAATGTATTCCTTTGAGTTTTTCGGTAATTTTAAACAGGTATAGTGAATAAAAAAAGCTTTCATTAGTCATGTTTTTACAAGGATTTATTGCAATCCTGCAAATAGTCTTAAAGAAACTGCCTGATGTGGGATTTACACTCTGTATTTTAGAGACCTAAGCAGAAGCAAAAACAGAGAACGTACCTACCTACTATAGAACCTTAATGTGAATCAATTAGTTTGAATTAATAAAGTAATTATTATCAATTTTACTACAATTGCAGAAAACCTCAAACGACGCAATTATAACAATCTAATCAGTTGTTAGATGTTTGAGCCGTTTAGGGTTGAAACTATCGGGCCATTGGGGTCCGAGTGCGCGTCTATATTTCGAGATATAGCAAAGCGTTTATTATTATTGTTATTTACTTATACTATAATAAAATAAACTATAAATATATAGTAGGTATCCAGAAAAAAGATTTATAAATAAAATAGTTCTTAAAATACACAAAATATAGCGACAAACCTTTCTCTTTCGAAGACGGGAAAAGTCCTTCAAATGTACCAGGGAAGCATGCGAAAGCAGGAGTATTAGTGTTGTCACCTATTACTTATACTATTGGAGATTATCCAGTCGACTACGTCCGCGCTAAGAGGCTGTCAGTAGCTTGCAGACGTTGAGTTTAGTTGTAGGGCTCGGAAACCCGCGAGTGGTATTGTTGTTTTAAAACGTTTAAATTTTGGTATACTATATCCTCTATATTATTTGTTATATTTTAAATTTATATTGGAATTTGGTCGTCGTGGTGGCACACTGGTTAAAGACCCGCTTAGTAAGCAATGTGACTGTGGGTTCGAACCTGACATCATCCTCATCATCTGCCTAGCCTTTTCCCAACTATGTTGGGGTCGGCTTCCAGTCTTACCGGATGCAGCTGAATACCAGTGTTTTACATGGAGCGACTGCCTATCAGACCTCCACAACCCAGATAATGGGTTACACGATACCCTTGGTAAGACTAGTTGTCAGACTTTCGGGCTTCTGACTACCCGTGACGACTGTGAAAGAACTACAATTGACAGCCGGGGCCAACAGCTTAACGTGCTATCCGAGGCACGAAGAGTGATAATTAATTTATAAAACGCACATAACTTACGAAAAGTCAGAGGTGCGCGCCTTGGGTTCGAACCCGAGACCTCTGACTTGCCAGTCAACGGTCACCACCACTAGGCTATCACGACTGTTCGAACCTGACATTACCAATGCAAATGTGACATTTTCAATATTAATTGTACTTTTTTAGTTAAGACACCACTGACTAACGGCGAAGGAAAACAACGTGAGGAAACCTGGAGTTTAATAGTCTAAAATAGCCATCCCGCAGTGAGCTATCGTGGTAATTAATGCTTTATCCTTCTCTCTATGAGAAGAGGCCTTTGGCCTACAGTGGGAGATTTACAGGCTGATTTATTAACGGAATTTGGATACTTTTACTGCTAGAGAAAAGTGAAACGGCAATGTCTCTCAATGAAGTGAAATAAGTTACGGATATGTGTATTTCTACAATGACCCTCAATTCTGCTATCATTAATTACTTTTTTAAATCATGTAAAAGATGAAATAAAACATATTTGAAGAGATCAGCATACCTACAACCTGACAAATGTTTTTGATGCTATTTAGAGGGTACAGAGGTCTTATCACTTTGAGTAGATAAAGATCGAAACTATTTTGAACATAATATTCTATATTCATAATATTATTGAAATAATATTATACTGCCTATATATGATTATATATATATAATATATTAGACTGCCTCGTTGGTCTAGTGGTGGCAAGCGCGACTGCTGAGCACGAGGTCCTGGGTTCGATCCCCGGGTCGGGCAAAGTGTTATTGGGTTTTTCCATTAGGAAATTCTCAGTAGCAGCACGAAGTCTGGAATTGTGCCCGGTTAATGTCAATAGGCTCGCCCCCTATTACATGGGACTTATAACATAGCCGGCGAAACGTGGGTGTACTGCACCTCTGCCTACCCCCTCTGGGGAATACAGGCGTGAGTCTATAAATAATTAAATAAATAATATTACACTAAAACGAACTCATTTGGCCAAGTTCAAATGTCTTCATAAAAGCTATAAAATTAATCAACTAGATAAGACAGTTTAAGCTAACTATTTCTTAGAAATGAAATTAATCAAAAGTCTCGATCTGATAGTTTAATCAACTGTGTTCAATTTATTATCATTAATTATCACATAATATTGAAGTTAAAATGAATAGAATGATAAAATGCTATAATTTTTTTTAGTCATAATTAAATTGTAAAGATATTTTTACTGCTTCGTTGGTCTAGTAAGCGCGACTGCTGAGCACGAGATCCTAGGTTCGATCCCCGGGTCGGGCAAAGTGTTATTGGTTTTTTCCATTAGGAAATTCTTAGTAGCAGTACGGAGTCTAGAACTGTGCCTGGTTAATAATAATAAGCTCTAATAATAGGCTCGCCCCCTATTACATGGGACTTGTAACATAGCCGGCGAAACGTTACGTAGGTGTACTGCATACACTAGTGTCTACATTCTCTGGGGAACACAAGCGTGAGTCTATATTATATTTTATTTCTGTGTTTATATTACGCAATCTCTCTCTCTCTCTCTCTCTCTAACGTATGGTTAATGAACAACCTAGTGTCAGAGTTTAAACCGCACGTAGGCAACACACTTTTTCCTTTTCTAATTCCCCGACTCATATTACTGCACCTCAATAAATCAGCATTTTTCTAAGCTCTAGAAGGCTTTAAATCAATAATATAATTTTCTGTCAAATCCAATAATCTCTGCCATCTTGTCGGTACACTGAGTCAATGTCAGGCAACACATGGTCAAGCTGGCTCGAATTAATTACCACCAACATCTGTCAAGCGTCATACTCCTTGACGGCTGTTATCTCAATGATGCGAGCACAGAGCGTCTTATTAATTGATTGGAAGTCTCTCAAGGGATGACACGTTATTCGTGGTCAAAATTGATTATATTTTTTTAGACTATGTGTTTTGGTTACTGACGTGTCATTTGTTTCAGATATTAATTGGTCTGTACCACAGTTTCTTTAAAACTCTTTTATTTTGATGGTAAGTGATATGAACGTTTTATCTCAACCAAAACGCGCATTTAAGATCTCTCTAGGGGAAATCTATGGTATTTCATGATGAAAAAACGATAATTATAAGTACTAACTTTTAGCCGCGGCTTTGGTCTTGTAGTCACATTGTTTTTCTGGGATTAAAAAAATATTATGTTATTTTTTATCCCAGAAAAACCATCCATAAATTATTTAGCTCCATTTGATTCTTGTTTAAAAAAATTATAAATATGTATAATATCAGTATGACACTTGTTTTAAAGATTTTATTCTAGCCTTGAATAATAACATAAACTAGGTAGGATATAATAAGAAATCCAGAAAACGGAAAATAAAATTTAAAAAACCAGAAACCTACTACCAAAATCAATTTCTACTGGCCCTCCAAAACCTACTAAATTCAACAAGCAGTACCTACCTACCTGTTTAATAATCCCTTGGGAATTATAAAGACGTTTGATTTGATGAGGTGGACTACAACAGAGCGAAGCAAGCAAACAATACTGCCCCCGGCGCGGATTATGTGGAGTAATTCTCTAACACCAGAGAGTTTGAGGGATTTAGCAGCTGCGCCCGGTCGGGGTTACATAAAACATTATCGGAGATTTAGATCTATTTGAGTGCATTTGCTATTGATTTAACCGAGATTTGAGTTATCTAATATTATTGCGTCGGTATTTAACTTATATTCATCGTTAAATAGAGTAGTCGTAATAGTGAGCCGTGATAGCCTATTGGTATCACCGATGACTGGCAAGTTTGAGGTAGGTTGAAACCCAAGGCGCGCTCCTCTGACTTTTCGTAAGTTATGTGCGTGAAATAAATTAATTATCACTTGCTCTGTGCCTCGGAAAGCATAAAGCCGTTGGTCCTGCGCCTGATCTCTCTCCGGTCGTGTTGGATTGCCGTCTCATGATGCACGTTCCTGACTATGAGAGTTTGCGAATAAAGAGCGCACCTGTGTTTGCGCACACACTCGTGCAGTATGATATCTCCTGCATCGATAGCCAATCCTTGTTGCGATTGGCCGCTGTGACCGAAATTCAGTCAGGAGGGCATTATTAGTATTTTATTCAGGAATGTTATTACATTAAATGAGGTCAGCACAAAAATTGTATAAGAAAAAGAAATCACATATAACCATTTTGGTCGATTTGTAGAACAAGTTATACTTATTATGGTAACAGTTCCGCTTTCCAATATCTTTGGTTCCGACACAACGACCAAAATGGTTGAATAAAGTTTGTTATAAGACAGTGCGCTGACAACATGCCCATATCGAAAGATGCTAAGAGGAATTCGAAGATTCTAACCTAAATATGCAATAGCACCTACATTTAAAACAATATTTGCTAGTCTGCATTTATCCGAAGCAGGAACGTAGCTTGGTCTAACACTAAAGGCTTAATTTATATCCTGTTCTCTAATAGGTTAGACTAGGTGGGATTTAACATCTGCGTCCGGGTGACAATGGATTAAGAATAATTATCACATTTCTTCGTACAATGGTGGTGAAAGTGTTTAGAGGAGGATTTAATTTATTAAGTTTTGTGTCAACGTGTATAAGATAGGGATGTATTGTTAAATGGAAGAATTGTTAGTAGTTTATTAAAGGCGAGCAATTTTGCTTTACTGTTGACAGAAGTTTATAAATTACAAATCAGTCAACATTTTGAGAGTCAAATTTCACAAAAATCTCACAAATCCCTTCCCTAGTTTTGATGTGATTAGGTCACCCTTTTATGAGTCCTAGTGCTCATTTTAGTGCTTGGTTGCAACATTTCTAATACTCTTTTCATACGCATCACTTGTGTTATGCGCTCATTGGAAGTTTGCCTTTAATCACTACGCTGGGCAAGTGTGTTGGTGATCGCAGTAGCAGATGGGTACTATTACACAGTAGGATGCTGCTGCCTATCCTACACAATTTTCCTTTTGTCCCTTCTTGCGACACCCGCGAGATGAGTAGGGGTGGTTCTATTCTTAGGCCGGAAACCGCACGGCACCCTTTTTCTAATATCTAACTACAACAGGGATTCTATGTAGTGCTTTCTACTTATTTAACAACAAAGATTATGAAACTTGTACATAATAATTATAAGAAGCGAGAAAAGAGAGAGACCGTAAAATGCAGCAGCAACAAAAATGCTTGACAACATCACCGCTTCAACAAACACGAATCCCGTATCAATTGTTAATAAACAAAACAAAAACGAACCTTTAATAAAGAAGCAGTCCAAACAGACTCGAATGTTTAATTGAAAATTTAGCTTTTATTTAATAGAAGGTTGGACGTTTTCGCGACACAATCGACGCCATGATAAAATGAGCGCAAAATAAAATAATAGCCCATTCAGTTTTCATTATTGAACAAAACGTAACATATAAAAAAGTGTCGTAAAAACGATATTACTGTTTTTATATCTTTTGACAAACAATTGGCGCAATGGACGCGTGAATAGATTTATGTCGTATGGGTCATGGATTTGATTATACACGGAGCACGGAATGTATAACTATATTCAGAGTGATTGCTACTACTTCTATTGCTCTTCTCTATGTCTGCCTAATGACCAATCACAAGATAGAAATTCAACCTCCTCTCATCATCAGGGGCATGCTAACCATTCATTTTTCTGAAGCCCTGCCAAAGCCCGTCCTACAAATGTATCATTAAAACAATATTACGTAATAATTTTTTTTTACTTCAATAAAACCTTTTAAAAAGGTTGGGCTTGCACTGTTTTTAGGTACTAGGCACGCCACTGGTCAATATTATTTCAGCCAAAAGACATTCCTAGAAGATACAACGTGCGCATTATTAATGATCAATTGCTTCAAGACTCTGGGAGCATTTGAAACTCTCGTTTCCAGCTGATATAAAGATCCACGACAGTCTTATTGGAAGTCAATCAGTACCCATATACAATTCTGACAACCACGTGTTACTTTATAATATCGTTCTCTTTGAGTTACCGGGATCAAAATTAAATAGTAGATAGATCACTCTGGAGATAATTGATATTGAGCTGCATCGGATCAGATCAGAAACCGACTCCATGATATTTGGGAATAAATATTATGTTGACTCTTAAGTCACGAGATGCAGATAACGCTACAAGCCACATTTTATAGAAATTTAAAAAATGCCTACCTAATTACCAAAAACAAACTTATTTGATTGTAATTTTGATAGACATCAAAATGCTATATGGGGTAATGGGTCGACAAAACAGGCCCAGGGCGCTGAATCTTAAAATATCCTGCACGGAATTGTGTGCAGGTTATTAAAAAACTGTCCAATAGACCTATAATAGAATCATAAAATCCATCCTTTATCTCCCCTAACTTCCCCGGACTGTCGCTTCCGATATCAGCGTAAACAATTTTCATAGTGTCATGGGCACATGTCGAAGTTTTTCCTTTCAAAGGCGGGTGCTCGGCGGAAAATTTTCCAACTTGCTTGTTGAATTTTAACGTGGCATAAACTCTGTCGCCCCCACACTTTGTTGGGACGATATTATTAAAAATATCAAATATGTATGCGAGATTTTGGTTGGAGATGTGATTGTTGAAATGCATGAAATTGCTTGGGATGTGTACTTGGATTTTGGCTGGAGAAAATAATAAGATGCTGGGTTTGTCTATTGGTGAGTTGAGTAGGTACTGGGGAGAAGTTACGAGGTTTCTTTCTTTAAGCAAGTGTAGTGGAAAAATAGCAAAATGTGCATGAAATGAATAAATCTCTCTAGAGATTTCACCTTCTTGAAATCATTACCAAAAGTGAATCAAATTAACATAATATGCAAAGCTGATATACGTATACTTTTACCTTAAAAACTTCGTGGATGATTACCTCACATCCGAGCGCATTCGTAAAAAAGACATTAAGCACAAACGAGAAACTAGTTCATTGGCTAAAAAGTTTTTCCCGCATTTATCGTAAAATCTGGGTCGGGTGTATAAAACAGCGTTTAATCTTTTACTACCTTGCACAATGGGTAACTCTACAGAAAGAGACTCGCAAGTAACACAAAACAGCCCAATTACGGACTAAGATAACACCTGTGAGGAGAATTGAGAAAAGCGACATCTAGCGGAAATTACGCGAACTATTTAGCTATTAAAGATGAGAAATTCAAATAAAATGTGAGAAGCATCGCACAATAAATATTTATGTTGTGGTTGAATTAAATTTTGCGGTTAATCACCAATAATTTGCTTGGAATTTACAAATAGAATAGCTAAGATATTTATTAATTATAATATTGTTATGTAATTCAACATCTCATACAAACGTGAGTCATGTGACCAGTCATTTTCTATGAAAAGATTTTTTGCAGATGTTAAAATTATTATAATGTAATGCAATAATTTTATGTTCCTGGGAGTGTAGTTCAAATTCATGGACCTGTATACCACCTAAAATTTTACTGGTGTGTATTCACATTTTATATTACTGACAAAGAACAAATAAAATAAATAAACAATTTCCATTCATCAAAGGAATTTATAAATTAGCTTCCATTAAAAATTAATTTCTTTCGCCCCAACAATAGGTACTATTTCCCATTTATGTGCGATTTTAATTAACATCGTCAGATTAAAGAATGGGCCTCGGACCGCTCGCAGGCAATTATCATAAGATTCAAATTACTTAGATTAAAACGCGGCTTTTTCGACCTAATCGGTTTACTTACCTTTTCCCTGTTTTGGTTTTTGGTTTAGATAGGAAATTAACTAAGTAATATTGAGGTAAATTGAGTTTTTAAAGGTGGCAACCAAGCATGGAACGCTTAAAAGTAGTTACCGTAATCTTTAGATGTTTGCAATATCGCTTGCATTTGGAAGGGGCCTTTCATACCAGTACTCTCAATAACCGTACCCAATAATAATGAAAATATCCTCCTGACCGACCTGCAGACACAGCGGCAACTACGCAGGAGATAAACTCCTCACGGCTCTATTATACGGTCGACAGGATGACTTTAGAAAGAGACAGATAATACGGTTATTATTATTTATTAAACACGCAATCGATTGACGATTACAGAGTGCAGCCGAAGTCAACCGAATTTTACCGAATCGAAGACGGTCTTGTGTCTGACGTTGTGACGGAAGATGTCTTTGTGTGACGTGACGTAGACTGCGCCATCGCCTTTAGCAAGTCGAGTCGCTGGCTGCAAGCGGTACCTTGACTTTGTATGAAGAAACCATCAGTAATAAGAAAGTAGAATTTGCCTATAATAATGTAGGAAGGTTTGTAGTAAATTGATTATGCGTTCAGAGCAAACCAGAAACATAAAATGTCAAAATATATGTGTAGTACCTAGTACCACGGGGCAGAAAAACTCTGTGTGGTGGTACTGAGCAAGTTGGTGGCACCGACAAACATTTAAACCAATTCGCAATAGTAAATTTTTTAGCTCTCTTTAGTGAACTGAAGGAGGAGCAAGGAAATTTCTACCATGTCGTGAACCTGCACTAACTTTCTTCCAATACGCCGCTTTTTGATCAAGTTGCTTACAGGTATCTGTAACGAAAAATACGGAAGAAAAACATGTCTTATCTACAAATTTCTGGCCATATTTTTACTCTGTGATAAATTGTGAAATAGTATCAAATTGCTCAACCATTGCTTTGAATTAACATCGAACAAGCGAAGTATATCATATCAAAGCGGTGCAACTATCGATGACAGACGTATCGAAAACGAAATAACGACTACTATCATGTTTGATGAGGTTGGAATGTCTGTGTGAAATTGATGCGTCTGCCTTTGAGGGTCCGGAAATATTACCTGCCTGTGTTTGTCCAATTCATAAAAAAATATACTCAAATATGAACTTTTTAACGTTAGTTTTTATAAAATAAATTTAATCAAAACTTTATCTAATATTTTTCTTATCATTTTTTCTTTTTTTACTGGTACCTACTGGTACTGACTACTGGTACTATAATACTCTGTGCTTGTAAAACGATTAATGGAAAATGAAAAATATATAAACTTTGATTAAGATTATAGTATACAAAATGAAAAGTAATCCATAAATACAAACATTCATCTAAATCTGTTCAGCAGTTAATGAGGAACAAAATATAATCCGAACTTTTAAAGATATTTATATTATTAGTAGGACAGGCTTATCTTTACTGTGCTATCAACCTAGCCGTATTAACTATCCGAGATACTACCTAACCAAGCGTATGATCACACTAAACCGTATTAGCAGAACTACACGAAGCGTACAAGTAGCTACTAATAACTTGAGTGCAAGGCGTGGCAGATGCCAACCTTAGATAAGGCGGCTACAGACTATCTGTTTGTATTCGAGCTTTACCTACTACTTCGTTATATGTATAACTTAGTTTATCTTAGTGTTGAAGTTGTGATAGCCTAGTGATACCACTAGGCTATTAGGTATACGACGACCGTTGTACTGCCAAGTCAGGCACGCACCTCTGACTTTTCGGATTTATGTGCGTTTTAGAAACTAATTATCACTAGCTAAACTAGATGAGAGTAGTCATATAAATCGTGCTCAATGGCGTGCAATGGGAGAGACTATGTCCAGCAGTGGACTGCTATAGGTTGATGATGATGATGAAAGCGGTGAAGACTATATACACGTTAATATAAAATAGAAAATTAAATCACGATAAAAATAGATGGAAATAGATGGCGCCACGTGTCTTCGAAAGACACGTGGCGCCATCTATTTTCATAAGAACGTTATTGTTGAATTCCTCAGAAACAGTACTTTTTTTAAGATGAATGTTACCTATGTTCATTTTTGTTCACCTGACAGCGTATATGCAACATTTCAGAATGATTGGTTCAGTGGTTTAGGCGTGACAAGGTAACAAACAAACTTACTTTATTTATAATATTAAGTTAAGGTTAAGATAAATGATTTGTTATAAATTATTTTGGTTTAGATTAAATTAATTAGACATTAAAACTCAGTTGGAGTAATTCTTATGAACTTTGGATATTCCAATTTCAAATTTTCTAACTGTTTTAAGTAGCAGCAAGGAGTTTGCAACTGTGTGTAAAAGTCCCCTCTGTTACATGGACTAAAACATAACTTGACGAGGCATTTTGTTGTGACTATGAAGAAAAATATTGGAAAACATAAATTTACAATTACATCAATAAACAGCTGAACCGTGCCTCGAATAAAAATAAAAGGATTCGAATGAATTTTGAATTCACGATTGCTGGTAATTTATTGGCGGTTTGATTTCGCGGTACATCTGTTACTGTAACCTGTACATTTATCCCACGAGTGTTGTATGTGGTAACTGGTAATGATTCACAATGTACCAATGTACGTTCGCTTCCACAATGAGGGAGGTGTCAATGAAATGGGATTACTTTACTTTTGTAAGGGCACTTCATTATAAAACTGATATTTTAGTCAACTTTGTTACCAGTTAATACTTTGTTACTTGACAGTAGCAGCAGTGGTAACATAGTGGTATAGTCATTAGGCTATCAAGACAAAAATCACGTTTTTAAAAAATAATATGTATTATTTTAGAGCGTGTCAATTTTTTTTACGATATTTTCGTCCATGTTTTTAGGGTATCTCTTCTTTTCTTGAAGGATTTGTCTAGTGATATTACCGTTAGACGGCCAAGTCAAAAGTCGCAAGCTCAAAACCTCTGACTTTTTAAAATTATGGACTATTTACCTAAAATACCACTTTCGTACCGCTAAGTCGAATTAGGAGGTAAACAAAACCATCTTAGCGCAAATATTTCGTCGCAGCGACAGAATTCGACTAGAGAGTCTTGTCTGGTAGGCATCTTATGCGAGGTCGGAACCGTTTTGATTAGAACGTATAGTGAAATTTAATCTAATAAGGTATGTAGTCAAGCGCGCTGATTCTGAGGGCGTGTGGGATCATAAGCTAATACCGAATTATGGTATAGAAACCGTTCATAACGTAATAAAAACATTTGATAATGATAATCCCGTTCTTAACGATTCTTTCCTTCTACAAAATGTCGAACTTTAGTGTTTGGGTAGTCCTATGCATAATAAATAAATAAACCAGCCTGTAACTGTCTCAATGTCGGGCAAAGGCCTCTTCTCATACAGGGAAGAATTGAGTATTAATCACCACGCTGTTGGCGTTGGCGATTTCAGATTTCAGACTAGGCGGTTTTAAAAAAAATGTTTATGAATCTTTAATAACGTAGATTAGTCGTGATCATGTCTACCTTTGACAGTCGATCTGTCTTTATTTTACAATTGATGAACGACGAGTCAGAGAATAGACAAATAGACTACTACTTGAACTACTCGATGTTGCTCTCAGATGTTACTCAAAAAAGATAGGTAAATAAGATTTTGAATGTCTTAAAGTTATCTGCTCTCAACACGAGTGCTATTTTAATTAGTCACCTCAACGTACACCAAACATTCTGAACTTTCCATAAAGGAGTTCCCTGGCGGCGTGTTTTAGGTTTTGTGCGTACCATTTGTCATCAAAACTTCGCGACCCATGAGAGTGTAAGTATACCGCGGTACGATGTATCTGTACTGTGTAATATCTAATTGTTTTTACCTTTAGAATTATGAAAAAACATTAACTGTTAATTTCGCTAGTCATTAAAGCCAACCCTCCATACACATAAATGTATGCACATGCAGGAAGAAGAAATTATGTTTATAAGAATGCAAGCCCAAACCACTTTTTGATACGTGTGTCGACTCTCCACGAGGCATTCTCATCCATTCTATGTTGTGTTGACTCGTCGAGCGAGAGTTGCTTCGCGACTCAACTTGATTGATTCTCAACGAGTCTATCTGAGAATGCCTTGGGAAGGGGCGAAGCACGTGTCGAGTAAAGCATTGGGCTTGCATTCTTTTATACCCAGAGTTTATCTATTAGCTGTGCTTACGAAGTAAAAATTAGATTAGTTAAATTTGTGGCCGTGCTTTCTGTGTACAATTGTATCATTCACGAGTAATCTACACATATTCCGTAAACCCTTTATTACTACTATACAATATTCAATTGAATTTATTTGTTCCATCATTCCCGGTGTGTAAAAACCCTAACACATTTTTCTACTCAGTTTATTTCAAACCTTAGTAAAAAGAATAAAAATACGTTAGTTAAAATATAGAATTTGTCCTCTCTGCAAGCTGCAGGCTGAATGGTACAGTTGTCAGTTGCATGCAGCGTAAACGCGTGCGAACGAGTGTAGCCGCGCGTTGTGTGCCGTCGACCGTGACGCCTGCCCCATTACGTCATTTGTTATGTTATTCTAAAATTTTGTTATTAATAAAACGTATTGAACTGTGTTGTTGGTATTGGTGTTTTTTGTCCTGCGTGGAGTTGACTAAAAATAGCACCAATGTCTCTTACATACATACCTACATATTATATAAGGTGCTTCTAAATTATCTTTATATAATATAATTATTATGTTATTTATATTACAATAGTGTAAAGTAGTGTATTACAATAGTGTAATATATTACAACATATTCGGTCACAGCTGCCAATCTCAACGGAGATTAGCCAATTACGCAGCTGCAGGAGATATTATAGTGCACAAGTGTGTGCGCAAACACAGGTGCACTCTCTATTCCCTCACTCTCATGGTCCTATGGGACGGCCTTCCGACACGTTCGGGAGAGATCAGGCGCAGGGCCAACGGCTTTACATGCTTTCCGAGGCACAGAGTTAGTGATAATTAATTTATAAAATGCACATAACTTACGAAAAGTCAGTCGTGCGCGCCTTGGGTTCGAATCCGATATGTCTGACTTGCCAGTCAACGGTCACAACCACTAGGCTATCACGACTCAAAAGATCAGGATCAGGAGGATATTATTTATGTTAATACCAACTCTAATAATTATAGCATAGCTACAGCGTTGCGTCATCAAATCCTCGTTCCCTTTGATATTGAGTTATAGGACATCCTGATATTAAACAGTGTACGAACCCTATACATATTTACCTATACACCAGAACTATTGTCACAGCTATTGACGTCGATCGAGTGACAATAGCCTCTGGGTGCGGATATCCGCTCGGAAGGTCGCGGGTTCGAATCGCTACACCATTGAACTTTTGAACCCTTTCACGAGGCGCATAATACTAATGTAAATCTAATGGATATTTATTATTTTATGTGCTTTTGCGAGAGCATTGTGGGGATTTTGATGTAAGTACTTTGATTTTAAACTAGGCTGGAGTACACTGTTGTGTACTTTAATCTAAACTTAATGATTAATTTTATTTGTTCGGTTTTTAAGTGAAGGAACGGGGATTCCTTTTAAAAAAAAATGCTGATGCTTAGTTATTATGACTGTGTATACAAAGGTTTTAGAGAAAAAAAAAATTATTTCAGTCTCACACAGATACAACGGAAAAAATAATTATGATGCTAATATAAGAAACGAAAATTAACCATGTAAGGCCAAAAAGGCACCTATTACAGCTTAAAATGCTAAAATCTCAGCTCTACAATACCAGATTCTGTGTTGCTTTTGAGAATTTTTCTAATAGAATAAGTCAATAAAACTTTGCCCGGGGATGAACCCAAATCTCGCTCTCAATAGTCGCGTTTGCAACCACTAGACCAATGAGAGAATCTTCAAATTAGATATTGAACCCACCACCAAGTTTTAATAGTCGCAATTACAATCAATACAAAAAAATCTTTTCATTATTTCACGTCACTATGATGACGTCACGTTCGTTGGACGTACAGTCACGTACGATACGTCCCAATTGTAAAGCCAAACACGGATTTTTAGGATTAAATGGATTTAAAACAGAGCTCAACTAAATCTGAACGGGTTTGATACGATTTTGTTGAAATAGATACAGTTTTGCCTGCGTCGTTGTGTAACAGGTTTCCGATGTAGATTAAAATATTTATCTGTTAAAAAAACTTTTTTTTTTATTATGAGGAGAAATCTCATTGGGAGTATTTGCCCATAATCGCCATATTCTTACCTCACTAAAATCACACCAGTAATCACCATCAGGACATGGATCCTCTTAAGAGAACAGCTCCGGAATTTGCAACGCCTGTGTCTCCCCTGAGCCTTTTTTCTTTTTTTTTTAATATAAGTAGGACGCAATTGTTAAATAGTACTGTAGAACTTAACACCACCATTCGACGACGTATACCACCATGTAAAAGTCCATAAGTGAATTCTTTACTCAAAAGAGAAACTACAGGACTTGTGAACAAACAGTAAGTCAGAGCTACACCAAATATTTTAAAGTAACGGTAGACGGTTCATTACTTCACTCGTATGCCCTCGTGTGCGGCGGAACTCGATGCTACTGCGTCGAGTTGTCAACTATATGTTACAGCTGCACACTGGAACTTCTACTAAGGATTCCGATTTAATTTTGGAAATAATATTTATAATTTTTTCTAAAACAAAAAGGACAAAGGTGTGTCATGTCTTCATTGTCATAGTCTTTGATATAAAGTGTATGCATTCTTCAAATTGCATTGATTTATGCGCATTTCCAGATCATGATATGACCACCTGGTTATTATCCTCCAAACTAAATTTCGGTCAAAACGTTCAATTTTGCACGCTTTTACCAAATCTATTTCCAGAAGTCATCATCATCATCAGCCTGTATTAGTCCACTGCTGAACATAGGCCTCTCACAATACGCGCCACTGTTGTGCGTTCATTAGAGGTATTTTCCCATAATCTCCACGGTGGGCAAGCTGGTTGGCAATAGCAGTAGCAGATGATTGTTGTTACAGAGAAGGATGCTTTTGCCAATTCTCCTGATCTTTCCCTTTGTCGCCTCTTACGACACCCGCGGGACGAGTAGGAGTGGTTCTATTCTTGGGCCGGAAACCACACGGCACATACTGCACGGCACGGCTGCAGGAGATATTATAGTGCATAATTTGCACAAATACAGGTGCTATCTTTCCACTCTCATAGTCAGATGGGACGGCAAACCGACACGATCGGGGAGAGATCAGATGAATAAAGTCATTTTAATCTGTTGCTGCAGACCATTCAATTATCATAAAGACACCGCGGCGCGGGCGACGCGTAATAATTGATTTCCTTTTGTGTCTCATTTCTCGATATTTAACGGGAAGAAGGTTAAACAAACAAAGCAATAAATCAGCAAACACATTCACATTTCAAATAAAGTACAACTTTAAAATCACTCACACATGTTCAATTTCATTAAATATCTGTCTGAATGTTAACCCACTCCGGTTCAATTGAAACGATTCTGGAAATCTCGAGGAGTTTCAATATTTGCTCAGATATTACCGACTCGACTCCGCTCGGACTCCTGTACTGTAATGTAATTACCGTTTCAGTTTGCAATGGTTTTACACTAGATTAGGTCAGTTTCCGGAGTCGGATGCTATATGGGTATAATTGAATCATATGTTTCAGAGAATTAAGATTTTATTAGGTGCCTTGGCGGTCGTGGGAGTCGTTGAGGTCGTGTCGTTGTAGTACTGCGGTGGTGTTACGGTAGTTACATAGAATTGGGATTTTTTATGATTTCTGGTGTGTGAGGTTTTATCTATAAACTCATCGAGGTTTTTTAATGGAGGAGAAGGTGGGTTACCTTTCTTAATATTTTGAATTCTCGTGTTTTCAGCGACTTTAATGTCAGAAACATAAAAAAAAGAAACCGATTTTTTTAAAATTACCAAATTTTCTTACGAAGTACTAGTTGTAATAGTTTTTCACTTACAAAAATCTAAATTACTGACTTATCTAGATTTCTACCTCACCCTTAAGAGAAAGACAAGCGTAATGCATGGGATAAATAACAGTAACTTATAGGCCTTTAAGCTTAATAAAGAACATTTATAACTCTCGCAGACAGTTCGATATTGGCTTCTTAACTGACTTGGAACTTTAAAATTCAATTTTTCATTTCGAAAGTCTTAATCAAATCCAAATATTCTGCGTCTTTCGTTGATACTCCAAGTTTTAGAGCTATCTTTATTCATAGATTTGTTATTGAGAGAATAAATAATCACATTTCAAATTTTTAGTAATAAGGTGACGAACGTACTAGCCCTGGATTGAAAGACTTGGAAATCAGGGGAAGAGGTCTTGGCAGTGCACCTGTTGTTAAATTCCGAGTTCAGTTCTCAATAAATTATGTTTCCTAGTAATTTTTTGCAAAATTTGACACAACAGTTAACCATGCTATAAGGTTAAATGTAATGTTTTCGGTCGTGGAGCCTAGTTGAACCGCAGTCGATCGAGGTATGATCGCGGACGGAGCTCGTGTCATGGCCGCGTCTACCCGTGCTTACGGTTCATACTTCTGAATAGTTGCTCTATATACATACATACATAGACACACGCCTGTTTCCCAGAGGGGTAAGTAGAGACAGCAGACCTCTTTTGCCTCATTCACTCTCATATAAATTCATTCATGCTATATATTTTCTTATATAATCTAAGAATTCTTACCACAGGGTAAAATTTTAGTATTAAACATGAAGCGAAATCTAAATGAAAACCAACAGTTAAAGCTCGTAACTCACAGTAAAGGCGACGAGTCCAACAATAAATTCAACATGTGCAATTTACCTGTACTCCTGTTTACTTTAGATTTATAAGAGCATTTCTCATGCAAATGCATTGGAACTCCCCAAATGAATGTACGTTTCATTAAAACTTTGCCCAGTGACCGGGGACAGGACGGCACTAATTTGTGCCTTGTTATTTGTGAATTGGAATTAGTATTTATTAATCCAGGGATTTGGATGTCTTTACGTGAATCTGTTTTGAGCAGTCAGTTTTTAATTATATGTTGCTTTTATACCTTGTATTCAGAAGGTAAGAATTTTCGTTTCATATTATGTTGAGCAACTTGCTGAGTGAATTACGTAGTGTAACTTTAGTTGCGATTTGTTTGCAGTGTTCTGTTAAAACCAGTGTGTGTTTATCCTGGAAAAATTAGTAGCTACCACGGGAGTGCACCTAGGGGTAAAACTTACGGTTTGTAATAAATACAAAAGTGTATAAATAAACAAACATTTCATATAGCACTAAACTTCAAAATTTAAAAAAACAAAAATATTTATCTCCCACTTAATAGTAGGGTATATTAATATCTTCTACTTAACTTAGTAAGAAAAAGAATAACAGAGTAAAACAGAATAACAGATAATAAGTACCTCACTAAAATCACCCCGATGATCACATCCCTGGAGAGACTGTAACTGGACTCGCTGTCCACGGTAGCAGGTGACCACTTTGCCACCGACGTCTCTGGGGTCGTTTAGTGAGGTCCTGCGACCTGCGGTTAAAGCCACCAGTCGCTGTGTTTGTTGGTTTGTCCTCGTTTCTCGCAGCAAGGGGAGCGCAAGCGTGACGAGGGAGTTTTATAATAATCATAATATTTTCTTCGCTCAGTAATATAAGGTTTTGACGACTGTAATATTGAACAACTCAATAAATCTTTATTCGTTTCCTAAAGAAACTTTTTGGCATTTATCCAACACTGGAATTTGATCTGAAGGTTGTAAATTGAGTTCAGGCCAATTGAATTGGTAAAGTGTGCCTTGTGAGAATACGTTTGTAGTTTTATATATTTTAGTTGTTACGCCAAATGTAGTGTCGGAGAGTTTAGAAGTTTAGCAACTGAGGTTTTTTTAAATTTAGTCTTTTCTAGCGATCTACCGCGGCTTTGCATGATGGCTTTTCTCTACTATAATATGCATGTAAACCTTTCGGAAGAAATTGTCTAAATAATAGTAAAAACCGTATCAAAATTCATTGCGTAGTCTAGAAGATATAAGCGGAGAATCAGATAGAAGAAAACTTCGACTTTGTTTTATACTATATATTTTTAAAAGATTATCGAGCGTTTGCGTTTGTAACGCACGTAAATGAATTAAAATATTATCAGGTAAGAGAAAATCTTACATAGACAGATACATTGAGAATAATAATAATATGTCAATCAAGAAATATAAATAACTATTGATATCAAATTTAATTAAATGTCAATTTAAGAGCTAAAAATTATAAGATCTCTAATTCAACTTAAAATCATGGTTGAAATGAAAAAAAATTATACAATATTGCAGTTAGCAGCTGTACCACTACGCTATCACTATAAATCAAAGGTTACTGGTTTGTCAGAGCCTTATAATTAATGTTCCCTTGATCTGGAAATAAATAATGGATCATCAGCAGATCATTAGCGAGCAAGTTTTGTCTTTACAGGACTTTTTTTAATCATCCAAGATTACGAAACCTACTACAATTTACCAGCACTGCTTCACTTAAACCCCTAGTTCAACATCAATTTGTAGGGATATTATCTCTCAAAGAAAGCCTCTAATAAATTAGAACACGGTGTACTTAATGTATGAACTCGCCCGACCTGTGAGTTATGGGCGACATTTATAATTGCTGTCTCTTCGCTGGTGCAGCGGCAAATAAATCAGGAGTGAGGTACCATATGTTCTGAAGATGAGCTGGGTTTCTTTGGGATTAGCGAGCTAGTTTATGCAGGCAAAAGCTGCAAGTTTCTTAGTTTATGGAGATAGAAAATAGTAGTTATAATTAATTTGCATAAAAGTTTTCATTATGAAGAAAAAAAAATACGATGAGGTTTTATATCGGTGACCTTCTGGTTTGATGTGCCAGCCGCTCTGCTATCTGAAACAATCGTAGTTCTATACCGGTGGAACTGGCCCATTAGAGCTAAAACCACCATAACTCTAACCACACAAAAATGTGTGGTAAACACATGTTGTGGCTTTATAATTATAACACTCACATTTCTTCTTCTTATATCCAACTTAACAGATAGACACAATCTAAAAGCCACATCGTAACGGTTCTATGTATCTGTTTTGTAGTCTAGATATTTTCGGCTGACAGCTATATGTCTGGATTGAATGGTTTTGGAAATGCCGTTTCTGAATACAATCTAACAGGCTTAGACGTGTGATTGACAAGAGTTACATTGAAATGGTTGTAAACATTGCGACACTGTTTTGTTGAAGTTGGTAGGTAGCGGTTTGATACTATCATATATGTTATATACGATTCATTCAAAAAATAAATCAGCTGTTTTATACATTTTGTTCAGTCATGTGAACATAAATGCATGGAACAGCTGATTTTTTTTTGAAATTTCAGGGTTGGTCCATAGTAAAAGTTGTTTATAATGATGAGTTTTATGATCCCTTTAAGGATGCTGTTGTTTTACAAATAACCCTGTATACATATGTATATGTACGTATTTATAATAAAGATTAAAATAATGTGCTCACTATATAATATAAAATTCCTGTAAGGCAACATTTTAATACAAAAGAAAAAAAGGTGTTTTCCATGATAAGTACGTAAAATTATCCGAGACCATACATAAACGAAAATGAAACCCCAAATATAGTAAAGATAAACCTGCAGCTAAAAAAACAAAGAATCAAAAAGAAAACAAACAAGCAAGCTAACAAACAATGAACTACTCAAATTCCTACCACCTAAAAGCGTTTAAACAGAATTTATCCAAGCAAAGTAAAAGCAAAACATACACGAATCTAGCTGACCGTGACTGTACATTGAATTATGCGAAATTACGCGAAGCTAAATTTTAATCAGAATAAACAAACAACGCAAGCTCAAGTGTTCTGTAAAACAAACCTTTCCTTTCACGTTCTCGGAATATTTTATGCGTTATTTCAAAACTGGATGTTTTTAACCTGATATACTTCGTCAACGTTGTCATATTCGTGAACCGTTATTATTTCGAGTAAGGTTGATTAAAGGAGTGATCTCCTTACCTAGAATGATCCAGTACCAACCTTGACGTCCTCGGGGTCGAGTCCTCATTACCGTCACCGGAATAAAGTATTAATCAAATGTAATTACTTAATAAGAAATTTGAAAAAACAACTGAAACGGATGGGATTCGAACCCACGATCTACCGGATACGTAATGTATTCCGATAGATGTCACCACACGCCCTAGGCGTAGAAAGAAATTTGAAATTTCGACTGATTTTGATGGGATACGGTGGCTCAGCGGTAGAGCGTCGGCACGGTACGCCGAAGATCGTGGGTTCGAATCTCATCCGTATCAGTTGTTTTTTCAAATTTCTTATTAAATAATTATATTTAATAAGCTAACATGTGCTATGACATGTAAAAATTTACAAAAAAAATATTAATCAAATGATTTTTGTACTACGTTAGGAACTTAAACAGGGATTCAGTTTAGATTTTTTAAAATAATACTACATACATTCTACTACATACTACTACATTTTTAACATTGAGTGGCAGATAATGTCGCGCTTAATTTTTTATAACATCAAAGATTAGCCAAAGTAACTGACACCTACCTTAGATATTCCTTTACCACGGAGGAAAGATCTTCAATATTTTATGTTGTTAGAGCGATCGATTGGACTAAACAGAGAGAATATCTACCAGTTAAGGATGGTAACTAGCTGTACGACGCGATGTCAGGGTACGGAATGCTCAGGGACTTTAAAATAATTCTACTCAAAACTCAGTAACTTCTATTAAAGTTTGTTTATCAAACTCAGTATCTCGTATTTAGGAACCCACATGGAATTGACACCAAACATTTTTTCTTTCTTTCTTAATACTCTCCGTTGTTAATATCACTTGACACTTAGAATAATTGCATGCACACGTCACCACGTGGCAAATAAGGCGTGAAATGCATCGCGCGTTCGCGGCCGCCTCAACTTTTCCAATATAGTGAGGCACCTCAAAGTTGGGGATGGCAGAAGTGAGGTAGATGTGGCGAGGAGTTCGCATTTGATGGCCATGTATGCTCAATATTGGCATAGCATGCTTCATTGGTGACTTTTTACAATTATAAAACCTCAAAGGCTTTAGAAATGTAATGTAAAGTAATTACAAAATCTGCAGGTTGGAATCATAACTATAAGTTTTGCTCGTTTTTATAAAAAACGTAACGTAATAAAAAGGATCCCAATTCCTTTGCTATTGTTGTGTCATTATAATTGTATTCATATACATAACATAAACTCACGCCTGTATTCCCCATAGAGGGTAGGCAGAGGTGTATGCAGTACACTCACCTCACTCACTCAATGGCTATAGGGGGCAAACCTATTGCTATTAACCGGCCACAATTCCATGTTCCGTGCTGCTACTGAGAATTTCCTACCAGAAAAAACCCAATAACTTTTTGCCTGACCCGGGGATCGAAGCCAGGATCTCGTGCTCAGCAGTCGCGCTTTCTACCACTAGACCAACAAAGCAGTCATTTATGTTGTTAAAAAAATACATTGACGACTGATATAATCTTCATAATATCTCTTCTCTCTATTCCTTCCACCGTTTCAGAGTCTCCTCTAGATCCCATTCGATCGACATTAGGCCAACCTTATTCTTTGAATCACGTCATAGTTGACATTTTCAAGAATGCAGTATCTCCAGAATTAAAAATCAAGATAAGAACGCTCTTACGCCTGTGTTGTAACTATCAGATCTATCAAAATCAAAATTAGGCACTTATGAATAGTCATAATTCTAATATTATTATAGGAGTGACTCTAGTTGCCAGTTCAAAGGGCAGCCTACCCCTCATGGAGAAGAATCTGGCAAGAAACTCCATGGTTGCTCTTTTAAATAATGGCTTACAATATTTTTGGATACATTGTTTTGAGATGTTATGTGAGAACAATGCGAGTCGACTAAACATAGGTACGCGCCTTCTATCTATATCTGATAGTTAACACATCCATTGTTTCTGACATCCGTGTGGAATGTAATGCAATATTGCGGCCGCCTAACTATTACAGCCCCCGCGGGAAGGTGGAATATTTTCCAAAGCGAATTGACTGGATGGCTCCCGTTTTGCGCTCTGAATTGTTAGAATGTTGTAAAAGTGGCGAATTATTGTTTTGAATATGTTTGTTGTTGTTATGCGTTTTTGCAGCGGACGGGAAAGTTGCGGTGAATTTTACTGAAAAAAGAAGTTTATTTAGTTTACCACTACCTATGCTACTATTTATATTAAAAATGTGATTTGTAAATCGTCACATCTTGCGTATGACCGTTGACTGGCAAGTCAGGTTTAAACCCAAGGCGCGTACAGACGTAAATGATGTATTATAAATTAATTATCATTTGCTCGAGCCTTTTTTTATTTGATCGAGCCTCGAAAAGCACGTAAAGCTCTTGATCCTGCTCCTGATCTCTGCCCTGACAATAAATAAACTAATATAAGTAATGGTAGCTTTTCCTTCTTTCACGCAACGACGGAGCATAGATCAACAAGATTTTTAGATAGAATAGTGACATCATTCGTTTTATATTTGAAAAAAATTAAAAAAATTGCCTGATTGTATCAAAGTAAAGCCTATGCCAAAACAAGGGCAAAGCTAGGAAAAAAGCTAGTCACATTGTATTTTATACGGTTCATTTATAAATTGACAGATTAGCTTAGAACGCAATAGATTTTTGTTGTGCTTGAAGAATAGAAAATATTAAGTCCAATCTAATACAACAATAAATCAAGTTCACTATTATGACCAGAAAATCTTTAATGTATTTTATCTTAGTTTTCTACTTCAAGCAAAACAAAATACAAGCAACCCGAAGACTACACAGTCGGCAGCACAACGTTGGCTACAGGTTTAATGCAAAATCGAACTTATCACTATTGCGATAACGTGCATTATAGTTTTTATTCTGTGACCTTCGTCCAAGGAAGTCTTAAAAACCGATTACAGGAAAATATTTCTATATAGGCCGTAACGCCAATAAACAGGAAGAAAAATAACTCGACAAAAATTGTAAAGAGAGGAAGGGATGCGAATTAATTTTCTATTTATTTGGAAGCGTTTGTCTGCCTTCCCCGAGGGATTCAGTGAAGTCTGATGATGCTTCTGAATTCTTTATTGTGTTGATTTGTTTCGAATCATATTCGGAAACCATTTGAGTTAGGTACTTTGAAACGGAGTTGCTTTGAATTTGTATCGAGAGAATTGTGGCAATTTTTTTTCGTGTCCATTTCTGTGATTTCTTGGGAGAGTTGGATGACGTAATGTGTACGGTTGAAAGCGGTTGATATTGCGTCTGCATTGACAGTTAAATTGAGCTTGTTTTTACCCGACTACAAAAAAAAGGAGGGTTATTACCCGACTACAAAAAAAAGGAGGGTTATGATTTTAGCAGTCTATGTATGTATGTATGTATGTAAGTATGTATGTATGTATGTATGTATGTATGTAAGTTTGTTCATCTGTTCCCACGTAGCACCTAAACTATTTGTTGTAATTCAATAAATAAGGTGTCTATCGATGCGTCTTAATGGTCTGCGGGTTATAGGATTTATGAAATTTCGTAAAATCAAATAAAGTGGATTTTAAAAACAAATTAGTCAGCTCGAAAAAAATAAAGTTAAGGTAAATTTATCGTGTTTGATATCAAATGGAAGGTCTTGATGAGCACATTCAGAATATGTATATATTATCTATATATTCTGGACCACTTCTTAGAATATCAGGCTTCTAACTACCCGTTACGACTATCATAAATATATGTAATTATAACACTGCATACAATGTGAAAACGTGATAACAATAAATATTTACTAATTAAATTAAAGTTTCTACACATCACTGCCTATTAAATTATGATTATATTTTAAAATAATGTTAATTAAATTGAGATTTCTTTTTCGTAACTAGATGGCGTTGGTTTGCGGTTTTGTGGAAGTAAGTAACATAGAGTTAAAAATACCTCCTCAAAAATCCCGGAATCGTAAACATAACATTTAAATCCCGGGATTTTATTAATATGGACTGGACTTTGACCTATAGTTTTTATTAGAATTAATTTTGTATGTAAAATAAAACTCATTAATTTAACAGTTTTAGTACCGAACTACTTAAGTATTACATTATCTGTTACCGATGTCTAAAAACATAATAAAGACTTTTGATTATAATAATTTAGTTCGTATGTATTTAAAACGTAAAATTAATATTTTGGAGAATTTCACATGTTTGCTTATTAAATATAATAAATTATTTAATAAGAAATTTGAAAAACAACTGATACGGAAGGGATTCGAACCCACGATCTCCGACGTACCGTGCCGACGCTCTAACTGCTGAGCCACCGTATCCCATCAAAATCAGTCGAAATTTCAAATCTCTTTCTACGCCTAGGGCGGGTGGTAATATCTATCGGTGCCTTCTAAAAACTGCAAAGTTTAGAACACTGAGTCGGATAATTAATGTATTCCGATCGATATTACCACACGCCTAAGGCGTAGAAAGAGATTTGAAATTTCGACTGATTCTGATGGGATACGGTAGCTTAGCGGTTAGAGCGTCGGTACGGTACACCGGAGATCGTGGATTCGAATCCCATCCGTATCAGTTGTTTTTTCAAATTTCTTATTAAATAATTATACGTAAAATTAATTTCTTATTTCCCGGGAATTAATTGTAATGTTTATGATTTCGGGATTTTAGAGCAGGTATTATCAACTCCATGTTACTTACTTCCTCGAACTTTAGGTAAATGTAGGTACTCTATCTATGATGATATCCCACAAAAAAGGTTTCATGTGTACTTATACAGCTTGGCAAAAAAGAGTCTGAGGCGGTGACAGCTGGAACTAAAAATAAAAATCTTAAATAACTACGCTTGTGAGTACTAAAATAACATAAAAATGATTCATTTGATTATAATTAATGACAAAAAACTCGTCATAGAAATATGTAAGCACTTAATAACTTGTAATTTGAATTGTAGTGTGGAAAGTGCGACAGCGGCGCCCCCAATTTTTCCAGACTCTTTTTTGCCAAGCTGTACTTCTTACTACTTTTCATGTATACTTCTAAGAAACATATGAGGCTATGTTTTAATAGCTCGAAGTCGCGGAAGACACCTTTGAAATAAATTTAATTTAAAAAATACATGACATTGACTAAAGGTTTGAACCGAAGTTGACAGTTAAAGAAATCTAACTATTTAAGAACTACCACATTCTAAAAAATTGTGATTAAAATTAATTTTATTGGTTTCTTTACCACTAAAAATCATTGAAAAAAAATATAGTATAAAAACTAAAACCCGACAACTTAAAATCTAAAAACAAGCTTCTTAGATTTGAAATAAAATTCTGTAGTCGGAGGCCTTAATGTATTATAGGTAAATAGGTACTAGATCATCTTTCAAGGGTAAATACTTTGTAAATTTGGTGGCCTCCGACTACAGAATTTTATTTCAAATCTAAGAAGCTTGTTTTTAGATTTTAAGTTGTCGGGTTTTAGTTTTTATACTATATTTTTTTCAAAACTTTTTTTGCAAGGCCCTGTACCTACTCATCCCCTCCTAATTATCGTTATAAATATTAGGTAAGTAGGTATATATTAATATACCCCATTATCCCTTACATTTAGCAAAACTAGTAAAAATAATATTTTAGTCGTCCTTCCAGAGAAAACTATTTTTATTTAACTTAATCTAAGAGAGGCCCACACGACTTCTCTCTCTCTCTTAGCGTGTCGGACTCATTACTGAGGGTCTGGTCATTTGTTGGGGAACATTTTTTTCTATGTGATGCGGCGTCAGTTGTTCCTATCTGTCGCCGAGTAAGGTATCATGTGTGATCGAACCCAGGACCACGTGCTCAGCAGTCGCGCTTGGTACCACTAGGACCAGAGAGGCCGTGATAGTTGTGTGTGGTAGTAAATAAATATTTATCGCAGCCTAAAAGAGCCTTACTTAGTTCTCAGTACTGAGTCTAATTACTTGTAATGTATTCTATGTGTAATGTAATGTTTAAGCGGTATTTTCCAAGCCAAATATTACTTATACATTTTACTTATAATTTAATAAGTATGATTGATAGTCAGGTAATATAAACTAATTTAACTAGCTTAAATTACTTTTGTAGAACATTATTTTTGTTCAATCAAACTTTTTCATTGATGTGTATTTAATAATGTTTCTTACGAATAAATAAAATATCATTAAATGTGAAAAGAAAATAAAACGAATCATCATCTGCCTAGCCTTTTCTCAACTGTGTTAGGGTCGGCTTCCAGTCTTACCGGATGTAGCTGAATACCATATTTTACATGGAACGACTGCCTATCAGAGCTCCACAACCCAGATACTGGGTTACACGTTACCCCTTGGTAAGACTGGTTGTCAGAAAACGAATAAAGTTCCTAAACTATTTTAAAAGTAAGTAATTTGAATTGTCCTGAATTTCAACAAAGCTAATTCTGAAAAAATAATCTAAATTATTTAAATTGAATAGGAACAGATGTTATTATCCCAATTCTTTTGAAGTTACTCTAATCTAGTTGTGAGTCGTGTTTTTTTACCGCTGTCGCTATCTCTTTCGTACATTGAAGTTATAAAGTCACTGAATTTAATATTAATACGTGAAGAACTGTGGATCCCTTTTCAAGAATAAA
The DNA here is from genome assembly GCA_936450705.2 of Protodeltote pygarga. Lineage (NCBI taxonomy): Eukaryota > Metazoa > Arthropoda > Insecta > Lepidoptera > Noctuidae > Protodeltote > Protodeltote pygarga. The sequence goes on along the minus strand of OW388253.2, from coordinate 16,090,940 downwards.
ACTTGGCATAGTAAAAGTTTTTATGGAGAAAAAGTGCAGAAAGCCAACATTTATAAAAAAAAATACAGTTACATTTCTGACCACTGACTAGAGCACTAGTATAGGACATAGTTATATTTTTTAAAATAAATCCTAGTGTATCTAATCCTACGTTGTTTCTTTTTTTACAGAACTTAGACTCAAGCCTGTATTACCCACCGGGGGTAGGCAAAGGTGTATGCTGTACACCCACGTTTCGCCGGCTAAGTCATAAGTCCCATGTAATAGAGGCCGCGCCTATTTCCATTAATAGGACACAATTCCAGACTCCAAGCTGCTTTTGAGAATTTTCTTATGGAAAAACCTAATAACACTTTGCCCGATCCGGGTATCGAACCCAGGACCTCGAGCTCAGCAGTCGCGCTTATTATCACTAGACTACCAAGGCAGTCCTTTTTCATTCCCAAACAATACAATGTCATAGACATTATTATAATTTGATTTTAACTTGATTGAATTAAAATTAAAACTTGACAGTTAAGTAGCCCATAAATGCCTTTTAACCTCTGTTTTTAATTGTAAAAGTATTTAATTAACGAATATTCTTTCCGGGCTATTAACAAACAATGTGCCGCGTAATTTCAGAGTTTAACCGCTCGTGACTGAATGAATTTAAATTAATAAAGCACTGATCTGTTTTATTTGTAAGTAATTTGTACTGAATCAGTGAGAACTGGGAAGTGATTTATAATGATGACGAATTGGATTTTTAAGACTTTTTTTCATAGAAAAGGGGGTAAACCAGTGATAGTGTAGTTGTTGAATCACCGTTGACTGGCAAGTAAGAAGTCTCAGGTTCGAATTCAAGGCACACCTAGGCCTATTTGGAAATTATGTGAATATTATAAATTGTATTATCGTGATGAGAGTAAATGAGGCAAAAGAAGTATGAAAGGATCGTAGCAAGTGGAAATCCGTTGTCTCTGCCTACCCCTCTGGGAAACAGGCGTGAGTCTATGTATGTCTATATGTAATAAACTTGATAAACCAAAAGTAAACAAAAATCATTCGACCGTACAAATATTTGTCTGTCAAGCGCAGACGGCGTATCGTTTCATTGCTACGCTACGCCAATCTTCAAAGACTCTCTCGACAAGAATCTTTAATTTATAGCTAATATAATGTTTATGTAATATAATAGCAGAATAAACCTGGAACTGAGTCAAATATAAAGCAACAGGAACTAAGGCAATTCGGTTTAAACTGACGTCAAAACAAACTTAGTTCCAACATGGTTCAAACGCATCAAATTAAACCCAAAGAGAATGGACGTCGATAACTCGATTTTGCCACTCGAGTAAATATCGATACAAGCCAACCGATGAATCGTGTTCTACAACTAGACTCTCGATTCAATTTTAAAATGTCTTTTTATTTATTTCCACAGCAAATATTGGATTTCTTAACATCATCATCATACAATCTCGACTGTATTTTTAAGGAGTGGTGGACAGGGATATATTTCTTTTTATGTTATTATTTTCATATAAAAACGATCGTTTTGCCATATAAAGGGCATTGTTTAAAGTCCGCTACTATTGAGTATTCCGTAACCAATTGGCAAACCTGGGAAATGAATCCGGATCTTAGTAATTTTCGTACTTTCTAATATTATTGCAGCTGCTACCATTATACCAGCTAGGCTGTTTTTTAGTGTAATGATGGCCGCGGACCAGAGGCCAGTTTCCCCCTAAGCCGTATTACAGAGGCAGGCAGTTACCACTAAGAAGATTCTATCAAACCTATTTCCAGAAGTCATCATCATGATCAGCCTGTATTAGTCCACTGCTGAACATAGGCTTCTCACAATACGCGCCACTGTTGTGCGCTCATTGGAGGTATTTGCCCTTAATCGCTACGCTGGGCAAGCGGATTGGCGATCGCAGGTAGTAGATGATTGCTATTAGACAAAAGGATACTGCTGCCCATCCCCTGACCTTTCCTTTGTCGCTTCTTACGACACCCGCGGGACGTAAGGGTGGTTCTATTCTTAGGCTGAAAACCACACGGCAATTTCCAAAAATTACTAAGGTAAAACACTCAACTATTAAAATCTTTAACCAAACATATCGTAACTTGATTCTCTGAAAGCAAACAACATTCTAACTCGTGTATCAGGCGGTCACTCGCTTTCTCGCCAAGCGCTAAGACTTAAGACAATTACCAAGAATCCTCTCTGAGTTCACTATACATGAGAGAAGACAAAGTTTGTCGATGCAGCGTCTGTAGGATACGGAGCATATGATATGCAAACAATAGGTTTAATATAAGACTCGTCTTACATGAAGCAAGATTAATATAGACGGGGGAAAACTGCTGAAGATAATGTAATACGTGATGGTAGAATTATTTATTTATTCTTCATATAAATCAGTACAAGGTGAACTTAATACCTTAGGCATTTTCTCCTAGTTGAACTTTGGGCGCTGCAGAGATAAAAACATGGTAGATGTACTAATAAGTTTAGACTAATTAACTTAAAAACTCATTTAAATAATTTACTAGTATAAATAAATCACAAATACAATAAGGTTATTACAGGTTATCGGCGTCAAATAAATAAATAATAAATATTTTATTCTAATTTATAAACTTTTTTTAGAGCTCTAGTTCCCTAGAACGCGCTCACGCGGAATCGCCCCCGTAGTTCTAATTTCTTTCTTATCGTGTGGTTGATGAACAACCTGGTGTCAGAGTTTAAACCGCCCGTAGGCCTCTGACATGGCTTTACACACCATTGAAAAATCTCTCAGGTGGGCTGGTTTGAAGTTGCTAGTAAGAAAACATTGCGATGTTTTCCCTCACCGTTTTAGCAACTGATAATTATTTTTTAAATACGTACATAACTTACGAAAAGTCAGAGGCGCGCGCCTTGGGATCGAACTCGAGACCTCTGAGTTGTCAGTCGACGGTCATACCACTGCTATCAGTGCTCCACAAGTAGTTAAGTAGTTCTAATGTAAACCCATCGTAGCGCCACTTATCGGGTCTAATTATGAATATCTCCATCCAGGAATCCATATAATTATCTCATTTCAGCATCACAACAAAGTTTTCTCGATGGTGCGCAAAATCAGAGATCCGCGGATGGGATTACATTTTTTTCACAGCATAGTGTTTAGTTTTTACGGAGATTGGCAGACTGGGATGCTGCAACGTACAAATATTTGCACGGTATTCAAATATTGGTTGTTCATCTAGACACTAGTGCAATGACAACAGCACAAAACGAATTCTCTATTTACAAACTGGACAACATGGCACTTGGCAAAAATCTGTATTTTTTCCCTTTTCATTTGTCTTTTTTACATATCACTAGATGACGGCGACACGAGATGAGCTAGGAAAACTGTGATAGTCTATGATAGGTTCAAACTCAAGGCTACATCTCTGACTTTTCGAAAATTATGAGCGTATTATAAATGAATTATCACCTGCTCCGTGTCTCGACAAGCACGTTAAGTCGTTGACCCCGGCTGCCATGAAGATCTTTCTCAGTCGCTATAGAGAGTCAGTAGGTACCCTCATAAAATCTTGACAACTGATCTAACTCATACAATGGCTGCAAAAGCGCATGGGTATTTGTATTTGGTATTTTCTCTTGCATTTTGCTTTAAATACATACGAAATCTATGATGTACGATACAATTTGCTAATCCCTATCATTATTTTTAAAAGTATTTAAACCCAGGCACAAGAGAAAAGATTTTTTCAGCCTTTAGTGTAGATATCATTTTAAAATGCCCAATTACTCAAACTAGAATCCGTCGATAACCAAATTTGTCCCGTACGGGAATCGAACACACAATACTTAGCACAGCATTCCAATCCAGCCAAGGCGCCGAACGATTGCAAAAAAATATCTGGTCTTAGACTATTTATTCAGAAGGATGTAATATCATTTACCTTTGCCGGGTTCCGAAACAATAATTTAAATTCCACAACTTTTCAACGGGTCTTAATTAAATATTTGTCGGTCGAGACCTGGGTCTGGACTTTATTTAAGAAATCAATTTAATTAAACATGTCTACCTCTGTTTGGTTATAAAACGGAGGGATTCTGAGAATTTGTAAATGTATCTGTTTTTGGTTCCAATTTGATTTTATAACAGAAAAAACTAGTACCTAGGTAACTGGCAAATATATCATAACATACCTAATGAGATACCACTATTTTTGCATTGATATTCATATTGCTGTCTCGTATGAAGTCCGATCGGCTAGTTTTTTTATGTATATCGTATAATTATGATCTAATCGATTTTTAAATCGAATAAATAAGTATCTATTTATCAAAATATAAATATTACCTACCTATTAGGATCTTCATTCATGACGGGGATTCTTTAAATTTTCATAGCATCATAGGCAAATAAAATTTTGGCCTAATCTAATATCTGATTATACAAACAAACCAATACTACAAGCCTTTTGATTGATTACATCACTGTTCTCCGCAGTCTAACTCTTTGTGTCAAAATTCTTTTACTTCAATACGAAGTATACTTATAGGTAGTCTTTTCACAAAATAATAATAATAATTTATTGCCAAAAAACACAAACATAAAACTATTAAATAAATAAATGTAAATGTACAATGTATGTAGAGTTTACATAACATAAAACATAGACTCACGCCTGTATTTCATAGAGGAAGATGGCAGGTGAATGCAGTACACCCACGTTTCACCGGCTATATTATAGGTCCCATGTAATAGGGGGCGACTCAATTGCCATTAACCGGGCACAATTCTAGACTCCGTGCTGTAACTGAGAATTTTCTAATGGAAGAACCCAATAACACTTTGTCTAACTTGTAGATCGAACCCAGGACCTCGTTCTCAGCAGTCACGCTTGCTACCACTAGTCCAACGAGGCAGTCAGTCGAGTGTTGTGTTTACATGTGTACATTTTATTAGCCTAACATAATTTAAAAGACTTCGAACTTGCTCGCTCTGGCCTAACAAGGGACAACTGTTTGTCCGACACTCCGACGTTGCCCCCGGCAAGGTCTCACTCAAAGGGATGAAAGACAAAGTTTTCAAGGTCCCTATAAAAAAGTAATAGACAAAATTCCTTTGACGATACCCCAAAGGATGAAAAAATTCGGTACAACACAATTAAGAAGCGCCGTCGTGGAAAACTATATTTTGTTGACACTAATTAGAGAAAACTGCATTCATAATACAGAATACCAATCCTAATTTAAGTTTATGCAACGTTTTAAATGTTGTAATTTTTTGTTTAAGAATGAAACATGAGAAATTGCTTCATGCATAAACATTCCGACAAAAACAAAATATCAGTAGGTATATCACACACGAAAAAATAGTAAGTATAAAAACCGTCATACTTAGCCTTAGTAAGAAGTTTTTCAACTATCGCGAATTGGAATCATATTTATATAATTTCGGGTCTATTATAATGATTATTTTGAATTATCTGTGCGCGAATAGACACAAAATTATATAAACATTGTATATTAATAGTTTGTAGGTACAAAAGATCAGTTCCTGTTTTTCTAAGTTGTGTCAAACTAAACGAGATATTAAGCTGAAAAGGTTAGGTAGAAAAGGGCGAAATAAACGCAAACTTTCGGAACGTGTTGAAGAAGTGGACTTATAAATATGTAACTACTGATTTTTAAAACTAGCTGCCTTCATATTTTGGTTTGGTACGCGGACAGAGCGAAAAAAACGAGAGAGATTTCAAAAAGGAGTAGGCTATCAGCCTATCTGAAAGAACCGATCATCTACCGGTCGTCAAAATGTCAAAACTACGCCTTTATGTGACATGTGACATGCATGTACTGCTCGAGATGAAAGTTATTGTTTGAAAATATTGCGAAGCCCACTCATGCGTAGTATCCCTATTAAGATTATTCTGGTCTGAAAGTTCCGGCTTTTTTTTCTAACCGTCATTTTATTTGAATCTTGGAGCACAGTGTTCTAAAATTAATCAATATTAAAAAGTTTATGATAACGTAGGTACATATAAAATAAATTCTGTATCGTTAATTTAATTTGATAAAATAAAGAAATTCATTCTTATCGCGGACTTATTTCATAAAAACATATTTCTGGTAGTATTTATAGTACTTAAATGTATTAAAAAAAAACGAAGATTTATTTTGATTCGACATATTAAAACATAGTACGGGTCTCCCGTCCGTGGAGATCTTCATCATACTTTTAAGCTGTCAAAAAAAAACCTATAAATTCAAAGATTAACTATCAGAACATGCATAACTCGATAATCCTCTGAACCCTTGTGACGATAAAATTACATAATGTTACGCTGTAAACCTTTAAAGGTACAAGGAGTTACGGGCCGGCAAGGTCAAATTTAGGGGAAGCAAGGGATATCAGATAAAATCCCTACAGGATACAGGAACATTAGCTTGATATTTTAAAAACCTTCGTTAATGTAATTAATAAGGAATAGAATAAAGAGACAGAGAATATATATAATTTAATTCATCTTAAAAACTTCATCAGATCAAAGTCAAAAAGATTTATTGCCCGGGCGAATATAATTATATACTTTATAGGACTATTTAATATATCACGTTATACGGACTCATGAAAAAAAAGTAACCACGTCTTTACTTTAGTAATCTTTACAATTACGCAGTACCACAGCGAATGCTACAAAAATCGCCATTCGAATAAAGAATGTAATTTGTAAATCAAAACACATCACGCCATGTATTCGCACGGCAACAATTAAGATGCATCACGTGATACTCAACATGTTTCGATACATTGAGCAACAGATGCGTGACATTGCGATACAACACGCAACAAGATGCGCGTGCTGTTGTTCGTTCGTGTTGTATGGATATCCATAAGATAGACAGTTTTGTCAAACGAAAGATCTGCGTCGTTGCTCTTCATGTTGCACAACATGTTGCCAATTATTGTTGCCTAGTGAAAATAAAACTTCACGTAAGCAGATCACCGCATTTTTCTTATCTAAATAGACAATAATGATGAAATAAATAGTAATGGTCATAAACATAAGGCTGTATGACCATTGCTAATAACACAGGGTCGAAGTTGGACCATGCAATAAAAAGTAACGACAAACTAATCAACGAACCAGTAGGAACATCTTCTAACATTCCGGCTTGCAATATTTGGCCGAATATATGGGAGTCGTTTTTGTTCTTAATGTTATGGTATTCAGAAGGGATAGTCTAATCTTGGAGGATAATTTTACAAGTAGGGTGGAATATTTCAAAGAAACAATGAGCGTAGCGTTTAAGTAATCTAGTCTAGTGGTATGACCGTTGACTGGCACGTCAGAGGTTTTAGGCTCAACCCCCACCACCTCCGACTTTTTGTACGATTTATTAAATAATTAATTAATTGTTGACATTTACTCCTTGTCTCAGAAAGCACGTAAAGTTATTAGTCTTACGCCTGTTTTGTCTCCGATTGTATCGGATTGCCTTCCCATCGGATTATGAGAGTGTATCTGTGTTTGCGCACATACTAGTGCACTATAATATCTCCTGCGTTGATGTCCAATCTCAGCGGTGACCGAAATTCGGTCAGGAGAACATTACTTAACTAGTTTAGCTTTGGCTGTTTGCTGTCAAGCCTTTAGTACCTGTACGAGTTCCACCACAGAGGCTTTGCAGGCATAGATCTACTTTGTAATTCTAATTAGTTTTTCTTTAAATACAAGCGATTTTTTTAAATAAGGAAAAGGGCCTTTCTCTGGGTACTAATGGGTTAAAATCGGTTCAAGCAAGTGTTGAAGCATCAAAAAAACACCGAATTAACGGATTCATAATCATTATGGATTGTTTGAATATATTTTTTTAGGAAGCTTTGATTTTAGAGTTAGTTCCAAAGCAAAATACAATACCTAATCGATTCTATATGAAATAGCTTTTGAATATCAATTAGAAACGAAAAAATAAATGATTTATTTATATGTAAACAACCAGTTTTCGCCATTACGCCGGGTACGAACCGTCGAATCAATATTATCAGCATTCGGAATAAACAACTAAATAAACATCAAAGTGATGAGGACTATGTTCCGGTCCGGATCGTTTCCGGTTCCACGGTCCGTCTGTTCGGTAGAGGGCGCTTTTGTTGTGGATTTTGTTTAATCCACCCTCAATGAACGAGGAGGATTTTTTTTCATTATCCTTCATCAAATTTCAATAATCGTTCCTTGCGACGACGCCATTTACTTTACAATCCCAAGATTGTAAAGTAATTTTTTGTTGTTGTTATTTTGTTATTGAATAAATAAATAAAAAACTAGCTTGTAACTGCCCCTTCGCAGGACAAAGAAGATCTCATACAGAGAAGGACTGAGCATTAATCACCACGTTTACTCACTGCGTGTTAGCGATTATACTGTTAATCCTAGCTTTCTTTACTATATTTTCTTTCACCGTTAGTCAGTGGTATCTTAGAATAACTAGAAAATACATATTATGACATAGAAAAAGTCATGTTGGTACACTCTAGGTTGGAATGCTTTCAAAGTGGGTGCGTGACCAATGTGCCCTCACGACGATTCAAATTATCACAAAACTCGAATTGTATCTAAATATAATCTATCTCAGTCTATCTACGAGTATGTATATCTATTGCAAAGAAGTAAGACCGTCTTCTAGAAACATATTTGGTGATAAACATTAGACCGAAGCGAGGAATTCACAATTACCCCCAAGTTTTATCATACTGGACCCGTACTAAGGTCTAATGAGTGGACTATTTTTTCGCAGCGCTTCCTTCAAGGCAATTTGACTTGTTTGTTCGGCAAATGATAAGTTTATGAAAAATTTTTGCTATCCAACGCAAAGTTCTGCTAATGAGGGTAGTGAGTTAAGATGCCGGGCGAAGTTGGAGGGTATTTTCGTTATTTTTTTATTTATCTGTACTTTGAAAGTCAAAGTGTGAATGATGAGAGTTTTTGCATTGAAAAATAAAAGTCTTATTGCTATAAACACCAGAAAATATCTTGAACTGTCTGTTCGTAATAGACTTGCCAACTATAACTATGATTTATAAAGTAACTGACAAAATGTGGTGTTAAAGACTTCTAGGCTTCAAAAAATGTATGATAGTAGGGATATTCGCAGTACTCAAAATACAGAGTGAGGTCCACAACCACCGCTGCGTATACACTCGCTCTTGAGAATGGACTCCGTTTGAGTTCGAAACTAGTCGGGCATTCCCCGAAATCAATACGTGAGAAAAGCCGTATAATATTTAATAATACTCAAAATACACTTTAATTTTTAAAGCTTTACCTTACTCCAAAATAGATTACTGTTTTAGGTTTACCTAAGGTAATTATTAAAAAACCTAGTACGTATTCAAAACCGTTCATGCGTAAGTTGACTCGCACTTAACCTTTTTTTTTATCAAGAAACACAATATCAATATTTTTTATCAAGAAACACAATATCAATAAAACGATTCTGACTAAAAATAAAATCCATGACGAAAAATTTCCTAACCCTATTATAAACTAGATAATAATACATTCTAATAATAATACACAATACCAATTTAACAACATAATAGCTAGTAATTTCCCTTCTAATATTACTACCTATTACAAAGGAAATTACTGCATAATTCCAAAGCTGAAAGCACAAAATGACGTCTAAAATAAATCAATAAACCAATATTATAATTTTAATAATATTCAAAACCAAATTAGCATCTTATTCAAATGACAACAAATATGTTATAAAATTATGACCCTTAAAACCTTATTCATAAGAACGACTTTAAGTGTAAATTAGACATTTATTTGATATCTCATACGCGGACCCGTTTAAACTTGTAATGGGGAGTACTTTGAATAATTATATATTATGTAAACGATTCCCTTCCATTACTTTTAGGGTTCGGGAGAAAAATACAGGCGATTGATTCGTTCGTGGACGCTACGTTTCTAGTATAATAAGTTTTTATTAAAACATCATTTACCTGTAGGCAAAATTTTGACTGTGCTGTTGACCGTTGCAGAGTTCCTTTATCTGCAGCTAATTCTAGATGTCGATTCAGGCCATACTCACGATAATGATGCATTGTCAGTGAAACTGAACCAACATGTAAAAATTCAACTCCGTAGGGTAACTGCAGGAAGTGGTTCGAATTAAGCTTACAAGATTTAACCTAGACATACTAAATACAAGTTAAAAAAAGATATTATAATAATACATAAAACTGGCAGCTAAGTTGACGTGGCTACAAGACAGCATTTAAGATTAAGATGCAAAATAATACATTTGTATGTAATATAAATCGTATTCACTGTTGGTGAATAATTCGATATACCACCGAATACCTTAGTGAAACAATTGCATACCTACTTTGATTATACCTTAAGTTAGTTCGTAAGTAATTAAAACCAGTCTTGCATTAACGAATAAGAGAAAATACCTGTCTTGCAGCATTGCTTACTTTCGCATTGCAAGTTCTAGCTCTTTATGTTCCCCACAATCGGCGATTGTACGTGCTACGTTAGCAAACAAACAAATAAAGTCTCTTTCTTATGGTTTTCGCGATGGCCCGTCCGAAATATTAGCCCGTATGTCTCTAAATAAACTCCTTTTACAAATTCAACGCGCGCGTCGAATTAATACGTACCACCTTAATCGAATGAATTGAATTATTCAAACTCTGTTTCAGAGGGATTTGTCTTTCGGAAAGCGAGTTTCCTTAATTTTTCATCCCTGAAGAAGACGCCATGTTTCCGCAACATGTTCGCTTTTTGAATTTTGAGTGCTGTTATTGGGTATTAATATTGTTAATTGAGTTGTCTTGCTTGACTACTAAGTTAAAGGTCTAAGGTTCGAATCTAAGGCTGACTTTTTTTACTGACTAAAATAGTTTTCTCTTGCACTTGGACAAATATTTGTTTTTATGAAAAATATACGTGAGCAAAAGCTACTACTAGGACTTGACTGGAAGGGTTCAGATTTTCTAAAAGAATTATCTAAATTGACCGGCATTGTAAACCTATGAAACCAACTGGTATGTTTAGGTACTGCTATATTTTTAGATTCATATGGTTTTAGAATTATGGAAAAAGAGGGGAGATTAAGAATGGGGGATTATGAAAGGGCACTGATAAGGCTTCCGTTGCTCTCAATGACCATACAAAATACCTCAATACTAATATTGTATCAAGATACTAAACAAAACAATACGGTATAATGTTTAATGATTCAAAATAGCCAACTACAAAGACAGTTAAGTAAAGTCAATACACTTTAAAAGTATAAATATTCTGTTCGAAGTCACTTATAAGCACTTAAACCCTGTTTAAAACGACACAACTTTGTGAATTTCAGCAGATGATTGCTGTTATACTGAAAGATGCTGCTGCCCATCCTCCGGATCTTTTCCTTTGTCGCTTCTTACAACACCCGCGGGACGGGTAGAGGTGGTTCTATTCTTAGGCCGGTAATCACACGGCATTTTGAAATATATGTGTCAAAAAATCACAAATTACTGCAATTACTGTAGGTATAATAGATTTCACCAGTTATTTTATAAGTCCCATGTAATAAGAGGCGAGCCTTCCGGACTATGTTTTCGTCTTACTTCCAAGCACGAGGGTTTAGATTTGAACTCCAGCCGCGGGCAACGATAATACAAAATATGAAAACGTATCTCAAGGTTGGCTCAGACGTGTTTGCTCAATCTGTCATCAGCTTTTTACTGCTAAAGGTGGGTTTAGACAACAGTTTCTTATTATCATGTATACAGTGGGTGATGTTGGATATTTGTCCTGCCTGAGAATTTTTATACTTGGTTTAATATTGCTTGGAATAATTAGCTACCAATTCAGACGCACCCTGGTCTCTCCTCTTTTCCATCATAATCATCATCATCAGCTGAAAGGCGTCCACTGTTAAACAAAAGCCATACTTTTTACTACTCCCTTCCACACTCAATGTCAATTATCATTTCTCATTCTCTCTTTCCAGTACCTATTATTTTGTTGATAATTATTTCTATACAGCTAATATCCTGTGTTCTTCTCCAGCACCACATTTCAAAGGCTTCAAGACTTTTCGTGTCTTATTTAATCATTATCCTGCAATACGTGCTAGATAAATTAATCATTTTCAAGAAAGAATATTAGAGCTATGTTTTCGGTCTAAGCGCACCCTAAGGAAAATATCTCAGGAAACCATCCTTGTAATAAAATTTACAACCTATCATATTGGGAATTTACTATCGACGCGATGTGAATACCGAGATATGAACGTGTGTGTTTTTATTTATTGACGCACAAGATTTTGGATATCCCATTCAAATATTGAAGATTTCACGAATCTAGATAAGAAATGGGCATTCGGTGCTGTGGGAAACAAATGGTGAGGAAAAAACTATCTACTTCTTCTTCTTCTTATCGTATGGTTGATGAACAACCTGGTGTCAGAGTATAAACCGCCCGTAAGCCTCTGATATGGCTTTACACACCATTAAAAAATGTCTCAGGTGTGCTGGTTTCATCACAATGTTATCCATCACAGTTTTAGCAACTGATAATTAATTTATAATACGCACAATGCACATAACTTACGAAAAGTCAGAGGTGCGCGCCTTAGGATCGAACTTGAGACCACTGACTTGTCTGACGTTCTTGATGAAACAGAGCCTTCGACCAAAACAAGGTTTAAGATTCATTTGCGGTCGTTTTCGGTGACCGTCGAGTAGCTCATTGACATTATCTCGGTGACCAAATGCTTCGGCCGTGTTCGATTTCACGAAATTGATTTTAGTGGTCGATGTCGATACTATACATTTCTACACAGTAACCGCAAATAGCTTCCATCGAATATGGTCATAACAAATAATGTAAATAAGCCACAATGTAAGTAGTTACTGTTATTTGGTCAATGTCTACATTGACCAGACAAAATGAATTCGATTGAAATGCATGCTCGTCGCATTTGGTCTTTGACTTATTTTTGATTACGGATAAAAACCTCAAACGGCTCAAGATAAAAGGCCTCTGGAGATGAAACTAGCAAATGTGGGATTCTAACCTCTAATAGAACCACCTTGTTGTCACCATGAGGACTGGGAGTCAGTTCCTAGGATGTTAATAAGGTAATATGCAGAATCACTACCTCGTTGGTCTAGTGGTAGAAAGCGCGAATGCTGAGCACGAGGTCCTGGATTCGATCCCCGGGTTAGGCAAAGTGTTATTGAGTTTTTCCATTAGAAAATTCCTAGTAGCAGTACGGAGTTTGGAAGTGCTCGGTTAATGGCAATAAGCTCGCCTTCTATTACATGGGACTTATAATAGGCGGCAAAACGTGGGTGTACTGCACACCTAGTCTGCCTACCCCCTCTAGGGAATACTGGCGTGAGTCTATGTTATGCAGAAACAGTCCCAATGAGACACCCAGAACTTGAGTTATACGATATTTTTCTAATCACTTTATAACTTTTAAGCTGAAATTTATAGTAGATACACTCTACAGTGGCAAGTTTTCATTGACGTTTTTAAATCAAATCAAATGCTGTACTATTTCCACTTAATTAAAGCATATAATTAGTCTATTTTAACAGTATATTGAACAAAAGCAACCGCGAATAGAATGTTATTTACGGTACAACCGCTTCACGCCTGATAAGCCAACAATTTTAATTATTACCTATTAGCTGTCACCCGCGAATTCGTGTGAAATTTAATTATTTCGTAAAATACGAATGAATTAGGTCTGTCACAGTATAATTAATATACAGTACGGAAACGGCAACGGCATACTTACACAAATACGCGCCACGACGCGTTCGTTGATACTGCGAGTACCGTAACGTTCGCTTAGGAGTCTCGTCGTTACCCAATATTACGCATGTATGTGTGAGTGCGCCGTTTCTAGCGTTTGAACGCAGTTTCCGTACTGTATGATTTTATTATACTGTGTCTGTGTTTTTCAAACATACTTCCTATTAATGAAATAGTATTTTGAATCAGTTCAGTAGTGCCAAATCTAACTAATTTTACCTCTTTAATTAATTATAGTGTAGATAAACTTCACTCCAAGCAGAAGCAGCCTAGAGCAACAAAGCAGTCTAGTGGTATGACTGTTGGACTGCCAAGTCAAAGATCGTAGGTTCGAAACCAAAGCACGTTACCTCTGGCTTTTCAAACTCATGTGTCTATTAGAGATTGAATATTGTGATATGTTATAGTTTAGATGAGTGCTAGATCAGTGAAGAAAAATCATCGTGAGTAAACCAGCTCACCTGAGAGATTTTTTTTTTGTGTAAAGCCATATTAGAGGCCTGCGGGCGGTTTAACCTCTGAAACCAGGTTGTTCATCAGCCATACGATAAAGAAAAAAAGACCCAGACCTACTGTTTTTCTATAATCCTTAAAAACTAGTTTCAAGTTTTAATAGCTTGAAGTATCCTCTAACAGATTTTATACCCTGATATTAATACTAGGTTAAATGTTTAAATACTATCATTAAAGTTTTGGATTCCTGGTAAATGGAGTAATCTAAAACCTTTCATTAAAAGGTTAGGTTATTATTAGATTTTCATTAAAGCTAAGGGAGGTGTAGGTACTTGTATCTAGTATCTCTCATTATACAAAGGTAATCTGATTATTGTTATCATTTAGTCTATTTAGGCAAAAATAGAACCAATGCGTCTTTCCCTTAACGTGTCATAGAAGTCGACTAATAATGTCTTTCTGACCGAATTTTGGTCACAGCAGCCAAACTCTACGGAGATTAGCCAATTACGCAAGAGATATTATAGTGCACAAATGTGAGCGCAAACACGGGTGCACTCTCTATTTTCTCACTCTCATAGTCCGATGGGACGGCAAGTCGGCAATCCGACACGACCGGAGAATGATCAGGTTCAGGGCCAACGGCTTTACGTGCTTTCCGAGGCACGGAGTAAGTGATAATTACTTTATAATACGCACGTAACTTATTAAAAGTCACAGTACCGTGCCTTGGGTTCGAACCTGAGACCTAAGACTTCGGCCGTGGCTTAGTTTCCACCCACCGGGCAAAACCTCAAGCGTCGTTTTAAACATCAAGTTATTTTGTCGTGTTCAGGAATGTTGATACTTATCCATTAAGCTGAATTTAGAAAAAAATCTGATTCAATTCCATTCAGTAGGTATAGTTAGTAAGTACAAAATAGGTGGGAGACATGCATTTTATTTTAGTACCCCAAGTTCGGAGTTACGACTTGCCAAAGTCGTTTGAAGTGTCTCCAAAACTTTCCAATAGATGTATCTAGAAATCTATAAAACTCTGGTTTCTAGTTGAAGAGGTACAGAATATAATTATGAACTTTGTGTTACTTAGTTTAAAGTTTAATATTCAATTGTGTTGAAAGCTGTAGCTAGCAATCGACTATAGCTCGATAATGGACTATCTTGAACTAAATACCGGCGATAAGTAGTAACATTATGTTGCTGTATAGGCCCGAGATCTTTATAGGCAAACTTTCGTGGACAAAGCCGGTGCACCATTCCCATGATAAGGTTATTTGAATGCTCAGATACGCATCTGAAAATAGAAAGAAAGAAAGCATTTAATATGGCGGCAAAAAGTGAGACAGCACTACAATTATTAGGTATTTCAGATGGTCAGAGCAATCCTTTTAACTAACTTCATCCCAAGTCAAATTCAAGTGTTCAAGTGCAAATCGATCGAGAATTGAAAGCAATTTCAAAGCGTGGATCATTAGGCTATCTACAGTTTATTCAAAAGCCTATTGCGTTATTCACCTAATATAAAACCAACTATATAATCTTATTATTTTAAACCAATTACCTGGAGAGTGTTACTAATGAGTAAAAAATTAAAACGCGGTTAACGCTTAATTTACATTAAACAAAGTAGAATCGGGAAGATAAGGGCCGGCACAGACGGGACTAGTTAACTAGAGTGTTTAGTCGCTTAAGCGTTGAAAATTGAGCGAATATTAAATCGAGGTTTCATTTGCTTTGTGAGCGGAAGTGAGTTTTGTAAGACTTGGGAATAATTCATTTGAAATATTTTTAGGCTCAATTTCACTAAATTCTTAATTTGAATTAAATGTTTTTTAATTTGTTATCTTTGAATATTGTCTAAGACGTAAACCAAATTAAGAATTTTGATGAAATTGGGGCCTTAGTAGATATAAAGTAACATACGTATACAGGGTGACAAGGAAATTCGACCTATTCCTTAAAAGAAGTTATACTACAGGTCATTAGCAACAAATTAAGTCCAGTTAACTAGGGGTCATAACTAGCTGTAACGATTCTTAGATTTTTTCGGTTCTGACTTGGTTAGAAAAAACAATTAATTACGAAAAAATTACGCATTTTGAGATCTTAGACGAAATTTAGAAACTTTTCTAAATGATTGGAAATAGAACGACATTTTTGGAGGTCTGATTTCAGTTTCCTAATTTGATTTTGAAGCCTTAAAATTTTATACAAACTGGAATTGTAAATTGAAGAAAGCTTCAAGAAATTATTGAAGTAATAACTAATAATTTCATTTACTGAACTTATTGATCCCGCCATCTTGAAATAAGAGATGAATATCAAAATTTTATAGCAATAACTTTTATTTAAAAATAATTTTCAAAGCCTGATTGTCCAATTAATTAGTTAACCAATCATTGTTAACTTATTTATAAATAAACGACCTAGTTTTTTTGAGATTTTAGAGAGAGAAACCATTTGTACGCATTTGAAATAGCTATGCATATGCCTTATTGAAATAGTGGTTGCAAGCGCGTCTGCTGAGCGCAAGGTCTTAGGTTAGGTTAGATCCCCGAGTTGGGCAAAGGGTTAGTGGGTTTTCAGAAGCAGCACGGAGTCTGCACGTTTTTCGATAAACAGGTATATTAATTTGGAGGTAAAAACCATTTAATGGAATATGAATACGATTTATTTTAGAATTCTTATCCAAAAATAATCTAAAACTCAATTTGATTATTCGCAAAATACTTTGAATTTTTTGTATTTAAAAGACATTTAGACTAAAATCTGATTTATTGTTGTTAAAAATTCAAACAAAAAAAAACAATATAACATTACAAAAAAAAAGCTGGCATTTTCGCAAGCCAATATTAGTTCGTTTATATACCAGCAAAATATGAGCCACTAATAAATTACATGCACACAATCAATCACCGAGCATAGTAAGCCAAAGTTTCTTTGCTTTGATCGATCCCCTTAACAAAGTTACTAAATTTGATTTTCTCTTGTAAAAACTGTATGAAACTAGCGCACATGAGAGCCCGTTCTGCTATGAACTGTTATAGTATTTATGCATACTATGCGAATACTAAAATTCGAACTTTAGTATTCGAATTTTCTGCATAAATACTTTTGAAAGATGTGATTGTATTTATAAGCAAAAAGTTACATCTGTATAACATTGTACTCTGACTGCATAGTCAATGCTAGCCCTCTACCAAGGGTTAAATGTAGAAGAGATTTTCTATAGATACGGTTAGTTTTTTTTACAAAAAGAAGATAGGTAATAATTTATTTATATGACATAGACATACTATCTAAGTATATAATGTACTTATTATGCTACTAAATTTATTTTTGACAATTCATAAGTAATCTACATATATACAAACAGTGTGATTGTATATTGACTTAAAGAAAACGGTTGAATGGAACTTTGCTCTTTAAATAACATTTTGTAAAAACATTTTGAACCTTGTAACAACAGCATAACAGTTGCAAACGTTCCACCATCAACAGAAGTGTACAGAATTGAATAAACAGTAGAATTACTGTCACAACTTGTTTCTATGCCAACGCGAGTGTCGAGGCACTGAACAGAAATATCTGTAAATAATACTGTAATAAATTGAACACGAGAATTTTCCACAAACAAATATGCTATAGCAAAAAGTTATGCCAAACTCAGAGTATTATACTTTTGCATAAATTAAGTAGGTATGGAAGTTCTATTTAGCTGTATAATACATATAACTAGGTATCTACTGCTTTATACTGACATCATACAAACACGATTTCCAATACATACATTAAATCCGAATAGCGCTAATACCTTTGAACTGTGTGAATTGAAATATTATTTCAAATCTAATATGTACTTAATACTTAAATAATAAAAATTTGAATGTTTGTGAGTTTCTCAACTTAGAAGATAGTTAATCAGTCACGTCAATATTTCAACTTGATTGAAACATGTTTTCAAATAAAAAAATGGCATAAAATAAAAATTAATTTAAAGCTTTTTTTTATTTGAAAACATGTTTCGATCAAGCTGAAATTTTTGCTGAAACTTTGTAATGTTGTTCTCCTTCAATTGGTTTAGTTCGATTGTTCATAACTATATTCATTGATAAATATAATTATATCTTCAATCAATTTCAGTATGCGAGCGAGACAGTCGATAAGCGCGAAGAGGCGCCTTAAATAATAGCGTTCTGATATTCAGCCAACGTAGCTGTCGAAGTCGTTTAGCGAACAGCAAGCTTTATCACTAAGTAGGTAGTGCAGTGAACATTTTCTTTCACTCGACGTCGCTCGGCCCCAAAGAGTCATGTTAATTAAAACCACGTGAAGGCGCGTAATTAAAAAGCGGGAAGCATAGCGGATATTTCCCTGGAGTTAGATGCTTAATCGACTGTTATCATAACTGCCTGATATTTAGAACGAGTCTTCGTGAGTTGAATCGGATATTGTTTTTATTTTTTTAAATTACTGAATAAGAACGGAAGCATTTGTTATTACTAGCACTATAAACTAATATTATATGTTATATACACAACTTATAAACTGGAGAACTGCTGCGCTGAATCGATTTTCATGGTTTTTGATTTGTTGGGTTTGTCTCCGCCTAGAATAGCAGAATAGAACAAAATTAATCGAAATTTTGTTCAAGGTCACTGTGACCGCATTGTAGCTGCGTGTTGCTACTAAATATTTCAGTTTTTGTTTAAGAGTCAAAATAAATAAAAACGACAAAAATCTTCTTAGCTGGCTGCGGCATGACATGTTTTCCTTGTGACCCTAACAAAAAATCCAAGACTTTTTTAGTTTTATAAAATAATTCAGTTTTATTGTTTAAAGTATCAAAATTAATAAACATCAAAATCTTCTTATATGGCTTCAGCAACATGTTTTAGGTAAATATATTTTTTTAAATAAAGGATTTATGTTATGCGAATACTAAAGTTCGAAATGTTATTTGTTTGTTTTTAAAAAGAAATGCAAGACATTTTATTTGTGTTTTATATGCAATTGCACACATTAAAACAGATGAAATATCAATTTGTCTAGAGAAAGCGCTACCAATTTGTCTAGAGACATTTCAAAAATCTGTCTGTTGATGATTGCTGTTGACGTTGATCTGATGTTAGTCATAAAAACACGACTGATTTGATTAAAATATTAAACTTATCACATAAATGTATCCTGAATGAAATAAAGGCTGTTCAAAATCAAATTTTATTTCAAAATAAAAGTCACATAGTCGCTGGCGTCAGGCGAAACACATCAAACGTCAATCGAAAATTTGTATTCCATTTTTGAAATCGAAAAAGTGCTGATGGAGAGAAGTATCGATAGTGTGAATCACCACTTAGTGCAGCCGTTAATTCTCAGATAGCTGTTATATCGAGTCGTGGTCATGAATCGAAACGCAAATGATCCGATGTGAATTATCGACGTTGATTTTAAAGCTTTACTTGCTTTTATCAGCTATAGTTTCCAGGAGCGGAACTTAAAACAAAAATTGTTTTTTTGGTGAAAAAATAAAATACTTACACAGAAGAATAAATAGATAATTCATGCTAAGGTAGTTACTGTAAGCCTCTGAGTTGGTCTTTTACATCGTCGTAGTTTTTTTAGGTAAACAGCTTTCCTGGCGATGTTTTCATATATTCATTCAGTCGAGAATTAATATAATATACATAAGTATTACCAGTGCCGTGTGGTTTCCGGCCTAAGAATAGAACCACCCCTACTCATACCGCGGGCGTAATAAGCAACATAGGGAAAAATTTGGAGGATGGGCAGCAGCATTCTACTGTGTAATATCAACCGACTACTACTGCAATCGCAATTTTCTGTTTTAACTTTAAAAGTTTTTACAAAAGTAAATCTTCTCATCACCAAAATGAAAAAAAAATTAAGCTAATTTTCAGATTACATCCTAAGTCAACATTTCAGACATTATAGAAAAACCCTAGTAAGTAACAAAAAGTTGTCAAACGGACCAGTCCACAGTTCAGAATGAAATATTGGAGCACTTCAACTGTGACGGTGGGTCTTTGATGAATTGAAAACAAGTATGGCTGCGGGGTCAAGGGAAAAGAAAATGTAGAGAGACAAGAAAATAATATACTAGATTGAAATATCAAGATGGCCATTCGCCTTGGTCTAAAAATGTCAAAATTCGTGTACTGCACCTGAAGAAACTGGAATCTAACTGTTTGGTCCAAACAGAGGAAATGAAGTAAGGATGGTAGCTAGCAAACAGAGGGAATGTCTTCTAGGTAGGAATGGTGGCTACGAGGAGCTGTACAATGCGTTGTTTGATAGAAGAACGGACCTGCTGGGATGAGATGGAGAAGAACACTGCTACTTACCTATAGGGTTCTCTATAGCTGCATCACTACACCCGCTTAAAGTCCTCTTAGATTGCAAGGAGCCAAATTTTATTTACAAGCTAGTTTCATATGTAAACATTAGAAAAGCCCCCAGTCACTCTGCAACTAAGCTTTTTGTAACCCCGCTTGTGTTATCGAAATACTTGTCTGCATTCTACTTTCTACATTTATGTACTACATCTATATAGTACATTCAACCATCTCAGATGGTAGTTACCTCCTTTTGTAAGGAGTACTAAAGGGGTAGGATGTATAACACGGACGGGGTTACGAATAGCTTAATGGCAAAGCGACTGGGGTCTTTTCCCAGCAGGTGGCGGCTTAAAATCCTGCTCGTAACCTATGTGGTAGCATAGTATGCATAAATACTTTTTTTATGTTAGTATCTCGTTCGTGTCTCTTTCTTTCTTTCGAATTCAGGAACAGGTTTTCTCAAACGCTTTAAATGTTTGCTAACAAGATGATAACCATACTCTTGTAACTTGTGCCAAGTGAAATGGCATCGCATCGTTGTAAGTTCAGGAGTTTTGGAGTGGCCCCTCCTTTTAACTTTCCTTTGAATGTTAAATTAAAGATACATTTTAACTTTCTCCGTGATTTGATTGTTCCTTTACATTATTTGTGTGTCGCGAACTTCTCAGAAATAATGGAATTAATTTTATTATTTGCACTTTGCGAACGGAACTAAGGAATTTATGTGCTTTTTGTTTTTGAAATGTCAGTGGCTAACTGTTGGTGCAATATTATAGGAATACTATAGAAATAGGAATGTGCCGTGCCTCGGATAGCACGTTAAGCTGTTGGCCCCGGCTGTCAATTGTAGATCTTTGACAGTCGTTACGGGTAGTCAGAAGCCCGAAAGTCTGACAACCAGTCTTACCAAGGGGTATCGTGTAACCCAGTATCTGGGTTGTGGAGGTCTGATAGGCAGTCGCTCCATGTCAAACACTGGTATTCAGCTGCATCCGGTAAGACTGGAAGCCGACCCCAACATAGTTGGGAAAAGGCTAGGCAGATGGCAGATGATTATAGAAATAGGAAATATTAGTTACGCCGTTTCTTCTCTTTTTCTTTTCTTTAGGAAGCGGGGAATCCAGAGGGTGGCGTATTGTGGGTACTCTTTATGTAAAGTTGACTTAATTTATTCAAGGTCGAGAAATGAGACACAATAAGAAATTTAATGTAAGTAAGTAACGTATCGTCGAGGTATTTAATATAAGATAGTTTAAAAAGGATCGCTCATAGGTTAAAAGGACTTAAATTTAGTATAAGATCTGTCTGTAACCTAGTGTTGTAAATAGAATAAAAATTGGATACAGGGTTTTTTGGTCCAATTTAGACCTATGAACTGAATCACTAGGTCGTGTCTAATAATGGTGTCAAAGAACAGTGTGAGTCAAGTTCATTCCGCCATCTTCTTCTGGGCCGAAAAAAACCTAAACTTATTTTCCATAAACATTTCCCAGAAATCTTACTGGCAAAAGATAACTCAAGCTCACGCAACATCGATAAAATAAAAAAAAATATATATAAAAGTATAAATAAATAAACATTTGGAATGGGCAATATTCGATAAAAGCAATCTTACCTATCGGGATCCAACCTCTACACTTTATGGTAGCTACAACTTAGGACCAAGATTTATACGCTGACCTCACCTGAAAAAGGATTTTGGTCGAAATTACCCCACCTTGTACTTTGAAGGGTTAGTTTTTCTATGAAAAGTTTTTGCGGGTTTTATAAGTGGGTGCTAAAATTACCTATAGGTTTTATCTAAAGGTTTAGTTAGGAAATTTGTTGGAGATAACTCAACCGTTACCTAAACGTTTTGGGTATTTTAAGGCTTATGAGAGGTTTTCTGACTAAACATTGTTATATTCTAGAAATTGTTGTTATTTAATATACAGGTGGTATTATTTTGAGGGTCTATGTAAGGAACTTTTAAATTATATTTAAATGTAAATTAATTTTGGCTAATTATTTAAATATTTTAATCTTCACTTTAAACTGTAATAGATTGACACTTTAAATTTTCACTATTGTGAGTATTATTAGGAGCCACTATAAGAACTAACCACAGATAATAAAAAGAAAATAAATATAATTAAAAAATAAGTGCAATAAAAATTAAAATAATATTGTGAGTTAGTATTTTCTCATGAAGAAATATTATTTATATTCTTATACATACTACTATACGATTAAGAATATAAATAATATTTACGACTATACGTGTTTTATTTATACCCCAGAGTCTTGACGAAAAAAACTTTGGGAAACCTAGTATACATATACTTTGTACCTTTCTTTGGACCTTGTTCCTTGTCTCTTGTATTGCAGGTATTTACTTAAATTCCTTTTTCAAAAAAATAGTCTTTTAATAGTCTTATTTAATTGCACTTGATCGCAATCGCAATCAATACCAACACCCTCAAATTATACTGAACCGAAACATAAATCAAACAAAAACCTAAACAAACGATGACATCGGACCCTTAATTACTAATAACCTGTCAACTTAATCACTTAACCTTTTGTAAAGTTTGTTTATGTACGTTAAAATATTTATATACCCAAAAGGTACCTACTTAAGATAGCAATTCCCGATATCAACCCTAAAACTACCGTGCCACAAAAGGAAGATAAAATCAAGTTAATGGCAACCCTAGGAGGTGGTCCAGTGGACCACGGGGCCATGGGGTTATAATCTGTCAAGTTAAAATTGGCAGGTTTTGAAGGCGCTGCATCGACAAGATGATCCGATCAGGGTCACAAATAAACGTTTTAATAAAGCATAAAGCAAAGCATTTATGCAATTACGAACAGGATTTAAAACCAGCCGCACTATCAACTAAGCTGTTCTTTACCCTGTGCTACCGAAATTCTATTTACATTCAAAAGAACGTTGCTCGGGTTGAAGTCTTGCTCGGAATCCATTTTTCATTTCTACAAAAATTTAAAACTTCACTGTGATCATAATTAATGTGATCATAATTTATTAGTTAAAGATGATCACATTACTTATGATCATCTTTAACTTTTTAAATTTAACTCGACTAAGCAAGTCATGGAAAATATTTTAGACTGTTTATAAGTCCCGATTATGATTACTGTGATAAAGTTACACCAAGTGACACTGATGCGATGGGTTGATGTCATAAGGATTATCCTTTATTAAAATACTAAATTTTAATTTTTTGAAGAGATTAAATTTTTATTTAAGTACGCCAAGACGAACTATACAGAGTTTATTATAAGGTAGGTGGTGAGGGCCTACGGTGTTATGAATCAACTAACGTTTACGGAAACCCGTTTATTGGCTCGTGATCAATAGATATGAGGGAAATATTGTAGGAAAGTATGTTATTTTTAAAGAAAGGGTGATAGTTTACTGTTTATTATTTAGAAAAATGTAAACAATCCTATCTTTTATATTGCTTGGACCCAGTCTACCACTCAGCATTCGACATGCAACGAGGGGTTCTCTCTAACGTGCATTCCGAGAATACGAAAATAAGTTTTCAATTGACATTCGCCATTTTTTTTGACCTACCTCCTAAAATATTTTGCATTAATGATGCGATTCTAATAAAAATGTGACACTCTGATTGCTATTTTGCGTCTTAGCCAATAGAAACGTTAAACATTTTAGTTGTCAGAACATATTATTGATTAAATGATCTTTAAGTACTCACACAAACTATGATTTTATAGATCTCAAAAAATCAGCAAAAATAGATTTAAAAATAAAAATTACCCATGCGCGGTCACTACACAACACTGGCAGAAATTGCTGAAGTCATCAGCAGATTGCCATAAAGAAGAACAGAAAAAAAAGTACTTACACATTTTCGAATTTGAATATAGAATTTAGAATCCTAATTTGAAAATCAATAAACTAAGCTAGCATTTATTTAACCCTAAAATACACAAATATCAACTCCCATTTACAGCGGAAGTATTCAATATTTCCTTATCACTTCGTTTCCTGAAAATCTTGGGCTTCCAAAAAATAATGAGTAAGAATCACAGCTTGATTACAAGTCTCCCGATTACCATAGCAAAGGAGATTTTTAGAAACGAAAAAAAAAAATACACAACAACCTTTGGGACAAAAGGAAGCAAGATCATTTTATTTCTGTAAGTGGAAAAAATTAAAAAAAAAATCTCCGAGCGAGGAAAAGCGAGGAAAAATGGTAATTCTTAAGAAGAATCATACTTGTAAGAAGTGTCGGATATTTTTGATGTTTTTTTTACGTTGCCGCTGTGTCCGAAAGGTGGAGTGAGACAGGTTATTTTTAACTAGAAATTGTCAATTGTTAAAAAAGTATATACCTATATTTGAGATTACCATAATTTAAAAAAAAATTGCAGTCACTTAATACCGACGATTAAGCTTCTTATAGTTTTGGAGAGGTTTATTGCTACCCTCTTGCCTGAAAATAGGGTGTGTATGAAAAGACAGTTCTTTGAACACGCGACGTTATCTGTATTGTCTCTGTCTAACAAAAAAAATTAAACTCTTTTTGTTTTTGTAATTTTTTAGAATATTTTTTTACTGTTTTTTGGATGACTTAATAATTTCAAAAAATATAGTTAAAATCCCTATTATAAAAGTAAATTGCCCAGTATTCGGGTAATGTTGGCAGATTTATTTATTTAATTAGAATCATACAAGTTTTGAGTGTGTGTTTGAAAAATAATATTACCTTTACAGTAAAAAGTTTGATCTACAGTAATTTATTTACAGTAATAAATTCTAAAACAGCAATGAATATGATCGATCTCTTACACTCCGGTGGCACGACCTTTAATGAATTAATAATTTACTAACCCATCTAGTTAAACATATCGTACTCTTTTTCTTGATCTAAAACCATTCCAGAAAATAAAAATACTAACAAGAAACAACTTCCATTAATTAATATAATTAACTGAACAATCTTCTATCAACTTTAAGACGATGAGTTTATTTTTTAATCTATGGTACACGATCTTCGCGGAAAACATTATTTTGTCTACCAACCATGACGCTCGTGGACTTCCCCGGCATACAAATTAGACACCAAAATCTTTGGAGACACGATCAAGGAAATCTGAGATTTGTCCTTTAAAAAATAAGGATTAATTTAAGTTTCTAAACGGTTTTGTATATGAAGGGAGTCATCATCGTTAAAACCTAATCGTGTACAAGTTCTCATTATGCTAAACAGTCGACGTCTTCATTAGGACGCTGCCGCATCGTAACTGAACGAATTACGCATTTTTTTAATAATATTTTTTTCTAATTTATTCTGAGGACTCGATCGCGTTTCGCGTCCTAACGGCCAATTACAGGAGGTTTTTATAAATCTTTTTTTGGGTGAATGGGCTTTGCTAATGGTTGTGCGGTGGTTTTTGTGTAAGTATCTTTGACGATGTTATTTAATGTTTCAGTTTTAAATTAAGTAGCTTTATACGTGTGATTGTAATTTTAAAAACTGTTTTTTAACCCCCAACGCTAAAAGAGGTGTGTTAAAAGTTTGACTGAAGCGTCTTAGCTTCTAAACGAATGGATTGATTTTGATTTAGTTTTTTATTTGAAAGGAGAATGGATCGCGTGTTCTTAGCTAAAAAAAAATAAGTTTTTTCAAGTCAATCAAGGGTTTTTTAATTTATCTATATTTAAATGCTGAACTAAATTTTATTTCGCCAGCCAGCCAAAAGTCCGCCATTTACAAGCGACAAGACTAAATTGACAGCTCTAATTTGACTGTTCAATTTTCTGATCAGTTATGATGGTATTAAATAAAAAGAAGTGTGTAGTGAGACAAAAAATAGTTTAGTGCAATGTCCAAAAGAAACAGCACCAATACAAATACTAGCTTCAATACACATTACCAAAAAAAACATAATCCATCACTCACATGAAAATCGAGTAGCATATCAGTAATTTAGACTAAAACCTACTTAATCAGGAAACTAATAATTATACCTGTTATACCAAAGATAATAATGGAACAGTTCCTATAAACAATACCACGTTGACCAACGCTATTGATACGTATATATGCGTTGTGACAACTGACGGTTCCCGAAGCGGACTGAAATTCAATTTTGGTAAAATGATTTATGAATACAAGTATCACAGCACGGAATATTAATGGGAAATAATTTATTCCATCAGTGATTAAATGACCTAATAAAGTGTCAATACACTGGATTGGCTGAATGATGATTTTATTCGGTTGACTATTGATGTTTGTAAGTAGAATTATATTGTGATCGGGTGTGTTTAAATTTAGAAGTTTAAATAAATATATGTCGTATAAGTAATAAGTATATGTATAATATGTCGTGGTGGCGCATTGGTTACGGACCCGCTTTACAAGCGAGTGGGTGTGGGTTCGAACCTGGCATGTACCAATGTGACTTTTTCAATGTCATATGTACTTTCTTAGATATTCTAAGACAGCACTGACTAACGGTGAAGGAAAACATCGTAAGGAAACCTGGACTTAATAGTTTAAAATTGCCAACACGCAGTGAGCTAGCGAGGTGATTAATGCTCAATCCTTCTCTGTATGAGAAGAGGCCTTTGCCCTACATAGGGACAGTTACAGGCTAATTTATTTATTTATTTTTAAATAAACCTGCACCTGAGAAGTCTTTTTAATGGTAAAGCAATGTCTGTGGTTTTTTTAAAAATAAATAAATATAACCAGCCTGTAACTGACCCATTGCAGAGCAAAGGTCCCTTCGCATACAGAGAAGGATCGAGCATTAATTACCACTCTAGCACACTGTGGTTAACGATTTCAGCCTATTAAGTCCAGGTTTCCTTACAATGTTTTTGAGGCCTATTATCTCTTTAAATTCGGAGTAAAAAAAAACGTGCATCTATATGAAAACATAATTTAAGTCTGTTTTAAAATTTTACGGATTGCAGAACAGTCCAAACAAACTCAATGTAAAAATTCCGCAGATATTCCTGCTTCCTATTAAAATAATTATACCAACACCAAACAACACAATTGTCTTCAAAACGTCCTTTAGAAAATAGGGAACAAAATTACATTGTGCAGTACATTTCTTACTGTGATTGCAAATAGCAGGAACGTGATCGAGAAGCAAATGGACCTCAGAACTTACCATGAACACTGTAACAGTGACTTTATTTGCATATTTAATGCCTGCTTTGACGGCAACCTCTTTGTAAAAAACTAGTTTCTCTTAGTCGAAGTTTAATAGTGAATATCGATTTTTTCAGATGACTTTTAACGAGATTTTCTTATACCTTCTTTCTTTTCTATTGGGTCTTTAGTAGTGTGCAAGCAGCAAGGGCGTGGCAAGACTCTACTGCCGTAGACAAATGATACAGATAACGAAATGAACTATTCTAGGGTGGGGGGGGGACCAGGTCCACCTGGGAGGGGTTTTCTTCGCTCATGTGCAGCAGGCTATCCTAAGTGTTGGACCTCTTACTGACAAATCTCACGTTCAAACACACGGTCAAAAAGTGAGATGCATTTTTGAATTTTTGTATGTGCGTATAATAATTTATAATCTATTTATATTGGTCGCTACTACGTCACTTACATTATTACTGGGTAGTCGCTGAAAATCAGCGTCCTTGGCGTTTAGACTCCAGAGACACAAGCTGAGCGACATCCATTTTGCACGCATATGGGGCGCAGGCGCACTAATCTATTCATTCCACAATACTTCATGCATTCCACAATACTCCTGATAGTATAGTTTAACTATAGGTTTGCTGATTTATATACAATATTTTTTTCTTTTTGTTATAAGTTTGCTGTTGCCTGTGTCTGTGGGCAATATTGGGCATAGATCCAGTTTGTTTTTTTTTTAGTTCTCTTTTTTTCGTGTGTGTTTTTATTTTTTTTTATTTCCTAAATACTTCTTTATGTAGCGCCTTGCGCAATATTTGCGTGTAATAAATGATTTCTTTCTTTCTTTCTTAATTTCATTATCTCTTGCGGACCAAGAAAATTCTATTCTATCTATTCAGAAAGCACGTTAGGCCGTCAGATCCAAATGTCATAAAGATTGTTGATAGTCGATAGTCATACGATCTTGACAACTGACCTTACCTTAGAATATCGCTTATTAGGTCATTAACATAATATTATGGCTGTGAGCTGTGCACAAATTATTTATATGTTAAGGGTTTGATTTTTTATTCGTAGCCGACATTTCAGTATTTTTAGGTTTACAAGTTGGATGACTAACCCGCTGTTTGTTCGATGTCAAATCCTGATTGGATAGCAGTTTTTCGTTTACGGAGTGCTGGGGTATGGAGTAGACCGAGTCTACAATATTGTACAATGTTTTTTCCGTGCTTTTTAAAGCAAAATAGTTTTTTGAAGGCTATGTTAAACTTTTCACTAGATATAGTAAAACATAACGGCAGAAAAACTATTTTTACTGCCAAAAATATTAAATGATCACAAAAACTAAAAACAAATGACTGACTTACAAATAACTCAAAGCTTATCATCGTTAACACAAAAATATTTAATGGCCATCAAAATGTTAACCACATTTTAGTTTAAAATGTCATTATTCAATCAATCAATTAAAGAAAAAAGCAATGATTCCAAGAAAGACCAAAGCTACAGATCCCTAACATTATCTTTCACCTGCGCATACAACAGATAAACCGATTTATTATTATTAGACGCGGCAACAATTTTATATCCCGCGCAATATACTAGAAATCGCATAAAGTGAATATTTTCCAAGGTAACTTGCTGAAAATTTGAGAAATAGCTCTCACGTTCAATCGAGAATATTTCTCTTCTGATCGATTGAAACTTATTCTTCAGAAGGTGACTAAGATGAAACTATGTAATGTTTTGTTAGCGGCAACTAGCGATGACGTTTACAAGAGGTACCGACGAGTGACAGATGACTGATATAAAGCATTGCATAGAGCGAGCGAGACGATTAAAAATAAGACTTCGTGTAGTGCGAATGTGTTTCGTGGTTTATTAAGTAATTAATTGTGTAATTATTTAATAAGAAAATTTGAAAAAACAACTGATACGGATGGGATTCGAACCCACGATCTTCGACATACCGTGTCGACGCTCTAACCGCTGAGCCACCGTATCCCATCGGCATCAATCGAAATTTCAAATCTCTTTTACACGCCTAAGGCGTGTGGCGACATCTATTGTCACGCCTAAGGCGTGTGCTATAACATGTAAAAAATTCACAAAAATATTAAGAAAATTGGTGATATCGCATCGGTGTCTACTAAAACTGCAAAGTTTAGAGCACTGGGTCGGGATACGTAATGTATTTCGATAGATGTCGCCACACGCCTTAGGCGTGTAAAAGAGATTTGAAATTTCGATTGATGCCGATGGGATACGGTGGCTCAGCGGTTAGAGCGTCGACACGGTATGTCGAAGATCGTGGGTTCGAATCCCATCCGTATCAGTTGTTTTTTCAAATTTTCTTATTAAATAATTATATTTAATAAGCTATCATGTGTAAAAAATTCACAAAAATATTAATTAATTGTGTTTGCCTTAATACAATTTAACATTGTCTTAATATTCTGTGTTTTTGGTATAATATTAAAATTATTTCACAACATGATTTTGGTATTTCTCTCTTTAAAATGCAGTTTAGTTATGAATTTCCAAATGTTCATTACGTCTTAGTTTCTGTTTAAATAACTTTACTGTTTTAATTAGCTTCAAAAGAATTAAGAGTTCTTTATTAGATGCGTGTGTTTCTCCGTGATACGTTTCAAAGTGGTTTTATTAATCATACATATGGAGTTGAAGTGGAGTTTCTTGCCAGATTCTTCTCCATGAGGGGTAGGCTGCCCTTGGAACTGGCAACTAGGGTCACTCTTATAATAATATTAGAATTATGACTATTCATAAGTGCCTAAAATGGCCTACATGAACAAAAATATTCTGATTATGATTTTTGATTTGACATATTTAAAAATAGAAAAAAATCATATCATAATAAAATACGAATAAAACCAAAATAGACTTCAGTCACTTGAAAACATTAATACTATTAACCTATTAGAGTTAGAACTAGACGTGCGCTTCCTAATGGCCGTAACCAGTTCCCGGCAAAAGCGGATTTTGGCAATAAGCCGGTAAAGTACTTGCCTAAATCGAGCACCGTGTAGGTATCAATCGATTATTCGTATTACCGAAATTTCATCCAGATTTTCTCCTTTACTGTGGGGCTTTCGAATATCAGACCAGAACAAAATACCTTTTTTTTTAATTACGGGGGAAACCTTCAAATGGCACTCGGCCTCCGAGGGAAGAGACCGTGGAGTATGGGATTCTTACCTCACTAAAACCATCTCGCTGATCACCATCACCACATGGAGAGAGATCCAGGGTCCTCTTAAGAACCAGCTCCGGAACCTTCCTTATGCAATGCCTATTAGGCACATCCTCGGAGAGACTGTAAAGGGATCTCCCCTGAGCCTCGCTGTGCACGGTAGCATGTGACCACTTTGCCGCCGTCGTCTCTGGGGTCCCTCAGTGAGCGGACAGATTGATCAGATAAATGTTTGTCCCGCCTGGGAATAGAACTCACGGTAACTGCAGAAGGCGATTCGCTTAACCGCTACGTCGTCGTCGCTAGTTTGACAACTATTGAGAGCGGCACTTTAACCAGTAGATTGCAAATTGTAATCCTGCTCGTACATCTATACTAATATTATAAAGAAGTAAAGTTTAAATGTTTGTATTTATGTCGGGGGTAATCTCCGAAACTACCGATACGATCCCAAAAATTATTTCATTAATAGGAAGCTACATTTCACGATTTCTTGATTTTAAGTTGATATGTAAAACTTTTTAAAATCCTTTAAAAACCCTTTAAAGAATTCATTTACAGTTGTAAAAAATGTCGATATATTTAAATACAGCACTAAAATCGATCATAGCTTTAACCCTTTTTATGGGGATCGCCATAGAAAACGCGCTAGCGTGGCGCTCACACGTGCCATTAAACAATGGGCTACCAAGCTGTCGGTATTAATCAATATGGGTCATTTAACTCTTCCTAATTCTTCACCGTTTTATCTATGGGCTCCTTACACCATATTTTCTACAAGCTATAGATACGCACGTGTAGATACGTTCTGTTTGACAAGTGTTTTTTTTTAAAGTTGCCTATTTAAAAAAAACTGATTGCATACCTGTGGAAAATAAATTTTATTTCAACCAGAATTTGCATCAAAAATGCTTTTTTTAAACCAAAATAAAACCATACACGAAATTCGCTGTCGCAAAACAGGGGTGTCACGCTTCAAAATCGCGTTACCACGGTAATTTGTCGTAAAAACGTATTTTACGGGGCAAAACGCGCTCGGTGTGAGATTACAACTAGATATTATTTCCTACATTCATACTATTTTCGGGGTGCCCAACTTTTTCTGGTAATTGAATACCCTAACTGAATATTTTTTCAAATTATTTTATCATCACGTCAGATTCTATTTGGATTATATTTTTATTATGTAGGGTCGTTTTTCGAGAGGGAAAACAAACGTACCCGCGGCTACACATCAAGCTATACATTACCAGTATGAACTGACCTCGCATAGTATAGGCTCTTAGTACAACAAGATGTCAGCTTACACTGGTAATGTATAGGTTGATGTGTAGTAGTGTGTATTCTTCATTTTTCTATCACAAGTGTCAAGCAAATTGCCGTAACTACTGCCTTTAAGTTTCTAAACTACAGTTAAATGTTATTTGTAGCCAGTTTGGATTTGATCTGAACAGTCACTTCATCCATTAGACTGGATAATTAGTCAGTCATCGTGGAGCTCAATCATATTCCAGAAACGTCCGATACCGAATACAGACTTTTGCGCAGGCCCTTGAGACACTTAAAGCTTCTGGATACTATCTTCTTTAAGGTGCATCTACGCTAGATGAGCCGAACACGAGCGGAGCCGCTCAGCTCATCGTTGTTCGCGGCGTCAAGTTTGGACGAACAACAATCAGTTCTCAAACACTGCGAGCGCAATGCAAATAATTTTGTATTCGTCAAAAAACCGATAAATAAGCGGAGCACAGTCGATCATGAAGAGGCTCGTAAGACGGTCCACACTACACGAATTTTTGAGCGGCGTGCTCCGCCCGCTCTCGGCTAGTCTAGCGTAGACGCACCTTAACATTTACAATTAATCCTATCGTCCTTAGGCTTCTGTTGCAAGCGAAGCTGGGAGCCAATATAGTTTCACAATTATTTCAATACTTATTTAAAAGCGCAACAAAACCTTCATCCAACAAGTTACCCAGACACAATAAAAAGCTGACTACATTTTAGAAAATAGGAAAAAAAAGGTTTTTCATTAATTTTCTAATAACACGAAGAAAATAAATTACACACTGGTAATTAAAATTCAAATTTTTACATTTCTTTTTCTCTTTGTGCGTTATGTAGTTATCAGTGACATGTGCAAATGAAACTTGTGTAAAGGCGCGGGTAGACGGCTCTACTTTAACTTTACTTATGAACAAGATTATAATAATAATAATGTTTTCCTGACCGAATTCCAACTTCGCAGGAGAGACAATGCACAAATGTGTGCGCAAACACAGTATGATAATATCATAGTCGAATTTATTACGTTAAAGTTATTCAATATTGTAGGCCATAATATAAATTTATATTTATTAGTATTTATTTACTGTTGGGTACAATAATATATCACAGTTGTAATAAGTTGAACTTCCGTGTTTTTTTTTATATTTTTTTTACAACAGTACAGCAATTAAAATGTTATTATTCACAGAAAATGATAAAAAATATTTGTTATAATAACTAAAGTAACTGGAAACTGAAAATAATTACGCAACCCACACATGGCGTGGGTGAATTGTTGGAAATAAATAAATTAGTTTTGAAACATACTCTTAAAATACCCAATCACAATCACAATCATCATATTTTTAGATAATATGCAAATATTGCAAATTCCATAATCGGCCAAGAAACAATGCGCGCATTGGCACTCCCTTTTGCACCAACAATGTTGCAACGAGTTCGTAATCATAATTATGAAAATGGCTTGTAATTAGAATTTAGGATTGGATTTTAGGGGACGGGTCTGGACGATACTGACGATCTTCTGTTCTCCTTAAAAATGCTCCATATAGGTCGATTCACACACATCAGTGACGTGGCAGTCACAGTGCCGGTCACCGTGATTCCTTCATAAATTCTCTGAGAGTACTGTCTCGTCACTGACACTGACATGTGAGGCCGGTTCATAAAGAATGTATAAAAGAATAATTTATCATGGTACTGAGCCGGAACTGTGGCGATAATTTGACTTCACTGATATGTGAATCAACCTTAAGACGACCATAGACTACAACACCGCTGACCATCAACCAAATTCATGGTCATCATTTATTTTTCTTCAAAATAAAAACAAAACTACAGTGCAGTGCTAGCAATGCACTACAGTGTATCCAAATAATGTAAACACCATTACACTGTCGTGCAGACACGCTGTATCGTCACTCCCAACACTAAGAGTCACACGTTTAGTTATTAAAATGGTAATTACGAACACGCGCCGTTTGAACCGTAATGTGGGAACAAGTGACGTCACACCTAATGTTTAATATGCTCGGTTTATGAACGCGATGATTTAGGTACGTTGCTGAGACGTAATCTTGAAACTTTGAACGTTTCCACTTTAATTGGTTGGTTACTTGGTTAGCTTCTTGGAAAATTGTGCGGATATTGTTATAGTTATATTTAGTTACACGTACTGTGCTTTGATGATAACAATATTGCGCTTGTTCCCCGGGGGGTTACGCAGATAAGTTTTTAGATCTACATCTATAATAATATTATTGTTTGTTTGTATGTTAGCGCAGTGTGGTTTCCGGCCTAAGAATAGAATTACTCTAACTCGTCCCACGGGTGTCGTAAGAAGCGACAAAGGGAACGATCCGGAGGATGGGCAGCAGCATCCTTCTATGTAACAGCAATCATCTGCTACTGCGATCGCCAACCCGTTTGTCATCATCTGCCTAGCCTTTTCCCAACTATGTTAGGGTCGGCTTCCAGTCATACCGGATGCAGCTGAATACCAGTATTTCACATAGAGCGACTTGTCCAGCTTGTTGTTGTAGCAGCCAACCCGCTTGTCCAGCGTGGCGAGCAAATACCTCCAATAAGCGAACAAAAATGGCGCGCATTGGGTGAACCCTATGTTTAGCAGTAGACTAATAAGACTGATGATGATGATACTATACTTCTCTCCCTATCCTTCTGGAAAATAGGACTATCTATGTCATCATCATCATTTGCCTAGCCTTTTCCCAACTATGTTAGAGTCGGCTTCCAGTCTTAGGCCTATCTATGTATGTACAACAAAAACGTTTGACACAAAGCTAACTGAATTTGGTAGCCAACCAGGAGTAAGTCCCATAAAGTGGCAACTAACTTGCAGCTCGGTCTAAACTAAAACAATCTGCAAACGATGCTAAGCTGCTTAAACACTCATATATCTAGCTAAGTGTTGCCAGAATATTAGGAGTTGTAATTACCTTTTAGTCGGTGTTTGAATCCTTGCACATTACAGAAAGTCGGTTAAAGGCGTGAACATAATTATAGAGGTACATAATATCCCGTTAATCCGTGATACTATACCGAAAAAAATATTTTATTTAAAAAAAAATGTCACTAAAAAAATATCACAAAAATAAAAATTATTAACGTAAAAAAACACTCTATACATGTCATGCACAATTGTCTTTAAATGTGGAAAAATAGCTAAAAACAAAAACAAGCAAATTGCCGTTTTTCCACATTTACAGACAAGGGGGTCCCTAAACAGAGTGTTTCTTTTATTATTTTTTTGTGTTAAAAAAAACCCATAGAGTGTTTATTTTATTATTTTTTGTGTTAATTTTTTTTTTATTTTGGATGAAAATATTTTTTTTATAGTATACACAGACGCATTACAGGTTAACGGGAACGTCTTTTGTTAATTAACATACTGTACCTATGTATACACTGGTCATTATCATGTCCCGCAACTTTCAGTAAAAAAAAAGTTAATAAGTACATATAAAAGTTATTGGAATTTTTCCACTAACGTACAAAATATATGAACTTTAAATTGTTATTTTCGGTGTCATGGAATTCGCAGTTCATTTACGATTGATAAGGCTTGTTCACATGCGGGTAGGCAGATACTTAAAATATTGGATATACATTTTCGGAACTGTTATCGGTCCAAACATGGGTAAATGCTGGGATGATAATATTTTTGGTTTATTGGTTATGATTCCATTTTTAAAATTGTTTTTCCTGTATTAAAACTGCTTTTTCTATTTATGATAACTGGATTTCTTTTTTCAAAACTAGCTTTATCTTTTACGACACTTCTTTTTTTATTTTAAAACTGCTTGTTCATTTAAAAACTGCTTCATCTATTCTAAATGTATTTTAATATTGTTTCTTCTATTTAAAACCGTTTTTTTTAATTAAAATTTAAAAACTGCTTTATGTAATTAAAACTGCTACTTTCATTAGTTTTTAAACTGCTGGTCATTTGGTAGGGCAATATATTGAGTGAAATTTTAGATTACGTACAATTGAGGTTTTATATCTTAAAGGTCTATATTTCTCTGTGGTCCACTCTTGTGTGTTTTATGTTATTCTATTGCTACGGAAAATGTAATACGGTGTGTCAAAATAAATATAGTAAAACATCTTAAGAAATCTTAGTGTTTTTGTGTATCTTTGGCTCTAATCTTAATACAATAGTCAACAAACACTTAAAGCAAGCAAATAAAAGATGCATTATTAAAAACAATTCTACGTTATATCGCAGCCTAAAGAAATCAGAGTAATATTTAAATGATGTATGTTTTCAATTTGCTATGCGGCTGATTGCTTCGATATTAAATATGGGTTATAACTGTACACGTCTCATTTGCGAACTCGTTATACATATAAATGAGTAAGGGTCAGCGTATACTGGTGGACGACACTGCGATTTTTCGAGGTCGTTTTTTAAATATTAAAATATATTGGTACTTCAATTTAATGATATAACTATTAAATTAAACTGAGTAATTAAAAATTCTTCGTCGCACCGCACCGTGCCAACCGTTGTCTCAATGGATTTTACATCATTTATCTATATTAAACTGCTTAGCAAGCGCAACTGCTGAGCACGAGGTCTTGGGTTCGAACCTTGGATCGGATAAAGTGTTATAGTGGGTTTCTCCATTAGGAAATTCTCAGTAGGCACAATTCCAGAGAACCGAACAGAAAAGTCTGAACCTGAGACCTCTGACTTGCCAGTCAACGGTCATACCACCAGGCTATCACTACGTACGTATAGTAACAATAAAATCATTTCAGTCCTCACGTCAGCACGCGTCACATCAATCTCGTCACGTACATGCTAACGTCACAATTCAAAGTGCGATTTTTTATCGAGATACGACAATCATTTGCATATAGAGTAGTTGTAGTGGTTGTATTGTGCGTACGTCATTTTGTCGTTACACGTTATTTGATACATTGACATCCTTTTCAGATTTATTTGCTGTAGATAGATAGATAAAACATTTATTTAGTACAAAACAAGACACATAATTACAGTATATTGTACTGTAGTACTCCGTATAGATGAAACTACCATCTGAGAAGGTTGAATGTAGAAGATATTTTAAATAACACGTAGTTACGAATAGCTTAGTATAGCGAGTGCTTTATGTACTTAGAAGGTTGCAAGTTCAAATCCCGCTCGTAAAAGATTTTTTTTCTACAAACATTTTGAACTTTAGTGTTTGCATCGTATCCAAGAATGCCTACAAAAATCTGACTGACAGATAAACAGACAGACAACGGATAGCTTAAGCCGAAAGACTTAGACACTTGAATTTTGGGAATGTATTCCTTGCATACCTAACCGGGATGTGCACTAAGAAACAAATTTTGGAAATTCATCCCTAAGCTAAAAGAAGGGATAAAAAACCTGAAATCCACGCGGACAAAGTCGTGGGTGAAGCGCTAGTGTTTATAATTTTTTATAATTATATTTTATTATGTTTTTTATCTTCTAGACTACTTTACCAATACCATGACTGATTGTCTGACAGTTAATGCACAGCCTGTGATCCTAGAGACTTGAAAATTGAAGTAAATATTCCTTGAGTACCCTAGAGGTGCACTAAGGAAGGGTTTACGGCGCTACTACGACACCATGGATTTCTCATCAACTGTTATTCGGTTTCACTATTTTTTTAATAGTGGAACCGAATAACAGTTGATGAAAAATCCACGTGGACATAGTAGTCGTATAACTGTGGTGTAGTGAAACAAAATAGGCTGTGTTTTTACCCGACTACAAAAAAAAGGAGGGTTATGATTTTAGCAGTCTATGTATGTATGTATGTATGTATGTTTGTATGTATGTAAGTTTGTTCATCTGTTCCCTCGTAGGTCCTAAACTATTTGTTGTAATTCAATAAATAAGGTGTCTATCGATGCGTCTTAATGGTCTGCGGGTTATAGGATATATGAAATTTCGTAAAATCAAATAAGGTGGATTTTAAAAATAAATTAGTCAGCTCGAAAAAAATAAAGTTAAGGTAAATTTATCGTGTTTGATATCAAATGGAAGGTCTTGATGAGCACATTCAGAATATGTATATATTATCTATATATTCTGGACCACTTCTTAGAATATCAGGCTTCTAACTACCCGTTACGACTATCATAAATATATGTGATTATAACACTGCATACAATATGAAAACGTGATAACAATAAATATTTACTAATTAAATTAAAGTTTCTACACATCACTGCCTATTAAATTATGATTATATTTTAAAATAATGTTAATTAAATTGAGATTTCTTTTTCGTAACTAGATGGCGTTGGTTTGCGGTTTTGTGGAAGTAAGTAACATAGAGTTAAAAATACCTCCTCAAAAATCCCGGAATCATATACATAACAATTAAATCCCGAGATTTTATTAATATGGACTGGATTTTGACCTATAGTTTTTATTAGAATTAATTTTGTATGTAAAATAAAACTCATTAATTTAACAGTTTTAGTACCGAACTACTTAAGTATTACATTATCTGTTACCGATGTCTAAAAACATAATAAAGACTTTTTATTATAATAATTTAGTCCATATGTATTTAAAACGTTAAATTAATATTTTGGAGAATTTATTACATGTTTTAACACATGTTTGCTTATTAAATATAATAAATTATTTAATAAGAAATTTGTAAAACAACTGATACGGAAGGGATTCGAACCCACGATCTCCGACGTACCGTGCCAACGCTCTAACCCCTGAGCCACCGTATCCCATCAAAATCAGTCGAAATTTCATATCTCTTTCTACGCCTAGGGCGTGTGGTAATATCTATCGGTGCCTTCTAAAAACTGCAAAGTTTAGAACACTGAGTCGGATAATTAATGTATTCCGATCGATATTACCACACGCCTAAGGCGTAGAAAGAGATTTGAAATTTCGACTGATTCTGATGGGATACGGTAGCTTAGCGGTTAGAGCGTCGGCACGGTACACCGGAGATCGTGGATTCGAATCCCATCCGTATCAGTTGTTTTTTCAAATTTCTTATTAAATAATTATACGTAAAATTAATTTCTTATTTCCCGGGAATTAATTGTAATGTTTATGATCTCGGGATTTTAGAGCAGGTATTATCAACTCCATGTTACTTACTTCCTCGAACTTTAGGTAAATGTACTCTATCTATGATGATATCCCACAAAAAAGGTTTCATGTGTATTTATACAGCTTGGCAAAAAAGAGTCTGAGGCGGTGACAGCTGGAACTAAAAATAAAAATCTTAAATAACTACGTTTGTGAGTACTAAAATAACATAAAAATGATTCATTTGATTATAATTAATGACAAAAAACACTTAATAACTTGTAATTTTGAATTGTAGTGTGAAAAGTGCGACAGCGGCGCCCCCAATTTTTCCAGACTCTTTTTTGCCAAGCTGTACTTCTTACTACTTTTCATGTATACTTCTAAGAAATATATGAGGCCATGTTTTAATAGCTCGAAGTCGCGGACGACACCTTTGAAATAAATTTAATTAAAAAAATACATGACATTGACTAAAAGTTTGAACCGAAGTTGACAGTTAAAGAAATCTACCTATTTAAGAACTACCACATTCTAAAAAATTGTGATTTAAATGAATTTTATTGGTTTCTTTACCACTAAAAATCATTGAAAAAAATATAGTATAAAAACTAAAACCCGACTACTTAAAATCTAAAAACAAGCTTCTTAGATTTGAAATAAAATTCTGTAGTCGGAGGCCTTAATGTATTATAGGTAAATAGGTACTAGATAATCTTCCAAGGGTAAATACTTTGTAATTTGGTGGCCTCCGACTACAGAATTTTATTTCAAATCTAAGAAGCTTGTTTTTAGATTTTAAGTAGTCGGGTTTTAGTTTTTATACTATATTTTTTTATCCTTACTAAAACACGTTTTTAACACAAATATTGAGTAAAACAACAGTAGGTACGTGCTAACCTACATTTTAAGCTTTAGTGGACGAAAGAAACAAAAGTGGGGCTCAGCGTGTTTGTTTGAATAGAGATCGAATGGTATCGCGCCGGAGCAGACGACGCTACCTAAACGCTTCCTAGGGCTGACACACACAAGAAACGAGACGAGGTTTTTTTTCATGATACATTCTCAATTTTTTATTAAGCCTTTAGCGGAGCGAGAATTGTTGGATTGTGGCGTGCGAGGTCCTGGATTTGATCGCTGCGACGTTAGGATAAATGTTATAGGATTTAAATGTTATAGGTTCGGGACCTTTACATGGGACTAATACCTAAGTATATAGTTTCCTAGTTTGTGTGCACAATGCACCACAGCCCATCACTTTTAGAAAACAGCCATAAGTCTATGGAGCGCCATGTCAAACTTATTCTTGTATTAAATCCGTTTCCGTGGCTTCGGTCTTTAGTACCGTGAGTTAGCCGTTTAAAACCATATTAGAGAAACCAATTATCGGGATTTGACCTACTCATGCCCGCTTCATGCATTCGTTACAATTTCAAAATGATTGTGGAAGTGTTGAATGACAAAGACCTGTAAATAAAAAAAAACTATCTATGAAATTAGATAAAGGCATGACGTTTTTGATTACGGGTTTATGCATACGGCGTCGTGTCAGAAAGTCTAATAAACTCTTTAATAAGCTGGTATAGATATTAATTGATAGATATCAAAACCTAAAACCTATGCTCAGCTGCCATTTTATAACGTACACAATAGACTGACCATCAACGACATTTTTTTAAACTACAACTGGCCGGATTAATGCATGTTTCTAGGTCTTTTATCATAAGCCCGATGTTCGCCAGTGATGGTTTTAGGGCCCATCTAATAAAGTGCAAAGATATCGTCATTCATCTGGCAAAACGCCAACCTAGGGCTGCCAACAAACGTTTGAAATTGTGAAATCCAATTTCAGCCGATACTGCCTATACTATTACTGCCAATAGCAATATAACCTAGCTAAAATGTAGCAACCCTGTGTGATAACAAGTAAAAATATATATTTCATCAAAGCATTTTAAAATTGCCTTTGTTTCGAAGAAAATGCAAGACAACTTGAGTAACAAAAATAAAGTTTTAACAACGCCACAACTGCTTGCAGTCAAACTATAACACAGAAACTTAAGACTCGATAAACTTCAAAACACCCACAGAACAAGTAAAAGAAAACAACATTTATATTATTTTGAAGTAACAACCCGTCTTGCACCAAACATTCTTTTAAAGTCCGACTTTAAATTAAAACGTTGAGAGATAACCCTAGCTACAGACGGCCGGACGGACGAAACGTTGAAAAAGTTTCGATGGCACTCCGGCTCGTATTTCAAATTCTACAATAGCCAGCTCCAACCGAGATTTATTTTAAAACTAAAACTCTCCGCCACCGTAGGGTTATTATGGGCGATAAATTAGAAATTTCGCAATTTCTGTGATTTAAATTAATTATATTTCGAGAGGTGAGATATTTAATTTTGGTGGATTTTCGTGAAAATCAGAGTGACTGCGGAGTTGGTTAAATTAATTAAGAAGTTAATTATGGCTTGAAATTGGATAATTTTTAAATGCAATTTTAACATCAGCACTAACATAAATAATGTATTTTAATAAGATACGCATCACCAACGAGAATAGTGATTACAGAGTATTATAGCTATTTAACAGCCTGGACAACGTCAAAACTGTGTTTTATTTATTTTATGTATGTTTTTTACATGTTTATGTACATGTTTTGCTTATTAAGTTACTAGTCCCACCCGAGTCAGTTGTTTTTGCGAATTTCTTATTAAATAATATTATTGAATTTTATTTATTTATTAATCTCTAAATAGGGGTGAGATCTGAAAACCAGCGCTGGACATTTTGGCGTCTAGCTTATATGCTGAGATCGTGACCCATTCGCCATGGGCATTTAAGTAGTACCTAGTTTTATTTTATATAGTTTTCTGTGCTCATGATTATCTTTGCTGAATAAATGATTTTTCTTTCTTTCTTTATTTCTAAAAAAATATATACCTATATAACAGTCAAATCGAATATCGGTTAGGGAGATATTCACCAAACATTAATAGAAATCACAAGAACCTATGATTCTGATCTTGATATCTCAGTTGCATCGATCGATTGAGTAAATACGATCTGCTTTGGACCTAGATATCCTACAAGTAAACACAAATACAATTATGCATGATGGTAATATTATCGTTTATCTTGCAATGTTGTAACCTCAGCTGTAACATGGGTTATCTGGTATACTTCACATCTTGGGAGCTTGATGTCGTTGGGTTGATTCCCGCATGAGACGATTTTTACCCGACTACAAAAAAAAGGAGGGTTATGATTTTAGCAGTCTATGTATGTATGTATGTATGTATGTTTGTATGTATGTAAGTTTGTTCATCTGTTCCCTCGTAGCTCCTAAATTATTGTTTGTAATTCAATAAATAAGGTGTCTATCGATGCGTCTTAATGGTCTGCGGGTTATAGGATTTATGAAATTTCGTAAAATCAAATAAGGTGGATTTTAAAAATAAATTAGTCAGCTCGAAAAAAATAAAGTTAAGGTAAATTTATCGTGTTTGATATCAAATGGAAGGTCTTGATGAGCACATTCAGAATATGTATATATTATCTATATATTCTGGACCACTTCTTAGAATATCAGGCTTCTAACTACCCGTTACGACTATCATAAATATATGTGATTATAACACTGCATACAATGTGAAAACGTGATAACAATAAATATTTACTAATTAAATTAAAGTTTCTACACATCACTGCCTATTAAATTATGATTATATTTTAAAATAATGTTAATTAAATTGAGATTTCTTTTTCGTAACTAGATGACGTTGGTTTGCGGTTTTGTGGAAGTAAGTAACATAGAGTTAAAAATACCTCCTCAAAAATCCCGGAATCGTAAACATAACAATTAAATCCCGGGATTTTATTAATATGGACTGGATTTTGACCTATAGTTTTTATTAGAATTT
The DNA here is from genome assembly GCA_936450705.2 of Protodeltote pygarga. Classification (NCBI taxonomy): domain Eukaryota; kingdom Metazoa; phylum Arthropoda; class Insecta; order Lepidoptera; family Noctuidae; genus Protodeltote; species Protodeltote pygarga. The sequence continues at coordinate 16,047,657 of OW388253.2, read as the reverse complement.
CATGTGTACTTATACAGCTTGGCAAAAAAGAGTCTGAGGCGGTGACAGCTGGAACTAAAAATAAAAATCTTAAATAACTACGTTTGTGAGTACTAAAATAACATAAAAATGATTCATTTGATTAAAATTAATGACAAAAAACTCGTCATAGAAATATATAAGCACTTAATAACTTGTAATTTGAATTGTAGTGTGGAAAGTGCGACAGCGGCGCCCCCAATTTTTCCAGACTCTTTTTTGCCAAGCTGTACTTCTTACTACTTTTCATGTATACTTCTAAGAAATATATGAGGCCATGTTTTAATAGCTCGAAGTCGCGGACGACACCTTTGAAATAAATTTAATTTAAAAAATACATGACATTGACTAAAGGTTTGAACCGAACATGACAGTTAAAGAAATCTACCTATTTAAGGACTACCACATTCTAAAAAATTGTGATTAAAATGAATTTTATTGGTTTCTTTACCACTAAAAATCATTGAAAAAAAATATAGTATAAAAACTAAAACCCGACTACTTAAAATCTAGAAACAAGCTTCTTAGATTTTAAATAAAATTCTGTAGTCGGAGGCCTTAACGTATTATAGGTAAATGGTACTAGATAATCTTTCAAGGGTAAATACTTTGTAATTTGGTGGCCTCCGACTACAGAATTTTATTTAAAATCTAAGAAGCTTGTTTCTAGATTTTAAGTAGTCGGGTTTTAGTTTTTATACTATATTTTTTAAATATATACCTAAAATTTGCAACTCTCAGACCGTATCTGTCGATCACACAAATATTTTTCTGCCGTTCTTGGTGTCTCGGATTAAACCCGTTGAGAAGAAAACTCATCTCATAGACTCACGCCTGTATTCCCCAGAGGGGGTAGGCAGAGGTGTGCAGTACACCCACGTTTCGCCGGCATATTATAAGTCCCATGTAATAGGGGGCGAGCCTATTGCCATTAACCGGGCACAATTCCAGACTCCGTGCTGCTACTGAGAATTTCCTAATGGGAAAACCCAATAACACCGCCCGACCCGGGTCTCGAACCCAGGACCTCGTGCTCAGCAGTCGCGCTTGCTACCACTAGACCTACGAGGAGAAAAAGAAGAGAAATGAAAAGAAAAATGTTTTAAATTTTCAAAAAAAAAAGTTAGTTATCATCCTTACCAGTTTTCTCGTAATCTTATTACATACTTAATTATACAGACTATACAGTTGAGTCTCTAATGTTTTTCCTTCATACAGAGTTATTTAGTTTGATATTTAATTTCGATGCATGCTTAGCTCTAAGGACGAGATTTGCAAACCGCACACATAAATTAGTTCGAAAGTCCAACTTTCAATTGATATTATTAGTAACTAGATTTCTCATTTCAAATTTTAAAGACTAAAATCGAAGCAACCGATGAAGCCAAAGACTAAAGATTCAATTCGAAAAACGAAGCAGATATGATTTGAGTGGAATGAAATGGAATCTCCACTCAGTTGCAAAGCACATTCTTAAACAATTACCTCTGCTCCAATTTTACACAGCGCCAGCATTAATCAATAGAAAAACAATAAAACCCCGGACATCGGATCCCGAAATATCGACGGAATAGCCAATTTTTATAGAGCATCCCAACTGACAGAGACAGGACAGAACATCCACACTTAAAATGACTTCTTTGTTTAGAAATAGAAAGTTGCTAATGAAAACGAGGTTCTACATGTCACAAATTTCAATATTGCACAGCTTCTGCCCTTCTAGTATTTCATTCCAGTCTATCCGAGGATTTTCTGAATAAAATCTATTATCACGAATTAGGTATATCCAAAAGAATTCTACGCAAAACATTGTGTTCTAGTAAAAAAATCGATAAATGTGGTTTTGCACGTTGCAGTGCATGTTGTGTCTATCGCTGTACGTACTACTTACAGTATCTGTACGGTACGTAGTACTTAATCTATGTTTAGTTACTAAAGGTAGCTACATACATACCTAGTTTCTTCAACACATTTGGTTCGGTATTTTCGAAGAATTCCCGATGAAATTTCTTTTAAAATACCGATCGACCATCGTTAGTTATTTTCCCAGCTTGTTAGTAGTTGGACTTCTGTGACTCATCCTTGCATGCCATGTTGTAGAAGAGCAATCTGTTATTCTGCGCGCGGAACTCTAAAGAACCCATCTCTACGGTTCAGCATCAATAATTTCGAAAGAAAACTTATATCTGTGTTGTTTCTCATCGATTTTAAATGTCGTGATTCTGTTTTTCTTTTAAGTCGATATTGTTTGAAACAATGTTTCTTAACTTGGGATAATTCAAGATACCAAATGATGTACCTATTAGATGAAGATAATAATGACAATTTATTACTGAGTAATGTATATTAGAGGGTTTATGGTGATGTTTCTGTTGTCTAGCCTGTGGTAGAATATGTCGCTCTCGTATCGGTCTATTTATGCACCAAAAACGCTGTCTTGCAGACATTACGGTAATGAATCGTCTGCAATAGACGCAAAGGCCATATATATATATATATATATATGGTGATGTAATTTGTCTATGTATTTATATGAACCAATTATATATCTAACATTTCTGATAGCCGAGTCATCAGTTTGAATGGGTGGGCTCGACCAAGATAACTGGCTGATAACTGTTAAGCAATACTCTTGTAGTCGACGAGTAGTTGATAGTATTGTTGAAACTCGTCGCACTAACTGTTCAGAGTCTGCAGTTCAAATGCTATAATAGTCTAGTCCTAGTGCTATATCCATTTGACTGCTAATTCAAAGGTTAATGTTTGAACCTAGCACGTAACTACTCTCGAATTCATAATTGTTAAAAATTGTGACGAACAATATTATGGGGAAACCAGCTCACCCGAGAGATTACACCGTATGTGAATCAAAGTGGAGATCTACGGTTGGTTTAAACTCTGGTAGGACAGGTGATTTAAAGTCTGACAGTAGGACCATACGACAAAAAAAAACGAAAAATAGTCCAACTGCATTTATCTTTACTTGCAGGTGAAGAATATAAAAAAGGTGAAGAATATCATATTTTAATTGAGTCTACAAATTGGTATTTTTTATAATAAACATCATACACAATTATAAACACTTCTATAACAACAAACAAAACTGAAATCCAAATTTTATCAGCATCTGACCAAATTATCTGGGGTAAATCGGCTGTTCCTCTGTTTTGTAAATGTAGGCCCTAGTCTTTAATTGGTTTCGAGAGATAAACCCCTGAACTGCGTACAAAAGGTTTATATCTTTGTTTTGTCCGATTCTTCTATTTGCAGTAATTCAACGCAGCAATCGGGAACCGATTGAAAGGATTTTGCCCGAGATACGCTTTGAGAGACTAATTGTTAAAGGAAGTTTCGAAAAATTTGAAAAAGAGACTTTGTTCGAGAACTCGAGGACCCCTTTGAAACGGTTTTTGTTTTACAGTCTTTTGTGATGGACTGTTAATTACAGATGTTTAGAGGTTCGAATGCTGGAACAGAAGCTTGTTACCTTTCTGAGGAGTATTTTAACCGACGAGAGAGTTAGTGAAATGAAAGAGATTCTTTCTTACTTTTGTCATGCGCATCGTGTAGGTATATAATTTGGAGTACCTACTCAAAATAGGCAAAAAAATACTGTAAAGCTGTCAATCTCCAGACAAATGCAGGTTACCATAGCCCAAAAATTTTTCACATTACAATTTTTTTTAAAGAAAGTAGTTTGTTTAGATTGTCATTATTTTTGTGTCCGATGGTTTTTGACGTCGTATCAGTTTTAAATTTAGAATTATTGTTGAAAGTTACCTATGTGTCGCTTTACATTTGTTTTTGCGCAATATGATTTTTTTTCAGTTTTATTATAAAAAATCCAATTTATTATAGCTTCTCTATACTTTGTGGCCAAGACTGCACATGTCAAAGGTCTACAAGTGGTTAAGGCTCTGACACAATCTTCTTCATCAACCATACGACAAGATCCATGTTCAAACAACCTAACAACATAGAAAACAACAAACTTAAGCATTATAACTTAGCCCTCTTCGAGCAAACTAAGCAAAAAACTTTAACAAATTTATTTCCCGACTTCCTGTACTGAGGGAGTTGCAGGCACATACATTACAAGTATTGGTGCTTAAATTTGCAAAGTAGCGAAGTAAGGCCCAGATCCAAAAGTTTCCGACCCGCGGGTTGGGTATCATTATATCTTGGAAACTGTTGCTACGAGATCTCAGAAGTTAAAGGATCTTTTACATGAAATTGTGATGAAAGTACTCGTTAATTAAAGGTGTGAAGGCCTGATAATGAGCTTGTTAGATATGATTCTCCTTTTCACAGGCTGCTACAAAAAAAAACAAAATAAAGAGGTCCTTTGGTAAGATTGCACTCGGGTCCAACAGGCGTAGGCCCTATTGAGAACTTTAATCTTTGATTGAGATGAGTATGATAAGTGTGGTAGGGTATCCACTAGATTCTTATAAGAGTCCAGTCATCGTTCCTGGTGGATGCGGGACTATAGTAAAAATATGGTACTAAAATGCTCTATGGAATGAGAAAATAAATTGATAAGGTAACCTCTATTTATAGCTGGAAGAAAATGGCGTCTACCTTTTAACGCTAATGCTATCATATTGATCGAGTCATCGTCTAGTAGTTGAATTCCTAGGTCAGTTTTTCATTCTCAGTAAAGATGCTACTCCTCCAGCACAGATTTTGGAAACGTATCCGATCAATAACAGTAGGCTCGCACTCAATAGAATTAATAATAACATGAGACTTTAAACACATTGTGGGAGTACGAGTACTTACACCTCTGCCTAAACCTTTGAGAGATACATGTAATATTAAAGTACTTTTTTTTAAAATAGTCGTCGATGAATCAATGCATAAACACCCAGACTATTTAAAAATGAAGGATTTATTTTATAAATGTATTTTTCTAACTTATATTTCTAGCAACGATAATGTGGCTATAAAGGTCCAGCTAAGCGTTTTTCGATGTGATGCCGCCCGTCATTCAAAACTAATAACATTGAGTTTTAAAAAGAAAAGACTAAGAATTCAAGGAGATTCTCAATTCGACACGTATTTTTTTTAATACTTATTATAAATATACTCATGTCGTGATGGCGCATTGGTTACGGACCGGCTTTGCAAGCTCGTGGGTGTGAGTTCGACCTGGCATGTTCTAATGTGACTTTTTCAATGTCATAATAATTATGTACTATCATGGACAAAAACGGTGCACCACTCTTAAGGTTAGATTCGCTTGCATCTGGCGTCCGAACGTAGCGCTAGCCTCGCCTCTACGCACGTAGCATCGTTCAAAGCATTTTGATCGCAAGGTGGTGCACCGTTCGTGTCCGCGATAGTACTTTCTTAATAATAGTCTGAAATCGACAACACGCAGTGAGCTAGCGTGGTGACTAATGCTCAATCCTTCTCTGTATGAGAAGAGGCCTTTGCCCTGCAGTGGAACAGTTACAGGCTGATTTATTTTACACTATTATAAACCCCTGGTTTGTCTTAGTACGCCATTATTATTGTAAAATTGCTGCCAAATAAAGATAAAAAAAAATTTCACAACAAACATTTACAACGAATCTCATTCTACTGTAAAACAACGTATTTTATTTTTACATTTACATTTATTTCAACGTATCTTACATTTCACTGTAGAATTATTTGACTAGGAAACATTTTCACACGTAGCCCCAACATAGGTATGGTGTAAGAAGTAAATAAATCACTGTATACAATGTAATGTATTCCACTACTCGGGCACTACCCACTGACACCATCAAGGCCCATCCGGTACAACTTTACTCATATTTCCTGTTTTATTAGCAGTTTATAGCAAGTGACTGCTATCATATGATAGAGATTACTGGTTTAAACTTTTGGCGTAATGTTGGTAGTACTGAGTCTTGATAGCCTAGTGGTATGACCGTTGACTGGCAAAGTGGCAAGTCAAAGGTTTCAGGTTCGAACACAAGGCCTCTGAATTTTCGTAAGTTATGTGCAAATTATAAATTAAGTATCACTTACTTCGTGCCTCGGAAAGCACGTAAAGCCGTTAGCCCTGTTAATGACCCTGTATAGCAAGAAATTGAGTCTAAATAGGCGAAATGTGGTATTAAACCATTTCTACCAATTTCTTCTGAGAATCACAGGTTGTTATGATACCTTGACTCTCTCTCAAATTGTAAGTTATTGCGTAGTATTATAGTGTATTAATTTGAGTTAGTAAGCGCTTAACAACTTAAGTTTGAGAACTTAGGTGTTTCTTGAGCTTACTTGAAACCGGAGCTGTGTCGAGGTCAAAACTTGAAACAAAACCATAATTTATATTGTGTTGATAATAGGATTACCGAGGGTTTGTTCACGGCTATGTACTTTGGGTGCTCGCGTTTAGATTATGGTAATAATATTATTTATGTGAAAGTGTGTTTGTTGATTTGTCTTTCTTTTACGCAGCAACGGAGCAACTAGCAAAGGAGATAGTTTATAGGTCAGGGAGTGACATAGGGTAGGCTTTTTCCCGAAAGAATTTGAATCGAACGAATCGAATCGAACGATCGAATTTGTACGATTGAATATTTAACGTCTTCCAGAAAAGGAGGACACAATTCGATGAGTACTTTTAAATTTGTCCTCAAATTACTCCGTAATTAGTAGGTCGATTTGTGTAATTTCTTCTAAGGTCAGCCCTTGTAATGGGACTCGGCTTACTAGCTGACTTGACACTGACTTTACAGCACTGATAGCCTAGTGGTATGACCATCGACTGACAAGTCAGAGGTCTCGAGTTCGATCCCAAGGCGACTGACTTTTCGTAAGTTATGTTCGTATTATAAATTAGTTATCAGTTGCTAAAACGGTGAAGGTAAACATCGTGATGAAACCAGCACACCTGAGAGATTTTTAATGGTGTATAAAGCCATGTCAGAGGCCTACGGGTGGTTTAAATTCTGACACCAGGTTGTTCATCAACCACACGATAAGAAGAAGAAGCTGACTTGACTAGCTGGATCTGATCATGATTATTTAGGGACATGTTTATGGCTACAGGCTCACCCCGGGCTAGCAATGCAAGGGTTAAGGAGGGTTAAATCCTAATAAATCTTGCTATCAATTTATACGATTGCTATTAATGATCACTTTCTATCGTTAATTGCCATCACTACATGTAATAACCACCAAAACACAATGTTAGCGTACCTACTTTACGATTTAATTCCGTACGTTTCACTCAAATGTACTTCATTCAGTGTGGTCTTAGTTTTACATTGCTCAACGACGTATGCGTGTTCAAGTATAGTACAGGTTTTCAGAAGAAATACAGCGGAAAAAATCCTGCGCGATTTCAATCCGACCGGGTTTTATTTCGCTCGGTTTTGCATTGTGTTGGGTTGGTTGAGTTTAATTATGAGTGATTTTTGTATGAGAGGGGTTTGTATGAATTGGAATTTGTATAATTTTAATGTAATCCTGAAAAACTAATTTAAGTAAATATATTAAAGTATAGTAGGTTCCGGAGCTGGTCTCTTAAGAGAACCCGGGACCTCCCTCCATGCGCTGATGGTGATCACGGGGGTAGTTTTAGTGAGGAAAGAATACCCCACTACCCGGTCTTCTCCCCGGAGGACGGGTGCCTTTTGAAGCTTTTCCCCCGTAAAAAAGGGGCAGTACTTCTGATTAAACCACTTTTTTTAAATTCAAGTAAAATTCAAGACAATAAATACCTATTTTCCAAACTATCAAATCGATTATCGATTTACATGAAATAATTTATAATAACTAGTTAGCTTTATAATAACGGTGAAGGAACATATCGTGAGGAAACCTGGAGTAATGGTCCGTAAGCGCCAACTTACAGTGAGCTAGCGTGGTGATTAATGCTCGATCCTTCTCTGTATAAGAAGATGTCTTTACCCTGCAATGGGACAGTTACAGGCAAAAACCAATCTCGTGGTTCAAAATTTTGAACAATAAATTATTGAGAAATATTAAACGTTTCAATAAAAACTTATTCAAATATTTTACCCAACACTAAACAAAACATACAAGGTCAGCACTCCAATTCAAAACAACTAATTAAAAGTTATAAGTTGACGAGTAATAGCTTTTGTTTTTCCGCTTATGAATTCGTAAGTCTTAATAACAGCACATAATTAGCACTGGGAAATGCCGGAATACGGTGTTTTCGAGTTACGCAACTCTTGAATGTTCAAATTTGAATTTTAAAAAGAGTTTTTGAAAGTACGCTTCTGTTCTGTTGTGTATAAATTAATTTAATGAGAAAAATATTTTGTTTGTTTGCGAAGTTGGTGAGGGCTTGTTTGATTTTTTTATTTATTTATTTTAAGAGAAGTGTCAAGGGAATTTTGGACTATTTTTATTTTTGTTCTACTACATAAAGATTCCTTGTATTATATTGTTAGAGCAAGGAAATTAAATATTAACAAAAATTAACCAAAAAAACTAAATAGTCTTGCGTAATGTAATATGATTATTAAAACCATGTCAAAATATTACAAGTTACTTTATTATAGAGAACAAAAAATTATGAAAAATTTTTAGAATAGCTGTTCATACATTCATCATTCCAATTTTAAATCGACCTGATCGTTAAAATTCACCATCAAATGTCCAACTCGAAATTAAAATAAAATACTAATATACTAGTAATAATAACAGTATACTAAAATAGTAACTAATCAACTATAACAAAAATCCTAACATAAAAAAACAAAATATTTGATTTTAAGCATCAAAACTAAATAAACAACTTAAACAATATCCAATAGAACAACAAAACTCAAAACATAATACTATCAAAACATTTCCAACCAACACGAACACTGAGTCCGAAACTCCGAGCTTACATGACACTATCGCCGAACGTACTTTCATTGAAACATACTTACATACTATTCGTTACAATCTGCAAGCAGGACTTTGACAAATGCTTGCCCATAATTTCTAACCATCTCCTCGGACACTACCATTTCAAAATGACCTCCTGCCCCCTCCTTTCAGGAGCACAAGATCACACAACGAGGGGTTAGAATCAAGACAGATGTAGGTCAACTTATAATGGATGTTACTGAAACATCGGTTCGAGGTATTATCAAGGCGGTAAATGTGCTAAGTCAGGGGCTACTTATCTGAGCTATTACTCTTTACTAAGTGAAAGGCATTTGCATTCAGCATGTGGGTATGAAGGTACTTCAAGATATTCGAAATAAATTTGACTCAGTCGCTCCCGGAGCAGTTAATGTACTCCCGAATGTAAAGTCTGAATTTATAATCGTTTTAATACCAGGAAATTGCTTTAAGCTCCACTCGTACTTCATTTCAGCGGTCTATTTTACTTAATGACTCCTATTATTGAGTTTGAAGTAGGTTTTGGAAAGTTGAGACTGGAATCTTGAATAGCTTGCTTCTGATTTTCGAAGAGAAATATTAGTTTTGCTACTCAAGCATAAGATTTGTAGGGTATTTTCTTTCTATTTTTTAGATAGCAAAATAGGAGGTAATGCAGTAATATAAATAATATAAAAAGACTTATCATAAAAAAATCCAAAAATCTTTTTAATAATAAAGAAAAAAAATGATTCCGACGAATTGAGAACCTACTCCTTTTTTGGAAGTCGGTTAAAAATAAGTACACTTTTTACTGGACTCACACAAGTAAACAAAGAACAGGAAATTAAAGCACCTGTATGAGGAGAAAATATCTCTATATCAGGATTAGGTTACAGCAAAAATAAAAATTCTGTATACTACAAGTGAGAATATTAAAAATCATCATTTTTAAGTATATTTTATTCAGTAAAAATATATATCAATTGATATTTATAATACATTTCTATGAAAACCATTAGTTTGAGGTATTATCGAGATGGTATAAATTTAAGTTTTCTGAACTTCTCCCAATATAGTAGGTATTCAGTTGTTGTGCCAATTTTATTTGTGCGATTCAGAGATGGCGCTGGTAGTTGCAGCAACATTTGGCTTAATGTAGGTTACAAGTCGTAGTTTTCGTCTTTGTTCAGAGATGGCGCTGTGTTTTATTTTTAATTTAATGTCTTTGTAACACAATAATATAGTATACATTTTATCTTTCTGCACTTTTCCTCTACATAAACTTTAACTATGCCAAATCTGATACTAATCATCTAGCGCGTCATATTTTTAAAAAAGGTCCCAATATTTTCGCTTCACGTTTCCATTATAATAAGGATACAATACATTTTATTTATAGATTTTGTTCCATACCTTAATTTAAAGCAAATAACAAACGTGAACGCTTCAATCTCGGTCCAATGAAATAATAATGACCTGTGCGAGTGACCTGGATATATCTATTATTGATCACTACCAAAATACAATATTGTAGTGAAAGTTACTACGACGATGACCAAGAAAAATGTATGTGATATCACGACAGAATTGCTTGAAGGAGTAGATAGAATGAAAATGAATTAGGTATATTAATACCAGCTCTCCTCATTACCTACTGGAGAACTGCAGCTGAAACCATTATGACAAGGAGAAGATTAAATAATAAGTACCTAATATAAAAAAGTTTATTCATCATTCATTTTTAATTTTTTGTCGTATTTGTTCATCCAGATTAATACCAGAATGTACATAAAAAAAAGCATGTACCTACAAAAATGTAAAACTCTTACAAAAACTTTATAATGTTGTAACACTTTTTCAACTTCTGTCAACTTTTTCCTTAATCTAAAAAAAAAATAATTTTTATATTAAAATTAACAATTTTGAATAATCGCGAATAATGTTACAAAAATATTAAGTTTATTTTTGTCCGAGTTTTTTTTTAATGTTTAATATGTGTAAGTGTTTTTAGTAAAATGTTTTTTTTAGTTCAGTATTACAAGAACACTAAACCGTAAAAAAAACAAAATTAAAAAAAAAACTAACTACTTATACAATATGTTAAGAAAACCCTGTCCGATCCGTGAAGGTATTAGTAGGTATCGGGATGTGATTCTATTTGTGTAATTTTTTTCACATAATAAGTAAAAAAAATTACCCCGAATAAAAATGATTAAAAAATTAAAAAATGAGGAAACTTACATGACAACACAGGCGGGCGACGGTCGGCGCACTCGTCAGTTTTCGGGTAGCGTAGCGAAGTCATATAGTGTTGTCAGTTTTTGGAATTTTACCAAATTTTAAGTTAATTTGTGTAAAAATCACACATTAAAAAAAAATATTACAACGTTATCCTTATCAATAATGTAAATTGTTTATTCATATTTGGTTATATTATTGAAGTACCTATGTGCCCCTTTCGGGTCGGACAGGGTTTTCTTAACAAGCTGTATATATACACCTAAAAATAAACTTACTAAAAGATAAACTAGAGTAAAGGCAACTAGAGTCACTCTTACAATATTAGAATTATGACTATTCATAAGTGCCTAACGGTCTAGGTAAATGAATAAATATATTTTGATTTTGATTGAAACTTAATAGAATTATCAGAGTTGGCGATTAATTGTATTACTATTAACAGTGTCACAAGTCACAATCGCTGGGAACCAATGATCAATAATTATTTATTAACTGTAACTAAATAATTAAAAGGAAACCCAATAACAAGGAAGAGGCAGTACCTATCACTAATAACATCAGTAATTTGTTCGACGTCATTAATTATAGGTAAGTGTTCATCGATCTCGCATTTCACGGTTCGTAACTCGGTTCTATCTATTATGTCATGGTGTGGCTACGATCCTTTTGTGAATTGATGAAAGGAATGTTCAAACTGACCGTTTCTAACGTAATAATTATAATAGTTTGACTGGCAATCGACTTACACATCAAAGGTGAGGACTTCGGTCAATTTTAAAATAATAAGGGTGAATAATATGGTATTAAATTTTATAATGCAGGTGGTATTAAATTTTATGAGGTGCTGTGTGGTTTTCGGCCTAAGAATAGAACTACCCCTACTCGTCTCGCGGGTGTAGTCTCGGAGGATGGGCAGCAGCGTCCTACTGTGCAACAGTAATCATCTGCTACTGCGATCGCCAACCAGCTTGCCCAGTGTGGCGATTATGGGCGCACAAAAGTGGCGCGCATTGGGTGAGGCCTATGTTTAGCAGTGTAATATAGGCTGATGATGATGATGATGGTATTTTGTAAAATTAAAATAATAAACCAGCCTGTAACTGTCTCACTGCACGGAAAAGGTCTCTTCTCATAGAGAGATTAAGGATCGAGTATTAATCACTACGCTGGTTCACTGCGTGTTGGCGATTTTAGACTATTAAGTCCAGATTTCCTTATGATATTTTTCCTTCACTGTTAGTCAGTGGTATCTTAAAGGAACTAAAGAGTGTGCCACATATTTAATTTGGTTTAGATGTTTGAATCAATTGGAATATTTGATATAGTTCCATGGAGTGGAATACAAACTTTTTTCTTATAATTTCTTTTTTGAATATGAAATGTCCATGATTCATTCGTAAGTATTTCTAAAAAAATACCTTCTGTATTACTTAAGTTGATAGCTAAACTACTTAAGTTAGTTTTTTGTTGTTTTGACTACGCAAATAAGTAAATAGATATAAATAGGTAAATAGATTATGTTTATATATCTTTGTTTCTTTTTTGTACTAATTTTTGAGCTAGTTTCAAATTCAGCTTAATGTTAATAAAAATATTTTATTTCACGAGTTTGTATATTGTGATTTATTACTGGACAAAACATTGTTCAATTTAAGATTTATGAAACCTCGCACAGAATTTTTTTCTTTGCTTACAGTTTATCTACTTTGCATAAACCTGCCCAAGTTTTGTGCTGCTGTGTTGTTACCATCGAGTGACGTAATTGACAAATTTGCAGCTCTATAAAAATAGTCTATTGGTCAAATTATATATTATATTTTAATAAAGGTCGCAGGAAGCTGCTGGATGCAGGTTGCTTCCAACCGGCCATTCTGGAAGTCATTGGGGGAGGCCTATGTTCAGCAGTGGACGTCTTATGACTGAAATGATGATGATGAAAAGAGTCAATGTAAAAAGTTATTCCACTATATTTTGAACTATCAAAATTATAAAAATGAACTCACAAAATTGCCTTCCCACTTTTTTTCAAAAAACGTATCGCTTGGCGGGCGTGCGTTATCCCCCTCCCCAGAGATCGCCTTGCCATCATGTGACGTAATTGACAAATTACCGCCACACATCGTGTACCCTCGGATTATTTTATCGCGTTACACTACACCAGTTCAGTAATTGTGTTAATTATGTAGGTACAAAAGTGTAGAGTGAGAGTATGAAAGAGAAATGGACATAACATACTACGACGATACGATCGACAGTGGTTAAGCGATTTATGACGCACTGGGTGTTGTGGGTCTGATTTTCGCAAAGGCGTATATCTCACGTATATCAATCGAGCAAACTTTTTATACCACTTTTAATTGGTAGCATACTTGTGGGGAGCACATCAAATCGTCATCTGAGGTGAGGACTTTTATTTACCTGCTGATGAAGGATCTCGTGTTTAAGATAAGGCTACGTAGATTGATTTGTTATTTTATTTTACTATTTTAGGAAAACTTACAGCTAGTTATTGTAGATATACCTCCAGAAATGTAGAATGTAGTTAAAAGATGCACAGAGGTTTTAGCCAAATATAGGTAAATACTACGAATTTTGATACAAAAAGCACGTTTTCGCAAAACATTCTAGGAACACACGCAACAACGTTATTTCACCACAACATCTACATTTCTCTGTGCTAGCCATGAAACAGTAAAAAGCTTTGTTCATAATTAAAAATGAAATTTTCGTACAACGCCCGCCGTGCCTACAAAATAAATAAGCGAGTAACCAACCAAAACTCGAGTCGTATTTTAAAAAATTAACGTCAAAACTTTTGGACACCCAAAAGAGATTTGCGTACAGAAACACCAAATCCGCGTAGTGTTATAGGACCAAATGTGCCAATTTGAGCGTAAAATTAACTTTGTAACGACGTAATGCCCAAGTGGGCTAAATGAAAATGGTAAATAATAAAGTAAAATCGAGAGGGCGTGCCAAGTCAATTTTGCGACTAAATGAATCGAAAGTCGTTACGGATAAAAATTGTTCGGTCCTCGTGGATTGGGTGTAATGTCGCAATTTTTTGGTTTCCTTCATCTGATTAAGGAGGTAATGGGGCCGTTAGAAATGTTAGTTTTGGGTTGAATTTGGCTAAAAATTCACACTTTTATGTTAGTCACTATCGCGGACACGAACGGTGTACCACTTTGCGATCAAAATGCTTTGAACGATGCTACGTGCCTAGGGGCCCTTAAGATTATTCGTTGGTCAAATGGTTATGAGTTCTACTGCTTATACATATGGTTTCAGGTTTATAGATTATAGATTTAGCATATAAGCTAAAATTGTACTTGGTATACCAATTTCCAAATCATTTATATTTTAAACATAATATCTGACAGCAAAAAATTAAACACCATTACTAAATTCTTTAAGAACATCGAGTTTATCCTTGAAATCACTATAGACAGAAGTGGGTAGTTAAATTATATTAAGTAACAATAATATTCAGATTACACGAAATCGTCTTCAACCGATACGATAAAGCCTACTCCCCCTAACTCCCCGATAAGCGTCGGCGTGAAACTTTAAACTTCGCCCAAATATACAAAATTAAACATTTATACCGATGGTGAAGTTCTGCAATAATTTCTTCGGTTCCAACTTAGGCACCCACTTCCAGTAATTAATAGGATTGGGTTTTGATTAAGCAAATAAATGATTCCTTTACGATTTTAAACATGAAACTTTTGAGTTGTTTGGCGCAATCAAAATGTTTCTGTGTGACTTGACTAATGGATTGGTAGACGTTGAAGATTCTGAAAAGTTCTTGTCAAAGAAATGCGTTATTAATGTGAGTTTTCTCCAATGTTTCTAACTTTACTTGAGATATTGGACACGGTTGATAAAACATTGAAAATAATGCAGGTAAGGTTAGTTATAATAATATCCTGCTGGCCGAATTCGCAGCGGAGATTATCCAAATAAGCAGGACATGTTATTATAGTGCTCAAGTGTGTATTACAGTGCGCAAACACAGGTGCACTCTCTATTCTCTCACTCCTATAGTCCGTTGGGATGGCAATCCCACACGTCTAGAGAGACATCAGGCGCAGAAGCAACGGCAAGTGATAATTCTTTTACAATACGTACAAAACTTACGAACAGTCAGGGGTGCGTGCCATGAGACTATCACGGCTCCACTAGAATATGAATGTTATAACGAATAAAGTTTTTTACGTTTTCAATTTTAAGCAATATTTTTTTCATTGAAATTTTAACTATTTTTATTTCAAATAAAATTGTGATTTTGAATCGTTTATATCTAAAATTTATTTTATTTCTCTCTTTATGACAAATCTTAAAAAGTTTTTTGCTAAACTATCGTATAAAAAGCTAATTATCTTTCGCAAAGCTTATTCGGGACAAATGAACATCGTACATTTTACATCCAACAAAAATGGTCTTCAAGAAAACCCATTTATTACAGTTCAGGTCAGAGATCGTAAACTGGGATCATTGTTCGTAGCTGAGTCTTTGTTTTTGACCTTAGTGATGATGTCTAATTAGAATAAGAGCCGACTTTTAGTTCCTTACCACCGAATCTTTTAGCTGATTGAAAAAGGTAGGAAAATTTGGTTGATTATGTTGAGAATAAAGAACCATTTTTGGGGATAACCGTTGTTCTGAATTAGAAGTATCAAATAAATACCATAATGGCTTAGAAAAATACAATAGAATGGTGCGGCGGGCGCCTATTGAAGTTCTTTAAGAGCAAAATTTGGGCGTTGTATCGCCGCACCACTCTGATGTTTGCAATCGAAGTGCTTATTGATGGAGACAGGTTTTTAATTACCCGTGTAAGAGTTTATTAAGTTACCTATACTACCTACTTCTCGGTTTATCTATTACCAAATAAAGTGATATAAAGCTCCACGCTTAACAAGTCTTCTAAAGCACGGTCTTCTTAAATCAAATACCACATAAGCACACAATTTAATATATCCACTGACTGGTGCCCACGAGTACCTCCTATTTTTGAGCAAAAGGCAAATCGCCAAACCTCTGCATCAATAAAATTGTAAACTTTGATCAATGTCCCCCCCTCAGAAGATTTTCAGGAAGGTTAGAAGATATTCACCAACTCACTTCAGAAACTAAAACCCGGCTAGTTGATCTAAATATAAAAATAATGGAAGAACATACTTATTCAAACAAGAATGCCACTAACATTTATTAATTTGAAGCCGCTTATCTTAAGAAGTCTTATGTTCGAATCCCAGTGAACCGCAGAAACTTCACTTTTTTATATCCCTGGAAAAAATCCCAATCAACAATTTCATTACATACCAATAATTTCGACATGAACCTAATCCGAGATCAAGGAAATTCTCCAAAAATCCGTTGCTAACATAAAAATAACAACATACAGTCGCACCTCCACATAATTCCATCAAAGCCTTATTATCAGAGGCTAAAGTAAAATCGGCACTTTGCCCGAGATCTGAGAAATCCCTTTTATAGACTGACATATAAAGGTAAGGTCAAACTTAAGGGTCGCAGTGTGTATCGACTCTATACTAAATATTATTATATAGATACTAACAAAAGTTCATCATCATCAGTCAGAAGGCTGCCACTGTTGAACTGAACGCCACAACGAACGGAAACTTGCCGCTTATATCCACCGGTTACCCGCGACTCTAACGATGTCGTCAGTCCTCCTGGAGAGAGAGAGAGAGAGGCCTACCAATGCTTCGTCTTCCAGTTCGTGGTCGCCACTCGACAATCGTTCTTCCCCATTGGTAATCGTTTCTTCGATAAAACAAATTTCGGTGCAAAAGTTTTATTAATAATACAATAATCACACCGGCGAGCTAAGTCAACTAAGCTTGACTTACTTGTTATGTATTAAAAGAGCTAAACAAACCTAAGTTAGCTAAGTTAGCTGTTACACACGGTAACATAATTATATATCAAGCTATAATTTTCAGTATAAGCTGACCTCTTGTTGTGCGAAAAGTCTTTACAATGCGTGGCCAGTTCATATTGGAAATGTGTAGTTTATCTGTGTATATATGTATTTACTGGAAATGTATAGTTTATATAGATATCTTGTATAGACCTTATCTTAGTGCGACTCATAAATATGAAAATACTTTCCTTCGAGATATAGATTGTCTCGCATATTTGGCAATTTTTGGTAGCACCACTTTTTTACCAGCTCTAGTGGTTCAGAGAATTTTCGCCCTTATTATAAGGAAACTCTTTTAGTTCCTTTTATTGTTGTAGCAAGCTGTATCACAGCCAATATTGTAGGTAATTTAAAGATTGGCAACTTGACAGCCAAAGAGGATTATGTACTTCCTGCGGCAAATATTTGCTCAAATATTGGTGTGTGCGATTGACGTGGATGTAAGAAGATTAGGTGGTGCATGGCCAATTAAGAATTGGGACTGTTCATTTGCCGAAATTTGATTTTTGGTTTTGTTTTAGAAAGAAGAGACTAGGAATTATAAGGTTTCTGTATTATTATTTGCTTTTAGACTGTTTGCAGTATAGATTCTCAGATTTATTTTCAATACATCGCAATAAGAATTACAACTTAAGATTGTATGAAGTCTGAACTGCAATTCGAAAGAATCGATACCGCATTATTGAAAAAACTAGTTCAATTAATTTAAATTTATGACCAATCTCAATGGCCAATCTAAGTGATTGGCCATTGACGCAGGAAATATTATAGTGCACTAGCGCATGTGCAAACACAGATGCACTCTCTATTCCCTCACTCTTATAGTCCGATGGGTTGGCATGGGATGGATCAAGCGCAGGACTGACAGCTTTAAACGCTTTCCGAGACACGGTGCAAGTAATAATTATTTTATTATACGCACATAACTTACGTAAAGTCTGAGGTGACGCGCCTTGGGTTCATACCAAGTTATTCTATGGTTTATACCTGATGCCTCTGACACGCCAGTCACGGTTATAGCACACATAAAAAAATACAAAAAAAAAACAAAATTGTTCTTGGTAATGAAACCACAACAAACTCTATAATAGCACACATGGCACATCTATCTATCCCTTTCATACACACGCATGAAGTTATGTAATTAAAACTATCGTTCGCACTATTATTCGTAGCTCTAAGTTCAGTAAACAATGTAAGCGGTAGAAACTTGACGAAAACGTATCACGTTGCTAAATGTTTGGTTGTCTGATGCAACCGCTCGGATTTCACATGAGCCGACAAATATTATGTTTTCTTACGAATGCTGTGTTTGTGATTGTGTGTTTGGAGAATTGTGGAGTGTGGTTTGCTACCACCCGAACATGGAACAACGCTCTTGGTAGTACATTCATGTTTTTTTTTTCTGGAATCAAAATGTAATTCTTTTTCTCTTTCTTTTTTCTCTCAATACTCGTTCGAGCTGTGTGACGCGCTTAGCCGATTAGGCACAGACTGTGTTTGCCTATGTGTGTTGTGTGTCGCAATGTCGTCAACTCGTCACGTCTCCGCTATACCACACCTGTATACTTACTCACTTTACCTAGAAAAAAGAGTGCCTCGCACGACCATCCATCAATCAATCACTAATGTAATCATTTCTAAAGTAAAAAAATCTTAAAGGTAAAAATCTTAAACTGGCGTGGCGCGGCGTGGCTGGGCTGAAAGTAAATTGTGAGTGTAAGTGTAAAAGGTTAGATGCACGAGGCTGTGCATGGCGAGAATTGAAATATTTGTTAGTACAATATTGAACTCTTTTACCCTAAGAATAGAGTATGTATTTACATTGTGGCATCGCTAGACGGCGCAAGCCAGCGCTGGCCATCGCAGGTCGGCGTGGATCGACGCGGTATACTGGTATAACGATGGATAACTTTCGTTATTAAAGAGTAAGCGTGATTTCAATTCATGCTCAGCCCGTCCACGCTGCGCCTTGCCAGTTTAAAATCATTTTAAAAATAGTCTTACCGATAGCCGACTGCCAGGATCAAGGATAGCCTTGACCTTAGCAGTCGGCTATCAGTAAAGCCACAAGCTCCAAAGTCTAGCTCTTGAAATTAGTTCTCTAATGAGTTTTCTGAAACATCTTGATCCATTACTATTAGTAATCTAATTTATCTCACACATGTCTAACGAAGACTAATCGTTCTTGATGCTTTTCGATCTATTAATTTTCATTTGTTGCTTAGATAATGTGTGTGCGATGAGGATTCATGGTATTGTATTATAACTGAAATGTCAAATGTGACAGAAGTGTGGTGTTATTTACGCTAACAATGGTGCTGATTATCTTATACACCCGCTAAATTAATTTTAGTCTAACTATATCTAATAAACACCATCGACAAAGGTCAGCAACGTATCAGAAATGTCAAATACTAATTTGACAGCTCTAATTTGATAGTTGATGGAGGATGTAGACTACTACATCCTTGCAATACTATGTTGGGGTCGGCTTCCAGTCTTACCGGGTGCAGCTGGATACCACTGTTTTACATGGAGCGACTGCCTATCAGACCTCCACA
Organism: Protodeltote pygarga; assembly: GCA_936450705.2. Lineage (NCBI taxonomy): Eukaryota > Metazoa > Arthropoda > Insecta > Lepidoptera > Noctuidae > Protodeltote > Protodeltote pygarga. The sequence goes on along the minus strand of OW388253.2, from coordinate 16,028,034 downwards.
ACCCAGATACTGGGTTACACGATACCCCTTGGTAAGACTGGTTGTCAGACTTTCGGGCTTCTGACTACCCGTAACGACTGTCAAAGATCTACAATTGACAGCCGGGGCCAATAGCTTAACGTGCTATCCGAGGCACGGAGAGTGATAATTAATTTAAAAACGCACATAACTTACGAAAAGTCATAGGTGCGCGCCTTGTGTTCGAACCCGAGACCTCCGATTTGCCAGTCAACGGTCACTACCACTAGGCTATCACGACTCTTTACATTACATCCTTGCAATTTATGTACGTAAAATACAAAATAAAAGTAAAAGAAAAATTTGTAAAGCCTCAGTGACTATATAATATAATATAAGCTTAAAATAATTATTAAAAAGTACTTTTAAAACGTAACAGTTTTCAATTCTAAGGGATAGGTAATTATGAAAGAACTTAGCTTTTAAAATAATTACGAGCATGACGTCAAAGAGGTCAAAGTACATTCCACAACCACTATTCCACGTCCGTTCATTTTGTCTTGTCATTTATTTCTATAAGACCGCATGTTAATCTCGCGTTATAAGAACCTTTGAAGTCTACCAATACATTAGCACAACAAAAGTACACATGCGGTGTTAAAAACGCGTAACTAAAATGCGAAAGGGCAGGTTACGAATTAACTTTGATGATTTTGGATTTAAGAACGGTGGATAAGACTATTTATAATAAATAAATAAATAAATCAGCCTTTAATTGTCCCATAATTGTAGGGCAAAGGGCTCTTCTCATACAGAGAAGGATCGAGCATTAATCACCACGCTAGCTCACTGAGGGTTGGCGATTTCAGACTATTATTAAGTTCAGGTTCCCTTACGATGTTTTCCTTCACCGTTAGTTAGCGGTGTCTTAGATTAACTAAAAAAGTAAATATGACACTGAAAAAATCACATTGGTACACGCCAGATTCGAACCACTTGCCTGCATAGCGGGTCCGTAACCAATGAGCCAAGACGACATTTTTTATAATGATAAGACTATTTAATAAGTATATATTAAATTTAAAAAACCTCTTTCAATCAAGTCAGCTTTCGAATAAAAAAAATAAGATAATTAAAATCAGTTCATCTGTTTAGGAGCTACGATGCCACAATGGCATTTCACTATACAGAAAAAAAAACAATCACCTAAGAGTCAATTCAGCCATTGACTTAAAAAGTCGATTATCAATAAACAATTTTTCGGTAACACAACAACACAAACAAAAGTGAAGCTATATACGTTGTATTCAATTTCTTCGTATCAGGTAGATAGAAAAAAAGGTCGGACAAACACCTGATTGTAAGTGGTCACATGTAATGAAACAACGCTGACTGCGCAGAAATGGGGAAAGAAAATTGTAAGAAAGCATTTTTGTTTGATACTGTGTTTAAGGAACTGGTAGAAAAATATTACATATCCTTGTTTCTATTGATATAAAGTGAATTTAATTTTTCTGATTATCGTTTTGGCTATTGGCATAAATAAAAATATACTCTGTGTAGTTATGTGGTTAACACACTTATTTAGATTTGTAAAACCCCAGATAATATGACACAATTTTAACCTACTTTTTTAAATTCCAAGTGTGGAAACTTGTCTTTTTAGCCTGAGTTTAGTTTTTGTTTTCGATTGCCCTATTTTCTGCGTATAAATAATTACATAAATTATTTCTTCTTACCTTGTCATTATTTCTCGAAACCATAGACACATGAAATTGTTCTAGATCGCGTGCAAAATTATGTCACAAGCCAAAAAGCTATTTAATTTTGATAAGGTTTTTTATCAATCACGATAAGAAGAACTCAAATATAAAGTGAGGAATCTAACTTTTCAAATAGAGCAAAGTCTAACTAAACTCTTTTAATTAAAAAAAAAACTGATAAATCGTTGGATAATTTTGTAATAATGAAACTGCAATGTTATTTTTTAGAAATGAAGTGAGATAAAACAAAGATTTTGCGGGACGAGGCTTTTTATACGCAAAATACATTTAAAAAATTCGACTCTTTTTGGTTAATTTTTTTATACGAAAAATACAACAATTTTTTGTTTATTAACAATTCTATTTGAAAAACCTTTCATTTGGTTAATTTTTTTAATCCCCTATTTTGTATTAAAAAATGTATGTAGCATCAAGTATCAAGAAATTAAATACAAATCTATTTGGGGGGTATTTATTTGTGCCTTTTGGGGTCGAGACGCTGGGACCGTGGGGACCGGGAGCCCGGAATATTTACGAAGACCTATCTGGGCGTCTGGTCGAGGCAACTCGTGACCGAAATGCTGGCCTGTACCTGGCCCAAAGGCTGAGTATAGCTATTCAGCGAGGCAATGCAGCCAGCATTTTGGGAACGTTGCCTACTGGTAGCGGTCTTTTAGATTTAGATTAAGGGTTTTGTATATTTATTTATTTTTAAGGTTTTAGTTTATAGGTTTGTTTATATAGATTATTTTAATTAGATTATTTTAATTAGATATAAAATTGATGTTTTAAAAATAAATAGAAATACTGCGACAATCTATTTTAAACTTAGTAAATACATACATAACACTCTTCGCTTCCATTCAACCAAATATAACATAGGTATTAGCACCATGTTTATTCATACATACATTTTGTCAAACATTTGCTACCATTGTTTAAATGTTTATGTTGCAGATAAATTAATTTAATTTACGAATTATTTTATGATCATTGTAAACATTTGTAATTTTGTAATTAACAACCATGTTTGATTAACAATGAGTATATTTCTTTACATTATTTAGTAAAATTGTTTACTTTTCTTCAAAGCACTTATTGTCATAATTATATTGGTTTTTAATGTATTTTATGGCCGTAATATGTTTTAGATAAATTACAGGAAGTTGAAAAAGAGGTACGGCTATTGTCGCGGGTTCAGACCCCACTCGTGTCACATCTCTTTTTCAATTTCCCCTTTTTTTTTTCTAAGCACTCATTGTGTATGTGTTTTACTTGATAGCCTAGTGATAGTAATAGTTATAGTGATAGCCTAGCGGTATGACTGCCAAGTTAAAGGTCTAGTTTCGGAACCCAGTTACGCACCTCTAACTTTTTCATGAATCCGAAAAGTCTGTGTTTTACAAATTAATTATCTCTTGCCGTTTAAGGTTAAACCGTTTTAGGTTAAAGAAAACATCGCAAGGAAACCAGCACACCTAAAGGATTTTTTAAGGGTGTGTACAGCCATATTAGAAGCCTACGGGCGGCTTAAACTCTGACACTACGATATTCATCAACCATACAAGAAAAGACTTGTAAATAAAACCTATGATATTCCGTTACAGCTATCAGAAAAATGTTGCTTAATGAAAGGAAATAAATAAATCACGTTGAATGAAGCTGCTCATAATTACAACGGTGATCGACTTCACTTGAGGTAAGTGATCATTAATTGTATCTATCGTGATCAATTCATTACATAATATTCATGTATATAAAAATATATAGCCAATAGAAAATAGTCAAGGACCATCATCACTTATATTAATTGTAGATCGACTGTTTTTGTTTAGTGAGTTTTTGTATCGACGAGCTTTTATAGTATTATCGATAAAAAAATACGGTTGAATTTCGACCAACATGAAACTTCTAGATAATATTAAATTAATATATACTGGAACAAATTATAAATATATGAAGTGAAAACTTTGGAACCTTTTTACGAATATTGCGTACTTGGCGGAGTATAAGATTTGGCATAATTGATTGATATGAAGTGCACAAAGCTAAAATTTTTAATAAAGTAGATATGTGTTTTTTAAATTTTATTTTTTAGGACTACTAGTTAGAAAACTACATGTTATATCAAGTAGATAATAGTTTTTTAATCCACAAAATTTATCTTTTATTTTTAATATTTTAAAGGCCACCTAATGCTGAAGTAATTCTGTAGTCTACGATGAAGACAGAAGTAAAAGAAGTCTGGATGCATGGTAATAAGTTTTTTTTATGCTGCGAGTGGCAAACAAGTATGTATATATATGGCCCCACAAGTATGTATGTATATATATATATATGATCGTAAGCGGTTACCGTAGCCTATTACTATACTTGCAACATCAGGAGCATCCATGTGATGCATTGTCAAAAAAGTTTTTCGATTCTGATACCATCGACCATTATCGAGCGATATCGTATGGCATTAGCTCTAGGAACGTTAGTGTGACTGATTGTTTTCTCGACAAGCGGTAAGATGACGGTACTATACGCCCAACAGCACCTGAGCGCCTACTAAAAAAAACTGATTGTATTAACTAGTATATTTTTTCATCATTTCTTGTTTGGTTCTCTGTATTGTCATTCTTCTTTTTTATAATGCAATAACTTTCAAAAGAGGCTGTTACCTGAATTGGCCAGTTCTAAAAGAGATTGCAACCAGGATCTACAGTTCTTTCAATTGACGAGCAATAAGAGCGAGCGAGCGACAAGAGTTTCGCTCGACAAACTGAATCGTGACAAACATTACTACCATAAGACATGAAGACACGGAGCTATTTCTTATCCAGATCCTGACTATTCTTAGTTCTTAGCTCGTTAATCTCTCAAACGGCGCGCTCAAATGACGTAACCGTCAAACGCTCGCTCATTACTTTTAATGAGACGCGTTCATTAACACGAATCAATTGAACTGAACCAACTTACCAATTAAATAGTACACCTTTTTCAATTAATTTCAATTAAATCTAATGGCGTGAGTGTTAATTTAGCCTGATTGAACGAAATTTGATGTTTATAATCTGTTTGATTGACTATTTTTGGAGTTTGAAAATTGGTTTTAACCTGAAATGTAAGTACTAATTTATTTACCTAAATTATATATTCATGAACCAAACATTTTCCAACTAAATAATTTTGTTTAGAATTAAAAGTTTACATCAAGTAAGATTATTCTTAGTTTTTTTAGAAGTCACCCAGTGGATCAAGTGGTTGACGTTAATTAGACCTGCAAGAATTATAAAATTTAGGGCCTAATTTTACAGTCAACGGATAGTCAATATCTATAAAGTCAATTCAACTCCCACTCATACAGAATTTATATAAAGTAACACTTAATCAGTTAGTGGAGAAATTAGTGTGCTTAAGTGTTTAATTAAGGCGTATAGTTATGCTATGGTCAAGTATCAGTAGGATTTTTCACCATAGAATTATAAATTAGCCTGTAATCCTACTGATACTTCACCATAATAAATCAGCCTGTAACTGACCCTCTGCAGGGCAAAGGCCTCTTCTCATACAGAGTAGGATCGAGTATCAACATCATCGAGCATTACCACGCTATCTAACTGCGTGTTGGCGGTTTCTTCATCGTTAGTATGTGGTGTCTTAGATTAACTAAGAAAGTATAGTCGACCATATAATTGCTTTACCACTTTTGACAAAAAGTTCCATAAAAATTAAATGTCGCTAAGACTCACTGTTCAAATGGCAACGTTATCTGTCACCTGGTATTGTAAGCAAAAATAGACTTTGTTGTTTTGAGATATGCAAACAACATTAACTCTAAGGGTGGTAAAGCAATTTTATGGTCGACTATACATAGGTAATTATAACATTGAAAAAGTACATGCTAGGTTTGAATTCACACCCACGCGCAAAGAGATCCTAGAATGACATCCTAGAATAGTCCCCTTAAATATGAATAGGCAAAAAATTATCTTAAAAACGAGTCCTACAGTAAACGAACAATTCTCTGGTTTTGAACATACGATATCTTGAAGTTTCATAAGCGAAATATATCGGAGTCCATTTGTAAGGCAAGTGGCCCCCTAAGGACTATAACTCACGCACTCACATTCGCTTAAGGGCTTGTTATCTCAATAGTTCTCTTTAAATTATTTAATTTTATCGCTGTAGTATTGAAGTAGTTGTTTTTGAGTTTTATTGTTTAGGCAGTAGGGTTGTATTTGGTACACAATAAAACCACGATATACTACTACTATAATTGTACTACGTTTCAATGGATAATACTATTTTTTTATTTATAAATTTAATTCTTTATGTACAAATAAATATATACATCAGTCATCTCTAAGGGTGATGCAGAGATAAATGTAGTAAATGCACTGTTAGCTAATGCGAAATCGTTTTACGACTTAAATAAGTATAGGTTATTTATTTAGGTAGGCCTAAATAAATTTATAACGGTTTTAAATAATTTATTTATCTAAAACCGTTATATTGTTATTTTAATCGCGCCCGGTCTCTAACAAGCATACAAACATCCACTTAACTTTCACCAACAATAAACTTATATACTTATTTTAACATATAAATAGTGCCTATATTTCATCATAACCTTCAACTAACATTTCATACCAATTAAAACACAACACGACTCCAAAAAACTATCCCTAATCAACATGCAGATCCGACCCTCGGAGCTAAATGTGCAAAAGCCGACACGATTCATTTCAGTTATAATTTACAACAATACTGTACATTCACTGAATATTTATCATGCGTTCCGGCATTTATTATAAAACCTATGCAAATTTGGCAAAATAAAGGATATATTTGTCAGTGATACTGAGTACGTACGATATGGGCGTTTTATAGAATGTCTGGTTTCCCTAGGGATGTGTAGTTTGTGTGCTATGGTGTGGTTTTTGAGTATGAATAAGACAAGCACGTCTTAGATTTATATATATTTAAGGAAAAAGTAAGAAAAGTAAATTATAAATAAATGGTGTGTTCTTGGTCAAACACATGCCCTTTTTTAAAATATGACATTTGATACAAATTGTATGTTCATAGTTCAGCACGCAGAGTGGTCTATTAAAGCATAGACCCGGTTTTAGTGGTCGTAGATTCTAATTTTGACTGCGGTAAAAAAAAATATTGATAAAATAATTAAATTTCAGAGCTTAATTTATTTGGAAATTCAGAGTTTATTGGACGCTTCGCATCGTGAAACTATTTTTTATTCCTTTCGATTTTTCGTCCATAAATATTTGTATTTACAGACATATAAATTAGAGGGGAGTCTGCACAGTAACAGTAAATAAATTATTTATCTAATATATGCGAAAAATTGCAAATGAATGATCTTCCAATTTTTTTTAACCTGTAGGTACTGCCCAACTCCTGAGAAAAGTGTTCTTCCAAATCCTTTAATGTTATTTTTTCCTTGGCAGGCCCCCACCAGTCATCCTTAAAGGTATCAAAATCGTCTTACCATCGCTTTCGCGGCAGACGACCCCGACGTGTCGCTTCCAGAAAATAACATAATCTAATTCATACCCCAACGTTCATTCTGCGTGTTAGTTAATTTTTACCTGTTTTCAGAAGGATACAATTGTCTCGTTTTTTTACTGGTTTACGGGATACCTGTCCCATGTATTTTGTGAAGGATAATGGAAGAGGCAGTATCTATGTTAGTTTTATACTCATTCGGACATTTTCTTAGCCATCCAAAGGGTTTCGATTTGTATACCGTGCATGTTTTGTGTTAAAAGTTCGCTTAACTCTGTCCATGATGAAGTAAGTTTATCTATCCTTCGTGTTCTAACATCTTCGAGACCCTTTACAAAAGGCTTGTTAACATTTAATCCTATACCCCACGTACTATCAGCCGGTTTCGATAAACAACCTATCCGTTATTCTGAAACTATTCTATCCGTATTTTTTAATTCCAATAAAACGTAACTTCTTCTTGTTTAAAAGGTGTTTTGTTTTAACCAGCTGTTAGTAGCGTTTCAGTTTATTGGCAAAAACTTTGGCACTGCTGGAAATAAATAAATTAGCCTGTAACGGTCCCACTGCAAGGCAAAGGCCTCTTTTGATACAGAGAAGGATCGAGTATTAATCACCATGCTAGCTTACTGTGTGTTGGCGATTTCAGACTATTAAGTACAGGTTTCCTTACAATATTGAACGATAATATATTATGATAGACATATTTGCTCAGTTGCCAGATAAGTTGGTAGCTTTAACCAGGAAATTAATTGAAATTCTAAGACCCGATAGGTGGCGCTACTGATCAAATTAAATTAGAACCACAGGGGCAAAGCGCGTCAGCTAAGTTTTAATATTTTTTTAATTCAAACTTTCTTCCTTTACAATGGTGGTCCTAAAACTATTCTTAAATTGTGGATATAAAGTTTTCATAGCTCGTCAATGATCAATCCCGCACCACTTCGTACATTTAATACTCTTAAACCGAGGTGTGAGCTAGACGAGGGTGGCTGTCTAAATGTCAAGTTTTTTGACGCCGTCTTCTTAAGTTACTTAAGTTTGAACTCTTAGAGGACATTACTGACGTACGATGACCTTTCCACTGATACTTGTCTAATAATAAAAAAATACGTGAAAATTTTAATATTTTTAGTAAGGTTTTTTTGTAATAATAATTGTTTATTTATCAACAGCCGCCCATAATAAATATAATTCTGGAAAAAAAATCACTAGCTGCCTATTACTACTTAAAACGTTGAGTCCTGTTACAGGCAGTCGTACAGGCATCAAACAGGCAGGTAAACATGTTTGTATCGTTTGAGTACGCAACCCAATAATTAACGTGTAGAATAAAGTGCTACGAGATAGTCGTAGTATTCTGACGTAGCACTTTTGCTACGTCGTAGCAGTAATGTAGTAATATTGCTACGTCGTAGCAAAACTGCGCATTTAATTCAAAATTCAACATCACGTTTGGCTCTAAAAATATTGCAGACACGACTTCGGATGAATAAAATTCATTCACACAAAACTGTTCGAAGAAAACTTTTCTTTCAAAACTTAATTTCAATCTTAAATCTCGACTTTGACGGCAGTAGCGAATTTCAACTTTAAACTAATGCTAAACGTTCGGAAAAGAGACAAGTTTTAAAACGAAGTTTTTTTTTTAACTTTTCGAATGTCTGCATGTGGCATGTGGACGTATAAATCCTCATTACGTATTTAAACATTTTAAGTTGGATTTCAACTCTCCAACTTATTTGTTTTTGAGGTAAAATGTGATAAAATGAAAGTTATATTTTCTTTCTGTTAAATTGGAGTGAATGAGAGTCAATTTTCATTTGATTAGAATACCCAATGAGTTGATAAATTATAGATACAAGATTATAAGCCTATGGTATGGTATGATAGCCTTAGTAGTCTTCTTCTTTGCAAATCGATGGCATTTTTTAAGCCTGTTGGATTGTCTTAGGTTCGAAACCCAGGCACAGGTATTAGAAATCACTCGCTTGAAACGATGAAAAAAAACTTCGTGAGGAAACCAGCATTAGATGTCAGAGGCCTACAGGCGGTTTAAACTCTGATACTAGTTGTTTATCGACCATACCATGAAGAAGAAGAGTTGATAACGATTTGAAAATTGTTTAATTATTGTTATGTACAGTTACTACCTATTATGCCCGCCCCTTGTTCATCTTATCGTGTGGTTGATGAAAAAACTGATGTCAGAGTTTAAACCACCCGTAGGCCTCTGACTTAGCTTTACACGCCATTGAAAAATCTCTCAGGTGTGCTGGTTTCATCACGATGTTTATCTTCACCGTTTTAGCAACTGGTAATTAATATCTTATTCGCACAATGGCAATGCAGCCAGCATTTTGGAGACATTGCCCACTGGAAGCGGTCTTTTAGATTAAGTTTTAATCTTTTTATTTTATTTTTAGTTTTTGTTCTATGTGTGATTAGGTAATTTTTTACTATTTTGAGAAAATTCGCACATAACTTACGTGGTAAAAGTCAGAAGACCTTGAGATCGAACTCGAGACCTCTGACTTGTCAATTGATAGTCATACCACTAGGCTATCAGTGCTACAATTATGCCCCTAACAATATAAGGTGCTTCTAAATTATCTGCCACAGCTGCAATGGGAGATAATATTAATTAATATTACAATAGTGAAGTAATTTTTTTTATCTGACATCATAATATTTTTTCTTTTGCCTACGTCTTATTGCGTAGGTCTAATTCTGCTCCATGCTCCAATTTTTTTTTACTGTTCCAGGGTACGAAATTTTCTCCACGAATGTAATCTTTACCCAATACTTTCTCCCATTGCAACTGTGGCAGATAATTTAGAAGCACATTATATGTAATTCGCTTGATACCGACCCGGGAGAGCACTAATAGTGTTTGTCGAGAACAGCTTGCATTGTCCGGCAATGGCTTAGCGATAGCGTTAGTATGCTGGGTGTGAACGAGACAACTTTACCATTTAACTTGATAATTGTGTTTATACTATACGTTTAGTCGACTCACATTGTTCTCAAGTAGTCGTTAGAATAAACCAATGACATTTTAAACCATAATTATTTATTTTATGTACGTTTTTTACATGTTTATGCACTTTTTTTTGTTTATTAAATGTCTGCCTACATTTTTCCCAACTATGTTGGGGTCGGTTTCCAGTCTTACCGGATGCAGCTGAATACCAGTGTTTTACATGGAGCGACTGCCTATCAGACCTCCACAACCCAGGTACTGGGTTACACGATACCCCTTGGTAAGACTGGTTATCAGATTTCGGGCTTCTGACTACCCGTAACGACTGTCAAAGATCTACAATTGACAGCCGAGGCCAACAGCTTAACGTGCTATCCGAGGCACGGAGAGTGATAATTAATTTATAATACGCACATAACTTACGAAAAGTCAGAGGTACGCGCCTTGGGTTCGAACCCGAGACCACTGACTTGCCAGTCAACGGTCAAACTATTAGGCTATCACGACTCGCTCGTTTTTGTTTATTAAATGATATTTTTCAATAAGGTACTCGCAAAAATAACTGACTTGGGCGGGACTTGAACCCGCGATTCCTGGCGTGCCGTGAATTTTTTACATGTTATACCACATGTTAGCTTATTAAATGTAATAATTTACTAAGATCAAATTCTATTATTCAATGAATTTTTAATTGGAATCAAATTTGTAGTTTTGTGGTTACCATACAAACATACGAATTGAGTCACAAACTAATACTGAAGATAATAATCAAGCATGACGTCATGTAATGGCCAAAAATAACTTCTTACATAATATTCTTCATAACAAAACATAAACATCTTTTGGTAAGCAGTCTTGTCGTAAACTGCTACCAAGGGGAGTATTGCTATAATCAGCACGTTTGGCAAACAGATTTACTTAACAAATACCCGCCATAACATTAATAAATAGGGTTTATTCCTTTATTAACTTAGATTTTATCAGAACGGCTTATGAAAATACAAAATGCGGATTCACCATTGTATAATTGGCAAAGTATATTAAACACAATAATATAACATGATAATCGCTTTTTAACCCACGACGCAAAAGAGGGGTGTTAAGGCGTCAACGCCAAGCAGGTTTTATAGTTTTTATTCTTGTTTGTTTTTAATTTCTTCTTTTTTGGTTTTTTATATAATGTCATTGTTTTTCGGGTTGTCAAAAATAAATAATAATATGAAGAAGAAAAAATGTTTTTAATATACTACAAAACGATCCAAATAGTGATTTTGGACATGGTCCTTCGAGCCGGATTCAATAGATCTGGCTAGAAGTTGCACCTAGTCCGACCAGAGCTTTAAGGCGGCTCATCCGACATCAAGTGGCGGCGGATTGTCTTTGAGGATTTAAGGCAATATCGGCAATATCGATATCGGCAATCACGACGTACACGGAAGGGCATCAGCAGGGCAGTACATCTTCAGCAACTCTGGACGGACGGTCAGTTCGACAAGTAAAATAGTGTGGTGCTAAGTGATATGGATATAAAGCTGTGAGTACATTGATAATATTAAAGCGAATAGGGACTTAATAAATTTAAAGTGAATTTGAACTTAGAATAATTTGTTGAAATATTTTAAACGGAACAGAGTAGGTACATTACGTACTTTATTCATAATGGAACTTACAAAAATTCAAGAAGACATTTTGTCACAATTAAAAAAGGCAAAAATTAATCATGATAAGAGTCCTAAACAAAGAATCTCGATTTCTAATATTGAAAATAGGATTGACTTGATTGATAATAAGTGGAAGGAGTTTTCAACAAATCATTATGAAATTTTAAAAACAAAGGAGACCGCGGGTTATAATTATTTTATAGTGGATCTGCACAGCCAAGTGGAAGAGTTTTATTTGGAGTTTAAATCAGAATTAGGCGAACTTTTGAATGAATTGAAGTGTAGTTCGGCTAGTCAAAACACCAAAGATCACAAGTCAAGCACAGATAATAAAGTAGTAAGGCCTTCAGTTAGACTACCAAAAATAACAATTCCAATATTCTCTGGTAAATATACAGATTGGATATCCTTTAGAGATCTATTCGTGTCATTAATTCACAACAATGAGGATATTGATAACGTGCAGAAACTGCATTATCTTAAGGGACATTTGACCGGAGAAGCGGAGCAGCTATTAAGACACGTTGCTATAACCAATGATAATTACAAGCAATGCTGGGATTTATTGGAAAAAAGGTTTAATAATAAGCAATTTTTGTCCAACAGTATTTTTAATAAATTTTTCTCACAGCGCAATATTATAACTGAATCTGCAACATGTCTAAAACAGTTATTAGATAACACTACAGATATGATACAAGGACTAAAGAATGTAGGTGTTGACACTACGTCTTGGGACACAATAATAATTTACGTAGTGTCACAAAAATTGGATACGGAAACAAGAAAACAGTGGGAGGCTAAAGTCAGCGAGTTAACTTGTGATAGTAATATATTAGCTGATTTTAAGCAATTTCAGAGTTTTTTGACCAACAGATTTCACTCATTGGAATTTTTAGACACAAAGACAAGCTATAAAGATAAGCAGATTTCAAGACCTCATTTTAATAACAGTTTTCTTGTTTCGCAACCAACTTGTTCATTTTGTAACGGTGATCACAAAATATTTTCATGTAAAGATTTTATTACTTTAGATATTGATTCAAAGCGTAACTTCGTACAAACTAATAAATTATGTTTCAATTGCTTAGCAAACAACCACGGAGTAAAATATTGTCGAAGCGCAATTTCTTGCCACATTTGTAAAAGACGACATCACTCATTACTACATTCCAATTGTGTACAAGTACAACCAAACTTATCACTGGAGCCTACAGCATCTAATCGGGTTTTGGAAGATGCACCAGAAACTGGAAGTTTACACATTTCAAAGGGTGTTGAACATATTTCGTTGTTGCCTACAGCGATTGTATATGTTCATTCAAAGAATGGAATCATACCACTGCGTGCTTTAATAGATCAAGGGTCTCATATTTCTTTCATTACGCAAGCCGCAGTTCAGTTGCTTGGTTTAAAATGTAAGGTAGTCAATGGTAATTTTTCAGGAATTGGCGGTGAAATTAAGGTGATTGCTAAATCTAAGACAGTTGTTGTTCTTCATTCATCGCACAATTCAGACTGCAACATCCAGGTAACTGCCTATGTTTTGGATAAATTAACTGGGTTACTACCCCCTCGGCAAATTTTGGTGGAACCATGGCCTATTTTGGAGAATATCAACTTAGCCGATCCGGATTTCCATTTGCCTAATAAAATTGATATTTTACTGGGTTCAGATGTTTATGGTAACATATTAAGGGAGGGTTTTCATAAATGTTCTTCCGGATCGTTGTTAGCACAAGCAACAATTTTTGGATGGGTTTTAACTGGAACAAACAGAACACAGTCTCCTTCTGCAAATATGGTTAGCATGCATGTTCAAGCTGATGACTTTTTAAAGGCTTTTTGGGAAATGGAAAGTGAACCACAATTAAGTCAAAAGCTAATATCAGAAGAGGATGCAGACTACCAACGTATTTTATGGCGGGAGGCTCCTGAAAAAGATGTAATGGAATATAAAATACTAAGAGTAACATTTGGCACATCATCTGCGCCGTACTTGGCGGTAAAAACATTAATGCAGGTAGCTGTAGATGAAGGAAGAAACTACCCTATGGTAAAGGATAGAGTTAAAAGGGATTTTTACATGGATCATTTCATGTCAGGGTGTGAAAATGAAGAAGAAGCCATGGAGATATATAATCAGTTAAATGGTTTATTAAGTAGAGGAGGATTTGAAGTACAGAAATGGAGAAAAAAAAAAAAAAAAAAAAAGGAAATCTCGAATTGGTTAGCGACGAATGGAACGCAGTGGCATTTTATTCCCCCTCACGCGCCCAATTTTGGAGGTTTATGGGAAGCAGGGGTGAAATCTACCAAGCACCACTTGAGAAGAATTATCGGCGATTCCACACTGACATTTGAAGAGATATCAACGCTATTGGCTCAAATTGAGGCATGCCTTAATTCACGACCAATATCGTATATTGAAGACCACGATGTAGTAGCACCCTTAACACCAGGTCACTTTTTAGTAGGTGAACCCTTGATTTGCCTCCTGAGCGTAACAATGAACAAGTGACCCTTAGTTCTGTAAAGAGATGGCAACTATGTCAACGTATGTTGCAACATTTTTGGAGACGCTGGTCTCAAGAATATCTTTCTGGATTGATGCACAGGTACAAGTGGAATCGTTTAACTCCGGAACCGGTGATCGGTGATGTTGTCTTGGTTAGGGAACCCGATTTACTGCCTGCCAGATGGTTAATGGGTAGAATAGTTAAAAAACATCCTGGCGTGGACAATGTAACTAGAGTGGTGACTTTACGTTATAAAAATTCATTAATTATGAGACCTGTTTCAAAAATTTGTGTTTTACCTACTAGCACTTAATGTTTAGTTTTAAATACTTAGTTTATGGTATAATTATCTTGTTTTTTTGTTTAATTTTGGGGTTATATAGGTTTATATTTTGCATTGTATATAAAATTGGAATTGTTTTAGATAATATATTAAGGACGGTTGTCCTTAGTGGGCGGGTATGTTAAGGCGTCAACGCCAAGCAGGTTTTATAGTTTTTATTCTTGTTTGTTTTTAATTTCTTCTTTTTTGGTTTTTTATATAATGTCATTGTTTTTCGGGTTGTCAAAAATAAATAATAATATGAAGAAGAAAAAATGTTTTTAATATACTACAAAACGATCCAAATAGTGATTTTGGACAGGGGTGTTATAAGTTTGACGTGTCTGTGTGTCTCTCTTGGGCATCATAGGCTGCTCCTGAACGAACGGATAGATTTTTAATTAGTTATTTTTTAAAGCCATGTTAGATTTATAAATATTTAATAAGAAATTAAAAAAAACAATAATTAACAACAGAAACAACTGAAACAACCATGTTAGATTATTAATAAAATAAGTAAAAATAGTTTTAGTGCACAAGTGTGTGCTTATACTCTTATACTATATGTACTTATACTCTATTCTCTCCTGGGCCGGAGGGGACGGCAATCCGACACGACAGGAGAAAAATCACGCGAAAGACTGAAAGCTTACGTGCTGCCCGAGGCACGGTGTATTCAAATTCAAATTAAAAAAAAAAATTCAAAAAGTCAGAGGTGCAAGCTTAGGGTTCGAACATGAGTCCTCTAGCTCTAAACACCAAATAACAAGGAGGCAGAAACACTTCAAACCACGGGTCCAATACCCCGCAACAAATATTTAATATGCCAACAGGAATTGGAACGTTCCATACACTCCCATTCCAAGTTCCAAGGAAACTTAATCTCGCTAGTTTACACCAGATAAAACTTCGAGCGTCGCGACCTGAATTCGAGTCAGAACTTTTGCCACTGTTAATTTCATTGTACTGTTTCGTCTTATGAGTTTGTTGTTGGAATTGTATGTATGGCTTGCAAACTGGTTGAATTTCCCATAGCTGTTACTATCCGCGAACATTTTCATTCGGTTTTGCTCTAAAAACCAATTAACAATTCGGAAAGTTAGAACCTTGAGGGTCTTGAGGCGCTCGCACTTGTTATCGGGGTAGTTTCTTAGAATCAAGGTTGTCTAGTAGTGTAGACGTGGAAACGTGGTAAGCAATTGATCCCATAAAACATGACACCACAGCTGTGTTTTTGTGGGTCACCAAAAGTTTGGTAATGCGATTTAAGTAGAAGGAAGTAGGTATTTAAATTTGACAGGCATTATCTTATTTATGGATTTTGACAAATGATGTGTCATTTGTTTCATCAGTGGAAGAATGTCATATTAGGTTATGTTTTAAAAATATTTCATCCGCACTGCCAGAATAATTTCGTAGAAATAAAAACTGTCGTTTAGGTTACATTTTTAAATTTTGTTTCATGTTACATTTCAATTTGCTTCACTGAGCCACTAAAATGTGTCAAATAAAAATTAAACTAAAACCAGACCACAAAAAATCTTGTAACAATTGGTCCTTAGTTAGATAGTGGTTACAGCAATTGGAAACCTTAGATGGTTTTAAGATTTGATATTAAATTAAATAAAAATCACTGCACTTTTAAAATACTTTTATAATCTGTACTTTTTTCAATCGCTGTTTAGTTTTTTCTATCGGTTACTTTTTTAAATTGGAACTGAATACCATAGCCCATTTGTACGTTATAGTTTGATGGCTAGAGGTAGCCTATTTGTATTCCAATTGTAAGTTTTGTATGCAACCGTATTGTTCTCATCGCGAGCCCCAATCAAACCATCTGCTGGTAATATCGGAACAAAACAAGACAAATATAGCCCACAAGAGGTAACACAAAACGGAATGCAAACAATACAATACAAATATATACACATCGAGATATGAATGTGGATTGTATTGTACATGTTTTGTGCATTTGCAGTCAATTGATTAGTCTTTTACGCCATTTACTCGATTCAAAGTATGTTACCTCTGATACGAGATGCCTTTATATCTTTGGAATCATTTACTAACGTATCTGGCTGTACCATGTCTAGGTAGTTCGACCCACCGGCCGTCTTCGAGCTGGTCGACGTAGATTGGCTCTATTTACACGCGGTCTTCTCTTATTCTTTTGACTTAGCCAAACCAATGGAGTGTATGTGATTTTGGTTTTCCAATCACATTAGAGTCACAAAGGTATGGATATCAAGAGAAGAGACTTTTTCCCAGCAGTGGAATGATATAAGGTAACAGTAACAGGGTCAGCTCAATTTTTTCCCTAATAATATTTCAAATTCACAAACTACCTAGATACCTATTGGTAATTTAAGTATCGTTATCCTTGTTTTTTTTTGTGTGGTTAATGACAAAACCCTCTTCTTGTAATAAACATTAAACAACCTACAATCAAGGCGGTTACTTTTGAACTACTACTTTTTACTTAACCCAATCTCAATTTATCATCGCAACTTTGTTGGTGGAAAAGCGAATGCCAATATTTATATGGTAACAATAAAATTTAAAAAAATCTTTGCATAACAGCTAAACCACCGCTGATCAAAAATGGTTATTGTACCAACCTTGATCCAATCAAATCTAGTACCTCTACCTCAATATCCGCGCCACCTTATTATAAAACCAATAAAAACGCCAGTCGCACATCATCAACTTAACCCTTCAAATAACCTTCATCATCCATTACAGCCGATAAACTTCCGAGCCTCATCGACATCTTGCCTCACCCAAATTTCCGGCACAAAATGATTCACTGCATTGTACCAAATCCTTCCCTTGTTATTCCCGTCACCCACGAGCAACGAGCACGAGCCCTGAATATTTGACGTCAAGTGACCGTACCGATCCGCTACATAATCTCTATACAGCAAACATCTCATAAATATGCGAACTCATCTACCTGCCTGTATCGGTTCGTGAATAAAATCTCAAAGAATTTCGCGCTCCATCGAGTTTCACTTATACGATATGCATTTTATGTTTCTCAGCAGCCCGTCGATGCATATCGTGACGTTAAAAAAACTCGACTCTAAAAGGCGGAGCGGAGTTTGAACAATTCTGTAATGTCATCTCTGAACGCGTTTTAACACTTGTTCCACATGAAGTGAGATGTAAGATCTTTTCTGAATTTTGAAGGCGAGAATCTCGCGTTAGAATATCGAGTTCGCAGCGTGTGAAAAGCATTTTCTTTGTTATAAATTCTTGACCAGTTGGATGCTTACGTACAGTCGTATTTTCGTCTTTGAAATAACTTTAGTATGCAGTGCTGCCAAAATATACATCATGTTTTTCATTTGACCTTTCACTGTGCTAAACTTTGTCGCAGCTGCGATGTGTCTGTGCTAGTGACACGAGGGAGCAAAAATTCGATTGAGGTCAGCAGAAAACATATGGGTTCGACTCAGCAGTGTTATAAAAAGCTATGAATGTAACAATGGAGAGAAGAAGGGAAACAATGTAAGGTTGTTAGTGGGGTGTTAGGTTCTCAGTAGTCTAATGGTCGCAACGTTGACACTGCATCGGGTTCAATTTCCAGTTCAGTAAAGTGTTATTGGATTTTGAATTGGAAATACAGAATCTGATACCGTGTCCGTTATATTGCGCCCCTCTTACACACGTTCGATGCATCAAGGGTTTTTGTAATGGATGAAACGTGTTAATTGGTGCATATTGCGTAACTAACACTAATGTTTAAAGAAGTTTGTATGTAAGGGTTGATCTCTTAAATTAATCAATATTATTTGATTTTTATAAACCCTCACTTATAAAAAGCTACAGTTCTTGAAAACCTTAAATTATGCTGAAGAACCTGTAACTATTGTTTTGGTTATTGTTATAATCAAATAAAAAATATAAATAAAAAAATTAAAATTGTTGGTTATTTTTTCCTTCTTTCACGTAGCAATTTTTGATTAGAGATAGATAATGGGTCAAAGAGTGACATTGGGTAATTTTTATTCTGTAAGAACCACGAAAAAAGTGCGGGAAAAAGCTTATAAAAGATAAAATTAGTATATTTAATTCGTGTAATGAATTTCCTCTCAATAAAAAAGTTGAAAATTACAAACACTTATTTCAAAATTATTTATTAGCCTTAGTTTGAACTCCAGACAATACGGCCGGCGTAAGTGATTTTGTAAGTGAAGGGAAGCATTCTACGTTTGGTGCCGAAGTTTGATATAATTCGAGTCAAATGTTTATATGTTTTACAAATATTTAATGCGTTCTGGAGGTTAGTAAACGAGAAATTATACATAAGTCATTTCAACTACGATGCATGGGAAAATTCATATGTTGAACTTATTCTTAGAAAAAACCGTTTCACTTACAAAATTAAATTATTGTCTTCAATTCTACAAATCCTTCAAATTCAATAATTATAATGTCAAGAAGAAATAAAACATACAAAGACATTATCGAGTCTGAGAAGTTTCGAGAACATTCCAGATATATTCAGATGACGTATGTCGTTCAAAGTTAGACGGACTTAAAAAATGTGGCTTTCTTCAAAGTTTTTGTCATTTATTACTTACATTGGTCTATTCAAATTTCTTTTATTTGATTTATGATGGATTTTTGTATCAAACGTAGCAAAGATTTGTAAGTGTTGCAGTCTCTCATGATGTGTGACAGTGTGAATGATGAAGGGATCTAATGGAATGAAGGTCGACTTTCAGATATATAATACTGATACTAGGTAACAAATACAATACATAATATTAACTAAATAATTAACGACGTAACTTATGAGTGCGGGGAGATGACTACTGCGCCTTTTTTTTCTACTTACTTTCTAAGTAGAAAAAAAAAGATTAACCGGACTTCTAGCGAGACTTAAAGGCCTCCAGCCAAAGAAACTGGTCTCAGATGGTCTTTATTTAGGCATATCTTTTAAAGCTGATCAGACTCGGTTAGGTTAGGTTAGAAGGCTAAGGCGAGGCGAAGTGGGGCTCCCGTCAAAGTACTCTCGTTAGATTTAAAAAAAAATCCTAAATGTAATTGCATGCTTGAATAAAAACACTATGCGTATATATCATTGTTTGTAACATTATGCTTTGCATAATTATGCTTCATTATTATTATGCAAACAGTATTTAAGGCATCAACATTATGGCAAAACATTTATGCGTAATATTATTATGCGTAATGATAATTATGTTGACTTGTACTATGCCAATGTAAATTATGTCAATATACATATTTTATGCTTACGACTAGTAAACCAATATAATTCTAATGTTTAACCACCGATTCAAAGACATAACAATTCGCTGCTAATAGTACGTATACCAATTACTGCGAAACACCAATTATTTGCACTAAATACCATTATTAACAAGCTTCAATTAAATTTTAGTTATTAACGGACTTTAATTAGGGATCATTAGCAGTTATGATTCCGAATATTATTGTTATGAGATATTTAATCGACATATGATTTACTAGACTGCCGTGTTGGTCTAGTGGTAGCAAGTGCCACTGCTGAGCACGAGTTCCTGAGGTCGGAGACCGGAGGGGGTTGCCCACTTGGCTTGACACTGACTCCAGAAAGTTTTGAAGACGGTTTTCTTTTTTTTAATTAAAAAAAATAATTTAAAACACGAATGTAGGTAGAGTCTATTCTTCACATCTCCTCATCAAGCACGAATGAGTACATCTGCACAGTTGCACTGATCAAATTCCATTGATTGTTATACCAAAAAAACTTAACCCCTCAGCGCTCAAAGTCACCTCACCAAAATAAAACCGAGGTCCAAAATACCCTCTGTGGTTCACGTCCGATTTGTCATACAAACGGGTAGACGGCGCGAAATGGAGCGTGTGATCTAAACGACGTTCAACACCTATAGATCTATGACGTGCGTTCATTGTTAGCAGACTGATGCGAGTGATTAGTAAGTAGATATACCTAAGATGAATAGACTATCTGGTTAATAGAATTTGCCTCAAATAATGATTAAATTGAAGACAAATGTATGAGATGGTGCAGATGTAGGTACCATAGAGGAAAAGATTGGTCCTCCGATGCCACAGTATAATAAACATACAGTACGGAAACTATTTACAAACGCTCGAAACGGCACACTCACACAAATATACTACGATGAGACTCTTATCCTAAGCGATCGCCGCGGTGCTCGCATTATCATCGCATTATCAACAACGCGACGTTGCGCATATTTGTGTAAGTGAGCCGTTTTTCATTGTTTCAGTTCTGTATGTTTATTATAAAAGAGTGGTACCATGGCTTATACATTTTTTCCTTTTACTGCAAAAGTTCATGGATGTACTATCGTGGACAAAGCCGGTGCACCACTCTTAAGGTTAGAATCGCTTGCACCCACGTCCGAACGTAGAACTAGCTCCGCCTCTACGCACGTAGCATCGTTCAAAGCATTTTGATCGCAAAGTGGTGCACCGTTCGTGTCCGCGATAATACATTCGCAACCTTAGTATCATAAAATTATAATTTTGTATAGTTATTGTAGTGTTTGCAAGTCTAAGAGCTATTTGAAGCTATTGATTAATTGAATTGATATTGATTTTGACATAAAAACACTATATGAACTTCTTCTAATCACGTTTACAAAATGTTTGTTCCAAGAAAACAAAGGTTTACAAAATATATTTACTTAGAGTATAAGTTATCTGTGCTTATACCAACTCATTACAAAGCAAAGCAAGGTAATTGTGCGGAGTACACTTTGGCTAATTAAGTAGTTTGTCTTAGGGACACAACTTGCTAGTAATTGTAACAAAAATAGCCGGAGGACGGTAGTTTTACTAGATTTTTTCTACTTTGCAAAAGTTTAAAGGTTGTAATGGGAGCGTGGAGTGATTATTTAAAATATTAAGTAATTTCTTCCTGACCGAATTTCGGTCACAGCGGCCATTCTCATCAATCGGAGATTAGCCAACTATGCAGGAGATATTATAAGTGCACAAGTGTGTGCGCAAACACAGGTGCACTCTCTTTTCCCTCACTCTCATAGTGTGTGGGTGTGTGTTAAACCTGTACTAACGTGTACCTGACATGTGTATGTACTTTCTTAGTTAATCCAAGACACCACTGACTATACCTGTCTTGGGCACGGGTATTGACCATACCATTCAACTTCCATTTAGGAAAATGTACTTCATTATATACCATACCACGGCATACCACCAGGTGGGTTTAAGGCCAAACACGTGCCTTTTTCATATTAAAAAAAAACGTATAAAAAAATAGAAAAACTTTTCTCAGATGTTCGAGTCCTCTATCCATCTCTCTAGAGGATATGGCGTAAAGATAAATAATAGGCACTAGAAATTCAAAGCAACCTCGGTACTTTAATTTATTAATAAGTTTCTTTTCTCTCAAATTAACTCTCGAGCCACTTCAGAGCTTAATTTTTTGCTTAACCCGCGACCGATTGCTATAGGTCTGTAAGACCGGGTTGATGAAGAACATATTGTATTATCCATATACGCTCGTTTTGAGCTATAATTTTGAATAGCTCCTTAATTACACATTCCGAAATAATTGTCTATCCCAGGATTCCAACGCCACTCGCGTTCCATACCTTTGAAAGTTTTGAAGCAATCTTAGTTTGTGAGATTGGTGTCACGACTACTAAGACAAACAATTTTAGTTTAAATTTCGATGTAATGCATTATTGTGATTTACCTCTTAATGCTGACATTAACTTTGAGCATTTTATAATCACTTGATCAAGCCTGAATGGCACAAACGAAATTCGAAATACAAAATAACTGACAATCAGAAATCTAACTACAACCGTTGGGCAAGTCAAATAGGCAGAATACTCTCGTAGTTGCAGGATCCTCCCTTTTCAGTCAATTCACCTCGTTCCTCCATAAAGTAATTACGGTCCTTGAGACCGGCGTTACCTACTATGTAAGTCAAATTGACGATACCGGTGGCGGGTTAAAGAACCAATTTTTTTCAAGGTCTCCAATTTTCTTTAAAAAGAATCCCTTCAAATATTGACCCACCTAAAATAGCGCGCTTTATAAATATTCGATGTTATTTAGGGAAAAACTTTCAACTAAGGTTGTGTTTACACTATAATAAATTAGAACTCTTCGTATAAATTAGGTTTTTAAACAAAATTTATTTAAAGGTTTAGAACACTTTTTTTAGTCTAGGTTTTTTTGGTTTCTCCGAAAAAGAAAATGTGTTAAGTGTACGGAATCTTTGTGGTTAGGCTTCTGTATCTGCTTCAAGAATGTACTTATTATGGGTTTACCTATTAAAGTCATGATAGCCTAGTAGGACTTAGAAAATTGTCGGTAGCAGCACGGAGAAATTATGCCCGGTTAATGGGAATAGGCTCGCCCTCTATTACAAGGTACTTATAACATAGCCGATGAAACGAAGGTATTGCATACACCTCTACCTAACCCTGGGGATGACTATGTGTATATTTGGTTATTTAACACTAAAGCACTATACATGTATAATTGTAATGTAAATGCAACCTAACTATTTGAAGGTTAAACTTAAATTGAATGTAGCGAAAGATTACCCAGCGCTGTTTTATTATTAATTCATCAAGCGCTTACCAATTCTGTAATAAGCTTGAATCTGAATTGAAATCTTGAACTAGAAATAAGAATCATCTAGATAGTTTAATAGAATTTTGATAGTGAGCCCTTCTGTCATTAAGGCTTTAGTGTTTTTGACAGGTTAAGCAGCGCTCGTCACAATCCTAACTAATATTATACATGCGAAAATTAGTTTGTTTGTCGCTTGCTTCATACCTAAAATTTGATGAAAAATAAACAAAAATCTAAAAAAATATACTGTAATGACCTGCCACATGCTCATTTTAAAGTACAAAATATTATATTTATTTTCTAACGAGATGCAATATTGGACCACTTAGAAAGCCATTAAAAGTATAGTTTATGGGAAACAATTGAGGCCTGACATGCCAATGCAATATTTTAAGATAATTCTACGAAGGTCTCAGTTATGTGATCCCTAAGTGTAAAGCACAATACAAGCGCCACATCTGTTAGTCATTTAAGAGGTCCTATGGCCTGCCCTTAGAACAATCGAGAGATTGCACAAAAACAGCAATAAATAACGTGAAAGCGTGAGAAAGGGATTTTACGAACTTATGCGAGATCTGAGGACATGGATGCAAGGACAGTTGGTGTTGCACCGCGAAAAGGAGATGGTCGTGAGGCTGATGGACTAGGCACAGGGTTCGTGATGCAACATCACGATAAGACTCGGTCGAGCGATTGTAATTATAAGATTAATGTAAAGCTAAGTATAGTGCGTGCAGTGTGTGTTGGCGATGAACGAGTGAGTGGTGAGTGCTTTATTTACTCCAGGCTGATTTAATATTTTAATACGTAGTTTTACTTAATCACATATTCACTGTTGTTCACATTGATTTTACTGTCTATGTATATCTTATGTATAAAATATGTTTATGTCTCTTATGTTTGACTATTGGGGTATCCTACGCCAGTCAATGGTTGTAGGGAGGTGGATCGGTGGGCTTCTCAAGGGTGTTCTTACCCAAGACTGCTACCGACTAATGACTGATTACTACGACAAATCGAGGTTTTGCCTCGTAGCACCTTTGGGAAGCTAACCTTATCTATCGGAACGCGTATATCCGGTCGCATACTGGTCCAGGCCTTGAAGCGCCTAAATTGTTATGAGAAGTGGCTCAAATTGTTATGAAACTGGGATCAACCGAGTACCGGTGGTGGATGCCTCTTTTGTTTGATGTTAGAGTGAACTGACTGACCCCTCATTGCATATTACGCCTTGCATTTGTTGTGCGTGCACTCCCAGGGAGGGGGGTAGGCTTCACCAAGTACCCTTAATTGATTGGTAGTCTTCCTGATGGATTGCTAGGGACCGTGTCTCGCTAAACGAGAAGAACCGGCTGTGAAGAGGCCATATATCTAAACTAAAAAATCAATGTTTACCGAAACACGAGTAACTTATGACGTCAGGCCGGCTGTAAGTGCCGTTTCGCGCCAACCGCCCGTAAGTCCGTGCCCCCGTCTAGAATTGGGAAGTTTAGGGGAGTGTGCAGTGACGAAAATATATACCACTCGGGCGCTTACCAAGTGCAGCGTAAGATGCGATGAAACCGACTGACCGTACAGTGCGCTTGCGATAATTGGTTCTTGAATGGGGTAGATTTCTAATTGGGTCTTATTGGAATAACTTCCAGTATATTACTGGAAACGTGTCTCGCTCAATGGTAAGTGCCCTCAGAGGGTGCTGCCCTTAGTCATTGGGAGGGACATGATTGGATAGGAACGTGTCCCGGTAATTCGCAGCAGTGATCGGTAGGATCCTATGCCCTAATAGAGTTTTAGCGGTACACGGTGGCGCGACAGCGGCCATCGGGCACATCTGCGTTGGTATGGTTTCTTGAAGCTGACCCGGCACTGGTTCTGATTTCTCAATGAGAAAGCACAAGTAGTTGGACAACCTTCGGGAATCTTTCCTGACGTAGATGATCTTTGTGGCTGTCTCACGTCTCTGGGTTGGGGTTTCATTAGTCTAAGTCCTGTATTGTGACACATAATTATTGTGTCTGGAGCGCAAGCGTTATGTACAATATTTGCCCCTTTTGTATTCCTCTCGTGACCCGTAGCTTAACCCCTATATGATTATACTAGAGATTATATATTATTTCAATCGTATATATTCATATGTTTTGTGTCCTCTCGGCGGGAGGAGCGACCAGTCTGGGACGAGCTCTACTGGGCTGCACGGGGCGGGGTGCAGCCCCCCCTCCCAATGGGGGGGGGCCTCATTACCACTATTCACTATTTGAAAATAGGAAAAACGAAAATTTTATCAGCCTGGGGTATTGATGAACAGTCACAATACTAATTCTCCTCTATCTCCGAAGTAAGTAAATCAAAACTGACCTGAAAAGAAGCGTGATGACTCTGTATAAATAGTAAAGTATTTTAAAAATTAGTAAAAACCCTATAACATCCATCTTAGGGAGTCGGTTAAATTTAAATAAATCTTTTTTAATTATTAACCTCCAAGGTACGGAACCTTCGGTGCTCAAGTCCGACATGCACTTAACAAGTTTTATTTATAAGATTATAAATATGCATCAAAAATGTTTTACCAAGTTGAATATAAACAAAATGAATTATGAATAGAAGGCCACTGGAATATTTATCACTACCTACCAGATTATGATAATTCCAGTGAATATTTCCAGCCGATAAGAAGCAAGGACAAAATAAAGATGCTTATTCCTTGAGAAGTAGTTCATTTCTTTGTGAATAATAAGAGTGGTTTGACAAATTGAGGGGTTATTCGCACATTTTGTTTGTATGTATATTTATATTTTATTGTTACAGAGGTTTGCCAATTCTCTTCCTGTATGCATGTTCGTGTTAGTAATTTTTTTTTATTAAGAAAAAAGGCATGTGTTGGACCATAAACATGAATGTTTAAAAAAAAATCTTTAATTATACTAAATAAAACTATCCATAATTATAATGATCATTATACAAACCTAAGTACCTTAAAAACCTATTTAATACTTAATAAACCTAAATATAAAGTAATAAAAGTAAAAAAATCAGCTGTTCCATATATTTATGATCACAATGACTCAACAAAATGTATGGCACAGCTGATTTTTTTTTTGCGATTTCAGGGTTGGGTCCATACTAAAAGTGGTTCATAATGATGAGTTTAATTACCCCTTTCAAGGATGCTGGTGTTTTACAAATAACCCTGTATACATCAAAGTAAAAAAATAATAAAACAAACTACCCCGGGTAGCGTGCCCAGAAGACTGGCAGCATTACCACGTTGGATGGCAATGCTGATCCTTTCCTTTCCTTTAAAAAATGATTTTAAATTCTATGTCAATACAATCCAATGTCATAAAACAATACTGAGAAACTGCATGTGCAGACCTCTGTTTATCCCTCCAGGCATTAGGGAATGAGATGTATGTGATATATGAGATGTGTCTCCCTCCATGTGCTGATCGTGATCAGGTAAGGATCCTGTGGAGGGAAGGATCCTAAGGAGGCTGTGCTTTTTGTAGATTTCCTCCGTAAATAAAAAAAAATACTTACTGGTTAAAGCCATCCACTTTGCCAAATGACCTCTTTGTAGTCTTGCTCGTGCTATCAAGATTCTCTTCTACATTAATCTGTTTATGACCCGTACGTCATACAAGGGGTAGATGTCACTACCGTCAGGTAAAATTGAATAATAGAAGAGGATTACGAATTAGTGTCACACCGAGGTTTTGGTTTCAGTTTCGGTCGGTTTTGGCCACAAAATCCACAAAACCAGGATACCGGGTGAAACTTCGGCTTCGCCTTAACTTATTGCTCGTGTATTCTCGGAATAAGTTCGGCAAATTAAATATTGATTTGATTTGTTACTAAACACTATCACTACATAGTATAAAACAAAGTCGCTATCCGCCGTCTGTCTGTCCCTATGTATGCTTAGATCTTTAAAACGTCGCAACGGATTTTGATGCGGTTTTTTTAATAGATAGAGTGATTCTTAAGGAAGGTTTATAGGTATATTGCACCCGTGCGAAGCCGGGGCTGGTCGCTAGTATTATATATAGCCTACATTCGTTATTTTTAATGTTTTTGATATTATATAATTTAACTATATTAACTGTGTGTTGAATACGCTTAGAAAAAATACACTATGAAAAAGACATGCCTAAGTAAGTTTCGGTTTCTGTTGAAACTAACAAATGTAAGCTGAAATTCGGTTTCGATGGGTTTAATCACTAATTCGCTGGTTAAAATCCTACTATTAATTAATTTTTCTTTCTCTAAAATTTTTATACTTTAGATTTCGTTTCGCGTATGATGCATGTTACATAATGCGTTTTAAAAATGTTACTAAACTCTAAATGGAACGCGCTAAAAAAAATTCAATACAATCTCTTTGACCAAACATTTAAGTTAAAACTACTGAACCCAGAACTCAAACTCGATTTATTTTTACGTCAAGATAAAATTTACAGTAAGCTACCCCTAACTGAGCAATTGACGTAAGAATACCTTCCCACAAAAGTCAGTAACTACACATCTCTTAGACGTGAAATTGCAAGCGATCTATTGGTTGCACAATGGGACCAAAACGGCGGCGATCAAAGACCTGAGGCATTCGATTACAGTGGGATAGCAAGATGGCTACACACTTGCGACTGCGATTTTATTGAGGTGTTTTGTCGTGTCGACTTCAAGTAATCTTTTAAAATTGTTGGTGTTTGTTGGCAAATTCTTCGTAACGTAGAGTTAAACAACTTAAACCGTCAATCATCGAGAAATGATATGTAGGGATAATGGAATGAGATAATGACATCAGCGTCCTTGCGGTTTAAATATGTAAGAGTTTAAATCCATATTTGTATTAAGGTATATAGCATGTTTAGATACCATCAATAATATTTCGCAAAAAAAAAAGGTGTGCTGGTTTCCTTAATATGTTGTCTATAACATATAATATACTAAACTAACTAATCTAATACGCACATGATTTAAAAAAGTCAATGATAGGTTTAAACCTTTGACTAAACAGATTAACAGTCGTAATGCTGTACTTACGACCATGTATTTGACAAGTAAAGGGAAATAAAAGTGGGGCGAAACAGGATTAAAAGGAGTGTTCTTCGAGCGCATAGCTGATAAAATTAATGAAATTTTATAATGAGATCTAGAAGCTAATAACTGTGCTATAAAAAGTATTTTGGGGGGCGAAAAGGGAATAAAATCTACCGGACAAGTATTCTCATGCGAGGCGAAACTTTGTAGGTGGGGGTGGTAGGAGTTATCAGTCGTCAATCATGCCTCTTAGGGTAATACTTCTCTTTGCCAATTATAAATATTTTTTTTATGTTAACTGTTATTCCTTCCTAATGTATTCGAAGCCTAATATTATTAATAGCGAAAACTTAATATCGCCTCGATCCGCGACGAAGTTCTAAACGACAGAATATTGCCAATATTTGCTTTGTTACAAAGTGCAAATATCTGCAAATACATTTTAATATCTGGGAGTATCTAGGAATATCTGAGAATACCTGTAATATATATTCTATTGAAAGCTGCAATGCGAACGATGTAGGTGTTTAGATGAGAATGTTATTTGTAATAGAAGGGTGTTGGATGTGTAAATGTGTTGCTATGGAGTTTCTTTCGTTTCATTCTGTATGTGATTTGGAGATGATGCAAGTTTTCTGAGAATATACAACTCTCTGTGCTGTCAAGCACAGTTTTTTAGTGGTAATGTCAAAATGATGGTTTCAGCTCGAAAGGGCCGGCTCAGACTGGGTAATAATCTCTCACGGAGGGTCAGTCTATTATTGTTCGACAATATAACTAGACGATTTAAATCCAGCATGCAATTGTTTTGTACGAAATTATTGTACTTTAGGTACTTACGCCACTTTGCAAGCGTTAATAAAAAAACAGCGCTACATATTCAACTTTTTACACAAGACAGACTACAATACACAAATAAGCTGATTTAGGGAGATATAGCCGTCTATATCTCTCTAAATCACCATAACATGTATATACAAAATTAATGTGAAAACATCCACGAAGTTCGCAGTTACCATTGTCGTTAGCTTTATGGCAAAGTTAGTATTTTCGAAGAAAAATAATACAAAGTTACATTTCTTCGGAAGCGGGGTTCAAATAAACAGAGTAGCCTGCAGCTCTACCGGGTCAAACTATCAATTGCAAGAAAAATAAATAACGAAACATATTTTATTTATTATGTTTAAGTACTTCTACGTATGGCATTGAGATTTTGAAGACGCGATTGGTGTAGTGGTTAAGTGATTTGCCAAATTTATGACTGATCTACAATGGGATTGATTTTTAATGCATGCTGTCATTAATTTCTTAAGAAAATTATAGGAAATTCAAAAAAAGACTGAACTTGAGAAAGAGCTGTACTTGAACCCGCGCTCAGTTGAGAGCGCTGCCATAATAAGGCAAGTTCCTCTATTTATTTTGATCCTTTGATATTTGTTTTGGTCTGGTTTTTGCATTGTGAATATATTATGTCTGTAATTAGTATCCACTTTTTATCGAAAATGATAGTTTATCTTAAAATTTAAGAGTATGAAACACATAATCAACGAGGTACACCTGTATTTAATTTTCAAAAAAAAATTGAGATCTCTACAAAAATTGCAATAATCTAACTAAAGATATCAAAAATTGAAGGAAATAGACATGAACTTTTATGGAATATGTAAGGAAAAATTATATTTCACTCGGGCGAAGATCGCAGACGACATCTAGCAAAACATACTTATAACTATGTATGTCCTATTCTTTCGGCGATGACCGCCTACGCTAAACGTATTTGTTGATCGGCTAACTGACCTTGCCTCTCACGCAGACGCCCCGCGTCCCCAATAATGGCGATAGTAGGGTTGGCAGGAATTGACATCTTATTATTATGGAAGTTACATTATTCTTTTATTCGTATCGTGTGAAACAACCGAGTTTAAACCCCTTTTATGCCACAAAAATGGCTTTGCCAGAGGTGCCACATGAGTAAAGTACACTTTAAACTTTAACTAAGCAAGATCACTTAGAACAAGAGCAGCTGGTGGAAACTAGTTTAGATTTTGTTTAAATTTAGTTTTGAACTTAGTATTGATTTTATACTTTATTTTTTATACTCAGTCAAACAATTCATTATGATTAAATAGTTTTAAAAACATTTTTACACCAAACAATAACGTAGTGACAACCCTAGATATCCACGAACATTGTCGCTTTGTCGCTGAACAAGGCTATTTGAGCACTCAACCCGCAGGTAAACGAAGTCTTACATACACATGAGCTAAGTATACCAACAAAACAGCATAATAGTGTTGAATGTAGTGTTGGGGTTAAGAAAAAATTGGACTTAATATTCTCTATTATAAAACCTGAGTGAAAATAAATTAGTATAGGATAGCTCTGCTAGAGCCAATTTTTTGATCCCACTGCAGGGCAAAGGCCTCTTCTAATACAGAGAAGGATTGAGAATTAATTACTACGCTAGCTCACTGCGTGTTGGTGATTTCAGCGTAAAAATAAAACCTGAGTATAAATAAATTAGTAAGGATAGATACTTACCTACCTTTTTTTTTCTTTTCGCAGAAGGGGGAACTGCGTCTTATGCATACCTACCGAGATCCAATTTTTTGAATACAAGTAGTTGTTATTGTTTCATTGGCTATTCTGGAAGATGAAGTCCTTTAACAGTCGAAGATCTATCAAATATAGTTTAAAAATCTAGACCTGGTGTGGCTTGAAACAAAACACAGTTTCTTATATAAATAATTATGGGGGCTTTACCCAATAGGTTGCAAGTTCAAATCAAATTTTATATCTACAACAATTTAAAATAATACCTATAACTCTAATAATGAAAATAAAATTATTTGTTTAGTTAATAATAGTTAAGTATTGTAAAATAAATATAAGTATTCCCAAGGCAGATTACAGAACGACAGAAAATTTAAATATTCCAGTCAATTCACAAAAGCCTTAAATGTTTACAAACCTCAAAACTGAAAAAACTATCAATTTCAAAATACGCACGAACAACCAAACTTAAGCAAAGAGTACTCACTCCAGAACTTAGTACCAGTTACTTAAACAACTTAGTAGCGCGACTCTCTCCGCTCGATAAAACACTTAACATCAGCGAGGCGATTACAAACCTTACAAGTTAAGACTATCATAGACCGAGGCGATCTGTGATCCACCCGGCGCAAGGACTCTGTTATGCAGACTCGCACGATGAGACAATCCGATCACCTTTTTTTTGTTTTTTTTTTTCTACGTGGTCTCTCTCAGTTATAGCTCTAACAGACTGATTAACCGGACTTCTAGCGAGACCTAAAGGCCTCCAGCTAAAGCAATTAAACTAAACCTAAAGCAACTGCAGCTAAGGGCGCCCCCTAATGGGACTCGGGCCTCGGCTTAAGGCATTGCTTTGGGGACATGCTAGGGACTAGCTGGATCTGATTTTGATTATTTAGTTTATGGCTACAAGCTCAGCCCGGGCTGGCATAAGCAAGAGTCGGGAATCCGATCAACACGGGCACACCGCCTTCTATATTTTCCGTACAACAACCAGCCACTGCAGGTCGCGTCAGTTTGTGACAGGCTTTATCCAGATATATTCGGAAACATATCTAAGACATCCGTGGAGTAGAGTCCGAGTCCTCGCTTACCCGATCAGCTCTACCTCGTCTTGAATACTTATAATTCGGTATACTGGTATAATTTGACTTGGCTCCATATATGCGTAGCTGATTTTATGCCTCAACGCTAAACGTAAAACCAAAATAAAATTCCGTTCGGTATCTCTGAAAGTCATCCTTAGATCATGACAATATTTATTTGGGACTAATCAGAGAGTAAATTCTTTCGATAAAAAAAATATTATTGAAATCGGCTCTATTAAAAAAATGTAAAGAAAAAAATTTATAAAATCAAAAAATATTACTCTAATCACGGAGTAATTGGTGTTAACATAAAAAAAACATTCCGTTCCAAACAAAAAGAGGATTTTCCAAATCGGTTAATAAATGAAGAAATTTTGGGGTAATAATTACAAAAAAAAATACAACCGAATTGAGGATCTCCTCATTTTTTGAAGTCGGTTAAAAAAACAAGAGAAGTTTTTGCGAGCAAGCGAAACCTTGCAAGCGGCACTGCATAAGCAGCAAAAAGGGCAATTTAAGAATTGACAATTAAAGTCTGTCGCAAGATAGTTAATCGTCCTGCAGATTAGCGGGATCTTCAGGTATCTGAGACATAAACTTGGTAATGGGCAATAACTATCAAAGTACCTACATAGACCTGATGTTTAGTGTTGAACCTCTTCGGAAGTTTTAGCTGATTTGGGTATTAGGCTATGGATATCTTCGGAGTTTCAGGGGTCTGAATAATGAGAGGGCTTGTTTGTTCTAGAAACAATAATGGACTACTGAGTTTCAACGAACTATTGTCAGACATAGTCTAGAGACATGTGGTGAATACATAAACGTCAACAATATTTATGTAATAATTAACCACCGCCAACCACACGGCATAATATTACCCCTAAGTGGGTAAAATAGGGAATAATAAATCCGATAGAAAAATGCCTTCTGCAATCAAACTGCTTAAATTATAAACTTTAAGAAAAAATTCTGGTCTACCTACGGATAATTTGACAAGTCAATTTAAATTTTATTGTTGCTAATTTGCTATTAGTCTATGTTATATAGTTATGTTTATGTATTATATTTTGTATATATTTATATCATGTGCACTTTAGACTACCCTATTTTTTTCAAATCTCTCATCTTTCCATCCAAAGGTTGTTTGGAAGATATCGCTTTTAGTTCACTGTACCTTTAGTTTTAGTGATAAGATTCCTTATGTAATGTCAATGGTATACAATAAAGAATATTCTATTCTATTCTATTCAGATTACATTTTATTGACCAGTAACATATCTAAGACGTCAGTAAGTACAATGCTATCCATAAAATTGGATGTATATATTTGATTGCATCAGAATCAACTGACAACAAATTCTGATCACCTACTTCACATTCGAACGACATCGTAACATTGGGAAGATTATAAAAACATGCCATAAAATTCTGAATCCTTAGAATGAAATAAATATTCATCGTGCAAGTCAGCCGAAATTTCAAGGACCTTATTCTTGATTATATAAGGTCGAGATTTCTTTGGTATATGTTTGGAAAGTTAAGCAACGTAGCTTATGCTTTAAGCTTAATGGAGCGCGAGTTATCGTAGACATAACCTCGAAATTTGACATTCTTTTATTGATAAGAAAATGTATTCGTGTGACAGTGGGTGGAAGTTTGTCTAAATGATAATTTAGCTAATTGAACTGTGGCTGGACACGAAGTTTTGTTTTTCTTCTAGATATTTTTCTGTAAGAATAGTTTTGAACTTTATTTGAATGTGCTTTCTTTACTAAACTCTGGTAACATAAGTTTTTGTGTTAATATTAAACTTTGGATAAGTATTTATTATCTAGACGATCCACGACGACGCATAATGGATATCTAACTTATCTTTCGACTTCATGAAATTCTAGCTTTAAAAAAAAATTATATGCACCTACTAGATGTATTTGGTGATGTTAGAGAGCTACGCAACGAATAATAATTATTACATCTAAAAGATATACTTACCACCCGCCGCCAATTTATCGTCCCCCACATATTTGAAAATTGCACCTTTTGAGAATAGCTCACCATCATAAGAAATGTGTAAAACATTTCTTATTGAACAACATAACTATCACATTACTTAAGTTAATTAGAAAAAAAAAATTGACCCATCCTAATAATCACTATAAAATGAAGGCTAAAAAGAATTCTCTAGAAAAGTGGAAACAGTAATACAATACTAATTGCTACACTGATTATTTTTATACTACATCATTTTCTTCCCTATGATAAGAGCGGCACGGAAATGGTGACATTAAATAATCTTCTGGCGTCATAAATCTGGATATCAATGACATTTTTTAATACATTTTTTTTTGCGTTGTATCTTGTCTGTGACATTTAATCCCGATATGATCCTGAAGTCTGATAAAAAAAATAAAAATAAAAATCTGATATTAGTTTCTAGTTTACAAAATTTCATTAATTTAAATCGGGTTATAGCGTTCAGTGCGCTCCATTCTCTTAGGGGACACTCCTCTTAAGTGACCTTAGTTATCACAGCGCTACAAACCCCTCAATCAAGCAAAAATTTATCACCCTATAAAATAAGCACTATATAAAAGCAGTATTACAAGTGCGAATATCTTTTTGTTATGTAGATGAAATGACCCTTTTGGGGCACAAGTCGTATATTTTAAGGTTCAAGGACTGTTATGATCTGCATAACTGCTTTTATTGTGTCTATTGATATGTCTTTAAAAGTGAATAAAGATAAAATGAATACTAAAGCTATTTTTAAAATATTAGATATATTTTTTAGATATAGAGCCGCTATCTCGCTCGCACAATGAAGTTATAAAATTACTGAATTTAGTTATAATAAAATGTCAAGAAAATAACAAGCTATGGAAAATAACATCACAAAGGTTCAGCAAAACTATCAGTTTAATCGGAATTCGTTTTCATACAAAAAAATTGCCTTTGATTAATTTTTGTTGCAATTTTTATATTTGAAAACTTGTTTCGATATAGCTGAGTAACTTTCATGCTGTTGTCCTTAGCTTATTATTATTATTTATTATTTTAGCCTATATTATCCCACTGCAGGGCAAAGGCCTGAAAATGCCTGGAAGAGCTATTGGTCGATGAAAGAAACTATGAAAGGAACTCTTCCTCTTTCGTTAAAAAGGAAACTCATGGACATGTGCATTCTTCCCACCCTTACCTATGGAGCGCAGACGTGGTCACTAACAAAGCGCCAAAAGTCCTTAGCTTAGCTTATTAAAAATATTCAGATGTGACTTATGATTAATTATCATAAATAAGCCTTATTTATCACAGTGTTTGGATTAATTTTTATTTTTATTCAATGTGCCAAGTTTATTGTTTTTGTAAAATCAATACTTTGCAAACGAAATTATATTACCTACAATAATATAATCTTGTCTAAAAAAACAAATGATAAGTCGCGGTAAGGTGACACAGGGTGTTCGTTAAAAATAATGACTTAAAAGCGTCATGTGTCGCGTGAAAAGATAAAACAATCATGGCGTGTTCGCACGGCTTTTGCTGATAAGGTTTTAGGCTTCATTATTATTATTTAACCCATTGCAGACAAAGGCCTCCCTTCCTTCCATTTGTCTTCCAATGCAATCTGATACCAGTCCTTCAGATGGGAGTCGAGTTCATACCACTTCCTCCTGGGCCTGCCGTGAAGACCTTTACTTCATTTTTGGGACTCACTGCGTAATTGTTTTGCCCGTAGCTCATCTGTCATATGGCAGATGTGACCGGCTCTGATATTATTGAGCGGATGAGCTGTATGGCAAACATCAGATATTTTTGTTTTGGAATGCACAGTAATTAAACTTTCTAATGCGTTCATTATGTTTCACTCCTAAAAGACTGCGTTCCGTTTCCCACTAGTTTCATTTTTCTTAGCCTACTGTGTCCCACTGCTGAGCAAAAGCCTCCCCCATATCCTTCTAAGTACTTTTTTCCTGCGCCGCGTCTTCTGAAACCAGCCCTCGCGATAGGCGTCTAAGTCATCCCGCCACCTCTTTCTAGGTTGGCCTCGGCGCGCGTCTCCGTCCGTAGTTTTATACTCATAAAAATAGACTTTGGGGCCGCCATTGCCAAAAATAAAAATGAAGACTCCGTTTAAAACATTAAAACAATCATTATTGAAGCCTTCAAGGTGTTTGTTTGTGTAAATTTTAAAAGAAAACACCTTAGTCAGCACAGTCAGAACAAGCGACATTTATTTTATATCTATAAAAAACTTTTACACGGGTATTATTACGTTTTGACGAAGAATTCTAACACCGCTGCGCGCCCCGGTTGGCGCCATTCAGCCGCAAAGTGAAAATGCACAACGCCATCTATCGAGGCTGAGATAAATCAAATTTGCAAAATCATGCGACTAAGCAGGCCGTCTCAAGTTATCCCCGCAATTTAAATATTTGGCCAGCTAGACGCAGTAGCTGAATTTAATCAAGTTAAATAAATAATTCTCTTACCAAATCAATTTGTAGCATTTACGAATTGATTTCGCAAATTCCCCCTGAGCTTAGTTAATGCAGTTTCAATATTCATTACTTAACGTCTGACGCTAATAGACAATAGAGTTCACTGTGCATCGACGCGTCAATGATCATAAACTTCATAGCTAGGCGTATTTAGACAGCAATGTATTTTGAAATACTATATCCCTCAGGTGTTCGTATATTAGTGCGGTGTATAAGCATCGGTTTCTGCGAAATTATATTGGCTACATTATACGTAGTGTTAATTTAATATTTGTAGCTTACAAAACATTAATTAATGGTATGGAATTTGTTCAAGTATAATGGAATTTATAAGAACTTTGATCTAGAACAAGAAAAGTTTTTTTCATTCATGCAAGTAGTGCAGGGATTCGCGTATATTGTAAACCGTTACTAGTATTTTGAGGATTTTTTTTTTGTAGAAAGGAACAATCGATTACGAGCTGGATTTGCCCGCGACCTGCTGGATAAAGCCCGCAGTCGCTCTGCCTTTGTAAGCTAGTTA
This sequence comes from Protodeltote pygarga, assembly GCA_936450705.2. Lineage (NCBI taxonomy): Eukaryota > Metazoa > Arthropoda > Insecta > Lepidoptera > Noctuidae > Protodeltote > Protodeltote pygarga. The sequence goes on along the minus strand of OW388253.2, from coordinate 15,991,001 downwards.
TTCGTAGCTATTTGTAACCCCACCCGTGCTATCAAAATTCTCTTCCACATTCAACCATCTCAGATACAGTTTACAGCACTGATAGCCTAGTGGTATGGTCGTCAACTGACAAGCCAGTAGCCTTGAGTTTGAACCCAAGGCGCGCAACTCTTAGTTTTCGTAAGTTATGTGCGTATTATAAATTATCAGTTGCTAAAACGGTGAGGGAAAATATCGTGATGAAACCAGCACATCTGAGATTTGAGTGTGTAAAGCCATGTCAGAGGCCTACAAGGTTTAAACTCTGACACCAGGTTGTTCATCAACCATACTATAATAAGAAGATCTTTCTGAACTCTAGTAGCATTCGTGTTTCGCGTAGCATTCATAAATGCTTTATTACATAACTATTTATAATGTTTAACTTGTATTCTTCACAAATATACAACAATAATACTCCAGCGCTCCCAACCTGCAGTTTAAAAACTCAATAAATATTTACATCATTCTCGTACACGTTGCTACATCCTCAACTTTCCGAGCTCCGTTCACAGACCACAAATCTCATAGTACCACAACAAATATTATTCTTCGCTCTGTATTCAACAAACGTAGAAGCGTTTAAGGCCAAAACTCTAAGGAGTCATTGTTTACCTTGTAACTTTAGTCCGGGTCAGGAAGGGATGTTTTACTTACACCTCCGGAAAGGCCGTTTGTATGTACGTTATTTATTTCCTAAGCAAGGATAGTTTGAGATAGGTTTTATGTTAAGGTTTTTCGAATTTTGGTACGGTTTTGTTTTGATTTGTTACTTTACGAAGAGGTATGGCTTGTCATAACTGTTTTGTTGGATTTTTTATTGCGAATTAACTACTTAGCTACTTTCGCATTTATAATATTAGTTAGGATTTAATTTATTATTCAAACTCAATAAATACTAAACTGTAATATTTTACACTTTATTTAATACAGTATACGGTATATTATTCTATAGCCTAATTCTTCTATTTCGTCAACTTCACAAAAGCTTTTGATCACACTGTTCAGTACCGGTTTTGGCGTGTTTTGGGTTTAAATTGAAATGGGCGTACCGCAACATCTTCCAACCCTCATAAAGAACACACAGGAACAGTGGGGGTGCAATGGGAATTGTGCCATGGAAAACAGTTAAAACTCAAATGGGGGTACCCCAAGGTAGTATTCTGTCACAGATCTTGAAAATGTGAACCGAGAATATAGTTTTTTTGTCAATTTTTAGACAAAATTTAATAAGCTAAATAATATACTCATAATACAATACTATATTTATACAAATTTCAGAAAACTCGAAAATATATCAAATAATAAAAAACAAAATAATATATTTTTTTTAATTATTTCGCTGTAAGAAACTAAGTCATCAAATCAGGTTAAGCATCGTAAGTTGACGTAATGAATCATCAAACTCTTTTAGAAACTCCAGAAAATTAAGTTTTTAAATTTCAAGTAATTAAATTTTCCAATCGTGTATTTCTTTCTCTAGTGAAAACAATAATTGTAATAAATAATAATAAAACTCCAAATTAAATGTTCAGCAATTTTTGTTACGAAATATACAAAACCAAATATTTGTTAATAAAATGACACAGAAACATTAATAAAATCGTTACGCGGAAAGGTATTTGACACCTAAAATATTTTAGTTTCCAATAAATTGAAAAATACATTCAGCAATGAGTTACAACATCACATTTGTCACATCAGTGGTTTCCACAAATTAATGTGCAGAATTCGTCGTAAATGTTCATATGGAGATGAAATATTATTACTGAGAGACCTGGAGTTGAAAATTACCGGTTGAATTTCTGTTTTTGTTATACAACGGGTAATAGGTGTTAGTCGTTAGTTAGTTAGTCTTTCAGGTAAGTGAGCGGGTTGCAAGTTGAACAAAAGCAAACGATAGACAGCGAAACGCAGCGTACTATGAAAGTGAATTAATATACTCTATAATACGTGATAGATGTCTGCATATAATCATGGTATCATCTTGGATCATATCTTACTCAAGACTTCAAATTAATATCCTTTGTCATATAATATGCAATGGTTTGTGTTTTATTCAATGAGTTGGACCGTTGGGAGCTCTCGTACAGGATTATTTGTAAAACACCAGCATCCTTAAAAGGGGTCATTAAACTCATCATTATGAACAACTTTTTATAATATGGAACCAACACTGAAATAGCAAAAAAAAAAATCAGCTGTTCCTTACATTTTGTTGAGTCAAGTGAACATAAATGTATGGAACAGCTGATTTTTTACGGATTACGGATGCTGGTGTTTTACAAATAACCCTGTATAGTATCAAAGTACTAGCATTTTTTTACACTATAATGTTACTGCTTACTTATTAATCTTTTCTAAAAATATTTTCCCAATTGGGTAAATTGTGAAATTATATATTATTAAATATTATATGGTTTTACTCACGTATTGATTTCAGGGAATGCCCGACTAGTTTCATACTCAAAAGGAGTCCATTTTCAAGAACGAGTATATACGTGGCGGGGTCGCGGACCTCACACTTTTACATGTTTGTAATGGTTTGTAACTGCCAAATTAAGGCTACGTTTAAAAAAAGCTTATCAAACTGCAAAGATAAGCAAGTCGTTGATCTTTATCAGTGAGGTAATTTCCACAAAGAGTTCGATTGCGAGCCATACATATAACTTTCCCTACTCCACCTAGTTCTTACCTACGAGTATGCTCTGACATAAAATATAGTGTCTGCAATTCGAGTTTGTGAAGGTAAATATACTGTCGAAGCTGCATTCAAATTATATTTAGTACCCGGTTAGCGTAGCTTCCGAGAATATGATGACAAAGACGAGCTGCCGATTTTAATAGGTATTCTAGGTAATTTATTATATGACAATATATTTCAATTTTGTAAGTTGATGTATTCATTCGTTATGAGGTACGAGTATTCTTACAGTGAATAAAATCATAGAAAGAACTGCTTCAAGGAATTGAAGTTCTTTGTTATGTAGAGCATAATTTGGGGCTACGTTACGTTTATACAGGGTTATTTGTAAAACACCAGCATCCTTAAAAAGGGTTATTAAATTTATCATTATGAACAACTTTTACTATGGGACCGCACAAAAACCATACATTTTGTTGAGTCATGTGAATATGGAACAGCTGATTTTTTTTGTGGTTTCAGGGTTGGTCCCATAGTAAAAGTTGATCATAATGATGAGTTAAATGACCCCTTTTAAGGATGCTGGTGTTTTACAAATAACCCTGTATAGAGCATACTTTAAGTCTGCTTTACGTTTATATAATTATTTTTTTCGCTAAGTTAGTTGAAATTAACTTTTTGGTTATTTATGTATTTCTTTTTATTCGATTTTTCCTTCAAAATCAAAATATTTTTATTCATGTAGACCATTAGGCACTTATGAATAGTCATAATTCTAATATTGTTTGTTGTAAGAGTGTCTCTAGTTGCCAGTTCCAAGGGCAGCCTACCCCTTAAGATATAACTCAATGTGGATACGATAGCTGCTAACTCACTTTAATTTTTTATATTATTTTCCAGAGATACATCTTTCCATTTAAGTATAGCTGTTGGATTTCCACCAAGTAAATAAATAAATGAACACCCCTCACAATTTATACAAGTTTCAAACTCAACTATGAATTGTTCGAAAAAATCTTCTTTCAACCTAGAAATCACATTTAAGATCCTATATCCAGCATTCGCACCTGGATCTGAAGACAATATCACACTTATCACATTACCATAAACCATTAAAAAATATGAGCCCCAATATCTTAGCAGCACGCGTAAAATTTGTCACATCAGCATTTCTGCCCGCAGAATCTGCCGTTTGAATAAATATTCATAAGGAGTTGACAGAGAGGGTGAATAACGTTCATACGCACAAAAATGTATCACTAGATACGCTGTATCTTTAAGGGTTTCGTGTCATCGTGCACCGATGGCGATATTATGTTTTTGTAATTAGAAGCACCTACTTTTGTTTTTTTTTCAACGTGGTCTCGCTCAGTTATAGCTTTAGGAAGCTCAGACTGATTAATCGGACTTCTAGCGAGACCTAAAAGGCCTCCAGCTAAAGTGAAAACTATACTAAAGCAACTGTAGCGAAGGGAGCCCCATTGGGACTCGGGCCTCGGCTTAAAGCGTTGCTTGGGGACATGCTAGGGACTAGCTGGATCTGATGTTGATTATTTAGGGACATCTTTATGGCTACAGGCTCAGCTCGGGCTGGCATAATGACTGGGGGCAAGGCACTATCTCCTGTAGTAGACGACAATTATTGTCTGATGACCCCCAGTGGGGGTAGGCAGAGGTGTATGCAGTACACGCACAATTTGCCGGCTATATTATAAGCCTCATAGTAATAGGGGACGAGCTTATTGCCCTTAATACTGCAATAAGCCGTTGCTACTGAGAATTTGCTAATGTTAAAACCCAATAACGCTTTACCCAATCCGGGAATTGAACCAAGAACCTCGTGATAAGCAGTCACGCTTACTACCACAGTCAAATAACTAAAAATAAAAATAACTAATTACCTAAAATAATATTCAATATTCTTGTTAATACATTTCTTACTAGATCATGAATGTAATTATGTGAGAAAATTGTCTTTCTTGAAATTCACTATACGATATTAAATCCTTTACTTATTACAATAATTTCTAGAAGTCAATGTTTTTTAGTTTAATAATTAATTTCGTCGTTGAGTCAGTTGACTTCATTAAGTCTTTATTAGTTTCATAGACGTCGTACAGATGCAATGCCGAAGCCAATTTGGTGAATAAAAACATTAACGTAAACAGAAATAGAACAAGAATTCTATCCCAACATAAACTCAACCATCATCGTCTGCCTAGCCTTTTCCCAACTATGTTGGGGTCGGCTTTCAATCTTACCGGATGTAGCTGAATACCAGCGTTTTACATGGAGCGACTGCCTATCAGACCTCCACAACCCAGATACTGGGTAACACGATACCCTTTGGTAAGACTGGTTTTCAGACTTTCGGACTTCTGACTACCCGTAACGACTGTCAAAGATCTGCAATTGACAGCCGGGGCCAACAGTTTAACGTGCTATCCGAGGCACGGAGAGTGGTAATTAATTTATAATACGCATAACTTATAAAAAGTCAGAGGTGCGCGCCTTGGGTTCTAACCAGAGACCTCTAACTCTCCAGTCAAACGGTCATACCATTCTAGGCTATTACGACTCACAACTTAACTTAAACTCAACCATTACTAATATAAAAAAATATCTCTAAAACCATTTTTCTCGTTTAAGTGCTATCGATTCTCGCAACTCCAGTAAATTGTCACAAAGGACTTAAATTACATCCGAAATTTATTGTCCGAGTTATAAATCATCAATCTTCTACAAGGTCAGAGGGTAATCAGGTTTAATGTAGCCACATGGCGATTTATGGCTGCCATCTAGCGGTAACACGCCATGCTTTCGACAATGGTATGACGTCATAGTCATTAGAATTGATTTCCATGAGATAAAGTCGTAAATTTGAGAAGGTTTAGGGGTGTGTAAATGTGATGACAAAATTCTAATTTAAATTAGTTTTTAACAAAGGTTTCATTTTGGAATATCAAAATTAAACATATAAGTAGGTATAGAAAACATTTGTATCTGTGCTGTTGAATGTTGAAGAGTTCCTTTATCTGGAGCTAATCCAGGATGTCGATTCAGCTCATACTTACCATAAAAATGCATTGTCATCGGAACTAAAATAACAAACAGAAATTTAAATCCGTTGAATAAGAGGAAGTGGCTCTAATTCATCTTGCAATATTCCACCGAATTAAATAAAAAATAAATATAATATCAAAAACTCATAGTTATACACATACATACCTACCTACACAGCATATATCAGTCCACTGCTGGACAGAGGCCTCTCATAAGCATCGCCACGCTGGGCAAGCGGGTTGGCGATCGCAGGAACAGATGGTTGCTATTACACAATAGGATGTTCAGATTTTTCCTTTGTCGCTTCTTACGATACCCGCGGGATGAGTAAGGGTGGTTCTATTCTTAGGCCGGAAACCACACAGCACAATATATACCTACATACATTGCAAGTTAAATAAAAGCTTGTTAAAACGTTACCATACGGCACTTTCTATTTCCATGCCCTATTATCATGATTAAATCTCATTAGTTCACTATATGAGGTGGAATACACCCCCATACGCTTGCCGGGTTAATGCAAACTACGAGTACAGCTCGTTAACTAAACTTAAACTGAAGCTTAAATAATATTGATAACGTCTCAGCGATGCCTTAATTACCGTCTACTGAGTAATTGGCCTGTGATTACCTCATCAAAGTGTTGCCAGTTCCCCGTAATTTGTCGAGGTAATGTGGTCCGGTCGATTTGTGTGCAATGGACTGAAGACTGATAATGCCTTGAGATTTAGGTTGGTTGGTTAGAGCGACTTGAAGCAGTAATAGCCTAGTGTTCCGATGGTTGAATGGCAAGTCAGAAGTCTTATTTACTTCGTGTATAGAGGAAACTAACTAGTGACACATAAAGAGGAGACACAGTGACTACAAAAAGCAGTCACTCTAACCAGTGACTTCTCTATATACACACTTATTATACATATATTCATTTAAACACATTATAGTGTTATAGAGTGGATTATAAATATTTCATTCCTTATTTTAGGTCAAAATTTCCAAAAATCACTTTTAGAGTACTTAAATAATTTTTTCTCCAAATTTTAAGTCTGTAATTTCATCGGTTTAGGCCGTGCGTTGTCTGTTAGTCAGTCACGGTGCTGTTTTATAAGTATAAATAAAATAAATGATCATTTTAATTTTCCTTCACCATTAGTCAGTGGTGTGATTAGCTAAAAAAGTATATTTGACATAGAAAAAGTCACATAGGTATGCCAGGTTTGGACTCACACCCACGTGCTTATAAAGCAGGTCCATAACCAATTAACCAACCGTATTAATATAATTATCACATCACCAATATCATCGTTAACGCGAAATTTGTTACCCAAAAGAAAGATCACGTTTCCACAATACGCAATTTAGTGATAAACGTAATCCTGCAACGTTTTATGACCCGAAAAAGCAATTTTTCGCACTTCATAAAATTAATTTAACAGTTTTTGAATGCAGAAAATTGCCTGCACATAATATAATTCCGTACTGAACTGTTATTAATAACTTTTGTTCAAATATAATGGTATTGCGGCCAGAGTTTGCGTTTTATTGTTGAGAATATTTTTAATATTTCCCTTTTAAATTCAGGTGTGTTTTGTGATCGAACTTTAGTAAAATAAAATGGCGATTGTATAGCCCGAAGGTTTTTGTTGCTGGGTTTTTCAATTAGATGATGACCAAATACGTTTTTTTATTGGATATTGTATTTTTGATATTTTGCGAGTTTTAAGAAATATGAGGGTAATTGACCTTAGAGTATTCATGAACTCTTCTCTTTCCCTATATTTTGACTATGGTATTGGTATAAGGAAATGTTTTCTACGGATCCGTGTTCGATGTCAGGGTTTGATCAAAACTTATTGAAACCACTATAGCTACTCGAGGAATGCCAGTAGGATTAAGATACCTACTGCTAGTAATCTTGCAGAAAACATCTGGGTTATCGAAGAACATGGCAACCTCTGAGCAAGAGGTTTTTTTACATTCATATTTTGATGATACTTTTATTTGATAATTCTTTCATTTTTTAAGTTAAGTAAAATAATATTTTTTATTTGTGATTTTTTAAGCTGTAACAATTTAATCTTTACAAATTCACTATTCGGCAAGACGCAATAGAAAAACAATAGGATTGATCGTATGTAATTAACGAGTCAAGAAGAAGGCACCGCTTTTTCTTCTTCATTTTCACAACTCATTTTCACAGCTTATAAAGCAGAAAAAGAATCCCCAGACACCACAATCTCAAAGACTCGATAAACTGAATAGTACTACGTACATTTAATTACCTACACGAGAATTAATGAGACCATTTGAAACAAGAAAAAGAACACGAGGGAACGCAATTACAGTAGAAATAGAAAATCTTAAACAAGGAGTTAAAATTAAAAAAGAGCATTTCAAAGAGACTGTAAGTAAATACTGAGCTTATTTCCTAATCCTATTGCAGCAATTAGCAATTTTCTAACTAAGTTCATTTAATAAAATTGTTTAATTTTTGTAAAGTTAAGTTGTTGTTTATACTATAGGTTTACTTTGTGATGTTTATGCTGACTGTTATGTAGCTTGAATTCTTTAACTATTCAGATATTTAAAGAAAAAGAAATCATTTCCTGTTGTAAGACAAAACAAAAACAATGTACAGTTGGCAAAGGAGTTGGGTAGGTAGGGGCGCTAGCCGACTCCTTCGCCGATTGTACCTAAACCTTTTTATTTATGTAGGTACAAAGAAAAATGTAATGTAATCTATATGTGATAATTTTGTTTAATTTACACTGTTTTTATTCTTTATGTTTACGTTTTTTTCCAGATTTGAATGGCCGATGTCTTTGGAGGCTTAGAAAACTGTTTGAAAACATTTAAACAAAATATTTTTTTTATTGTTACAAGTTTTGAGTTAACCCTGTTTATTCAAATCCTAGAATTTTGTTGTAGATAGATATACTCGTATTTTACAACTTTATAAAATTATTTTTTCTTTATTTTATAATTAAGTATAAACAAAATAAAAAAGGTGTTAAAACAGCCGACTACTGTATTCCAAAGCAAAACAGATGTTTCGAAAGAAATCTTCCAGTTTGTAAATGCTCAGGCAAAGATAGGAATCTCAGATGGTATCACATCGGGAACAATTCCGAGCCATTAGGCAGGAACATCGCTCAACCCTTTCATAGATAGGGGGCCTTTGGAGACGCTGATTAAATTTCTTAGTAGGTATACACTGTGTTTGGATACCTGGTAGGCTTGATTTGTGAAGATTTGTAGATGTATGCAAAATGTGATTATGCTTGGACTGTCTCGTAAATAATAAAAAATGTTTCTTTACAAAAGGAATAAAATTCTTTACAAATATCTTTATTTCTATTAATAAAAAATTACCAATTGTTGAGCAGTTTATTGAGATTGTTTTTTATTTTACGTCACTTAACAAAAATACGCTTGTTAAGTTACGTAAAATAAAAAAACAATTTATTTTTTTTAAGTTATGAAAGCTTCACTTCTTCGTACACGTGTCTCGGTCAAAGAAGTGATTCATATGTGCTCCACAATATAAATGGTGGTTGTACTGTTTGACTAAAATCATCAGGCTGCTATTTTATGTACAGCAAACCTCCCTTAAGTCGATGACACCAATTTGGGATCATTGTATAACAGACTTAGGTACAAGGCGAATGACAGTCACTTGAATTGTGGTCTGTTCCAGTAAGTTGGGTAATAGGTGCTTTAACCAACAGAGGTTTGTGAAAAGTCTAGATAAGTTAACGCTAATCATTGGTTGGAGAACTGCTTCATCTATTTACGTCACGGAATCGGCAGACTTATTCATTTTTAAACGGTTTTATTTAGCTTGCCCTGTATATTATTTGGTTCAAATTTAGTAATCCATATTTCACCCTCTTCCTGTTGACAGATTGATCTGATATTTGGTACACAGCTTTAGTTCTGATGACAAACCCATTTTACGTAAAACAAAATTTACTTAGGTATATTATGTGACTTTTCAAAGGACGCCAGTAATAATTACGATAATTATGTAGATATTGTTCTTTGGAGTCAGCACGATTAGGTTACAACCTACACAAACTGTCAATGGAGGTTTTCTATCTTCGATTCAAAAGAAATAGTACAATATTATAACTATTGCAGTCAACTGAAAAAAAAAAATTATATAAATAAACTACCATATACCAACACAATTTTTTCAACTAATTGAAACAAAACCATATTGATTGCTTTACTTATAAAACGGCTCATTGCCGAGTTACCAAGATAGGAAATTAAAATCTAGCATGTTAATTAATCCACGCACGATGTCCAATTCACAATAATCGAATAACCAATATGTACTGAATTACTTACACAAATAAACGAGTACGTTACATTTCAAGCTGGCTTTGATTTGAATTCAGAATACAATTTACAGAAAGAGAAATCACTTCAATGCGGCTGGACCGATTTGAATGAAATTTTTTGTGTGAGTTTGGATGGATCCCTGGGTGGTCTCAGATTTGAACCCAAGGTGCACTCTGACTTTTGTAAGTTATGTGAACTTGCTCCGTGATTCGGAAAGCACGTAAAGCCGTTGGTCCTACGCCTGATCTCTCTCCGCTCGTGTCGGATTGCTGTTCCATCGGACTATGAGAGTGAAAGAGAAGAGAATGCATCCGTGTTTGCGCACACACTTGTGCACTATAATATCTCCTGCGCAGTTGGCTTATCTCCTTTGAGATTTGACCGAAAACTAATCAGGAGGACATAATGTTCAACGTCATAGTCATTAAATAGTGTCCCGTAGTTTTATTCACAAAACAATATAATAAAGTCAAGTGCAGGCAGACAAAAGCCCCGAAACTACTTACCTCCATCGATCTGTATTCGAGTCAACACGGTAGCCATTTACCGTCATATCCTAAATAAACACGCTGTCATACCAGAGATGCCTCTGTACCTCAGAGGTGTGAAGCTGTGTTCCAAAATATTTTTCGTTCACTTTACCTCAATTTTGGCAAAAATCTTGATGAATTTTGGCTTGGAGCTATTTGTGTGTTGAAAGGTAAAGTTAACAGGAAAAGGGCAAGCTTACTCCAACACATACGAGAAGTTTGAACGAGATAATATTTGTTCGAACTTTTCGATTTCAAGGATCGAAAAGGTGGAGCAAATTGGCTCCATCAGCTCTCTAATAGTTCATAAACAAAATTCTTCCTCATATTTTATTTGTAAAATTTTATGTGTAGGTTTGTCTTGGTAATGGATCGACGTGTTTTTTGCATAGTTTGTAGGCTGGAAAGAGACATAGGAAAAACCTCAGGAAAATCGAGTAAATAAATAAATTTGATTTTAACAAAAAATTTTTATAAAACAGGCAAGGTTCAAATCCCGCTCATAATCGATTTTTGCTTTTTTCAAAATTTTGAACTTTAATTTTAATAACATTGTTTAACGATAATTATAAATTTAAAAATCCCTGACAGAAAAAATCTTACATTTCTTTTTAGTTAAGACACTATCACGTTACCTTTCAAATAAAAAAAAATCTGTTCATCACACTTACAGACACGTCAAACTTATAACACCCCTTTTTTGCGTCGGGAATTAAAACATCATTATTATTTAATTTGTTAATTAAAATCTTAATTACAAGACATTATCATCATTCTTCAACGAGTAATCCCTTCAAGACCTCAAGTTCTTCTCACACAAACTTTAGACCCGCTTAATTCCAGTTAATCTAGACTCCGCTCAGAAACATCAAGTCACGATATATTTTAAAGTGGCTCTTTATTGGTCGACTCCAAGGGATGGCCGTCTAATTGAAACCGCGCTGAGCACCTTTCCGCTTCGATGAACGTGTTACTGGGCTTGGCGCAAGTTGTAGGCAATTATGAAGCTTAGATTATAGATTGTCACTTTCTACAGCGATGATATTAATTCTTTTACAATAAAAATTGGTCCTTTGGTACGCTTGATGTAATAAATTAGGTGGTTACTGTTGGTATTTATTTATTTATAGGTACTTAATCACATAAAAGTACATTCAGAGGCGTAATATAAATTAGTGCTATAGGCATCTACCAGTCAACCGATGATGCCGACACAAAAACATGGTAGATGCACTAAATAATTAAATGATAATCAAAAGGTTTACCCAAATAAAATAATAACAATAAAGATTTAAAATTTTGACTGATTCTGATGGGAAACGGTGGCTCAGCGGTTAGAGCGTCGGCACGGGACGCCGAAGATCGTGGGTTCGAATCCCATCCGTATCAGTTGTTTCTTTCAATTTTTTCTTATTAAATAGTTATACTAAAAAAATATTATATTAAAATGCCCTCCATCTATCTATAGTTATCGAATGGATAGGATAAAACATTAAGGATCAAATCACCAGGAGTAATTTATTGCGAGTTCATTAGCGAATGTCAATCAAACGTTTTAAAAGAGGGCTCCATGAGAAAAAGAAAATAACCATTTTTTTTTTAAAGCCGTTGTTTGGGAACATAATAAAGAAGTTTTTAAAGAGTGTGCAATCTTTGAGGGCTGGTTTTGACTGAATTATCTGTATTTGATTAATAAAAATTAAAACAAATATAAAACTTCATAATTCGGATAAGTAAGCCAAAATTTTTTACGAATAATTTTTGGAGCCTAAAATCAGTGCTAAAACGGTAAGGGATGAAACCAGCACACGTTTTGAGAGATTTTTCAATAGTGTGTAAAGCCACGTCAGAGGTCTACGGGCGGTTTAAACTCTGACATCAGGTTGTTCCTCAACCACATGATTAGAAGAAAATACATTAAATTGTGCAGCAAAAACCAAAGGTTGAATTAAAAGTTACGGCAAAGCACCTTATAATTAAATAGCAGTTTCCTGAATGCTAGGTAATTTAGTAGTCTCTCCTTGCTCGTTTAACAGATGGAGTAGGTACCTAAAACCCGGAACAAAAAGTGCATGAACTTTAAATTAGCTAAAGCTTCAAGTTAATAGGATTTACTTAAGCTAAGTGTTATAAACAAATACTGCAAATAATAAACTTACTTAGTAAAACTAATACCACAGAAGACCTCCTTATACTGTGCTAATACGATGTTTTTAGTGTATGCGATTTCGATATTTAATTTTTTCGTGATGATGGCGGTTGTGCTAAAATAACGGTCTTCTCTTCTTTATCGTATGGTTGGTGATCAATTTGGTGTCCGAGTTTAAAATCACCCGAAGACCTCTGACATGGCTTTACACACCGTCGAAATATCTCTCAGGTATGCTGGTTTCCTTACAATGTTTTCCTTTACCGTTTTAGCAAGTTAAAATTATTTTCTATTACGCACATAAATCCGAAAAGTCAGAGGTGCGTTTCTGGGTTTTGAACCTGCGACCTTTGACTTTTTATTCTAACGGTCGTACCTCTAGGCTATCATTTCTTAAAATAACGGTAACATAATAAAAATAAAACTCAAATTAAAAATGTTAAATTCGATCCGAAAAACCTCAAAAATATCTACTCGGACCCCTTTAAATACCTTGAGAAGCCCTTTATGACACTCTTATTAAGTCTCCGAATAGTCCATTGAATAGCAAATCAGTAAAAAAATAACATAACCCATTCAACTATAACATTTAATCCCAGCACTCTAAAAGCCGTAAAAAATTTGAACGCAAAAAACTAAACGAAATATTTTCTCCAAACATAAACCGTAGTGCAGTATCCACGAGGTTTATTGATTATTCCCAAATCCCGATAAACTCACTTAACTCCCTGTGCAATCTCTTGCCTTTAATAAATTGTATACTTTCACTTACGTACTATGTTTTAAGTTATCGCAGATACAAGGAAAGTTGCGGGGTATATGCGATTAATGCAGGATTTAGATACATAAGTGTTAAAAGTCTGACATCCTATTGGACTATTTGTGAGTGAGAGCATGGAGAATGTTCTTGTGTTTGCGAATGCGCACACACCTGCCCTTTTCTATCTTCGTCTTTATCGTATGGTTGATGAACAACCATAACAGTTAAAACCTCTAAAATGGCTCTCACATCAGCTTTGTAAAACATCTCAGGTGTGCTGGTTTCTTCACGATGTTTTCTTTCACCGTTTTAGAAATTAATTATCACTTGGATAATTAATTTCTAATACGCACATGAATCCGAAAAGTCAGAAGTGTGTGCGTGTGTTTCGAACCTTTGACTTGGCAGTCATCTATTTACTATCTCTGCTATTTACTTATGCCCTAAAATAACTTCTGCGTTAATGACCTATCACTATTGAGATTGGCAGGTGACCAAAATCAAAGACTCAGACTTGCACTATCATGGTATGCAAAAATATACTTACTCTACTTTTAAAGCTACCCATAGGGGTTTATTAGGGCTTTTCAGTGAGGGTCAGAATAGCGGGTAGAATGTAAAACTTCGCATCGTGCACTAGTCATAAACTAAGATAGGTTTAGATATCAATTTGGTACAAAATTATCACGTAGAAAAATCATAGCTGGCTGCTGCCAAAAATACTAATTGACCTGCCATCCATAACTTTAAAATAGCGTAAAACTTAAGTTTGCCTTTATATTATAATGAGCACGCAAAGAAACATACTTTTTAATTAGGTTGCACTGGAAAAAAAGAAAAAAAAGAACAGTTGAGTTATTGAGAAAACAGCTTAACTTTGATTGTTTCTCAAACAAAGATAGTCGAGGACAAGAGAGACAAAAACTGATGGTTTGACCCCTTGTAGCAGTATAGTTATGACGTCACTATTTTTGGTTACTAGCAATCAAAATGTTCATTTAAAAGATTTTTAATACTTGTTTTTTTTTTAAATATTGTTTGTATCAATTTATTTCTATTTTCTTTCGTCAAAAACTATTATTATGGCAAGTAATAATTAAATATCCTTTGAGATAATACAAGCTGTTGTTATATTAATAAATTAATCTTCTTTGTTTATATGGATTGTTAACACACCTGACACCCATAACACAAGGAAAACAGAAGCATAAACAACTTTCCTTCGTAATTTTCGCGCTAATTCCCGAATGAAAGAAACTAGCGCGTCATATTCGGAAATACCACAGCTTAGTTTACAGCTAGCATAAAAAAACATTTTATATCGGTTTTACAGATGAGGTAAATTAATTGTACCCAACGTAGTCCTTTTGAGTTCATCAGCGAACCTATTATTAATTTGAAATTATTGTTGTGCGTTGTAGATTTTAAAATAGCCTATGGGGGGACGAAAATAACTTTTTTCGGGGAGTCTGGCCTGCATTGCGATATCATCAAAGATGTAGAGACTAAAGCTGTCCCCAGTAAATGACAACCGACTTGCTCCCTTTACATAGGACTTGTAACATAACTAGCAGAATGTACCTATAGTTAAAACACCTTATCTAGATATAGGTAGGTACATACATCACTTTGTAATATTTTAGGAAATGATTTCAATCTAGTAAGATATTGCAGTAGTAGTATTTCTGTATTTCTGTAAACAAAATAAACATCTTCATTCTATTTTATACCACCTAATGAACTCAGAATCGTTTTCGCACTTTTCGCTATTGATTGTTAAACTGTTACTTGTATGAAGTGATCCAGCTGTAGTTTCTGAACCCGTTAAAAATGTCTGATACATTTTTGTTATTTGACCTATTTTCAGTGTTAACCCAAATAGGTCACCAACATCGCGAGGGGCAACAATCTATTAACGTATCAAACTATTTTTAGCACGCGACCTATGTTTAATGCTTTTTTAAAATCACACGAGCTGTTCCTTAAAAGGTAATAAATAGCTCGAAGGTTACAAAATCGGAGAGCTAAAGAAAAGTTGTAAGATGGGAGATTCTAACTATCAAGTTAGACATGCTAACCTCCTAGTACTAATTACAGTCGTGACATCAAGTCACGACATAGGAAATGGCTGAATGTAGACGAACGTTTCGAAAAGAGTTAGATTATGACCAGCTCGGTCTTATTGTTAAGGGCTGGTTGGTGTTTCTAATGATTTTTTTTTCTATTTACAAATGTTTAAAAATACGACTGATCAAGAAGTACTAGTGATATTTTTGTGAAATTTCTACATGATTTAGCACATGTTAGCTTATTAAATACTTATAAATATTTAATAAGAAATTGGAAAAAAAACTGCAAAGTTTGGAGCACTGAGTCGGATACGTAATGTATTCCGATAGATATTACCACACCACAAAGAGATTTAAAATTACGACTGATTCTAATAGGATATGGTGGCTCAGCGGTTAGAGCGTCGGCACGGTGCGCCGAAGATCGTGGGTTCGAATCCCATCCGTATCAGTTGTTTTTTCAAATTTCTTATTAAATATTTATATTTAAGTACCTACTAGTACTAGTGACTAAGATACGGCTAACCATGATATCTTCATCAGTATGATGGGTAAATAAATCAAACTGCTATATTTCACGCGGAGAAAAAGTCTTTCTAGAACAAGGGGTCATGAAATATCAATTTATAGTAATTAGAAGAAAAAGCCATTTAGCAAGATCCCGGAGATTTTGATTTTAGTAGTCATCCTTTAAAATAAACAGAATAGGTATGTTTTATTAATTTGAATCCTATACCTATTCAAGTTGGCAAATTAATCTTTCCATGCAGTTTGACAAATTGAACAGTGCGATTTGTATAGGAAGGTCAATTTTCAACTCAAGTATAGGGCTGAAGGAATTAATGTGCAGCCATTGGTTGAGGACTCGTGGTCGTGATTGCGTAGTACGCAGAATCCCTTAAAGTCTGAGACATTTCCCAACAATTCACAATACAACACAATTCTTGCAAAAATAAAACAATAACAAAACAAAGATAAATTCTATTGTGAATATTGTTTAGCCATAAGCAAAGAAGTCTAGGTACCTAATTTTGCTAAAACATTAATAAACATCTTCGCAATATTTCACGTCATAAACAAACGTACGAATTATCTTATATATTATGGTTTTATGGTGCGTAAAAATTGATTAGTTCAATGCCTGTGAAAGAAATTTTCTAGTCTTTTCACAGATTATTTGAACAGAGATGACTAATTGTTGGGGTGGAGACAAATAAATATGGTTACAATTCTACAAAAAACTTGCTACTGACAGTTACTTAGCGTGAAAAAAGTGGGGTAATTTTGCATCATTGTATAGCCATAGATATGTTAGGCTGAAGAACTAAGACAGTTAGTTCAGAATTTTTGCCATTTAAGGCCGGTACACTCCATCGCAGATCATAACACTATTTAACACTTAATGGGTTCATGGCATGTTCAAAAGCAACCGTTTAATGGGTTCTTCTTCTCGGTCGTTTTGTTCATTTTTAAAAGTCTACTACTTTGAAAGTGTGAAGGTACTAGCTTTTTCCATTCTTCTCTGTCTTCAGCTTTTCTTAGAGTGCTGGACCATCGGATCGGAGACCGACTTCGAAAACGTTTCCTGAAGGGAAACCATTTCCTTTTTTTTCCTTGCCCACCGCAAAATGTTTGTCATAGCATCTGCGCTCTTGCGGGGTATGTGACTAAATTACCTATCTAAGTTTAAAGGTTACTTTAACCCCGAGACAGAAAGAGGGGTGTTATAAAATTAAAAATGGAAGTAAAATAGAAATGCTCTTGAAAATGGATTCCGTTTGATTCAGAAAGTAGTCGGGCAATCCCGAAATAAACCCGTGAGTAAAGCCTAATAACATTTAATATTAAAATAAATTTTAATTCAAATTATTTATGATTGTGTTTGGATCTGTTTCAGTCTTTATTCTGGCTCATATTATATAAGCAAATACACATGTCATAACTTTCTAACGAAACAATTTAAGAAAACAAAAAGGTGTTCGTGCCTTAAATACGAAACTGAGACCTCTAACCACTACCGTTATTAAAAAACCACTGCACCCTAATATGTACAATATACCTACTCATATAAATATACTGAACAAAATGCAAGCTAAACTGAATAGCTTTAAAAATACCTCTTGCCTTTCACCTTCAGCAAAATATTCTACCTTATAAATCCAAACCTTAAAAAGGGACCAAAATTACATAAGGTCAGCACAAAGTAAATAGCTCTTTATCTATATACCTTCAACAGATCAGGAAGATGACGATATTATATTAGAGCCAACGGGTCGGCTGTCCGATAATCGATGAATTAATCGAGTGTTCACGCGACTCGATAAAAATAGGTCGGTAGGGGACGGAGCGGCATTTGTAAACTGAAGCTGGTGTATTTGTGTCACAGTTCTTTTTTTGTTTTTTAACTGTGCTGCAATGTTGTATAAAAAGGTTGATGCTTATGAGATGTATATAATATAGCAAGATACCTATTTTGATAAAACAACCATTTTTAAACGGAAATTTTCGCGTTTCGAACTATACGCATCGTTCCTTAGGTGTATATCGGTAATATGGTACCTCTGCATCCACAAGATGGTACCTCAAAGCAAGTTGTTATTGAATTATTCTAGCCACCAGGTTGTGCCTGTGCAAATAAATACTCTTCATTAGCAAGACGAGAACAACCAGAACCTATGTGATGGATAGACTCTCCCGGACAGTGACATTCCCGACATATTTCCTTCATTGTCCTATCACTAAGGGGTTTGACTACGAATATAATTCCTCTGTCACTGAAACTTCGCAGTGCGATAAAGTACCTAATGTTTTCAGTTCTCGGTTTAAATATTATCTAAATTTTTTCTTGTCGGAAGTTTATTTATTTTTTACCTATCTGAACATGAAAATTATATCTCTCGGTGTAGAATTACACCGTCCAAAATTCCTTCGGTATATGTTATTATTAGCGTTACTTTTTTTCCTTTTATGAACAGAATGTATAAAGTATGTCAGTGCTATAGTACGATATCCCAATAAAACTGCTATCATTAACGTGCTGTTGACAACCCTATAAACAAAAAAAGCTATATAAAAAACAACATCATCTTATACATGAAAGCAGGTGCTAAAAGTGCACACACTCACTCATTCTTTTAACAAAATACGAGGGCTGCCACTCAAAGCGTTTCGAACCATAAATCAAAAAGCATCGTTATTAAAAATAAGCCATTCTGCCGCGGCTGTAATATATTATTATTATGTAAATTGTATGTTCATCAATCCTGATTGATGTCGTGTGGCAGTGAGGTTAAGGTTTTCGACTTGATAGCTTTTTTGTCTAGTTACGTAACCTCCGGGAAAATACGTGTTTTTCTTAAAAAAATATTCGATGAATAAGGAATATAAAAATTCTGTCATTTGACACATGTACTCTTTGCCTCCGAGGTCTCCAAATAAGGCTTAACGACTCTCAAATTAATATTCTAGAATATTTCTCGGTTCCGAGCTCTCAATGTACTTCGCCTACTCGTTCATCTTCCTGGTAGCTCGGTCTTTGGCAGTCTTTCTAGCTGCTAAGGTTCATGCCGCTAGCTTGGAGCCCGCGCATGCGTTGAATGATATACCGTCGGCTACTTATCATGTGAAGGTAAGAACGTTTTAGGAAAAAGTTGCAGTACTCTGCAGGTTAACCTTAGGTCCGTAAACATGGTGACGCAGTAGGTACCACGAGCACCTACTGACATTTAGTTTAGTATTAATAACACCAACATAATAACCCTAAACTACTATGGTAAACAGAGCTTGTATGCAAACTATGTAACAATATACCCTGACATGACGTCAGGGGGTTGATATATGCGATGAAATTACCATAATAGTATAAATATGATTACGTGATATGAAGGTGATTAAATTAATTAACGTGGTTAAAGTCCGGTATAGCTTGTGGTTTAGGTTTACTGTAAACTATCCTTGAAATGTAATTTTTAATTTAAAATGGCGAAATTAAACCGAAATTTCAAAGGTTCGTCTACAACCTTCGAAAATTCTAAAAACATGAATTTGTAGGTACCGTTTAAAAACAGCTTGCAGCTTTAGAATGTTTTTGAAAAATTTTAATCTAGGGATCTACTATGAGTTTTAGTGAGTGATTCTGTTCATTTTGGAGTGTAAAAACGAGACACATTTACTTCTAATAAGATTGTCTCAATGTTTGTTAATTCCGAAGGCAAAAAATGAAAGGCTAGCCCTTTTCTGAACGAAGCATGGTTATTATTTTCGTGTTTCATAAGGATAGGAACATTTGTATCATACCTACTAACTTGATTGACTTAATATTGTGAGTGAGTAAGTAAGTATAGATAGCAAAACAGTGATTAATCTAGTAAAATGGCAGTAATGTAACGTACAATAATGTATTACAACTTAAAAATAATTTCACAATAGACCTGGCAATCAGTCTTACCAATTAAATCAATATTATACCTTAAATGGCGGCCCAAAAATGGCCTGAATTCGATTACACGGCCTTTGAGAGGCCAAAATTCGACTGCAACCCAAATTTCAGGTGTTGCAATATTCAGAGCGCGAATTTCAACGATCAGAAGCGATAACCCGAGCTATTCAAAGTCGCCACCAATCATAACGAGTCGATATGATCAGTTGTACACCGTGAATATTAAGCACCCTGCATTATATTTGACCGGGGATGAATGAAACTGTGTATTATGTAAGGGAAGGATATTTTTGGATAACAAATGAATGGCGAGGAAACGGATGGATGACTTTTCTGACCAATACCGTGTAATACATGCCTAGTGACACTTTCATGTATTTGTTTGAAAGTTCGCGTATATATCTGATGAAATATGTTTGTGATAAAAGGGTTGCCTTTAGCAACTGTCCATAGAAATATGGAACAAGGAGAAGTGGTAAGGGGCGTGCTCGTGTCGACGCGATAGGACTCAAACGGTCATATCATAGCTAAATAGCCGTAGTACAATTTTAACCCTCATCGTGATATCTCGCTAAAATGCCGTGTTGTTTAGTGATTTTTTCATAATTCAAAATCAAATAATATACTTTGTTCGTAATATAATCATTTACTATACTTACTAATTATATAAACATAGGTCCACTCTCTATTTCCTCACTCTCATAATCCAATAAGATGGTAATCCGACACGACTGGAGTAGAGCCAACAGCTTTACGTGCTTTCCGAGGCACAGATTAAGTGATAATTAATTTATTTTACTTAAAACCGTTTGTTTTCCTTAGCCTGTTTATTATTTAGTTCAAATTTAGTCATCGATATTTCAGCCCTTTCCTGTTGACAGATTGATCTGATAATTTGTACACGGCTTTAGTTTTGATGACAAAACCGTTTTACGTAAAAAAAAATTTTTACTTATATTACTTTTGTTTGATTGAGATGAATCGTTTGAACGTTGTGTGTATAGTTATAAAGTGCAGATTTATTTGTACAGCACGCACTGACTTATTTATATGTGAGAGCATCCGAAATTTGTCAGAGACATTGCGTTTATGAAATTGCATGTGTAGTTGTGGTGAGTGCTAGAGACAAAATAAAGAAATCAGGTTCAAGTATATTTTGAGCTACACAGGCACATCTCCTGTACAAATTCAAATTGAAATAGCCGTGTTATAAGAGTTTTCCATTTATAATTTCTTAGTAATAGCACTGGCGCGCCATATTAGATAGGACATGAAATATAAAACTGGCGTAACGTGGATGTACTATATATATATGTATAGATACATATCTGCCTACCCTCTGGGACTCCTCTGTACACACAAAAACTTCTTCAGCAAAAATAATAATACTTGAATATCACATTCCTTATTTTAGCCTTCCATATTTCACATACATAATACATTCCCAAGAGAAATCCTTGCCCGAAGCACTTGTAAACTAATTACATGAACAAACAAAAATGAGTTTACCGCCCCAAAATACCCCTAATTCGGCATCTAAACAATACGAGTTAGCAAACCGTTTGTATGAACGGTTTTGAAGCGAATACTTCATTTACATACGCCAATCACAGCTTAGCATACAAATCGAATTTCGACAGGATGGACGAATTTAGTTTAATTGGTTGTAATCTTCGAGTTCTAGAGGTACAGTGCTAAGTCTTTTAGATCTACGGGTAATTGCTTGCGTGTTGGGCGAGATTTAGGTGATAAATGTGTATGCGCATGTCGATGTAATGCGTTTATGATTCGTTCTGTCATATTTAACTAACAATATTTTTAATGTATTGTAATTTGTCTTGCACTTGAAAATTAAATGATTTATTATTATTATATTTCGTAAAGTGTTATTAAAACTGATTGCCTAGTTGGTCTAGAGGTAGCAAGCGGGATTGCAGAGCACGTGATCTTGGGTTCTATTTCCGGGTCAGGAAAAATGTTATTTTTTTTTTTTTTTTTTTTTTCCATCTTTTTATTTATTGAGGCTTTTGTCCACAAAGTTATTGAAAAAAGTTAAAAATGTTATTGAAAAATGTTTTATTTAGTAGCAGCACGGAATCTGCTGCTGGGCACGCAACCCGGGACAGTCATGAAAAGTTTTTTGACGCCTAACTTTCCCCTTTTTAATTCAATATTTAAGTCATTAAATATATCATGTAGCTCTGTGGCGATCCTAGTACCTAACAACAGTGAAATCCCAATAACCTTCTTGAAGGTTTTATTGAAGGAAAAAAAATGTAAGTATTAAATGATATTGTTATATTACCACATTCATGTGATGGACTTCAAATAAAAATATGTTAGGCAGGCCTCTAATATATAAATATATATAAGAGGCATAGATAAATTAGATAAATACAGTGACCCAGACTAGCTCTCATCCTAGCGTGTATTTTCTAATGACTAGCAAAGCTTTTGTTATTGAAAACCCGGTCACGCTTTGCGCAAAAGAGCTGACCTATGACGTGTAGGTAATAGGTATATAAAACTTCGGGTGACTTTTACCTATGCAGCGTTTTATGTCTGGGTCTTTAAGACGACATGTTTCAAAGCTATCGGTTACATAATAATTAATAATATTGGTCTGAAATCGCCACGGATCACGGAGTGAGCTGGCGTTGTGATAAATGCTCGACACTAACTCAGTATAAAAATAATTCTTTTCCCTGCATTGGGACAGTTACAGGTTTGTTTATTTTTTCATTTATTTATCATTATACACACAAATTATATTTTTTAAATACATATATTTAATCACATATATTTAAAATTATAAAAGGTAGGAGCTAACCGGCATTGGGAACCGCCGCAGAGTCCAAGCTACCAGTGGTTAGGGGTCCAGAGAGAGGAACCTCCTCACAATTCGTGTCGTCTCTAACAATACTGCCTTCTGCGCCAGGTTCCCAATCCAGCTGCCTAAAGAGAGCCTCTTTAGGTTTTGGTTCTTCGAGTTTATTATTATTATTATAAGTAAATAATTTATTTAGCATCACTATATTTTTTATACTTACATAGCCATAAGGAAGAGCTGGAAAAAGCTGCATCGACAAGAACATATCTCTTAAATAAATGATGATGAAGCCATAATATTCGCTAATAAAACAAGAGTAACTAATTCTGTATTAACGTTCCTAAGCGTGGGTTAATACAAAATAGTAATTTCTCACAAAACAACGAAACATTTCCCTTTTCCATTTCACCCACGAGTAAAAAACAAAACATAAATAACAGAAAGGTAATAAAAGAAACCACAATAAACAAAACACCAAACGAGAGTTTAAACCATCCGTAATATGCCACAAACATCCTCATTTGTCAAAAGATACACCTACACCATTTTCTACACGTACAACCTTCTAAATAGGTTTACGACTAATGAAACGACCCCAGTGTATTTATGTACGAACAAAGCCAATTTCGTCATCAACTAAAAGCATCGATACTTGTGTATGGGCAATAAAAGAAAATTACAAGACACATACATTTCGTGACTACCCACAGTTTGCCGTGTACACAAAAAAAAAGAAATGCTTACGACGATAAAAGATTCAGGCGTTCGTGTTTTTGTTATTAAAGACGTATCTTTATGCATGAAGTATCACGCCAGGTTGGTGCTGATAATCACGCGATAAAGATCCCTAATAAAACCATATTGTAAGGGGCTCGAGAATAGCGAAGATCGATTGATAAGCCCTGTGAAGCCACGACTTTAGATACTTAACTCGTAAGGTGCCAAAAGAAATAAATAATTGGATAATATACATGTTAATAAACATGTTATTCTTTCGATCCATTTATTACAACGAGTTGCACAGCTAGAAGGCAGCTAAACCTTAACTTATTCAGATTTATTTATATTAATTATATTAAAAGATGTTATTATTAGTACTCCTTAGTGTTTGCTAAAATATCTGTCGACGTTTCAATTGTTACTCGTGGAAACCTTTAATTGGCTTTGTGTTACTTACAATGTATAACTTACACTATTTCATGCAGCTGTTGGTTTTCCTATCTTTAAATAAATAAATTAACAGTGTAGTGATAATATGATTGTTGACTGCCGAATCAATTATCTTGGTTCGAACCCAAGGCACACACCTCTGAGTTTTCGGAAGTTTACTGCTTATTAATTTAATTATATCATCATCTGCATCATGCCTCAGAGAGCACTCAAAATCGGTTGGTCCTGCACCTGATCTCGTACCAGTCCCATCGGTCTCTGAGTATGAGGGAATAGAGAGTATACTTGAGTTTGCGCACGCATTTGTGCACTATGATATCTCCTGACTCGATGGCCAATCTCCGTTAAGATTGGCCGCTAATTAAAAGCTATTGCTGTATATATCTTGAAAGTCCGTTATGGACGCCGATACACAATTGACATTTTATTTTTATGTTTACCAAGTTAGTTTTTAATGTCAAGCGAACGAACATCCTCTGGAGGTAATATTATCTGAAACAGTCTTTGATATTATCCGGTAAGACTGGAAGCCGACCCCAACATAGTTGGGAAAAGGCTAGGCAGATGAGATGAGATGAGTCTTTGAATTTGAAATAACTTACAAGTCTGACATTGATCTCCGCAATGCAGTAACAGTAAGATATCTACGTAAAATGTGGGCTAGTTATTTGATTTTTTTTAATGGTCCTATTGCAGCTTTGCCATTGTAATTCCTGTAAGCCGGCTTCAGCTACTGTTGTTTTTTTATATGCCAGAAAAGCACCTAGCATATTTGGCGAGACCCGAAGAATGATTTAACTGTCATTCGTGTTTCGCAAAGATATTTTATTAGGAAAACACAATTTATGATCTAGAAAATTATACTTTCTCATTAAATTATAGTAATCGAGAGGCAAATATAACCCTACTTCTGGGGGTAAAAAGAAGCTTATAACCCCGAAAACTCGAAAGAGAATTGCAACCAGATTGCCTAGTTGTCTATCATTGGCAAAATGTATTAAATTGTGATTCCAATAGTAGGTATACTCGTAAAAAACTCGTAAGCGCTCTAAAGTCCCTCTACTTTCTGTTCTACAGATACATAGGCTGTCAACTTGCAAACCGACCGGACCTTATGCGAAGTAAGCCGATTAAGTATTGAAGGCAGTACCTAAAGAAAATTACCCTTTCATAGTTCACAACTGGACGTCACTGGTTTTTCCTTCTCTAACATCCAGTCGACTATGAATGCTTTGAAGATAATTTTAGGATCTCTTGGTAAACTTGTAGGGCTTTTCCAAAATAATAAATTAATATTTTCTCGCAAAACTTCAGTTTAATCTGAACAAGTCTTCAAAAATAAAAATTGCCTAAACAAAAATTTATTTTAAGCAATTTTTATGTATGAAATCTTATTCCAATTAAACTGATATTTATGTTGAACCTCCGTAATGTTATTCCATCCATAACTTGTCTTTTTTTGCAATTTTTCATAACTGAACATAGTTCAGTCATATCTTCAATGTGCGAGTGAGATAGTAAATTAGCGCGAAGAGCCGCTATAGATAAAGTAGGTGAGATTGTCGCTAATAGTAAGTTCGAATGCGACTAAAGTGGTAGGTTAGCTTTGGTGTAGCGAATGCTCACTTGATCAAGATCGCATCAAGCATCTTGACCCTAGTGAATATAACTACGACCTCTTCTTCCTCATAATTTCCGCTAGTTGGAAAAAAGTATGGTCGATACCAAGAGACGCGAACCATTAATTTTCTCTACATCAACCCCTAAACAGACATTGTATCATGTTTTTCTTGCGTATTTTCTAGAGACGGAATTGGAATGTCCCAAATTGAACGTCTTACTAAACAGGGTAAATAATGTACAAAACTTTATTATCGTCCTTTTTCCAAACTAACGTGTTAGCCAAGTGTTAGTAAGTGTTTTTAATTTTGTGTTTTTGCCTTAAACAAAGTATTCACAGCAGAATTAATTTTTTTTTCCATTATTTTAGACTCAAAAGACCAAGTATTCAAATTTATTCAAATAAAAAATTTAGGTCTTCTTCTACATCGAATGGTTGATGAACAACTTGGTGTCAGATTTTAAACCGCTCGTAGGCCTCTGACATGGCTTTACACACCGTTGAAAAATTTCTCAAGTGTGCTGATTTCCTCACAATATTTTCCTTTACTGTTTTAGCAAATGATAATTACTTTCTAATACGCACATAAATCGAAAAGTCAGAGGTGCCTGGATGAAGGCTTTGTAATAAAATAGAATATTACACAATATTTGTCTCCTTTATATTTCGTCCCCATCGTATTACGTCATTCAGTTATTAATTTTGCGTCATATTTTTTTCTAGGCGCCATAGCATACTCTTCCTCATTTTTGCACGGACCCTCATTTCCCATATTATCTATAATATTATTTACTATATCTATTGATTACTAACAGACCAATAATACGCAAAAAGTCTCGTAAAAATCAATGAGGCTCTGTAATGGCCTTCTTAGCGTTTTTATTACAGTAGTAATAATATTTCTGTGCCTTCTAATATTGGAAGAAAACAAAACGTTTTAGTTCTTTGTTATGATTTGTGTCTATTAACTAAACGGATTTTTCTATTAATTTTAGTAAATATATCTTTTAACTTACTTTCAATGTTATCACATTTATGATCTCACGTATTAGTAGACACGGAGACATTATTTTTGAGCACATACGAAAATAAATACGACTCAAAATAAAGATCACACGAAAAATGTACTTACTGATAACAACATAAGGTATAATTTTAAATAAAAAATAGCTTGACATTTTAAACATTATTTATATTGTTTGAAGGATTATTTTATTTTTAGTGTACCTAATTGTTTTTTTTTATACCACAAAGGCAGTTTATATACTAGGTGTGAAACAGGCGTGGCCTGCCTGGTGGTAAGTGGTCACCGTATCCTATGGACGCGTTATACATAAAAATAGCAATAAATAAAAATTAATATAAAGCAATTTTTATTTGAATACATGTTCCAAACAAGCTAAATTTTTTGCTGAAACTTTGTAATGTTGTTCTCCTTCAAAACTAGGTACATTATTTGATTTATATCTTCAATCAATATCAATGTGCGAGCGAGATAGTAGATTAGCGCGAAGCTGCTCCTTAGCCAGTGATGGCATTGTTTTAACAAAAATATAATTATAAACTTTTACCAACTGTATTTAATTATGATAACATCGCAACCACGCTGTATATTCATGAACATGTAAAACATTAGCTCAATTATTCTGAAAAATAACAATCCCCGAATAAGTTAAGCCAAACAAAGTCTAATTTAATGAAAGAAAAATTACATATTCAATTTCTAAATAATACTTTATTGTTTATTTTAGTATTTTGGCTTTGGTTTATTTTAGGGATTGCGCGACTAATTTTGAACTAAAATGGAGTCAATTTTCAAGTCAAACGACGCGGGAGTCAAAGCCCAGCTTTTCTGGGAATCCCGAAAATAAACCATAAGTAAAACCAAAATGATATTAACAAATTAGTATGAATCACGAGTTAATAAATCAAAATGAAAACCTGCAACTGTCCCACTGCAGGGCAAACACCTCTGTTTTTTATACATAGAAGGATCGAGCATTATTCACCACGCTAGTTTATTGCGTGTTGGCGATTTCAGATTATTAAGTGCAGGTTTTCTCACGATGATTTTCCTTCACTGTTAGTCAATGGTAACTTAGATTAACTAAGAAAATAATCAGTCACATTGGTATATGCTACCGTAACTTATGCGCCACCACGCAATACTTAATTATTTATTATTAAATGTTGACTTTACCTAATTATTTATTATTTAATTTATAATTAAAATTTGACTGCTTCGTTGGTCTAGTGGTAGCAAGCGTGACTGCTGAGCACGAGGTCCTGGGTTCGATACCCGGTCGGGCAAAGTGTTATTGGGTTTTTCCTTTAGGAAATTCTCAGTAGCAGTACGGAGTCTGGAATTGTAACCGAGTAATGGCAATAGGCTCGCCCTCTATTACATGGGACATATAACATAGCCGGCGAAACGTGAGTGTATTGCACACCTCTGCCTACCCCCCTCTGGGGAATACAGGCGTGAGTCTATTAAAAAAAAATTAAATTGATGGTGTGACTGTCAGATTTATAACACCTACCAACAATGATAATTGTATTATTTGACCAACAAGTCAGTCATGTGCCTTTCTTCATATAAAGTCTAGTGTACGTAAAGCTAGATATTACCTTTCTTAATGGACGTAGTTACTACATATATTACGTTCAGGTAAAGTAATGGCTGCAGAAAATTACATTTTTAGCCTATAGCTGAATATTTACTATTTGGAATTCAGACGGCATGTTGTTGATTTGGAAAGTTCACGCTACGTTTTTTCAGCATAATGGTTGGTGGCGCTCCGATTAGTTTTATACTTTTGTTGTTTAATGTATATTTACGTACCTACATTTAAAAAAAAAAACGAAAAATATGGTATTGAGTTTGTTTGAGAAGTGGTACTATCCATGGTGATGGACATAATATACTTTGGGCACATTATCTACTAATACTTTCATGTTTTTCTATAAAGAATTTTCTTTTTTTAAATTTCATAGAATAATTAATTAATTAATTTCATTCATTTTTATAATAGTTTTAAGAATTTTCTATACCTTGCACTTTTTTGTTTAAATAAATATACTATTATGTTCCCCATAATTATTATGTTCCTGTCCTAGGTCTAACTTAAATAAGGCAAAAAAAAATACAAATGTATTTCAAAATTAGGTCCTTAAATCACGCGCTATGAAATTAAGTGTCAAAACTTGGAACACACTTTGTTCAAGATAATTCATGGCACCCATTTTTCTGCAAAAAGGTATTTGAAAAGGCTCAACGCTTCCTACCACGCCAACGGTTCTAGCTCACTCACAAAAGAAACAGGAACGAGCCGCGACAATATTCTTACTTAATTTCGTCACAAAGAAAAGTTTTAATGTTATACACTTTTTGTAACCAACATCGCGAACTTTTCGACCAATTAGACTTGGTATTCAAATACACCAGAGTTTTCCATTAAGAAAAGACTTCGGGAGGTTTCCGTTTTCTTTGTAGAAACTTGGGAATACTTTTTATTTTTTTTGGAGCGAGTCTTAAAGTCAACGCACTTGTATTTGCTTAACCATTAAAGGGGTGAAGCCGAAAGCTTTTCGCTTCGAATATTTGCATGTTTTCTGCGGATCCGTTGTGCTGACAAAGAAACATCTCGTGCGAGGGTGTTAGGTTGAATAAATGATGCCCACATCGCTCTCTGATAGCTCCCATTGTTTCAAGTGAAATGTTTTGAATGTTTACTTTGGAGGTGAAGGATTTGAAAGGATCTTTATTGTTTTCTCTTTCGTATTGTGTGGAAGAGACAAAGATGGATGGTTATGTGGATATGAGATGATCCCTCTAAAGTTTGACAGCTATGAGATGGGGTATGATAAAGATGTGAGGAGGGTCTTGAGGTTGACAATACAGCGCATTCCTTAGAGTGTTGCAGGTGCGGGTTTTGTGTTAAGGTATGAATGGGAGGGGTACTATGATGTCGAATATATGTGAACTTTGTAGCGCTTATGTGAAAGTAAATATTAAGAAAAAAATATAGGTGAAATCAGAAAATAAATTTAGAAATAAACATTCTTTATTTAATTTATTATTATTTATTTAATTGTCTTCAACACAAAGACGTTGAGTTAGTGTGTTTAAGGCTGCTGTCAAACAATTGAAATTAAATTGTGTTGAATCGTGTCTCGTTTATGCCGGCTGAAATATTAGAAACCTAGTCCTATACTTAAATTTTCTTGCACGTCAATAGCTACAAAAAAAATTTACAAGAGAATAAAGGTACTGAACTATTTTGTGTTTGCCTATTTGCTAGAGTGCAATTCGCTTAACCGCTACGCACAAATGACAAAGCTTATCTAGTCTAATTTTCATTACTACAACAGTTACGTTTGCATTTAGTTCTCTGTCAAAGAACCTCGTTCAATTGTTCACTAATTCACCACTAAAAGACAACCAAACTATTCTTAAATTAACACACAACATAGCACACACACAACAGTTTACTTGACCCGAATAAACACATGATTAACGTTCCGCGTATACGCAAAAGCTGGAAATTAAAAATTTTCCCCTCCTGTGCCAAAACCGGGGCCGGGCGAACTTAATATCCGGACGAGGACACGGCACAATTTAGCTTGAACCACTTGACTGTCTCGTGTGAAGCTAAAAATACTGCTTTACATATAAATGTTCGGTTAAAATCGGATACGATTATCATATTAATCAGGGTCGTAAATGGTTTCGATTTTTTGCTTTGGAGGAAGATATTTTAGTCATTTAAGTTTTATTGATGAGGCGATAATGGATATCCAAAATATTGGATCTTTCTTTATCCTGGTGTTAGAGTTTAAACCACCCATAGGCCTCTAACATGGCTTTACAGTCCCTTGAAAAATCTCTCAGGTGTGCTGGTTTCCTTACGATATTTTCCTTCACCGTTTTAGCTTGGATGCAATCTCAAGTAAATCTATTCCATTGAACTTATAAACTAAAACATAATAGATATTATTTCCTTCAACATAATCTTAATTAAAGATAAACAGAAATATTAACAGTTCACGTTCCGCGAAAAGCAACAGCTGATATTAATCTCAAGTTGTGATATTTAAATGATAAAATATTAAATGCTGGAGAAACGGTACGCTTTTATAAAATTTTCAACGTGAAAATGGCTGTTTTTGCTTTTATGAACTAGAAAATAGTAATCTATAGAAATGTTTCAATCATAAAAACTTAATTAATTGAACTAATTTCCAATTTAATTTGTCTTTGTTTTTAAATAAAGTAGTATTATGAACTACTTAATTTGTTTAAATACACTTTATGATTTCATTATAAGCACATTTAAGACTCAATTTAGTTTGAAATTTTTAATTAGGTATAGGTATGAAGCATTCAATATTTTTCTTTGAATGTCGCTACATTTAGCTATATATATAAATATTTTGTCTTTATATACAGTTCCATATTTTTCTACAGTCACCACCTATATTTTTATAGTATTTTAGTTTTCTTCTTCTTCATATCGTATGGTTGATAAACAAACAGGTGTCAGAGTTTAAACCGCCCCTAGGCCTCTGACATGGTTTTGCACACCATTGAAAATTCTCTCAAGTGTGCTGGTTTCATTACAATGTATTCCCTCACCGTTTTAGCAACTGATTGATTAAGATAATACACACATAACTTACGAAAAGTCAGAGGTGCGCGCCTTGGGATCGAACTATAACTAGGCACTAGGCTATCAGTGCTATATATATTATTTAAGTTATCTTCACAGAGGACAACGTTGATGTCATTAGCTTATCTATTAAATAATATCTCTAACAAGACTTTAATAAAAAGACCGTAAAACACGTCGTTATCTATAAAAGTCCATTTACCATTACTTTCTTTTATTACACTATTATGTATAAGAGTTACTTCGTAATTAAAACACACTACGGACATTAACTACTTACCTTCCTTTCTTTGGCCTCAGGTTCAAGGGTCCCGCCATAAAATCTTCGTGCGAACTATCTGAGGGTCATTATCGAAATTAATGCAAGTTACAAGCTCGTGTGCTTCTAAACAAATGTTAAATCGTTTACGTTAATGACGTAATTTTCTGTTAGCGAGCCTTCTAAGGGTGTGGTTTAGGAGATAAGAGGAGCCTTAAAATACTTTGTTAGGCTAGCTTCAATCTCTAAATGATTTGATTTAATTGCTAAATCTGTAATGTTATTATTAATAAAAGGATTAGTAAGATTGCTAACAAAATAATTAAAATTGAAAATTTA
Source organism: Protodeltote pygarga (assembly GCA_936450705.2). NCBI lineage: Eukaryota > Metazoa > Arthropoda > Insecta > Lepidoptera > Noctuidae > Protodeltote > Protodeltote pygarga. Next base: position 15,959,098 of record OW388253.2, on the reverse strand, counting down.
TTCTGTTTGAGGAGCTTTTAGATTGTCATTTACCATAGTTATTAAGCCGCTCGTAATGTTAGCAATTTGTTGCTTGGATATTGTTTCTCTAAAGATTTGAAGGGGTACCAATATTGCTAACCCGTTCAACAATTAGTATCATACTATATTCAAACCTTATTATTTACGATAATTTGTTAATATGTGTCAATATAACAAATTATCTATGTATCAATTATATATGTGTGTGTAATAATGTGTCATCTCTTTCTTCATCGCTGATTGGATCGATTACATTTCATTACAATCGATAGTAAATTAAATCGATCTGGCAAGTACTCCTTTGAATTGATCCTTGATTGGCATGTTATCCATCCTAATAATCTTAATACAAATCTTACGAGACTTAGATCTTTTGTTTGAAGCTTGAAAGAGGCTTTCCCATCTCATGATATATTACAATATCAATAGGAATTTCATCTCACAGATATTTACTGCAATGATTAAAATTGATTTTCCATTTACCGTCAAAGTTGAATTAATTTAGAGGGTGGTACCCCAAACGGGGTCCGTCCAGATAACTGCAATGATGGTAACAGTCAAGTATGAAATAATTTATTTACTCAAACCAAGATTAACTATTCAGTAACCAGCTTCACCGGTGATTCTGCGCTAAAGTTTGGAAGTTTAATACTCGAGATTAAAAGAGATTACCTAATAAAAATAAAATGAAAATATAACCATATAAATAAGGGGAAAAAATTGAACCCCTTTAGTGATCAATTTTTTGTCCGTCTGATTGTCTGTTTATCAGTCAAGACCCTTTATCTCCAGAACTCGTGACTCTTGATTTATTTGTTGTGTGACATCTTAACTACTGTAATGATAATTTAGGTGAAACAAACCCAGATAAGGATAAGTAATACTTTGTATAGATAGACCTAGAAGCTAACCCACGGGCAATATAGGGCATTTCTATAATTCCAATCTACAATCAAGATCTACACAAAAGCTGTACAAAACACTAGCATTAATTTATAGATACTCTCCTTAAGAGATTCAATTCAATTAATGTTGTACACTCAACCGCACTTAACCTAATACCTACTTTCCTGCTTAGCTTTAGACGGCGCGCCTCTAAATATTTCTCTGTTATATTAAAGAGCTTTGTTATAAAGAGGATTTTGCTGGAAGCAGTTTCAAGTGTAGGAAACCTTCGTACGTTAAACACTGAAAAAATAGACGCACATTCTCTTGAGGTTTTCAGTTTTGTGTTTTATTTCATTCGTGTTACGGTTTATTTTTCTTGGTATTGCTTAGCATGTCCGAGTTCTTGAATAAAGGTAGAAGCAATGAACGCAAATTAAAACTATAATGTAATATACCCAAAGATGATGGTGTTAAAACATGCTTTTTAATGAATGAGTTTCTTTAGAAAATGATACCTAACATAACATAAAGGGAAGAAAATAGAAATAATTTATTAGAAGAAATCTGGGAAAATTTTAATTAAATGAGACCAAGTTAGGAAATAAATAATAAATACGAATGTTGAGGGTTGAAAAAATACGTTGTTTGCCTTTGAAAATTAAACACATTTAAAATAAAACAAAGCAGTTAGTTTTTGGATTTTATTTTATTAAAATTTTTTGTCTGTATTCCGGTGATTACTTTATAACGAAGTCTTTGTACAGACTTTATTGATATCTATAAATACACTTACGTTTTTAGAACAAAATTAGTGCGTACGTATTGAAGAATTGACAAAACAAAATACATTGATATTGTAGTGCAATAATGAATTATTCACTTTATATAAGAACATAATAATAATAATAATGGTGCCAATCTCGTAGCCCAGTTCTGGGCTGACACAATTTAGACTGCTATCGACACGCCAAGAAGAAGAAGAACATAATAATCAAAATATTGTTGAGACAATTTGTGGTAACAGTTTTGACTTCACCAATTTAAACAACAATACGTTCACGTCATTGAACAATTCACTTGATTTTCATATAAAAAAAAGAATAATCTTAACATTTTTAGTACTTACAAAATAATACAAATGAACAGGATCAGTCATGGTTCGAAAAACAAAATAAATAGGATGTTTTACAACCTGTTATACCGTTTTCTAAATTTATTTACATATTTACAAACTCTATTGGTCCATCTATGTTGAAAACTAAAATGACGTATGTCGCTAAAGGAACAGGCGGAAAAATAGGTTTTTAAAATTGTCAAAATAAACTTTAGTTAATGAAAAGTAAACGCTGATTCAGTTGTTCGTACCTTTGCTCACATAGCAAAAAATATCGAATGAAGATAATCTAAAACAAAGAATCCAATTTACATTACAACCACCTGTTTCTTTAGCAAAACTTTTTTACATCATAAACTAAAATCGCTTAAAACTGACATTTTCGAAGAACCATTATTGCTTCTAACTTCGATAAAACGTTTGGCGAAGATTACATTGGTGTCTCTTTATTCTTCAAATATCTATTTTTTAAATTCAATATTAAATTCAAGTTCGATCGGCTGTTAAAAATTTACGAAAATATCAAGAGAGAAAACGGCCAAAATCTCATTACTCGAGATCTACAAAAGAAAAATTATATTAGAAATCAACAGGGCTTGAAAAGAGGCCTTTGCTCTCTCTAGATTTGTTAGCTTGAACTATTAATATAATACGAATAAAGCCGTTTTCTCATTTAAAGCCGACGTTATAAAAAAAATCGTTAGTAATTCAATTTTCAATTGCTCGGCTTTGTACTATTTCTTAGAATCAGATTCAATCATCTAAATAGGTGTTATTAGGGGAAATAGCTTTACTTAAATACAATGAAATCTTATCTCAACTGGGTGGAATGTAAACTTATTAGACCGGCAGATATTTCCAAACATAAATCTTACGAAAATAACATTTGAGAAACAACGTAATTTCTTTTATCGCCCTGAAACAACGAAGCTAATTCTGGATTCATAGAATTTTAACGGCCGACCGAGAACAACGACGATTAATCTTTAATATTTTATTTAGATTTCACTATTTTTGAGATTATCATAATTGTAATTAGGATGGATATGCGGCTGAGCTGCTGAATTATATACAATTATATCGCTATTTACAACCATATACATCGATAAATCGTCCAATAACACGCTTTACAGTCCAATGACTTAGATATGATAATCACGAACGTCACTTACTTAAATATCTCACTTTGAGTTTTTCACTGTTCAAGAATTCACTGTTCCAGTTCACTTTGTCTTTGGAAGAAAAGTATCTAATATTAATAACCTTCAAATTTCAAGTGGCACAGTTATAGTCTATATGTAATCTGTAACGCACTTGAGAAGGTCCGGCTCAAGTCACACGATCTCGTCATGGTGGACTACGTCGCTGCAACTGCCGGCTCGTTGCAGTCATGCACGCTGACGTCACACTCTCAACTCTTCCATCGTCACGTTCGATTTCGCGTTCAGTTGCGTGTTCTTCTTTGTCAATGTGCTTGTGTTAATCATTTGCATCTGATGGGCTGATAGCAATGGCTGGTTTTCTTGTAGCTGCCCACTTGCCAATGTATTGATATTGCTTTTGCCAAGCTTTGGTGGCGGCGGCGCTCGAGGCAACGTCGCCATACCAGCGACGTTATTACTTGGAAGATCAGCAAATTCTGGCGGTGGCAATTGATGGTGAGAGTGGTGATGATGACTTAGAATTGTTGCAGGATCGTTTTTCAAACTAGTTTGATAAGTCAATGCTCCTTCTAAGTCACCACAAATATTGTTTGGCATCTGCCCATTTTCTACTCTTTTTTTCAAATGGGACCCATTTGCATGGCCATCTTGTCCATTCATTCTCGTTTTATCTCTTTGATAATATACTCCAGCAAATATGAGAACATTGAGTATCAGCAATGAGCATCCGATAGCAATAGTCACACTAAGAGCTGTAGAATATGCTGCGAAGCCATCTTCAGGTGGGCTCGCGGCAGTTGCATCAGTTTTATGGACTTCAACACTAGCTGTACTTTGCGTTGGAGCATTTATTCCAATGATATTGAAGTTTAATGGAGAAGTAATATTAAGGATACCCAACACTGGAATTTTAGTTGCTAATCCCGTATCGGTGATAACTATGTCTGTAGTCTTTTTGAATGGTGGACTGAACGTTTTGAGGGTTGGCTGAAGAGCTGTGTCCTCGTGTTCAAGTTGATGATGAGAAGGAGGTACATCTTCACCCCCTGGACGGTGAAGGTCTGGTACTAAGTTCAACCAGAAGGAAAGTCTGTTGACAAAATTAAAATGTTTTTACAAAATATTGTATTCTGTTAGATACCTTCCTGACGGACTGCAATTTTTTATGTAGAAAAAAATCTTAACACTTTATAGTATATACTATTTAGAGTGAAAATACAAGTTTTTTTATTCTCGGCCTACCTGTGAGCTCTGTAGTGGTTCTTTAATTTGGCTTTAGTGTCAATATTCAGGTATTTTTTATGTACAGCTTCATACGCCGTCCATTCTATATTTTTCATCCTCACTCGTTCTTGTCTACCCGCTCTTATTGGGTCACTTTCTTGAGCTTCATTAGGATTCCTAAAAAAAGGAAAGGGAGATCGAAAATCATTTCATTGGTATTTATTCTTTTTACTATTCACATATTTCAATGTACACTTAAATATTGTACATTTTTCTTCAATTATAAAATACAATATCTACATGACTGCCTCGTTGGTCTAGTGGTAGCAAGCGCGACTGCTGAGCACGAGGTCCTGGGTTCGATCCCCGGGTCGGGCAAAGTGTTATTGGGTTTTTCCATTAGGAAATTCTCAGTAGCAGCACGGAGTCTGGAATTGTGCCCGGTTAATGGCAATAGGCTCGCCCCCTATTACATGGGACTTATAATATAGCCGGCGAAACGTGGGTGTACTACATACCTCTGCCTACCCCCTCTGGGGAATATAGGCGTGAGTCTATAAATAAATAAAATAAAAATATCTACATGAGATAAACTTAGAGAAAGAACATTTAATTTCAACATAAAATGACGAAAAAGGTTACGAAATAAAAGAACCTAAATTAATTTAATAAATTAAAGTAGCAGATTGTTTAATGCTTCAGTTTTTTTTGTCTATTGCTGATTGAATTTCAAATATTCTTTTTACTTAAATTTGGTTAAACAGAGTTAAGAATACATGCAAACTTGATATTAATTTTTTCAAAATTCACCTAAATTAAACCTAAAAAATAATATTGAAATTGGTTACTGAATGCCGAATGGAGAATACAAGCGTGAGTCTATGTTATGTTTGTATGCCGAAGATATAAGCTTTTAAATTTTCTGAAGCGGATACTCGCTATTCTCTTCCCGCGAAATGCCAATCACTCAATTTTTACCAGAGTCCGTTTGACGTTACGTAGAAATGACATCATTATTATTAAGTGTATCTTATCTAGCCAACAATTTTTAAACTCCTCTACTCGTAACTAATTATCTCGTCATAGACTTACCCAGTCTTGGCAAAATTTCCCCAGTACAGCATAACTGATTCAGACAAGGCTACTTCAGCTTTGGTGTAGTTTCTTGCAAAATGAGCTAAACCACCCACGAGTGGGGCTCCAAATACGTAAGGCAACTCCTCTCCGTGGATGCAACCTTGTCGCTAGAAAAAAAAAGCTATATTATTTATAATATTGATAGACAATCAAAGATAGCCTGATATTTTATACGTACTATGTTCTCACATCACTGGTATAAAATACCCAAAATGGCTTTAATAATACTCAATAGAGAAACAGATATAAGTAAAATAACTGTTTCAATGTCACAGTTAATCGGTTTTTTAATTCAAACCACTATCAAAATAACATCAAGTAAGGTACAGAATCTCTATAAACTAACCCAACTTAATATCCTAGACAAAGAAAATGGGCCTATAAAACGAATAGTTGTTTATGTCATAACTGACTTTAATACTTCGCAGTTTATAATCAACCGCATAAACAATATAGTCCCCACTTTATATGTATACTGCGCAATATTGTCAGTCAATGATCAAACAAACATCGTTAAGTAGTTGCTCTTTATAGCTTCAAACCTTCATAACACTGCTTCCAATATACAAAATTGTTCCTTAAACCACCTTATTGCCCTTGTTAGCTCATCTATTGAAAACGAGGTAACTCTACACTTCCATAATAATAGCAACATCGCTACTAGTGTACCCAATGAAGATAGACCTCCAACTACTTTATAATTGTCGGGTGTAAAGTGTCTTCATTAAATGGTCCTTTAGTAATTGCTCCTCAAAATGTGGGTAGTTAGTAGTTTGTGTCGGAAATCGGTTGGTGTTGGTTTTGTGATGTATCGGTATTAATCAGTAGGTTAATGTGCACTATTATTACGATGAACGGGTGTAATCGCGGATATACGAGCAAATTATGCTTTAAACTGTCAATTTTAGCAATTTGAGATTGACTCAGTTTAGCACAATTAAACATGGGTTATTTTGTTGAATGTAACAACTAAAATAAATTATATTATTTTGGGTGATGTTCGAAAACAATTTCTTTTTGGTAAATACCAGCAAAAATTTCAGATTATACAACATTTTATCGTCATTCTCTTTCATTTTTCATAGACGTATATTTCGGAAATTTGAAGAACATAAAAACAATGTTATTGTAGACATATTTAATGATACTGAGGAATCTAACAAAATTCCAGTCTCCAAAAGAAATTATTTAGTAGCTGATCAAAAAATGATGATGCTTTCTAGTTTACTAGTAATTTAAAACAAAAGAATCAAACAGTATGAATTGTGGTAAAACAAGGAAACGTAATGTGTAGTACTGTAGTACTGTTAAGTTTGGTTTCCCCTTGTTATATGAAGTTTGTTAGGGAGATACATTGAATGGTCGGTTGCGCGGTTGACATTACTTCAAACTTCGTCTACCGCAACCACTGGCATAGCTACGTCAACTTCAGTGTAGCCGTAAACTATGTCGACTTAGGCGTGGACATTCGCTAATCTGCTATCTCGCTCGCACATTGGAGATATAAAATCAATGAAATATATAGTAATAAAAAATCGTAACAACCAAGTTATGGAAAATGACATTACAAAGGTTCAGCAAAAACATCAGTGTGGTTAGAATAAGTTTGCATACATAATAATAAAAAATAGCTTCAAATGAATTTTTATTAATGTAATTTACATGTAAAAAATTCTTCTGATCAAACTGAAAGTTTTGCTGAAACATTGTAATGTTGTTCTCCTTAACTTTATTTGGTGCGATTTTTTATATCTATGATCTTATAATTAACTTCAATGTGCGAGCGAGATAGCAGATTAGCCAATGTTCGTGCTTTAAATGTGCACGATCACTGTTTAAGAGGATAGAATTGCTGAGAAAGATTGCTAAGCAAGATTTATTTGGAAAAGTATCTTATCCATATCATGAGGTAGAATATAATTAAAACAATGTGGTTGTAAAAAAAGAATGTTGTAATATTCTATTTGCCATAGATACAGTTTACGAAGTCGATGGCCTTTATTAAAATTATTTACAACTAAACCGACCTAATCGATTTCAAACTTCAAAAACTAAACAAACCAAAACTTAAATGCCGCAAAACTTTCATCTAATGGAATAATTTCATAAATCTAATTTGTTCCCAGTTTAGGCTCGTTATCTCAAAATGTGGGTGATTCAAGGCCAAGTTAATTGTTTGGTGAACTCCTATGAACTAAGTTTGAAGTAACGATTGTATTACGAAATTCATTTAAGGGTTCGTGTTTGCTAAATTCAGAGTGACGTAAGACTGGGAATGGATGTTTGTTTTTGAAGGTATTTTAATGCTTATTTTAAGGTTCTCGAAAAATACAGCTCTGGAAATTTATATACACTGATTTTGAATTAAAACAAAATATTTTACTTTGTCGTAATTTAAACTATAAACAAATTTCGAATATTGAAAAAAATCCTCGTTACAACGTTTTTTAAATACTCATTGGAATATTGTATGAGTTTAATGTTACATAATATTTAACCAACTTCTAAAGAAGAGTTGTTTCCCAATTCAATGCGTATCTGATTTTATTTTTTTCTTAGTGGGCAATGGGGTAAATACCTCCAGTGAGCACACAATTGGAAGAGGCCTATGTTCAGCAGTCAACTAATACAAGCTGATATTCATAATGATGATGATGGGCCGATTTGAGATATTTTTTTTTTTCAATGAGTTTAACTATCCGATTGGTCCCATGTAAAATTTAGCACAATCTAAACTTCAGAAATATAGAACGGAACTTCTAATCAGAAGATAGTTAGATCCTACCTCTGCTTAACGTTTTGCCTCGAGAAACAACGTCAACTATAAGAAGTTCTTTTTTTAAATGTAAGTAAAAATTGATCTGGTCTTACCTGAGGATAATCTCCATACTTGGTCTGGTAGTCAAACACGTAGAGGTATGAGTTTCTTCGCAATGCTGAATGCGTGTCTGCTGTCAAAACCATAGGCGCAACGACTTGGGCATCGCTTAGTGCTTCTAACGTCTCGTCTCTACCAATAAAACTACAGTATTAGTAATCTTCGGACGAACGTTGGTCGATGCAACAGCAATTTATTAAAATGGGGTATCCACGCAACTCAGGTGCCATGTGACTGCGGAGCTCCTACTCAGAATATGGCGCACCTACTTTCTTGCCCATCCTGTCCAACTACGTGCAACCAACAGGACTTAAATGAGGCAACGGAAAGGGCCGTCGAGGTTGCAAGATACTGGTCCAAAAAAATATAAGAGTATGAGTCAGTGACACGAGAAGAAGAAGAAGTAATGCTTGTATTCGTTTGCTTTGAATTCACTGTTGAATTATCTCATTGTAATAATGTTTGTTAAATGACTATAGGTTCTGCTAATAACATAACAGAATGCAGAATTCTAATTACAATACTGCTACACATCACAAGTTGGGAAGTTTGAAAATTTACTCTAAAAATAATTAATTTTTGTATACTTGAATATTTGTATATTAATATTATATTTATAAATAAGCAATTTATTCGAATTCAATAAACTTTCCTAGTGTTTAAACCATCTCGGATATATATACCATATCATAACACATCACCAGTTTGATTAGATTATATGTATAGGTAGGTACCATAATTAGCTAATTAAATCTTAAAGAAAACAATTAAATGATAATCCAATTATTAGACGTTAAACAATTCATATTAATTAGTGTCCAATATCTTATTAATTATATCCAATAGAATTCGTGTTCTGGCTAATTGAAATATTAATGAATCCTCGACGAGTAATGACAAAATACTTTTTTGTTTTCCTCATCTTTGTATTAATTTCTTTTGGTAATTAAATCATGTTAAGATGAATTAAGACTACATTTAATTATGAAGGGCAGGTGGCACTTTATGTCTATTTAGTTTAAGAGTTGTTTTTATACAAAACCTATTTTACTAAGATAATTAATGATGTTCACTTCGAATTGAATCTTGATTGTGAATTTGATTCGAATTACAATCGTCAATCAAATAGCAAAACTTTTGGTCTCGTCTCTCGGTCTACACTGAGATATTGACAATCTAGATTCATGATAATTTTGAACTTAACATGGTCGAGATTTACTTTTACAACTTATATTTTAATTATTTATTTTATTTTGAAACATTTAAAAGGGATTCAACATTTATTATAATCTTGACACGTCAATCTCCTCAATTATGAATTTGAAATCGTAATTGAGATGTCGCTAATTGACCATAAAAAAAGTATCCATATTGAACGTACAACTAAATCAGCTACAAATAGCTAACGGCCATCTTCAATTACTAAAACAGCAATATTGATGATAATACTGCAGTCTATAATGATGGTTTATCTGTTCCCCAAAATGTAAAGTTTAAAATTTCTTCTAAACTCAACTCCCAGTACGCTAAGCTTTGCTTAGTTTTAAAGCAGTTTCTAAATACAGACTCAAGTTAGCCCAGTTCAACACTTTACTCTGCACTTTAAAGATATTATCTCAGTCTGCAATTTCGAGACAATCTGGCTTTCTTTAAAAGAATATAGTTCGTAAACTTTGTATGTTAGTTGGACGAAAAAAACTAGAGCTTTTCTATGCTTATTTGTCTTAGCTTTGTTAGAAAAATAATCGCATATTATTAATTCGATTGTCTAGGAAACCGAATTGCGGTCGTAGCAATAAATCTCAACGGAGCAAATTACGCAGTTTAATTATATTGCACACTTGTGTACGTAAACACAGGTGCACTCTCTATGTGACACTCTCATATTCGAACGAGACAGCAATTATTATTAGGTAAGGTTCATATAATTCAAGTTTTTGCCGTAACCACATGCAGAATAAAATCTCTGAACTTCATTCATACTCACCTAATATTAATTGGATGCTGTACCGGCCTTTCCCAGTCGGTGTATTCATTAATTATAGTCGCCAGAATCTCCGACAAATGATAGCTGTACGTATTCCTGACGAAGGACTTCAGGATTTTCGATCTTCTGTCAGCCTCGATACCGTATTGTACGTCATCCCCGCTAAACGCGAAATAGGCTTCCGCTTTTGTTACTCCTAACATTAAATCGTACCTGTGAAAAAAGTTAATGGATAAATAATTTTGTACAAAGTTGTCGGTGTTGGAGCGCGTATTCTTTTGCTCTTTTTCCGCGTAAAGATGTTGAAACTTGTAAAGTAATGAGGAAGTTGTTAAGTGAAAAGCTTTTGTTACACAAACACTGGTTTCTGGAATCGATTGGCACATTTTTTTAAACTCTTTGTGTAGTTAAAAGCTTTCGTTTCATTAACTAGGATGTTTCTTAATTAAATACTGTAATTGTATTAGCAAAAATATACTTTAAATTCGAGAATCAAATCTGTTAATTGCGAATCAAGTCCTCAATAAGTTTTGTAATTTTATAGCACCGAAATATAGTTATGTAGAATTTAGGAATTATTTCAAAAATATTTGGCTCAATACTTACTTAGTAAGCTGTGCTACAGCACTTTTCCTCATCAACACTGCGTTGATGATATTGATAGCGTTCTGCGCCTGCTTACCGAGCGGTGCATGCGCTACTGTTTGGCCTCCCCATTCATACCCATTCTCTGGGTTCACTAGTAGGTCACCGGTGTCTGTTTCAATGAAAATAATAATTGATTATTTTTTTTATTTATCAGACAACATTGGGTCTAGTGTTAGTAACATGTAACTTATCTGATGTTAGTACTGAATGTCAAGCAGTGATTTGCTCCGGTTGACCGGTATTAAGCCACCCGGCCCGATAGCCCGTTGGTATTGGTACAGGCCCATACCAACGGGCAATCGGCCCAGGTGGCTGTGCGTGCACGATAATTTTCAGCTACCACGCAGCCTGCGCGTTAGTGAGATGATTTTTTTCCGCTAAGTTGCATCAAATCCTTCGGTATATGCTAAGAAAATAAAATGACCTAACATTTTTTTGACTACCGGCAGTAATTTGAACAACCTTTTTAGATCTTTTTAGTACTCTTGATAAAAATAAAGTCGCACTAATTTTTTAGCCTCTTCATGCATGCTATAGCTTCTAGCGTACTTGAACAGCATGAATCATGAGGCTATTCGATAGATTGCTAGGGTACATTTGAGTTGAAACAAAAACATCGAAAAACAAAACACAGATTAAATTTCTAAAATGAGTATTCTTCTAATATAAAATTCTTCCTACTGTTAACAATTGCAAAAATAATTAAGCAACTCAAAATTATTAAAGGAGAATTAAAACAAAAACCGTGGGAGACAGAAACGGCCATTAATTGTCCGACATCACAAAGAGCGAAGATCAAGCTGAGAAAAAAATCCTTGTTCAACAAACTGAGCTAAGAGAAAACGTTGACGCTCGAAGAGCGCGAGATGAGAAAAGTTCTCTGAGACAATTTAATAACAGCAGGGTGGACGAGACGCCGGAATGCCGATGCGAAAACACGGAAACTTTTGTGGATTTATGTCTTGTGTTGGTTATAGTCGCTGCACTTCATGAGACCCTGGTATCTTTGTTTTATTTTTTGATGCCAATAATGGAATAGAATGTGATTGGGTTGCAGATAAATATTTGGCTTGTGAACATTTTGTGGAGATTGTACCGAAGTTTAAAGCAAGATCTTTTACGTTTTTGTTTATAAAAGAACCTATTTTTTTACTTTTGTTGTTCTCGTCGTGTTGGAAAACTAATCGAAGCCTTCATGTAATTTATACTTGATTAAATATGAGTAAATACTTATATGCCATAGTTTTTTATAACTTAGAAAGTAGACAGTTTACATTATTTTTGTAACTGGTAAAAATATAATTATGTGAAATAACTAACTAACTGAAATTAGAAGATGAATATTTCAGAAACGTAAAAATAGGCTTATTTTCTTTACATTACTTTTACATTTTTATATTATTTTAATACAATTTTGCTAGCCAGAATTATTAAATTTTATTTGTGTAGAGTATTGACTTTAAAAAAAATGATTCTGGATTACACAAAATCAAATATGGTATAATAAGGAGGCTAACGTAGCGACCACGACGCAACGCTGAATTCTATATAAAAAGAAAATGGTAGCATGATTCCAAGATTTCACTAATCAAAAACAAGAGGAATAAAATATAAAATAACTGGCGCAGCTTCTTAAACCGTTCAAGCTAATCGTCTCGCTTTTATTTACTTTTCTCAAGCTGTGTATCTCTGCTAAGACAATTGCAATCCACATCTCTGGAAGCACCCGGGTCATATAAATGAATAGCTACAAATTTCCCCTGAGTTAATTCTTAAGATCTTAGCAGCTGCTGGTTTCAGCGGAGATTTGTAGCATTAGCGAGTACAGTAAATCAGTGATGTTAAAGTTTGAGTTCTGATTGTAAGACACAATAAACGTAATGTCGTCATTTTAGTAATTACTGAGAATATTTATGTAAAGAAAGTCAGAGACATAAGTTACAAATAGACCAAAAAAAATTTAGTCAATCGACACAAAAGAAGAAGAATAGACCAAAAAGTAATGTTAAAGGACCAATAAGGTTTCTGTTGTGAACATGTACGTTAAGGTTATGTAATGTTATTGATATTGTAAGAATTCCATAGACGATGACGTAGGTACGACTAAGAATTTTTTTCTTATGAAAATTACACCATGAAGCTAAAGTTTAAACTAACTTTTATCTTGTAGGTACTATTGACAAGATCATAAGACCAATGGAATTTTTAACCCTAACTTGTTTTTTTACCCGACTGCCAAAAAAAGGTTGTTTTTTCGCTAGTATCTTGTATGTTTCCAAATTAATTTGTTTGTTTGTAAATTTCTTTATTACCTCGTATCTACCAAATTAGTGGATGGTTTTCGAAAACTAAGGTATTGTTATATTCGTCTCAACAACTCAAGTGTTTTTAGATAGGTGTTGTAAAAATAAAAACAAAATGGCATAAAAATATAGAAATATGTTAATAGGGTATCAAAACGATGCTTCAATACACGTCAAATATTCGAAAATAAGTACAAAACTAAAAAGGTACCTACGAGGTACTTATTTCTAAACAATAGAACACTAGAAATAATCGAATCTTTTCGTAATTAGTTTTCTTGCGTCTATCCCATTGGACTGAACTGTATTGATAAACTATTTGGAAGTTGTCCAATCAAATTGTGTCGTAACCTAAGATGTAATTCTTGAACTGACCTAGTCTTGATAATAAGCATTTTGTTTCAGTTTATGGTGTCGTCGAAAGAATATTGGTACACACAGATGACATTGCGTAACAAAAATACTGCTACTATTTTAATGGTTAAAGTTTGTGTATATGTTGTATGTGAATAATTATGCTTAATGTGTTTGGCATATAGATATTTATGTACTAGTACAAATTATGGGCTTCTTTTCTTCTCCCAAAATGCGAGCAAAGTCGTCGACAAAATCTTGTGAAGTCGTATTTAACAATTTAAGAAGACAGGTAGGTCACTTTTCGTGTGCCAAATTGTTGAAATATTTTGAATATTATGTATGTTTGGTTTTTACAAATTTGTGTACAAAGTAGTGTACTATTTGATTTACTTAAACGGAATTAAATTTATTTTTCTTTATTATGTTATCGAAGCTCAGATAAAGGATCTATTTTTTTAGTCTATTTTCGTACCTCGATTAGAAAAATATAAAAATGATTCTCTCGAATAAAAATGATGTTGTCAGTACCCACTGGTTTATTGTGTCCTAGTTATTGTAATAAAAATCTTTAATAATATCTTTGTTTATTAACAAGAGAATCTCTAAGAATTTCAGACATTGTAAAAGATTATTCCAGTATTTGTCAACAAGATATTTTTAGTAAGAAGAATAAATAAATTGGATACAGCGAGTATTCAATTTACATATTTTCTTACTACAATTTCTCGGAAAATATATTTTGTTGTAGATAAGGCATGTTTGTATGAAATAAAAATAACTGATTTTTATCAAGTAAACTGTCTACACATACTTTAGAATAATAATCTTAGAGCATTTTTGCTTTGCTTTTTGGCTTTGCTCAAGGGTCAATTTTTGAGGGTTGGTTACGAACTCAAACGGAGTCCATTTTCAAGAGCGTACTCACGCGTACCTAGATGATGTGTGTCTCATAAAATTGGTCATCATATTATCCACTTCCATTATTAATAATTTAATCGGTATCAGTATCACTAATTTAGACCTAGTGTTTCAATTTTAAATCTTGTCGAACTCTTTATACTCCCACAATTTAATACGCTCGATATCATTTTATTTTTGCATTTTGACGAAAACTTTTCTACCCAGGATATTCCACTTTCTATGACAAATGTGAAAATGCAGATTTATATAATTATTTTGATATAAATAATTCAAAGACTTACCTATAACAACACCGTCGACACTAGGCCCAAATGCGTACGAAAAGTCGGGTGCTTGGACTGGCGCAGAAAGCAGCGCCTCTAGCGGCCGCTCTCTCAAACACCGCAGCAGCGCTGGTGGTGTTAGCTCTACAAAAAAAAAAAAGTTTATTAACAAAATGCTTAGCGATATCTTTTCTTTATATTTATTATGCTGGATAAACAATTTTGTTCAGTTTTCGTTGTAAAAATTAAGACTGCCTCGTTGGTCTAGTGGTAGCAAGCGTGACTGCTGAGCATGAGGTCCGATCGGGCAAAGTGTTATTGGGTTTTCCATTAGGAAATTCTCAGTAGTAGCACGGAGTCTGAAATTGTGCCCGGTTTATAGCAAAAGGCTCGTATTACGTGGGACTAATAACATAGCTGGCGAAACGTGGGTGTACTGCATACATCTCTGCCTACCCCCTCTGGGGAATACAGGCGTGAGTCTATGTTATGTTTATGTATAAATAAAACCTTTAATTGTATTTGGTTTTAAGTGTAATAGGTTGATAACTCAACATTACTAAATTTAACAAATTAATTTACAAAAATTAACCTAATTCTTTAAGCTTTGTTGTTTTCAGAAGCGCAAAAATAGTTTTGACTTCAAAACGAAGCAACGATCTAAGCTCATTTCCACCAGCTGCCAAATATGTAGATAGCTAACTGCAGATGTCACTTCATTGTCATTACATTCATATCCAAATCCAACACACTGTCGACACTTTGCACTTAATACCACTTCGCACAGAACCACTAGTGCGATGTCGAAAACGGGATTCAACTGTCGAGAATTTACTATTTGCAGTATTTGGTTCAAAAATGTTTCGGTTGCTAATTGATTCCTGGATAATTTGGACAATTAGAATTTTCAGCGAAACAGCTAGACAGGCAAACAAAGCATAGCTGGAAACTGTTTGGCATTTTGTACGTTCCGAATGTAGGTGGTCCGAATGGTGTTTCTACCACACAGCTTTGGATCATGATGTTAGAATTGTAACGAGTATTTACTTAGATGTGTTAAGTTCACTTGAGTGAATGTTACAATATGAGGCAGACTTATTTTGAATTGAAATAAATGAAATATTAAAATGAGTTGATTGTTAAATGCAGAGAAACAGACTAGAGGTAGATTTCACCAACAAATCTGTTATTATTTGAAGTAAAAAAAAAGAATACTAGACATATTAAATACAGATGAGTCATCGCAAGGAGCAAATTAATTCATTGAATTTAGATCAAAGCGGCTAATCTCAACGTAGATTAGCCAACTAAGCAGGAGATAATATTGTAGTGCACAAGTGTGTAAGCAGACACAGGTGACATTCTCAATTCTCTCACTGTGATAGTCAGATATGACGGCAATCCGATACGACCGGAAAAGCACAGAGTAAGTGATAAATAATATACTATAATACGCACATAACTTACGAAAAGTCAGAGGGCATGCCTTCGGTTCGAACCTGAGACCTTTAACTTGTCAGTCAATGGTCACCACCACTAGGCTATCACGACTCAACAACTAGCGTAAAATTATGAATCACATTACAGAAAAACTATTTTCTAAAATCATTTTTGTTAGCAAACACAGTTCACAGAGTTTAAGTCCACTATTGAGGTTAACACTACTATTGAACTGGTCAAGTGAAGTGTGTAGGCTATTCAAACGTGTACCACGTGCGTTATATTGGAGCAATGCCAAGCGTGATGCCCAATATTGTGGCAATTTACTTAACAAGAAGTTACTGGTCATTGCGTGTTTGTATCAACTAATACAAGTTTGTGTTTAGAATCTAGAAGTAAGCATAAAGAAAGAAAATGTTAGGTATAAAGATATAGGTAATAAATATTGTGTCCTGTCTATGACCTGTCTATAGTTTTATTTTATCCTGACATGCGTAGAATAAGGATAACACGGTTTGGCCTAAGATAAACTAGCTTGGCCTGACACGCGTAGGATAAACAAGTTTGGCCTAGCACAAACTAGTTTAGCCTGAATTGTATTTTGCCGGGAATATGATTTAATTTTTATACTAATAAATAAAAATCAGCTGTTCCATACATTTATGTTCACATGACTAAACAAAATGTATGGAACAGCCGATTTTTTTGCGATTTCAGGGTTGGTTCCATAGTAAAAGTTGTTCATCATAGTGAGTTTAATGACCCCTTTTAAGGATGCTGGTGTTTTACAAATAACCCTGTATTTTTGTCTCCATTTACTAATACAGATTTAGATAACTCAAAACAAAAAATCTCTCATAAAGGTCAGGAACTAACCTGGCGAGCAGTTTGCGTGTGTGGCGACTATCGCCGCGTATTTACTTGGGTCAGCAACGAGCGACCACGGGCTCAAGCCTGACCCAGACATGAGCACTGCTCTGTGGAAGAGAAGACCTGCAACAAATTGTACAAATTAGTAATAAGTCAATCGATACTGTCGACTTACTAGATGTCCTATACAGTTGACAGTCTTATACAGAGATGGAGATGAAAAAGGATTGGTAAAATTCGACCGTATTTTTTTTCCATACTTTTTATTGCCAGTACTCGATGGAGCACTTAATATCGTGCCCGGCATACCCTGCCGTTTGTTAATTACAGACTAGCTTTTCCCGCGTGGCTTCGCTCACGTAGACTATAGAATTGTAGACGCTACTGAAGACGCCAATCTCTTAGCCTAGTTCTCTGACAAAATTTAGATTGCCATCAACACGCTAAAAAGAAGAAAATCTCGTTAATACTACCAAACAAAAAAAAAACTATTTAAAAAAAGAAGAGATGATAGTTTTTAACTATTTTGTTTTTACCTATTCATTATATAGATTATGAAAAGATACAATACAAAGTTTCTTAGACAAACTCTAATCTAAGTTAAGTATTTCACGCTAAAGAATTGAAACACATAATCTTCTATCGAATTAATTACACTAGCATCTAAAAATAATTTCAAGGTTTACAAGAATAATAGAACCAGCATTTTCAGCTTTCTAATTTATTTGAGCACTTAACCTTGTTCGTCTAGATTCTTAAACGTCAAACAAAACACCGTCAACGTTTTAAACTCAAGTTGTCTCTGGGGAAATCTCTTTCTAGCTGTAGACATGCTTGAAATTTTGCCCGTACAAATAGCTTCTTCACATGTCAGCCCGTTTTTCATTGGATAGAAAGTTTCGAGTATACAAAATGCATGTTTAGAGCCACGTGGGGAATATAGGTTGCCTTACAGTCTGTCGGTTTCGAAGTATTGAAGTTTAATTAGAGTTTGTAACATACATGTTAGATTCAAAAGAAACCAAAGCAATAAAAATTAGATATTAGTAAAATTAGTATAATATTGCTATTTAGTATTCAAGTAACAGCTGCACATTTTCACGTAACACCTCAGAACATATGTCTCCAAAAATATTGTAAAGCATCTGTTTTAAGGATCAACCATGAAGTTTCTTGCCAGTTTCTTCCCATGGGGGTAGACTGCTCTTAGAACTGGCAACTATAGTCACTCTTATTATAATTATTACTATTCATAAGTGCCTAAAATGCTCTACTTTAATAAAAATATTTTGATTTTGACATTTTGAAGGAAACATACAAGAAACAGGAACAAAATGCGGTTACTGAATAAAACATCATCTCGTAAGCCAGTTTTAAATCTAACGTAGACTAGAGTCACTCTTTCAATAATAATAGAATTATGACTATATGTGACTAAAATGCTCTGCATGAATAAAAATATTTTAATTTTTACTTGTAATGTAAAGGCCAGCTCAAACGGTCTACTGTGACGTAACTGCTTTCCATCAGGTGATCAGAAAGTTAAGAGGATTATACCATATTGTCAGACGATTTTCTCTAATTGCGTACCCTAGCCCTTTAAAAGATATTTTGTTCACCCTAACATCTGACACGATAACATGATAAAAACATTAAATTTAATATTACATTAATAATGTTGTAACTTGTAAGCTTGTTATAAGATACATTTTAATAATCTATTCAAATGTCATACGATTAAAAAAATCCGGTGAACCGTATGCTTATTTGCCACCTTAGTAGCATATAAAAAGTTTGCCAATTTGAAAGATCCAAATAACAAGCCCAATTCTTGGAAATTCATAGTCAAAATAATCAAGTCAAAAGTTGGAATATAATATCAATAGGAAAATACTAAAAAATTCATAGAACGATATTTTTCTCGCATTCCCAAGTCGGTATGGAAATAAAATATACAGTTAAAACGTGGTTGAACGTCTTGGAGCTTCCAACGAAGTCGACGATAGTTTCAATTGTGTGAAAACAGCCGATTAGGGATGTCTCTAGTGGCACATTGTGGACAAAGTGGTAATTCTTAATGATGTCCTTTTGAGGAAGATTTTTCTCTTTCTTAGGGGTAGATAGCAAAGATATTTTACTTAATGGTGCTGAAGTTAATGTACTACTTTATGAGTACTAAAACGAAATTTATGAAAGTATTCAACATGTTTTATTGAGTTTATAAACTTTTGTTCAAAAACTACAATATAATGAGTATTTTGATTAGAAGTTTATATAGCAAAATCTCAGAGATGTGTCATTTGTTTCACAAAACTCAATATACATGCCTAATTTCAAGCAAATGCCAACCAAATTCGAGTTTTGATTGCCTTCTAAGATTGTCTGAGAATTGTTATACATAAACATGTAGTTGAGAAATAATATCTAAATTCTGAATCGTAATACATTATTTAGATCTTCATCAGATAAATTATACAAAAATCAAACACAATGTATGCGCGCGCACAATTAAATTTGACTGTACAGAGACGCAAAAATACTCTAACAAAGAATTTACAAGCTTTTGTTTTGGTTTTTACCCGTTCCCAACATTACACACAAATTGCTATTTCAGACATTTTCGTGCAGACAGAACTTCTTATAGACATTTAATGGAAAGATAAACACAAGATTCTTCTATTGTTTTACTAAATTAATCTGTGGCGTCAACGAAGTTGAAATGCTTAGTTTTGTCAAAGGCTTTTGGAAAGTCTAAATGATTTAATACAAATATTTCGAGTTCATACTGGGTCTTAAGTGAAAGTAATTATACATTTTAATTAAGCGGCTTGTTTGATGAAACCTTTTGATATTCAATACGTGATGTCACTTGATTGCACGTTATTATGTTATGATACAGTGATGAAGCGGTACTAATTATTATATTATGATACATTGCCAATATTGCTGTCTTACACTGAGAAACAAAACTACAACACCCTAAGCTGATTGATAATACTAATTCTAAAATTAGCTTAAAATGGTAATAATACACTTAAATATTATTTATAATTAAATTGGTATATAAGACTCAAAATAATCCTTAGTCAGCTTTATCTATCCAACGAATTGCACCATCTTAATTAGGAAGATCTTAATAGAGGACCGTCCCCAGTATATTTTTAATCTCAAACACGACCATATAACTATAAAATTAACGAAACCCGGAGCATTTTTGCAAGAAACGCTTTAAAAACTAAATTACGTTCACATCTTGTTAAGAAATACTCATTGCTATGCTGCGTCAGCGAAAAGCATCTTCAGTACACAATAAGAAATGAAAGTAAAATAAATGTATGGATGTAAAAATGTCACTTACAGGGATTTGTACGTTTATTTTTGCTTGGGGTAAATGCTTTAGATATGTCTTTTTTTTGTAGAATGAGTTGTGTTATGTAGATATAAGACTGTCTGCTTCATTACTTTCATTGGTTTTAATTTACTTTTGTTTGAAATAACATAAAGTATTTTAATTTGTGTTTTTAGGATTTTCATTACTCTGGCATTTTATTAGCATACATAAACTAAGTGACAAACAGAGCCCAAATATAACAAAAAAAATATGAATTAATATAATTTTGAATAAAGAATTTTTTGATTTCGCAAAGTTACGCCTAATGGCATTAAATATTTTTGAGCTTATAAAATGTGAATAATTAATTTCAAGATAGAAATCACAAAATCTTTGTGAAGATAAAATCCATTATCAACATCTTTATGAATATTTTGTGACTTTACTTTTATTATTTTGTTTTTCAACTTATTCAGTTTCAAAGAAAAATCTTCAAGAATATCCCAAAGATCTTCTTTGTTCACGTATTTAATAAATGAACAAAACTAAAGAAATACTTTTTGAGACATTATAATATAGTTATACATCAAGTTTAAAATAATTGAAAATTTCTTTGAAGAATTTAGCATTGTATATTAAGAATAGTACCTACAAGGGCAATTTTACTAAGATTGGGTGACTTTAATCACGATAATAGACTGATGTAGGTACCACCTTTCTTAATTAATATAACAAAAATGTCCAATTGCCACATCATTCAATGTATACCTTTATATAAACTACTCGGTGATTCATATTTCATAATTTACACCAGTTTTTAAGATTCAAACCCATTAAATCAGTCTTACAAACAAAAGTAAAGTTTTCAAAACTTGTACACTTTCAAGCTTAAAAACAACGACATCAGCATAAAGAGTACTTATAATAATGCAACGGGTACAAGACACTGCGGAACTTAAGGCGGATTTTCAAGAGCTTTTGAAATGGACTTAAAAAAATAAGCGCATATTACCATCGCTACTGCAAGGCAACGAGGCAAAATAAGAACGGAACCAGTTCACTCTAAAAGAGATAATATTGCTTGGTGAGATATTAAAATTTGATTAAAATGTGGCCTGTGGAATCCTGCAGATTTATGAATAGTAATATCTTACAGGATTAGTAGATCAGCCTTTTTAAGCAGTATGGAAGCTATGAGTAGTGATAATTCTAATAAAATACCATATACAGATAATCCGTATAGCAATTAAGTATTTTTTACAAGTTAACAGATGATAGATGTAAAGTTTTAGCTGATGTTGGCTCACATTAATCTTTTCTTCTGCTTCTACAATATTGTTAATAACACGATAACAAATAATCTATTAATAATTCTGTTAAGCTTAATCTCACCACGATGAAACTCCAAACCAACAATTCCAACAATTCTCGATATCAATATATCTATGTACCAAAGTTTTCTAGCCTTGAGTTCCACGAACATTACACTTCACACAAAAATGATAGTCATCATTCAAGCTTCTGAATTCGATCCCCAGCGAACAATGAAGACTGGCTAGTTCAAAATAGCCGCATTTCTCAAGCTCCAATGTAGGTCGATGTCCGTAAAATAAGATGAATGGTAACCCTATTCAGTGGAAATTGCACGGACTTGAGCGTTGCATACGCTGAATTGAAGCACTTGCTTATTTTCACAATGTTCGAATGAAGAGTATTTTTCTTTTGTTTTGATGCAACTGATGCATTGTGGGTGGTGTATCTTCTATCTCGTTCTATTGTGAGCTGGGAATTATCAAATGAGCTTCATGGCATTATGACTGTTTGTATTACTACTATCGTGTAATATACTGGCAGGTTTCCAATCTTTATGAGGGTGTTTATTGTGTTTAATTACAAATTCAACGATTTGTGCAACTATTGTTTAATTAAATCTCCTATTGTGTTAGCTGACAACAATAACACAATTGGCGTAATGGTTAAGCGATTCGCTTTGTGTTACAAGTGATTGATATCTGTAATAATACGCCTGGAACAGCATTTAAGATAGTACTAATGTGGAGGTTAATACTGTTTTAAAAATGTTATTTTTAAGAAAAAATTGCATCTATTGTTTTAGACTAATACTTAATAAAGTCGTTTAATTGTTTTGAAATTCTATCCTACGGTTCCAGATAAAACTGGTTGCTCAACGAAGAATAGAAGTCTAAACTCAAGATTTTAAAACGTGGAATACAGCATAGTATAACGAGTCTGTATTAATTAGGGATGGTCAGCAGGTGTATGGCCCACATTGACCCCTAAACAACACTGTCAAAATTGACACAATTTGTCATGATGCCACATGAGAATTGCGTGATTTGAGAATTTATCTAACCGATAGCATTGTTCAAAATATGCCACTCCGTATTAAGCCGTAATACACTTTAAAATAAGTACAATTTCATGATCCTCGAAACTTTTAGTCTTTGTTTTTTAAATTTTGTAACGTCAGCTTACTTTCAATATGTCTAAAAGAAGCCATTATTCATTTTAACGCTATAATTTATGTTCAACCATTTTTTCATTGTTCTTTACTGAAAATTTCTTACCCTTTAGCAAAGGGGACTATAACCGTTATATTTTCCTTTTATATTTATAAATTATTAGGTTGTATACGGTTTGTGATAGGTGTTGATATATCTATGATTTTGTCTAGAATTTAAACGCTATTTCTAGTATTATTATCAACTCGAAGATCTCACAAAAAAATCTAATACTAATTATCAGTGGGTATGTAATCTTTAATTTTTTTTATCACTATTAAATATTAAAAAAACTGAACACAAATCTTTTATACAGAATATCCTTAAAATAAACTCATTTAAAAATAATACAGTAAGATCCGATTCTCATTTCAAAAGATTTTCTTTAGCGGAACGAAATGCAAAAATAAATAAAACTCATTTGGCGAATGCTGAAGAATCTACAATGCGCCTTTTAAGTATAAAAGCAAGCTAACGTAACAATAAACCATACAATGATGTTGTCCAAACCCGTCCAGTTTACTACGTGACAAGTATTTAATAAACTGAGTAATAAATGAAGATATTGTGTCTTAGATTTCTTGGCGAAAATTTCGTTTCATTGTTTTCTTTGTTTCGTGAAACGAGTCCCGAAAAATATAGATACTTTTTCGAAACAAGCAGTTTAAAAAAATACAAAATTAATTTAGTTTAATGTTAGTTTGTTTTAAAAGCATGAATATTTACTTATAAAGCAGTCCTTACTTTATGCTTCCTCAAGTTGTACTTTAGTCTCTTTGAAGACCATTTTTACCTTTTCTATAGGGCTAAATCAAATTACTACGTAAAATTTCGCAGGTGCCTGGTATATTATTAGATTACATAAAAAGAATAGTAAAAAAAAAATGTTTTATAAATAGTTCTACGCGAGTTGCCAAGTGCCGAAATAAAACAGGAAATATTTTTTTTTTATAACAGCATGCCTGTGAAGTTCACTAATTTGATTTAGCCTAGTTACTGTTACCGTTACTGTCAGCCCATATCATCCCACTGCTGGGCAAAGGCCTCTCCCTCTGACTTAGCCTAGTATAATTAGAAAAATCTTTGTCATCTTGTCTACCATCATTTCAAAAAATTAACATGGATTGCATGTTTATTACAACATGTTTATTACATTTATGTTGTAAATATTAACTAAAAATTCTTTCTCTTCATCTCTTTTGCGCAGCACCAAATGCAGCTGCAAGCAGACTGCCAAATGTATCAAAATTCTTTCCATATCTATTATTTAACGAAATCCTCGCCAATATTTCAAATTCGCATAAAATAAAATGTATTGCACGTAATATATTGTAACCCTGCAAATCTCCAAGTCGGAATTGAATAAGGGTGTAGCTGATAGGAAATATTTCTAAGGTATAATAAAACGGAGCGTGTCTTCAATCCTTGCGAATGAATAGGACTTGTATGTTTAAGTTTATAGCTTTAAGAACAGCTGGGGTTCAAGCTAGTTTTAAAGAGTGTTACATTTTGAGCATTGGGAACACATGGTCTGAAGGAAGTTTCAAAGTTGACCTGACGTACGGTGATGTTTTTAAAAAAATAAATGTAGCAGACACCAACTACTGTTTTTGATCAAGCTTATAACGATAATGGAAAAAAAGCACATTAGACAATCGATGGTGTTTACAGTCAAGTTAATGCTAAAATCTTTTAAGTAATTTAAACTCTGAACCAATTATGAGAAATTGGTAGTAGTAAAAATATTTCAAATTGCTAAATTCGAAAGCTGAATATATCAACATCATAGCAGATAAATCAATTATATGCCCATAGACAGATTATAACAGAGAGATGCATGAATATCTGAATAAGCAAATAGATTCAGTTCACGCGCTCGGGGTTCATACAAAATTCAATGAAAAATAAATATTGTTTTTTAAATGAACCTATTCAATAGTTTAATCTGACGTCAACCATGTTTTATGGATTATTGTGTTAAAAACGTTTGGGAGTATTTAAATTACTTTTTTGGGAGTTATATGATGATAAAAGAAATAATAAATTGTTTTTTTTTTGTTGCAGGTCTATTAAAATGTGAAATAACTTCACTATTGTATTTTCTGATATGCATAACGTTTGCTCTGATTATAAATCTATACATATTTATGTTAGTATTTATATAAAAGCCATGTTAGTAATGACACAACGAAAAAGTGCAGCAAAATCAATTATTTTGTAACAAAGAGTGCAATCCAACGCCTCATGATTGGACTGTCACACCTGTCGGTAATCACATTTAGAATGCCGTTGGCGCTAATCTCAATACAGTGCATTAAGGAGACTACATTCTTTTCAATGATTAAATCCGTCAGTGCAAGCCTCAATAAACAAAATGTATGTAAAGCACTATTTACACTGCACTAAGATATTCTCCAGTATTGTGGCGACAGAAACAAATACCAATAAAAGTTCTGGCTCTGGTCCATAATTTTCCAATGATATCGGCAATATCATTTCACCATCGTTGTATTGGTCTGCGACGGTATCTCGTCCCGTCTCGTAGGTAGTGTAGAACACGTTTGGTCCAACTATATCTCTAATTTGCACGATGTGGCAATCCCACCTACCATTTTTGTTTTCCAGCTATGTGAAGTGCGTCAAATATTTTCATTTTTACGTTTATCGCTTCTTTTTATGCGATTGTATAATTTTAGCCCAAGCATGATTCTCCATAGCTCTCTCGATTGACTAAATTAATTTTATTTTCATGGCATTATTATATTGTAGCCACGCTCACAGCATAAATTTTAATAAACATTTTAAATTATCAAAATCTCTATCTGGATTCTTTGCAAACTCATTGGCAAAAATACGAGAGTCTTGCCAATTTTTAATGACCTTTCTACAAAGAGCTTCAACATTGACCCTATGAAGGCCAAATGCCCTTATCCCATAATCGTTCAAATTGTCCATTAATATTTTAAACATAAAACCCTCTACGATTTATTTACAGACATAAACTCAGCACCTCTATTAATATTCAAACATCGTCAGTATCCCACACAGAATACGGATAGTCACTTAAGTATCCCACATCCGAAACCAGTTCTATAATAAGTAAACATTTCAAACAAACTGAAACAAAATTAACAAAATCTACATTCAAATATAACCCTTATTAGATTCACATAAGTTGCATGCGATAAACTCGCAGTTTTAGTTTTCCCAACTAAAACGAAATTAGTGAATGCGTATTCAAAAATAGATTTTATGCCATTGCGTTAGGGTGCAATGTAATTTGTTTTAGTTTCGCCTCGTTGTTTGCGCCCTTCATCAAATATGCTGCGAGGGGCGTACAGTGCGAGCTGAACGCAAAATTACTTCCTGTGTGAATCAAGGGCCTTAAAAAAGCGAGACTAGTGCGATGTATTGGCTCTAAATAAAACTTAACTTCATTCATTACGGATCCACTACAGAAAATAACTTTTTTGCTTCAAGTGAAAGAGTTCAACCTGCAAAGGTTGAACGTCATGAGCCAATGCGGCAAAGAAGTTTAAATTTATCAATGTATTTTATTATACTTTACTTTTTTTTTACTTATCTTATTGAAATCCTATTAATTTATAATTATCCTATCCTACGTCCTAGGTCTACATCTAATATATCGTATAGCCTACACCTAATTATCTATCTCATCTTATAAAAGAGTGACTAGTTGCCAGTTCCAAGGGCAGCCTACTTCTCTCCATTTGACTTTTGTATTTATTTATAAACTTAAACTGCATTAAAGAAAAGAATCAATTGAATTCTATTACATATTATTTATATACAATGCTATAGGAATACCTACATAAAAATAATTTTATATTTATAATAATTTCTTCAATATTAAATCTTTGTGCGGACCCCGAATGGGTGATTTGATTTTTTATTTTCACTTTATCTAACTTAGCATTACATAGACCATACAATTTGCTAATATTACAAATTGTAATTAAATCATCTCTACTGAAATGGCTCCTCTGTGTTCCGAGCTATTCTACTGTATTCTGTTTGTAGTTGAATTATCTTGTTTCATCTGTTACTGTGATCTTGTCAAATATGTATGAGAACTAATTGGGACAACTGTCTGACATGATGTCCTTAGTACGCCAGTAGCTGATTAAAAAGCAGTTTTGAGTTCTATATAACATAAGGAATCAATTCTGAAGTTTAATAAAATTTAATTTAAATTTTTCAATATTTCCATGGATCAGTAAGTTGTAAATCTTAAACTGTAAGTTTCATTTAACAAAAATCGTTAAAAAAGGGATACACTATCAGGGTTTGAAGCCTAAGAATTAAAAATATGCTAAAAATCATTACCAATACAAAGTAGAAAAGGAACTTGAAATAGGATGGATGTGGGCGGCGATACGATAGCTTTAGTTTTGAAGGTATTATTAGCCGTAAAATGTTTAAATAATCATTGAAGGCAAATACGCTTCAACGCTGTATTTAAAAAAAATGTAGTCTCACACTAGAATTTTTTCCTGTATCCTGGGCTCATAGACAATAACCGACCGACATCAATATCCGTGGATAACAAAAGATGTTCCATTTTGTTATCCAAGATATTGGTTTCGAACGTACGAGAATTAAACCTGCAACACAAAGTGCAGAAGGCGAATCAGTTAACCTTTACACCAATCGTGGCGTCAAAATCATCCCTCCAAAAGCTTTGTATATCAGCTATTTACCTAAGCTGAACCGTGCGTTATCCATGACACGTAATGTTCAAATAGCACAGTTATGTAAGCCTAACAACTTTGTACGATGTTGAAGACAGTTAGGTATGTCGAAAATTTTGACGACGAGAATTTACTTTCTCATTATCAAAATTTCCTTTCACAAAAGTTTATCCATACAAGTCATTCCTGGTTTATATGAAAAAGATAAGAATATTTTTAAATAACTTAAAAAACATTTTAGACAAAAATATCTATACCTAATTAGCTATAGGTATGTAAAAAATTGTAACGTACAGCGGCGTCCATTTGTAATTTTACACAAACAAATCATTAAGGCAATAAATGATCATCTTCCTAGCCTTATTATTCCCAAACTAAGTTGGAGTCGGCTTCTAATCTAACCAAATGCAGCTAAATATCAGTTTTCTACGGAGAGACTGCATAATATGTGACCCCCGCAATCCAAAGGTATATCATATTCTAAGGTTAGATCAGTTGTCACAATTTTATGAGGATACTGACTCCCTATAACGACTGTCAAAGATCTTCATGACAGCCGAGACTAAGGGCTTTAACGTGCTTTCCGAGGCACGGAGCAAGTGATAATTAATTTATAATACGCACAGAACTTACAAATAGTCAAAAGTGACTTAAGGCATTTGACTTGTCAGTCCACGGTCCACTAGGCACTACACAACGGTCATACACTAGCCTTCCATCTTATAGCCAGTAAATAATCTTCTAAATTAATTTTAAAATAATCAAAATAATATGAAATTTAAATTTTCTTATCTCGTCTAAAGCCGTCGTCGTACCAAAAGCTTTACAAGCTATTCCGTGCGTTATCTACGACACGAAAGGCATGGAGGTAACAATATTATGGGGGAAAATTTTTACTGTACGAGTATGCAGGAAATACCATCGTTTATGGGGATCGTTCTGTTTCAGTTATAGGGTGAAGAGGGTTCGTACAAGCTCCCAAAGTTTATGGTGACTAGTCAACATAAAGTTACGTATTTTGTGATTTTGTTCTCTTATGTGTGTCCTTTGGAAGGTGAGGGATAAACGTAATGTTTTTTGTAAGTTTGGAAATTATTTCGAATGGTACGATATTCAAAAACAATTGACCTTATTTTGCTTTCTGTACTAAATATAGTTTGCATCCTCTCGTGAAATTTTAATAATTGTCTTATACATTTGCAGATGTAAAAAAGTATTCATAAATGTGAACAACTATTTATATGGGACCATCTCCAAAATACTTAGAAACTAAAATTCGAAATTTTTGTAGAAAGAAAAAAAGGTTTACAACGGGAATTTGAACCCGCAACTTACTGGGTAAAACCCCCAGTCGATCTGCCACTAAGCTGATTGTAACCTCACCCGTGTTATCGAAATTCTCTTTTAAATTAAACCATCTTAGATGGTAGTTACACGGTAGGTAGTCGGGCATATAGGTAATATGTGCCCGACATGAAGCTGATCTGGACACCCATTTGGTCCAGCCGTGAGACACTTGCCCACGTATACTTTGCCACATATATTATGTTAGCTTTAAGTTTAGATTTTTTTTTTTATATATATTTTTTTTATATGTTTATAGGTACTTAATTATTTGTTTGTGTCTCTATGTGCTTTGTCCAAATAAACGTCTTTTTTTTCTTTCTTTCTTTCTTTCTAGTTACATTCACCCCTTGTACGGAGTACTAAAGGGGTGGATTTGAAGGAAACTAACATGTTTAAACATGTTTGCAACTTTGCGGTTAGAGACAATGCTATAGGATGTAATTTATTGCTTACTAGCTTTTGCCCGCAGCTTCGCCCGCGTGGATGTTGAACCAGGATAAAATTTATATTTTTTGTTAATCCAGGAAATATGGTTTTTATGTTTACCGAGTTCTATTCAAATCAAAAATGTTTAGGTAACAAACATCTTCACAAACTTTTATTAGTGCAGATTAGTAATGTTATGATATGACAGTTCAAGTTCACCCGAAAAGCAGACCCCACTATCATGTGGGAATAATTATTGCACAGGAGAGAATGAGAGATTTTTTTAAATATACCTATTGTATTGTGTATGTTTTGCACATTTGAGAGCAATTATTCCAACAAAGATTAGTTTTATATTTAAGTCTTACTAATGTATAGGGCAAAAGAAAAAGTTATAAGTGCGCTTCGCATATTTTATTGCATAATTTCTGACCTAATAAAGCGAAAAACCTATGTAAAAGAACAAAAGTTTCGTATCAATATCAAATCCGAACCAGGATATTTAGAAAAACATACAGATTACTTTGTTTGTAGTTTTGCTCTCGGGAGCTAAAATGTACAGAGAGTCAGGACTGGTGACCCGAGAGCAAACGACATACAGTCTATGTGAGGAGAAGCTAGTCCTGAGATCGACACTCGCAGACTTCTCATGGCGAAACAAACGGCCACAGGAAACTACACTCGCTTAATTTGAAAGGGATAAATGTGGAGAATTAGTGGTACATGGTGTAAACACTGTCTCGCCAATACCGAAACCCGTTAGAATTTGCGCCTTGATGATTTGCAGATAATTTACATTAAGCCATCAGGCCATCATTTTCTGGGTCCCTTTACACAATTTCAAAGGCGTTAAGTTCCGAAGAAGCATAATCGGGACACCGACCTTCAACTTAATGACGTCCGTCGGAAGTCCACTTGCAGTGAGGGAATTCAGGAATTTTACAGAATAATGAGTGGCGTCATCTTGATTGACAACAGTGTTTATAAATGTGTAAAACACTTCATTCCC
Source organism: Protodeltote pygarga (assembly GCA_936450705.2). Classification (NCBI taxonomy): domain Eukaryota; kingdom Metazoa; phylum Arthropoda; class Insecta; order Lepidoptera; family Noctuidae; genus Protodeltote; species Protodeltote pygarga. The sequence continues at coordinate 15,928,537 of OW388253.2, read as the reverse complement.
TTTCATTTATAAAAGAATGCATTCGTTGATTGCTGCAGCTTGATTATTTTTGGGCGTTTTGAGTTGGAAAATTCTTGAGCATGTGGATTCCTACTCAGCCGCCCGTAATTATTGTCAAGCTCAACTTATGAATACAGGATCATAAAAATAATCGTTTCAAAGAACCATTCACCTCATCAGCCCCAGTTCCTCGCGTCACCACAGGCAGCTTTCAGTGGAAATTGCCGCTGAACATAACTGTGACACCACCCATTATGTGTTGGTTCCTACGGATGTCTTTTAGAGTTCTGTGTACCGCATCAACTGCTTTTCTGTTTGCCATTATACATTCATCCCATCATACGATCAAAGAACAATTCTTAAGCAAATGCCTGCCTTGTCACTATTTCGTGACACATCACAAACAGGTGTTTCGTTGCTCTGTAAATTGATGGGAATCCTAAACATGGTGTGCGCTGTTTTGTCACCAGAAAACAACGTGGCAGTAATCGCCGAAGACGCTACTGCAATTGTAATTTTGCCCTGCCTCCCTGCAAGGATGCCAGTGGTTATAAATATTTTTCCTGTCCCATCAGGAGTATCCAAGAAAAATATTTTTCCTCAGATTTAAATCGACTCCTAACGCCATCTAGTTAAGAAAAAGGAAACATTATGTTTTAAATAATAATAATTTTAATGCTTCAAATTAAAGCGGATTTTTTTTATAAGCTGAAATTTTTAAAAGTATAATCCCACACGATGCGCGTTGCTTCCTTCGGGTTTCAAATTGAAATATTTAAAAAAGAATTCCGCTGATCTAAATAGACTCTAACGCCATCTAGAACACTATGTTTTAAATAATATAAATTTTATAAATGTTTCAAATTAAAGTAGTGACGTTTTTTACATACGTACATACATAGACTCACGCCTGTTTCCCAGAGGGGTAGGCAGAGACAACGGATTTCCACTTGCTACGATCCTTCCATACCTCGTTGCATATACGTTTTTTATAAGTTGAAAAATTATTAAAAAGCATGTTTCCTTCGGGTTTCAGCCGGTAAGTAATAAAAGTCATTAAGAATGAAATACCACAAAAATACATATTAATTTCAATGACAAAAAAAATACAAAAGAATCCACAAAAAGTTTGCGGAACTGGGGATCGAACCCAAAGCCTTACACTTCCAAGGCGTTCGCCCGACCGGAAGACTATGAAGTCTGTTGACATGTAGACAAAATAATCGTTCCTAAAAGATATTATTATGTTATGTTATGTAATGTTTAGCTCCTTGTGGATATAGCGTGATAATATTTTGTAAATTGAAATTTAATAATATTTTTCCCAACAACAACAACAATTCTGCAGCAAATTCTAGAAATACGCTGCTTACTACAATACTGCTCATCCCCCATAATTATAAACGTGATAATTTATACCCTATAAGTTGACCAAGAATTTAAAAAGTATATTTGCCGAATTTCAACTAAATCTGTCCAGTAGTTTTCGCGCCAATCAATTACATACATACTTCGTTACGATTTTATTATATGTATAGATAATAATTTAGGCTTTCTCTATTGAGTTTTGACTCATTTATTATTTCTTGTAGTACCTAATTAAATGGTATAATAATACTGGAAGCAATTATATATTAAAAAAAAACTTTATCTGTGCTTAGTTGGGTATCGATAGCCATTACATGAGGATGACCTCTGCCACAAACTTGCTTTCACCTGCACGCACTATATCTGTGTGTTAGAGTATGACCTTGACACTAACCTGCATTTACCTGCATGCACTATGTCTGTGTGTCAGAGTATGAGTTTAACACTAACCTACCTTTACCTGCACGCCGTATATCTGTGTGTTAAAGTATGACCTTGACACTAAATTGTCTTTACCTGCAAGCACTATGTCTGTGTGTCAGAGTATGACCTTGGCACTAATCTGCCTTAACGTGCACGCTTATGTCTGGGTGTCAGAGTATGACCTTGACACTAACCTGCCTTTACCTGCACGCACTGATTGTGTATTAAACATCTGCCACTCTTTGATGTATGAGAAAAGGCAACAGTATTTCAACAGTTGATTTTTGCAGTGAGATAGGAACAAGAAATGGAAAAATTTAATGGATTTTTGTATTTCTGTCTACAGAACGAAATGTCATCTTAAAAATTTCATCTAAAAAGTGTAGAAACCAATTCAATCGATGGACGTTCACTGAATACAACACAAGAATTGGGTCATCTGCGGTCTTCTTTTGTCTAGAAAACTTCAAACGAAATTTTGCTCGGTTCCGCTTCTAAAAAAATAAGATTTCACCTTCACAGTAAATATGATTTATGTCATTTATCCGATACACAAAGACTTCATACATTTCAGATAGTTTTCAGGTAAATACATAAACATCTTTATAAAGTTTTTATGCATACTACGTGAACACAAAAGTTCGAATATTTTTAAGATAGAAAAATATAGAGATCGAGTATAATATGCATACATACTTCAAAAAAAGTTTCAGTATGTATTTATAGGCATTTATCTATACATATAATAAAATCGTAACGAAGTATGTATGTAATTGATTGGCGCGAAAACTACTGGACAGATTTAGTTGAAATTCGGCAAATATACTTTTTAAATTCTTGGTCAACTTATAGGGTATAAATTATCACGTTTATAATTATGGGGGATGAGCAGTATTGTAGTAAGCAGCGTATTTCTAGAATTTGCTGCAGAATTGTTGTTGTTGTTGGGAAAAATATTATTAAATTTCAATTTACAAAATATTATCACGCTATATCCACAAGGAGCTAAACATTACATAACATAACATAATAATATCTTTTAGGAACGATTATTTTGTCTACATGTCAACAGACTTCATAGTCTTCCGGTCGGGCGAACGCCTTGGAAGTGTAAGGCTTTGGGTTCGATCCCCAGTTCCGCAAACTTTTTGTGGATTCTTTTGTATTTTTTTTGTCATTGAAATTAATATGTATTTTTGTGGTATTTCATTCTTAATGACTTTTATTACTTACCGGCTGAAACCCGAAGGAAACATGCTTTTTAATAATTTTTCAACTTATAAAAAACGTATATGCAACGAGGTATGGAAGGATCGTAGCAAGTGGAAATCCGTTGTCTTTGCCTACCCCTCTGGGAAACAGGCGTGAGTCTATGTATGTACGTATGTAAAAAACGTCACTACTTTAATTTGAAACATTTATAAAATTTATATTATTTAAAACATAGTGTTCTAGATGGCGTTAGAGTCTATTTTGATCAGCGGAATTCTTTTTTAAATATTTCAATTTGAAACCCGAAGGAAGCAACGCGCATCGTGTGGGATTATACTTTTAAAAATTTCAGCTTATAAAAAAAATCCGCTTTAATTTGAAGCATTAAAATTATTATTATTTAAAACATAATGTTTCCTTTTTCTTAACTAGATGGCGTTAGGAGTCGATTTAAATCTGAGGAAAAATATTTTTCTTGGATACTCCTGATGGGACAGGAAAAATATTTATAACCACTGGCATCCTTGCAGGGAGGCAGGGCAAAATTACAATTGCAGTAGCGTCTTCGGCGATTACTGCCACGTTGTTTTCTGGTGACAAAACAGCGCACACCATGTTTAGGATTCCCATCAATTTACAGAGCAACGAAACACCTGTTTGTGATGTGTCACGAAATAGTGACAAGGCAGGCATTTGCTTAAGAATTGTTCTTTGATCGTATGATGGGATGAATGTATAATGGCAAACAGAAAAGCAGTTGATGCGGTACACAGAACTCTAAAAGACATCCGTAGGAACCAACACATAATGGGTGGTGTCACAGTTATGTTCAGCGGCAATTTCCACTGAAAGCTGCCTGTGGTGACGCGAGGAACTGGGGCTGATGAGGTGAATGGTTCTTTGAAACGATTATTTTTATGATCCTGTATTCATAAGTTGAGCTTGACAATAATTACGGGCGGCTGAGTAGGAATCCACATGCTCAAGAATTTTCCAACTCAAAACGCCCAAAAATAATCAAGCTGCAGCAATCAACGAATGCATTCTTTTATAAATGAAAGGGAATGAAGTGTTTTACACATTTATAAACACTGTTGTCAATCAAGATGACGCCACTCATTATTCTGTAAAATTCCTGAATTCCCTCACTGCAAGTGGACTTCCGACGGACGTCATTAAGTTGAAGGTCGGTGTCCCGATTATGCTTCTTCGGAACTTAACGCCTTTGAAATTGTGTAAAGGGACCCAGAAAATGATGGCCTGATGGCTTAATGTAAATTATCTGCAAATCATCAAGGCGCAAATTCTAACGGGTTTCGGTATTGGCGAGACAGTGTTTACACCATGTACCACTAATTCTCCACATTTATCCCTTTCAAATTAAGCGAGTGTAGTTTCCTGTGGCCGTTTGTTTCGCCATGAGAAGTCTGCGAGTGTCGATCTCAGGACTAGCTTCTCCTCACATAGACTGTATGTCGTTTGCTCTCGGGTCACCAGTCCTGACTCTCTGTACATTTTAGCTCCCGAGAGCAAAACTACAAACAAAGTAATCTGTATGTTTTTCTAAATATCCTGGTTCGGATTTGATATTGATACGAAACTTTTGTTCTTTTACATAGGTTTTTCGCTTTATTAGGTCAGAAATTATGCAATAAAATATGCGAAGCGCACTTATAACTTTTTCTTTTGCCCTATACATTAGTAAGACTTAAATATAAAACTAATCTTTGTTGGAATAATTGCTCTCAAATGTGCAAAACATACACAATACAATAGGTATATTTAAAAAAATCTCTCATTCTCTCCTGTGCAATAATTATTCCCACATGATAGTGGGGTCTGCTTTTCGGGTGAACTTGAACTGTCATATCATAACATTACTAATCTGCACTAATAAAAGTTTGTGAAGATGTTTGTTACCTAAACATTTTTGATTTGAATAGAACTCGGTAAACATAAAAACCATATTTCCTGGATTAACAAAAAATATAAATTTTATCCTGGTTCAACATCCACGCGGGCGAAGCTGCGGGCAAAAGCTAGTTCATTAATAAACGTAGGAGCCATGTTTATATAGCTGTTACAATTCACAAGAGAAGACTTCTATTAAAAGCTGGCCTACTCAAGTAAAGTACAGAACTTAAAACTTATTCTCAACTTGATGTCACAGTTGAGCGATGTAAGTTGGCCCCCGATAACTTAATTATAACTTGTACAAAAGTTTGTTTCCCGTGACTGTTTTGTTTAGTTTATCGATTATCATGTTAGAGAATATTATAATGTGTGTGTAAATGTGTGTAAACGATAACTTAAGTGTAAGTAATATGCTATCAAGTAATAGGCCCGGAGGATGTTTAACTTAAGTTACCTAAGCCAAGTGGGTTTCAGTTTTCCATAATCTGTCTATATTTATAAGCAACAGCACCGTCTCTAAAACGGACGTTTTTATGTTCTGTCTAGCTTGTTAGTGTTGTATGATGTTAAGTCGATTATGTATTTTTGCAAAAAAAAAAGCAACCTTCTAGATTGATAAACCTAGATTAATTATTGATTATTATTATTTAAACAAAGAAACTGTTTTAACAAGAGGTTTTGGATCATCTAATGAGGAGATTCCGTTCTTAATATTTTTTGTGAAATTTTTACATGTTTTAGCACATGTTAGCTTATTATTAAATATTTCTTATTAAATATTTATATTCCGTTCTTACTTTCGAAAAACATAATGAAATCAAAACAATATTTTTATGAGACAATTTCGCATATTTTATGATGAATTTTGTTTAAATGAGTGTGACTTGTAAAGTGTGGATGTACTATATACAGAAATATATATTTAAAATAAGTTTGTGATAAAATAAGGTGTCTTGGTATTTTAATTTAAATTATATTTTAATATAAATACTTAATAAACTATAATAGTAACAAACAATTCATATCTCCTTTCCATGCGTCTACTTACCAGTGGAATACCCTACTGTTTCAAGAAGGCGTTATTGGATCTTCCGATCGAGATTATGATTTAGTGTGCGCCGGGTCTTACTTTAAAACGGCCCTGTTAACGTTACGTTGTCGTTGTTCAGATAAGGGTGTGTGCACAGTATGTTGGTTGCTGCCAAACATCTTACAGAGAGGTTACATAAAACTCGATGTAACAACTCAGATGCGACTTCATGTGGCAATTTGGTGGGAATAGTCTGGAACATGCTCGTTTTAAATGAAAAGCTGGCCAAGAGTGAGACGGAATTGCACAGGTTGATGTACCACCGTTTAATAAGTTATAAGTTATAATTAATAAGAGTTTTGATTTAATTTGTAACTTGATAGCTGTCACCTTTATTTTTTATTTTTTTGTGGCCGGGGGAAGCTGTTACCTGTGACTTCGATTGCGTGTATATTTTATTTATAATCCCGTTTATTATAAATATAGACTAGATTAGATGACACAATTGACGTAGCAGTTAAGCGATTTACCTTCGATCTCGCTTGTTTAATTCCCGCATAGGACAATAATATTTGTATGAACTGAATGTTTATGCAATCTGTGCTATCTGCAAACTTTTTTAATCCTTGTCGTAATCGAATGTTTCTTCCGATACAGATTGGAACTTAAATCTATTTAATCAATTGGAAGTTTTAAATAATTTTTATTTATTAATTTTTATTTCTGATCTATTCGTACAACAGTCTTCTCATGACCACGGTTATAGTTTTAGACGAAAGTTTTCGAATTAAGACGAAAATAGGCTGAACGCTAAAGATATTGGAAAGAACGCTAAGTAAAAATTCTCTAAAACTTTTAACCCTATAATATTCACGACCTGTCAGTTTAGACCACGCCGTTTATTATATAATATTTACGTCACACAAACCCTCCACACTACTAGTTCACCAAACATCTTACACAGCGATGTATGAGCAGATGTAGCTAATGGGGATCCTATGTGCATTAACTTGAAGAGCCGAAATATGCGTAGTCTCGATATTTTGGGGTTGACGACGATGATAATATTATGTCCGTAAAACGTGCTGAAGTATCAAGAAGTTTCGGTGTTTGGTACTTGTACTTTTGTATAAGTTATCTTACAGTTTTCGGGTTTATATTGAAAACGACTGGAATTATTTTGTGTATGTTGTTCCAAGCAAAGTTCGCGATTGAAAACTATTTTTTTATTATAATTATTATTATTAATTTATTATTATTTTATTAATTAAAGGTTTAAAAATTTGACCTTACAATAATTTTAGAAACAGTGTCAATTGTTCGTATTTTTGCCGGCTTTTAGGTATACTTAGAACTTATTATTTTCGTTGAAAGTTAATATTGTTTTCGTGTTCGAAATTAGCTTAAGTATCAAGAAGTCTTGATATTAAAGCCATTGTAGTCTTGAAACAACGTTATTTTGTATGCTAAGTAACGTTTGCATGGTGTTTGAGCAAATGTTCTGAGCCGAAACACGCAAGTTTCAGAAGATACTGAAGGTTTTCATTATCATACATAATATGTGTGGATCGGATGTGGTGATGGCGCTTCGACTCCGTTCAGCCATATTCCAATTAATAAGTTTTAATTTATAGTATTCAAAATTAGTTCTCCTGTTGTAAGAATTTTAAAAATAAATCAAATGTTTAAGTAGCTCTTGAGACAATAGAAAAAATTCCTGACAGCATCAGAAATATATCAGGCTAGGAATACAATGTTTACCATGGATTAACACAAAAAAAAGGAAACTTTAGTCTATTAAAGCTTATCCAATAGGTAGGTCGGTAACCTATGTGAGAATGACGTCAGAACTGTGTATTCTTTTCAAACAATACCTAAATGTTTTAACTTTATAAAAAAAACACTCATTTTTTAGGACTCACGACTTTCTATTGTCAGAATGTTCTTTAGTACTTACTGGAACTAAACGTGAAAACTTTTCTAATCTTGCTCATACATTCAGGGACGTTAGCATTTTATATTACCCATCGAAGTTAGCTACTGTGTCTTGAAGTTTACGAGCTATTGAAAATAAGACTTAATCTTATTCGAGATAAGGTACAATTTCCATCGGTCTTTAAGCTTTCTTCAAAAATGAAATTTGTCCTTTTTCTCAAATACTAATTTTATATGTACATACATAAGACATAAAATTCATTAACATACCTTCCGGCACAGCCAAAGAAGTGAGCAAGAAGTGGACGCAGGCGGCACCAGTGCCATGGCCCATGAGAGTCACATTGGTAGCGTCTCCTCCAAACACCGCAACATTTTCTTTGATCCAGTGCAGGGCTGCTATCTGGTCCATGAGACCGTAGTTGGCCGGAGAGCGAGGATACTCGTCCGATCTTGGGTTGAGAAATCCTAGGAAGAATTTTAAAATTAGAATTTTTATTATAAAAGTTTTAGAACTAAGTTGTTCTTAGGATTAAGGATATTTAGGAAAGTTGGATTATATAAACATACCAGAAATCATGGCATTTTAAAATATTTGATTTATTTCACATTCTGTAAATGTACATTAAACAAGTCGAAAGTCAGTCAGTAAAGAAGAAAACCACGTACCTACGTGTAAGTGCATACTGACATTGAATTTTTACGGACACCTCAAGATGTAATTAGGCTTTTCGCACCACGTTTGGTTAGCACTACGAATCGTGCTCCAGTATTCTTTTTCAATGGGGCGTTTCGCACGGTCATATACTTTTCTATGCGCAAATGCCGCTTGAAGCTAACTTAACAGACTTAAATAGCGTACATTAAAGATGTAAGACATTTTAGAGGATTCAAGGAAAATCAAAAAGAAAGTATTTTTTTTGTCTTCTTAAATTCAATCACAAAAATCTAAATTATTTACGTAAAAATTGTTTACATTAAAAATATATTATAAATAATGTCTCAAAAAGATTTGTTTACTTTTAATTAAAACATAGTACTCATTATTCGTTTTTCGTTAGAAAACGTGAAAAAGGAAACATTAATAACAAAAAAGGAAACATTTAAGAATCTTTTGTCAAACTTTATTTAGTAAATTAGTTTTTTCAGTGCTTTAGGAAACTGCTCCTTTGTGGAACTAATTGGATTTTTTTTTTACTTGGTAATAGTTAAGTTTGATGAATTGTCTACTAAATTAGTGTTTTTTTCTATTTCAAAGCCATTAGAAAATATAAAGAATACAAAATAACGGTTTTACTATTCCTATACAGCAGTTCTCTTTGAAGTCTGTCTTTAAAACACAAAGGTTTTGTAGCACTTTCTAAAATAAATATTGTTATAAATCAATAATTTAAATTACCTACTCTAAATGATAAAATAAAGTAATCAAATTAAAAAAAAAGTAAAAACAACGCACGTAACTTACGAAAAGTCAGAAGTGCGCGCCTTAGGTTCGAACTTGAGACCTTTGACTTGACAATCCAATAGTCATACCACTAAGCTATCAGGACTCAATTCAAAACATATCGCACATTTAAAACATCATTAACCCTGTGTTGCTACTAGTACATTTTAATATAACTAAAATTTTAATCTAACTTCAAATTTATTAATCTGACATAAAGGCCTGTCACATAAATGCGATAGTTACGTTCCAATTCCAACTTAAGGACAAAACAAACTAAGTGCTACTCCAGACAAAACGTTACCCAACTAACAAGTAATTACTCTCTCTCAGAATTAGTCTTTGAATACAAGTTGCAAACCGTCTAAGAAGTATTTATTGTAATAAATGAGTTTGTTTCAAGTTTATCGATCCGTCTGTAGGTCTGTAGTTCGTGAAGATTTCGTGTGGTGTTACGAACGGATTATATTGTCAATGGTGCTGATTTTGTTTTAGTGGGAGTTAGGTTGTGTATTTCTGTGTAGCCAGCCAGTAAATCTGTTGTCATTCAGTGATTTCATTCTATATACGTATTTATTTGATTTTTTTTTGTTACGTTTTTGCAGTACAAGGAAGGCTTGGTTTCGAAGGGTTGATTTTATTAATTTGATGAAAATAATAATGTGACGATAGAAAAAATAAAATTTAAATAAAAATACAGCCGTTTTTTTCCGGAAGTTCTGCATTGCATCTGCGATAACAAGCGAGAGGATAAATGATGACATGATTAGCGTAGCTAAAGTTTTTATTGCCTTCTGAGCTTGGTCTCGCGAATTTGATTCCCGCATGGGACAAAATATTTGTGTGATCAACAGTTATTTGTTTTAATCTAATGCTTGATTGAAATTCTATATACACTTCTGGACACATCTATTGGCCCACCTTAGAGTTTAGGTTTCGATGGCTCCTACCGAAATATTATTGCTAGATTGAACAAAAACTGTTGATGCAGTTTTAAACCTGATACATTTTACCATCTTTTTCGTATTGTTTTAAATTTGAATTCAGAATACCATACGATATGGAGCTACGCCTAACAAGTCGGATATGCGCCTTGTTAAAGGCAATTAATTTTTGAATAAAAAACTTTTTTCCTTTTTTAAAGTCGCTTAAAATATTCACTTAAGGGACAAGGAAAAATAAGCATAAAGACAAAAAAAATGCTACTAGGAAAAAAAAACATAAATCGACAAAACTACTGCATGTATATCAGATGTGCTTCCAATCATACCATCAATAAGGCAGTTTAGTAATTGATTTCTCAATTCACAAAACTTTTCCAGTAATAAAATTGGACCCCACGCAGTCACAGAAAGAAACTAAACGGAAACGCATAAACTTTACTCACAAACTCATAAATATAAAATATACCTTTCAACTTTATTGAACCAAAACCGAAAACTTTCTAGTCCGCAACACTAAACTGAACTTGCGCGTTGTTTATTACGTTTGCGCCATAAAATCTACGTAGAAACGATAACCATAACATTTGAGTTAAACGCAAACAATTATGTAAGCGTTTTGCAGCCCAAATAGATTTTGGCCGCGGGGGATATGCTATGTTGTGTTGGGGTTGAATTTTGCTTGAGTTTAGAGTAATAATAATATTATGTATCTAGTGTATCTGCACATGGTTGTACAGGTTTGACTGAATTGACTCATGTTGACTCAGTTGACTCACGTTGACTCAGTTGCCTTGGTCAACACAATCAAATAGTAAATCTAATAAAATATGTATAAATTAAAAAACCCTCAACACGAATACCTAAATTTTTTTATGCAAAGATCACTCTCGATCAGGTCACCTTTCTAATGAAAAAAAAATATAATAAGACATTTAGAACGATGCCACAGAAATACAGACACAAAATATATACATACACAGACATGCAGACACGCAGCCATACAGACATGTTAAACTTATAACACCCTTCTTTTTGCGTTGGGGGTTATTAAATAAAAGGAACAATAAAGTAGCTATAAGTAATACAAAAGTCACACGTAGGCTTCAAAAAATTCCTCATCATCACCGTCGTCTACAGGTAGCGTGCCCAGGAGGCTGGCACTTGGCAGCATTGCCGCGCTGGATGGCAATGCTGACTCTTTGAGCCAAGAAAAAGCCGGTTTCTGGTCACGCGTGCTGTCGGCTAGTCTGAGAAATGTCCTTACATAGGAGACCCGCACATATGCCCCACGACTCTAGGGTTTCAATTCCAAACGGCTCAATTATAGCAACCAATAATGTTGCTATATTTGCTGCCGTTTCAGGGTCTCCACAGCCACAGCAGCAGCACCAGCAAAGCCCCGCTGATGGAGAAGGGTGTCGATACAAGTGGCGTTCCACCAGGCCTTGATCCGCCAATAGTCTATGGGGTCCTGCCGTTGTTCATAAACCTAGCTATCGCTGAATCTTTGTCAAAAGCGAGCATAAAACTTGTCACGCCGCGCCGCTTTTGGCATATTAATATTACTGATCGAGCGACAAACTGCCCTTATATTTACTCATCTACCCTATTATTTATTTAAGTTCAAATAAAGAGCCATTTAATATTAAAGTCCTTTGATTAAAGCTCCATATTTGGTGTCAACAGAACCTCACCTTTTCATCTTACTTACTTTGGTATAAAGTACATGTTTCCTTTGACGTTTTCTATTAGAAAAGATGTTGAACGAAATATGCTACCTATATATATTATGTTAATATTGATGCATGCAACATCTCACGATGTTGTGAAAGTGAAGTAAATAACCTGTTACGGCTAAAAATCGAAGCTATGCACCTCGATTTAGCCGGTTCAACTAGGTGTAGCTACTTGCCGTAAAAAACAACGTCAAAATCTGGTCCTTTTCACTCTTGTCAAGGTCTAGCCTTCTAAGTTAGAAAGGTAGAGAGCCACTGATCACACTACACTGTTCCTGGTGTTTAATCAGTTGTGAGGATTCTATGAGTGTCTCCCTCATGTCTACTGTCAAAAATCTTTAATGACAGCCACGGCCAACGACTTAACGTGCTTTCTAAGGCACGGAGCAGATAATTATGATTAATTTAAAAAAAGAAAAAAAACTTGAGAATGTCAAAGGTGTTTGAACTTGCCAGTAAAAATAATAATTTTGCTATAATTTCATTTTCAATAAATATTTTCATTCAAATTTATTTATGTTGTAAATATTTAGACACTATTACTTATTCTTTGTTAAATAAAGTCTGGCCGGCAAAGTATCCACAATTTTATAAATTTAATTAATATTAAATAAACTTTATAAGATGTGTTTACTTAATTAAGATTGACTCAAAGAGATAAAATTGTTAATTTAATTATGCGCATATATTTAGGTATTTTATGTACATCATTGTATATTAATTATGTTGTGAGAGGATTATTAAAACAGACAGGATTTTTCAACGATATGTACCTAAAGCCATGTCAGAAGCCCACGAGGAGTTATTTACTAATTTATTCTATTTTTTTATCTATTCCAGACTGCCTCATTGGTAACAAACGTGAGTGGTGGGCACGAGGTGCTGAGTTTAATCTTAAGGTCGGGCAAAGTATTATTGGGTTTTTTTATTAGGACATTTTTAGTAGCAGCACGGAGTCTGGAATTGTGCCCGTAGCAATTTATTATAAAAAAATAGCCGGCGAAATTTATGGGTGTACTGCATACATAGGTATCTGCCTACCCCCTCTAGAGAATACAGGCGTGAGTCTATGTCATGTTATATTTTTTTATTTATTGTCTTTTTATTTCTCTCCTAAATAACATTGCGTGCACTCTGCATACAACAAAGACCTAACAACTCAAAATGTTGACAACTATTTGAAAACTAATTAAAAGTTTAATTAAATAAGTTTACGATTACTATTTCGCATGTTTTGTTACATTGTGTTTTAATGTTTACAATTTTAATTAAGTTTAAAGTGTAGACAATGGAGGTGTTGGTTCAAACACCTTTGGTAACATTACATTTTAAAGTAACTTTGAGTAACCTAAACAATATAGTCTTAGTTACATATCACATAAAATATTACATTATATTAATACAAACTAAAAATTGTGAAATTATTATTACCTAGATAATTTTAAAATGGATTTTTAAAACAAATATGTTTGAAAAATAAATTAGAAAGTTGGGCTCGAACTCACAACACTTTTTTCTGTTGAGCAGAATACCCTTTATGGGTACCCCATCACCAAGGGCTGGTGAGGGGGTATTGTTTGACTCGCACGGACTACAAACCACATGGTGTTCCTTCATGAACCTCTGGGTGGCAGTAACTACGTGTTTCACTTGCGTATTCACCGTACTTCCGTCAGAACTCACGACACTTGTCGTACCGTGGCGATTACGAGTATTACATAAATTAGAAGAATAGGAAAAAAATATCTATCATAAAAAAGATTCTTTGTTATTCTCAAAACAATTGTCAACAAAACCAACTAACAGATATAATATCATTAACAATAACCTTCAGATACAACTCCCCAGATATTGACATTGGATCTATAAGTACAATCACCACAATCAAGCCAGCTTGGTCATTGTCTATATTTATTTAATCTGCTATATCCTTTTAACAACAGCGTCTTATCAAACTCCCTGTGGCTATGATGAGCCCACACAAAGAATAAACTGGAATAACGCTGAAATAAAGCGAGATTGTCTTCCTAAGTGGAATATTATCCTTTTGAGACAATGATTTCGGGAATAGAATGCTCGTTGAAGCACTCTTGTTTTCTTAAGTACGTAATGTAAATGTGGAGTTTGTGCAAGTATGTATTTTAAGGGTTAAATAAACTCGGTTTGAATGGGGTATGTTGTGGAGGAAGGTCGAAAGATTGGGCAACAACATCCTTTATTCTTATAATACAGAGATCGTTAAGCTTCCTCAGTTTTTCAAGTGTGTTCATAAAGAAAATATTAGGTGTATCTTGAAAATATGCTTGAGCTATTTGGTTGGAGAATTTTATTCAAAAAATTCTCATGTGCTTGCTGCATCTTTTTATTAAATTTGAAAATTTTGCAGCAGAGAATTCTGCTGTCTCTACAAATATAAAAAAAATAAAGTTTTCGAAGAGTTTTGACACTTAACCAGTGTAAACACGTGATTTAGATGAAACTTGGCACAAAAATAGACCATTTCCTGAATCAACACATAGAATAGGTACTACGCGGGCAAATGTGTGGGCAAATGCTAGAAAGGCATGATGGAGGTATATGGGCAATAGTTGTGTAGATTGTCACAAGCAGCCGCCAGTCATAACAGAACAAAACAGAAATTATTAACGAAACAGTATATATTTTTTTTATTTACCCTAAAAAAAGTCTAGACTGCGTAGGATACATTTAATGGGACTATTGACAATTCCCTGAAAAAATTGTGACTTATAAGAATCCTTAACTTTGACTTACGAAAAAGCTTTCTGATAAAAAATATTTTTAAGAATTAAAACGAAACTTTTTGCAAAAGCAATATTTTTTGTTTTAAGAAATCAAGTATTTACAAGTTCTAAAATTATATATTTCAATATGAATGCCTTTCACAGAACTATTACTCAACAATTCCAAAGTCTTTGATTTAATCATTTCAAGGGACACTTAAATTAAACAATCTAAGTTTAGATCATTTTAAATTTAGATTACTTACTCAACTTTACCAATCTTGTTCTGAATTTGTACAATTTATGCGATTTTGGACTGAACAAATTAATAATATTGCTTTATTTAAATGTTTGATTAGTGGTTTCTAGTATTTTGATTAAACCGCTGAGGTCAGATAAGAAGGCTCAAAAGACGAACTCAAACTCAACATACTCTTTTTTAACATAGGCTTAACCTACAAACTTCTAATGTGTCTAATTTTTCGATATTTAATTAATTTAAATAAGTATTTTTAACGTTAATAATTTTAATATTTGAAAATAACTTTGGCAAACTTTTATAATTTCTAAATATCTATTTGAGTTTTGATAGGTCTAAGAGCTTTTTAATTCTAAAAAACGAAATCAGACACATTTGTACGATACGATCATGCCAGTTTTCCATTAGGTGTTTGGCAGAAGACAACGTGTATTTTAACTGAATTCAAAAAAGGAGGATGTTTTTTTATGTTTTGATTTTTTTTATGTTTGTGCGATGACTTCTTCGTGAGAAGTGGACCAATTTGAGTATTTATTTTTCGTTTATAACATAATAATTTTTGATAAATTGGTTCCGTAAAACATTGTCATGATCTGACCATGAACTTAGAAATAACAAAACATGATTTTTCATCGGATGATCCTAACCTCTCTTAACAACTAATGTCACTTTATTTATGTTTTATGATAAACGATTCCAGGGGGGGTAGCCAAGTTGGCTATCTACAATCGCTAATGAATAGAAAATGAAAGAAAATAATGTATAGAATGATATTACCTTCGATCAATATGTCACGTGACATACCGATAAAGGTAATGTCATCCTATACATTTCTTTCGTTTTCTATAGCGTTAGCGATTGTAGATAGTCAACTTGGCTAAGCCCCCAGAAAAGTAGAAAAAGAGGACCTCTTTAAAGTGGTTTTGTTACTCAAAATTCAAAATAAAAAGGTGTACACAGAAAGATGCTGCTGCCTATCCTCCAGATCTTTTTTTTCCTTTATCGCGTCTTACGACACCCGCGGGACGAGTGGGGGTGGTTATATTCGGAAACCACACGGCATATTCTTGGGCCGAATGCCACACAGCATTTTTTAAATAATACACTGAAAACAAGTTATGCCAACTACAAAAACCTTCTAAAATTAACCCAGACATTCTGACTATATCAACTTCTCTTTGATAGTTTATTTTCCACGTTAAAAGACGCCTCAACGTAGAATGCAACGCAATTAACATTGCAGCGCTGATTTTCAGCTGAGCTTCAGCTGTGCTGTCGTTAAGGAAGGGATTAGAGGTGGCAAATAATAATCTCATTCAAGACCTGAGTGAACGGAGTGGCGAAGCGTATTTCAGAGAATCGTTATTTTATGTTGTACTGGCTGTCGCCCGTGATTTAGACCGGTTGAAATTTAATTTTCAATCATTCCGTCCTTTCAATGAAAGACTCGTGGCGTCATGTTTTCTTCGGGCACCGTTTTTTTCTGGATCAAAGGTGCACCTCTATGTCCGTTTCTGTACAACTGACAACTTATATGCAAAGTTTTTCGATGATCAGTTTAGTGGTAGCGTAAAAAGGTGACAAACTAACTCGCTTTCGCTTATATGGAACAACAAACAGATCAAGTAATATGTGTTAAAAATGAATTTAAAATAACAAAGTTTTACAATTGTGTGCCCGGCTAACTCAGTAGGTACAGCATTAAAGTATGAGACTCATACTATGGTATCGTATGGTCGTGGGTTCGAGCCCCACGTTGGGCGCCAATGTAAAGGTTGAGATCCTTACATTCTCTCTACCCGAGGTCGGTTTATGCTATTTTGTCTGTAGTATGTTTACGATAATTTCAACAAGAAATGAAATAGAGCACTGCAGATAGAATATTTTTCAACCTATGAATACAACATCACGTTGCTATCTAAAATAAATTCTGTTAAATAAGGCTCATTGCTTACTTATACATTCGTCCCTAACACTTTAAAAACCCGTTACATTTACTTACAGCTACAACCTTGGGACAAACTTCCATACTTCATCCTAAATCGATGGTAACACAGGACAGGAGTATCCCTTAATAAGGGTAAGTTTTCATTGAAGCGGATCAAAACAGCGTGCTAAAATAGACCAACCAGATTGTACATCTTTGATCATGAGACTTCATGTACCACATTATTACAATTTCAATGTTTAGTGTGTCTGCAGGGCATAGGCCTGTCCAATGGAAGGAGAGATCCTTTTATTTTTCTCTATTCGAAGCAATGTTTTTATTATCAATAAGAAACACCAAATTTTATCTACCTCATCTATGCGTACTAATTAATGTCACTGTTTTTTTTTGGGGAAATATAGATAGAAAATTGATACGAATATATGAATAATTACGATGATATTAATGCTATTGGTCTATTCTACGCACCGCTCCACTTCGCATTAGTAGAAACGCACCCTAAGACCCGGACCCAACCCGTAGCTTACCATAGAGAGGCCCTCTATCCTACTTATTATTCAAACATTTCACTTACCCGCAACCTGTACTTAATAGTGTCAACCTTCCCATGTGTACCTAAAATAAGTCCAAGGCCTATTGGCTATTCAAACTTGAATAGGCTAAAATCGATAGCGATATTACTAGTGTCACAGTATCGGGCTTCGATGAAGGTTCAAATTATTGTGACAAGTGTATCGCCACCTTCATCATTTCATAAGGTTTATTATTGAGTTCACGTGAACTAGAAGTCCGACAATCTTGGTATCATCAATTCATTAGGATGTGCTCAAGGCATTCGTTTTTAACTTTGCCGTACGTTTTTAACTTTGTCGCTTCAAACATTAAATTTAATATAATGAAAACACAAACAAGGAGCAGGTAAAAAAAACAAATATAACTGTCTAGATAAAGGAACTAGAAAAAAAAAACCAAAAACTAAAAGCTGTGCCAAGGTCATGTATTAAGCCAGAAATAGTCTAGCAAACGCTAAACCCTTTCTGTATGGGAAGGCTTTTCGCGCAAAAGTTTTAAAATAAGTACCTTAATCTTTATTATACCTAGTTTGTAATCTGACTTAAACTTTTAAAACTTTGATTTAACTTTTTATTCAGATTAGTGATTTATTTAGGCAGATAGTTGTTTTTAAACTAATAAACTAAAAGAATCATGAACAGAAGAGAAAAAACTGTCAACAGATTGTCTGTCAAATATTAGTTACGATAATTATTATATTTTTATTAATATATTTATATAAATTGGTGTACTTTTAGAATTTTGTTTTCGACTTTCGATAATTATATTAATAAATCCTTCTTACAAAATGCTTTCGTTTCTCGCTTTTTGATTTTCACGTGTACCTTAACAAAAACACACGCACATACAAAAAAATACACGTTAAAAAAATCCAAACTTTTGTAGATGTTCGCAAATCATGGTTTAATGTTTATAAATTATATATTCGTGTTAAAAACTTTGTCAGTAACGTTGAAAAACTGATTAGGTAAGTTTATTATTGGACTTTCCCAACAAGCATGTTCCATAAAATAAATTCAAGGTCTATCGGCTAATTTTGTTTATCCCTTCGACTACGGTTAATGTGTTTGTGTTAGGTGTGATTTAGAGGTTGGGCGTTAAGAAAACAACAAAATACCTGTACATTTATAGTTTCTACAAACCTCGCCTCATGAGTTTATTGCAGTGCAAATATGGCAATTTGGGTAAAAGAAGTAAAGTTTTATTAGTTTTTTTTATTACGCAAATACGCATTCATAAAGATTCGACAGAAAAAATGTTTTTCTTATTTTAAACTTTAAAAAAAGTTCAGTATTTAGAACTATGCCTAGACAAAAACTTCTCCTGTTTTATTTTTTCGAAAAATGTGGATATAAATCACGCTATGTTTTTTGATTATAAAAAAAACACGTAAGAAAGAAAAAAAGAAAAATAAAGTTTTATTTTGAACCTCACAAAAGATAATACAGGTAAAAAAGATAATACAATAGTATATAAAACATAATTAAATGTAGATGGGATGTGTGAGACCAAAATATGGTGCTTATCTCAGCTAATGCTGCAGCAAGGTGATCGCTGCAGCGCTGTTATTCTGATAGGCCCAATATTTGTGGTCAAAGTAATGTTGACCAGATATATACTGCAGGCTGAACCAAGCTAACATTCTAGCTGAACGGGAGTTCAGAACCCCGATAGCCAGTCCGACGCCTTACGTTTTGGAATTTTGCCAAATATCACTTTTAGCTTTTCTTTATCTTAATTATTTATCTATGTACAGTTTTTAAGCACGTTGATATTTGTTATATTTGTTCGAATATAAAACAGCAAGGTGCTTATTCTTAAATCAGGGACCCAATTCCAATCATTGTACAATTTTTTGTCTAAAATAACAGGAAAGTATTCAGGACATAATACAAAAACATGAATTTATGAAACATCAAAGACCCTGAGTAAAGACCCTGGACTCTGAAATTATTGAAGGAGTCCAATTAGATTGCAGAGAAACATTATTTACAACATAAATTCTTTGTAAATGACGTCAGTGGTTAATCCTATATTAACAATCTTGTCACAATCGAGTCAAACTACATAGTAGGTACCGTATGTACTCTCAAAAAAATAAAAGGAGTCAATTATTTTCTAGCAGTACTGTAACTTACCTAAGATCCCGAGTCTGTAATTTATAGTCACGACGACAATGCCCGCGTGCGAGGCCAGGACGGCGCCATCGTAAGGGTTGCCAGAGCTCCACTCGTAGCTCTCGCCGTGGACGAACACAAGAACTGGGTAGCGGGCCACTGCGTCTCTTACACCTGCTAGAAAAATGAAAAGATTAGAGATGTTGGTACGGAATCAAGAAGTCTATCAGTTTTAAATATGGTTAAGATTTAAAATCTTAGTATGAAAAAAGACCTCTGGTATCAAAAAAAACTAAGCAGACAATTACCATCTAAACATAAAAATTCTCAATACACAAAGTTTAATCTTTGACTGACTGATTAAGAAAATGTGGCAAAAAAGTCAGTAAGTAGATAGGTAAACCATGTCTAATGTATTTGGGAATTGATAATTATTGACACAAATTTTTAGTTTAGGTTACTCGACAGTCACACAACCAATAGTTAAGAAAAGTCTTCATAGTTCAATAATGGATTGATATAACAAAAAAGTAATAAATATCACCTACATTAGTAGGTATTGTATCGGTAGATCAACAAAATAAAACATTATCTGGTAATATAATCTTCCCCATACCTTTCAATGCTAATCAAGTCACTGAGCCTGACAACAAAGTCGTAACACACAAAGATAATGTTCAGATACATATTAATACATCTCATAACAGAATCCTCGAAACAAATAGTACTTAATCAACAATATAGAAAGAACTATTAGAGATAATCACCAAACTTATCCAAGAGAGCAATATACGAGTAGCTGAGGTCATAACCCAACTAATACGTTACACTCCAGAAAGACAAGATATGTTATACCTATATGTTATTTTTATGAGCGTCTAGAAACCAATAAATGTAGTGGTGATAGCTTTGAAGACGGTAACGGATGGTATGGCTATTTTAGTATATTCAATGTAGCTACGTACTATAGATATTTGATAAAAGAAAGCACTTAGGATTTATACGTCTTTTATCATTAAAATGTGGAAAGATCGAGATTTGAATTCGTAATCACTAAGGCAAGCTATCAGATTTGATATGTTGTACACTTTTATACATTGCACACTTAAAAACTCCAGCCTAATATGTCAAAAAGTAATATTGTTTTGCGTAATACTATTACCTACGTATTTATTATCCACGTAGTTCAAGAAAATAGTTAATAAAGAGTTATGGTTAACAGAAAGCAGTAATATTGAACCCAAAACTGTAAATGGATCATTAAAATGCTAAAAAGCGATTATGTTCTAGCAACCTGTCACTACTTATGCAAAATTGTGACCTTTTTAGCTCAACATATTACTTACAGCTTGCTTTAAGCTTGGAACATTGCCAACGCACTTAGTGTTAAAATTTGGCGTTCAGTACAATACGAAAAGATAAAAACGAGAGATATCTTTGGTAGCTACTTGAGTTTTAAAGGTCGGTAGGTACGATTGTGCTTAAGGCATCCGACCCTACAAAAGATTTAAGAGCTACTACACAAGGGCGTAGTGGAAGATTTTTTAACTTTGTTAGCCGATTTTATCCCGTATGACCTTATTCGTTTTTTTCTTTATTTTCGTTGCAAAGTTCTTTTGTCAGTTTTGAATCTTATAGGAAAAAAACGATAGTAAGCTTTGAGCGAATGTAATAAGATCTACTTTTACGTGAACTGAGATGACACAATTAATCGGAGCCAACGAATGTAGGGCGTGGTATCCCTACTTGAAAATGTATAATACTTTTCTACTGAAGGAGGTGAAACAATTTGGTGAAGACTTTTTTATTCATAGTCTTATTAGATGTTACTAGTAGGTAATCTGATTTATCTATTCGTGATTATACAGAAATATTATATTATATGAATTTTATAATATGACCGCCTCGTTGGTCAAATGCTAGTAAGTGCGACTGCTAAACACAAGGTCCTGGATTCAATCCCCGAGTCGGGCAAAGTGTTATTGGGTTTTTTCATTAGAAAATTCTCAGTAGCAGCACGGAGTCTGGAATTGTGTGAGTCTGGAAACGTGGGTGTACTGCATACACCTCTGGTTACCCCCTCTGGGGAATACAGGCGCGAGTCTATGTAATGTTATTAAGTATATTATATTTTTGTTCCATGACTATAATTTTCCGATAAAAGAGCCGGACAATTCTTATTCGTATAAATCTAATTGGATCTTTGACAAGAACCATCATCCGATATGAATGAACGGTCACGTTTTTCTTCAACAGACAAAAAAAAATACTGAAAACAGAACTCAAGACGCATTGTCCACAACACAATAGGACGAAAAAATTTAACCACATAAAAATTCAAACAATCTGAACAATACCGAACACTCACTATCTCACATCTTTCCATTCAGATTGTCGGTTGGAAACAAAAAAAAGAATAGCTGTCTATCGGATTCGACGGGAATTTCCAGCGAAGGTTCGAGATATCTCGCCCGTCCTCCCTCTCCCACTTCGTCTTATCTCAGCCATGATGGATCGAGAAGAAAAGGATAAATCAAGTTTTTGTTGGAAGTTAGATGTGTGGTGCAAAATGGAAAAGGATGACTTCGTATACCACTTTTTGTGAAATAACTTTAAAACTTCTTCTTTAACTTCTTACTCTTAGTACCACTCTACTACTCGTCTGACAGTACTAACGTTATTGAGATGAAAATAGTAGTGCTTTTAGTGGCATTCTTGTTGCATAAATGACAAAAGATTTTTCTGTTTTATGAAAACAAGATTTCGGTTTTTGCACATTACACACAAAAGTTTTATATTTTAAAATATTCAAAGCTTAAGTAACTTATGATCATAAATAAATATAACAGCTAATATTGTCTTCAATATAAATATACTAAATTAGCAATTACTAATTTATAATCATCAATTCTTCAATGACATAGAAACAATATAAAAGCTATAGCTACATATTACATTCTACAACTTCCATACAACAATAGAACCTCCAAACAATTACCACGTCATCTAGTATATGACCAGTTTATTACTTAGACCGTTACAGTTGGGACTTTCATAAACACTGGCCGGGAACATCGAGGCTATCTTGCAAATCTGCACGGTAATGAGGGTAGAAAGGGATAGATATACATTTGTATGATCCCTCCGCATCACATGTAACGTTAACGATGATGGGAAAAATTGGCTTATGGTTTTGAGTAGGAGGAAATTGGGAAGTTTGTCAACGTGTTTGATGACAACGTATTTTTAAATTTATTATAAGTAAGTTTCGTTAGCAAATTATTTTTGCCCTAATTTAAATGGTACATTATTTTTATTCTGCATCAGATTTTTTTAAAGATTTTGTTTAATAAGCCTTTTTTATAATAAATCTCTAGTATATTTCTTTAAATTCACGGGCTCTCTTTCAAAAGAAAGAGACCCGGTCCTTTGGAGGGCTTGTCTAGGGACACAGGTCCAACACGCAGAGGCCCTTTTGAGAACTTTAACTAGTATATTTTATTATTATTATTATTTTGTAGAAAAATAAAATTCGGCTGGATACAGGATCCCAGTCTGCAAGCTTTTTTCTCTCTTGCTAGCTTAAAAATCATCGTGAAATTAGCTACAGATAACTCATTTGCAATCCTACAGTATCAATTTTTGCTTGCACGCTGTATCATCTGCGATAATAGTTACAAGTTTACTATCATTGAACTGGCAATCATAATTATTTTAAGCGATTTCTCTACCCCTCAAAGCAAAAACACTCGACGTTCAAACTAAAACATACAACATACGTCATATCCTCCTCATCGATTGTAATGCAATTCACAAAATCGATGTGTTGTAAGTCAATCCACTCCTGGATATAAATCAAATCCAGAACTCCGTAGCAATAAATCCGTATTTGGGTCACCATTTACTTGTACCCATCGTTTTTTTATTCAGTTGATGATATAAGAAGCGTATCTAATAAAAAAAACCTTGGAGATACGGAGTTTGACGTTGGTATTTAATATTGTTGACTTTTTTTGTTCGGATCTTTTATAAATGGGTTGAGTCAAGTTTTAAGGGAGTGGGTGATGTGGAAATTCCGGGTGACTGACTTTGAAGTCAAAGATAGGAAAAATGCATAAGTAATGACAGTTCACTGGGTTATCGTCAGGTGGATATATCATTAATATTTACGATACATTGTAAATGAACCATTTTACATGCTAAAATATTGGTGTTTCCTTTAGTTTAAGCACTTTTATCTCACAAAAGTGTTTTATATAAAAGTACTTTTATAACAAACAAATAATATGTCTTGAATCAACTAAATTTTATTTTATATTTATTATTTTATTTATAGACTCACGCCTGTATTCTCCAGAGGGGGTAGACAGAGGTGTGCAGTACACCCATGTTTCGCCGGCTATGTTATAAGTCCCATGTAATAGGGGGCGAGCCTATTGCCATTAACCGGGCACAATTCCAGACTCCGTGCTGCTACTGAGAATTTCCTAATGGAAAAACCCAATAACACTTTGCCCGACCCGGGGATCCAACCCAGGACCTCGTGCTCAGCAGTCGCGCTTGCTACCACTAGACCAACGAGGCAGTCAAAATCAACTAAATAACATAACAAAACTCATTTCTTATACATTTTTCTCACAGGAGTAGCTAAATATCAATTTTTCCATCAAAATTCTCTCTAGTATTATTAAGTTTCTAGTCTTAATCAAGCAAAGCTATCAAGGGAATACAGTCAACTTTAGTGTACACTTAGACATGAGTAAATAAATATTTATTCACAAAAGTGATCGTAGCGCTGGTACGTCCCGTTGGGATTTTTTTTGGGTTAAAACGAGTGAATCTAGGTCTCATGTTGAGTATAAACTGTGTTCGTGTTTGCGAGTTGTTTTAAGATGGCGGGTTGATACTACGTCACGACATGATTATTTTATGTAAAAGACTTATAAATGTTTCGAGACTTTTTGATGCCCAGAAAATAAAATATGTAAAATTCTTTGAAATAGTTGGTATATTTACATTTAACTATGGTAATTTTAAATTAAATAATTGAACTTAAAACATTGGTTATTATTATACAGATGTAGGTTTAGTACTAATCTTTTATGCAGTTATTCAGTTTTGGAAACATAATTTTTCTGCGAATATCATTATTATTTATAAATAACCCTTTGTACTACAACAAAGCCTGTATTAAAGCATATATAAATGATACAACAATCCCCCATTACGTATAAATAGAGTTTACTTTACTCAATCACTTCTCCATCATTGCCTTTAAATGTTGAGCAATTCACTCGAATCGAAGCTTAATAAGATATTACATTAAAACGAGTATAAGGAAAAATCTCATATCAAAGGAAGTATTCAATATATCGAGATATATGCTTTGAAGCAAAAGACGTGACGAACGTAAAAAAGATTTGCATTTTAGATGTTGTTGAGAACATTTTTAATATATGTAGATTAGCATGGATACATGATGTCAATACTTTCTCGCTTCTTGATGGTAAAAGCGGCCAGAAAAATTTGGCGATGAATGGATATAAGGAAACTGACTCATTACAAATTTAATTCAACTAACCCGGGAAAATTAAAAACCAAATTCCTCATTATATTTAGAAAATTTAGATGATACAGCGTAAAAGTTACAAATGCAAAACTTTTAAACTATTATTTCTGTACAGAAATCTATAATTTTCCTTAACAATGAAAAAATGTTAAACGCCAGAAAAACGCAACAAAGCTATACGTCATTGTAAGTAGATATCGTGCTTCATAAAGCGCCAACACTATCGGTTATCCCTTGATGGATCGCATCGGGGGCATAAATCAAACTTCACTGTATAAATCCATAGCTTCACACGGCTGTCAAATCAATTTTTTGCTATAACCTCGTGGTTAGATTATCTTGTTATTCTATTTTGGGATTAGATTGCGCTAAAGTGGTTGTTTTTGCCGTAAAATGTTGGAAAAATTTGTCGCTAAAAGAAAGATAGTAAGTGGTCCTTTCGTATTTCTAAGTTAATAGTGTTAAGGTCAAATGTGGTGCTCACGTTATGAGATAAAAACTTACCAAGTGCGGTTTGGACTCACATACCTACTAGAGTTCACCTACCTAGTTTACCTATTGGATTCTTTAGCCCGGGAGTTATTTAAATTAGAAATCACGAAAGTATCTCTTGGTGACTAGAGTGCAGATAAGAAGCGTACAAATTTAAAACAATGTTTGGAAATTGGAATATAGGTACTATATCTAAAAAAAATACATTTGGAACATCAAGCTGAAAAAAATAAAAAAGGACGATTTAGAAATAATGTCACGTAAAATATAAACAAAAGCATTTTTGAATCCTATCATAAGTAAACTGAAAATCAAACATTTGTAGACATCCATCATAACGCAAATATGAAGGATCCAGTCCAATTTGCACGGAGATAGATTTATTCAGCGCATCCAAATTGCATGACCACGTTTTAGTCTGCGCAAAATTCTGTACCGAAATTATGAACGCTTTGGGTACGAATACCGTTTAGATTCAAATACCGGAATCCGACGTACCGTAATTCGGAAGTTTTCCGGAACGCACGACACTGAGGGAAGTAAGTATGTAAATGGTTAAATTGATCGTTGCCTTTTCGGCATTTCCTTTGAGTTATTTTAGCGTGTTGCGTATTTATTGGATTCGACACAATTTATTAGCCATATGCAAATCCAATATAATATTTCATACAATATTAGGTATACTACTTAAAGCAATATTTTCCTCTTTAACTTGGTCAATTGTTTTAAGTATCTGCAATTGCTATAGGTACTTAAAATATACTGGACTATAAAATCAGTGTGTTCCAGGGAATGAAACTAGGAGATATAAAATGTAAGAGTAAGGTAATTTTTCTGGTTTTTTTTTTGTGCATGAAACACTACTTACTCCGGTTAAATAAGTACACAGTGAAATAATTACAATTAAAAGATACTCTGTGAAATTATAAGCTGGTTTTCAGAAGAACATCTCAAAGAAATGTCTGCACTTATCACAAATCCTCATTATAATCTCGCTTCATATCAACGTAATGTCACAGGTAGAGGGAATTTTAGGGTGCCGCCGCATAGAGCGTCATTTACGGTTATTAAAAAGCAGAAGACTATTTTGGAGTGGGGTCCCGAAACCGCGTACGTGTTCGAAGTTTGGCGCAATTTTTCGGACGGATCGCATTTTTGGGGACGAGGAAAATTATTAGAATTTCAATGTAGATCGAAAATTTCACGGTGTATTAAACTTGTGGATACGTTGCGAAAATTGTTGATGTCAATATGATGTTATTCGAATTGGATGTTGATGAAGGTAATTTGATGAAATAATAAATTTATTTTGTTGTTAACGTATTTGATCGAGTTTTTAGATTGCCAATTTATTATTATTTTGATCTGAGTTCAGACGTGTAAAAAATTAAATAGCTACAAGAGTCGTAAAAACTCTTTAAATTACATAATAATTTGTAGCCAACTTATAGATGAACCAAAAATTTATTTGGCACACTGTCACAGTATAAATTATACTGTGACACTGTGTAGACTTTTAATAAATTATAGTCTATACCTGTTTAGTTGAATTTCTTTATATGATTCTATAAAATTCACTAAATGTGATGTAAAAATCTCAACATATTACCCAAATTAATTTTATTTGGTACTTTCTGAGAAAAAATTTAGAACTTTTAGATAATAGGTTCTTTATTCAAAATTCCTGAAAACATTTCTACGCTTTTAATTTCAACAGAAAAAGCAAAAATAAAGCCTACTATATCCCAGAACTTTAGCAAATCGCTACTAACTCCATACTCAAAACTCGCCGCAAAAAACGTAGGTGGAAAAAGTATTTCGTATGTACAGTGGCGCACTACCGCATTTGGGACAAAAGCCTGGGAGGACTACGGGCTTGGAAAATATGCGGCTTCCTCGTAATAAGCGAGAACAAGCCTCTCCTGGTTTTTTTGGACATAACAGTATCTGTCTTTAATAAGAGCTTCGTTTGACAAGGTTTCAAGATTTTAAAATGTTAGGTAAAATTTGCATGTTGGACGTACTTTACGACTTACTTGAAATGCTTTTTGAAGAGCGCTGCCAATGATAAATTAACTAACAATTCGTATGACTTATGAAAAATCAAACATGCATGTTTTAACATTGAACTTAAAACCTCAAATATAGCAATTTAGTGATCATTAGTCATCACTCCTAAGCTATCAGTTATCATTGCATTAAATGAAAGACAAATCTACTTAGTGATAATATAAATTAAAACTGAGGTTAGTAATTTTCTTTTCTAGTCCAGACAAGGTTTTTTTTTAATAATGCTTGAAACCCAGCTTTTGTTCAAATTTTTCAGATGAAAGCAGAAAAATTACGTAGATTCACGCATTTTATTATGCGGTATTGTTAATGTAATCAAGAATTTAATGAATAAATCTTAAGGAAAAAAGGGCCATTTGAAGCAAAAACACAATTTTACAATGGATTTACGCAATGTAACGCTTGACTAAATCAGTTAACTCCCTCTTTTTGCCCGAAGCCGAAGTAAAAACCAGTTTACTTTGTCAAAGTACACCACGAATCCGTTCTGTGGTTTACCAAACACCTACATAAAGTAAATTAAATGCGAATTTTAAAGTCGATGTCCCTGTTCTTTTTATTGCTACAACCCAAAATAAAAATCCACGCAAAAACGCAACATCATTACCGCCATTCACGTCCCAATTAGTCACATCCGTGGACTACGTAATAAAAGACATTTCATTTATTTTTAATACCGGTCGTGGCCATTCAAAAAAAAATTTCCTGTCCGGCCAACTGCTAAAATGAATGCGATCCTCCCTTGGTTAGGACAAAAGTCTTTTTGAAAATTAGTTCACTGGAGCGCGGGGAGGTTTTAACTGAAATTATAAATCAAGTTTTTGTTACCACCCTCAATTTACGAGTGTAATGCTTGCCTGACGAAATTTGGATTAAAATGGCTTGTTTATATTTCCCTGTTGCCACTTTGCCGTAACAAGTAAGGAAATAAATTTGTCAGGAATGAGGAAGTGGCGATTGTGTTTGTGACGACGTTTTGATGGTGCATTTTCTTAGGAAATGGGTCACACTTTTTCTAAAACGAAATTCATTATATTTTGAAAGATGAGAGAAGACAATTTCGTCGTTTATTCAGGGCTATTTTTAAAACTGTCAATCTGAAAAGGGATCATTAAACCCATCATTATGAACAACTTTTACTATGGGACCAACCCTGAAATCGCAAAAACAAAAACAGCTGTTCCATATATTTATGTTCACATAAATCAACAAAATGTATGGAACAGTTGATTATTTTTTTTGCTATAAATGTATGAAAAAGTTGTTCATAATGATGAGTTTAATTACCCCTTTTCAGGTTGTCAGTGTTTTAAAAATAACCCTGTATAGATGAAAAAAACTTTTATCTAATAATATTATTGCTTTCAAAATACCATACAAAGGTTTAAAGATCTAGATCGAGTAAAATTTTTCGTCTCATTTTTGTCCTTCGTACATTTGATATCATCTCTTAATTTAGATTCCTTGTTGTGTACCTTATTTCTAAATTAGACCATTAGATGTGGTAAGATATTCGCAAGCTAAGCAGTAATCAAGCCCAGGGAATCTTGCTTTTATTTACATGTTAATTTTATTATAAAACAAACATTACAATGCACAGCGTTTCTTAGCCTTCTTATCCATTTGAATGTTAATAAGTTCAGAGACGCTAATCGGATTTGTAAGCACTCTTTTTATTTGTATCGTCTTGGATAGATTATAGTAAGCTACAAATGTCGCCAAAGATACTATTTGGACTCACCTTGGGCAGGAGCGTAGATATTCAGATACAAGCAATCCTCAGACTGATTCGTCAAGAATGGCAGTATTCTTTTCAAATATTCCAAACGTCCTTTAGATATCCTTTTCAGTACAGCAGTTTCGTTTCTTATATCTGGTAGTACTTGAGGACATACTGGACTAAATTCTTCAGCGATTTTGACACCTGACCATTGCGCGCCGGAAACTGGAGGCATGAATCTCAGGGAGCCGATAGGAGGCGATGCATAAGGTACACCTCTAAAGACTTCGA
Source organism: Protodeltote pygarga (assembly GCA_936450705.2). NCBI lineage: Eukaryota > Metazoa > Arthropoda > Insecta > Lepidoptera > Noctuidae > Protodeltote > Protodeltote pygarga. The sequence goes on along the minus strand of OW388253.2, from coordinate 15,898,751 downwards.
CAGGTTCTAGGAACCTTGATTCTGGAGTAACTATGAATCCTCTGAGATCACCGTACTTAGTCCTCACTACTCGGGAGCTGATGAGCGGTTGCGGTTGTTTCTCGTCCATTGCTGTTTCGCCTCTAACGAGTCTGGATGTTAGTACTGGTAGAGTGATGAAGTGTAAAATCATCAGAATTAACATTTTTCCGCTTCCACCGCCACCGTCCGAGCAAATGTCTCCGGCCGCTGACTGCTATAAGTCGACCATTTTGATGTTTTGGAACGTTTTTGTAGATCATTTACTAGTTTATCTGTAACAAAGAGAGGCTAATATAAATTATATGGCAAAAAAATCTTTATTAATGAACTGAAGACTCAACCCGTCAAAAGTACTTGGTTATTTTATTGAAATTAATTATATTCAGTAGACACAAAGAAAAAATCGACATACAAGAAACCATTTTCCATTATGTCTGTAAGTTTTCAATTTCTATGAAAAGGCGAAACATTTACGCACAATGTACACAGTCCTAAATTCGATTACAATCAATTTTAACGAAACTTCAGCAACTACCACTACACAGATAGATACAAAAGATTAATTTGTATATACTCGTATCTTTTAAAAATTAACACTTATTTAGACGGTTCAAGGACAACATAATATACATATTGTGTTTTTATTCTTTATTGGGTCGGTTTTTTATACAATAACTGAAATCAGTTTCCATGAGAGCAGTAAAGGCTTAGTAGTATGACCTTCCTTTTTTTTTGGGGGGGGGGGGGAACCTTCAAAAGGCACCCTGCCTCCGGTGAGGCAAGTCAGAGGTCTCAGGTTCGAATCCAAGCGCGCACCTCTGACTTTTCGTAAGTTATGTGCGTATTATAAATGAATTATCACCTGCTCTGTGCCTCAGAAAGCACGTTAAGCTGCTGGCTCTGGTTATCATGAAGATCATTGACAGACGATTTATATAGGGAGTCATAACTCTCATAAAGTCCTGATAACTGATCAATCTTTAGAATACCATATACTTTTGGGTTGCGGAGGTCAGATAGGCAATCGCTTCGTAGAAAACTGATATTGCTTGGCTTGTAAGTTTTTCTATCTTCCAGCAGACTTAGTTTTCTGCGTATATCGTTTACAACGCGAGTCGCTACGTCACGTTCCATTCCACGGCACTCATTATTTGAACATGTACAATCAAAACTGAAGCACGTCTTTAATCATGTTCGCTTTAGTTCGTCTTTATAAATGTAATATTATTATATGTACTTAAATTGATTCTATTCCCAAGTTTGTACAAGACTTGTACCGCCATCTTTGATTTCCGCAGACAGTAATAGGATTATTGAATTTATTAAATTAAATTGAATTATATCTTGTACGTACTACTCGTGTTTGTTTAATTTAAATATAGGTCATGAATTTCTCGAGCACATATTTACGTGAACTAATTAATACAAATTAAATAAAATTATTCAATAAGAAACTCAAAAAAAAAACTAACTCGGGCGGGACTTCAACTCGCGCTCCATGGCGTGTCGTGCCATCACTTTGTCAACTAAGCTACCAACTCCTGCTCGCTTATGTGTTGTTGTGTGACTATAAAGCACTAAAGTTTAGAGCCCAGGACCTCGTGCTCAGCAGTCGCGCTTGCTACCACTAGACCAACGAGGCAGTCAAATATATATGAATCCGATCTCTGATCTTATTAAAATACACCGATGAAACAAAATCATAACTACTTTTAAGAAACAAACTATTCCAACTATTTACTATACAGTCAACAGCAAAAGTAGATGATCAAAATCAGTAAATTCAATACTAATGAACAGAGTTCGCGTCAGAACGTGTCAGAACTGTGTGGCGTCGAAGTGATTCAAAAGTATGTGATTGTAAATTATACCAAACATTTACTTCTAGTACAGCTGCCATATATTTCGCGAACTCCGTTCATTAGTATTGAATTTCTGATTTTGATCATCTACTTTTGCTGTTGACTGTACCACTCTTTGGCAACAACAGAATATTATATTAAATCGAACAAGTATTTAATACTAACATGGCAATAGCAGCTGTTATTGTAATAATCAATAATGCGTTAATTGTTATGAATTAAATTAATTAATTATTATAATTTACGTAAACTTTAGTATAATGGATATAATCAAATTATTAGTGTTCAATTTAATAGTTTGATTGTACTTGAATACAACATAGTATTAATAATTAACTGTTTGTTGTTTGTTACTGATATTACGAGACGCTTGCCACGACCGCGACAGTACAACGCACGGTGGTGGTTGTCACGACACGACATGTAAGAGGTAATTCTTAAAAAAACGTTAACATTTTCTTAATGAATCATTTTTCTTTCAGAGATTTAAAACACAAAACTACTTTCGGAAGACTTTTATACTATCTCAATACCTGACAACCGGGGTGTATGCAGTTTATGTTTTAATAATAATAATAAGCCGTTAGTGTTGCGTAAAGCAATTATAAGTAGGTACTGGTATAAACTTTGACACAAGATTGTTAGTCAATACCATAAGATACAATTTCAGACAACTCAGTTTACGATTCGCCGCCACTTAAATCGCTTTTCCAATTCCAAATCGAACACATCCTATAACTCTTACGACACTTTCACACGTCCCAAATGTTGCAATTCCGAAACATTTCGCCAACACCACAAGCAAAACCATTTAACTCTTTATCTCCACAAATTCCTTCTCCATGCTGATCAGATCCACGTACCGTGACTTATTGGCACAATAAATACGTGTGAGATAAACAAACAGAGATCCAAACAGGCATATGTTAGTCGTAAAGTGTCCTTGTCTAAGGAATCGCTTCCTAAAAGCCTGTATACACAATCCAGTGCAGACGCCCAGTAGAAGGAGACAGTGCTTTACTAGCAAGCGAGAGACAAATCGCATCGTTTGCTTCTAAAAGCGCGCCATCTCGCTCTCTGTGAAGCGTCCGAATTGGATGGTCTAAGGGGCCTATTACGAAAAAGGAACATAAAACGTGATATTCCTTGAATATTTATCGCAACTGGACAGACGGATTGTCGGATAGTGTAGTAAAACTTGGATCCTTCAATGATTTATTTGCGGAATAATGTATTTGTGTTTACTTTGGTTAAAAGTTGTATATGTGGGCCAGCGCACATCTGTGGATGGCAGAAAGAGATGTTTTAATGTAATTTGACACTTATTTTCATTCGTATAAAGTTTATATTGAAATACTTCGTGATTGAATTTGGAGCATTGCAGTGCATATTCTATGCATATTATCTGAGAATTTAAAAATATAGGTATTTTTAATTTTTATTATTAGATAATCTTTAAATTAAACAAGGCCAAAAGCGGCTTTAAATTAGTTACATAGTCTTTAATATTATATTTCATTACACCATTTTTTATTTCAAATAATTAATGTCAAATCAAAATCCTAAAACAAGAAAGGAGATTGACCATGACAAGAAAAACAAACAACCCAACATCTTCACAAACGTTCCATTTTTCAAATTAAGAACAGACGACTAAAAAGGGTTCGATGGTCCGATACACACGACATTCCTTTACACGTAAATAATGATACAAAACCCCGAACATTTTACTGAAGCGTGATTGAGAAACGTTCTTACACGGTTGTAAATAAGAACTTATTTTTGAACCGTATCAGCGCCTATTGTACGTTCGGACAATGTGCCCGGTTTATTCGTGGAGATAAGTCGCGGAACACAATGGTCGGACGATACTGATGCCTTAGGGAAGGTTCACATACTAGTCGAATTCATGATCTGTACTAATTTGTTGGTACGTTTTTGTCTTATTTTCTCGATGGTCAACGTCAGTGTTATCATGTTATTGGATTTAGATTAGTTTTTTGGTCTCCAATTAGTCATCTTCATTTGCATAAAATCAGTGATGGCCGACGGCCGTATTGTAAAAAGGCCAGAGCTTGCTTTTCGCAATCATTTTTGTGTTGATTTGATTGATTATCACTTGCGTAATTGATGAAGGAAAACACTTTTTGGAATTAAAAAAAAATCAGTATATAATGTGTCATTGCGGATGGTTTAATCTTAGTCACTTAGTTGTTCATACGATAAGAAGTTAGTCATTTTATTTCACACTACTGCTGTGTACCTTCTTTTTTTTTGAGTTGTAATGCAATTTGGGAGAGGCCTACTTTTTAAAAGAAGGCTCAAACGTCGGCAGAGGAATGACATTACCCTTTCCTCTACTTATTCCTTCGATTTATATGGAATGGAAATAATGCCATCTAGTGGCAATAATGAGAAATACAAGCTGTGAGTGCAAGTTTTTTACGTTTTTTTGGTTCTTTTAAATTTAATGGTTGATTGTTTGCTTTCGTTTCTCGATTCTTTGACAAAAAATCGATTAACGCTATGAAGTAGTAGTTCTATCCTAGTTCATTTTAAATGACGTCATACATACACTTAATACATATAACTAACTATCTACTACAAGTCCATGTGAACCCTCTCCTCACAAAACAGCTTACAGTCCTAAACAACGGTATTCGCTTCGATTTCGTTATTCGCAATCAAGTTCGGCGAAACGTTTAGCTATCGGATACACGCTTTTATTAAACGCGACTGTACTGTTAGAGGGAAGTTCGTGTTTTGTGCTTGCATGTTCTTTACTTACATTTATGCACGTTAAAATGGGAATAATGTCATTGCATTGGTTTTTAATAAAAGCAATTGAGTTATTGGAAATATTAAAAAAAAAGATCGATAACAATTTAGGTTGGATGTTAATATTATATTTTTATAAGAACACTTATGAAAAGGAAAGTCAATATAATTATTATAACATACTATGTACTATCGTAGACAAAGCCGGTGCACCACCTTAAGGTAAGAATCGCTTGCATCCGGCGTCCGAACGTAGCGCTAGGCCTGCCCATACGCACGTAGCATCGTTCAAAGCATTTTGATCGCAAAGTACCTATGACTGAGTACCAGGTGATTAAGCTCTACTCAAAACAAATGTACGAAGTGAAAATTAATTTTCTCAGAAATAAGACCTAGCTAGATTGATTAATTACTAACTCTTATAATGTAAATTACGTGGAAATCGTTAGAACCAGTTTTGAGAATGCGATTTCAAATTAAGTTTAAGATATAACTATAATTATTATATTAATAAGAAGATTATTATAATAATTAAGTTAGTACAATGTATATAAATACATCGACAAAGATACAACACAACTTTTAGAAACAACATAAATAAATATAAAATAATTATTTTATGTCGACAGTTTGTTGACAAGGGTACTCTAACTGCCAGAAAAATAAAACATAAAAACATGAAAAATCTTAAGTCCTTTACAATTATGTTAGAAACGGTAGAACCGTTTATAGAAATAAAATAAATATTATTAATTCCTTGTGTATACTGGCATGTTTTTTTTATTTTTTATTGTAACAATAGACAAAAGAATTCACCTGTTTCAAATAACGGAAAATTGTTTTGACCGACTCCTGGCAAGTGATTAAGGTCAGAGGATTGAGGATAATGGTTTGTTTTTATTGTCAGAAAGCGTTATTTTACCTGTTATTTGAAAATGGAACGTTGTTTTGACACATCTGTCGCATGTTGCAGATGTTTAAATGGATCCGATTCCAAACTATGCTACATGCTATAAAAACAATAAAAACATAACCCTTCCTGGCAGTCGGGTAAAAAATATAATTTGTGTTTATAACAATAAAAAACATTATACAGGGTTAAATTAAATACACCGACAACCTGAAAAAGGGTTATTAAACTCATCATTATGAACAACTTTTACCATGGGATCAACTCTGAAATCGCGAAAAAAAATCAACTGCGTAATAGGTACATTTTTAATAACACAATTATCTGAATATGGAACAGCAAATTTTTTTATCCAAAATTATGTTTGAAGTATACCTATATTGTATATTATAAATATCCTTTAAACAGCCATCTTAAAGATAGTGGTGACTATTTTATTGGCATACTATGGAGCTGTTACTACTTCAGAAAAAAATTTGGAATCCCAAAGCAATCTTTGTGACTCCAAAAAAGGACACAATTCTCCTATCTTTTATATTACTCCTCTCATCTCCGAGTCCCCGTAAAGTCTAGAAGACGGTCTCTAAGATTGGTCCTTACACATTTATCCCTAAAAAAATATTGATAAAACGTAAAACGATACCTAAATCTATAAACCAACTAGACTTATGAGGGCTAAGATAGCGCAAATGACATGTGAAACGATATTAACTTTGTGTTTAAGAGTTAACGACGCTTGAAGATCCTTCACTACGTGTTTTATCTTTTACTTGAGAGAGAAAATATTCTGTACCTAAGTCAGCACGAAGACAAAATTGCTTGAGGTTTGGTATTTTAATATTATCACGACAAAGGAGTATGAGGAGAAGTGGTGTCTTATCGAGTCTTAGAATTTAAAAGCAAATTAATTAATTTTCGTAGATTGCTTGGAATAATAAAAATCAGCCTGTAACTATCCCACTGGGCAAAGGCCTGGGCTCTTCTCATACAGAGAAAGATCGTGCATTAATCACCACGCCTAGCTCACTGCGTGTTAGCGATTTCAGACTATTAAGTCCAGATTTCGCGATATTTTCCTTTACCGTTAGTCAGTGATGTCTTAGATTAACTAATAAAGTACATATGAAATTAAAAAAGACACATTAATACATGCCAGTTTTCAACCCACACCCACGTGTTTGCAAAACTGGTCTGTATAATAATATTTAAAAACGGCGAAGGAAAACATCGTGACGAGACCAGCACATCTGAAAAATTTTGCAACGGTATGTAAAGCTATGCCAGAGGCCCAGGAACCAGGTTGTGCATCAACCAAACGAAAAAGAAAAACGTCTTACACAACCAAAAATATAACACTCATTGTGTAAGTTTTTTTTAAGTGTCGTAGCTTAAATTTGCCCTTTGTAGCATGTCTCTGAGCCATAAAACTGCTATAAAATAGTCCAAGGTCACTCTAGAGGTCAAATGAAGCAATTGCAATAAAATCCTGCTGAATGACAGGCTGACCTTTGAAATAGTTTGTTGTTGTGAATATGGTGAATTCGCAATTTTACTTTTTGACATTTCTTTTCTGGACGGTCTCATTGGATATGATAAAGTCATTACTATTTTTAAATTGTTGTAAAAAGAAAAATGTCACTCTGTCAATTGAGCTAGGTTTTATTGTATTGTAGGTTTTATTTATACTAGTTAAACATGCCAGTCCGTTACGTCACTCGAAGTTTCGAAACAAAATACTGACATTATAAATGTATTATTATAATGGTATTTGTAGATGTTCACACCAAGACAACCGGATTAAACCGGCATAAAAACGGCTTTACAACGATGCTAGCCGGCAACATTGCCAGCCGGGGCGGCATGAAAGCCGCAACGGCACGTGTGCGGATTGCAGTTAGTAATTGTCCAAAAATGTTGCCGAGCGACTGAACTGCCGGTAGACCGCGCAGGCACAAGCTAGCATGGTTCATCTGCCTAGCCTTTTCCCAACTATGTTGGGGTCGGCTTCCAGTCTTACGGGATGCAGCTGAATACCAGTGTATTACATGGAGCGACTGCCTATCAGACCTCCATAACCCAGATACTGGGTTACACGATACCCCTTGGGCTTTGACCTTCGGCTGACTTTGGGCTTCTGACCACCCGTAACGACTGTCAAAGATCTACAATTGACAGCCGGGGCCAACAGCTTAACGTGCTATCCGAGGCACGGATAGTGATAATTTATTTATAAAACGCACATAACTTACGAAAAGTCAGAGGTGCGCGCCTTGGGTTCGAACCCGAGACCTCTGACTTGCCAGTCAACGGTCACCACCACTAGGCTATCACGACTACTTTTAGCTAGCACAAGCTAGCATGGTTGTGTCAAATAAATTCGGCGAGCTGCCTTACCGAATTAAGCCGCCGCCGGCGCCGGCGCGCGGCGGGGCCCGGTACATACCGGGCCCCGCCCGTTATGTACCGTAAATGTTTACATAAACACCATTACAATTCACATTTTTGCATTTTATACATATTTTATGTGCACCATAAAATATCCAATTTTGAAATCTAATTTAACAAACTTTATAACATAGTTTTATGCATTTGATATCATACCTATGCCAAATCAGAGACCTAAATTGAACATCACCAAGTTGTACAAACCATGGCGTGTTACACTGTGTTTCATATTTTGTTGATATTTTCATTTTTTATTCTATTATCTGGAAAAAAGTCTACGCAGAAGAAGTTAAGGACTATTGAAAATGCAATTGAGGATAAATATGCATATATAGCAAGATTGCTTTTAGAAGTAGTTTACCAAGGGGTTCAAGATACTATGATGTACTGTACTGGCTCCATCATATCATCCACTTGGACATTAACAGCGGCACACTGCCAAAAAATGTTGAACGATCCAAATATTAGAAACGTAACAGATGGTACTATCATGAACCTTGTTTCATATGGACACCTGAACTCTTCAGCAGTCAAAGTATTATCCATGTTCATACATCCAGCCTACAAAAACTTGGTTGTTGCGTCTACTAACGTTAAGTACTTAAGTAACGATATAGCTTTACTAAAAACTGAAGAAATAAAGCTAAGCGTTTACGGCCATGTCAGTGCATTAGATTTCCCTACCTTATTTGGTCAAGAATCAACTTTAATTGGTCACGGTGACACGGAAACTTTAAGAGACGGCTTGACATCCGTAGTTGACACTTTAAAATATGTGAAGATGCTAGATGTTCTAGTTGTACGGTGTAAAAAATTTAAAAAATATACTACTTTGAATCCAGCGATGTGTGCAGTAAGAAAATGTAGAACTGTGGAGCGAACACGAACTGTATGCAGGGGAGACTCCGGTGGGCCCATGGTCCACGCATCTGGAATCGTAGGCATTAATTCAATGGATTACGGTCTTTATTGTGCACCTTTAGTGGCGTGGCTAAAGAAATCTAATAATTTGGTCGGAGAAGTAACACCCGTAAGTCCGTTTATCGATTGGATTGCAAACATAATTCGCAATCATTAAAATTTCCTGAGACATGTTGCATTGTCTCTCAGTCTGAGTTGGTAGGTACGTCATATTCCATGTATACCTACAATTTGAGCAGGCGAACTGTATTAAATGGCTTGCAGTTACGATGCATGCAAGATGGTGGAGAGACCGTAGACCATAAATCTGAAGAATATTGTCACATTACTATTTTGTACCGGTCGAATGCAAGTTAGATTTGAGCACCACTTGAGGCGAGGGAGGATATTTATTATTGTTTACAAGATGACAATGTTTAAATATAATAAATAAATAAAGTGAATTGTTATTCTAAAAAAAATATTAACTTCCACTGATCTTTCAGTTAAGAAAGCATTATATTTGTAAAAAAAGAATGAATTTATTTTTATTATTTCTGAAATTAACGCTCTATCCTTCTCTGTATCCCTTTGCCCTGCAGTGGGATAATTACAGGCTGGTTTATTATTAAACGATTTTATTTAGCTTGACCTGTTTATTATTTGGTTCAAATTTAGTAATCCTTATTTCACCCCCTTTCTGTTGACAGATTGATCTGATATTTGGTACACAGCTTTAGTTTTGATGACAAAACCGTTTTACGTAAAAACAAATATAATTTGTATTATTCTTTGATTATTTATATGGTATTATTATTGTTTCCTATAATAACTTTTTCACAGTTCAGTGCATTCTAGTACATGTAACAATGGAAATCTTATTGTCTCATTTTCGACTTTTAACAAATTCAATGAATTAAATATTGATACGGCTTTACTCACGTATTGATTTCGGGAAATGCTTGACTAGTTTCGAACTCTAACGGAGTGCAATAACGGAGAACATTGAGGTCTGCGATGCCGCCGCGTATACACCCTCTCTTAAAAATGGACTCTGTTAGAGTTCGAAACTAGTCGAGCATTCCCCGAAATCAATACATGAGTAAAGTCGTATCAATATTTTAAACTTATAAGTATGACTCACGAAAGTTATTATTCTAAAATTTAATTAAGTGATTGTAACAACGATCGCAATGTAACGCGTCACAAGCACTTCAAAAACTAAAACCAAACTTAAATACAATTGCTTACAATGAAAATACGGAACCGAAATCAGATTTCCAGGAGGGTTAAAATTGCAATGCATTCGACAGTTACAAAGCCAATAGTTGCCAATACGCTGGGGAGCTTCCTCAGTGAACTGGTATGCAATTAGATACGTTTTGAAGCTATAATTGTTGGAATACACTTGGAAGTAATATTCCATATCTTGCTTACAACTTTCTTGGGACGATACCATTACGGAGTTAGCAGTTAACAACTTTTGCTAGTTGGTAATACGAATTGGTGCAATTATAACTTCGTGTATTAATGTTCTTGAAGGCAAATGTAGGCAATAACATTTTTCGGTTACCAAAATTCATTTTTGTATCCCTTTTTGCATAATACCAGAAGACTATTCTTGAACTAACAACCTCATTTCAATTTATATACAAACTCATGCAATATTGTTGTGATTGTTTCTAGGCTTTGTTTTTTTATTGAATTTGTGACTTTTTATTAGGAATAGGATTTAATAGGGTCCATACTCAAAAATAAGCCCTTAGAATACTGTCAAAGTGTTCTAGGGCTGTGATGTACTGATCTATCACCCAGACAGATTGCAGATGATGACAAAATTACGGTTTAGTCCAGGAGGTGGTCAGCCACGACCCACCCCAGAAGCAGTTTGGACTTTTGTCCTATTATTAATCGACATTTACGACACGCAGAGAAGGAGGCATTGGTGCTGTTTTTCTTCTACGCCACATAATATAGTATAGGATAGTCTTCAGAAATCATTTTGGCCCTTTTTCTAGTCAATATAAATGGACGGTTATGTGTACAGTTCCAGACTAACAATTCACAAATCACCAGTCAGATGAAAGCTACCTACCTCGCAGCCTATTAGGAGAAAACTATACACGTCGTATTCTAATTCAGTGCTCGTCATTTTACAGTATGACGTCACAAATCCACGATTGAATGCGCCTACACGGTCCATGAGACTGCAATTTCCCGTCAGACGTGCCTATTCACCGATATACACCTATAGTGGCTGACAAATGACTTGCTTGAATAGATTATAAGTGAAAATTTTCTACAGAAAGGAGTTGGCAGAATGAAATAGACGGTATAATTAATATATCTGTTGCTTGAAAAGGTCAATGACTTTTTGGTAGGTGTTATTTGAATATAAGTGCTTGTGTCTACCGTTTTTGGGCAAACTTTAAATAGAATTGGGTGAACCCGTTTGGCTCTAAAATTAATACCAACCAGATTTAAGAGCATCCTATAAATGGTAGGTATATGGTTTTCTAAAGTTTCATCCAAATCCTTTCATCAAGTTAATTATGATTGAGTACACAAACAAACGTCCAAAATAATATTAGCAGGACAATCATCACCAGCAAATTTTCACCATAAATCTAACCCCAATTACGAAAATTAAACAACGTGTCACTCTATAACATACTAAGCAATTTATGCCACAACCACCATTATCAATTTAGGGCAGGTACAGGTGTGTCAACCACAAAACGCACATAGCGATTACGCGACTACGCGATCCGTCGACCATGCATACTAAGCTTAACTGTCAGAGTCGGGTCGCGGGGCGTAGGGGCCGCAATTTCCTGTAACAGAACCGACTCGACGCGACCGCTTCCTGTTGGAACGGACAATACAATGCGGTTTTAATTTAAAAGCAGTTTTTAGGGACATCACTTACATGCTGACGTGGACTGGGATAACCCGGGGATCCATTACCAAGGTTGTATTTTTTATGAACTAAAAATTAAATGGCGATAGCATACATTGAGTTTTAACTTTAATTTATTATTATTAATGTGCGAAAGAGACAGCGCTTTAGGATGGCATACAAGCATACGTCCCGCCTGATGGTAAGGATTACCTTAACCTATAGGCACCTGCTACACCAGAGATATCGCTGGCTCGTTACTGATATGCAGGATTGAGATGGGGATGAGTTATGGAAGTGGGTATTGGGACTCCAGTGAGGTATAAATTACTTAAAATCAGAAATAAATAAGAAACCACCATTTTCTGGTCGACATATAAAAAAGAAATCACAGCTCTTAAACAAAATAAATAAACGTATTTCAGGAATTCAAGTATCGCTTCACCAAAGAGCAAGCAAGAATATAATATCGCGATAAAAAAAATAAACCAAAGAATAAATAAAATATTTTTCCTCAAGTCTTTGTAACGTTTCGTGTTTCTATCTGTTGACAAACGTATCGGCTGAGACTATAAAGATTGTTACCCAACAGCATAAAACATCCGAATTATTACGTCAGAAAAACCTTGAAACAAAGCGAGTTGTGTTTCAAAAGAAAAGTTATTGTTATCGTGGCAACTGGCGATATAGCCAATTAGCCATGTGTGTTTTAAGCTTTATAATAATTGTTGTTCTATGTTTAATTAAATTTTGAATTGCGAATCATTATTCTTCTTTTTTAGAACAAATGGCTTTCGTTTTATGTTTTTTCGATTTTCTGCTGTTTTTATTGAAATACCTTTTTACCTTTAAGTATTTATGCTCCTGATACACCTGCGTCTTTTCAGAGCGTGATGCTATAACGCGATAACTATCTAGCTACTTTTGTTGGACACTATGGCGTTTACAATTTATCGTTAATTAACGCGTTAAGACGCAGACGGGCGACTTTTTATCAAGTGATATTATCACTAGCGTTTTTGCGACATCTGTTTTTAATACAATTTTTATGGGAGCTTTTGTGATCTTCTGCACTGTCACGATAATAACACGGCGTCAGAAGTAGGGCACGAAACGTTAAACGCAGGACGCGAATATTGTTGAAGGAAAAAACGCAAAGGAATTTTTATAAAGTAGTTTTAGCTCGTGACCTTATGCAACATTAGTATAAATAATTAGCTATATAATTTGATTACATTCTTAAGTTTTAGTTTTGGGAAGGGAATGATATTTTTTGCCAATTCCACTTCAAGAGATTCGCATTTTATTTTTATAGAAAGTCGCCTGGGAAAGTTGAATGTAGAAGAAAAATTCGATGGCAAAGGCAGAATTACGAATAGATCAATTGAATAGGTCACGTTGTAACTGTGCGAGTTCAAATGTAGCGCGGAATCGAATTTTCTTTCTACAAAAAATTTAAACTTTGTAATTAAAACGATGATTAAAAGTTAATTGACATAAAAATCATTTAAGTTGTCATACAAATGACAAGGACAAGTAAAATTTAATTAGTGAGAAATGACAAGTTTTTATGAGTAAGGTTATAAAATTTTATATAATCATTAAATCATAGACAAAACGAGAACTGCCACCTAATCCGAAATTTATACCAAAAGTCTGCAATAAAGCTATAAATATAAAATATTTACGTCCAACGAAGTCAGGACTAAGTCGACTTTAGCAAATTAATTAACGAACTCGTATTTTAGAATTTTACGAGAAATTTAATGTAGCAAAAAGTTATCACTCTCAGAATGGTGTTTTAATAACTTAGTATCACGCTCGTAACACAAAGGCATAGGCAGAGGTGTTAAATGTCAAAATTTTGTAAGTAATCTTGTAAACAGATGTATCATCACTACATAGTATAAAACAAAGTCGCTTCCCGCGTCTGTCTGTCCCTATGTATGCTTAGATCTCTAAAACTACGCAACGGATTTTAATGCGTTTTTTTAATAGATAGAGTGATTCAAGGGGAAGGTTTATATGTATAATACATGCATATTAGCGTAACCGTGCGAAGCCGGGGCGGGTCGCTAGTTATCATTATACATTTTTACATTATCATTTCTATTATACATTTTTATGAAGAATTTATCCATGCCATGCAATGATTTCTTTAGAACCTCCTAGAACCTCCTTTTTTTGGAAGTCGTTTAAAAAATTTGGACTTTTTTATATTTTTTTTAACAGTGGAAAAAAATATTTCGAGCAGGATTTGTGCCACAAAGGATTTTTATTTTGACCTTCTAGTTAATAGAACTGAGCTATTTGAAGTCTTGCTTGTACACGCGGCTGCAATTAAAGCTATACATTTCCAGTATAAGCTGATATATTGTTGTACGAAGAGCCTATACAATTCGAGGTCAGTCATATTGGTGATATACGAGGCTTGTTATATAGCCGTGTGTACTAAAGAATCCTCGTCTTCATTCAACCGTCAAACCTCAGACGGTATTGATAGATGTGACACCCTTTGTACAATGTTGTAGAGGCTGGCTTTATGGCCTAAAACGGTGAAGTAAAACATGTTAAAAAAATCACCTGCTAGCAAACCTATGTTAGAGGCCTAAAGGTTTAAAGTCAGATAGGTATCAAGGTTGTTAATCAACCGCACGAGCAACAAGTTCTAATGATATTCAAAGTTGCTTTTTCTAAAAAAAAATACTTGTTAAATATTTTAGTGTTAGGAAAAGCAATCTGTAAGCACTCCAGGTTAGGGATGTCAATAGTAACAAAAAGTATCGAAATTTTGTATCGACTTTTTTTAAAACTCCGATTTCAAAATTCTGTCTGTTATAAAAGAGTTTGCTTAGACCAGTTCAATTCGATATTTTATTTTAGTGAAAAAAAAATCATACAACACTGGTTTTATTTTAGTGAAAAAAAAATCATACAACACTGGACTGCACAAAAGTAATTTTCGAAACAAAATCCAAACAAAGAATTCGCTGAAATCACAAGTTGCGTTGAGAGCCGTTACATTGTTACATTTTACAACTCTGAATTCCGATGTTGTTATTGTAAAGAATATTGTTTTCGATCATTGCACAAAATGTCATGGGACAAAGTATCGAATTTGTATTTTTGATTTTCAAATATAAACCTAGTAATTATCTTTAAAATACAACTATTAATACTAACACTAAAACTAATAATTAAATAAAAAGAGAAAAACTTAATCTAAAATACAGCTTCCAGTGGGCAATGTCTCCAAAACGCTGGCTGCATTGCCACGTTGAATGGCAATGCTAAGTCTTTGAGTCTATACCTAGGTATAGGTCAGCGTTTTGATCCCGAATAGCTTCGACCACATCAATAGTTCTTTAAAAATTTCGAGCTCCCAGCCCCCACGACCCCAGCGTCTAAGTAAATATCGATAAGAAATTCAAGTGAATTATCTCTAACATCGATATTCCTACTTCAGGGATGGCAGTAGTGTTAAAATATTAAATGATAACTTCATTAGGGTTGTGTTTTGAATAGAATAATTAAAATCGTTGGTTTACTGCCCCGGTTGAGTGATAGTCACGCGAGGGACGGGACGCATATTAAACCTTAATGCCTTGTTATCGTGCTGGGTGATTGAAAACTAAAGTTTGTTATAATTGAGTGATTTTAAACAACGTTAATGTATATTAAATTATGAAGTCGAAAGTGAGTTAGTTTAATAACTTCTTGGCATAGACTACTAATAATTATGTACTTGGCCATCGACGTATGAGATATTATTATAGTGCACAAGTGTGTGCATAAACACAGGAGCACTAGCACTCCAAATTCCCTCACTCTCATAGTCAAATGGGATGGCAATCTGACACGATCGAAAGATCTGGTTCAGGACCGACCTTTACGTGCTCACCGAGGCACGGTGTAAGTGATAATTATTTTATAACACACATAACTTACGAAAAATTTGAGGTGCGCGCCTTTGGTTCTACCTCTCCTCTTCCTGTCTTCTATTTTTGCTGTGCCTGTCGGGTCTATAATGATATCATAATAATATTAAGTTACCACCTAAGTGTTACATTGTGGAATACAATAAATGTTTGAGTATGATTACAGGTTTGAAGCTGACACCTCTGATTTGCCAGTCAACAGTCACACCACTAGGCTATCATCTCAGATGATAAGATGGTGTTAGTAGGATTTCCCAGTTACTAATTAACAACCTTTGAGAAATGCATAAAAGATTAATAAGAATTGTCCACTCTGTACCTTTGAGCAAAATTTTGTCGAAGTGAGACATCCAAAAATGTTCTGTTTGTCAAGAAAATGATAAAACGTTAATTAAAATTTGGACAGAATGTTTTTTTATGAAAGCATAAAGTAACTTTTAATTTAAAATGATTTTTTAAAAGTAAAACACCAATTTTTCTTCAAAATTAATTTCGTAATTTCTGCGAATATCTTCAAACTTCCCGTGAACCGTCGCGTCGTATAATATGCGCGTAATCTTAATAATATCGTGCTTGCCGCACATTCGAGCGAAACTTTTAAATAATATACACTTTTTCATTTTCTTTTTAAAATTATGACGTCAATTTTAATAAGTCACTGTTTTTATGTGTGGAGCGGCTATTTTTAAGTGTGCATGCTATGTTTAGACGGTCACATTTCTTCTTTGTAGATTATGTTATGTTTTTTTTAAAATAGAAATATATTTTTAAATCAAATTATTGAATTACCATTAAGTAAACTTCATTTTTTAATTTAACAACACTCTTGATGAAGTTACTTTCAAATAAAAACAAAACTCAATCAAAATCGGTCCATTCGTTAAGGAGCTACGGTGCCATAGACGGACACACAAGCACGTCAAACTTAAAATACCCCTCTTTAAGTGTCGGGGATTAACAAGCTGCTAGATTGAAATAGGACTGGACAACGAAGTGGGGGGTGGTTCCCCATCAATGGAAGAAGGAATCGGGGTGCAGAAGAAATCCAGACGGTTATGGCGGGAAGAGTTGGACTCATATTTAAGATACTGGTATAAGTAGAGCTGAGACGATATAGGCTGATTATAATATATTTTTTTTAAGGTAAAGTACCTACCATAGTTCGTTTTTAAATTAACATACATGATCACGTTTTTGTACTTGAGTTATTGTTTCAACATTCGAATGACGTCGAAGTTTCCAATTCTGATTTTAAATCGAATATAGCGATTTGTAAAGCGACCAAGCGTTCCGCAATTCTGATGTTTCAATAGATACTCGAATGAATCGCAGTTATTTAGATTTAGAGTCGTATTTACGATCGATACTAACTGTATTATACTGTAAAACGAGAAAATAGTCGAATGGAGTCGATTTTGATGAGATTTATTCTACACCTACCCTCAAATATATAAACAAGTAATAAAAGACCAATTGGTGCAACTGATTTTCAATTTACACGATGCTTGCCAAATTTCAACTTTATAGTTTTTTGACCAAATCTCGATTACAGCGGTCAATCTCAACGGAAATTGGGCTTTGACGCAGGAGATTTTTAGTGCACAAGTATGTGCGTAAAGTTTGCAAGGGAATAGTGCACCTGTGTTTAGGCTGTAGACACATGTGCACTCTCTATTCCCTTGTTCTCCTGGCAATTTGAGATGGCAATTGCGAGAGAGATTAAGTGCAAAACCAACGACTTCAAGTGACAATTATTTTAAATTACGCACATATCTTATGAAAATCAAAGGCGAGCCTTGGGTTCGCAATTGAGACCTCTGACTTACCAGCTTGGACTATGCAAAGCTGATCGTGACATAAGAGATAATAAATACTACATACACTGTCGTATTTGTACTACTGTAGTATCTATGCTACTACTTCTTTTTTAACTTTTCATTGTTTTGACAGTTCTTCAATAGAAAATCTGTCAATATTTTTGTTCCACAACATTATTTTTAGTAAAGGAAAATTTTAAAATCAAAATGCGTTCGACGTTTATACAGTCATACCTACTCTGTGTTAAATTGTGTTTGTAGATAAAATATTACCTACATTAATAAACATTCATATTATTTATTCTGAATTTTTATAGAGGTACCTCTTTTGCAATTCTAAGTACCTACCCCAGCAGCCTGAATTTAGAGATGTGCTCGATTAATAGAAATGGGGTCGCTTTTTAATTTACTTTATAAGTTATACGTTTATATCACTTACTGCTTTATTATTTTCAACTATCATGCTTGTAAAGATTTGCTTACTAATTTGATTAAACCTTATGCAATAAAAACTAATTTAAAAAAGTTTTGGGTCCAATACGAAACAATAAATCAAAAAGAATGAACTACTATTATACCATTAAGTACATCCCTATTCCCGAAACCACTACAACCCTATAATAGATGGAAGGATCTCAGTTGAGTCCATTACTCAGTATAGAGTAGTATCGAATCATTAATCGAGTCCGCGATTAACGTTCGCATCGTTAATCAAATGTATTTGTATTCAACTGCCTGCAGTGACTTTTTGATATACAAGTATTATGTAAGTGTATTGTATTTATGAAAGTTACCTATTGTTTTTTGAGAAAAAAAAAACGGTTTAGTGATAAGGATTTTCACGTATCTTATTTTATTTTCTGAGTGCCACTACTAAGGCCACCACTAAGCAATTCGTAACCCCGTCCGTGTTATCGAAATTCTATTCTACGTTTAATCATTTCAGATGGTAGTTACATCCACCCTTTGTATTGAATACAAAAGGACTAGCATGTCAAACCTTTCAGTTAAAGAATAATGCTATACAGATGTAATTTATTACTTATTAATACATTAACATTTTTGTAAAGTATTTATAAATACTATTCAAACACTAAAGTTCGAAATTTTGCACAAAAACATAATCTTTACGAACGAAATTTGAACCCGCGACCTACTGGGTAAATGTATTTAACGCTACGTAACGTTACGTAACATGGGGTTATTGTATTTAACGTTATTTAACGTTCAATTCTTCTTAAATTTTCGTAGGAACGTTTAACATTTTCCTGTCGATGCGTATAATTGGATCCTGTTTCATTATTAAAATGTAAAATAATCTTTTGCAATTTTAACAAACAAACTCAGCAAATTTTAAGCCGATTAATACTTTTGTAAAATATAATATGTTCATGTAACAGGCTTGTGATTCTCATTGTGTATTCTTTTTTTATTAAATTTTTATTTACACAGGTGGAAGCGTTGAATTTCCTTTAGGTTTGTTTATTTTTGTAAAAATACAGATACATTTCAACCTTGTATTGGTACAACTTCCGTTGTGCACAAAAGTACTGATAGCTTATTGGCAACCTTTAGACTGCCGAGTCAAGGGTCGTAGGTTCGAAACTCAGGCACGCCCTTCTGACTTTTCGGATTCAAGTGCGCTTTAGAAATGAGTTATCTCTAACTAATATTTTGAGAAAAATATTGTGAGTAAACCAGATTTAATTATACAGATATGATTTTGAACCTGAGTTTTTTTTTACGGTGTCTGAAAACTTAAACTCAAACATTTATTGCATTCCACAATGTAACACTTAGGTGGTAACTTAAAATTATTAAGATCATTATGGACCCTGTCGGGTACAGGAAAAATAGAAGAAAAAAAGTCTGTCATAACTATTTCCACTTGGCCACTCTATGCTGAAATAAAATAGTGTCATCTTCTTGTTATCTTAAGGCATCATTACGATATCATCACAGTTTTCCTAACATGTTGATCGATAAATGATTGGCCCCAATACTCGCGCCAACCAACGTTGAGAGTTGGTCGGTCTGTTTTCAAGGCATTTTCAAATAAAATACATGCCAATAATATTCGCGGTAGATCCACACGTTGGTGAATGAGTAAATAGGATTGTCTCAACTCACTGGCTCCGTGTTCTATGATAT
Organism: Protodeltote pygarga; assembly: GCA_936450705.2. Lineage (NCBI taxonomy): Eukaryota > Metazoa > Arthropoda > Insecta > Lepidoptera > Noctuidae > Protodeltote > Protodeltote pygarga. The sequence goes on along the minus strand of OW388253.2, from coordinate 15,879,030 downwards.
TTCGTTACCATGCCGTCTTCATTTCATCTTCTAGTAACGTAAAAGCGCCAATAACATTTACTATGTGATACATCTTCATATTAGGTCCGATTTCACTGAACTGTCATGATTTGCAAATAAATATCTCGCATAAATTAAAAGCCAATATTGGCAACGTAGGAGCCAATGTGGAGCTGGGGGAAAACATATGCTTAAAATAAGACTCGTGTTAAGTTAATAAATAAAATACTTTCAGATACGACGATTTTGACGACTTTAGATGTTGATTCGATCAATACAATTACATGTGAGAGTCTATACGTTGACATACTTTGATGTAGTAATTTGATGACATGTTAAAAATCGTGAGAAATGTTTCGAGATATTTTGAAATATGGAATAAATATCTTTAATACTTCTCAATTAGATTACGGTACTGATATGATGTTATATGTTAGATATTATTTAAAAAAAGCATTTTATACATTTAAGTGTGTAAGTGCAATAGAATAATTATATCCTGATTTTTAGACCTAAGCTGATTCGCTTGCTTCTTAAAAAAATGTCATCCCTTTTCTAAAGAAATAAGATTTTTATAAAAGCAACGTTTTTGACCAAGCCTTTTATATTGGAATTATCAAAACTAAACACATACGAAAAAAATTGTGTCTGTGCTATTGACCGTTGAAGAGTTCCTTCATCTGGAGTCGTTTTGGAAGTCGATTTAGGTCATGATTACTATAAAAATGAAAAAAAAAAAAAAAAAAATTACCTCTGTAGGATAAAATAAGATTTGACCTGGACAGAGATACATATTGCATGTTAAATATAATCTAAAAAAAAGAACTGCGATTCAGCTTAGGTTTACATTTATATCGTAATAAAAACTCTACTTACAGGCTGATGATGATGAAGAGCTCCGCACAAACCCATATTCATTCAATTACAAACGTGTATAACTATATCATTTACGGAATTCTAAAAATAAAACTCGATCCGCTTGTTATATCAAACAAAATTAAATGAATCGCTTACATAAGTATCATACCCAAACCCAATTTACAAGCGATTTTAGCAAAAAATATCAGAAAAAATTCGCGCGCAACACAAAAATGGAGTTTCCAATTTTTAATCCGCTTTATTTCAACGTGTTATCATGTTTTAAAAGTAAATAACAAGCGTTCTCAATAAATCCGGACGAAAAAAAACTTGGAGGATATTAAATTTTCAAGCCGACCCGGATATTCCGGACTGTCAGCGCATACATTTGTAATGAACTGCAGATATTCGGGTGAATATCACGGGAATAGATTTTTGTAGATTGTTTTTAGATTTTAGAATCCCTATTCTGTTACTATAGCTTCTACTACCTTCTTATATAATGGCGTCATATTATATCCGTAGTTCTATCTGTATCGTTTTTAAAGTGAGCAAATTTTGCCGTATGAGCACAACTCTCACCGTGTTCCTGAATGTTATCTTGATAATTCTTATAAATATATTTGTAAGTGTTATATATTCTATTGTGTTTTTAAGTGGTATATTATATATAATAATTAATACATTAATTGTATTTGTAAGTATTATATATTCTACTGTATTTTAAAGTAGTATATTATATAATATATACATATTTGATATAACCATAAAGAATTCAAGTAATCGCTATAATATCCTCGATTTAGATTAGTTTCGATTCGTTTGCAGTTTGTTTGAAGTTACGTAGAAAGACGTCATTTATATTAAGTGCTGTCTAATTCTATCCAGCAATTTTAAACTCATCTTTGTCATTTAATTTTACCTTCTTAATGGTGATAAAAAAGTTTACCTTGTTTTCAAAAATTACTTATAAATATTCTGTGATTTGGATACCGATGACGCATCTGCTATTCAGTGGTTTAAGCATAATTAAGTAATTAACATATCTTCACAAAATTGTACATCGATATAATTTTCTTAAGTCTTTCACGAAGACTATTTTCCAACCCGAATTTTTTTAAATTTTTCTTTGCCAATAAAATTCATAATCAGCACTCGATCTTAAGTCGAAAATAATTGCATCATGACACACGAACGAAGCGACACGTCATCGTGTAGGTTAATTAAAAACGATTAAGGGTACGTGTATTGTTAGTACACGACAGATCCGGGTCAGTGACGTCAATGCAGGGAGGGCGAACCTTTGTGGTGAAAGCTGACGTGCCAATTTTAATTAAAACAAAAATAAAGGTAGTTGGTTGCCTTGATAGTCTTGTGGTCTTCTGGTTTGATCTCCGGTCAAGGTTTTGTGTTTGTGATTTCCAGGGTTGGGTATGTTAAATGAAGTTTAGGTGTAAACACGCATCACTTGCCCGGTGTCCAACCGAGAGAGAGACCCCCATCATCGCTCACCCGCAAAGATTTTAATATTTATTAATCACTTGTAAACGTCACAGTGTTATGGGGGCTTTCAATCTAGAAATTCTCAGTAATAACACAATACACAATACGATGTTGCAATATATGACAACTGCTCGCCCACTGGGTTGAGTTCATTGGGGCTTATAGCGTTACTGGTGACATATGGATAAAAACACCTCATAGAAAGGAGAAATACAGGTTTCATGTTATCTTATCTTGTATTAATTTTGTTAATATATCATGTCTATTTTTTGTAATAAAATAATATAATTTGCTATTTAATAGTAGTTTAAATTATTCTTTTATTTTTTAGAAAAAAAATTAATGTATAATTAGTGTAAAATATGTTATTAACCGACGAAAAAAACACAGGAGGAGTTTATTTTAAAATAAAAATTTCATGTCGCATGCGAACTCAAAGCGTGCCCAACGTTCACCATCTCTGCTTTAGCATTCTGATGCCAAACGTGGAATAAGTAAAAGACTTGTCATTGCATGAGAGAAAATGTACCTTATTACTCATAGAAAAAGTTGATTTTTGACTGAGTCAGCGAAGTAATAAGTCTTCGGATTTTACGATATACATGTAAAAAGTGAAAAGGTTGAGGTCGTACGTTTTATAACCTGACAAATTCAGATATTATCGAGGATTTTGTGGGACTTACAGATCAACGGATTCGGCGACATCTTGTTTTTTTTTTTCAAACTCTCTTTTTAATTGTGTAAAAACATGAACAAATTATATTTCAATTTTAATATATAAGTTTATTGTTGTTCTATCTAATATCTCGTTCCTCTTTAGAAAAATTGTCTTTCAGTGAAAACTCTCACGCTCGCGGCCACCCATTGGTCATCCTTGCTAATTTGACAATGCATAAATGGTATTGGATGAGATTTGTATATTTTGTCAAAGAAAAAAGAAATCTCTACTTATTACAATATATCTTTAACCCATAGGTATAATACGTGCGTACGTATATCAAATATATTAGTGAAATTCTTTTTTGATCGGTTAAGTACCTAGTTCCAGAGATTACCCTTACATACAAACAAACAATACTATTATATACTATATATTATATATTGTTGATAAAATATCTTTGCCACATTATATATTATTATTTATATTGACATTGATATGACTGCCTCGTTAGTCTAGTGGTAGCAAGCGCAACTGCTGCGCAAGACGTCCTAGGTTTGATCCCCGAGTGGGGCAAAGTGTTATTAGGTTTTCCATTAGAAAATTCTCAGTAGCAGCACAGAGTCTAATAGGCTCGCCCCATATTACATGGGACTTATAACTGGCGAAACGTGTTTGTACTGCATACACCTCTGCCTACCCACTTTGGGGAATACAGGCGTGAGTCTATGTTATGTTATGTATTGACATACAAGGGTACTGAAGGCAAGAGAGATATAGTTAGACATCTGTATCTCAACGCAGATTGAGCGTTGCTAAGCGGACGGGCCGTGTCATCGCTTGTCTGACGGCATCTCGTACATAATAAACGTTTCCCTACTTGCTTGGATGTCTAACGCTTTTGCGATAGATGTGAGATGATATTAACGATTCAATCATTCATAGTTGTGTAATTGAGTTCATGTGATTTTTCATAGCATGAAAAGGGTGGTAGTTAAAAAACTAACAACGCACTTTAGACTGTCAGCACCAAATTTAATATATGACACTCGTCAGATCGATCATCCTGACCGAATTTCGGTCACAGCGATCAATCTCAACGAAGATAACCAACTACGCAGGAGATATTATAATGCTTAAGACAAGTGTGTGAGCAAACACAGGTGCACTCTCTATTCCCTCACTCTCATAGTCTGATGGGACGGTAATCCGACACGACCGGAGAGAGATGCCAAACGGCTTTAGGTACGTGCTAAATAAATAAATTTATTTTATATATATATATATATATATATTATAATAAGGATGATTTATATAAAATAAATTTAGCTCAAACATGAATATAAGCGTCCTGAACTCCATAAATACAACGATGTTCAAGTTACAGGGAATAGGTATTAATTCAGCTAAAGAATGACAGGGTAAAACATGTGAGTAAAGCATTCCAAGAAAAATATACCTTTGTTATTATTTCTGGCTCCATTTAAACTAGACATGAATAAATACGACAGTAGGTATTTATACGATAAAAAAATCCTATATCAAATATTCAATATCCTAAAATAAAAATAGATCTGTATAGGAATAGTTTAAGGTTTTGTAGGGTTGTGATACAAAGGTCTCAACTGCGAGATTTCTAACAAATGAAACGATTTTATTACTTAATACAGGAGAACGGACCTTTTTTGTGATTGGGGGAGTAAAATATGTTCCTACCGCATACTCCACGTCCGAGGACTTACGGTTATGTGGGGCTCGCACCCACTAAAAACATACTCGCGCTTCGTAGCCCCGTCCAGTGCCTAGCTGTAGGCCCGCTCACAGAAGAACGCACATGAGACGGTTTAGAATAAGCGTAACAATTAGCAAAAAATTTAAGCTTCTTCTTATTGTATGGTTGATGAACAACCTGGTGTCAGAGTTTAAAAACGCCCGTAGGCCTCTGACTGCACACTGCTGCTTTACACACCATTGAAAAATCTCTTAGGTGGCTGGTTTTCATTACGATATTTTCCCTCAGCGTTTTAGCAACTGATACTTAATTTATAATACGCACATAACTTACGAAAAGTCAGAGGTGCGCGCCTTGGGATCGAACTCGAGACCTCTGACTTGTCAGTCGACGGTCATACCATCTATCTATCAGTGTTTGCAAAAAAAAAAAATAGTAAGACACAAAAAACCTCAAATAATATAATAATAATCACACATAAAATCAAAATCTTTTAAACAAATTTAAAGGCATTTAGTAGCGCACTGGTTATGGACTCACTTTGCATCACGTGGGAGTGAGTTCGAAACTGAGAGACGAGATAACATGGTGATAATACTCAATCCTTCTCTAATAAGAATAAGGAGAAGAGCTTTTGCCCTGCAGTGGGATAGTTTGATTATATTAGAGCAGATTATTATTATAATAATTATGAATAAAGTGATTTTAATTTAGTGTGTTTAAGCAACCTATTTTCATTGATAAGAATCAGCTAACACTATAGTTGTTTTATTAACAAAAGCTGGTCAATGGTGACATTCGCTTACGTTACATTTGATATTCAAATATTAGTCACCTAAAACCCAAGTAAGTACATCACGTAACCCTTTAACTCGACAAAAAGTCACCACATTTCTAAGCATGAAATTTGTTCAGTTGTAACTGTCCGGAGCCTATCCGTGACACACAATCGCACCCGAGTATTGATTTTAATTCGGCTGGGTTCTCGAATAGGGATGGCGATCTGGTTCAAATAGAATTAGGATCGTGTGTTATTTTGTTTAAAGGATGTTATTATATAATTGAATAATATTTTTTAAAGAAAATGTGGCCTGTATTAATTAGTTTTAAGTAAAACAACGTTTTAAACTAAGCTTTTTTAATGGAATACCAAAACTAACGTACCTATATGCGAAATTGGTATCTGTGCTGTTGACCGTCGAAGATTTCCTTCATCTAGAATGAATCCTGGATGTTGATTCAGGTCATCATTGGAACTGAACCAACATTTAAAAATTCAACTACTTACGCAAAATTTTACCCGAACATACGTACATCCTAACTAATAATATTATACATTAGAACGTAAGTTTGCGCGCCTAAACCACTGAACTGAAATTCACGCAAGCGAAACCGCGGAAAAAAGCTAGTACATACATACATAGTTTAAATAAAAGCTAGTTAAATAATATAATATACATGCAATATTTATTTTTTGTTCTGATACAGACTTGACAATCGCCAACACGCGGTGACCTAGCATAGTGATTAGTGCTCAATCTTTCTCTGTATGATAAGAGGCCTTTGCCCTGCAATGCAATACATTCAAGCTGGTTTATTTATTTTAATTGACTTTTATCAAATGAATATATCAAATCGCGCAGAAATTAAATGTACAAATATTTGATTAGCGTCTCATTATTAGCGGTAATAAACTAATTACACGCGGGAATATCCGTGTGTATGTTCTAATAAATAATGTACAACAGCCGTTGTATTAATTATAAACTATATGTAATAATCCCCTTTGTCTGATGTGGGTAATTAGCACGCCTACTACCTTGTAGTAATGTTAATTTAATCCTCCTAGTCTTATTATTGCCGAATTTGGTTAGCCTTCTAATTAACCTAATTGTAGCTGCAGCATATTTTTTTCCAAGCATTTTGGCCGTACCAACGTCGAAGCAGGCTATGAGCCTGTATAATTTAGCTTGTTGTAATAGTATTAATAATTAATAAGATATATTTATGTTCAGGCAACAAAAGTCCCAAAAAAAGAATAATAAAAAAAAATGTTTTTAAGAAACTATTGTCAGTCTAACCTTCATAACATAAAAAATACGATATCTTTTCTTACGTCAGATCAGTTGTCAAGAATGTATGAGGTTACCAACAACTCCTGTATTGATAACAATGACGTTTAAAAAAATGATCATCAAATATTTTAATGACAGCCGTGATAGATGGATTACGTGCTTTGCTCAACTAATTTTAGACATGCTCATCATCATCATCATTAACTTTTAGCAGTCCATATCTGGATATTGCACGCCATTGATCACAATTTTCGGCTATTCTTATCCAGATCCGACTCCGACTCCATCCAGATTGAGGGCATCCTACACTATATTTGCCGATCTATAGTTGAGTCTACCTTACATAAATTCAAAAAGCCTTTGGTTCAACCCTAAATTAAAGCCTCTGGTTTTCAAAACTACGGTCGCACCAATTAGGTTATCAATAATTCTCAATAGAAAAAAAGAAAAAATAAATTCCGGCCTAAATTTTTGAAAAGAAGAAACAAAAATTTCGTTACACAGCTATAGGGAAGGCCAGAGGTTGAATCAATATTTAATATCTGTTTATAGGGATGTCACATAAAGTTGGCGTCATACGGCGCGTTTAACTGAGACTCCGATGATATGAAATTTGAGAATCTTCTGATCTATATACGAAGTATTAATGTATAGATTAAATCACAAATTGCATTGTATGATTCGGGTATATAACACATAACAAAAAACCTTAATTAATATTAACTCTACAAATTGTTTACAATTTTTTTTGTTTTTAATTAGGTAATTATTAAATTAAGATCAAACATCTTCTGTAGGTATTGACACACTCCTTTTTGTAGTTTTGTGTGATTTTAAAAAGAACATACAATACCAAAAGGCAAATAAATTTAAAAACTCGCGACACATTAGGTAAATTTCAATATTTTTTTTAGCTAAGAATTAGGTAAATCTATTTTTTTTCTTTAGCTAAGAACACTCTCGATGAAGTAACCTTTCAAATAAAAAAAAAACTAAATCAAAATTTGTCCATTCCTTTAAAAGCTACACGCCACAGATAGACACACAGACACGTCAAAATTATAACACCCCTCTTTTAATGTCAGGGTTTTAAAAACAGAAAAATATCAAACCACATTACCATATTTTCCAAATTCTTATAGAAGAATCAACAAACTGACGTACTAAACAAACTGTTGGTTCAAACACTGTGAAACACCGACCTGTGTTTGTTCACTATTAAAACGTACATACGCTGTGTAAGAGAATTTGTCCAATATTGGTCTGTAAATGAGTATGCGCTAAAATTTTATGCTTCAGGACCAACAACTGTTGCGTTGCTAATTTCAAGAGTTGTTTGATAAACATGGTTAATTAGTATACATTAAATGCAGGGAAACTATATTAAATAGTAAAATAATGTTTACAAATATTTTGAGTACCTATAACAATGATAATGACGTGTTCCTGACCAAATTTCGTAATACGCAGGAGATATTACGTGCACCAGTTTTGTGGAGCATTGTACTAAACTACCTACTTTAAACTGTAATAAATAAGTTTGTGCACATACCACAAACTGGTGCACTCTCTATTAACTCTTTCTCATAGTCAGATGGGACGACAATCCGCCACGATCGGAGAGAGATCGGAAAAACGGCTTCACGTGCTTTCCGAGGTAGGTACGCAGCAAGTGATAATTATTAAAAATACGCTCATAACTTACGAAAATTCAGAAGTGCGCGCCTTGGGTTTGAAACTGAGACTTCTGACTTGCCACCGTGGACTTAATAAAACTTGTAACATAAAAGATATCGAGTCATACCACCATAGGACCATAGTCCACGTGCAAATGCTTAATTTGCCACCGTGGACTTAGCAAAACTCGTGACATAAGAAATATCGAGTCATACCACTATAGTACGCGCGCCAGTGCTAGTCACCACCTGAGGTATGTGAGTGGTGAGACAGGAGAGCGCCATTGACAACGACGCGACGTTCATGTTTACGGTAGTCTGCTGTCACGCGTCGTTTTCAATCGTACTCACCCCTATCTTATCGCTCAAATACCTCAGGCGGTGACTAGCACATGCGCGCGGACTATAGCTTATCCCATCTACTACTACACAAGAAAGTGATATTATAATCTCCAAGAACCCCATCCCCCGCTATTAAAGAAGCTGTTACTTTTCAAATGTTTAAATAAACGTCCACCAAAGCCTCATTTAATCTATTTTAGTGGCTAAGTAATTGTCTAGCTTAATCTACCATTACTTAAATGTTTAATTACCGGACCTTTTAAACGGCCGAGCAAATTGTTTATACTTGCGTCATGAGGTTTTTAATGGCTGGTTTCTTGGTTTATTGGCGGCACAGCAGCTGAGAATGAGGTTTGGAAAATACCCAGAGCACTGAAAGTGTTATTGGATTAGTGTATCTAGACACCAGTGGCGAAGGCTCCATATAACTTGATTCCTACTGGCTACTTACTGGCATTGGTTTTTCCCGGGTTTGCTCCGGCTTGGAAAAAAACACCCTCCGCCACTTCTAGACACTCATCACTAAATTTTAACTCTGTGACCATAACAACAAGCTTATACCTACTTTTGTTTTTTAACACTTAAAATATGCTAATCTGCTATCTCGTATATAAAATCATGTATCATCATCGTCTCTGTATATAAAATCAATAAATATAGTTATAAAAAATCGCAACAAACTAAGTTATAGAGAATATCAGTTTGATTGGAATACGTTTTCATGGATAAAAATTGCAGCAAATGATTTTTTATTAAATTTTAAGTACTTATCAAAACTTTGTTTTGATAAATATGAAATGTTTGCTCAAACTTTGTAATATTATTCTTCTTATTTTGGTTTTTTGCAATATTTCAGAACTATATTCAATGATTTTATATCTTCAAAGTGCGAGCGAGATAGCAAATTAGCACGTTAGGTGTCTTAACTCCGTCTGAACACGATCTAAACCCTGATTCATTGAACTCAATATCCTACGGGTAGCTCACCCACGAATATTTTATGTCGGGACCCAAACAGGACAGATTAATTCGTGAAACGGCCGCCCTCTATGAAATTCAATGGCGTCCCTTGATTAGAAAATGTCTTAAGGTAGAATTAGATCGCCCCTATTTTTAGTTCTTTACGCCTCGTTAATAGATATTACGCCTTTAAGTAAAGCTTATATGTGTTTTAAAAGGTTATTTAATATATTTAGTTAAGGAAATTTCAAGCTAAATCAGTAATCATTGATTTTAAATATACATGTAACGGCTATTTTATGCCTTAATTTTTTTTTTAAAGAAATAGGAAACGAACGAATTTTTTTGAAACATTTTAACTACCCTCTTTCAGATCCTGATACTTATAATCTTTTGGGAAAATATTTCGGCTGGTAGCTCATTCTACAATTGGAGCGTTCAGAGAAAATTTCTCTAAAACTCACTACGCTTGACCATTTTGGTTCCAATGTATAAGGATTAACTTTGTGTTGTTCTGTAAAGACAATATTTTTTCAGACTTCTTCTTCATCGTATGGTTGATGAATAACCTGGTGTCAGAGTTTAAACCGCCCGTAGGCTTCTGAAAGGCTTTTACACACCGTTGAAAAACCTCTCAATGTTTTTTTTTTCCGTTTTTGCTAGTGATAATTAGTTTCTAATACGCACATAAATCCGAAAAGTAGAGCCTGTTTTGAACCTAAGACCTTTGGCGTGGCTATCACTGCTTAAGCTTAATTTTTTCAGTAAAACAGAAATATAGTTTATATTATAGTAATATCTACGTCACTCCATTATACAACTCGAAGTTGTTTGCTTCCAAGTAAACTGTCAACTGATAAATAATTTAGGCATTCGGACAGATAGGACACGAAATAGCACTTTTGTCGTCAGAGTTACTTAAGAAAGAAAATAATTTTACTTCTCTATAAATAATTTAATGTTATATTAACATAATTGCTTCGTTCTAAGATTGTTTTTTAAGTGAAAATAAATGATGTAGTTAGTAAAAATGACATAAAATGTGTAAATAATTGAATTCTAATAATGTCAGACGGAATTTTGGTTTCAGCGGACATTTGTAATGAAGATAACCCTACGCAGGAGATAATATGATGCACATAAGTGCGCTAACAAAGGTGCTCTATTAGGGTCTCTCTATTTCCTCACTCACATAGTCCGATGGGACGGCAATCTGACTGGAGGACCGACGGCTTTACGTACTCTCCGAGGTAAAATTTAAACTGATAATAAATTTTAAATATTATGTCAGAGAAACCTAAAATCTCTTATTTGCAGTTAACCGTCATACCACTAATCTTTTACTGCGTAAAATGCTTGAAAACATAATGATTTCGTATCAAAACCCACAAATTTGAAACGTAGCTACGAATCAGCGGGCTACGAGTATTTCGTAGCTGATATCTACGAGCTACGTGTTCGTTTCGTAGCAGATATGGAGCGCTACAAACCGCAATGTAGTGTAGGCTGCATACAAAATTTACTACAGTGAAAATACAATGAGAATTCTAAAACTTGATATCATACTATAAATAATAATTATCTGGAAAAATAAAGAATTTGATTTGATTTGGAAAAGTTTGTCTGGATGTTTGTTACAAATTCCATCTTAACGGCTGAACCGATATGAATTAAATTTGGCATACATTTATAATATTATCTATTAACAGACGGGATACTTTTTATTAATCGACAAAAAAAACGGAGGAGGTTATCACTTCGACGTGTATGTTTTTTTATCCGACCTCCACGAATGCCATCGCCTGAGCAAACTCAAGTTATAATAAATCCGTTATGACGATCTTTTAATTTTAAAAGGTTCAATTGTTATTTTGTATGAAATATAATTAAGATAAAAATTATTGTTACCTCTTTCAGTCTTAAAACATAATGGCTTGGCATTTTGTTATCTATGCTTTGTGTTCTAAATTCAACAGATAACAATTTGTATGTTGCGGAAGCAAAATTATATAGCCTATAAAGCCTGTCACATACAGTGGCTTGCAATAATAGTGGCCACGTATTATATGGTATGGGTAGAGTATGGTAGCGTAATGGTAACGTAGGGAAGAGGTAGAGTAGGCTAAAGTTAGGTAGGGGTACAGAAGGGTAAGGTAGAGTAGGGTAGGGTAGGTTAGGCGTAGAGGTAGAATTAATTTTAGCAACAAAGTCGCGCTGGGCAGCCAGTATAATTAATATTTAAAAAAAGTCGCGATACAAAAATTTTCTTTGTTAAGAAAACTCTCGATCAAGTCACCTTTCAAATAAAAAAAAAAACAAATCGAAATTAGCTACAATGCCACAAACACAGACAAACATAATATTTAAAAGGTTTTTCAATACCAAATTCGAAGGAACGATGTTTTACAAAGTAACAGGAAAGCTAGCTAACTTTTATTAATCACTAATTAATTTCGAACCAAAAATTTTACAATCCCAAAACTTTGCCGATACCGCCGATTTATTACAAACAATTACAAATATTCCAACAATAAAGTTTAACAACAATTAAAATACAATTTAAATCCTGAATAGCTTTTTAATTGTTCACGGTGTTTTGTTAACAAGTTTTTAGTAAAAGCAGAACTTGTTTTATTTGTGACAAAAACCGGTACTTCGAAGAATGATTTTTAGAAGGAAGTCTTTGTCAAAGTCTGACCAACTCAGATACCGACTGTTACTAGTCGTGATAGCCTAGTGGTATGACCGTTGACGGCATATCAGAGGTTTTAGGTTCAAACCCATGGCGCTAATGTGGTATATTATATATCATTCATATATCTATGTTTCTATAAACTATTTCTTTATTCTGACGCTGTCAAAACTATTTGAATTTTCAGCTAATGAAATTGATACCATCTCTGACTTTCCACAAGTTATGTGCGTATTATAAATTAATTATTTATCACTTACTCCGTGCCTCAGTTACATAAAGCCGTTGGCTCTGCGTCTGATCTCTCGCCAGTCGTGTTTCTCTGTGCCAGATCTCTCAATCATAACGGATTGTTGTCTCATCAGACTATAAAAGTGAGGGAATAGAGAGTGCACCTATGTTTTCCCACACATTTGTGTACTATAATATCTCTTGCGTAGCTAATCTCCGTTGAGATTGGCTGCTTTGACCAAAATTCAATCAGGAGGACATTACTTGTAATAAAATGTCTCAAAATCGTCAAGTGATTTGGTTTTTTAATAAATCCGGCGATAATTTTACTTTTTTATGCTATAGCTTGTCCCTAAAAAAAAAACGAACAGAAATCTATACCAAAAACCACAATGCAACGCCTCTCTTTACAACTACCCACAAACCGCATTTAGTCCCAAACGTCCAACAATTCGGTCCAAACGCACAGGTAATGAGGTACCTGCAGTTAGTAACTATAATCCGACGGGATCACATAAATCATGGCGTTGCATGGCTCGTTACTCTCACATTTCCTGCCAATCGATATTTACGACGCGAGTTATCAAGGGATAATGTTTTCTGGTATATGGATGTGTGTTAGAGTAAGAGGGTTGATGATCAAAGATCATTAGAGGCGTTAAGTGTAAGGGTGAGATGTAATGAGGGGTAATTAAGAGCTAAGTTCAAAATTTTTGGGTAAAGAAAAAATGTATTACGAGCCGGATTTGAGAATATTGAATGAAATAAATGTTTTTCCGTTTGATACCTAAGAGACACACGAAGAGCAAAAATTAATATACAGGCTTATTTTTAAAACACTAACAACCTAAAAAGGGGTCATTAAACTCATCATTATGAACAACTTTTACTATGGGACCAATCCTGAAATCGCAAAAAAAAATAGCTGTTCCATACATTTATGTTCACATAACTTAACAAAATTTTTTTATGACACCTTTTCAAGTTGTCCATGTTTTAAAAATAACCCTGTAAATGTAAATGTTATTAACAATCAACTCCACAGACTCACTCAGAAACTTGCAACGCAAAGCTGCGCCATATGTTTCTAAGTGAATATAAATACTTGAAGTACCAATAACTTACCTACATTTTTAATTTCATTCGCTTAGATGCACTCAAAAAGGCTTTATTGCTACTCTGTTTGATATTTTCTCTTTTAAGACTGGTCTGCAGATTAACTTCAATATTAAAGTGATGTTTGATCGACGAGAAAAATATTTAGCAATAGAAAATTGCTGTTTAAGAAGCATATTTAAGTTATATAGTAGTCACCACGCGTCGTCGTGGCGCATTGGTTATAAACGCTTTTTCAAGCACGTGGGTGAAGATTTGAACTTGACATGTACCAATATGACTTTATCAATATTGAACTTTTTAGTTATAAATCTAAGATACCACTGATTAACAGTGAAGAAAAACCATCGTGAGGAAATCTAGAGTTAACGGTCAGAAATCGCCAACATGCATTGAGTGTCAGGTGCACAGAACAGTAGGTACTATTCCCGAGGAAAACCACCATAACGTTTTTATAATAATAGATGGTGCCACGTGTCTTTCGAAACATGATTGAAATTCTAAATTAACGCAAGCAAAGCGACGGGCATAAGCTATATTACTATAACTCCCTTTTTCTTCAGGTATTGTCGGGACATTCCGCCAAAAGTGAGACATCTGGCAATACTATACCCATGAGGTCTGCGACGCCGCCGCGTATACACTCGCTCTTGAAAATGGATTCCGTTTGAGTTCGAAACTAGTCGGGCATTCCGCGAAATCAATGCGTGAGTAAAACCGTATCAATATTTCATATTTATTTCATGTATAAGTGGCTTCCACATAACAAATACTACTTGACCCAGGCATCAAATACAGACCCCAAGATTGTAGTCTGCTTGCAATAACTTAACCTTAAAGGAAGTACTTAAGTCAATTGTAACTTTTCTTTTACATTATTATAAACTAACTCGTAACAAACTTGCTCTGCAGAGCAAATAATTTCATCTCCTTCAACAATAAATAAAAGACATTGTTTGCACCAAGTTACAGTACTTTATTGAGTTGATTCGAAATAAGAAAACCTTTTTCTTTTCTGTATTTATATGTTGAGATATAAACTCTGTATTGTATACTATTGTGGTATGACGCAATGCGCGCTCATCTGTCATTTCGTAAGCTATGTACTATCGTGGACAAGAACGGTGCACCACTTTGCCATCAAAATGCTTTGAACGATGCTACGTGCGTAGGCGTGGGGGTGCAAGCGATTCTAACCTAACCTTAAGAGTGTTGTACCACCTTTGTCCACAATAGTACGTATTATAAAACAATTATCACTTGAACATTGCTTCAGAGAGCATGTAAAGACGTCGATCCTGCGCTTGATCTCTATACAGTCGTGTCGCATTGCCACCCCATCGGACTACGAGAGTGAGGGAATAGAAAGTGCATCTATGTAGTGCACAAGCGTGTTTATAAATATAGATGCATTCTCTATTCTATTCATTATTCTATTATCATATCTCCTGCGTAGTTGGTTAGTCTCCGTTGAGATTGACCGATGTGACCGAAATTCTGTCAGGAGGAAATGATCGTATAAAAATACATGTCTACGTCTACACCATTTATGAAATAAGGGCGTGACGACGAGTGACAGCCGTGACGGATTAGGATGTCTCCTAAGTCGTAGGCGGGTCGCAAACAAACATCTCAAATTCGTTATACCTAGGATATACAAATATTTATGGTATGGCCTACCTGCGACCTTAAATCAGCTAAAGGTTTGGTGACAAGGGTCTTCAATTTCGGAATGAGATAACGTGACATGATAAGTCGTATATAAGCTTTTAAAGACGAAAAGCTAACCTCATTAAGTGTTTTAATATCTGTTTGGCAATGTTATTAGAACTTAAGTACATTTGTAATGCTAAATAAAGACTTTAAAGAAGATACGCGCGAAAAACATAACCCTTTTTGGCAGTCGGGTAAAAGATAAAGTTTGTGGTATTTTTATAATCATTATTTGACTTTTATGACAGGCAGAGGTCAAAAGAAAAACAGAAAAACAGCCCAACACTTTATGTGATTCCAATTTCATTAAATAACTGATCGCTAAGCTTTTTTTTTAAAAAAATTCTCAAATATTTATTTATTCAGGAATTAACAATTTATCGCTAAGCTTATTTTCATCATTATAGATCATGACTAAGAATTTTTGACGACAAAAGATGACGTAACTATAAAAAAGCTAAGTCTGTAGACTGTAGACGTCTGTAGAGTCTGATCTACTTTGAATTATAACTCAGTCTTTCGAAAACAATAAATTGTAAAACATAAAACTTGGCAACACTCCAAAATAACGCAGTCGTAAATTAAAATTATAATACAATACCTAAAACGTTGACATTTGACTTTACTACAAAGGAATCCATATGTCAGCAGTGCCAAGAACTATGTGTTAAAATTAATTAGTTTTATCTGACAATAGCTCTCAAGGCTTATTAAACTTAGAACTAGAATCGTCAAATATATTTATTTTATAAGAAAATTTGGACCACACTGGCGAATGTACTGTGAGAAAGGTACTTACTCTGGTCAAGTGAACCTATTCATGCATGGCTGTAGCACCTAAATTGCTATTTCTTTTCTTTAATTTTCGTACATGTAATCGATAATGTAACATAATATAAAAGTAACAAGATCCATTTTAGGTTGCTGAGCCAACGGAGTAAGTAAGTTTAATGTGATAGTACATTATCTCACTATTGGACGTGCTTTCCGAGGCGCGGAAAAAGTGATAATTAATTTGATACAAAAAAGAAAACGAAAAGAAAAAGTGATAATTAGTAAGCACATAACTTACGAAACGTCAAAAGAGCGCACCTTGCCTTGGGTTCGTACCCAAGATCTCTAACTTGTAATTGTATAAATTTAGTTTTGGTTTCATTGGCATATTTTGGCTTTACTAGCTAATGATTTTCTCTACAACACACAGTATTACAGTAAAATTCAGAATTCCCTTTTAGGTATCTAACAGAAAGTTTTGCCTTTTTCTGATTATATAGACCCCATTGTTTTAGGTTTGTCCAGTCATTCTGACGGTTAGCTTCCATTTTTGGAATGGCAGTGATGAAGTAGGCCGTTAATTTTCTAGGCTATTTGTCTTAACACTAATTTATATTGAAGGTGCGGGTTGAATTCTTAGTAGCGAAAATTAGCTGAATAGTAGAGTTGAATTTGGGTATAGTATTCGGTTCGAAGTCAGACACATGCTTAGAAAGGTAATATAGTGCAACAGTAGAGGTAACCCATGCAACTAAAGTTATTTGCAGAGAAGTAATGAATTTTAAAGAAACATGATCATTTTTCAATAAAAAAAATCGTAAAAGTAAAATCGTCAAGAAATCTCTGTCGATTATATTATAACACCCTGTCATGTCTATTTTTTCATTGACTGTCCAGTGTATTTCTCTCTCTGTAATAAGATTAGTCGCAAAAATGCATGGTGCAAGGCGATAAGCTCGTGAAGAATCTGCCAGATTGCTTTTATAAAAAACTTAAAGCTCATGCATTTAGACACACTCAGACATCCAGATGTAGATACTTTTTAGCTAATATTATATAAATATTGTTTAAATTTTAGTACTTACCATGTATCTACAGATTATATCCTAAAAGTGCTAGCGCTTAAGAATGATTATTTACTGAATTTGTATCGCGAGGGAATTGGCGCTGATAGCTGAAATACAGAATCTTCCTAATTCAGCTTCAGAACCTAAATCTTTTACGTACAAACACTGTATGCAACTTTAAAACGATTGTTCGTAAAACATTTAAGTTGTTTTTTTGTAAAAATAAACATTATTATTTACTGTCAAGTTTAAATTTAACAAATATAGTAGGTAAAAAGGTATAATAAAAGCGATAAAGCAATAAAGGAAGACTTAAACGGAACTATTTAATGCCACCGCGAAAAGATTAGCTAACCGGAGAACGTCCTATCTACATACTTGCGGTGTACCGGACGGACGTATCTTAGGTAACGTCACTCAGGGACGCTCACGAAAATACTTCGCAATTTGAAGGATTTAAGACTTCGAAGCACTTAGCTTTCAGGTGGTTTACTAAGCATTTTAGTTTACCTACTAGATAACATTTGCTTTTTCTTACTTAAAAGCTGTCTGCATGTGCACGTATGGGTAATAAAGTTTCGTGTATCTATAGATATTGATATAGGTAATATAGAAGGTGCTCCTAAATTATCTGCCACGGCTGCAATGGGAGATAATATTGGTTATTTATATTACAATAGTAAAGTAATTTTTTTTATCTAACTTCATATTATTTTTTCTTTTGCCTGCGTTTTATTGCGTAGGTCTAATTCTGCTCCATGCATTAATTTTTTTTTTACTGTTCCGGGATACGACATTTCTTCACTATTGTAATCTATATACCCAATACTTTCTCCCATTGCAACTGTGGCAGATAATTTAAAAGCACATTATATACAATGGATTAAAATTGTACAATTTTTGTACTGAAGATCTCATTTCATTACACGTACAGCTACTGTTATTTTTTGTGATACGATCAACATTAATGTTTATTTTTTATTTTCTGATCCAGTGAGAGTTTCGAAAAATCTTTGTGGGCATTTGGAACCCTAATATTAAGTTTGTCTGCATGTATATTTCCTGAGATTTTAGGACTAGTCAGTGGTATTTCGGCTTTAAGATATAATAATGTGCTCCTGACCTTATTTCGGTTACAACGGCCAATCTCAACCAAAATTTGCAGAAGGTATTATAGTGTACAAGTGCATACCTAAACACAGATGCACTATCTACTCCCTCACAATATTTCTATTCTCTCAATATTCACTCTCATAATCCGATGCGATGGCATGGGGCTAATCATAATTAATTTATAATAAGAGGTGCCTTGGGTTCAAACCTGAGAACTCTGACTTGTCTGTCCACTGCCATACCACTAGGCTATTACGGGTCTATTTTCAATATTTTATATAGATATATAAATCAGTGTAATTTACTGGTACCAGTTCTGTACCCTGTCTTTAATTTGTCTAAGAAACTTGTTCGGATCTCGGCCCTTTATTAAAACAATCTTGACAAACATATAATTTTCTGTAATCTCCAAGACTGTTGATACAGTTTCTAAGTTAAGATTACAAATTGTACGGTAAGTATTATTCAAGGGAACTTGCAAAACTTCCTGAAGTTATCGCCTATTAATATCACGCTTATGAAAAGGTTCCTTGAAATAACGGTACTTGTTTTACATTTCTTGCAAGAATTTTTGTCGTTTATATTAACAGTTTGGCCGTACTTGGGAATTTAGGAGGAATTCAACTTGATAAGATAATTAATAGCCTATGTGACTGAATTATATAATCTGTTATTAAAATTGTTTATGATGTACACCAGTATATCAGCAGAGGTTCTACAGATGATGATGGTGATGAAAATAAAGCAACGGTTAGTGAATTTGTTATGCTTGAAGTACATCCTTATAATCTTAATGTAGATGAAAAAGCTAAATATTAAAATTCTGAAAATTAACTAAATAAAAAAGCTCTTTCTGTCAATCCCACAACTATTTTAATAGCTACAAAATATTATTTTATTTACTTACAACGAACGAAAATCATCCACCAAGCCTTATTATTCCCAAAATTTTTTGGGGTCGGTTTCTAATCTAACCAGATGCAGTTGAATATCAGTTTTCTATGGAGCGGCTGCCTATCTGACTCCTGCAATCCAAAGGGATAAGATATTCTAAGTTAGATTAGTTGTCAGGATTTTATGAGGGTTCTGACTTCCTTTATCGACTGTCAAAGATCTTCATGACTGCTGGTGTCCACGGTTTAACGTGCTTAGTTGCTTAGAAGTGATAATATCTTATAATACGCACATAACTCCCGAAAAGTCAGAGGTGCGAGCCTGGGTAACCTTGAGACCTCTGACTTGTCAGTCAAAGATCATAACACTAGGCTATCACTGTTACGTTAAACCACAGTATAATAAACAGTACCGAAACTACGTACAAACGCACGAAAACGGCACACTCACACAAACATACGCAATGACACGTCGTTGATGCTGTGATGATACTGCGAGTAACGCGACGTTCGCTTAGCAGTCTCATCGTAACGCAATTATTACGCAAGTTTATGTGAGTGTGCCGTTTCAAACGTTTGTACGTTGTTTCCGTACTGTATGATTATTATACTGTGGTTTAACGAAAATGTGTAGTTAAATTAATAAAGTCGCTGCTTATATTTTTCGAATTCCAGAGATATCATTTCAACCCAGTGGACTATATATGTGTAAAGATGCATGTAAGCCAGCACTAAAGGGCAGTTATTCTCGGTATGTCTTTGTCCCTAAGTTATTTCCAGGAATTCGTTTTGGGTTGCCAAATTACCTTGTGAAAGGAAAAGGTTAAAGGTTAATCTTTACGTGACTTTATAATAATTTTATAATTTAGCTGTTATTTAAATTCTAGCATCCACTCACTAACATCCATCGTCAACATAAATAACGATTTCGCTTGATGTATGTTACAACACATTTAATTTAATTTTCGTAGAAATATAAAATTGTGTCATAACGTAAATAAAATTTTATTTACGCTATACGATACAATTATTTATAAACTAAATATAACTTTTATGTACAATTATATTAGGTAAACTATTTAATATTATTATTATATAATATTATGTTTAATGTTGATTTTTTTTAAATGTTGTAATAGTGTTGCATTGTATACGGGATTTTTGTGTGTTTCTGATTTGTATGTCTTACGGCGGAACTACGTGGCGGAACATAGAGATGCATGCTTTTGTAACAACTACCAACTTATGTACCTATGTTTCACAAAATAAAATAAACTTGATCTTGAAACTTGATCAATTCTTTCGTTTTGAGGCTTAAACTGTCTTGAGCAGGCCTGCAGGCAGGCTCTGTACGAGGTTGCAAAGCGCGCTAGCAGTACCCCGGCCTCATCCGATACAGTGCGAGGAACACGTAGAGGGAGATGTTCTTCGTGCTTGGACTACGGTATGCGGTAGGAACATTTTTTATTCCCCCAGGCCTCAAAAAGGCTTAAACTGTCTTGACTTTACAGATTGTTGATAATGTTCTTGTGCCTAAGATAGATCTATGCAATTAAGTACACAAATCACCTAGTAAGTAGAAGTCATTAAATATTATGATGCGTAATAGCCATTATCATTCGCAATATATCATTTGCAACAAAGACACTAATATTAATCAGACCCTAAATTGCCAATTAGCAATTTATACAATCAATTTTCATTCAATAATCCCGTTTAGAATGAATTGAATAAAGCAAACATCCAATTATATTTTACCAATTCAAACATTTTTATTTTTGTCCATTTTGCTAATTGGCTGTAACATAAAAATCCGTAGAAACCATAATAAATTTAGTTAAGTGCTTTTTGAAATCCTACTAAATGCTTTGTGGGTTTTCTTCAGCAGTGAAATTGGACTTAAAATATTGAGAGTTATCTTAACCACTGATAGTAAAGTGTGAAAGTTATTAACTTTGATGCTTGACAACTTGAGCGTTTAATAAATCTAATGAATCTATCGTAATCTTAGCTTCTACCTTATAGCCTATCTAGTTATGAGTTTAATGTATATTATTATTTGAATGAATTGTTTATCAAATTAAAAATATTTCCTACAAATTATCATCGCGTAGTAGTAGTAAATCAGTAATCATTATTACAAATTGTATAGCTAGAATTATTATTTTAAATTGGTGAGTGAATCTAGTGAGTATGCACCACAGTCTTTTCAAAATCATAAGCGTATTAAAGTCATTCTGATGAAACCAACACTTAAGAGATCGTGTTTAACGGTATTTCAAGCCAAAATAGAGTCTTATGGGATTGACCACGAAGTTTGTGTATCAATAAAAAAAGAAAATTTCGAAATTCAAAACTCGATAACTATAGATACACCTATTTAGTAAAGCGAAAACTTTGAGATACTTTTGGACGAACGGAGGAGTTTAAGATTAGGTATAGAGTTTATATGAAAAACAAGCGCAAAAAGCTAAAATTTATAAAATATTATAGTGGAATTTCCAATTATAAAATGTCGACCACTGACTAGATCACTTATATTATTCACAATAATTAAGAATTTTGACAACTTACTTACTTACTTACTTTTATACTTTTATTCATTGTGAATTGTTATTAATGATTCTAATTTCCAGTTGACAATTTTAATTTGCATAATTTTGAACGCAAATCTAAAACAATATACAAAAGCTTCTTAAGCTAGCTCCAACTATTTTAGGCCATAAATCGAGACGAAGTAATTTCATGGCTGTGCGCCGTCCCCCGTCAACTGAAACTATCTCGTTAGTTGATATATATTGAGGAAATGAAGGCCTTATTGCTCGGCCCAGAGGACTCCGTAGATATCTATGTAATTTGAATTTGTGACAACTTCTGCTAATTGATAGTGGTTAAGATTAAGTCGATTTCTTGCAGCTCCAAATTGAACCGTTGAATTTAAAATAATGTGACTTAATCTAACCGAGCAAGTGTTTGTTCAGCCGAGGACCAGTTGAACTATAGAACTTAAGAAAACTCAAAAATGAACTGCGATAAGCATTCGTTAGATACACACCAGAAAAGACATACAAAAGAGGTCTATCAGAAAATCTAGACAATCAATCAATCTGTTTAAGATATTACAGTGATGTCATTTTTTATTTGGCATATTTATTTTTATTGGGCATATTTTTTTTACTAATTAGGTAACTCGCCTGGTGTTATATTCTGGGATATGATCGGTTCAAGAAAGCATAGCCATCATCTAAGATAAAAAAAAAAAAAATTCTTACAACAGTAACTAGAAAAGTATTTTCTCTTACTATTGTACATCTTGAACTAGAGCCAACATAATAAGTCAAACAACTAGAACTCTCATTGCAATTTCTTTGTATTCTCTTTATTAAATATTTTACTTGATTAAACATATATTTTTTTTCCATTTCATCTGTTAATCTTCTAGTATCATTGCTGTTATCCTCTTTTATGTATTTAATTACATTAACGTGATTAAGAAATCAATCTACATTAATTACGTCTTTTTAATATTTATTTAATTTATTTGTACCTACGCATAACAGATAAATTAAGGCATTATTATTTCTAATAGAATTTCTTCTAGCATACCCACCTATTTTAATTATGGTAAATCACCTGAATCACGACTAATTGAATACGACAAGAATATTTTTCAAACTTCTAAGAAAGTATTTAATTGTCGCGCGATTAGAATAAACATTTTTGTTCTTAAAAAAGCTATTACTATTCCATTGAAATTCTCCCATATGTGCTCGTTGTGATTAAGCACTTATCATTTTTCAAAGAAATCGAAATCAACTCACTTGAAAATGGACTCCGTTTGTATCCAAAACAAGTTGGGCATTCCCAAAATTAATCCGTGACTAAATCCATTAGTATTTAATAATATATTAATAAAATTAAAAATAGTGGTCATCTTTAGTATCATATCCATATCACAATATAATAAATTACACCACCCGTAAACCAGGAACTAACCAAAAATGAATTAACAGCTTTATCAAGTAATCTTCCATAACTTCTTCTCTGTATTTTCTCAAAATTTAATATATTGCGTGTAATAAATTCTGCAAAGCACCCATTCGCTTCCTTCATAATAATACAAGGCGTTTCTATGGCTTCGTTATTATTGTATTTTATTTCTAACGAGTATATCATGGGAAACAGTTATTTTTCTTAAATCTTTATTTGTTTTTCTTTATTCACTAATAAGTCATTGATATAAATTCTTATATTGTTAGCGGGGTGGACACATTCTTCCGACTTTTACAAATAAAACAATAAAATTCATATATGATATTATTATCGAGATATTTCATTAATGTTATTAAAGTAACTAAACATTTATGAGCAAATAAGTATTTTAAATACTAGAGTCCTTTTAGTTTAGACATTAATTTCACAAAGATTTTTCTCACGGCATAATCTTTCGCAATTTACGTAAGTTATTTCATTTCTTAGAAACAAAGGACAATTTTAAGTCTAAGATGCGGGTCTTAAACTTTAACCCTTAACCTTTATCTTTCTTATTATATTTTCTTGTTATATTTGCTTTTACCTTGGTTTTAAAGCCTTATTATTAACGATAAACATCTCCACTAGATATAGTACTTTGATATATCCATTGCTATTTTTACGATGTATGCATTAACGGACCACTCTACTCTACTCTCTTTTATTTTTTAAACTATATTCACCTTTTACAAGATAATCTTTGGCACTAATCAATACATAATTCCTTTAAACACTGCCTTATCTTACAAAATAACGTACTTTCTTGCTTGTATGTCCTTGAAGACAAAGCAACGGATGTTTACACTCATGTTTCAAGTATGCTGGAAAAATGGGGTAACCTAGGCAAGAAATCGGACATATTAAGAAATTTCAGATGAAAATTCGTTAAAACACTTCACCTAATTTCAATGAAACGTACCAATCTTTAGCAAATGACATTTAAGGGATATTATTGATTATCGTTTACGCAACAATCGACGAAGATGTAATTAAAACGCTTAAATGCAAAGATTTAATCGAATAAAACAATTATAAAATTTTGACCACGCAGTACTTTCATTATGATAAATTAGTAGAGGTAATATTATTCTATTACATAAAATATATTATGTATAATAGACACGAAACACTATTCATAGTTATAAATATTTAAATGCTATTCCGATAGAAAATTTGGAATGCTAAATTTTCTATCAAACAGCCTTTGAATAAATTCGGTCTGCCAAAATAACCAATTCCCAGCAACAATAACCATGCAACTTTAGTGTCCGTTGGGTCCTATTTCATTTCATGTTTGGGACACAGAAAATGTCAATTGGAATTCGATACGACTGTGATTGAGACACTTGATTATGTGTTACCGAGTAGAAATGTTATTTTTAACTTGATGTTATGTTTAACGAAATTCCAAAAAGGAGGAGGTTTCTAATTCTATGCGAATTTTTTTTGACATGCAACATAAAAATATGTTAAAAATGATGTCTGAAGCTGTACAGATTACCAAGCCCTAATGTAGAAATAAACTTCATATTAAACATAAAATTATTTTCAACGAAACCACTCAATTATTTTTTCATTAAAATTTCTTGATTCTTTCAGAAACTAAAAAACCCTTTCACAAAATAAAATGAAGAATCCGTCTGTCAAAATTTCTTTTGAGTAATATAATAAATCACTGAACACAGAGGTTTTAGACGTCAGCCCGTAATCCCTTTACACGCTCCTACATTGACTTACAAGACTTCGCGCACAAAATTGAAATCCCATAACGGTCCCTAACAGGCCGAAGTAATTAAGCAATACCTAAACATAGTCTCACAAAGCGATACGTAATTAACTCTGAATGAATTAAACCATCCATTATACCTAGGGGTAATTAATTACAAGAATGTATAAGTGGCCCTTGAGACAGATGATATGGTTAAAGTTAAGCATAAAATATAGGTTGATAAAGATGACGGGTGCCCACAATGCTCAGTAAGTGGCAAGCCCCGTAGATGTAGTTTGGAACGTGAATCGGCAAATTGTATGACGAGACTTGTATGATTTATCGTATCAAGAATGTGTGTAATGAAGGAAACGAACAATGATGCAGTTGATATAATTTCCCATATCACAAATAATGGATACACGGCTAAATGGATTTAAACGAAGTACAGTTAAAACTTAGGTTCAAAATATTGGTAAAAAGTAAAAATCGATTACGATTGTTATTTGAACCCATAACGAATAGTTTATAGGCAGAGCGACTAGAGGCTTTAAAAATGTCCTCCTGACCAAATTTTGGTCATAGCGGCCAATCTCAATGAAGATTAGCCAACTACGCAGGAGATACTATAGTGCACAAGTGTGTGCACAAAATTAGGTGCACTCTCTAGTCCCTCACTCTTATAGATCGGTGGGATGGCAATCCGGCTTTACATGTTTTCAGAGGCACGGAGCAAATGATAATTAATTTATAATGTGCACATAACTTACTTTATGTCTGTCTCTTAATCGTTTTTTTCTTTCTAAAAAAATGTATTATTCGCATAGTATGTATTAATAAAATACTTTATAAACATGGTTAAGTAGTTAAAACTTTACTAAATTTAATCAACCAGGTACTACGAATATTCATGAATGAATAACTATATTCATTAAGTTCCTTAGATATCAAACTAGGGTCAAGTGAGAGGATTATGAAAAGCCTTTTATCATATCTATGAGTACCAATTCGTGTAAATGACTCAAAAGTTCAGCTATGATTACTAATAACTATAAATTTATGAAAAACAGGATTTTGTTAGTAATAGTACAATATGATAGATTTATTATTTTATTTATTAGGTTTTATATTATTAAAGTTTGTTTTGTGTTAAAGTTTTATAATTTGAGTCAATATTATTATTATTAATAGTAGTATAAGCGTCGACTCAAGTCCGAAGTCTCAGGTTTGAAGCTAAGGCGTACACCTCTGACTTTTCGTAAGTTATGTAGGCGTTATTAATTAAGTATCACTTACTGCGTGCCTCGGAAAGCATGTAAAAGCCGTTGGCTCTGCGCCATCTCTCTCCAATTGTGTCGGATTGGTGTCTAATCGGACTATGAGATTGAGGGAATAGAGAGTGCACCTACGTTTCTCGCACTATAATTTATCTCTTGCATAGAAGGCTAATCTCCGTTGAGATTGGCCGCTCTGACCAAAATTCGGTTGTTATCATTATTATTTGATTATTACAATAAAATGATTCACCTTGAACTCTACTTTTGTGAAATTGTGAGTTACAAACTATTGAAACCCTAAATTAATCTCACTAAAATATAACGCCTCCAAAATATCAAATAACACAATTAAATTCGTATACTAAGCTCTATTGTTTATTATGGTTGCCCACGTTAATTTCAATTACGGACATATAATCCTATTACATGTGTAATAGTTGAAATAGACCGCATATTCGTCGGTAATAGCCCGAACAATAACCAGATTACGTGTGTCTTAATATTAACAACCGAGGAAGATTTGGTCTCCTTGTAATTGGAAAGAGTATTTCAGATCTCTGTATATTTATTTTTTATGGAATGTTTGTCTTTTTCTCTAGCCAGGTTTATTCAATGTCATGTTTTGTGAAACCTTCATTATATTCCAAAACTGATTTTGTTTTGAAACATGTTAGTGTTTTTTATTTTATTTTAGTGATAGTTTTCTCTTGAATAATATATAATCACTTTGCCAATTACCTGTGTCATGTTATATAATGCACATAAAACTGAAATAGGAATACTCCTTAAAAGAAAAATCCTTTTAATACTTCTTTAAGTTCACCAAAAAGCAAATTCTTGTATGCAAGAAAATAGGTAACACTACAGACTAAACACAATCTTAGTGCACAAATAAAGGTACTATCCCCATCCACCCATCTTACACCAGCCTCACAATAACCTACTTACTTTTAGGAGATACTGAAATGTTTTATGGCTGATAAATATTTGAGTACTATGTACGAGTATACTTCAGTAAATGTAAGTAAGCTGCTTAGATGGTAGATAATAAAATTAATGGTAATAATCCCTCATGCTTTCTCTCTTAAGGGAGAAGCGTAGATTATGTGGCCATTATTTAAGGAGTAGTAGAGCTCTAAAGGATTATAATCGTAAATAATGAGCGGCTACAACTGTCTCGTACTAGAATAAGCGCGGCTGCTGAGTACATCTTTAAATCGATTTGAAGGTTTAAATTCGATTCGCAGAATTATACTGTCAAAATGTCAGAAGCTTAAATTAGAATTTCAAATCAAAACTCGTCAATATTTATTTTAAACATATTATTAATTGTAGAAATTGTATTAATAATTTCCCAATAAATAACAAAATACATGCATCCAGTGTTGCCAATGCCTTTGTCTTACCCTTACCAAAGATATAGGCGTTAAATATGATAGGCTTTACGGTGAACGGGATTATCCATTAAATGTACCATTTTCCCAAGGCTGTTTATAATTGCCTTAGGGTTTTAGATAAAGTTGAATGTTGTCGAGTACTTAGGGATGTAAAAACAGCTGATAAAATTAACATAACTTTGATTTACTGAAATCAAAGTTATGTTTATTAATATTTAATTCTAGGAATGAAGGCCGATTGAAAATGTCTAAAGCATTTTCTTAATTTGTTAAAATAAGAGAAATTTATGATATACTTAACGATGAATGATGTATAAAAATCGACACAAACAAAAGAGATTAGAAATTAAGATTACTGTTTAATCAATGTTTCAAATTTCAAACATAACTTACTGCTTAACTACTGTAATAGCTTAAACACTTCCTACTAGCTTATTAGTACCAATTCTATTCAATCTGTATTATATTAATAATACCAACCGTTATGTGCTGTACTGATAACAGATTAATCCCGCATCGGCCGTCTGTTTCATATACATACAGCGAGATATATCCGCACTGGCTCTCGGATATCATCAAGTACAGATAAACAATATATTAAATTATGAATTCTATTAAATTTATTAAGTGAATGAAAATATTGATTTTAATGTCAAATAGAAGAAATCATCACAATTTTAGGACCTGAAGTCGTTTACGGATTGCAGAATAGTTATTTTCGTAATTAGTTTTTATGTACATGGATTTATTTTATTTATTTATTTAATAAGTACAGCCACATCACATACATTAATAGTACATAACAAAACAGGTTAATTAATATTTACTTATGTATATGACAATTTAGGCGTACATAGCGCTTAAAACTAATGGTACTGATTATACACCAAGATAATAATTCAGAATACAAGCTAAACTTAGTATAAGGTTATATCGGTAAGACGGGCTCACAAGCTGCGATTTTCTTTTTTATGGATGACTTGATAGCAGTTGTTGCATTCATCTTTTCAAATCTAAAAGCAAAAAAAGATTAATTTAATTGCAAAAAAGTGCTATTTTCATAGATATTGCTATCTCAAACGATGCAGATAAAGAAAAAGTTAGCAACCGACATCAAAACCTTAACTTTGCGACTTTTATTCGCAAGAAACGAATTACAAGGGGTGAGGGACCATTAATTCGACGTCATTGTTACGGTGCTCCAGGGAGGGCCCCAAGCACTCAGGCACTTCGAACTGAGATGCTGATGAATCAATTACGTGCTATGTAACTGAATTTCGATGATGTTGCTAAAGGCTGTGTGATGTTTTATTTATTGAAATTGTGTGAACATAAACAAGAATGTTCATAGAAAAAAATATTAAAATTGTTACTGCTAATCTAATCGATCAATAATAATTTCTAAATACATTTTAAGATCTGCATTATTTCGTGAAAGCATTGGTGATTTTTCTGTCAACACATTTGAAGGCCGAGCAAATAATTCTGAAGTAACTTAGCGTGTGTACTACTACTTAACTACTACTACTTTTTTCAAAAATAGAATACATTTATAATAACTCACATAATCTAAAATTAAAACGTAAAATAATTGTTTTAGTTTCACATCGATCGATAACGATTAGTTATATGTCAAAATGAATCGAAAATATAAAATTATAATAACTCAGTTCCCAAAACATAGTTGGTCAAAATTTCACCATGTTATAACAATTTTTTTATTTGATTTTCATAGTTTTTAACATTCATTCATAAAAAAAAGGTTATTATTAATTCACCTTTAATACCGAAACTTACTTTTTGTTATGACTAACAAGAGTACCTAATCATACTAAATCTACAACAACTTTCTAAGGTTTAGTTTTAACTAAGTTTATGTTAGGTAAATAGTTGAATATCTGCCTAGGTTTCTTGAATAACAGAATTTATGTATACATTTTATATTACTTGTATGACGACTTCGTCCGCCTGGAGTTTGTACTGCATCCTATGTATTAGGTTCACAAACTATTACATTAAACTATATATTAGCAGGACGGATAGGATTAGACTCCTAGAATCAAAACGATTGACTTACCGTAATATGCAATTACGATAAAGTAATAAAGAGACTCCAATATTCCAAACTTTGGCAAAAATATCAGTACCTAATCTATTATTCATGCAAATATTGATGTCTGAAATTTTGATAATCTTTTCCCATTCAAAAGCTTAACTTTTGAAAGTCTTTGAGATAAAATTTCTGATAAAATTTTCGGTAGAGTAAAGTATATCAAAGTGCTATAAATCGTATCTCCCTTCACCCAAAGTTGTCGTTATCTGTGTAACCTAAAAGAGTCTTTTTGGATATGACATGTGTCAACAGTATTATAAGGATGTGTGGCTTAGACGAATAATTTACAAGAAATAAATTTGTCAATATTGGAATAAGGAAAATGTAAAAAAAGATAAAGTGACATCTAATATTGACATATTTCGCTTCTAAATCCTCAAATGGTAACAACTCATTTTATATTCTCTTATTTTGGTTATTTTATAAGCAAAAGAAAAGATGAGTTTGAAAATATAGTTTATCAGAGTTATCTGTCTGTGTTGTAGTTGTATATATTTTTGTTAGATCTTTTAGCGCAATACAAAAGAAAAAAATCTATATTAAACAATTCATTACAGCCAATCCATTTACTAAATTTAATATCTTAGTAAGTATTTAATATGAATGGATGAAATAATAAAATCCAGCCAAGTGCGAGTCGGACTCGCGTACAAAGGTCCGTGTGAGGATATTACCACGATCGAGTTGGCTTATTCATATAAGTCAACTTATTTGTGGTTTTTAATTAAATTGTGGTGCTTTCCGGCCTAAGAATAGAACCACTCGTCGCGTGGGTGTTGTAAGAAGCGACAAAGGGAAAGGTTCGGAAGATGGGCAGCAGCATCATTCTGTGTAACAGCAATCATCTCCTATTGCGATAGCCAACCCGCTTGCCCAGGATGGCGATTATGAGCAAAAACTAATGAGCGCACCAAAGTGGCGCGCATTGGGAGAGAAGCCTATGTTCAGCAGTGATGACATGCTGATGATGATGATTACTATTTGAATTCAAACAGTTACTACTAGTAATTCTTTTATCTTTTTGCTACAAAAAAGTTTTTTCTTGACATGAAACTCAGTCAAGTAAGCCAGACTATTGACGCAGGCGATGTCTTTAAAACACTCCCCTGTGATATTTTTTGTAGGCTTTTACACATTTTATTTGCTTGCGGCTCTCTGGGGACGCGTGTTTCTCATTCAAAACAATTACAGTACGCTTAAAGGTATGTATACTGGTGGAGTTGAAATATGAATGCTTTATGTGTATGTGTGTTTTTTTATTTTAGTTTTACTAAACTCGTTTTTAGATTTATGTAGTGAAGAGAACAGGTATTTTGTATTACTCTGAAAGATGGTTTTACTTGAATGTTGGAATATGACTGGACAAACTTTTGATGAACAACTTATAAACCATATTTCGAGCAAATAAAATGATTAATTGATTGGATACCTACCAAATTTTTTATTTTTCTATTATGAATTGTATCCAAAATAAATTAGGCAGAGGACATTCTGTTTGAAACCCATTGTTACGTAGTGTAAAATTACTGCCATTTAAAAAAAGCAGAATGAAAGTTTTTTTATCTATACATATAATAAAATCGTAACGAAGTATGTATGTAATTGATTGGCGCGAAAACTACTGGACAGATTTAGTTGAAATTCGGCAAATATACTTTTTAAATTCTTGGTCAACTTATAGGGTATAAATTATCACGTTTATAATTATGGGGGATGAGCAGTATTGTAGTAAGCAGCGTATTTCTAGAATTTGCTGCAGAATTGTTGTTGTTGTTGGGAAAAATATTATTAAATTTCAATTTACAAAATATTATCACGCTATATCCACAAGGAGCTAAACATTACATAACATAACATAATAATATCTTTTAGGAACGATTATTTTGTCTACATGTCAACAGACTTCATAGTCTTCCGGTCGGGCGAACGCCTTGGAAGTGTAAGGCTTTGTGTTCGATCCCCAGTTCCGCAAACTTTTTGTGGATTCTTTTGTATTTTTTTTTGTCATTGAAATTAATATGTATTTTTGTGGTATTTCATTCTTAATGACTTTTATTACTTACCGGCTGAAACCCGAAGGAAACATGCTTTTTAATAATTTTTCAACTTATAAAAAACGTATATGCAACGAGGTATGCAAGGATCGTAGCAAGTGGAAATCCGTTGTCTCTGCCTACCCCTCTGGGAAACAGGCGTGAGTCTATGTATGTACGTATGTAAAAAACGTCACCACTTTAATTTGAAACATTTATAAAATTTATATTATTTAAAACATAGTGTTCTAGATGGCGTTAGAGTCTATTTAGATCAGCGGAATTCTTTTTTAAATATTTCAATTTGAAACCCGAAGGAAGCAACGCGCATCGTAAAAAAAATCCGCTTTAATTTGAAGCATTAAAATTATTATTATTTAAAACATAATGTTTCCTTTTTCTTAACTAGATGGCGTTAGGAGTCGATTTAAATCTGAGGAAAAATAATTTTCTTGGATACTCCTGATGGGACAGGAAAAATATTTATAACCACTGGCATCCTTGCAGGGAGGCAGGGCAAAATTACAATTGCAGTAGCGTCTTCGGCGATTACTGCCACGTTGTTTTCTGGTGACAAAACAGCGCACACCATGTTTAGGATTCCCATCAATTTACAGAGCAACGAAACACCTGTTTGTGATGTGTCACGAAATAGTGACAAGGCAGGCATTTGCTTAAGAATTGTTCTTTGATCGTATGATGGGATGAATGTATAATGGCAAACAGAAAAGCAGTTGATGCGGTACACAGAACTCTAAAAGACATCCGTAGGAACCAACACATAATGGGTGGTGTCACAGTTATGTTCAGCGGCAATTTCCACTGAACACTGCCTGTGGTGACGCGAGGAACTGGGGCTGATGAGGTGAATGGTTCTTTGAAACGATTATTTTTATGATCCTGTATTCATAAGTTGAGCTTGACAATAATTATGGGCGGCTGAGTAGGAATCCACATGCTCAAGAATTTTTCAACTCAAAACGCCCAAAAATAATCAAGCTGCAGCAATCAACGAATGCATTCTTTTATAAATGAAAGGGAATGAAGTGTTTTACACATTTATAAACACTGTTGTCAATCAAGATGACGCCACTCATTATTCTGTAAAATTGCTGAATTCCCTCACTGCAAGTGGACTTCCGACGGACGTCATTAAGTTGAAGGTCGGTGTCCCGATTATGCTTCTTCGGAACTTAACGCCTTTAAAATTGTGTAAAGGGACCCAGAAAATGATGGCCTGATGGCTTAATGTAAATTATCTGCAAATCATCAAGGCGCAAATTCTAACGGGTTTCGGTATTGGCGAGACAGTGTTTACACCATGTACCACTAATTCTCCACATTTATCCCTTTCAATTTAAGCGAGTGTAGTTTCCTGTGGGCGTTTGTTTCGCCATGAGAAGTCTGCGAGTGTCGATCTCAGGACCAACTTCTCCTCACATAGACTGTATGTCATTTGCTCTCGGGTCACCAGTCCTGACTCTCTGTACATTTTAGCTCCCGAGAGCAAAACTACAAACAAAGTAATCTGTATGTTTTTCTAAATATCCTGGTTCGGATTTGATATTGATACGAAACTTTTGTTCTTTTACATAGGTTTTTCGCTTTATTAGGTCAGAAATCATGCAATAAAATATGCGAAGCGCACTTATAACTTTTTCTTTTTCCCTATACATTAGTAAGACTTAAATATAAAACTAATCTTTGTTGGAATAATTGCTCTCAAATGTGCAAAACATACACAATACAATAGGTATATTTAAAAAAATCTCTCATTCTCTCCTGTGCAATAATTATTCCCACATGATAGTGGGGTCTGCTTTTCGGGTTTTTCGCTTCCCCTTCGCTCTATCCATTGCATCGTCCTGGATAATGTTTAATGGCAATATATAATGTTTTCAATAATAAATATTTTGGATAATTTAAATGTTTATGCACATGTTTTGCTTAATAAGAAACTCGCAAAAACAACTGACTTGGGCGGACTTGAACTGTCTTATCATAACATTACTAATCTGCACTAATAAAAGTTTGTGAAGATGTTTGTTACCTAAACATTTTTGATTTGAATAGAACTCGGTAAACATAAAAACCATATTTCCTGGATTAACAAAAAATATAAATTTTATCCTGGTTCAACATCCACGCGGGCGAAGCTGCGGGCAAAAGCTAGTCACCAATAAAATTATAACTGTCTGAAGCACCGAAATCAACAAACGACAATGATATAATGTAATAAAATATCATAACTTAACTATAAGTCTTAAGTTTTAAATACCTAGTGTTAGATTTATTAACATTCACATTTTCATCAGTAAAAGCAAATCTTTACACAGACTTTGTAATGGACATTTACATGTACCTAAAAATGTAAATCACTCTTACTCACGATTTTAAATGAACACTGAATTTTAAAAAGACTTTTATGTTTTATTTTTATTCTACAATACAGAATTTAAACAAAAAATTAAATTCTAGTAGCATTTCTTTGTCTTGAGATATTTTTCGTTTTTAGTGAAAAGAATGATATAATTGTCTTTTCTTTTTATTTTACTTAAAGCTGTGGACTGTGAGACAGATATTACGTTGCTTATCTGTTGCAAAACTCGTAAATACAGTCTGTGTACAATGACTCGTTTTATTGTTGCGAAGACTATTGTTCAGAGACATGCAGGTTTTACACCAAGAAGGTAAGTAAGGTAAGGTTTTATGACTTGAAACGAAACAAAAAAGATGTAGGACTGTGACTACTAAAAAATTTAAAACTCAGATCGAATATAAAATAGTTTTTTTTTAAATCTATACTAATATTATAAAGAGGTAAAGTTTGTATGTATGTGATAACGTATGTATGTTAGGGGTAATCTCTGGAACTACCGATCCAATCCTAAAAAATTTTTCACCAATAGGAAGCTACTTTATCCCTGAGTGCAAGCTACTTTTTATTCTGAAAAAAAAGTTTAGTTTTCAGTAAAAAATAACAATATCTGTGATTCAAGTAAGAAAAAAAGAACAGGCAATCTGGCTGTGCTGTGTTTATAAACGTGTTTACGGGAAAATTTAATTTAACGCGGACAAAGTCACGGGGAACAGCTAGTCTTTATTAATTATAGAAGGTTTTTAAAAAAAATATCGTGACACTCCCGAATACTAACCCTATAAAATAGTAGTTATAACAAATAGGTACTATGCTTTCTCGAAAACAATAAGTAGAAGTTAGTTATTCTAATGTAGAATTACATGTAGCATTCATCACAAACCTTGGTGGTTTACAAATGCTATTTTACTTGTTTTTTTTTTCTGTATTTTTTATATGATAAACAAATAATTTTAAATAAATATTCTGAAATAACATTCAAAGACAAAAATGTGTGACTGTGATAATATTGCCGAAAAGTCTATGCAATGTAAATAAAACATTCTATCAACATTCTATGTGCACCTACGGATGAAATACAAACAATACAGGGGCCCTACTCCGAAATTCAAATGACGAAACTTCGACTGACGTATCGCACTGTTGTTAGTTTTTTCGTTCGTTAAATCACCTTTTATTCGATTGTTTTTTTACGGATTTGAAACGAAAGCAAAGACAAAAGCACACACAAATATACAGTAGTAATTTTGTGGTAAGGTTTACACTTGAGTATCTTCGTTATTACGTTTCGGTCCGAAACATCGAAGTCTGATTTTTAGAGTAAGAATTGATTTAATTTTGATGGTTAAACAAAAAAAAACTCGTTTATACAGGGTTATATACATTTATGTTCACATGACTCAACAAAATGTATGGAACAGCTGATTTTTTTTGCGATTTCAGGGTTGGTCCCATAGTAAAAGTTGTTCTTAATGATGAGTTTAATGACCCCTTTTAAGGATGCTGGTGTTTTACAAATAACCCTGTATAATATAGTGCCATAGACTAAATATCATGAGGGAAAGAGAAGAGTTCTTTAAACTGTGATAGTACTAGTTATGTACAACTTTTCAAATAAAACGGTTACCACGCGAGACGTGCCGCCAACAGTACATCAACCCTTACCACGAAAATAAACATTTCCATCCGTAAATAATTTCTAAAAATTTGTAGTCCCTTCGAATCTGTGTTTGCAGAGAATGGGAACACTTATCGCTTCGCCGCCCTGTTAATGGAGTGTCGGCCCGGATGTATCATTTTTAACGCAAATAACCTACGCCCCGAATCGATTACGACCGCGAACGGGCGACGATTTGTCTAACCGAATGATTCGATAGAAGGGTTAAATTCGAAGTTTTTATAAAGAATGCAGAAAACATATTCATCCTACCCTAACTAGTATTATAAATGCGAAAGTAAGTTTGTTTGTCATCTTTTCACGCCTAAATCACTAAACCGATCATCTTGAAATTTTGCAAAAAAGGTTGTTAGGCGCACAGAAACGGGAAAAGTACCTTTCGTCCCGTAAAAAAGTACTGTTCCCGAGGAAGACAACAATAACGTTTTTATGATAATAGATGGCGCCACGTGTCGTAAAACCAGAATTGATTGTCATAATAATATACTAAATTAACGAGAGCGAAGCCATGAGCAAAAGCTAGGTATGAAATACTGTGAGTATGTATGAGCCTGCTTCTCTATCAAGTTAATATGCACATGAATCCAAAAATTCAGAGGTGCGAGCCTGGGTTTCGAACCTACGACATTTGACTTGGCAGCCCAACAGTTACACAGCCTTAATATCATTAGAATTCTTTATATTGTGCCACTAGGTTATCACTGCTTAAATGTCTATATATCAATTACGTTATTTATAATTAATCTATGGGTCTTATTACATTTTTGTCTTCATAGACATAAGACCCATAAACAGCGAATTTGTTAGTAGAACCATTTTTAACTGTTTAATTTTCAGTAGATCATCTACTAAAAATTAAAAAGTTAAAAAAAATTATAGGACCACCTTGAGAATAATGTTCTTTCGAATAAAAAAAAATATTTAAAATCGGTTTACAATTGACTGAGAAATCGGGGAACATACAAAAAAAAAATACATACAGCAACATAGAACCTCCTCCTTTTTGAAGTCGATTAAAAATGGTTCTACTTGCAGATTCGCTGTGTGTTGTCGGGGATCGCCGTAATCGTAATCGGGTCGTAAAAGTCTACTTATCATGGGACAGAGGTCGCTAACTTACAGCGATCAACACCCAGGCTGCTTTTGATGGGAGGTTTTAGCCATGGCTGGTTACTACCCACTGGATACGGATAGGTTCATAGCCTTTTTTATAACATAACATAAAAAAAACATAGACTGGCGCCTGTATTCCCTATTAATAGGGAATAGGCAGTACAGCCACGTTTCGCCGGATATAAGTCCCATATAATAGGGGTGAGCCTATTGCTATTATCCGGGCATAATTTCCGTGCTGCTGTGTGTCCACAATAACAGTTTGCCCAACCTAAGGATTGAATCCAGAACCTCGTGTTCAGCAATCGCGCCTACGAACTCCGAAATTTCCGACCGAGGCAATGAAGCCTTTTTTATAATAAAAAAACAAATAACTAGGTACTGCTTTTAACCTATGAAAGATCTTTTGCATCCTAATACCTAGTATTAATACCTAGTATGAATATCAAAATGAATAAATAAATAATAACTTAATTTACATCATAAATTGGACTTTTATAAAGCTGTTGAAAGATTATACTTTCAACAGCTTTATTTATTAAGTATATATAGATAGGTATAAGTTGGTAGGTAGTAAATAAATATTAATTCTAAGAAAAAAAAAAAACTATTTAGATCTCATATTTAGATTACAGATTTTGTCATATTTAATAACTTACTGTGTTTTAGAACTTCACATAATTTTGTCACCTATTATATTATAAGGAGTGACTAGTGATTTACTAGGTACTCAGATCTCAGGATATTATTATGTTTAATTTTAATAAACTTTTGTTATTTAATTTTTAAATTGTTAAAAATAACATGTTAATTTTATGTGCCATATTTTAAGTTTGTATTAAATTTATAATTTTAACTTATGGAAGGCAAGAAGCCCTCTCTTTTCAATAATTAATACATTTTGTACGCCATTATTTGGCAAAACATGTAGCTACTTTTATTATAACTTTTTAACATCTACATTGCAGGCTATGCCTTGTATTGTATTTCTCATGTTTTACAAAATAAATATATCTTTATCTTTATACCTTTTTTGTCGATTTCTCACGAAAGGTATTCTTTTATATTAACAACGATACGTTAAGGTCTGTTAAGGTATAGAAATAACTTACCCGTGAAACATGAAACACGGTCTTCTAATTACTTATTCATTATCTTTCAAACTGTCTAACTAGAGTCTAGTTCGACATTTTAGAGTACATCCCAAGGGATGTTCATTACACACGCAAATTGTGACAACGTTACAAGCCAAATAAAGCCTTATAATCGACGTTTTAGTGTAGCTTTTTCTTTAACAACATAACTAACGGTCTATAAATGGTAGACCTCAATTTCAGTTGCATGTTGATGTAAAATTGAATGTCACTATTATACCGTTTATATTTATAGTAGCTTTTATTTTCACCTTTGGTTGCACGGTCAAAAAACAAATGTTTTGTAACCAAATAAACACGAACTCTGATTTATATGGGATAGCGTTACTTAGAGAGATCAGCCTATAGTTGACGTTATTCTTTACGTTTCTCATAATACCTACTTTAGCATAATGTAGACACAGCAAAGCTATTAGGGTTGGCAGGGCCGCTAGTTCAGATAAAGTTTTTTGTAGAATTTTGCATGTGATTGTGAAAATTCGTTTAGTTTGGTATAGGTTTCAGTTATACCTTTTCAGAAAATATAGTAAAATGAAATTGTATTGATGAAATCTTTAAAACACAACCTTATCTAGCGCTCTTACCAACCTTATACCACAGTATAATAAACATACAGTACGGAAACTACGTACAAACGCTCGAAACGGCACACTGCGTAACAAAGCGAATGTCGCGGTACTCGCAGTATCATCACAGCATCAAATATGTTGTTGTGTGTGTGTTTGTACTTAGTTACCTACCTACCTACGACAGTACTGATATCCTAGTGGTATGACCGTCGACTGATAAGTCAGTGGTCTCGAGTTCGATCCCAAGGCACCTCTCACTTTTCGTTAGTTATATGCGTATTATAAATTAATTATCAGTTGCTAAAACGGTGAAGGAAAACATCGTAATGAAACCAGCATATCTGAGAGATTTTTCAATGGTGTGTAAAGCCATGTCAGAGGCCTACGGGCGGTTTAAACTCTGACACCAGGTTGTTCCATCAACCATACGATAAGAAGAAGACTTAGTTACCGTACTGTATGTTTATTATTCTGTGCTTATAGCTTTGCTGTGTGTACCTATACACTGTGGAAATTTCTACGTCATAAAATTTCGCAGGGGTCAAAGCACTCACGAATATAATATAACTTTTACTATGTGACCAACACCAAACTACGAAATAAAATACTGCTCCATACATTTCAAATGGTTTATAGTATTAAAATGTATTAAACAGCAGCTATGGGAAAGCAAAATTTCCAAATTTTTTAGGAAGAAAAAAACTGAAAAAAAAAATTTTTTTTTTCGTTTTAGTCAAGTACGAGTCGGACTCGCTACTCGCATACAAAAACGAAAAAAATTTTTTATTGAAAAGGCATGTTGTGTGATCACGAACCCACCTGATGGTAAGCGACGTTGTGGTCTAGTATAGAGCACACCAGCCTTTGAGATGCCTATTGATTGATTTGAAGATCCTCAAATTATAATGTTCAAAAATACACACACCGGAAGGTTTATTCCACTCTGTACACATGAGAATTCATCTTAATATTTAGCTAATGGTGGCTTTTAACGGTATTTGCCCAATAAATTATCAATGAGCAATTTAATTAACCTATGACGTTAGGGAATTGTCTCCGTACTTAGGGGCTACAACTTGAGAGATGATGGATGGGAAGGTGACAGGTTTATGTATTTAATAAGAGAATATATTAGATTGAAATGTCTTTAAGTCCTTGTTTATGTAAAATTTGTATGATACATATACAGCGTGTAACAGAAGTCCGAAATAATACATTAAGGGCGGATAAGGTACCCTATACACAATCCTTGAGCATGGGTTTTGGAACCGAACCCCAAACAATACTCGAGTAAACCACGGTCAAAGTTTTTACCAAAATCTTTCAAATTCGGCCCTAGGCATCATTTGAAAGGTAAATTAACACGAATCCGGTTATTTACCGTCAATAAATTCTTTAAGTAAGCACTAGGCACGCATAGGATAATAAAATTTGTCATTATTGAAGAAAATGAAATCGAAAGAATTATTTTGTATGAAAAAAAAATGCCTCTTTTCCATTCAATATTTTCACAGGTGATTCTCTTCATGATATACATACGAGTACATGCCCTTAAGTATTATTTCGGACTTCTGTTACACGCTATATATATAATATATATTAATAGGTAGGTATATTATTCAGTTGTATGTATGTGTAGGATAAGTTTGCGTACCGTCTAACTGCCCGTTGTGTCATTTTCTTTCTATATCTTTCCAAATGGTTGTCGGGAAGAAATTGCTATTAGCGATAAGACCGTCAATTGTACATTGTTGACTTAATTGTAATACTCTCTGTTATTCCTTTGGTGTGTAATAAAGTATAATCTATCTATCTAAAGTCAGTGTTGACTTTCTATGAAATCTTTCCTCATTCGTATATACGTGGTGGGTGTGGGTTCAATCCTAGCAAAACCAATTTGACGGGCGCTAAGAAAGGGTATTTGAAATTCCATTCCTAAGCGGAAAAAGTCGCGAGCAGTCGCAGTAATCGCACTTCCTAGTTTAACCGGGGGAGTCCCCTTTATCTTCATATAGCCACAGTATAATAATCATACAGTATGATAACTACGTACAAACGCTCGAAACGGCACACTCGCACAAACATGCGTAATATGGCGTTACGACGAGACTTCTAAGTTTGTGTAAGTGTGCCGTTTTCGAGCGTTTGTACGTAGTTACCATACTGTATGATTTATTATACTGTGATATAACTCTCACTAAACTCACAATATAATCACATAATTTTTCCGCAAAAACTTTAACTTACTCGCATCGTTAGATTAAACTATAATAACATTTTGAAACTGTGAAACAACACTGTTAAACAAGTTATCGAAACCAACTAACCGATATAACGTGTTTGGAGTTGACAACTTATTCCGACAACTATATTTGGATCAAATGTGAGAACAATAAAGTTGGTCACACACAACTGGGAGCTTACTCTTGAATCACGAACTCAGTCTCATTCTCGTTTTTTTAAATGCAAGAATTCTTTAATAGCATGCGCCACACGCAACACAAGTTTTGCAATGAGTTTGAAATTTAGTCATTGCAAAGTTCGTGCTGCGGTGCGTGCTAACTTTTGTGGGAAGCGCGTGTCAAGGCTCGCTGTTTTCTGGCTATATTAAACTAAAAATTTTAAAAATAAAGACCCCCGACACAAGAAACCTATTTTATTTGTTTTGACTAAGAACACTTTCGATCAAGTTACCAATCAAATAAAAAAACTCAATTAAAATCGATTTATCCGTCTAAGAGTTCGTAGCTCTGCGGCAGATAGACACAAAGTCACGTCTCATTTGACTGGTCACGTGACTCATTTTTGTAAGGGAAGTTAAATTTTCGTTTTCAGATTTAGACTAATGTGCCATAGGAAATGTTGTCTAGTTTCATAGACCTTATTACCTCCTAAAATTTGGCTGGTTTAAAACAACAGGGTGAATAACAATCATAAAAATCATATAACAATAATTTTAATAACCCT
Organism: Protodeltote pygarga; assembly: GCA_936450705.2. Taxonomy (NCBI): domain Eukaryota; kingdom Metazoa; phylum Arthropoda; class Insecta; order Lepidoptera; family Noctuidae; genus Protodeltote; species Protodeltote pygarga. Next base: position 15,837,209 of record OW388253.2, on the reverse strand, counting down.
AAGCGCATGCTAAAGTTTAAATTTAAAAAAAAATATAGCGATTTCTATAACACGAACGTCATAGATTTCCCCGATACGACGTTACAACGTGTTTTTGGATAGCAGCCGTAACGGTTAAACAATTTGTATTCGACGTTTGGTATCGCGGGCTCGATTCCCGCATGAGACAAATATTTGTGAAATTGAGATGAATGATTAATTTAGAATTTAAAATTCAATCATGATTCGAAATACACTTGACGCCATCTATTATCATAAAGACGCTATTGTTATTTTTCTCGGGAACAGTACTTTTTTTCTCCTACAGTAGCCTGGTCCGTTTCTGTACACCTGACAACGTATACGTACGTAAGTACGTAACTATGTATATGCAAAATTTCATGATGATTGGTTTAGTGGTTTAGGCGTGAAAAGGGGAAAAACAAACAAACTTATTTTCCCATTTATAATATTAGTTAGGATTTGTTTCGATCTTTACTCTAAGTGTTAGTGCATTGTGAAATAAATCTTTTACCAAATACCCAGTTTGGGCCAATTTTAAAACACAATTGCAATTTAAAATTTAAATTAATGATCAGAATGGCTTCTACTAGGCAATTGTGCACTATTGTCGACCACATTATAGCGAGATAGTGGTCAAACGCGACCCTATAATATTTCTTGCACACGAAATACGATGGGTGGCACGATGGTACATAATTATGAAAGTTGTTACAGCTATATCACATAAACCTTTTTGAAAAATAATCTAAAATTATTATTATGTTGTACTTGTATAGTATTCCATTAAAACGAAGTTTTTGGATGGTTATTATTGTAATAACAAGAATAATTAAATTTTTAAAAAAGCTGATACAAAAAACCTATAATCTTTTTCTCGTTTTTTTAGCTAAAAACACTCTCGATCAATACACCTTTCAAATAGAAAAAAAAATAATCAAAATCGGTTCATCCGTTTAGGAGCTACAATGCCACAGACTCACAGATAAATACGTTAAATTTATTACCTCTCTTTTCTTCGGGGGTTAATAAAATTTCTACTGAAAATATTTTTAACAGACCAAATAACTAATACCTAAGTAACGTTCTTGGGTGTCATTTCTGTTTCACAGCATAAGACACGCAAGAACGCAGCTACCTACTTAAGTATACCTATAAACTTGTAACCTATAAGTAAACTTATAAAACCCCACTATTTTTACCGGGGGTTAATAATATTTGTGCTGAAAAAAAATTAAGCAGACCAAATAAGCAACGTCTTTGGGTGTCAATTCTGTTTTACATCATAAGACACGCAAGAACGCAGCTACCCACGTAATTAATTATATAAACTTATAACATATATGTAAACTTATAACACCCCACTATTTTTACCGGGGGTTAATAACATTTCTGCTAAAAAAAATAATTAAGTAGACCAAATCAGCAACGTCGTTGGATGTCAATTCTGTTTCTCAACATAAGACACGCAAGAACGCAGCTACCCACGTAAGTATATCAACTTATAACATATATGTAAACTTATTACACCCCTCTATTATCATCGGGGATTAATAACATTTCTGCTGAAAAAAATTTAAGTAGACCAAATAAGCAACGTCCTTGGGTGTCAATTCTGTTTCACAACACTTAACACGCAAGAACGCAGCTACCCACTTAAGTGCGAAACATAATCTTGTTATACTACCGACGTTTTAATTACTTTTTAAATTTAAATTACTTGATTAACTTCCAAAGACGTGATTAATGTAGTAAAATATTAGTTACTTTATTTAAATTTTTACGAGAAGGATTGATTGCTTTCGGAAATTATTTTTAATGATTTAGTATGGTGTCGTGTTAATTGGCGTTTTTTATGGTGTTATTTGTTGAAGTTGGATCAAAAAACGAATTGGGTGGGTTCAAAATGAATTTCAAGTACCTATGGTAATATTCTAGTGCGAATATTCTGGTGTTTATAAATTGGAAAAAAGTTGTGTTAATGAATTGGAAAATTTACAAAATGTAAACCACTTTGCATATATAAGGTTCCAATTTGCCTGAGAAATTTTAAAGTGAAATTGTTTTCAAAAACACATCTCATTTTGAAGTAAGATGAACCCATTCATTACTTACAAATCTTCTCATTAAATAATAAATGACTATGTAAATTATTAATTAGGAATTATAGTACAAACAATAATATAAGTAGGAAAATCATTTTGCGCTTAAAGAAGACATTTATTCTGAAAATACAATCGTTTTTCTGAATAAAATTGATAAATCCTTATCAACGACTGGCATGAATGTACCATAAATACTCTATTCCAGCGAAAAAATCTACAAAATCGCCTCGTTGGAGGTATGATTAAATTTATGGATCGTAAAAATTCTTCGGAGAATCTTTATCGCTGAGTAGCGAATTTATATCTATGTCAAACCAATATGAATCCGAGAAATAAAAGACACAAAAAAGTTTTGTTACTAATAAACATTAATGTGCGTTATACAATTACTTTGATTAATCCCGGTAAAATACGATTCAACACGACTGTACACATTCATAAATACGTTCTTAAAACTTACCATTGAGATAATCCCAGTACAATCAACGACAATATCGTCAAAAGTCTAAACACACACAAAAAACCGGTATACTCCATTGCACTTTTACATACACAGTAACTCACTTATACTTCAAATTCGAATTATCGTATACACTACGCGAAGAGTCGATCGCGCTGAAAAGTGTTTCAATAAAAACGCGAATAATTTTTAAAAATCGATTCTGGTACACTCACGCTGTTAGGTGAACGTGTTATAATTTTAAATATTATTGTTAATTTTTACATCGGCACTATCGAGGGCGCGGTTATAACGCGGTGCGGCAAGGCGCGCCGCTCCACTGCCGGCGTTTGACGGGGAGGCAGCACTGCGCATGCCTGCCCGCGCAGCCTCGTCTGAAAAGGGATGAAAATGGCGCGTGCCGATTGTTAGCGAGCAAACGCCGAATTGTGACGAATATTTCTCAGCTGCCGTGACGCGGCCCTCGTTAACGGTACCTCCGTAACGTCGTACGGCGATAAATCGCAGTTAATTCTGTTATTGTGTTACGGATTTATGGGTATGTTGGCTTATTGTGAATACGTATTGCTTTATAATGGCGTTGTGTAATTTTATGCGAACACGACGTAATGTATTCGGTTTCAGTTAAATTAAATCACGAGGTTTTCCTCAATCGTGGCTGAACTGCGACCGAGCGCATGATTTTCCGGGATTAACGATCTTATATAGCTGAGAACAAAATTATTTTGGCTTTGTCGAGGCTCTGGGGTTAAGAAGTTCAAAACTTCTTTAATAAACTTTAAATAGCTAAAATATGGATAGCAATTAGGAGGATAAAACTTCACAGAAACTACTATCATTGATCAAAGATTCTATCCATATTATTCAAATCAAAGTTTCTCAGACCGAATTCTCAGACCCAAGACAAATTTCCTCATACTATCTAATCACATATGTAAATTTGGTTCCACTCCAAATTGCCTCACTGAAAAAGTTTTCGCTCCGCACCCAAAGTCAGCGAAAACGAGAGGCTGTTGACTCTGTAGCCGTTCGGATACATTCGTGAATCTTCGGTTATCATCGCCGGCGGCTCATAAACGTAACGCTATTTTTATGAGTACACAGTTACATGGTCAGGCCACATTAGATTTACACTTTAGTAAGACCCTATGTAGGTCATTTTAAGGTTAATTTTTACTTGTTTTGGAGTTGGTCTTGTGAAAGAGCGGAGAATCGGACCGTGATAGCCTTTTCTGAATTTTTTCCGGCTATCTTTCTTTGAGTTAAAGGATAAACATGTGTGCTGTGAAAAGAATGTAATTGTAAGCGCTTTTCAGAAGTTTGTATGGAAATGATACATGCGTTGCCTGCTGAAAAGTATTGTAGGCTTTTGAAAGCTAACTTATAAAAGAAAATATGAGCAAAAATAAAAAAAAAAAAATCTGGCCAAGTGCGTTTCAGAATACGCTTCATAAAAGATTCCGTAGAAACTCTTCGCTAGACCCCTTAACTGATAATGATATTCATAATACGCGCATAACTTACGAAAAGTCGTAACTACGTAACTTGAGTACGAACCTGAGACCTGTCACTGCAAGTGAGACGTGAAAATATTGACCATTTTTCACCTACTTAACTCACACTCGATATGGGTGCTGAAAATCATACTGTAACTGTAACCATATGATACATAGAATCTACTGTGGGGCTATGTTTAAAAGAAAAAGAACTAAAATTAATTTGATGCATTGTATAATTATTAAATGTATTTATATAATAATGGACAACATTATTCAGAAATACATTAATTAAACTACAAAAAAATTCTTTCACAAGCAATAATTTTTAACATTTAAAACTCTTGTTTGTGACAGTACTGTAAACTAAGGTATAATTGAACAAAAAAACGCTTTGAAATTAATTCTATTACAAAAAACAAAAAATGTAAAAAAAAGATTTATAAAAGTGAATTCACAAGGGTATCATTAGCCTTATAAAATAACACCCAAATACTTTTTCTAATTGGTAAATTTTACGATTAATGTTTGCTAACTTTTGAGAATACAGCTTTACACTAAATTTAAAAAAAAACAATGGTAGCCCTCTAGTATTCCGTACGGGGTGGATGTAGCTACCATCTGAGATGGTTGAATGTGGATAAGAATTTTGTTAGCACGAGTGAGGTTCTGAACTAGGGGCTTTACCCAGTAGGGTTCAAATTCTGCTCATAACGATTTTTATCTATATTGTCTGACTCCTTGATCTAGGGGTAGCAAGCGCCACTACTGAGCACGAGGTCCTGGGTTCAATCATCGAGTCAAGCAAGTGTTTTTGTGTTTTACCATTAGGAAATTCTCAGTAGCAACACGGAGTCTGGAATTGTGCTCAGTTACCATATTGCCATCAACAGGCTCGGCTCCTATTACATGGGACTTATGACATAGCCGGCAAAATGTGGGAGTATTGCATACACCTCTGCCTACCCCCTCTTTGAAAAACAGACGTGAGTCTATTTTTTATACAATCAAACCATCTGTAGTGTAGTGTAAGTAGCGTAAGTATTGTAATAGAGTATGTATGTGTGCGTATGAGTTTTAGGCTAAGTAATATATAAGATCAATATTATCGATATTAATAAAGGAGAAGTATTCGAGTATGAGTTTCATTTGCGACACTTCATGGTGACCCTGCCTTCAATTTCTCAAGGTACTATCGGGGACAAAGCCGGTGCACCACTCTTAAGATTAGAACCACTTGCACACGGCGTCCGAACGTAGCGCTAGTCCCGTCCCTACGCACGTAGCATCGTTCAAAGCATTTTGATCGCAAAGTGGTGCACCGTTCGTGTCCGCGGTAGTACCTGCGACCTAATGCCATATGCTGATGGTGATTTAGTGAGGTAACAATCCCACACTTCCCAGACTGTTCCCCGATAACAAAAAAGATGTATCACTTGCGTATTGTGTATCTATCAAAATCTTTTCCAGCTCACTTTATACAAACCTACAAAACGATTCCGAAGACTTAAAATTAAAAGCGGTAAAGTAGTAAGTTATTCAAATCTCGGCAAAACCTTTTATTATAGACATGGGCGTATGAAAAAGTAATTATCTTTCTTTGGACCCGAATAGAATTAATTCTATTGTTACCATTCTCTTAAAGGCTGATCCGTTTTCGAAGGAAGCTGAGATGAATTTATGATAATCGTATTATCTTAAAGTTAAATGTGGATTGGGGATTGGGCGATTAAATATTATTCGGTATTGACCGGTATTATACTTACTTAGTGGCTATTTGTATGCTACCCGGATAATGGGATGGAAATGTGGACTTTATCAGATATTTGGTATCTTGAGGTTGTTTGGAATTGGGTTAGGGGTACGTGGTATAATTTCGATTTTGGATATCTTAAGAAAACTGTATTTTTACTATTGCTACTATTGAATGGGTTTCTAACACTAAATAGTGCACTTTTCAGCATAACAATGCTGCAATGATAATGTCCTCTTGACCAAATTTCAGTCACAGCGACCAATCTCAACGGAGACCATTCATCGACGCAGGAGATATTCTAGTATACAAAACAAGAGTATGTGTGCAAACACAAGTGCACCCTCTATTCACTCACTCCCACTGTCCGATAGGACGGCAATCCAACCCAACTGGAGAGAGATCAGACTTCATCAGAGGCAGGATAGACGGTTTTGCGTGTTATCCAAGGCACGGTGTAAGTGATAATTATTGTATAATACGCTCTTGAATTACGAAAAGTCAAAAGTGAGTGCATTGATTTCGAACCTGAGAACTCTGACTTGCCAGTCATCATACTACTAGGCTACCACATTGCTATGCTACAGAAATACTTATACTTTATTTAGTTTAATCAATCCTAAAGAAGTTATCAAATTATTTATTTCTTCTTAACGAATGAAATATGATCGAATACATAACCATAAAGCATTAAAGATAAAAAAACGACTTTTTATATTTTTAATTTTTTTTAATGTTGTTTTTGTGTGTTCACAAATAAAAGTGTTAAAAATAAAATCTACTTAGGCGTCTAAATCCTTTTAAAACCATACCATTACACAATCAAATACATCCGCGACCCTACTAAAATAGTTGAACACACTTAAAACTATTCAACTCTTGTCTATTAAACGTCAAAAGCCGTCCGTAATTAAAAACATTCTACAAAATTGTTAACAATTATGTAAACGACTGTACATGTACCCTTGAACAATTAACCAGAAGTATTCGTGGTACTTAGCGCGTAAAACAATTGTACTCGTCAGTACTACCTAATTTTAGTTTCAAAACTACAAGTTGCTTTGTGGTCAAAGAGTATGTAGAGTCAGTGGCGTCAATTTTCTTGGAAATATTTTAGATTAGAAATAGAAAGAAATGGAAGGAATCTGGCAAGTCAGAGGTCTTAGGTTCGAACCCAAGGCAAGCACCAATGATTTTATGCAATCATGTGCGTATTAGAAAATATTATTACTAACTTGATTAAACGGTAAAGAAAAATACACTCACGTCTAGAAGACTAAAATTACTGCGTAAATAAAAAAAAGTAATTTTAAAAACTAAAAACCAACAGCTTTACGTGCTTTCCGAGGCACGGAGTAAGTGATAATTAATTTATAATACGCACATATCTTATTAAAAGTAATAGGTACGCGCCTTGTTTTCGAATCTGAGACCTCTATTTTGCCTGTCAACGGTCACACCACTAAGCTTACACGAGTTCTAACCCCTGCGCACACTATACAGAAAGTCTTAATATAACAGTCTTTAACCTCAGACTATTAAACACATTAAACTAAGACATTCGCGTAATGTTAGCTACGAGCTACGCAGTGAGGGGCGTAAGTAAATTGTTAATTTCTGAAACGCTTGACCCAATTCTGAGCCGCCCCGCTTGGACATAGAGTAAGTTAGAGTGAGCTGCTGAGAGGGGTTACTCTTTTGATTTATACCTACTCGCGAATTTGCATGAAAAATCTAATCGACTCGTTTTAACAACAAAACCGTTTTACGTCAAAAAAAAATTTACTTAAATAATTATCAGTCAATGTGCCTACCCAAACAATTTTTTACTTGTCTATTAACATTTTGCACCATCTCGGGCCCATTCCGTTTCTTGACGTAGGGACATAAGAATAAAACTTCTATTTTTTATATTTTTGGATAAATATTTATTTATTATTTATTGCATTTGGTAATGTGTCCTGCAAAGTGTTAACATTTTGCACCATGCACCAGCCTGCCTGCGACCACGAGTGCTGCAAAGCACTCGAAACGTCAGGATTGTATTATCAAAATAAAAACGCGAGTTATATCCGTTAAAAAGTTGTTTCATTATGTTGAGTGTTCGCGAAAGTTTGAGACTATATTATTTTGCACTATCTCTTTTTCTTTAATCTTTGCCCCGGAGCACAGCTTTCATGCACTGCTTGACTTATGATTTATTTTGCAAATACGTTACTATTGTAACTGTTAGCTGTTAGTTTGTTTTGTTCCTATTTGCAATATCTCTGTGACATAAATGAACATTCTTGATAGCGACTATGTATGCGTCTACGAAGTTAGTATGACGTAACATGTACTTAAACGAAAACGGAACAAGAATGAATCTTTTAAATCATAATTATAATTATTAGAGTGAGTGTGTGAACCAGCCGATCTGAAAATCATTGAGAGAGGCCTATGTTCAACAGTGGACGTCGTATGGCTGAAATGATGATGATAATGAGAGTGAGTGTGAGAGTAAGAGAGCAAAAGATCTTTGAGAGTCGATATAGGGAGTTAGTACCCTTTTAAAATTCTGACACTGATCTAGCTTAAGAATATCGTATCCATTTGGGTACTGGGGGTCAGATAGGTAGTCATTCTGATACTGCAGATAAGGCTCTAAAGACTGATAATTTCAGAAATTCAGAAAGAAACTCCTTATCGGACGATAACTTTAGACTATCGTATCCCTTTGGGTAGCAGAGGTCAGATAGGTAGTCACTCATACTGCAGATAGACTGATAAGTTCGGAAATACAGAAACGACGATCGGACAACATTAAACCTCTCGTAACCTTGTATGTGTTGATAACTGAATTCCAAATATTGGGGAGGAACCCCCTCCCCAATTTCTCTAGTTAATGAGCCACTCAAAATTAAACTAAGTTTAATCTTGAACCCGCTTAGCTCAATACCGACTCCAAAACGAATGTTTTTGTGTTATTTCTAGCTTTTAGTGCCTTGAAGTCGATATTATCTTTGTTAAAAAATAGTATATACGTATTATATAGTACCTTTACCAAACAGAGGACAACTTCACACGGGTAGAGATAATAAAGTACAATAACAAAAGGGGTACTGGTTCCAATATTACCGATGATATAAACCTTAGTGATTACATAATATATCATGACAAAGTATGCACAGGACCAACCACACGACCACAGTTTCAGATAGTGCATCGACATCAACAAGGGCTAGTTTATCGAGATGCTAGGCAGGCAGCTCATACCTTCCACTACTATGCATATTATAACGTATGTAAACCCATAGATTGGTTAATTGGACGGTCGGTGAGGGTAACATGGTCATAATTATTTCTCTGGTAGTGGATTACACTGTGCCGTTAATTATCCTCTTGAATTTATCCCTTAGTTGGTAGATTTATGTTACCCTTGGGTAGAAAAAGGTGGTACATGATATGAAATACCAGCCCAAGAATTTTCTATGTAATTGGATTTGCAACTATTTCAGAAATGTTTATTTTGAATATTAAATTTTACTTTTGGATTTCAGAAGATACTACATACCTAATCCTTGAGTTTTTTTTTTTGATGTTGTTGATTCGCTAAGTTAAGATAATTATAACTTAGATGGAATAAGTAAAGTTTTCGAAATATAGTTGAGAAAGAAAAAAAAAAACATTACAAACAGGATTTGAACCTGTGACCCATACCAAATTTAAATTTAAATTTGATATGATGAGATTAATAAGATTACGGGTTTAATAAGATACATGAATCTTGAGTTTTTTTTGATGTTGATTAAAAGTCGACCAGAATAATATTTTATGGTAAAAGGAGGATTGATAAGTACATCAATTCGTTTATAAGACGTCTCTCGAGAAACGTTCCCGTAAGCTACTGATCGATTTGAGGTAATTAAGCTGACTCAGTTAAGGAAAATGGTAGGTAGCATGTGCACAAAAAATATTCAACTTGTACAAAGATTTCCCTTTAAGTACTTTTGTTTTCATGTCCGTGATTGATTGCCGTGCAATCGTCTTGGAATATTTAGAGCCTCTGGAGTGTATAACATACTTTTTATCAGTAATTTAGTAGCATCCTTTAATTAACCCTGAATGACAAGTGCGCACTGCGCATGCTTTAGGGAATATGAGACCGTTTCCTTCGTAATCATCAATGTTTTGTGTGTCTTTTGTACCTTTTAGGATACCGTACCTAAAGGGTAAAAACGGGACCCTATTATTAAGATACTATGTCCGCCGTCTGACTGTCACCAGGCTGTATCTCATGAACTATAACATGATAGTTAAAATTTGCCGCTGTAACAAAAAATACTAAAAACAGAATAAAATAAATAATTAATTGCGGCTTTCAAACAAACGTGTTTTTTACCGTTTTTGCTCGGTATTAATAACGATATTAGGTAGGTAGACGTTTGAAATATTCACAGAATATTTAGTTGTAAGTATATTCACTTCAAAAAAAATGAATTCATCAAAATAAAATAAATATTTAAGGTGGGTCAAACAACAAACGTGATTTTTTTGCAATTTTTTGTCTTTTTCGTATGAATTACTTATTTTTTTTTTTATTAATAACGGCAATGAAAATGGTTATAATATAGTATCTAATGATGTATATATAATGGTATAGAACCCTTTTTGCGTGAGTCTAACTCGAACTTGGTTGGTTTTTTATTAATATTGTGAACTATCAGCTGACTGGGTTGGATGCACACCGATCGCCAACCAAGCAGCACAGTTTATAGTTTGCAGGAGTTCTTACAATGCAGAATTTATTTTTCGCTCGAGTTTCTGAGTACAGATTGCTTTATCTGGTCGAGAATCCTTCTAAGTGAGCCGCTTCCTAAGTATGAGCCTTAATAACCAAACTTATTTTATATCTTTTAAAAGTTAATAGATAGTTTTTACCGCAATGAATATGTATAATTGAGCTTAAGAGAAACGCTGCAGTGTGCTTGTGGCATATTCAAACACAAATGCACTTTCTAATCCCTCACTCTATGGACTAAGAGTCCGATGGGACGGCAATCCGACACGATCGGAGAGAGACAGACACAGGGCCAACAGCTTAACGTGCTATCCGAGGCACGGAGAAGTGATCATTAATTTATAATACGCACATAACTTACAAAAAGTCAGAGTTGCCAGTCAACAGTCATACCACTAGGCTATCACGACTTCTTCCTCTTATCGTATGATTGATGAACAACCTGGTGTCAGAGTTTAAACCACTCGTAGGCATCTGACATGGCTTTTCACACCATTGAAAAATCTATCAGGTGTGCTGGTTTCATCACGATTTAGCACCCTCACCTTAGCAACTGATGAGTTTATAATGCGCATATAACTTACGAAAAGTCAAAGGTGCGCCTTGGAATCAAACTCGAGACTTCCTACGACTCATAAACAGACGACATCCCATGTCAACATACCTACTCAACGTACCGTCCATCTATTCCTACTAGCATATTCTAACATGGACTCTAGAATTCTCAATATTATCAATTCACTCAGTCAATACGATGTAATACCGTAACTGAGCTAGATTCCCTTAGCGCTGGCATTACAGAACAGCCACAATCATTTGAGTAGAGATACAGAATATATCGCCATTGCATATCCTGATGCCTCAAGGCTTAGGAGATGGTACAAAATATAAGATGTTAAAATCTTTTTATAGTTAATTGTAAATTATATTATATTATTTAACTAGCAACCGGCCCAGGCTTAGTACGGTTACGCTAATATGCATGTATTATACATATAAATCTTCCTCTTGAATCACTCTATTTATTAAAAAAAACCTCATCAAAATCCGTTGCATAGTTTTAAAGATCTAAGCATACATAGGGACAGACAGACGCGGGAAGCGACTTTGTTTTATACTATGTAGTGATAAGAAACTTGCAAAAACAACTGACTCGGGTGGGACTTGACACTGCGATCCCTGGCGTGCCATGCCATCGTTTTACTAACTAAGCTACCAAGTCTCGACTCGGTACACGAGGTACCTACTTACCAAATCCTCGAATACACGGTATACGAGGACTCGGTAGCTTAGTTGGTAAAGCGATGGCACGGCACGCCAGGGATCGCGGTTTCAAGTCCCGCCCTTTGCCCTGCAGTGGGACAGTTACAGGCTGATTTATTTATTACTAGCTTTTGCCCGCAGCTTCGCCCGCGCGCAGGATATTATGGATTTTATGTTTACCGAGTTTTATTCAAATCAAAAGTGGTTAGGTAACAAACATCTTCACAAACTTTTATTAGTGCAGATTAGTAATGATATGATATGACAGTTCAAGTCCCGCCCAAGTCAGTTGTTTTCGCGAGTTTCTTGTTAAATAATAAATATAAGCAAAACATGTGCAATAAACATGTAAAAAAATATAAATTTTAGCTGCACCCTAAATATCAGATATACGAGTAGTATCAGCGATACTGCCAGCCGTCACAAAGTATAATAGCAAACTTGTTTTTTTTTTAAATATCTGCCTAATAATAAAGTAATAGAGAATAAAAAATAAACATATTTATAAGCAAATTATAAAATATTTTTGCTATTAAATTTAAGACACTTGGTCCAGTCCACCAGTCCGCTTTTCAATACTCAATTGAACCTTTCAAAGCTATCTAGATTGCAAGTTATAAAGTTTTAACCTCAGCTACAACTGTAAATCCCATTGGATTAAATACTCATTGAAATTCTACTAAAATGTGAATTCCCAAGAGCTCAGGTACCCACAGTGGAACTTTTCAATATATTTGAATTCCCATACATGCACTTTTATAAGTATAAGACTACACAAATATATTGTCCGTCATCATTTATAGTTTTGTATTGTATGTATAATTATGTAATACAATTATAACCCCTTACAAAGCCAAGTAAAAATTCATTTTAGGCAATTTTTAAATTGAAAAACTTAAAAATTGCGATCGATCAGAAATTTTTGCTAAAACTTTGTAATTTGATTCTCCGTGCCTTGTTTTTTTTGCGATTTCTCATAACTATATACTTACATTGATTTTATATCTTCAACCACTTCAATGTGCGAGTGAGATAGCGCATTAGCGAGAGCAGGCGCCTTCAAACAATTTATTTTCTTTTTCCATATTCCTGCACTTCGTCATACACGCGCGCCATTGCACGTACAACCCACCCTCCTGACCTTTTAGAAGAGCATCACCAACGTCAAATATTTCATCCCATTCCCATTTACACGTCAATTCCCACTCCTGCAGTACTCCAGAAGCACTCCAATAAGCACGAATACTGAAATTAAAGGTTTTCACACACAAATCTGTAAGGAGCTCTTCAGAAGGGCAGCACTCCTCTCGGTCTTTTGAGCCCTCACAAAGGGCCGATTAATTGTTTAATTCGTTTTTGGGACACGTTCTGGGTCTAGTTTAGAAAGACGGGAAAAAAATATATTGTTTATTAAGAAACTCTCAAAAACATCTATCACTTAATATCATTTAATGAGCAAAACGTGTGCATAGACATGTAAAAAACATATAAAAAATAAAAGAAAAATATATTTTTCTTATGCCTAGAATGGATATAAAAGTATAAAAAAACTGAACGTTTATATAAATTCAAGAATTTGTTTTTTTTTGCCGATTTAATTCCAGGATATATTTTTGTATCAAACAACAATTATTTATTATTTTTTTACTGGATTCCCTATCTAACTTTGCTCTATTCTGAGCAATCCTCTTAATATCTGTTGTCCACTCTGCTATTACGATTAATTATCCCATATATCATGACTTTTTAATCTAAGACACTACTGACTAACGCTAATGAAAACACTACAAGGAAACCTGGACTTAATAGTCTGAAATCGCAGTTATAAATCCTCGATCCTTTTCTGTATTAGAAGAGAGCTTTGCCCTGCAGTGGGGCAGTTAAAGGCTGACACAAATACAGAAATCTTATGTCAGTTTTGCTCGCGATTATGTTATTATTCATTATTTATTGCTATGACAGTATACCTGTGACATATCGTAGATAGAGTGACAGAACTTAACCCCCCACAATATGTCATACGTTTCTATATCGCCCCCAGCGATGAGTACACTTATCTAATTGGTTATAACAACATTCGGGTTTTGTCGACGCACCCTCCGTTGTTCGGAGATAATATTATTTCGTTTAATATTTAGATAAGATAAGAGCTATTGTGCAGTCCTGGGCTGATGAGTTTGTATAAGGAATTTACTGTGATTTTCTTTACGTTTAAGGAATTTTTTTTATGCCCAAATTCTTACAACTTGGTGATTGTAATGGTGCTCCCAGAGTGCTGTTAGAACTGTTTACAAATATAAATAAACATTCTTTAAACAAACATTAGATCACAATGTTAATATTTTTTGTTGTTTTCATGTTAGATAATGTTAGTAAACATTTCTAAACTTAAGTATTAAATGTAATTAAAAAAATTACATGTTTATGAATACTTGAAAAATCCATCTGTGTTGCACTCAAAATATCTAACAATTCCTAATAGAATGTAACAATTTTTAACATTTGTTAGTTAATAAATATTAATGTTAGAAAATGTTTGTAATTTATTTTTAACAGCAGTGTGGAAGCAACATAGTTGTATGAATGATGGTAATTTTTTGACTATTTATTTTATTCACAAGAATAAAATTAAAGAAAATGAAGGCAATATCCCTAAAATCGACTTAAGTGCTTTACAATTAAAGACTATATTACACTGTCACTTTTAAAAACAACAAGTAAGCAACGTTATAGTAGAATTAATAAAGCATATTTCGTAAAAGCAATATAAATATTTAAGTGAAGGTAATTCCAGCTTACACTAAGTACGGTTTGAGGTGAAACACTATAATTAAATAACTTTTTGTCAAAGAAAATAAGAGTACAGTTAAAGTAACGAAAAGGTATTACTACAAAGTTTTATTTAGAGAAAAATATTGATGAAAATGATGCCTCTTTTCAATAAAGACTTTAATCATGCTAAGATACAGTTCAATTCAATTCGATTTATTTGCGAATACAGGAAAGTAAAGTATACTTATAAATATTTATATTTTTATAAAATAAAATTATGTCAGGTACTCAATTATAATAAACAAGACTGTACAATTAATTAATTTTCATGACATAATTTCAAAAAATCTAATTAAAATATGTCAATATATAGGTATTTGTTAGAAGTTAAAATAATTGCAAATTGTTAAAACAATTTTTTATTGGAAAAATAGATGATATTAGAGATTAGAAAAGAAATTATATTACTTCGAGCAGGATTTGAATATGCGACCTTAGTTTTAGATACACCAGCCGCTCTGTCATCTGAGCTATTTATAAATCCACTTTCATTAACACATATTCTATTTTTGTTTCAGATACTTGGATGGGCTTAGCAAAATAAGTGAACCTAAATAAAAGCTTCTTAAAAACACCAAAATCATATCCATTGTCCATTTTGATTTGTTCATTTTTTATTGTTTATCCTCTTCAACCAACAAGAAAACTACCTCGTTCAGAGAATAGACAATAAAGAAAAAAAATAAAAAGAGAATTTTCGTCTCAAAAAACATAAATATAATAAAAAAATTCCGTCGTTATAAGTACTGCGAACATTCAGATTTCCGGTGTCCGCCGACCGTGGGAGGATCATAATACCAGGACATTAGAAATGAAGACAACAATACTACGCAATGTAGAAGTTACATAGTTAGAAATAAAAAGTTACATGCGGTTTTGACTGTGATGATTTTAGGCTTACTTTAGTTGTTTTTTTAAATTAGCAGATATTTTATCAGAACGTGACACCGTGAACATGCGTGTTAAGTGAAAATTGAGACAAAATTTCCAGATAACATTTTAAGCTCTAGCGTAGCCTTTGTTTTATTTATTTATTTCTTTATTCCTAACAAATTTTTACATTAAGTCGAAAGTTATGATTTTATGAATAGTTGATTAACAAATCAGCGGTCTCAGATTTGAACCTAAGGCTTAATTTTTTTCTAAATGATCACTAGTTTCTTGCCTCGCATGATCGCAATTGGTCTTGCTTCGTTCGCATAGGATTGTTGTTTGTTTTTTTGTTAGTTTGTTGTCGAAAGTGAGTAAACAGAGAGAGCACCTGTTTCGGTACATAATAATTGAATACACCATAATATTCGCAGCGTAGTTTGCTTATAGCCGTTTAATTGGCCGCCGTTATTGAAATAGTGATTTTATAAATTATTTGTTGTTGTTGTTGTAAAGAACTGCGACAATATAATTTATTCTTTCTACTATAGACTTTTCTACAATAACTAATCTTTGGTTTTCCTAAAACCAAGTTTTAAAAGTTGTTCTTTCTTTTTTCTGGATATAATCTAAAGTCTAAACCATTACAATTACACTGACAGTCAGCACATTTCACGTTCGTGTATTCCCAGCAGCAATTCCCAAATCTTTCCCAAACCGCAGCAGTTTTATTTACCGACTAAATACTCTTATAACAACTTGCAAACGTTCGGTCTAGAATACTAATACCTTATTATGAGCACTAAGCAAGTATTATTTACTTGGGATTTTCTGTTTTTTGTTTGAAGAGGTTTGTTTGCTTGTACAATTAGATTTGCTGTGTATTTAAGGTGTTTTAAGATAGTAGTGTTAATGGGCTTTACGTATTGATGTTGCTGTTATTTCTGTCAAAATTCTCTCCACCGTGTAAGTAATTTTTAGTATCATGTATTTACGGTTAATCTTTTCACGTAGCCTCCGGAGTTCTCTGGACTAGAAACTAATTCTATACAGGGTTATTTGTAAAACACCAGCATCCTTAAAAGGGGTCATTAAACTCTTCATTATGAACCACTTTTACTATGGGACCAACCCTGAAATCGCAAAAAAAAAATCGGCTGTTCCATACATTTTGTTGAGTCATGTGAACATAAATGTATGGAAATATCGTCCCCACACAACAATTTTATACTATAACGTGGGTGCAATAACATAATTTCAAATTTCTAGGCCAAAACAAAATATTTTTGTCCTTCACACAAATATTTGATCCACGCCGGCATCAAACCAGTGACAGTGAATAGCCTTATCGTTACCGGAGCGGTCTACCGAGTGGGCTCCTGGCATTCTGATTTGCAGACCTGGCCTGATCTGATCTTTTCCGGTGAGTGCCTTTTAATTTATTAATTTTAATTTCATAATATTACCGCCCGTGCCGCGGCGCCGCCCGGTCTCCTGTCTCGGGCAGATCGCGACTGTTTTTGACAGCAGCTATTTTTTGTTATTTTTTAATCTTTGTGACTTCTGACTTGCGTCTTCCTCCAAAAAATCGTAATACCGAGACATTTTAGAGGTTTTGTCAGTAAGTGGGGGCATTATAAAGAATGATGGCCGACTGTCAGTGTCCTCGTTACACTAAGATTAAGAGCGCGCTTTACAGACGCTGCCAATTTCCTAGGATTAATTATTAAATTGTTTTCTTTATGAGATATTTTGTCCGCTGCGGTACAGTCAGCAACAAAAGGAGCCGAACACTCATATAACTAATCATAAAGTTATCAAAACTTTCCAACCTTGTATTACAAGCGATTTTCCTGTTATAAATTTCATTATTACCCACTTGACTCTACAGTCTCAATCAAAAATAGAATATCTCTATTCTTTAAGGGCACTTGTGTTTGCGCAAACACTCGAATAATATTTCCTGTATGACTAGACTCCATTGAGATTTGTTGCTGAGACCGAAATTCGATATAAAATATTTGCAGTTAAGAAAACATTAGTACACACAGATTGCAGACAGATTACAGATTGCATACATAAAAATTTGCAGTCAAATAAAAAATATATACATGCTTAACATAATAACGTTTGCTTGTTTTAAAAAAACATTTTAAACCAAACGTTTAAAATGTGTCAAACTGTGTAACGCAGCTATATAATAGCCTCCTAGCTATGTGCGTCGTCCCTAAGCACAATATTATTTCTCATGACTGTACAGGGTGGTGACAAGTTACATATAGACTTAAGTTCCGTCACTTTCCGTCGCGTGTTACGAAACCTTTAACCGATGTTGGAACTACTAATTTTCAACATGAACCACCACGCCTTCGGTTTGATAGATATCAGAATTTTGATTGTAGACCGGCAGAGTGGTTTTGTTTCAATTGACTAATAAATGTTACGTAACGAACACATCGTGTCGGATTATGAGAGTGAGGGAGTCTAGATTGCACCTGTGTTTGCGCACACACGTTTGAGATACTAAAAATTATTTTAGCGCAAAGTTTTAGAGAATGCAATATCAATAGGTACTATCGTGGGCAAAGCCGGTGCATCACTCTTAAGGTTACAATCGCTTGCACCCGGCGTCCGAATGTAACACTAGTCCCGCCCCTACGCACGTAGCATCGTTCAAAGCATTTTGATCGCAAAGTGGTACACCGTTCGTGTCCGCGATAGTACTAACACACATTTTTTTAACAAAAAAAGGTACTAACACATTTTGTGAGTTATAAATAAAGCAAACATTTTCAAGTCAGCAAAATCTCAAAATATCCAGAGGTGCTCAACCTGAGGGTTCTGTTCAGAATAAACAAAAAATCTTTGGCCCGGGAGCTAATGTAAGCCGAAGAGTTGCGCAGTCACGCGCCTCCTCTCTGCATGCATCAGAATTATTAACCTAATCTAATATTTATAACGCTAGGTTATAGTAGCTTAATATTATTTTATACCATCAGTGTTTTGTTCTGGAATATATATATAATATTAGAATATATAATATTTGTTATTCTAAACAATCATCTGCATAGGTTATAATTTTATCAAGAATGTGTTATTATTAATACTGTATTAATTATCTATGTTTGTTTCTTGCATGTGTCAAATTAAAGTAACTTTCTTTCCTTATTTCTTTTTAAAGTGCGGAGAGAAAACTAATTTGTCTTTGGCGTGTGGCATTTTCGTAAATATGTATACTGTTTTGACGATTCTGATTATCTCTCTTTCTCTCACACATGTAACATTTTTAATTTTTTTTTGTTCACATAGGTCATCTTTACCCCAGCTAAGACTAAAATTACTTTACATTTAAATTCAGTATTTTCTTAATGAATAGAGAAAAGTGATGCTCAACATTTAACATCAATGTATTTCAATTACTTCTTTAAAGAGCTTTTCATTATACAAACAAAGGGTTAGTGACCTTCAAAATTCCGAGAAAAAGAGCAAAAACTTAATTTAATCCAAACTGTTTTTTTTTTAATATTCCTTAGTTGTCTCTATATATTTATATTATCTACTTATATTACCTATATCATTTTGGTACATGCCTGGGTTCAAACCAACCTCTCACTTAGCAGCTCAATGGTACCATTGTACTGCTGTCGGCACTGCTGCTTAAAATGGTGAAGAAAAACATTGTAAAAAATCTAGCACACTTACGAGGTACACGTACTTTTCTACGGGGTGATAAAGCCATGTTAGAGGCCTCTAGGCAACAAAATTTTGTTGAGTTAGAAAGAACGTTTATTAGTATACGGGATATATGGAAAATATACGAGAAACAGATATACCTAGTGCCTTTTGGGTAACTTCGATATTCCGAAAAATATAAATTAGTTTTGATTTAGCCAATATTTTTTTCTCTGGCAATTGAAATCTAGACACCATTGATTGTATGGATAAAATTGCCGGAGCATTATTGCCGGACTATTGCCTAGTTTAGTAGTACCTAATGTATAATTTTCGAAATATCCCCGTTTTCGCAATTACCCCAAGATGCCTTAAATATTACGCAGACGAAGTTGCAGACAGCTTGTAAATATATTCATTCAAAATATTGTTGTGAAGTTCTTATATATTAAGCTTAGCAGCTGTACCTATAACCTCAGATTCCCTTCAAACTAATAATTAATGTACAGTGTGGGCGCGGCCTACGTTCAATGTGAAAGTCAAGGTTCAAGTACGGTCAAGTAACCATTAAGATTTATTGCACCTGCGGTCAAAATAATATTAATTTACTGTCGCATGAAATCTGATTTATAATAGAAAAGATTGCCACTTTGGTACCGCGACTACTGAGCATGACGTCACGGGTATCGGGCAAAGTACTTTTTGGCGTCGGAGGTTTAAAAGACATTGCCCCGTTCTGATTTTTCTCGTCTATTAAGTATGTTGTACGTACAAACAGCGTCATTAATTGGTGACCCCTGCCAAATCTTAATATAACGTTATATAACTTAACGTTGTATAAAAAGTTTGTTATAGGTATCTATTTTATATACACGAAGGGCAATAATATCTACAAAATAATAAACATTAAAAAATAAGCTACTACCCGTGCAGATAGAAAATGGGATTGAAAATTGCGTTTTCTTCTTACATAAATTGTAGGTATATAATTGTAGGTCAAACTATTTCTTCAATAATATTATTAAATTTTTGTACCTTTCTAGTGAAATTTCAGTTGAAAATGCAATTTTTTCTCTCTTATTAATTGATTGAACGAAGACAAAAAAGAATTACACCATTTTTTTTTCATTTTTCTATCAATTTCAAAATTAAATAAATTTTATCGTAATAATATTTATCGATAAACATAACAAGATTATATCTAAAAGGATATAATTATTAGATAAAAGGAAATTTCTTCATACCACAACTACTAAAGCCGTCATTTCCCCGGTAAAACGTTCCCCTCTTAAAGCAATTGTTATGGAATTGAAGTTGACAGGTCCATTATAAGCTTTCTACGTTGTTATGGCAAGGCTTTTGAATTAAACAATATTTTATTCTTTTTTTTTTCATATTATACCATGAGATTCCGGTAAACCTAACCTTGAATCAGAATAATAACCCTTTTATATAGATTTAGTGTATTTAAATAGATATAATTTATATATACATGTATTATTAAATACTAATTGGATGAACTTGACTCATATCTAGCGGACTGGGACTCAAATAGCATTGGACCTAGACAAGTGGAAGGAAGGGAGGCCTTTGCCCTGGAATGGGACGATATCAGCTATATCATTGATCGATATCACGCATTGATTTCGGGAATGCCCGACTAGTTTCGAACTCAAACAGAGTTCATTTTCAAGAGCGAGTGTAGTTACGCGGCGGGCATCGCGTCGCAAACCTCACGCTCGACCTAACGCTTGCTCGCTAAATATTTAATAATATATTAGTATGACTCTCAAGAGTTATTTTTTTTTATAAATTAAAATAAGTAAAAATATATAATCAAAATCCTCTTCCCTGCCTTTACTATAAGCACAAATAGGTATAGTTAAAATGTTTTAAACGTCACGTTTCTCGATGCAAACCTGTTATTTTCGAGAACCATACACTTACATTGCCGATTGCTTCAAAATTCGTTTCGAGTTCGCATATTTAATATACGTTTAACGAGCACTTGAATTCTTTTCAACGTTTTATTTGATTTTTTTTAAAAGGCTAACAAGATTTTAACAGTCCTTCTACTAAAGATAATCAGAGTTTGAACGTAAATTTAGAAATTAATGTAAAGATATTTTCTTTATCTTATGATTGATGGACAACCTGGTATCAGAGGTTAAACCACACGTAAACTTACCTGACTTTACCTTTACCTGACTCGGTCACAGCGGCTTGCGTAGTTTAGCCAACTACGCAGGAGATATAATAGTGCACAAGTGTGTGCGCAAACACAGGTGCACTCTCTATTTCCTCTCATAGCCCGATAGGACGGCAATCCGATTCGACTGAAGAGAGATCAGGTGCAGGGCCAACGACTTTACGTACTTTCTGAGGCACGGAGTAAGTGATAATAAATTTATAATACGCACATAACTTACGAAAAGTCATAGGCGCACCTAGGGTTCGAACCTGAGACCTCTGGCTTGCCAGTCAACTGTCACCATCACTAGGCTATCTGGATACAAATTCTTCTGATTACTGGATCAATAAATCTTTTTAATGAAATCTTTTTTGAGCCTTCGACTAATGGAGGTCCACCACCAAGTTTGCAAATCAATCAACTCAAATTCATTCCTATCTCTTCCACAAATTATTTCTACTACTCTATCATTAGGAACGCATGACACATGAAACACTAACACATAAACTCCATCAAACTTGGAACTCCAAATGAATTCGATCTCCTCTCATTGATCTCTGAATAATTCACCTTCATTTCAAAGACGAATCAGTCACTTCATTCCTAATTCCGAAACTTCGAATATTCGGCAGCAAAACTTCATACAATTGGGAATCCGAGAGGAATCCTTCGTCTCCACTCAATACAAGATGTCGAAACAGGTAGGTAATACAAAGCTGATTAAGAATTAATTATAACGTCAAGCTGTAGTCAGGTTTGCTTATTCTATACCGGTAAAATTCTTACTAACTTTACTACAAAGATGGTGTACAAGCCAGCAACAAGATAAGCCATCTCATCAGATGGCCATCTCATAAGATTGCCATCTCATGAGATTGCCAACTCAGGCTTAGAAAGTAAATAAATAGATAGAGCACTAGTGTTTGCGCACACATTTGTGCACTATAATATCTCATGCGTAGTTAGTTAGATACCGTTGAGATCATCTGCAGCTGTGTGAGACGACATTAATCCTTATTCTGTTCTTCATTTCTATTCTATAAAGTTCAAAAGCTACTGCACCGATATTCATGTTATTTTTACAAATAAATAGAGTGGTTCTTGAGGAAGGTTTAAGTTTATAATTTGTCAAGTTTTTGTATACATTGGCTAAAATATAATGATATTGGTTGGAGGTGTCGGAAAAAAAAAATTCAGATTCATCATTTACGGGAACTGGTTCAAAATTTAATGATTACTTTTGGGTGCGATAACCGACACTTACGCGGGCGAAGCTGCGGGGATCAGCTAGTTAATTATAAAAAAAAATACCAAAAAATAAAACCGACTTCAAAAGCAAAGCATACTGTCAGAGCTTTTACACCGGCAATCTTTGGGTTAATTATGCGAAACGATCGCTAGATGCCCTACGCGTCCAATATAACAAGGTCTTCAGGATGCTGTTGCGACTCCCTCGGTTTTGTAGTGCCTCCGAAATGTTTGCGGTGTCTCATACAGACGGATTTCAGGCCATTATCCGCAAAAAAACCGCATCTCTCCTAAAGAGAACAAGAGGGAGTCCCAACGTCATCATGAGGGCTATTGCGGCAGACACATCCTCTGCTATTATAAAGCAGTTTGTGCGGAGGCTGATCACCTAGTCTGCTGTAATTAGTGTATTTAATATTAAGTTACTAACATTAGTATTTTAAGTGTTCATTTGTATTACTAACAAAATATGGATCTCATAAGATATCTGAAATAAAGTGATTTATTTATTTATTTAAAAGGAACTAAAAAGCTCGAAATAATTTTAAAACTTTTTGGAGTCGATTCCAAATCAAGTTCTTAATGAGAAGGTTAAAGAGGCTAGAAGTTGACTTGGAACCGACTCCAAAAAAATTTAAAGTTATTTCGACCTTTTTAGTTCCTTTTGAAGTCGGTTTTATTTTTTGGTATTTTTTTAAATAATTAATTTAGATGTGCAACGCGAACGTTAACCTTCTTTGCGTATGGCGTGAACTCGAGACTTACCTAACCACATTACATAGAGGTTCCCAACAAACTCCAATAAAAAGAGTATAAGTGTTCAGTTTGCTAGAAACCAGCTAATTCATCATTGTCGTAGCAACGTGCTAGGAAAAACTTACTAATGACCTGCCAGGGTTTTTGTACCTATGAACTAGTCTGACAGATGGGGAGGTCATGAGGACTGGCTTTTGTGAAGTAATCTACGAGTAGTTTTGCTCTTCAATGATTAGTGTGGAGTTAGGATTTTGATGGACTTGATGCTTGGATAGAGTTTATTTTTAGAAAAAATGTTTTAGTAGTGTCCATTTTAGGGTTTCTTTCTAATAAGGTGATAGAGGAATCCTTAAGATGTGATTGTATTCATCCGTCTGTCCGTCAGTCACAACGGCATAAGTACCTACCCAATAATAGCCTTAAGGATAAGTTTATCTTTTTAATTAGTTTATCTCAAGATAAATATAATATAATTTGGTATTATTATCACAGAATCGGGCACACGACCTAATAGTTAAACTATATTTATTCAAATAAATGTGCTTTTTCTCAATAATAGCTCAAAATAATTATCATAATTTATAAGTTTGGAAAATTTGAAAAATATTTTTTTTTTAATACTTAATTTTTAACTTCGCATCAGCTAATGAAATTGAAAAGGATTATAACATTTTGGAACCGTTTTAAATTTTGCATAAGTACTTAACCAATATGCAAAAAAAAAAGAACAAATTTTTGCATAGGACGCCGACACGGGACGTACCTATAGATTTTAAAATGGGACTACTCATTCATGCAAAAAGGCTTCATTTGCACATTACAATAAAGGTTTTTATTATGTATGCCGTGTAGCTGTTGTTATGTTTGATGCTAGCTGCAAAAAATCCCCGCGATATTTACTTCGCAATTCAGTAACACACAAAAGCAAAAAATATTTAAAATTTACTTAATATTTGTATTAAGATCGATTTGATGTAAGCACAAACTTATGAGATACACACCGAAAATATATATAGGGACATACATACATAGACTCCATAGTACCATTCACCATACCCCTGGACACTTGTTTTGTTAATCTTAAGTACTAATACATGTACCCACTTGAGAAGTACGCATCACCTCTCTATTATAATTTAAGTGCATGATAAAATGATAAAGAGATACTACGTAACAAAAAGATCAAAATAATCTAAAGAGTGCGACTTAGTATTTAACAGGAAGGGACTCATTTTGAGCATTTGATAAGTTGATTAATTTTATATTAAAAGTCTTCCTTTTATTTATGGTTGATGAACAACCTGGTGTCAGAGTTTAAACCGCCTGCAGGCCTCTTACATGGCTTTACACATCATTGAAAAATCTCTCAGGTGTGCTGGTTTCATCTCGATGTTTTCCCTCACCGTTTTAGCAACTGATAATTAATTCATAATACGCACATAACTTACGAAAAGTCAGAGGTGCGCGCCTTGGGATCGAGCTCGAGACCTCTGACTTGTCAGCCAACGGTCTTACCACTAAGCTATCAGTGCTTAAAAATTACAGTAGAATAAGTATTTGTAGTGAATGAACACACCCTAAGCCTTAACCTTTTTTTTCTAAGGTAAACAAACTCTTTAATACCTCGAATTTACTGCTTAGCAAAAAATTGGCCAGATGCGTGTTGAACAAGCATTTGTTTTAGGTTTTCCTGACTATTATAGTTGGTTTTGTTCATATTATGTTTTCAAACTAATCATTTTATATGGCCTATAATAATCTTGGGTAGAAATCGTGGGCAGTGAAAAGAACGTAAATGTTGAGAAACGAGCCAAGCATACCTCATTAGAGTTATTTTACCTAATGTTACGCTTTTGTTACCAATAAAAACTTTTTGACAAAAAAAATAAAACCAAGTTTATGACAAAAGAAGGCTAGAAATACACAAGTGCTCGTTTTGGAAGAAACTGTTAAAAACTTAAGCTTTTAAGTGCTAGCAGTTGTACAGTCAATAATATAAGTTTATGTAAACAGCATCAACTACATTTGTTTGAAAAGTAATATTTTGCTTAAATTATTTCAAAACATATTTTTTAAATTTAAACATAATATTTTAGTTTTTTTCAAAAATTAATTTAGTGCTATGACGACGAAGGACTATTAGATCGCGGACAGTAATAACTGCCTCTCTCCATTGGCTACCGATATCATATTCACGGTCACGTGACCGCCGACTGGGCATTCAATGGAGAGCTAGGAGAGTAGCTGTCATTACTGAACGCGGACAGGCTTTGGTCTTCATCTGCTGAGTTCCATAATCTAACTTAAGATAATTCTTAATTTCGTTTCAAAACACTGCAAACATTTTAAATCTAAAACATATTATCATGATATGATGAGTTGTTACTTCAAACATTTATATTTTAATTAAGAATCCTTTTGCAACGCTTAAAAAAGGCAATCAAGTTTAAAAGAGATATTTTTATATTTGGGGAAAATTTTGGAAGAAATGTTCTCGACTGGCAACCACCAACCGGAAGACGAAGCGTTGGTAGGCCTCCCACCAGATAGACGACATCGATAGAGTCGCAGGTAACCGGTGAATACACGCGGCAAGTTGTTGTTTGTTGTGGCGTTCAATGGGGAAGGCTTTTGTTCAACAGTAGACGCCTTGCAGCTGATGAAGATCATCATAGTAAGTATGAAGTTTACATTATATTCTTTCCTTCCCTGGCTATGGTACCTAAAGCTCTGTGGAACCCAATTCCAATCTATAATATCGATCCAATTCCACAATTTCATCCGACAATTAACTAAAGTTATTTACCGATTTGCTATGAATCAAACTTGGGAGTTCAAGTAGAAATATCAACAAAGGGTTTAATCTTCAAAATAGCTGGGGGCGTAGTGGAGCAATCGCCTCCGTGTGGTCAGTTAAGATGTTCCAAAAGTCAATGTTTATTGTTATCAACTTGGCGCCTTGTTTGTTCTCCATGTTGGTCTTTGTGACCTTCTTGTTGTGTGGGTTGGTGTAGCTACGAAAAGTGGTGTGCAGAAAACATTATTAAATACTCATTCGAATGTAAAATACGTGAGTATTTCTTACGCAGTATTTGGGTGAACCGCAGAATCATTTCTATATACCCAAATTTTTACTGGTGTGTAAAGCCATGTCAGAGGCTTATGGGTGGTTTAGACTCTGACACCAGGTTGTCCACGAGATTACGACAGAGCAGAGAAGAATAAGGCATGCAAATTATATAATACGCTAGCACTTTACTGCACCGTACAAGAGGTAGTCGTCAACCGTCTTTTCGATAGTTGCTGTTTAAGCTGGATTACGAATAGCTCAATAAATTGTCAGAGCGACTGGTGGCTTTAACCAGTTCAAATCCTGCTCGTAAAAAAAAAAAACTATAAAATTAAAACTTGAAATGACCATTATTCTCTCTGCTTTCAAAATACGCCCTTATACACCCTTATACCAAGAATTCTAAATCTTCAACAAACGGCAAAACGCACTAACGGCCAATAATCAGCTTTCTTCTAATAGTACGGTTTAAATTCCCAAGATTTGCGGCCAAGGATCCAAGTAATGAAGAACGACTTACATCGCTGCTCCAAATGGAATAGTCTTGTTCCCTTCGATTTTTCTATATATAATTTTCTTGGCGTAACAGAAATAGCTTTGGCAAAGATCCGTTTACACTGCAACAGATTTTAGTTTTTTTTTATCGTATGGTTGACGAATGAATTGAAACTGCCTAACTTCTCATCCCGTGGGTGTCTTTAGAAGCGACAAATGGAAATATCCGGAGGATGGGCAGCAGCATCCATGATCTTACAACGAAAAAACGCTGACGATATCGTTGTCAGATTTACAAAATTTGCACGAAATAAATTTTTTTAAATTGGGTACGAAAAACGTGTTTTTTTTTTTGTAATGTCAATAGGTACTTACCTATGCCACTTCTGGATCAGACAGGGTTTTCTTTAGGTGTTGTATTTATATGATAATCTTGTCTGACTGCCTCGTTAGTGTAGTGGTAGCAAGCGCGACTGCTGAGCACGAGGTCCTGGGTTCGATCCCCGGGTCGGGCAAAGTGTTATTGGGTTTTTCCATTATGAGATTTTAAGTAGCAGCACGGAGTCTGGAATTGTGCCCGGTTAATGGCTGTAGGCCCACCCCCTATTACATGGGACTTATAACATAGCTGGCGAAAAGTAGGTGTACTGCACACCTCTGCCTACCCCCCTCGGGAATACACGCATGAGTCTATAAAAAAAAGTCTTAACTTTAAACTGATATTTTAGTGTTAACTAGGAAAAAATCTACGATCCGTATTTTTTTTAGCAAGTCACTGTATGAGGACCATGTAAGCAACTTCTGACTAAGGTCATTTACGTATGACTGTGTAAATGGGCCGTAAGGTTTAACCATAAATACGTTATTGTTTGTGAAGTATGAGGCCAAGTGTTTCTTTGTTTTTGCCGAAATTACAGGAAATCATTTCCGCATCGGAAATTCCTGGAATAATTTATATTTGGGTTTAGATGATTAGGGTTCGGGCTTTGAATTTCATTGTTTTCTTCGAAATTAGAGGATGGAATAAAATGGCTCGTTTTATTAATTTTTCGAGAGCATTAGCTTTGAGAATAAATTTCTGTTGCTTGTAGATGTTACTTGATACATTATTAAATGTCGTTTTATTAAAAAAAATAGAATTTATTTGAGTTGAAACCTTTATTGTGAATCATTTTGATTTTTTTAATAAACTAAAGTAGTAGCTTTAATACTCAGCGATTTAAATTCAGTGAATCCTTACTAATGTTATAAATTCGAAAGAACGTTTGTTTGTTGAATTGATCAACTTACAATTTTGCATATACGTTGTCAAGTGTACAGAAATAGATCCCGCAAAAAGGTCATTTTCGATCAAGTCTATAAATATTAATATTTAATAAGAAATTTGAAAAAATTTGAAAAAAATTTGAAAAAAAAATAATAATCATTACTTAAATATTTTTTACAATATAATAGTTATATCATCATCATAATCAGCTTATATTAGTCCACTGCTGAACATAGGTCTTTCCCAATGCGCGCCACTATTGTGCGCTCATTGGTTGGCGATTACAGTAGCAGATGAAACTAAATTTCTTTATGAATTTTGTGAAAAGGTTTTAAAAAACTTTAGCCTGTCACAAATAGAAATCTAAACCCTCTAATACCATACTTAGCGCTTTGCAGAGTATTGGCCCTAGCTTATAGTGCGTGAAATGGTTTTCTAGATGCCACGCAACTGGCCGACGACGTATGCATCAGTAATGTGAATTTCTTACACGAATCCATTGATGCTTGCTTCGGCAAACATCACCAAATTTTATTACAATAAAAAAGTGGCGAATTGCCTAAAGGAAAGAATAGTTTAATTATCTCCAAATACTTTTCTAACTTTCCAAGCTCTAACAGCCTCTATATTTTAGCTGACCAAATTAACTAAAGCTAAAAATTAAGGCTCCCAGAGCAACGCCCATTTAAATGGGTTCTAGGACAAAATGAGAGGTGGGCGGGACTGATGTCTTCGCCAGAAGTTTTATGGATTGTGGGGCTCGGAGAAAATTTAATTTTAAACGGTGTTAGTGGGATGTGATATTTTGTGTAGGCGTTAGTTTGATGCTTTAATTATCTTATTAGTTGTATTTTGATATCTTTTGTTGCGATCTACGATCATTTATAATAGCTTCATAATTGTGAGTGTGTATGGTATTGAGAAAGAGTCCTGTGTGGTGTTAGAGAAGATTACCCTCAACCGTCTTCTATTTTATCGTATGGTTGATGAACAACCTGATATCAGAAATTAAATCGCCCGAGGGTCTCTAACATGGCTTTACACACCATTGTAAAATTCTCAGGTGTGCTGGTTTCCTCACAATGTTTTCACTCACCATTTTAGCGAGTGATAATTTATTTTTAAGACGCACATGAATCCGAAAAGACAGTGCGTGCCAGGGTTATGAACCTAAGACCTTTAAGTTGGCAATCCAACGGTCATACAAGGGATGTTATCACCACCAATGTATGTGGTAGTTACCACCCACCGGCCAAAGCATTTCATTTAATCTTGAGTTAGCGAAAGGCTCTGAATATTTTTAAGTTAAATAAAGTTTTATATAATATCGGTAAGTTTTCTTTATCGGTAAATTCTAAGTAGGTATTTGAAAATTGGAACTGTGCCCAGACTCCTGTGATATCCTGATTTCGTTACAGATTACCTCCATATCAGATTTTTTTTAAAAGCCTTGTTTAGGATGGTGTTTACTTATAGTTTTTTTTTCGGGCTAGCAGGGAATTACATTTAGTATGAAAATCAACACATAAAATCATGGCAAAAAGCTAGAGTTTACTACAATGTTAATATGAATTACTACAATGTTAAAATTAGCATCTGAAACCGGTTAATTAACATACCATCAAAATTAGACCGTCAACAAGTTTTCAAAAACCATTCAAAATTAAACACCGATCTCATATAACTTTGACATTTGACATCTAAATGGCTTCACTAAAGTACACGCGCCTTTTAATTTGATACCTTCGCAATTCACTTATGCGTAAATTTTTCCTTTCCTCAAATAAAACGCGCTCCAAATTGAATTTTGCGAGAACAAATAA
This sequence comes from Protodeltote pygarga, assembly GCA_936450705.2. Taxonomy (NCBI): domain Eukaryota; kingdom Metazoa; phylum Arthropoda; class Insecta; order Lepidoptera; family Noctuidae; genus Protodeltote; species Protodeltote pygarga. The sequence continues at coordinate 15,807,128 of OW388253.2, read as the reverse complement.
AGTCATCAGCGTAATTTTGATATTATAATTATGGAACAAATTAGTGTCGCACCAAAGCGAACGTAAATTGAATAAACAAATTTGCGTCTTTTGGTTATTTTAAGTAAATAAATATATTGAGAAAGTTACCCAGCTTGAAGGACCAAAACAAAATCATTGATGATGATATTTCAATAATAATATTAGTATTTGATAGAGGGGTCGATTAGGAATAAAATAATAAATCGCACATTCATTTCGAGAGCTGCTTAAACACTGCTTTTATTGTGCAAAGCATTCAGCTTAATTTTAATTAACAAAAAAAGTATGATATTTTTTTTATCACAAACCATCTTAATGAGGAATACATATCTCCTTAATTATTTTGTATTATTAATGTTAGACCTTGTATATCTTGACAGAAGCCTACACAAGGTTGTTCAGTAACCATAGTTAAATTACTCTTTTTTTTTAAACGAGAAAGGCTCGTGTTTAAGCACAAACCCGCCTAATTTATTAATGAGACTTTTGCCCCTTTCTGGCTTGCTTACAGGGTAGATTAATTAAATCGAAACTTTTGTTTAATTTGGCAACTGCTATGTGGTTCCTTTCAAAACAAATAGTGCATGAATCGCAAGTGTTTGTTATGTAAACGATTTAGTGTTACGTCAACATATCATTTGTGACAGAGATAAGGTAAATAGTTCTCTAGATGATTCAAAAATTCGTACTTCTAAGGAGATAGATCTATTGATAATAATTTATGTTAGAAAAAAACGTGTTTAATAGTTTTTGAGATCTCTCCCTACATACAAACAAATTTACTTTAATTTTACTTTTTTTCCATTTATTCATTTACATAATTATAATAATACATTTTTAAATATAAATAAAACATAAAAATATACATGTCATTTAAAAATATAAAATATAGTAGCCCACCGGTATCGGAACAAGGGTACAAGCTTCCAGTGGTCAGGGCTCTAGAGAGAGGAACCTCCTGACTATGCGAGCCGTGTCCAGGAGTACCGCCCTCTGGATCAAGCCCTTGAACCAGCCATCTAACGAGAGCCGTTTAAGGTGTTGATTGTAACTTTTTTTTTAATTTAGAGTAAAAATGTAGATTTACAAGAGAATTGTAATAGTAACCACTACTATACGAATGTTTTGATTAGTGTCGTTCAACTTACAGTAAAGAAATATACGTATCTGGTATTTTGCCAAAATGGCTAGTCATCTAACTTTATTATCTCTTGATATTATCATTATTCAATGACTAAATAAACGTACATTTGCTTTGACAAAGGTTTATAGCATGAGATAAACAAAAGAAAATGGTAAATAAACCTGAATTTAATAGACTATAATGTACTGAGAAATATTGTTAGTTAAATAATGAAGAAAGAAATTGAGTCAGTTTATGATAGGTACTTATATAATCATACATATACAGGGTCATTTGTAAAACATTTGCGCATGAGAAAAGTATCACAGAGTGCAGTTACAGTATTACACGATCGTCGACTGGCAAGTCAGAGTAAACAGGGTTATTTGTTAAACATCCGCAACCTGAAAAGGGGTCATTAAACTCATCATTGAGTTATGTGAACAGCTGCTTTTTTGGCGATTTCAGGGTTGGTCCCATAGTAAAAGTTGTTCATAATGCTTAGTTAATGAACCTTTTTCAGGTTGCGGATGTTTAACAAATAACCCTGTTTACTCTGACTTACCAGTCGACGATCGTGTAATACTGTAACTGCACTCTGTGATACTTTTCTCATGCGCAGTAGCATAAAATTTGAAATAAATACTCTCACAGCGTTTGTATTCCAGACCACTTCAGCTTAGATTCTTCAAATCAAGAGTTGTTTTTGCGAGTTTCTCATTAATAATTTCATTTAATAATCAAAATATTATTGATAATATTTAATGTATGTATATAATAATATATATTATAATTGTAATTATGTATATTACTGTATTATTTATGTATCTATTTAATATAATTACTGTATTTGTAAGTATATACAGATAAATTTAGTAACTAAGTAATTTCAGATAATATTAATTAAGGAATATTTTTTGTCCAAATATCTTTATTTTGTACTACTTTCGAAAGCTTTCCTACTGACCCAAAGGTTGGCTGGTAGAGAATGCCTTATGACATTAAGTCCGCCTTACGTACTAGCTTTGTGAAAATATTTGTATTACACGTAAAAAAAATTATTACTTCTATCTAAATCAGACATCAATAAATTTGTATACATATTTTTTTGTGGTAGTGCCTGTACATGTACACACGAGTACATGAATCTTTTTCTTCAATCCCCTTCCCTTCACCAGTGTAAGACAGACATTTGTGTACGTTTGCGGCGAGACAGTGCCCTGAGGTGTTTATTCTGAGCTTGCTTGGCTCCTCGCCTGCCTATTTGGGATCGTGTAATATTCGTATAAAGGTTTATTTTTTAGTTTTCTTGAGTAGAAAGATGTTGACATTTTTATACAGGGTGTTATTTTGAAGACCTTGCCAAATTTTAGGAGGTAATAAGGTCCATAAAACTGAACAACTTTCCTGTAGGAACATTGGTCGAAATCTGAAAACGAAAATTTAACTACTAATACAAAAATGAGTCACGTGACCAGTCACTTTGTAGTCAAAAGTCAATTTTCGATTTTTATTCTTTTCAAAAATATCTTTACCACTTTTAACCCCCGACGCATAAAGTTTGACGTGTCTGTGGCATTGTAGCTCCCAAATGGATGAACAGATATTTATTAAATTAGTTTGCTTTATTGAAAGGTAACTTGATTGAGAGTGTTCTTAGCTAAATAAAAATTGAAGAGTTTTGTGACGGGGGTTTCTAGTTTCAAGTTTTTAATTTATCGTTATTTAGTTTCTGTGGATACAACGCCTTAAACACATATGGATGCAAAGTCACAATTTAAAAAAAATCAAAGACAAAAATATGGCTTACCAAACTTAAGCCTTTGACTGCCACCGCGGTCAACGGTGACCGCGAACAATAAGAATTGCATTGTGTCTGCGGCGTGGCAGACGTGTTAACTTTTCTGAAAACTTAGTCCTTCTGAACATTCTTTCCTTATCTTCTAAACTTCCTTTAAAAAAGATGGAATATAAAACACGACATCTCCGAGCACGAAGCGCCAACAATTGTATCCTTTCGCGGCAGGACTGTGCCCGGAGGCGTCTCATTCAAGCTCCCTCCACTTCATATAACATGCATTATGTTTGATCATTCTTACGACACAAAGATTCGCTTCAAAGACGCCATGTAGGTACAGGTTAAGCAATTTCTTAAGATATTCATCGCTTTTTAAAGCATTATGTTAAAATTTTTGAAATAATTCTAAAACCTGATTCTTTTTTAGGGTTCCGTACCGCAAAAGAAAAAAAACGGAAAAAAAACCCTGACCGATCCTGAAATAGCAAAAAAAGTCAGCTGGTCCATACATTTATGTTCACACTTAACAAAATGTATGGAACAGCTGATTTTTTTTTGCGATTTCAGGGTTGGTCCCATAGTAAAAGTTGTTAATAATGATGAGTTTAATGACCTCTTTTAAGGATGCTCGTGTTTTACAAATAACCCTGTATACACCGTTTTGAAAATAGTCCAAACCTAAAATGGAACTACAATCATAGTCTAAACATCATATAGTCAGTCGACGCGTTTGATGTTTTCGGAAATGCCGACAACGTCTAGACATTCGTCGCGACGTAAAAAGTGTTAGGGTTGACACAGGACTAAAAACAAAAATATGTTTTTATAGTGTTTTTTTTGTAAGTATGTATAACACGTTATCAAAATTGGAAAACGTGGCCGCCATTTTGAAATTTTTATTTACTGGGCCGATTGCTTTCAAAATCGACATCTGAGAGTCCGCATGGTCTCCGAGTACATAACCGTTGTCAGAATTGGAAAAGGTGGCCGCCATTTTGAACTTTTTATTTACTGGACCGATTGCTTTCAAAATCGATATCTGAGAGTCCGCATGGTCTCCAAGTACAAAGCCACCCCTGAAAACCTAGAAAACGATACCCATATTGATTTTTACTCAAAATTAGCGTTCGCCATCTTGGATCTCAAAATTAATGTCATATTCGTTATCACCGCCCCCGAAAACCTAGAAAACGATACCCATATTGATTTTTACTAAAAACTCGCGTCCGCCATCTTGGATCTCAAAATAAATGTCATATTCGTAATCACCGCCCCCGAAAACCTAGAAAACGATACCCATATTGACTTTTACTAAAAACTCGCGTCCGCCATCTTGGATCTCAAAATAAATGTCATATTCGTGATCACCACCCCCGAAAACCTATAAAACGATACCCATATTGATTTTTACCAAAAACTCACGTCCGCCATCTTGGATCTCAAAATTAATGTCATATTCGTAATCACCACCCCCCGAAAACCTCGAAAACGATACCCATATTGTTTTTTTTTACTCGTATCCGCCATCTTGGATGTCTAAATAATTAATGTCAAATTCGTAATCACCCCTCCTGAAAACCTCGAAAACGATACCCATATTGAGTTTTTTCAAAAACTTGTATCCGCCATCTTGGATCTCAAAATTAATGTCATGTCTTTTTCAATGTCAATTTATAATCAACACACCCGTTGAAAAATTGAATCAACATTCAAAATTAAAATAAATAAAATGTGCCACCCACTAAAAACAAATGACGGTGTAGTACCCGAATGGAGTATGGAAAAAGGTACTGACAGCCGCGGCCCCCCCTCCGTCCCTCGCCCCACACACCCCGCACGATTGCTCTGTCTAGACGTGTTCGTTGGACTACTGTAGGGAAAGAGCTCTTTATACTGTGCTACAATCGCTACCAGGAACACTTTCATTGTTATCCACAAGACCATTATTCATTCGTTTGAATTACAGCGAGAACACAGTTTTTATCGCATGAAAATGATGAATCAACGCGGCGAAGAAGACGACGCGCGCTGCTCGCATAAATTATGATATGGCGCTTTGAGTAACTATTTATTTTTATTTTTATACTAGCACTTTGCTCGCGTATTTCTCCACGTCAAATTTAGATTTTGCCTTATTATTTCTTTTAAGAATCGGTTAAGTAGTTACAGAGATTACTCTCCCTATCTCTTGCTAATATTGTATGTATAAAGGGGTTCAATTGTTTTTTTCATAAGGGGATAATAATATTTTTAACTCTCTAATGACATTGTTGTAGACTGATTGTGCCTTTGGTTTCGTTAACGTGAAATTTTGTATCAGGAATGTTTAGCTTATAACCTCATCATTATCAATAACGTCAATGCAACTTTCTACAGCTTTCCTTATCAAACTTTCATTGCAAATATGGTCCACCGTTGCTCATAATAAAATTTATTTATTTTATTTTTCCGTCGACAAATGTATGTCTAGTTTTACTCTATTTTATAATATGTGCATGATGGAGGCACGCTGTATGTATAAAGCAATAGGAAACCACAACAAAACATAAAAGTACCATAGAATTCCCCATTTCGCGAGCCGGGTTACTTAGTGAGAATTAACCTGTAATTTATCCATGTCTCTCTCAAAGTAGGTGCCCCTTTTTTGGGACGAGTATTTTTCATTTCCTTGTGAAAATTGCATCATTGGTTTAGTTGCTAGTAATGTGATTTGTTGAACAGCGTAGGACCAATATGTATAGAAAACTTTGAGGCCTATGCCCAGCAGTGGGTGTCTTGAATTATGATAATGCTGATGATAAATGTAATTTAGTTCAAACTAGCTTCCCGGCGCGACTTCGTACGCATGATTATCTTACTTCAACGCCTATTCTACCCTACCCTACTCTACCCCTACCATACTCTACCCCTACTCTACTCTACCCCTACTCTACTCTACCCCTACCCTACTCTACTCTATCCTATTTTACCCCTACCCTACTCTACCCTTACCCTCCTCTACCCCTTCTCTACCCTACCCCTTTTGCTGACCTTTTAAACCTTCCCTGGACTTTCATACTTATTTCAAAACCAAAATTATCCAAATCGAACAAGCCGTTTTCGAGTTTTAGCGAGACTAACGAACAGCAATTCATTTTTATATAGGTATTTAGACACTGCGTCTGAGTGTGTGTCTGTGTGTACATCATAGTATTTTTTTTTCAAGGCAGACTACGTATCATTCGTATAAAATGCGTTTTGTTTAGTATTTACTTTCCTTGAAGTTATAGACGGTGTAGTTTTAAGCAAAGTTTCTAAATTAAGTTAAAGAACTCTTGTACGGTTCGCTACTTGAATTTAAAGTTGAGATTAGATTTTACTGTTTTATTTAGTTTTTCGTTTTGCACTGAATCTAATGAAAATAGGGTTGTAGCAGGTAAGTGAAAGAGTTCAATTTGAAATTCTGGTATCATTTTGAAAAGTATTAGAATTATCGATATCTCTGTATTGTTTTTTTTTTTTACCACAGATACTTATAAAATAAGGTATTAGGTAAAACGATGTTCAGGGTCATACTTATTCCGATTTTATTTTTTTTATAATTATGTATTTGAAATATTTGGTCTAAGCGACATTTTTTATGACATAGAGGTCTGATATCTGGTATCAGCGATTTTTTTATGTCTTTTGATTTGGGTTTCGAATTCCATTTAAGCCGTTCTATGACCAATTCTCAGAGTTTTGTCTCATGTAAGTAAAGAATAATCTATACAAATACAGCGCCATCTTGTTTTCGCAATTAAATAAATATCGCATTAATATTATGTCATCATAAATTTAAGAGCTACGCTTTTTTCGATGTCTCTTAATATGACATAGTACGGCCAAAATATAATAATGTCTACCTGTGTTTAAAAATCTTACAGTTATCTTATTCATAATATGCAAAGTTACACGTATTGCAAGTTGCATATTCTGTTGCAAGTTGTAACTGTAACACAGAACCAACATGTAACAAAGTCACTCCACTTAAAACTAACACCAAACTCAAATACTCGACTCAAACGCCAACAATTTGCTGTTGAAATTAAAAACATAAACGTATGCATAGATCGCATGCTCTTTACAAGTTTAAGCATTTAAATACAGCGCCATCTACCGGTGGCCCGGTAAAACCGGAAATGAGCGAGCGAGACGGTAGAGCACTTGCTTCCGGCCTGAATCACCTGCCGGATGCAAATAGACTTTTCGTAATTTCTCGTTATACATTCGCCAGTTTTTTACTAGGTTCTCCATACAATTTTTACCTGTTGAATTTCCAAGTTTTTTCTGTTATGATTTTTCTACTCATGTTCCCTCTCGTAGGTATTATTGTATGTGAAATCGTTTAGCGTTGTCTGTGAGGTTATGCTTCGTTTGACGTGTAATTTTCCACAACTTTGTAAATTATAGAGGTATAGTGCTTGTAAATAACTTTTCATTTTAAAACTAGTAGTGTTGGAGTGGTGAACGAATTTGCGAAATGAATGAATGATAAAAATAGTTAAATTTTAATTAACTTTAAAAACTTTTAGTAATATTTAATTATAAATGTAAAAGTTTATGAGGATGAATGGATGTTACTCTTTCACGCAAATCTACTAAACGGATTATGATAAAACTTTACAGTAATATAGGTTATAGGCTTTATCAATTTACAACGTAGGCAAAGCCATGGGCGGATGCTAGTCTAACATAAATATCTCTTTATTTTAATACCGGCTCCCGTCGCGTCTTCGCCCGTGTGGTATGTTGATTAATTGAAGCCTATGTGTTATTTTACCTAAATTACTGTAAGTTTCATCAAAATCCGTTTAGTATTTAAGTAGTTTTGCGTGAAACACTATCTATTTTTTTTAGACTCACGCCTGTATTCCCCAGAGGTGTATGCAGTACACCCATAATTCGCCGGCTATGTTTTAAGTCCTATTGCCTATTGCCATAACCCTATTGCCATTAACCGGGCACATTTCCAGACTCCGTGCTGCTACTGAGAATTTCCTAATGGAAAAACCCAATAACACTTTGCCCGACCCGGGGATTGAACCCTCGTGCTCAGCAGTCACGCTTGCTACCACTAGACCAACGAGGCAGGCTATCTTTTTTTATTCAAAAACTGGTTCTCTCCATCTGTCAAGTTACTGCATAAAATAAAAAGTCGAAGTAAAGATAGAATTGTCTCTGTCCGATTAAGGCGCCCTTACCGTCATCGTAAATTTTCCAAAGAAAACTTCCCGCTCATGCTCACCGTCTGAATAAATTAAAAATTAATGCCGCAGTTCCTTTATACGAACTATTATGAGAAGTATATCGTTAACCCAAGTGGTATGTAGTTCAGTTTTAATTATGACCTACCCGTACGTACGAAATTAGATAATTAAATCCGGGATCCTAAAGTAGTTGCAAACTTAATCTTATCCGGACTGAATTCTTATCCGGTGAATCCTACTAATATTATAAATATGAAAGTTTATGAGGATACACGAATGTTTTTTAATCTTTCACGCAAAAACTATTGAACGGATTTTGTTGAAATTTTACAGTAATATAGCTTAGCAATGGGTGACTGACTGCCCAGGAAAGCAAAAAGTGAAAAGATTTGGGGAGATTTTTGCCCAGTAGTGAGATAATAAGATTTAAAAAAAAGTAGAAACTTGAAACTATAACAGAAATATTCTATGATTTTTTAAAAAGTTTTTTTATATACGTATTTATATACCCCACACTAGAATTTTCTCTCAATATTAATTAGATAAGTTTGAATAATTAAAACCACAGGAGCAAAGCTGCGGGAAAAAGCTAGCTTCCTTCAAAAAATTCAAAGAAAAAAACTCACGAAGTCCGATCAAGCAACGTTATTTTCCATCCATCTGAAAAGTTACTGGGACTTTGTCTGATATAGGTACATTGGATTTATAACTATCATAACACAGACAAACACATCTGCCAATTCCTTGGGGAAATAAGTGTGATGTGTAGTATCTGTGAATATAATGAGTATTGTGAAACGGCGGCTTGCTTTTTTAGGGTCCGTAGTAAAACCAAGCACCTTTATAGTTTTGTTATGTCCGTCTGTCCGTATGTCTGTCACAGCAATTTTACTCGCAGACTATCAATGATGGAAAACTGCTATTTGGCATGAATATACATATTTATAACGCCGATATAATTATGAAATAAAAATTAGTAAAAAGTTTATTTTAAGGCGGTCTCTCATGCATGTAAATCAAAATATTTTTATTCATGTAGACCATTAGGGCACTTATGAATAGTTATAATTCTAATATTGTTTGTTGTAAGAGTGACTTTAGTTGCCAGTTCCAAGGGGCAGCTCATGGAGGCAGTTCATGAAGAAAATCTGAAGAATAAAGTGAGGATGATGTATTTTTTAGATATGATATACCTACCATAATTAATAGCATTTAAAAGAGCTTGCTCTTTACCTGGTGACTAAGGATTTCGTTTAGTGATAACAAACTACATGGAAATTCAGTGATTGATTTTGAGCTTAAATTTTGCATTTTTATCTTGATAGGTATGTCTAAAATGCTAAGTTTCTCGCCTGACTGCTTGAGAATCTAATTTTAGCCTTAATAATAATGTGACGTATGATATTAATATAGGCAGTACTTTTTGTAGCATCACAGAATCTTTGACAAACTTTCAACCCAATTTTTCCAATTTGAATACAGTACATCAGATTTCAACCTAATGAATCTCTTTTCAAATTCACAATGGAATCCTAAAAAAACACAATTCAAAAAACTCAACAGGAAAACATTTTTAAAATGTTCACAATATTCCGTTCTGAGTACAATTATTGTAGTTAAACAATAAAAATGGATGTTCCCCCCCTAGACAGGTTCAAAGCAACAATAAGAGGTTCTTTTCATAAACATAAAAGTTTTTCAATTACTTGAACAGCTCTCAGTCGACGAAACAAAGGGTTATTCTTTAATTGCCTATAAAAGGGTACACTTGTAAATATTGGAGAAAAAGTTTATAGAATTTTTTCGAGGCTTTATTAGACTTCGCGCAATTGTTTGGCTTGTGTTAACAGTACTTAGACAAGAGTTTACTTGAGTGCCCTAATTCGAAAATACCTTAAAAGTCTACTGTATGCTAACTGCAAAATTAGTTATGCTATCCCTCTAGTTACTGTTACCTTGTATCATCTCATTGCTGAGACTACTTTCAGCCCCTTATATATCATCCAAAAGTTTTCTCCCTAAGTTTTTTGAGATTCTATAAAGCATACTTCGATAAAAACGATTCGAAACCAGCATATAAAATGACACTTCCTTTCGAAAGTCAGGTTAAAATCAATTTTCTAGGTTCTTGTACTAATGATTGGTTGTAAAATATTGAAAAAAGAAATAGTTTTCCACATAAGTGCTCGATACATGGCAGCACTTCCCACGCTTTAGAAGTACTAATAATTTTCACTTTGCGACTTTTTACTATGATAAGCGGCCATATTTGGCTCGAGACCATTCCTAGGCCATTCTTTAACATCTGGAACCCATCCAGATACTATTAAAAATAGTTTCGTGTGCCTCCAATGCTAATAAGAGCGTTGAACCCAATTAGTTCCGTGTTATTTTTATTTGAAACTAGATGTCACCCGTGACTTCGACGGGAAAACATTCCTGTAAGTTTTGATACCTTAGGTTAAATAATTGCAATTTAGGGATCTCTATTTTTTTAAAACAAAATACGGCTGATGTTCCTTGCTGATGAAGTAACTTTTAGAAAGAAGAACTTGAAGACGAAAAAAATTTATTCCCAATGACCATTGACAATCCACTCTAATCTTAATATCAAATGAAACCAGGTGCCTAAACTAGAACTGTCAAGAACAAATATCTGTTCTTAAAATCTCGACGAATCCCGAAAGTGTATTTCAAGAAAAATAAGTCCAAAAAGCATTTGCTTGTAAGAAGGGACGTCAATACTAACTTAGAAAGTTTTATCTGGACCAATCCAAACTTGTTAATTAGCGTCGGATCGAGAACAAACGTTATCGATTCAGATTTGACGTGAAATAATTGGAGTTTTTGTGGTCCTTCCACTCAGAGGTTGGTTGTAGAGTCGCTGCGCTTACAACGGAGCGATGAGCGGTAAAGGAAAATTTCGGAATAGTTATATTAGCCGTTTATTAATTTCAGCGTGCTTTATAATTCTAATATGAATGAGGGGCAATTCTATATTGTTTAAATGGTATATCACACGATACATTTAATTAAACTTCGGGGGGGATGGAGAAGTCAACCTTTATTTTTCGAACCCATATTTTCTGTGTTGTGTGGTTGATACCTTTTCGCTATTCAATTTTTTGTATACTACTAAGGTTGTTTTTTTTTTTTACACCGAAGTCATTACTTGCGCGACGGTGATCCTGTGCGGAATTATAGAACAGGAGAGGAAATTAAGGTCCTTCCTAAGGGTTATTATGGTGTTCTCACTGACCGTATGTAACACGACAGTACGAATGCTGTTATTTCACGCCAATATTCTGAAAAATGGTAGTACTGGGTCTAACCGGCCTACTCTTGCACAGATAACTCTATTACCACAAGTAAAATGAAAATAACAAGTATTTTTAAATAACATAGGAACAGGATCTTCTTAATCGCTTATCGCTCTGCTTATTAGTTAGAGCTATGGAAGTACTTCGGATATTAAGTTGTCAATGTAGCTATGTTCTTCGCTGTTTAATTACATTTGAGTTTTGGCTTCGAGTACTACATTTTTTTTCATATTTTTTTCATTACGATACGATATCCTAAAGTTAGTTCAGTTGTCATGATTTTATAAGGGTATTGACTCCCTATATCGACTGTCAAACATCTTCAAGACAACCGTGGCCATTGGTTCAACGTGCTTTCCGAGGTTTGGAGCAGGTGATATTTAATTTATAGCGCGCACATAACCTTTGAAAAGTCAGAGGTGCGTCCTTAGATCTAAACGACGCGTCGTTTAGATCGAAGGACGCACCTCTAATACCTGTGACCTGTAATAACTTAGAATAGGCCCCCAAACTTGATGAATAAAATTTAAATCAACAAGGTATTGTATAGAATTTGTTTAGGCCATTTGGTTCAAATTATAACAATTATGTAACAAAACCGCTTAATACACATCTTAAACAAGGACTCTCAAAATACCTGCACAAGTATCACCCTCAAATTAATTTACTTTCAGCAACCAATTAATAAGAACTCTTAGTAAACCTAATGCTTAATTCCAGTAGGTTCATTTTACTCTGGTCTTTAAGTACAAAATGAAGTTTTGTAACGAACAAAAGGACCAGAGATGACATATAGAAATTTATGCGGGTGCGTTCTACTGGGAGCCTTTGTGATACTGTCATTGTGGTATTCAATGAAAAACTGCCAAGGATTCCGGGAGAACTTAATTTTTTTCCCTCTCCAAATTAATGGTGTACCGACAGGTTTTCGACTCAGATCGGAAAGGATTTGTTGGTGGCAATTTAGCTGGAATATAGGATAGATTTTTCTAGGCCAATATAAGAAAATGGGTCGTAGTAATAAATTAAAGCTTCAGAAGTGTGTTAAGAAAAAAGGCTAAAAGAATAACGTTATTTTAGAAGTGAAATTCCGTATTCCAAGTTTTGATGACTTGGGAAAGACTGTTGGAATAGAAGCAATTTAACCGACGCGATAAGGATCTGGTCTTATGTCTTCTGGCGTGGCTTGGCAAGAACATATCCAGCAATACGTAGATTGCAATAGAACTGAATAGACTGACAAAGATGCATAAATATTTTGACAAAATGTTTGTCGTAATAGTAGCTAAGCTACAGGCTTGCAGCGCTAAGTGTCAAGGGCCCTGACGTGACAAATATTTTGGTAATCAACAAATATTTGCTCATACAATAAACAGAGGAAAATCATAGTATGGATATAAATTGATTTTGAAAACCAATTTAAGAAAATCATCTACTAAGGCTAGACATAATAAATAGGGCACGAGTATAAGCTCTTGTCTTTTAGACTAGGTATCTCTCTTTTAGAAATTCTTTTAGAATTAGAAATTATAAAAAAAACTATTAAATATTTGAAAGCCGTCAAATTCCTTAATTTCCATGTTAACAAAGAGAATTTAAGTTACCCTGACTGTTATCTCGTCGATTTTACATTACTTTGAATTATGAAATTAATTTGAAAGTTAAATTTTGTCTCCAATTTCGATGGTGTTAAATAAAAAATGATGGAAAGTGATTACAGTGAGACTATTTATTTATATTCATAAAAGCACTATAATCAAAAATGTATCTTTGACAGAGTAAAATGAATAATCGTCCAAGCATAACTCGCCTTTTTTATTTTTCATTAATATTTGTCGAGACATGACGTTCATACCACTTAAAGTATGACGTAGTGTAAAAATAAATACAATATTTTCGACTGAGTGCCAGCTTTTATGTAGTTCAACAATAAATAACCTGCCTACAATGGGTCTTATTCAATAAATATCTGTTTGATGTACGAAAAAATAACTTTTTTTTATTAAAGCTTATAGTTACTAACACGTTTGTTCATCAAGTATTCTTTGGAACAAATCTATCTTATAATTATTTTAATGGATATTTTGTTTGATATTTTAGGTTGAATAAAAATTATTGCAAATAGTTTTATTACCGGGACTCGGATCACAGGATCACAAAAAAATAAAGATTTTAAATACTCCTTTTATGAATAAAAATTTGTATCTCCTGTGACGTTAATTTTTAGTGTGATGCTATTGTTGTTAATTTTAATTAAATCTATTGCTGATTAACTTGACAAACATGCCATAGATAGATATACTAGATATCCAAAAAAATGAAAATGCTTTTTGTTAGTTACCTGCTTCTTCTACTGAATCAATTTTAATGAAATTTGGCACATGTAATAGATGGGGTCAAAAATTATCCGCAAAACATAACAAGTTAAACCATGGATGATGAATTAATAAAATAATTTATCATCTGTTCCACGGGTAAAAGTAAAAAAATATGTTGAAAATCATACGGTACAGAACTAGCACATCATCCAATCCAATCCTACGTTTTAATTTAATAGCCTTTGAAGCCACAATATGTGGGTAGGGCAACGGGTTCAAATGTGCAGTCCGTACAAAGATAATAATATTACACGAAGTCATTGAGCAATATTACCAGCGGAAAACTCGGGGCATATTTTAACAACATTTCACATCGAGCTTTGTACGTATAATACAAAGAGATTTTAATCCATTACTCTTTATGTTATCATCTGGACGGGTGTGCGTTTGTGAAGAGAAAAATAGGACGGCCCTGAAGTCAGCGAGTGATGAATAAGAAGTTGGGATGTTGGGGGCTTGTTGGGCGCCCATCAAGAAAATTACTGCAAGTAATCGTAAGGTTTTTGTCTGTGTTTATTTTATTATTTTTATAATGGTGAAAAGTTTAATCGCTTGTCTAAATTCATGATGAAGAAATCGTTTGTGACTTCAATATATTTTATTTTTCACTAAATAATAAAATACCTACTAAGATAGGTTATATTAGATAGGGTATAATTATAATATTCTAATTTTGCCTCGTATTTTAAGTATTTTGCGAACGAGTTTTTATATATGTTTATGCACATTTAGTTTGCTTATTAAATGTTTTTTTTAATAGTTTCTTATTTTTACCCGACTACAAAAAAAAGGAGGGTTATGATTTTAGCAGTCTATGTATGTATGTATGTTTGTATGTATGTAAGTTTGTTCATCTGTTCCCTCGTAGCTCCTAAACTATTTGTTGTAATTCAATAAATAAGGTGTCTATCGATGCGTCTTAATGGTCTGCGGGTTATAGGATTTATGAAATTTTGTAAAATCAAATAAGGTGGATTTTAAAAATAAATTAGTCAGCTCGAAAAAAATAAAGTTAAGGTAAATTTATCGTGTTTGATATCAAATGGAAGGTCTTAATGAGCACATTCAGAATATGTATATATTATCTATATATTCTGGACCACTTCTCAGAATATCAGGCTTCTAACTACCCGTTACGACTATCATAAATATATGTGATTATAACACTGCATACAATGTGAAAACGTGATAACAATAAATATTTACTAATTAAATTAAAGTTTCTACACATCACTGCCTATTAAATTATGATTATATTTTAAAATAATGTTAATTAAATTGAGATTTCTTTTTCGTAACTAGATGGCGTTGGTTTGCGGTTTTGTGGAAGTAAGTAACATAGAGTTAAAAATACCTCCTCAAAAATCCCGGAATCGTAAACATAACAATTAAATCCCGGGATTTTATTAATATGGACTGGATTTTGACCTATAGTTTTTATTAGAATTAATTTTGTATGTAAAATAAAACTCATTAATTTAACAGTTTTAGTACCGAACTACTTAAGTATTACATTATCTGTTACCGATGTCTAAAAACATAATAAAGACTTTTTATTGTAATAATTTAGTCCATATGTATTTAAAACGTTAAATTAATATTTTGGAGAATTTATTACATGTTTTAACACATGTTTGCTTATTAAATATAATAAATTATTTAATAAGAAATTTGAAAAACAACTGATACGGAAGGGATTCGAACCCACGATCTCCGACGTACCGTGCCGACGCTCTAACCGCTGAGCCACCGTATCCCATCAAAATCAGTCGAAATTTCAAATCTCTTTCTACGCCTAGGGCGTGTGGTAATATCTATCGGTGCCTTCTAAAAACTGCAAAGTTTAGAACACTCAGTCGGATAATTAATGTATTCCGATCGATATTACCACACGCCTAAGGCGTAGAAAGAGATTTGAAATTTCGACTGATTCTGATGGGATACGGTAGCTTAGCGGTTAGAGCGTCGGTACGGTACACCGGAGATCGTGGATTCGAATCCCATCCGTATCAGTTGTTTTTTCAAATTTCTTATTAAATAATTATACGTAAAATTAATTTCTTATTTCCCGGGAATTAATTGTAATGTTTATGATTTCGGGATTTTAGAGCAGGTATTACAACTCCATGTTACTTACTTCCTCGAACTTTAGGTAAATGTACTCTATCTATGATGATATCCCACAAAAAAGGTTTCATGTGTACTTATACAGCTTGGCAAAAAAGAGTCTGAGGCGGTGACAGCTGGAACTAAAAATAAAAATCTTAAATAACTACGTTTGTGAGTACTAAAATAACATAAAAATGATTCATTTGATTAAAATTAATGACAAAAAACTCGTCATAGAAATACGTAAGCACTTAATAACTTGTAATTTGAATTGTAGTGTGAAAAGTGCGACAGCGGCGCCCCCAATTTTTCCAGACTCTTTTTTACCAAGCTGTACTTCTTACTACTTTTCATGTATACTTCTAAGAAATATATGAGGCCATGTTTTAATAGCTCGAAGTCGCGGACGACACCTTTGAAATAAATTTAATTTAAAAAATACATGACATTGACTAAAGGTTTGAACCGAAGTTGACAGTTAAAGAAATCTACCTATTTAAGAACTACCACATTCTAAAAAATTGTGATTAAAATGAATTTTATTGGTTTCTTTACCACTAAAAATCATTGAAAAAAAATATAGTATAAAAACTAAAACCCGACTACTTAAAATCTAAAAACAAGCTTCTTAGATTTGAAATAAAATTCTGTAGTCGGAGGCCTTAATGTATTATAGGTAAATAGGTACTAGATAATCTTCCAAGGGTAAATACTTTGTAATTTGGTGGCCTCCGACTACAGAATTTTATTTAAAATCTAAGAAGCTTGTTTTTAGATTTTAAGTAGTCGGGTTTTAGTTTTTATACTATATTTTTTTATTAATTATAATTTAATAGTAAATTTATTTTCATTTAATAGTGCCATGTAACCGAATAATTTTACACGTATCCAAGCATAAATCTGGTAAGAATATATATTTTTTTACCTTTTAATTGTTTTGTGTAATTTTTCAATGTCAAAATATTGTTATTCATAAATACAAGAAAATTAAACTGTAGTATTGTAGAATTTTATATTGCAATGTCTTCAAAGTTATTATTTTTAAACATCAAATACCTTATCCCATATCCACTACCTTTATGGCCGCACTATTAGGGTGTGGTGCATTACTAAATTAATTCTCTTTACTTAGATGTCCAATTTTTTTAAATATTATTCAATTATGATAATAAGACGAAGCTGGAAGCGTGTATTGTTTTAGTTCTAAAACACGAAGTGTTAGCCTTGTGATATGCGTAAGACCGTTGGAATACCAATTCAAAGGTTTTTGCACTTTTGAGTTTTCTAATTCATGTGCGTATTTGAAATGAAAGGCTAGGCAGATGATTTGAAATGAATTATGACTTGTTAAAGTAGTGAGGAAAAACATCGTAAGGAAATTAGCACACCGTCTCTCTCAGGTCTGAATGATCAGAGGTGCAAACCTTAATTGTAGAGCATTTGATACTGTGGAGAGTCCCTGTGGGTTCTAATTTGTTCGAAGATAAAAAATGTCTACCCAATGTCACTTACCCCAATTTTTCGTTCACCCATAAACCAAACCTCGTTAATTTGTTATTTCGTGTCGCACAAACCGACGAATACACTTTTATATTTGAAATTTTAGTGTTACAATTACGCCAGGACTAAGGCCCCAACGATATTTTTAATAATATTAGTGTTATTAAAAGTATTTTTAAATGTGACAAAAAGAAACCAGCAGCCATTAATTCGAACCTCGACCAACGGTGCATTTAAAATGCAATTAATATACAAGTAAAACCACGCGTCAAGCGCATGCTTGCCCGCTATCACTTGCGAATGGCAGACATACAGTGATCGATGAAATTGGAAAATATTTCATTTTCGCACGTACCCGTCGTTTTTGTTACGCGTCAAGAGTCCAATTTGTGTTTTAGGGTTCAATCGCTGTTTTTATAAAGACTGAGATCGTAGAAAAATAGTTCTAAAGTCGTATCGTAGTTATAGTAGTTTCAAAATTAATATTCTTATGAATGCTTACCTATATAGGTAATAACTACTAGGTAGATAGATTAAAAAATGGTACAACATTGGTTTAATGGGATAGCAATTTGACACGACTGAAGATAGATCACGCGTAAGTCCGACAGCTTTGTGTACTGTCCGGAGCTTTTAATTTTTAAAAACGCACGTAATTTTTTTATGTAGGTATGTTTTTACATGTTTATGCACATGTTTTGCTTATTAAATGAAATTATTTTAATAAGAAATTCGCAAAAAATAAACTCGTGCGGCTTCATAGCAAAATAATTTCAACGCACGTAAAATAAAAAATGGTAATAATTACATCACACAACTTCTGTTCTGATTATTATTTGTTATTTCTATTCTGTTCTTATTTATTTTTTTATGTTTTGTTTTTATTTGGTTATTATTTATTCTTGTTTGTGTAAGTATTGAGTACTAAGTATTGAGTATTGTAGAGACAAAGGTTCTGGCCAGAGGGTTATTCCCTCTGAACTTTTGCCTTTCTTTCTTTTTAAGTTACGAAAAGTTAGATATGTGTGATCCAAGACCTCTGCCTTGCCAGTCAACGGACTATCACAGTACGCAAATTTTTGTGCTACACAAGTACGAGTACGGAACCTAAATACACGTGTGTGTTAAATTTCTGCCTGTGGTACCATTGTGTTTGTGTCCACCTCATATTTGTTCAGCTGGTTGTACCCGGATAACGAACGGGAAAGAAATTAAGTTTTTCAAAGCAATCATATATTGCTTTGAAAAACTTAATTTCTTTCCCGTTGATGATTTTTTACAGATCATATCAATTGATTGAAATCGTGTTGTTTTATTATAAACTTAATATATAATTTGGTCAGCCAGCAAGGGAATGGAACGAAGTAATCAAGCAATCAGAATTAATAATTATTATGAGTCCATCCAACAGAATTTCAGCCATTTTTCTCACTAGACCAGAAATTACCAGAATGGATGATTATTATTATAGATTATAAGTAAATAAATCAGCCTGTAACTGTCCCACTGCAAGGCAAAGGCCTCTTCTCTTACAGAGAAGGATCTCACTGTGGGTTGGCAATTTCAGTCCAGGTTTTCTCACGATGTTTTCTTTCCGTGGTGTCTCAATTTAACTAAGAAAGTCACATGACATGTATACTTATTATATTATGTAGAATATCGTAGCTATATAATTTTTACCATTTCGATTTGTGATAAAAATCCTTTGCACAGCATTGCGTCAATTTATACTGGCTTTATATAGCTTGATGTGTAGCCGTGTGTACATTTAAAAAAAAGATTGTATACTACAAAATATCTTCTCTTTGCAACCAAAGTAATGATGAGAAAGTCAAGCAACATTATAGGTATTACCGTACTGTTAGTACAGTTTAACAAACAGTGTGTTTCCTAAATAAAATGTACATTCTACAAATCTGGTCATCCAACGAAAAATAAAACGCGTAGTAAGTTGTAACTCAAAAATTGCACTTGTTCATACTTTTATTTTATATCTAGTGTTTAATAGACCATATGGCTTAGAGATTAAGGTTGCTTATAGTTTGTTCCTCGCTTGTATACATACATTTGAAGTGTATTGTTACTCTGAGTATTTACACGGTATTCGAGATTGCTTGTTTCTTCGAATGTTTGAGAAGAAAACGATGATAAAACGGTATTAAATGAGAATAAACTAATTATTTTAGTAATTTGATTTTAGTACTTTAAATCATGTGCCTTTGTCGTAGTAAAATAAACTTTTTAAGGTTTTTTTTTTAATAGTGTATCCTACATATGACCTAAATTTTACTATGAATGTTGATTTAATAAAAAAAGTTGATAAAAACTGTAATTAAATCAACATTCATAGTAAAATTTTATTCAAAATACAGTATAGAAATAATATAATTATTGTTCAATGATCAATGATGATGAGGACTGCCTCGTTAGTCTAGTGATAGTAAGCGCAACTGGTGAGAACGAGATCTTGGGTTCGATTCCCGGGTCGGGCAAAGTGTCATTTGGTTTTTTATAAGGAAGTTCTAAGTTACAGCACGGAGTCTGCAATGGTCCGGTTAATGGCAATTGGCTTGCCTTCTATTACATGAGACTTATAACATAGCTAGCGATATGTGGGTGAACAATACCCAGTACACGTCTGCCTACCCCTTCTGGGGTATACAGGCGTATACTACTACTGGGGTATAGGCGTATATGTTATGATTTTTAATAAAAATCTTTAAATAAGTACGATTGATATGATATGTCCGTATATGACGGACGATTTTTTTTTAAATAATAATACCTAACTTATAATTTTGAACGTAAATAATATAATATTGAATGTTTTTCAATAACTTTAATGTATTGCTTTGTGCATGCTTCAATTTACTAATAACGTGTTGCAATTTCCGAAGATTTTTCATTAGTGAAATGGCTCTTTGAAGGAAAAAGAATGTTGATTCAAGTGATTGCTATAAACATGAAACATTTTTTTTATGAAATTTTCGTGTCATCATTGATGTGCCAAAAAAAAATGTTTTCAATTGAGGAAACAACACGTAATATAAGGACCAGTAAGAATATTACGTTTACATAAAGTTTTCATAAATCCATTATTGGCTTGTGGTTGCAAATATAGCAGCTGAGTACTTTGTAAGAATCACTTAAATGCTACTCTTGCAATAGTAAAAAATCGGTCATTAAAGGAAGGCGCAATACAAGTTTCCAAAATTTCTGGAGTAGTCCTCTTTATGCAAAACGAAGATCGCTTAGATTTTAAAAATTATACTTCGCCATTACTCATAACGTCATTAAATAGGTCTCTATTTATTAAATAATGTTTAAACACCACCTATAACTTAAAATTATAATTCTTTTTTCAAAGAACATTATTGCAATGATGTTTAATTTTATAAAATACGTTAAAATCCCTATTGACAATAGTTCATAATTTAAAAATTATTTTGAAATAATAACTTTCGTGAGTCATACTAATATATTATTAAATACTAACGGCCCGACTAGTTTCGGACTCAAACGTAGTCCGAAACTTGTCGGGCTTTTCCGAAATCAATCCGTAAGTATGGTAAGTGATGACAAAAACTACGTCTCAAGATGTCAAGAATATACCCAAGTTTTAATTTTTACCCGTTAGCATTATGTCAAAATATTATCTACCATTTCAAAATGGTCCCTCAGAATAAGAACACATTGTTCGGAGACAAAAATGTATATTTGTGTTGGCCCTCTCAGCAAACAATGTGTTTGGTCTCTTAACGTGGGCAACCAAAAAAGCTAACGCAGGACCCTCTGCCCTCCTCCACAAATATACAGTTACAAATATATCTGAAAGAATAATAAATAATAAACAGCTGAAATTCATTTCATTATTTTAAGGTAGCAGCGCCTTGCACGAATGTATTATCGGCCAGTCACATAAGAGTGACATAACAGTATTTTTAGAAGTCTGTTATGTTATAACAACACATACAAATCAAGTTAAATTAGTTAATACGAGAGGTTTGCTATAGTCCAAGTCGTGAGGAGTTCCGTTGCGTATCTTCGAAGTTCATCATCAGATAGTGATAATATTTTTATGAGACCAATTAAATAATGTATTACTACAAACAAAAAAAAAGGAATACTTTAATTGCTATACTAATCACGGAGTTTTCGGTCTTCAAACAAAAATAAAAACGCTGATTGAGAACCTCCTTCTTTTTGTAGTCGGTCCAAAAGCGAATAAAGTACTAAAAGCTAATGAATTTATACTATATTCACAACCTACAGGAAGTCCCATAACAATGTATCAGCGAGATCAAAACAGAAAAACGATAAAATCCATCTCTCTAACGGAACAAACAACCATTACTTTAGTTGTGGCTAAAACAATGCACTATTTAAAACTCAGACTATCCTTCTTCTTACAAAACATTGTTTAATATGTCCTCCTGAACGAATTTTGGTCTTTATTACCTCTTTCTTTTTCGTATGGTTGATGAACAACCTGATGTCACAGTTTAAACTACACATAGGACTCTGACATGGCTTTATATACCATTGAAAAATCAGGTGTGCTGATTTCCTCACGATATTTTCCCTCACCGTTTTAGAAAGTGACAATTAATTTATCTACTTTTTGTTTTCGTTGGAAAAGCTTCAAAAGTCATACGGCCTCCGGGGGAAGAGACTGGGGAGTGTGCAATTCTTACCTCACTAAAACTACCCCGGTGATCATCATCAGCACATGGAGGGAGATCCTGGACCCTTTTAAAGACCTCCCCTGCGCTACGCTTGTTAGGCACATCCCTGGAGAGATTGTAAAGGGGTCTCTCCTGAGCCTTGCTGTGCTCGGTAGCAAGTGACCATGCCACCATCGTCTCTGGGGTCACTCAGTGAGCGGACAGTCTCCCCAATCTGAGCTCCCGCGATCTCAAAAGCCCTGCCTGCCCCGTTTGATGCAGGCTAGGTTTTGGCGTATTAGACCCCATGGCGGTTGCGTCCTCGACGCCTCCTTCTCCTCCGAGCAGGATTGGCTCTCACGACCTTTGACCTCGCAGTCCAACGGCATACCACTAAGTTATCACTGCTTACCAAGTTATTAAAGACCGACCAAAAAAAAAAAAAACTAAATTCTCATAAACTCTCTTAGAAAAAGAATGTGGTCCCAGTTTAATTTTTCATTTACAAACACGCTACAATACATTTGCGACCTGAACTATGAGGTTCGTTAATTAAACTCTTTGTTAAACTCGGTTTAAAGAAAATACTAGCGGTAGAAATGGTAACTTAACGGAATTAATCTTTGTGTTGCATTCCTTTTTTAATGTTTACTAAAGTTCAAATGGCTGGCTGCTAGTTAAGTTGCATTAAACGTGGCGTTTTCAGAACCAACAGCAATTAGAATGAACGCACTTTGTTCGACTGTTGAACGCGTTCGTGTAATAGTAGCAATAGTTGCGTTTACAACATAACATAGACTTACGCCTGTATTCCCCAGCGAGGGTAGGCAGAGGTGTATGCAGTACAACCACGTTTCACCGGTTATGTTATAAGTCCCATGTAATAAAGGACGAGCAATAAACCGGGCACAATTTGAAATTTATTTGAAATATCACACTCTTTGCACTTTCAAATCTAAAGTGCAAAGAAAGAGCAAAGAGAGAGAAAGAGAAAATATTATTAAAAAAGTATGTTGTATTTCCAATTAATTATATTGAACGATTTTTTGATCGCTTAGAACTAATAGCTTTCTGTATAATATACCTCTTCTGGAGCGTCTTGTATAAAATTATATTGCCTAAGACAGAATCATCACCCAGTGGCCTGTCGTAACCTAACCTAAAAACGGTGCAACTGCAACAACCTATTTACAGAATAAATTGAATTAAAAACAATATATTACGTAATATTGTTTAATTACTATATTTGTATGGCTTTGGCCGACCTTCAGGAAAATTTTTATAATAGGCACATCCCTATCAACATTTACAATTATCTGAAAGTCTAATAAAAATAAAATAGTTTTTTTTTCTCTTAAATTATTTTTAAGTGACTTTTATCAGCTAGTGTTACTCTATTATTGGTATATATACTGTGTATCCAAACTAAGGGTCTGGACCCTTTGTCCGATCATTGTAAAACAAGTTAACGGGATGATCCGGGATTATAGCCACCGTGGCGTCTAATAGAGATCGCTTACCCGTCACTTGATTAAGCCTTCATTATTTGTTTCTTTTTTTACTTTTAAATCTTGTGTATTTAGGTGGAAAGTTAGTGGATAATAAATTATTTTAAGTTGGGTAAATATTGCAATTTACGCCATTTTGGAAGGTAAAAAATAATCAGAGGCACTACTGAGAATTTAGGATCATAACCTGTCATGTGGCACATAAAAGTCAAGTGGTAGGGTAGTTTTTGCGTGCAAATATGCGATGCGAATATTGCAGATCAAAGTGTGAGAGTATGTAGATATTTTTAGTAACATTGATAGTGCCTTAGTGTAGGAAATACAGCCAATTTAGTCACTGTTATAATGCGATGACGTGAAACCGACCGGCGGTCATTGGACACGAGAGTAATGCTTATTTTTGCACACGCTCTAAACCACAGCTCTAAACCAATTTAGATTCGCCGTCTCTCTTTCTAACAGAAACTATGAGAAAAGGATAGTGGATGTTTAGAGTTGTCAAATTAGTCCATTTGCGTGATATCTACGAGAATTTAAATCTCTATGTCGTAGATCTCATCTAATTTAAAATTACGTCAGTTACAAAGGCAGATACTAATTTGACAATTCTAATTTGATATTGAAATTTTCGTTCCTTTTTAATGGCGTATAATATTTATTTATTAATAGAAAAAGTAGTTTAGTGTAGTATGTCGGAGGATCAACACCAGTGTTTTAGATTATTTGACGGACACAGTAGTATCGAAAAGTGTTATGATGATTATGGTAATGATGTCCTCCCTGATGTATCCGTCAACAGCGAACCTTGTTAACTCCGGATATGGGTATCTTAAAATGTTATGAAAACGTATTCATGTCAGGTAATTTGTGGTCTTAGGTTTCCCAAAAAATGTTTCATAAGTGCTTATGCACATGTCATATGTTAACAAAGATGGGACGCACTACTCGTGATTCCTATTACCGCGCTACAACCAACAATACCTCGCTCTTGTACATATTTCGGAGCGAGGGAACATTCTGAACGCTTTCAAATTTAGCTTTCTTTATTATCTAACCTAGATTCTTTTGGCCAACTCCTGGCAAAAAGTGACAATTCTAATGGTTTCTGGAGTCTAGCCAGCAGGGATAAAAATTTCAGGCACATAATTCTGTTCGTTGAACAATGATACGTTGATTTATGGGAGGTTGTTAATGAAATACTATAAAATAGAGAAAACGCTGAGTTGCAAAATTATCAAGACTTTCCTCAATCATATTCTTATACTTACTGATAAAATCTTCAATATTTTAGTTTTTTGGGAACCAATAATACTGCTTGAAAACTATTCTTTTGCTTATTGAATGTAAAGTGAAGGATTTTTTTATGAGGTTCCAGGCTTTTTTTCCCAAACCTCTTTCAAAATAAGTAGACCTAACGCTGACAGTTCTTACAAAACTTAAGAAAATTTGAAAAAAAAACACAACTGATACGGATGGGATTCAGACCCACGATCTTCGCCGTACCGTGTCGATGCCGCAGTTTGGAGCACTGAGAATCTATTGGAATACGTAATATATTCCAATAGATTACCATTATCACACCCTCTAGGCGTAGAAAATGCAGACGACCGTGATGAGAAGGAATTCTTTGACAACTTCGTGTGACTTTTATAATTATATAACTATTTGATTTCTACTTTAATTCGTTAGCTTTAGTGTATTTATAATAAGTAGATTTAAAATGTAAATAATATTATAATTAATTTGTATTTTAATTGTCACGTCATTTCGTTTTGAAAACTTATTTTAAAATCAAACTAAATTTTTTGTAAAAAAATTCTAATTTTATTCTCCTTAACGTAATTCGTACCGTAACTTTATATCTTCAATGTGCAGATAGCAGTTTAGTGCAAAAGGCGCCTTAAAGAAGGTAGTTACATAACTAGTTCCTATGTGACCTCACTAAACTATCCAGCGCTTCAAGGGTCAAAATAAACGCTGACTACCAAATATAAAAGTCCACAGAAATTTCACTAATGTGTTGACTATGGGTCGCTAGGACCGAAGTTATTGGGGTAAGGCAAAGTGAATCTGTAATAACCGTGTGTTGTAAAACTATAATAATATGTGTGAGCCGGGTTTTTATGTTTGTCGTGGTTTTTTTGAGGGTTAGGTTTGTAAATGCTTGAATGAGAGGTAGATATTTTTAAAGATATGACTGTGTTTTTTGTTTATGTACAAACTACAATTTAACCGAATGTTCTTGGATTAAATAACATATTAAGTGACTTAATTTTTATTTACCTATGGCATCAGTAACAATTTTAAACAGATATCTCAAATTATAAATCTACTTTTAACAAGAGCTATGTTATTTTAAGTAAAATAAAGTGCCGTGTGGTTTCCGGCCTAAGAAAAAAACTACCCCTATTCTTTCCGCGGGTGCCGTATGAAGCGACTAAAGGATGGGCAACAGCATCCTTCTGTGTAACAGTGGTCATTTGCTACTGCGATCGCCAACCTGCTTGCCCAGCGCGGCGTGGCGATTATGGGCCAATATCTCCAATGAGCGCACAATAGTGGCGCGCATAAGAAGAGGCGTACTTGTTCACGTTGGAACGCGCGGGCGCGGTGGCGGGTGCGGTCGCGAAGACGTGGCGGGTTCGTGTTCACATTGGCCGCCAGGCGTTTGCGCGGGTGTGACGTGTTGTATTGAAAGACTCTTACTTACTTAACTCTTCTGTATTGAAAGACATGATGAAGACGCGCTAACGTTTCTAGCGACAAGTTCATACTGGTTGAACTTACCTTACGTCGCGAGTGAATCGCGCGTTCCGCCGCTAGTTCGACGTGAACACACACAAACATCTCACGCGTTTGATATTGCCGCGAGCGGCGCGCGCGCGCCAGTCGTTAGCTTGCCCGCTACTTAGACCGCACGTGCGTTTCGTACGTGAACACTTGGATATTACGCCATATGTTTGATATTTCGTGACCGCGCCCGCCACCGCGCCCGCGAGTCAACGTGAACAAGTACTTATATTCAAGGCTGATAAATAAAAAAATTAAGTAAAAATAAAATAAGATTAAATAAAACCTGCTCTACTAACTGTGTAATAAAGTCAATTTTATTTTAATTTCCACTTCCTAAGCGCTAAAATATCCGCTAGATTGCTAGTGTTGAAAAATGAGGGTCTCTATCTACTAAAGTTATTAGGGTAAGGGTCAACCAGCGTAGAGTTGTATCGTGAACATGTGATAATAAGAGACTTTTATGGCATCTGTATGAGCACCGATCTTTATATCATACATTTGTCTAAGACGCTTAAAATGATACAAAAAAAATAGAATAGAAAATTGTACCTACCTACATTATCTTTGCTTATTTGCATAATATAGAAGATGTTGTTAATTATGTCCTCCTTGCTTAGCTTTGCAACGGTCTGTTTCTTGACAGGCGTTCAAATCGAACCGTTCCAATTTATTTTTTTAACAAACTATCCAATAAATATTTACGACAAAAAATTAACGTAAAAAATAATTATAAATTTAAAAACCCGACACATTCAAATCTATTTTTTTTAAGTTAAGAACATGCGCGATCAAAGTCTTTCCTTTCAAGTAAAAAAAAACCTCATCAAAATCAGTCCATTAGGAGCCACAAGCAGACACAGATACTACAGACAGACACGTCAAACTTATAACACCTCTCTTTTTGCGTCAGGGATTAAAAAGGATCTCTAAAAACAAATGAAAAGTGAAATGTTAAATTATTCAAGGGACTAAAACTGACACAGATTGCGTGTTATTTAAAAATGTAAACTAATGCTTATCAACACGTCTATCTAACCTTATATTGTAAGCTGAATTCTAAGCCTTATCAGTAGAGATCTGGATTTTAATCGTGTAACAACTTAATAAAATTAGTTTACACAAAAGGTACAAGTGTTTTGTCGGCCTAATACTAAGTCTAGCCATTACAACCTTATTTTTGGTACATTGGACTTCCAAGTCAATAGTCATAAGGTCGATTCTCAGGCGCGCTTCTATTTTTTTAAACTCATGTGCGTTTTAGAAATTAATTATCACTTGAAACGTGAAGAAAAACATCGTGAGGAAACCAGCACACCTAAGAGATTTTTCCACGGTGTGTAAAAGCCATATCAGAGACCTTAACGGGTGGTGAAACCTCTGACACCAGGTTGTTCATCTACTATATTATGAGGAAAAACTTTTTTTTTGGGTATGGTAAAAGTGTACCGCCAGGTACCTATATTTTTTTTTGCTTTTATTCAAACCAATATTAGGTATTATTAATTAGCGCAGATGCTGTTGAACACGAAAACGGAGTAGAATTCTTAAAATAGTCAAAGAAATCAGAATCAAGATATCAGATAAAAAAAAGTTAATTATTAGATTTTTGCTTAAATTTCTGACACAAACATAACAACAGTCTTCTTATTTTGCACATGCGAGTAAAAAGAAATACCTACCCAAATCAAATCAGGTATCAAATAAACTAATCAGAAAAAATAACTACAAAATCATTCAGATAGAGCGACTGCAGAAATCTGTAATTTGAGAGACAATCATCTGTCAGTTCCAACTTCCCCAATGACAGGAGTGATCAATCTTTTTCAGTGCGAATCCCTTAACAGCCGAATGAATAGGGACTCGGAGACATTAGAACTACTTGGTAATTCCACATCGAATTTGTTAACATCTATCTGTCTTGTAAAGGATGGATTTATAGATGGGCAACGGACAATGAAATGTTAACGCCTTTTGGGATAGGGTTGCGCCTTTAACGGTCAAAATACTTGTATACCTTTTAAAAATACTTGATAGTTATAAAATGGAATCAGGCGTCGTCGTTTGTTCTTTACTGAACTGATGGACGCTACTAGAGGCGCCAATCTCGTAGCCCAGTTCTGGGCGTAATACAATGACATAATTTAGATTGCCATCGACACGATAAGAAGAAGAAGGCGTCATTTTGCAGTAATCAAATTATAACAAAGAATATTAATTTGTAGTGTACAACCAGGATCCACATAAATATAATATATATACCTACACATGCATGTACAATTAGTTCTTCCTGCATGTGCATTTAAGTTTTTTTTTAGTTTTTAATTTTTTATGTTTTATTTATTATAGGGCTTAGCGGAATTAACGCTACAAAAATGACACTTAATATTGTTTCTTATAATTCTAAATTCTCCATAGTAGTAGTTTTGCATATTTTGTCATTTTTAATTAATTAATAATTTCCTTAAATAATTTAA
The DNA here is from genome assembly GCA_936450705.2 of Protodeltote pygarga. Taxonomy (NCBI): domain Eukaryota; kingdom Metazoa; phylum Arthropoda; class Insecta; order Lepidoptera; family Noctuidae; genus Protodeltote; species Protodeltote pygarga. The sequence continues at coordinate 15,778,212 of OW388253.2, read as the reverse complement.
TAAGTTTGCTAGTTTAAAAAAAACAAGGGATAATAGAAAAAAAGAGAGGATTATCCTATAAATACTCTAAGGGATTATCAGAATAACACTAGTATGTTGAACTGACTGATTGACTAAAAACGAATTTAGTACCTACCCGTCTTTCTATGTGACCTTTGAAACTTACTCCGGATGTTTTTTCATTACAAAATTATTCGAAACTCTTTCTATAAGGAATGAAAATCTCATGAATATATTCTGGTATCAACGTGTTCGTCGCGGTGTTTGTTGGAGACCCCATAAGTATATTTTGGCTGACGTTAGTCTTTTTTCGTTGAATCTGAGCAGAATTTCAAATAGACAACGACTTCACTGATGTTGGATTCCGTATGGAAAGAAGTAACCATTTAGTTATTTAGTAGAGTTCCTTGATGTTTCAGCTGGGGTAGATCACAGCATGGTACACCTAATCATAATTATGCTTACACCTAGTATTCTCTTCCCAAGAATGCCAATGACTACGTCACAATTAGTGTTTAAGTGCAAAACTATTTCTGTCAATCCAAAGACCATTGAAGTCTTCAATATAATTATGGATTTAACACAGCTAATGACGTATGTTTTGGACATAAGCGTAAATTAACTGTCATGGAAATAACAGAATAAATATATCATGAAACACCATAGATTTGATAGAAATAATAACTCAATTGAATGACCATAAGAACCAGGTTTAAACCAGACACAAACCACCAATATTCCGTAATACCAAGTATCTGACTCGTGCATCGAGACTTCCGTACAAAATTAACGTTGTAGTTGAAAAAATAGTCGAAGTCTTGTAAATATTGAATATTGAATTCCATTGATTCCAACAAAATAATAGAAACGTTTTATATTTGTTCGTTTTCGGCCCATGGTTGGAGGTTGACCTAATTTTTTTTTACAAAAGCAATAAAAATACCTTTTTTAAAAAAACCAACCAAGCATATTATTTCGTTTACATAGGTCTGTATAATTGAAAATCCTTATAAAAATTTGCGTACAGTAAGCAAAAAAAATATAAATAATAATTACAAAAAGGTCATACTTATTAATCGCATAATAATGTCTCATCCGCGTCCTTCAAATTGGGTTCAAATTTAATACCCATAAAAAAAAGTTGTACAATTAAAATTTTCCAACAATTTTTAAAATAAATTCCCTTGCAGGCTTTATTTAACTTCTCGCATGTGGCTATTAAAACTCACACCAACTTTCCGGGCGAGTTGTAATTACAAAAACTGGGCATCGCATTGGTCAGTACACAGCCCACTATTTTGTACAAAATGTCTGACATTTTTGCTATTGGTACTGTAGTTTTTTTGTTGGTTTTTCTTCTGTATCATGGTTACAGTCACCGTAACAACATCTCGGAGCAAATATTTATCGATCACACAATTATTAAATTCTTCTCGTGCGGTTATCAAAGCCGCGATATTAATAGCAGAAGCATCATAACATATAACATAGTAACATACTTTTTGTGAAATTTTTACATGTTTTAGCACATGTTAGCTTATTAAATATAAATATTTAATAAGAAATTTGAAAAAACAACTGATACGGATGGGATTCGAACCCACGATCTTCGGCGTACCATGCCGACGCTCTATTTTTTATTTTTTTTCAAATTTCTTATTAAATATTTAAACATAGTAACATCCTTCTTATCCAACATTAATATTGTCAAATATTATTTTTATTTTAACATAATAATTTTGTACCATAGAACTTTCATGGAACTGGTAAATAACTTTTCAGTTAGCTACACTCAAATCAGTAAAGTTAGACGCTAACTGACGTCATACCATCTGCTTATCTCGCAAGATGTTTAAGAGGAAGTAACGAAGTAGGTTACAGTGTCTGTGAGCGAGATGGCAATCACGACTTTAGTATTATAAACATTTAGGGGTTGTTTTACTATAAACAGAAAGTTATAATAACGAAACTTCAATCATCTTGCTTCAAAGACAGGTGTACTCCATTCTAGACCATAGATACAAATTTCACTTTCAACAGGGGGAGGGGGTAAAATTACAATTACTAAATATGAACCAAACAAATAAATAACAAACAGGGAAATTAAACCATTAAAAAAAACTGAAATTTTGTTTTAAGATTTTAAAAACCTTTAACTTTTCAATTTAGAATATGGCATCGATGTTACAGTGAAACATAATTTATTATAGGAAGTTTTTTTTTGTGATCTAGCTGTTTGTACGAAAAACGTGACGTTCCCGTATCGTGTGTACTGTGTACGCTAGCCTAGCCTATTGGGCGCCATAGAATAAAACCAACTTATCACAAACCCGGCCAAGAGAAATTCAACTCTATTATTACAGAAATAAGGTTACACTAAGTGCAAATTTAATAATGTTTCGTTCATTGACTCAATTTCTTGAACAAACGAAAGGACGAGATATGCGCGGCCTGAATGAGGGTGCGTGATTTCTGTATTACGTTATCAAGCATTGATTTTGTTGTGTTGATTAGTTTACTTGGAATTAGTAGAGTCATTGTTAGGTTGACGTTAATAAATTAGTGGTCTAGCTAGAGCAAAGGTCAAAATTCGAAAAAAATACTTAACTGTTTATTAAACTTTCTACATCACACAAAAGGTCGTCATCATCATCATCATCATCAATTGGACTTAGTGGTCTAGTGCAATAGTCGAAATTTGAAAAAAAAGAACTTTTTTTTATAGACTCACGCCTGTATTCCCCAGAGGGGGTAGGCAGAGGTCTGCAGTACACCCACGTTTCGCCGGCTTTAAGTCCCATGTAATAGGGGTCGAGCCTATTGCCATTAATCGGGCACAATTCCAGACTCCGTGCTGCTACTGAGAATTTCCTAATAGAAAAACCCAATAACACTCTGCCCGACCCGGGGATCGAACCCAGGACCTCGTGCTCAGCAGTCACGCTTGCTACCACTAGACTAATGAGGCAAAAAAAAACTTAACTGTTTATAAAACGCTCATAGGCTCATCATCATCATCATTATCAGTTGGAAGGCGTCCGCTGTTGAACAAAGGCTTCTGTTTCTCCCAAAAGCTCTGACATACCCTCTGGACTCTACGCACTATTGAAAAAATCTCCCAAGTGTGCTAGATTCTTACGTTTTCCTTCACCGTTTTTTAATCTAGTAATAATTTGGATTTAATACGTAAGAGTCCAAACATCAGTTTTGCGTGTTTGGGTTCGAACCGACGACCCTTCACTTGGCAGTCTAACGGTCATACCTACCATAAAGCTATCACTGCTGGCAAATCTGAAGTAGTAACTCACTAGGCGAAATTTATAATACCTATATCTTATTTATTTACACAAATACCAACTCTATCTACATATAGATAAGGTTAATTTCTAGATAGCTTTAACGAATGAAAAGGTCATAAAAACATTAATCATGTAAAGGAATTTAAACTTTATTCAAAAGTGATAAAGTTGCTTTTACAAATGAAGTCGATTTAGAGTGACCTCACTATCCAATTGGTTGGACTCCTAATTGATTTCCAATGTTTACTGAAATGAGTAACAAACAATTGCGTTTGGCAAATAGTGTGGGGTGAGATTCTCGCTTTCAGAATTTCATCTCTGATTAGTTAGGATGTTTGGTTTCCTTTGTTTTCCTTGTTTCTGGAGGGAAATTAAAAGGTGTCTACCCTTTGAACGCCACGCCACGTCAGTCACCGGTGACTGACAAATAATAAAAATTGCATTGTGTCTGCGGCGGTGGCAGTCAAAGTGGAAAAAAAACTAACCCATTTGCGAACGTCCTATCATGTTTTTTTTTATGATGAAAAAGGCATGCCATGCAAGAAACCTTCTGATGGTAGGCATACCGATAACATGGTTGTATATTACCTATGTTTTATTGTATTTGCCCGTGCGAGACCCTAATAAACTGTTTTCTTTTCTTTCTTTTCTTTCTTTTCTTTCTTTTCTTTCTTTTCTTTCTTTTCTTTCTTTTCTTCCTTTTCTTTCTTTTCTTCCTTTTCTTTCTTTTCTTCCTTTTCTTTCTATTCTTTCTTTCTTTTATCTTTCTTTCACCGTTGAAACATCTCTCCGGTGTGCTGGTTTCCCTCACGCTGTGTTTTCTTCACTGTTTAAGCAAGTGTTAATTAGTGTCTAATACGCTCATGAATTCGAAAATTCAGAGGTGCATGGAATCAATTTTCAAACCTACGACCTTTGTCTTACCAGTCTAACGGTCATACCACTAATCTATCACTGTTTTTACAAGTGATCGTGTTTTTAGTTTTTAACCGACTTCCAAAAGGAGGAGGTGTGAAAGGAGGTTCGGCTGTATGTATTTTTTTTTGTTATTTTTTTTGTATGTTCACCGACTTCTCAGTCAATAGTGAACCGATTTTAAAAATTCTTTTTTCATTTGAAAGAACATATTTTCAAGTTGGTCTCATAAAAATATTGTCATGATCTGATCATGGACTTACGAGATATGGAACGGAACTCCTCGTAGGATAATACCAGAATTGTGGGAACAAGTACTACTGCTTTGTTTATACTTGCAGCCGATGACTGACTCCAAAACGTTTTAAAGTTATTTCAATTTTTTAAATTCCTTTTGAAGTCGGTTTTATTTGTTTTACTTATTATTTATTTATTATGAACTAGCTTTTGCCCGCAGCTTCGCCCGCGTGGATGTTGAACCAGGATAAAATTTATATTTTTTGTTAATCCAGGAAATATGGTTTTTATGTTTACCGAGTTCTATTCAAATCAAAAGTGTTTAGAAGCAAAACATGTGCATAAACATTTAAATTATCCAAAATATTTATTATTGAAATAAAAAACATTATATATTGCCATTAAACATTATCCAGGACGATGCAATGGATAGAGCGAAGGGGAAGCGAAAAACCCGAAAAGCAGACCCCACTATCATGTGGGAATAATTATTGCACAGGAGAGAATGAGAGATTTTTTTAAATATACCTATTGTATTGTGTATGTTTTCCACATTTGAGAGCAATTATTCCAACAAAGATTAGTTTTATATTTAAGTCTTACTAATGTATAGGGCAAAAGAAAAAGTTATAAGTGCGCTTCGCATATTTTATTGCATAATTTCTGACCTAATAAAGCGAAAAACCTATGTAAAAGAACAAAAGTTTCGTATCAATATCAAATCCGAACCAGGATATTTAGAAAAACATACAGATTACTTTGTTTATAGTTTTGCTCTCGGGAGCTAAAATGTACAGAGAGTCAGGACTGGTGACCCGAGAGCAAACGACATACAGTCTATGTGAGGAGAAGCTGGTCCTGAGATCGACACTCGCAGACTTCTCATGGCGAAACAAACGCCCATAGGAAACTACACTCGCTTAAATTGAAAGGGATAAATGTGGAGAATTAGTGGTACATGGTGTAAACACTGTCTCGCCAATACCGAAACCCGTTAGAATTTGCGCCTTGATGATTTGCAGATAATTTACATTAAGCCATCAGGCCATCATATTCTGGGTCCCTTTACACAATTTCAAAGGCGTTAAGTTCCGAAGAAGCATAATCGGGACACCGAGCTTCAACTTAATGACGTCCGTCGGAAGTCCACTTGCAGTGAGAGAATTCAGGAATTTTACAGAATAATGAGTGGCGTCATCTTGATTGACAACAGTGTTTATAAATGTGTAAAACACTTCATTCCCTTTCATTTATAAAAGAATGCATTCGTTGATTGCTGCAGCTTGATTATTTTTGGGCGTTTTGAGTTGGAAAATTCTTGAGCATGTGGATTCCTACTCAGCCGCCCATAATTATTGTAAAGCTCAACTTATGAATACAGGATCATAAAAATAATCGTTTCAAAGATCCATTCACCTCATCAGCCCCAGTTCCTCGCGTCACCACAGGCAGCGTTCAGTGGAAATTGCCGCTGAACATAACTGTGACACCACCCATTATGTGTCGGTTCCTACGGATGTCTTTTAGAGTTCTGTGTACCGCATCAACTGCTTTTCTGTTTGCCATTATACATTCATCCCATCATACGATCAAAGAACAATTCTTAAGCAAATGCCTGCCTTGTCACTATTTCGTGACACATCACAAACAGGTGTTTCGTTGCTCTGTAAATTGATGGGAATCCTAAACATGGTGTGCGCTGTTTTGTCACCAGAAAACAACGTGGCAGTAATCGCCGAAGACGCTACTGCAATTGTAATTTTGCCCTGCCTCCCTGCAAGGATGCCAGTGGTTATAAATATTTTTCCTGTCCCATCAGGAGTATCCAAGAAAATTATTTTTCCTCAGATTTAAATCGACTCCTAACGCCATCTAGTTAAGAAAAAGGAAACATTATGTTTTAAATAATAATAATTTTAATGCTTCAAATTAAAGCGGATTTTTTTTATAAGCTGAATTTTTTAAAAATATAATCCCTTCCTTCCTTCCTTCGGGTTTCAAATTGAAATATATAAAAAAGAATTCCGCTGATCTAAATAGACTCTAACGCCATCTAGAACACTATGTTTTAAATAATATAAATTTTATAAATGTTTCAAATTAAAGTGGTGACGTTTTTTACATACATACATAGACTCACGCCTGTTTCCCAGAGGGGTAGGCAGAGACAACGGATTTCCACTTGCTACGATCCTTGCATACCTCGTTGCATATACGTTTTTTATAAGTTGAAAAATTATTAAAAAGCATGTTTCCTTCGGGTTTCAGCCGGTAAGTAATAAAAGTCATTAAGAATGAAATACCACAAAAATACATATTAATTTCAATGACAAAAAAAAATACAAAAGAATCCACAAAAAGTTTGCGGAACTGGGGATCGAACCCAAAGCCTTACACTTCCAAGGCGTTCGCCCGACCGGAAGGCTATGAAGTCTGTTGACATGTAGACAAAATAATCGTTCCTAAAAGATATTATTATGTTATGTTATGTAATGTTTAGCTCCTTGTGGATATAGCGTGATAATATTTTGTAAATTGAAATTTAATAATATTTTTCCCAACAACAACAACAATTCTGCAGCAAATTCTAGAAATACGCTGCTTACTACAATACTGCTCATCCCCCATAATTATAAACGTAATAATTTATACCCTATAAGTTGACTAAGAATTTAAAAAGTATATTTGCCGAATTTCAACTAAATCTGTCCAGTAGTTTTCGCGCCAATCAATTACATACATACTTCGTTACGATTTTATTATATGTATAGATAGCTAATAATATGAAAGTACTTTAAACCTTATTTAATTAAATTTCCTTGAATCCCCAACCAAATAAACCAATCAATCAAGGACCAACATCATTCCATCGTAGTTGCATAGGTATGTCAATATGATTATGTATGTTACGGGTAAAGTAAAAAATCCGGTTAGAATACATAATTACAGTTATTTTCAATACTTCATAGATATAAGAATGGGTTAATATTTTTAATACCTATTTTGTGATTAGTTAATAATTATAATTATCTCTATAAAAAGAATTACATCAAGCCGTCGTTCTGTGAAGCAATGACAATCCATATGCATATTTTATGTATGTTTTTACATGTTTATGCACATGTATTGCTTATTATATGAAAATATTTTTATAAGAAACTTGCCAACACAACGGGCCCAGACGGGACTGCAACCAATATATGGCATGATACGCCAAAGATCGCGGATTCTAGTCCCGCCTGACAAAGTTGTTTTGGGAGATTCTTATTAAAATATAGTTTTGCATCTTTCCGAATTTAAAATTAAGAAAGGAAGTTAGGATTACCGGTCATTGTTAATAATTTCCAATTAATCACACTAACCGTCACATAATAATAGTGTACTACTTACCCGTGCCGAAAGTTTTGTAATGGTTCTGGAACTGAGCCAGATATGAAGCGAGCTTACTATTATATTGTGGTATGGTACCGTTTTAACCCGAGCAGTGCTGGGATTGTATGCAGTCACTGCGACCATGAGATAGCCACCATGACTAGTAAAGTAGTCAAGCTTACCAACATATTACTTACTCTTTATTTTTACTAAGTGCTAAAATATCCTAACAAAACTATCTACAATCGCTAACGCTATAGAAAACGAAAGAAATGTATAGGATGACATTACCTTTATCGTTATGTCACGTGACATATCGATCGAAGGTAATGTCATCCTATACATTTCTTTCGTTTTCTATTCGTTAGCGATTGTAGATAGTCAACTTGGCTAACCCCCCTGGAATGCATTTACAGAATGATTTAAAGTATGATGACCAAATGCATTCTAAGTGTCCCATTTACAAAAAATCCATTCATCCATTTTAAAAATTCAAAACATTTTGTTTGTCAAATGCTCAGTGTTGTATTTATTTAAACCATTTTCAACCCATTTTTTTTTCCTTATAATGTTAATCATTCTATTATGATATAAAACATAATTATTACTATAGTCTCAAACTTTCGCGAACACTCAACATAATGAAACAACTTGCAGGCAGCAGGCAGTCTGCCCGCGACCACGAGTGCTGCAAAGTACTCGAAACGTCAGGATTGTATTATCAAAATAAAAACGCGAATTTATTATATCCGTCAAAAAGTTGTTTCATTATAATTATTACTATTATTAAATTACACTACCTACTCAAAGAACATTCCCCAAAAATTGTAAACGCAAAACGGAACGTAACCACTAATTAACTATCGCCAGTGGCACCGGTCCGGAATAAATCAAGTGACACTTGTCACAGACGTCCCATAAGTTGTAAGTTATGCGGCTATAGCGTGCCACAGTGCCGCTGAAGCCGTAGATTCATGGAGACGTGTGGTGTTAGGGCGCTTGTGCACTACTGAGAACTTTAATGTCCGGCAATCCGATTTACTACGCTACGGTCCGATGTGGCATCTTCTTCATATCGTATGGTTGATGAACAACTTGGTGTCAGAGTTTAAACTACCCGAATCCTCTGACATGGCTTTACACACCATTGAAAAATCTCTCAGGTGTGCTGGTTTTATCTCTACGTGTTCCCTCACCGTTTTAGCAACTGATATTTAATTTATAATACGCACATAACTTGCAAAAAGACTGAGGTGCGCGCCTTGGGATCGAACTCGAGATCTCTAACTTGTCAGTGGTATGACCCACTAGGCTTTCAGTGCTACCTGACATGAAAAAAATGTATGATAGGCTTGTGCGCTTGTCGGTCTATACTCGGATCGCGCTTATTTAATGCCTCGATAAATCGGAACTCCTTCCACTGCGCTCGCCCCGGCTGCTCGGACTCGTCTCGGACCGTAAGAAACGGTCCGGAATAGGTAAAAGTAAAACTATGGACGGTAAAATTACATATAGTGCACAAACTAGATCTATATAATATATATGTAGGTACTGCAAGCCACATCAGAGTTTTCATTCGTAATAAATCGGGCCGGACATGAAAATTCCTAGTAGTGCACAAGCGCCCTTAGGGCTGCGCTAATTTACCGTTCGATCGATAGTGATTTTGATAGTTATAGATTGTGGAGTAATGGCATCAATAGTATAACCAGATTTCAGACACAGCAGCCAATCTCATTGGACATTAACTGACAACGCAGAAGATAGTATAGAGCACAAGTGTGTGCGTAAGCACAAGTGCATGACAATTCCTTTATTTTCATAGTGGATGGCAATCCAACATGACCGAAAAGAGCTCTGATGCGGGACTTACAGCATAACGTGCTCTCTAACAAACGGAGACTAAACTAGACATATTTTTACTTAAGAACAGTCAGAGGTTTAACCTGAGTCAGTCAAGTTTAAACCTAAGACTTGACAGTCAACGGTCATTCCACAGGTTATTACTGCATAAACCTAGCCAATAGCACAGGTTCAAAGGTTTATATTCCCCAGTAATATTATTAAACCCAAAAAGTCTACCTGAACTGAGAAAATAATCCAAGACTTCGACAGAAACATCTTTTTTATCTATCGTGCCGTTTATCTTCCACCATATTATAAACAGCATTCAAAGTCAAACACGCTAATATAAATTAAACACACTTTAAGCTGAAGTAAAATAATTAAAAAATGACGTCACAAAACCCGTAGCGCGGTGCACAGTAATTTATACGTCTAAGCGACACGTTTTCAACTGAAAAGGTTTTTTTTTCAGTAAAATTTCACTTTACATCTGTCCCGTCTGTTAGGTTTCATGTCTGAAATATCACGTGAAAAATTTTGGCCAAATGAATTTTTATTTGTCTCCCACTGTGCGTTAAGTGTTACAAGTTTTTTCTTTTGATTTTGTAGGAATTTAGGTGTTTGAATAAATATGTTATGAACATTTTCAATCTCTGTTTTTAGGTTTTCGTAGTAAAACCAGGAATCCATAGAGTTTGAACCATTTTACTCAATGCTTGAAAGCTGAAATTCGATATGAAAATACAATATTTATAAAGTCAGGCAACAAACTTATGAACCAAAATTTCAATCCTAACTAATATTTTAAATGCGAAAGTAACTCTGTCTGTCTTTCTGTCTGTTTGTTACTTCATAGCACCGAAACTACCAAACCGATTCGAATGAAATTTGGCAGGGATATATCTTAAATATGAGAAAGCACATAGGCTACTTATTACGCGATAACCGACATCCACGCACTATCCAGTATAAGCTGACATCTTGTCATACAAAGAGCCTATACAATGCGAGGTCAGTTCATACTGGTTATATATAGCTTGATGAGAAGCCGTGTGTACATGATGTATTGAAAGTATTAAGGCTCTGGGCAATTTCTAGGTAAATAAATCAACACGGAATGGATTTGCGAAAAATAATAAAATTATTCAAGTAAATGCGCAAAGAAATACAGTGGTTATTATACAATTGCGTGATGCACGGCTATTGAGCAAAATTATAGTTGTGTAAATTTATATTTCTACGAATATGAAAAGTTACTTGTTTAAGTTATGATGATTATTACAGCTCACATGTTTTACGTCAATAAATCGGATTTAAGCAGTGATAACCAAGTATTACCGGTGGACTGCCGAGTCAAAGGTCCTAGGTTCAAAATCCAAGCACGCTTGACTTTCCAGATTCATGTGCGTTTCAGAAATTAGTTATCACTTTCTAAAATTCTGACGAAAAATATCGTGAGGAAACCAGCACACCTGAAAGATTTTTCAACGGTGAAGCTATGGCAGAGTTCAACGGGCGGTTTAAACTCTGACACCAAGATGTTCCAATAATCTTCTAAAAGCTTGGACTAATTTTGATGGGACTTTTACTAGCAGGTAGCTGACTTTACTAGGCGTAATTTAAGCTATTTTTCATTTCACAAATATGTTGTAGGTATATAGCGCATAAAACGGGTCTAGTTCATTAAATCAACAGTCACTACATCGACGGTCGCTGTATCGCAAATGTTCTATCGACAACGCAGACATTTTTCTAGTAATCGATTTTTAAATTAATATTTTATAAAAAACTAGCGACGCGCCCCAGCTTCACACGGATGCAATATACATAATTATAAACCTTCCTCTTTAATCACTCTATCTATTAAATAAAACGCATCAAAATCCGTTGCGTAGTGTTAAAGATTTAAGCATACATAGGGATATAGGGGCAGAGAAAGCGATTTTGTTTTATACTATGTAGTGATAGTGATAGTGATTTCCGGATCGAAAATATAAAATAATATTACAGAATGAACGGGATCATTTACATTCTCGCAAAGAAAGTCCCAGTGACAGCTAGTATTATAAGAAAATCTAAAAATAAAACATCCATAAGCTCAACAGAATGGCAAATATCCGGAGCCCTGTTCAAAGATCGGTCAACGTACATATAAATCAAATTTACCATAACAAAGGTGCTTCAAGATTCATCAAAGGCTATCCCGAATCGCCACTTACCCTCCATTTTCAGAATATTTTAATTTCCGGCCGAACGGTTTGTGACATATTGGCTTTTAGACGTTAAGCTAAAATAGCTTTTGTGGTTATTCTGCGGCCATTAACATGGTGTAGTCTTACTTGAAAGATGACAAGGGTGTGAACTCCGAAGTGCCAATATCGATATGTTATTATTTATTTATTTATTTGGTACACAAAACAAAGTGACAGCATTATATTATAATTATTTTATATTCTGCCAATATAAATGTAACATTACACAAATAATATAGGCTCACACCTGTATTCCCCAGAGGGGATAGGCAGAGGTTTATGCAATACAGCCACATTTCACCGACTATAAAGCTGAGAATTTCCCAGTAGAAGAAACTAGTAGAACACTTTGCCCGACCCGGAGATCGAACCCAGGACCTCCTGCTCGGCAATTGCATATAATTTCTATTATTAATTTAAACCAAAATATACGAGACAACACCAAAAATACATTATTTTGTACTGTCCATGCACTTTTGAGGTTTACTGTACCTAGTTAGGTCCCTTATTTAGTAAAAAAAATTCCAGCTTCCTATAACAACAGACTGGTCCTTTATAGCGACTCCATGATAAATTGTTTGTGTATTATTTCTAACTTTTTAGTGTTTTGGTTTTGTATGATCGAGGAGAAGGTAATGAGAGTAGATAGGCCTTGGCCTAGCAGTGGGACTTTGCTTATTATCCGCTTAAGCCACTCAATAGTTAATTAAGTGGCTTAAGCGGCTAATATTTATGAATCTTTGTTCGAAAGAATATTTTCTATTTAAATAGAACTCTTTACATTGATATGTTATTTGGTATGTTTAATAAATCTTAATAAACATTAATTATTTATAATAAGGCATTTCGGATATCACACATTGATAGCCATGTTCCGATTTTCATCGATCAAAATATTTTTTTATTTAATTCGATTATTTTCTCTTACTTCTCTTAAAAACCTTTACTGAAAATTCAATCCATTCTTGGCTACATCTCATAAAACCAGGCTTTTTACTCCATTTCAGGTTTCAATATAATTAAATCTCTATTACGAAAGGCATAAGGTCTAATTTTTTTCCTATCGTCTGTTCGGAACACTTGCCAGTATTCTGGCAAACGAGATCGAGATTTTTTAAGTCTATATTTCAAAATAACTTGCTAATATACTTAGAAATTAATCTCGATTTGAAACGATCAGATTTAAATTTGAACTTCGAATTAAAGATAAAAAAAATATATTGTTTATTTTCTTTCTTCCAGAAATAAAATACAATGTAAATGCAAGTTTTTGCATACATTTATATGTAAACTAATTAGAATTTTATCTGTGGGAGACTAATACCTAAACTAAGTTGAGGCTTGTTTTTCAGTTCACCAGTTTCCCCCCCTTTAAGACAAAAGTAAAAATAATAATTGACAGAAAGTAAAATAAAAATTAAAAATCAAGTTTTTATGATATAAACCAAGCGTTTTATATAATAATTCTAATCTGTTATTAATCTTTAACTTCGCCACCATTATTTTTCATGGGAACCGTGTTTTACTTGTTGTTTCAATTTTTTTTTTTAGGTGACTTTGATATATTTACCACTTTTTCTATTAAAATGGCTCTGGTGTTAATTAATTGGTTTAAACAACCAACCAAAAAGCCTATAATATTTTAGTAAGGTCTAAATACTTTGTTTACGTTTACTCGCAGAATGACGTATAATGTAACCAACAAGCCCAGTTTTAAAACGTCAAAGGGCAAAGCTCCTCATTCCACCATCTGAACGGTAACCACAAGGCCTTCAAAAGCAGCAAAGGTTTCGAATATTCCAAATTTTCCCGTTTAAGAATTTTCGTTAGCTTTTGTGACTCAAAAACTCCTACCAGAAATACCTAAATACCGTTTTAAAATCGTTCATCAAAATCCTTTGGCGTTTCGAGGTCTATTTGCAAAGCTCGATGACTGAGAGCGCGGTGATTGGGCCCAGTATACCGTTACGGGGTTGAAACGCCAATTCTTCCATAATCAGCGTTCTGTATTGTTTGCCGGGGTTTTTCTTATTGTTTTTGCAGCTCTAGTTGTTTTTCTGTTTAGATACAGAATTGGGATTTTTTAATTTGCGATACGAATCGACTGTTGTTTTTATTTAAAGCAGTGATAGCCTAGCGATCGCAAACCCGCGATTATGGGTAAATACCTTCAATGAGCGCACATTAGTGGCGCGCATTGAGTGAGGCCTATGTTCAGCAGTGGACTAATACAGGCTGATGATGAGCCTAGTGGTATGACTATTGGACTGCTAAGTCAAAGGGTCGAAACCCAACCAAACGCATTTTTGACTTTCAGATTCATGTACGTATTAGAAATTAATTTTATTACTTGCTAAAACGGTAAAGGAAAACATCGTAAGGAAACCAGCTCAACCAGTTTCCTTAACCGTTTTAGCAGCTGATAATGAATTTTTGAACACACGCACTTGAATCAGAAAAGTCAGAGGTGCGTGCCACCTTTGACTTAATTAAGTAGTCCAACGGTCATACCACTAGGCTATGACTGCTAGCCTTTAGGACCAAAATTCGGTTAAGATTATTTTTCCGAAGTAAACTATAAACTGCGTAGAAATTTCAAATTATATCACTAAAAAAGTAAATAATTGAAGCTGAAAATTTACGCCAGTGAGCTTTAAAACATTGTAAAAACTCTTTTTATAAAATTTACCCTTTGCTTATACACACGAACAAAAAAAAAATAGAGCTACATATAAGAGAAATGGTACGCCTACCAAAATTAATGTATTCTGTATTTATTTTGTTAATCTCACAATGTCGGTGAACTGTTCAGGATGAAAACAAAATATTGTTTCAGGCTCCACACGGGACGGATTTTGTGGAACAAGTTTCTGTGATTTTAATCAGCAGTCTGGAAGCCATTGCGATCATGGCTTGCTTGTACATTTATTTTTAAATCTGACCAAGTGCGAGCCAGATTCACACACGAAGTCATCTGTTTCATGGGTGTATCCTTTGAACCATAATAGCACGTAATACAGACACTTGAAATTTTCACAAACCATACTATAATCGATAAAAATAAATTGAATAATTGATTTCATAAAAAAAATCATAGCTCACTAGCTAGCATCGTGAATAATGGTCCTTTTCTGTATAAGAAGAGGCTTATGCCCAGCAGTGGGATAGTTACAGGCTGGTTTAGAAAAAAATTAAAGCTGATGTCATTGTTGATGCCCAAAATATATTCAAAAATTACATGGAGTATTTTAAAATTGTGAAATGTGACCAATTTAATGACTCAATTGTAAGTAGTTAATGTTTTTTGTTTCGTTTCAAAAAAGTTTGCATCAAGATACTGCGTCTTAAGGTAATTGAATTCAACGCTAATAGGCTAGCAATTTGCCTGAGTGCATCCATTGGCCGTAATGACCGAATCTTGGTACTCACAGGAATTTGTAGAGGTTTATTTGTAACGTGTCGGGAATTTACTTTATCTGTGGGTACTTCGGACCGACGCGACGCGATGCTCAAATATTAAAGGGTCAACTTCAACCTATATCAAATTCAAAGTGAAGAATCAAAGAAAAGAGTTAGCCAATCTCATTTAAAGAAGCTAGTCGGTCATAAAGCTGACTGCCACTGAAGCCGCAATCAAAGTGGCCACCTACTGGGCGCAAACTATTTACGATAGACGTACGGTACCATCAAAACGAAAAGAAGAAGATGAAATTATTTAAAAAGAAACTCGCAAAAACAACTGACTCGGGTGGGACTTGAACCCGCGATCCCTGGCGTGCCGTGCCATCACATAAACATGTAAAAACATTTTTTTTTAATTTTTAATTTAAACCGGAGAGCACTAACAATCCCCATCGTTCTATTTCAACACCTTATTTCATTTCAATTCAAAATCTTTACAATAAAAAATGTACACTGCATTATTCATTGCTCTCGTATCAGTATTTCACGGTAAGAGCAATTCAGTTTCGGTGTTGGCTAGTTTTAGCGCTTAGGAGTTTCGGTATCGACAGTTAACAGACAGATATTAAAATAGAAACTGCAATCTTATGTATTGAAATGTTGATCCGCTCAGTAAGATTCGAACTGATCAGTCAGTAAACTCAGCATTTCACAGACTGGGCAATTTGGAAGATATCACATACTAAGTTGTAATGAAAGGTAACAAATTATTAATTTTTTAGAATAAAAACTTTCGTGAGTAATACTATATTTAAATATTATTACAGACTTACTCACGGGTTTATTTCGCGTCGCACGACTGCACTCGCTCTTGAAAATGGACTCCCTTTGAGTTCAAAACTACATAGTTGGGCAATCCTGAAATAAATCCGTGAGTAAAGCCGTAAAATGTTTAATATAATACAGACTATGCACAAACAGACCACTAAACGCTACGTTACGTAAACTACGGGTTCGACTAAAACTGAGATGGAAACCAAGTTTTGGTTTTGGTTTCCATCGTAAAAATTGTTTTCGGTAGGACACTGTTTCACAGATATGGATCGGAGTACAGTCATCGATGTACACACCAATGGTGTACAGGAAGTGGGAAACGATAAATTCGTTGCGAAGTAAAATAAAACCTTTGGCTTTGCCGTTTCGCTGTCTGCATTTATGATATATGGTTTGTACGATTTTAGTTTGTTTTTTTACGTTTTTGATGCCAAAATATGGTGGATTTTAGGAATACTCAAGGTTTTGGCTACTAACATGTTACGCACTAGCAGACAATAAGAACATTTTATAATGGATAAAGCTTTTTCTTGGTTTTGGTTTTGCAAATAATATTTATATGTATCACATTCCTGCATTTTTACACTATTTTATTTTTATATTTTATCTCTCGTTGTAATCAATTACTGGACGAAACCTCCTACTCTCCCAAGCTATAGAAAAAGAAAATGTATTACAAAAAATATTATATTAAAAAATAAACTCTCTTAAAACATAAGTATTACAATTTCTAAAATTGCGTTTAGACTCATGCACACTAACGTTATCTAAACAAATTTATACCGTGTAATGAACAATCATAATTGATTTATAAATTAATTCTAAAACATTAATTGATAAAGGAAAATTATTAAAATGCTTCAGCTAATAAAGGTACCTACTTAATTTAAATTACCAAATAACATAAAACTAGTTAGGTAAAATATTTACTGTAAGCGTGTTATTTTAATAAGTATTCAAACAAATTTCAAATGCGCAAACAATCATGCTTGCATTTTTCATTTTCATTATTGTGTGCGCAAATGTTATTGGACAAATTCAAGTAGAACCTGAGATGATAGCGATAATGAAAGCATCATACTTACAAGAGAGATTTAAAACCCTTTGTCCTGAAGGTTATATAAGAAATGCAAATGGACACTGTGAGCACTTACAAACATTAAATATGGATATTCGAAAGGGAAACTGTCCAGAAAACTATCTTCAAGTTGGAAATGAATGCTGGCATAACGATAAATGCCCTCCAGGATATATACAAGTGGGAAATGAATGTCAACTTCAAGATATAAGAAGGGCAGAAGTGGTTAGTGATAAGCCTTCTATCACAACTATCTGTCCTGATGGATTCGTAATAGTGGACAAAGAATGTTGGGCACAAAAGCAAGGAAAAATAGTAAAATTACCTGTTGTACCTGTTATAACTACCACTGTTGGCGAAGACGACTGCCCTCATAAAACTCGTAGATTTGGTGATGTTCGTATGAAAATTGAATCAAAAGAAACGGAAACAGCCTCAGATAATTACGATAACGCTTATGATTATTTAGTAATATAAATCATTATGAGAATAAAGATTAATATTTAGATTTAGGTAACAATCATAAACAAAATAGGTCTTGCTAAATGGCAAAATTTATTTTGAGTGAAGTTATTGTTTTGTTAGTACAGTAACAATAAGGCAGAAAGAGATTTGTTGGAAAAGTGCGCTTATTATTATTCAAGTAAGGTATATTATTATATTATCTGCCAATTTACCGTAAGGTACAAATTTTTCTAAGCATATTTTGGTGCCACTGCGCTCTGAGCACCGAAATAAGTTAATTAACCAAAATTTTGGTAATCCTATTACTATTTGAAGTACGGATGGCTCATCAACAGTCAAAATTAGCTTCTCCACGAAAAAGTTTCACCATTTCATAATTTAGAAGGCTTGGGAAAGCGGAAAGGCCAAAACCAACATAAATTTACCACGGTTTATCGAGAAATTTACTAAAAATGAACCTTATGTTCTTAGAAATTACCATTGAATACATGTTTTGGAATTGCAAATATAAGTTGGCAAATGTATCGCAAACTATAAAATTAAAAAGGTGAACGTTAGCTAAACTGTTTAAAGTATATTTTGAAGTGAACGATGCTTTACTTATTTAAGCGTTTGATACAGAGATGAAATATCTTTAGGTAAGAATCAATAAAGATAAGTGGTTCCTGTACAAAAGAGATTAGCAAAAAGTGTGGCTGGTCAGGAAGGACATAAAAGAGTATTGATGAGAATCTATACTTGGTGTCTTCAAACAATACCTAATCGTAATTGCAGATCCAATCAAAATAACCTTAACCGTGGATTAAATACTTTAGAAACACTAAAGTTCAAACTTGTCTATACAGGATGCCACTCGATGTCCATCGTTTATTTTGATGATAATTCTCCAACACAAACATAAAGTGTTCACCCCTGAACAACTTTAATTTTAGAGCCATAAATTCTAAATTGCTTTGGCAGTTTGAGTTTAACGTTTGCTAAAAGTCAGTGGCCCAGTAACAAACAGGGTTGTGGTGGATCCGGGGGGATTACTGTAGGCTGCGCTATCCATTTCCTTAGGAAGGCTCGATCAATGTGACCTCTGGGCTGATGCATGGATAACTTGAACGCTAGAGTTTCAGTATTGAATAAACTGTTATAGTGCGTGACTGAATATTATACCATCACCTTTTTTGTTTTTTTTTTAATGTTTGTCGCCGATTCTGTAATATTATTATAAACAGATACCAGATTATATACTGGTTCTCATGTTACAGATTAAACGCAAGATCTTTCGTGAAGTGATTCTACCCATGAAACTAATCACCAATTATTTTGTTACACAAATTTCCGAAATTCGAAAAAAAAATCGCGGTGTTTTGTAGAAAAACTTTTTAATTTTTTTTAGTAGCAGCGCGGAGTCTGCTACTGAAAATTTGAAGTTAAATTGTGCCCGGTTGATGGTAAAAAGGATTTTATTAATTATGCCTGATTAATGGCAATAGGCTCGCCCTCTATTACATGGGACTTATAATATTACATAGCTGGCAAAACGTGGGTGTACTGTATGCATACTACACCTCTGCCTACGCTTTTTTATTGAATACAGGCGTAAGTCCATGTTATGTTACTTAACCTAATCTTGATGAACCTAAAAGAATGATTTGCATTGCGAATTCATTTGTGTATATTGTTTCATTTTCCAATACATTTTTTAATCATCAACAAGAAATAACAACCCAAAAATCAAAATAACAAAATGTGCAACGGACGTTTAGTAAAATGCCGCTGAAATTAAGTCTAGACTTTACCGTCGTCGTGTCGCTCTTGTCGGTCGCAAACATAGCGTTTGTACCGTTGACATAATTAACAATTAGGTAATACGAGCTCAAAGCTGCAAGAGTTGTCGCGACCAAGCTTTTGCTCCGAGCACATTGTTCAACGTGATTTCCCTAAGGAAACCTGTATGCCTGTACTATATAATTTTAAAGTTTCATGATGAGTTTGATGTATTGTGATACGCGAATTAATGGGGGAAGTTTTGAACTGTGGGCGTAGGGGTTAATAATTTATATTATAATAACAGCCACTGAATATACTAACGTAATATCTCGTCTTTATTCCCTGAAGATTAGGCGTGTTTGAAAACCATATAGCTAGTTATTTAATGAGTTTCAATTGTGTCTAGGTGCACGTCTACTGTGTCGTATTATTTTTAACTGACTTACAAAAAGGAGGATGTTTGTCCGCTGATTACTCCGTGATTATGAAGCCGATTTGAGAAGGAGCTGCGAAGCGCGCTAGCAAAACCCAAACCCGTCCGATAAAGTGCAAGGAACACACAGGGCGGATGTTTTTAGTGGGGGCGAGTTCCACGTAACGGTACCTCTTTGGACTTCGGTATGCGGTAGGAACATTGTCATCAACATGTCCTTCTTCCCTCCGCATCACATGTCCATACCACAATAAACGATTACTTCTTAACTTTTACATTAAATTACTGGCGCTATTTTCAAACTCCCTTATAAAAATTAACTCCTTATTTAGTCCATTCTTATTACACCACACATCTTTTTCAACATTCTCATCTCTGCTGCATGCAATCGTCTTTCATCCGTTCCTTTTGTGGCCCAACACTCTGATCATACAAGACGGCAGGTGTAATTATGGTTTTGTAATTTTTCCCCTTTAATTTAAGGGAAACACTTCATCGAATGATACCTAGTATATAAATAAAACATAAAAAAAAGATAATCACAACCCGCAAAATATCAAACCAACCCACCGTGCCACATATACACTCCTTATTAATATTTAAAGCCACAGAACGCATTTTGGACGGCGCGATTAGGTTGGTGGCAAACCGAGCTATATTTATAGCCAAAATTACCGTTTTAATGGACACGGACTGGCCACCTAAATTGAATGCAACACCCTGTACTATGATACTGTATTATAATAAAGAGTGTTGCTTGCCTATGCATACCTATTTGAAAGAATGTAGCTTATAATCTTCTTCTTCTTCATCGTATGATGGTTGATGAACAACCTGGTGTCAGAGTTTAATTCGCCCGTAGGCCTCTGACATGGCTTTACACACTGTTGAAAAATGTCTCAGGTGTGCTGGTTTTCTCACGATGTTTTCCTTCGCCGTTTTAGCAAGTGATAATTAAATTGTAATACGCACATCAATTCGAAAAGTCAGAGTTGTGTGCCTGGGTCCTTTGACTTGGCAGTCCAATGGTCACACCACTAAGCTATCACTGCTATTGTATATAAGTAAGTATTTAGTAGCTTACAATATAGCAGTTAGATTCTTGTAATAAGACAGCCAAGACACGGACTCTTTTTATCATCATCATCATCATCATCAGCCTGTATTAGTCTACTGCTGAACATATGCCTCTCCTAATGCACGCCACTATTGTGCGCATTGGAGGTATTTGCCCATTATCGCCACGTTGGGCACGCTTTTTATCTTACCGGTAGGTAATTTAATTTATTATTCTTATATACCTAACTAGTTAACTATATGTGGGGATACAGGCAGCGGTGATCACTTACCCGGGTGATTATAATATACATATAAAAATCCTAACTACATATTATTATTATAAATATGAAAGTTTAAGTTTGTTTATCACCTTTTCACGCCTAAACCACTAAACCGATCATCCTCAAATTTTGCATATATATGTGGTCGGGTGTACCTAAGCGCACATAGGGTACCTTTCATCCCTAAAAATACTTTTGCCGAAGAAAACAACAATAACGTTCTTATGATAATAGATGGCGCGACGAGTCTTTCGAATCATGATTGAATTTTAAATTCTAAATTAACGCACGTGAAGCCACAGCCAAAAGCTAGGTAACCAATAAAAATCAATCAATTGTTTTAACAATATAAATGTAGTGTAAGTTTGTTAATATGCGGTTACGAATTTTGTGGTCGCGATCTGCATAGCACATGTAAATTAAAACTAGCTAATTAGCTATTAATTTCGTATGTGTTTCGTTTGTGGTTAGTGTTCTAAATAGGTATTGCACCAAATTGTGGTATACAAACAGCCAATTGTTGTGGGTTGTGGAGGTCAGGCAGTCGCTCTATGTAAAACACTGGTATTCAGCTGCATCCGGTAATACTGGATCCCGACCCCAATATAGTTGGGAAAAGGCTAGGCAGATGATGATTAGAAGGTACCTGGGCAAGCAGGTTGACGATCGCAGTAGTAGATGGTTGCTACTACACAGTAAGATGCTGCTGCCCATCCTCCAGATCTTTCCCTTAGTCGCTTCTTACGACACCCGCCGGATGAGTAAGCGTGGTTCTATTCTTAGGCCGGAAACCACAGCACGATGAGGTACACCTTCGTATAATTAAGCTAGGGACTTGTAAGTTGAAAGCCATTCATCTTTCGTAACTGTAAAAAACCACGACAAACGTCATAGTACAGGCCTTAAAATAAATCAGCTGCAAAACTAAATAGGGTTTAAAATATTATTTATGGTACACTGCAGTTTGTTTCAAGTCAAACTTATTTGGCCTTACTTATAAAACAGCAGAATGGTTGGCAAAGAAAGTAGATCTTTACTTTACACAATTTTAATACATAATTTTTTTAAATCCTTACTTTAATATTATTTTATATATTTATTCAATCAAAATACATAAAATAAATTATTGAATATAAAATATAGTAGCTCACCAGTATCGGGAACAGGGTCCAAGCTACCGGTGTGGTCAGGGCTCCAGAGAAAGGAACCTCCTTACTATGCGTGTGTATCCAGGCGTTTCGCCTTCTGATATTATTAATTATTATAAATGTGAAATTAAGTTTATTTGTTATCTTTTTATGCTTTAGCTTAATAAACTTAAAACTTTCTGGCGCTAGCTAATAACTACAGCATGATATTTGCACGATATTCTCGAATCACATGATTTTTCCTTTTCTTAATATCAAAACATACATCAAAATAATACAGATAAATTTAGACCTCTGACTTTGTTAAGTCACGTTTGACAGTGAACGATCATCACCGTATGGACAAAATAAATCTGCCTATTCCACTGTACATTATTAGTTTCAGAGCCATGTGAAAACCGAAACTATAATTATCTTCTAATACCTATTACAATTCTTTGGAGAGAAATAAACTATCAAATTATTTTTGCCCTGACTCTGAATAGTGCAAAAATGTGTAAACAATGTGCAAACATTGTGTTCAGCAAGTTTCGTTGCAGTCTCTACCAAATGCTGATAGGCCAAATAATTGTACAATCGCGTTCGGAAATTTATAAAACTGCATACTGTAATGGAGTGTCATGTTCAATTCGGGCTACGTTTGAGTTATATGAATGTTTGTTGTTTTTGCAACATTTACTGAAATGGCGAAAGTAAAAAATGTTTCGCGATATTGTACTGCAGTTGATAAATGTTGTTGTTGGTTTTTGTCTGTGAATTTTTTGAGGCTCATAGAGTAGCTGACTTGAAATAGAGTAAGTACAATTTTTGGTCTTAAAAAAACTGTCGCTGTCTCTTACGCTAGATCGATATGAACCTCGTTCTTCTTAATAAATTTTTAAAAATTTCGCTAGGTCCCTAGGTCTATGTTTTCAGGGATGTACCTAACAGGCTTTGCATATGGGAGGTTTCGGAGCTGGTGTTTTAAGAGGACCCGGGATATCCCTCCGTGTGCTGATGGGGATCTCCGGGGTGGTTCGAGTGAGGTAAGAATCCTATACTACCCGCTCTCTTCCCCCGGAGGCCGGGTGCCTTTTGAAGGTTTCCCCACGTAACCAATAAAATAAGGTTCCTATGGTAGAACAATGCCGGTATACATTAAATATGTATAATTTTGTTATTCTGACACATAACGAAAGTGAATAAAGTTTCTGAATCAGTACGTTAAATATTTTTAGTAAAAATAAAACCGATTGCAGGTTTTAGCAGGACCTGCAGCTTACAAGTAAAATGCATCAGACGCCAAAATAAAAATCTCACCGTGCAATGTCGCGGGAGACACCTGGCTTATGACTGTAATAAACGTTTGGATTTGCTTTACGCCATAGTTCTAAAAACAAAGTTGCTAGTTGTTCTAAACCAATGTTAAGTTATAACAATTTAATACTACACTATAACAATACAGTGTCCAATCCAGGGGATTGATCGCAGAAAGTGTAAAGTTATTTCCAGCTAGCATCGTAAAGGTGACACCTATAAAACTTGCACGTATCGCGAGTAATACTAAGAGTATTTGGCACAGAATAAAAGAAACGGTGTATCAATGTATTTTTATCATTACCATTGTTATGCTCGTCATTTTGTTTATTTATTTAAAGATACGAAAACCAACAGTTACATGGAATAGTGTGAGTAATTTTCTTAATATTCAATCAAGTTTTACAAGCGACCCGCCCCGGCTTTGCAAGGGTGCAATATACATAATTATGTATAAACCTTCCTCTTCAACTACTCCATCTATTAAAAAAAACCGGCCAAGTGCGAGTCAGACTCGCGCACCGAGGGTTCCGTACAAACCTGTAGGTATATAAGTAAAAGTTAATATACTATGTGATGTAACTAAAAATTTAAGATTTTCGGAATTTTTCCTATATGTGTACTTTATAACGTTGCTTCATGCCAAATTTCAAGATTCCAGGTCGTCTGGAAGTATCCTTTAGGTTTTGATTCCCTTGCGAGTAGTTGCGAGTTTCAAAATATGCGGCTTTAATTGCTGTATCTTTTGATTGCGTTGACGTAGAAGTTTGATTTTGTTACAGCTTAAAGATATTATAGACTTGAGTATTTGTTAAGAATTTCAATATAATACCACTACGCGTTCATGAGTAAAGGGGTAATAAGTTTAAAATTATTAAAAATATTTTTATTATATGATGTAACTAAAAATTTATGCTTTTCGCAATTTTTCCTTTATCTGTGTTATAAGACGTTGCTTCGTACCAAATTTCAAGATTCTGAGTTCACGGGAAGTACCCTGTAGGTTTTGATTCCCTTGCGAGTGTCGAAAATTTGCGGCATAAACGGGAGTATCTTTTGATCGCGTTGACTTAGAAGTTTGATTTTTTCACAGCTCCAAGAGACCATAGACTTGAGTATTTGATATGAATTTCAGCTTGATACCTCCACGCGTTCCTGAGAAAAAAGGTCTTGACAGACAGACAGACAGACAGACAGACGGACAACAAAGTGATCCTATAAGGTTCCGTTTTTACCTTTTGAGGTACGGAACCCTAAAAACATCAAAATCCGTTGAGTAGTTTTAAAGATTTAAGCATACATATAAGGACAGAGAAAGCGACTTTGTTTTTAACCGACTTCAAAAATTCGAGTCGGATTCGTGTATACCGATACTATAATTTTTTTTGTTGGTTTGTTTGTTTGGTTTGGTTTACAAATTTTACAGATAAACATTGTTTTTACGAAAAGTGTAAATATCTGAAACTTCATTATAATTTTTCTTAATATAAATATAATATAATTATTTAATATTTCATTATTATTTCATTATCATTATCATTAAGATTTTTTGGCCTGCATACTTTTAAAATTGAAGCCCCCTCCCCCTCTTTACTATGGTCCACGGTCTATGATTGTGCCACACAACCTTCCTCAGTAATTTTCTATCATGTAGTGTGGACCTGCTAAACGAACAGCAAAACCTCTTAGACATTTTTAGATTTAAATTTAGGTATTGACAAGCTGCTTTAGTTATGCTGTGTACTTAAAGTGTGCCAATAGTGTACACAGTTTAATGCCTCCATTTGGTTTAACAGCGCGACCTCGGCTTCAGGTCTGTTCTGGCTATTTGCAGACAATGTTTTATAGTTTATTTAATTATAAGATAGTTCTACTATATTTGCTATGATTGGAGGTATATTGTGTTATAATGTTATATGCTTTTGAGAAGAGTTTTAGCCACAATATCGCTTACCACTACTTTGGCCTATGACTTCCCTTTTTTTAGTGGTTTAAACTCTGAGACTAGGTTGTTTATCAATTAGACAATAAAGAATAAAGACCGCTAAACTTCAGGTAGGTTTATGATAAAATACATGCTTTTTTCATAATATAAAAAAAGAAATTTCAATTCGATCGTGTTAAAAGTTGCCATGTTTAGGTATTTCTGAGTATTCACTGGCAACACTGTTTATTTTAATAAATTACAACTTTAAATCAATAATCCTATTTCGTCTTCTAAATGTCACTAAAACTCTTGAATCTGGCTTGAACGACAATCCTACTCCGTTTCAAGACTTCAACCCTTTTCAACATTTTCAAGTCTCGGGGTCCCCTTTCAAAAGTTTCAGGCGTGTGGATGAAGGCCATTGTTTAATCTTTCAGCAATTATTCGCCGCTACAGTCGGATATTACTTCATTCTTAATTAATTCATTAATAATTGTGAAGGAGTTCTTTGTTTGTAACGGAAAACGAATGTCTGGCGATGATGGTGTGGCGAAATGCGTAAATGTTGCTTTTTTACATCTTGCTAAAACGGTGAAAGAAAATTAAGAGGCTAACAGCACATCTTAGAGATTTTTTAACGCTGTTTAATGCTAAATGAGTGAGATAAAATAGAATACGACTTTGACTTTATGTTTTCTAACTGGTGTAATTTTCCGATCGGTTTAACAATCCCTCACAGCACAGTGTATAAGGATTGTTGGAAAACACATGTACTGCTTATTAAAATCATCCCTCGAAACGCTTGAAATAAAATGTTAAACAAAGATCATCCATTACACAGACTGGCTGTGTCAATCTTAACTAATGCTTAGACTTATAAAGCTGTGTTAGCCTAGCAGTTAGACTGCCAAGTCAAAGGTGCTTTTTAGAAATTAATTATAACTTGCTGAAACGGTGATGAAAAACATCGTGAGGAAACCAGCACACCTGAGAGATTTTACAGAATGTAAAGCCATGGAGGCTTATGGACGGTTTGAATTCTGACACCAGATTGTTTATTAACCACACAATAAAAAAGAGCCATTTTCCTATCCCATCCGTGCATCAAAAATTATAAACCATCAAAAATTAAACAAATAAATAAGAAGTCCATAGAAAAACAATTATGAATTTCTGGTCATCATCATCTGCCTAGCCTTTTCCCAACTATGTTGGGGTCGGCTTCCAGTCTTACCGGATGCAGAATACCAGTGTATTACATGGAGCGACTGCCTTTCAAACCTCCACAACCCAGATACTGAGTTACACGATACCCCTTGGTAAGACTGGTTGTCAGACTTTCGGGCTTCTGACTACCCGTAAGGACTGTCAAAGATCTACAATTGACAGCCGGGCCAACAGCTTAACGTGCTATCCGAGGCACGGAGAGTGATAATTAATTTATAAAACGCACATAACTTACTAAAAGTCAGAAGTACGCGCCTTGGGTTCGAACCCGAGACCTCTGACTTGCCAGTCAACGGTCACTACCACTGGGCTATCACGACTTAATTATGAATTTCTGGTATTGTACATAATTCCCGGCAAATTAAATTGACTCATTGTACCAAACGTTTGCGACATAAAATTAAGGCAAAACCGAATTAACATTATTATTTGTACCGGTACCGCGGTACCGCTAAAATCGGTATCCTAATGTTTGTATCAAATTTTGCATAGTAATTTATTCCATCGATGTTGTTGTTCTACAGAGTAAGTTATAGATATGACACATTGTGTGTACTTTTGTGCCTAAATACAGTTTCAAAGATAAATTTCTAACTGCAATAGGCGTGACGAAAGATTTTCAAATCTTCTTCCGTAATGTAGGTACACATACCTATACTATTTACGAAAAAACCTTTATTTCGGTAATAAACTTTAGTTTAACGAACATAAAGCCATTTTTTAAATATTTTTTCAATAGAGTACTTTCATTGACCTAGAACTATAAAATTTGGTAAATAATATTGTCTTATACTGCAAATACAGGGATAAGCTGTATATTTTTCATTAAATCCCAAAAAAACAGGGTCCTTATGCAAGGAACGGGGGTAAAAAATTTTTACATTGAAGATTGGCGCAAGCTTAAGATTTTTGATTATTCTTATATACAAATTTGTACAAAACCCTCGGTTGGCGAGTCCGATTCACACTCGTTTGTTTTTTTTATAACATGCAGCTATCATTTAATCAATATTCAAGGTAAAATTACTTTATCAATGCAATCGTCTTTCACTTATGATAACGATAAAATTAGACGTCATTGCACTTCCTTTTGAACGCCTCATTGCCTTATCATTGAATTTTGATCTAATTAATTTATGATCAGATTAATTTAAAAGTGTTTCTAGAAAAATCCACAGCTCACGTTGACTGTGAAATACATATATGTCGGTCCTGCGGTGTTTTCCTCCACTGACTTCACACAACTTTCTCGAGGTCATCGGTCCACCTTGCAGGAGTGCGTGTTCCGCGTGTTCCGGTGCACGGTAACCACTCCAGGACCATGGTGCCCACAGTTCGTTTAATTCTTTAAATATAGCACTGATAGCCTAGTGGTATGACCAACGACTAACAAGTCATAGTCTCAAGTTCGATCCTAAGGCGCGCGCCTCTGACTTTTCGTAAGTTATGTGCGTATCATAAATTAATTATCAGTTGCTAAAACGGTGAGGGCAAACATCGTGATAAAACCAGCACACCTGAGAGATTTTTTAATGGTGCTGTAAAGCCATGTCAGAGGCCTTCGGGCGGTTTGAAATCTAAAACCAGGTTGTTCATCAACCATATGATAAGAAGGAAATTCTTTAAATTCTTTAATTTTTATTGGGTTATATTCAAGTTAAGATTAAACTTGGTTTGTATGGAGCGCGGGAGAGTTTCGTTTTAAATACTATTCAGGGAAATTATTAAAATTTATGAAGTTATATTGCTCAATATAGCTCGATGGTCACGTTGTATGGACAATTGAACCTAATGGTCACGTTGTTCGAGATAAGAAATTGTATTACCTATGCAGTTTGATAATATAATTTGCGATTAACACTGTAATATTTTTTTACTAACTGTCGCCCGCGACTTCATCCGCGTGAAACAGCTAGTTAAGTTATTTTAATGTATAAGCTATATTACTGCAAAGTTTCATCAAATTCCGTTCAGTAGTTATTGCGTGAGAGTAACAATCATCCAACCCCACAAACTTTTACATTTATAATATTAGAAGGATTAATTATTAGGAAGGATATTAATTGTTAGGATAGGATTTATTTTAGGACCAAATTACTATGACCAAAATGTATTACTAACAATAACAATATAACTTAATGACTTTTTTAGTGTCCCTGTTCTTCATATTTAACCTTTTTTATGGCTAGGGGGAGTCAAAAATGCCTTCCGCATACCGCACGTCCGAAGACGTACGGTTGTGTGAAGCTAGCACCCACTAAAAACATCTCCCCCCTGCGTCTTCTTTGCACTGTATCGGACGGGGCTGGATACTGCGTTCGCTCTTCGCAGCCCCGTCCAGTGCCTACCTGTAGGCCCGCTCAAGTGCCTGCCTTTAGGCCCGCTCATACATATACATAAGCTAAGCAATCCCTGCCACAAGCTCAGTATTGAGATAGACAGCTTGTAGCAGCGGTTAATACCTATACAGAATAAAATCCTAGTGTAGAGCTGCTTTTTTTTAAAAAGCCTAGTGGCTAAAGACCAGTGAAATTAAAATATGAATAAATTACAAAAACCCTTTTTCCTTTTGAGGTACGGAACCCTAACAATTGTTTTATTAATTACTACCTAAAATACCTACGTAATTATATCTGCAGTAGTAAAAATAAGTAGGTACCAATATCATTTGCCGACAAACGCCTTATAATGGATTGTCTGATATCCTATCTAATCTGTGCAATTTAATGCAATTCGAGGACATTAATCATTGGAAACCGGATAAAGACGATTCTGAAGTAATAATTTACGGGATCTATTATTCTAATTATAATGAAGTTTAATTTTTTAAGCACTGGTAGCCTAGTGGTATGACCGTCATTAGTTCAACTTAAATAAATTTCTGTAATTTAGTTCAATCAAACTGCAACACAACGGGGATTGACTCGTACGTACCTACCTTATTATAATCTTTTATTCAATCAAATTAAATAATACCATTTTAAAATATCTATACATATAATAAAATCGTAACGAAGTATGTATGTAATTGATTGGCGCGAAAACTACTGGACAGATTTAGTTGAAATTCGGCAAATATACTTTTTAAATTCTTAGTCAACTTATAGGGTATAAATTATTACGTTTATAATTATGGGGGATGAGCAGTATTGTAGTAAGCAGCGTATTTCTAGAATTTGCTGCAGAATTGTTGTTGTTGTTGGGAAAAATATTATTAAATTTCAATTTACAAAATATTATCACGCTATATCCACAAGGAGCTAAACATTACATAACATAACATAATAATATCTTTTAGGAACGATTATTTTATCTACATGTCAACAGACTTCATAGCCTTCCGGTCGGGCGAACGCCTTGGAAGTATAAGGCCTAGGGTTCGATCCCCAGTTCCGCAAACTTTTTGTGGATTCT
The DNA here is from genome assembly GCA_936450705.2 of Protodeltote pygarga. Taxonomy (NCBI): domain Eukaryota; kingdom Metazoa; phylum Arthropoda; class Insecta; order Lepidoptera; family Noctuidae; genus Protodeltote; species Protodeltote pygarga. The sequence goes on along the minus strand of OW388253.2, from coordinate 15,747,967 downwards.
TTTGTATTTTTTTTGTCATTGAAATTAATATGTATTTTTGTGGTATTTCATGCTTAATGACTTTTATTACTTACCGGCTGAAACCCGAAGGAAACATGCTTTTTAATAATTTTTCAACTTATAAAAAACGTATATGCAACGAGGTATGCAAGGATCGTAGCAAGTGGAAATCCGTTGTCTCTGCCTACCCCTCTGGGAAACAAGCGTGAGTCTACGTATGTATGTAAAAAACGTCACCACTTTAATTTGAAACATTTATAAAATTTATATTATTTAAAACATAGTGTTCTAGATGGCGTTAGAGTCTATTTAGATCAGCGGAATTCTTTTTTAAATATTTCAATTTGAAACCCGAAGGAAGCAACGCGCATCGTGTGGGATTATACTTTTAAAAATTTCAGCTTATAAAAAATATCCGCTTTAATTTGAAGCATTAAAATTATTATTATTTAAAACATAATGTTTCCTTTTTCTTAACTAGATGGCGTTAGGAGTCGATTTAAATCTGAGGAAAAATAATTTTCTTGGATACTCCTGATGGGACAGGAAAAATATTTATAACCACTGGCATCCTTGCAGGGAGGCAGGGCAAAATTACAATTGCAGTAGCGTCTTCGGCGATTACTGCCACGTTGTTTTCTGGTGACAAAACAGCGCACACCATGTTTAGGATTCCCATCAATTTACAGAGCAACGAAACACCTGTTTGTGATGTGTCACGAAATAGTGACAAGGCAGGCAGTTCTTTGATCGTATGATGGGATGAATGTATAATGGCAAACAGAAAAGCAGTTGATGCGGTACACAGAACTCTAAAAGACATCCGTAGGAACCAACACATAATGGGTGGTGTCACAGTTATGTTCAGCGGCAATTTCCACTGAACGCTGCCTGTGGTGACGCGAGGAACTGGGGCTGATGAGGTGAATGGTTCTTTGAAACGATTATTTTTATGATCCTGTATTCATAAGTTGAGCTTGACAATAAGAGGTATTCCTCGAAGCGCTACCATATTGAAGCGCACCTCACGAGGCGCTCCTTTTTTATTCCTCGAAGCGCACCTTTTAGTAGCGCTCCCGATAACAATTAAAAATATTAAAATTTTATTCCTCGAAGCGCACCAACGTCTAAAAATAGGGAAGAGCATGAAGTAAACGTAATACATTATATCGATCTTCTTCTTATCGAGTCAAGACCCTGCTCAAATTTTACTCGCCCAATAAGTAGCAACCTCAATAGCCCTGTCCGTCGCCTCCTTAAGGTCCTGCTGGGTACACATTGTCGTACAGGACGGACAAGAAAGCAGGTGTGGCATGTCCTGCACGGCCGCTCCGCACTCGCACTGTACATCAGTCTCGTCAGTCATGCCCCACCTAGCCAAATTATGTTTGCAGCGACCCACAAGCGTCCGAAGTCGATTAAGCGTCTTCCATATGGGCCACTGCGATTCGTGACCAGGAGGAAGGTGTTCTGCCGGGGCAATTGAATGTGGGGGAGACGGGTGTTTTTTTCTCCACAGTTCGCATCTCACATCTGTAGTACTTCTCTCTGTGATAGCAACCGCATTTCTGAGAAAGCTTTTGCGACTTTTAAGGCGAACTCGTGGAGGCTGGTGAACGTACAACGGGTGGCGAAAGTCGGTTTCCTGCTTCTTTTTTTCCACCATACTGGCAACTTCGCGACGCACATCAGGTAGAGCAATACCTGCCAGAGGGTACATCATATCTAGGGGCGTCGGTTTTAAGCATCCTGTTATGATGCGGCAGGTATCATTTAGCGCAGTTGTTACTTTCCCAGCATGGGCAGAACGGTGCCACACTGGGCACGCAAACTCCCCAGCAGAAAAGGAGACAATCTAGTTGTTCGGAGGACCTGCAGTGACGCTCCCCAGCCAGTGGTTGTAAGTCGACGCAGCAGATTATTGCGAGTGCTGACTTTGTGTTTGGTGTTCCCGCAGTGAGCCTTGTGAGTAAGAGACCTGTCCAAAGTTATGCCTAAGTAGCGTGGTTGGGGGCAGTGTTCAATATTGATGCCTTGCCAGGAGATGTTGAGAGTTCTGTTTGACTGGCGGTTGCAAAGATGGAAGACGCAGGACTGGGTTTTGGATGGGTTTGGTCTTAATGCGTTTTCATTATAGTACTTTCCTAGTACCTGCAGTGCGTCCGTCAGTTCTTCTTCAACCTCTTCAAAGCTAGGCATCTGAGCAGCCAGTGCGAGATCGTCTGCGTAAAGAAACCGTTTTGTTTGTGGGGAACAAGGCTGGTCATTGGTGTAGATATTAAACAAGGCCGGAGCCAGCACGCTGCCTTGGGGAAGCCCGTTTTTGGTGTACCGCCATCTACTTTTATTGTTGTTGAGGAAGCGGACTTGGGAGCGGCGGTTATTTAAAATCTCGCTTAGTACACGAACGAACCCAAAATCTTTTGTTATGTCGTTAACTTTTAGTAGTAGTCGTTTTATGTTAAATGTATCATATGCTGCCGAAAGATCTACAAAAACAATACTTACCTGACATTATTTACCTCAAAACCATCTTCAATATACTGTGTAAGTTTTTTAAAATCGGTGTTCTAACCATTGAGAAACCATATAATTATTAAATTTTGTAATATTTTTGTCTTGTGGATACTGACTCATTATATAAAGCCATGCCTCATTTAAATCCGGTACTAAATACTGATACTGGTAAATGAGGTAATAAAGTGCATAAAGCAACGTGTTTCCTAAAAATATTGTTTTTGGATAGACCGAGTTCCCGAGATTTTCTTCGAAGCGCTTGTTTAAAATGAAAAAAACACCCACTTGCAACTGATTATCGATAACTGCAATAATAATTATCGATAGTTTCAGTTAGTATCCCGTCTCTATTCGCAAGTTAATCATAGGTGCGCTTCGAGGAATAAAATTTTAATATTTTTAATTGTTATCGGGAGCGCTACTAAAAGGTGCGCTTCGAGGAATAAAAAAGGAGCGCCTCGTGAGGTGCGCTTCAAAATGGTAGCGCTTCGAGGAATACCTCGACAATAATTATGGGCGTCTGAGTAGTAATCCACATGCTCAAGAATTTTCCAACTCAAAACGCCCAAAAATAATCAAGCTGCAGCAATCAACGAATGCATTCTTTTATAAATGGAAGGGAATGAAGTGTTTTACACATTTATAAAACACTGTTGTCAATCAAGATGACGCCACTCATTATTCTGTAAAATTCCTGAATTCCCTCACTGCAAGTGGACTTCCGACGGACGTCATTAAGTTGAAGGTCGGTGTCCCGATTATGCTTCTTCGGAACTTAACGCCTTTGAAATTGTGTAAAGGGACCCAGAAAATGATGGCCTGATGGCTTAATGTAAATTATCTGCAAATCATCAAAGCGCAAATTCTAACGGGTTTCGGTATTGGCGAGACAGTGTTTACACCATGTACCACTAATTCTCCACATTTATCCCTTTCAATTTAAGCGAGTGTAGTTTCCTGTGGGCGTTTGTTTCGCCATGAGAAGTCTGCGAGTGTCGATCTCAGGACCAGCTTCTCCTCACATAGACTGTATGTCGTTTGCTCTCGGGTCACCAGTCCTGACTCTCTGTACATTTTAGCTCCCGAGAGCAAAACTACAAACAAAGTAATCTGTATGTTTTTCTAAATATCCTGGTTCGGATTTGATATTGATACGAAACTTTTGTTCTTTTACATAGGTTTTTCGCTTTATTAGGTCAGAAATCTATACATATAATAAAATCGTAACGAAGTATGTATGTAATTGATTGGCGCGAAAACTACTGGACAGATTTAGTTGAAATTCGGCAAATATACTTTTTAAATTCTTAGTCAACTTATAGGGTATAAATTATTACGTTTATAATTATGGGGGATGAGCAGTATTGTAGTAAGCAGCGTGTTTCTAGAATTTGCTGCAGAATTGTTGTTGTTGTTGGGAAAAATATTATTAAATTTCAATTTACAAAATATTATCACGCTATATCCACAAGGAGCTAAACATTACATAACATAACATAATAATATCTTTTAGGAACGATTATTTTGTCTACATGTCATCAGATTTCATAGCCTTCCGGTCGGGCGAACGCCTTAGAAGTGTAAGGCTTTGGGTTCGATCCCCAGTTCCGCAAACTTTTTGTGGATTCTTTTGTATTTTTTTTTGTCATTGAAATTAATATGTATTTTTGTGGTATTTCATTCTTAATGACTTTTATTACTTACCGGCTGAAACCCGAAGGAAACATGCTTTTTAATAATTTTTCAACTTATAAAAAACGTATATGCAACGAGGTATGCAAGGATCGTAGCAAGTGGAAATCCGTTGTTTCTGCCTACCCCTCTGGGAAACAGGCGTGAGTCTATGTATGTATGTAAAAAACGTCACCACTTTAATTTGAAACATTTATAAAATTTATATTATTTAAAACATAGTGTTCTAGATGGCGTTAGAGTCTATTTAGATCAGCGGAATTCTTTTTTAAATATTTCAATTTGAAACCCGAAGGAAGCAACGCGCATCGTGTGGGATTACACTTTTAAAAATTTCAGCTTATAAAAAAAATCCGCTTTAATTTGAAGTATTAAAATTATTATTATTTAAAACATAATGTTTCCTTTTTCTTAACTAGATGGCGTTAGGAGTCGATTAAAATCTGAGGAAACATAATTTTCTTGGATACTCAGGAGATGGGACAGGAAAAATATTTATAACCACTGGCATCCTTGCAGGGAGGCAGGGCAAAATTACAATTGCAGTAGCGTCTTCGGCGATTACTGCCACGTTGTTTTCTGGTGACAAAACAGCGCACACCATGTTTAGGATTCCCATCAATTTACAGAGCAACGAAACACCTGTTTGTGATGTGTCACGAAATAGTGACAAGGCAGGCATTTGCTTAAGAATTGTTCTTTGATCGTATGATGGGATGAATGTATAATGGCAAACAGAAAAGCAGTTGATGCGGTACACAGAACTCTAAAAGACATCCGTAGGAACCAACACATAATGGGTGGTGTCACAGTTATGTTCAGCGGCAATTTCCACTGAACGCTGCCTGTGGTGACGCGAGGAACTGGGGCTGATGAGGTGAATGGTTCTTTGAAACGATTATTTTTATGATCCTGTATTCATAAGTTGAGCTTGACAATAATTATGGGCGGCTGAGTAAGAATCCACATGCTCAAGAATTTTCCAACTCAAAACGCCCAAAAATAATCAAGCTGCAGCAATCAACGAATGCATTCTTTTATAAATGAAAGGGAATGAAGTGTTTTACACATTTATAAAACACTGTTGTCAATCAAGATGACGCCACTCATTATTCTGTAAAATTCCTGAATTCCCTCACTGCAAGTGGACTTCCGACGGACGTCATTAAGTTGAAGGTCGGTGTCCCGATTATGCTTCTTCGGAACTTAACGCCTTTGAAATTGTGTAAAGGGACCCAGAAAATGATGGCCTGATGGCTTAATGTATATTATCTGCAAATCATCAAGGCGCAAATTCTAACGGGTTTCGGTATTGGCGAGACGGTGTTTACACCATGTACCACTAATTCTCCACATTTATCCCTTTCAATTTAAGCGAGTGTAGTTTCCTGTGGGCGTTTGTTTCGCCATGAGAAGTCTGCGAGTGTCGATCTCAGGACCAGCTTCTCCTCACATAGACTGTATGTCGTTTGCTCTCGGGTCACCAGTCCTGACTCTCTGTACATTTTAGCTCCCGAGAGCAAAACTACAAACAAAGTAATCTGTATGTTTTTCTAAATATCCTGGTTCGGATTTGATATTGATACGAAACTTTTGTTCTTTTACATAGGTTTTTCGCTTTATTAGGTCAGAAGTTATGCAATAAAATATGCGAAGCGCACTTATAACTTTTTCTTTTGCCCTATACATTAGTAAGACTTAAATATAAAACTAATCTTTGTTGGAATAATTGCTCTCAAATGTGCAAAACATATACAATGCAATAGGTATATTTAAAAAAATCTCTCATTCTCTCCTGTGCAATAATTATTCCCACATGATAGTGGGGTCTGCTTTTCGGGTTTTTCGCTTCCCCTTCGCTCTATCCATTGCATCGTCCTGGATAATGTTTAATGGCAATATATAATGTTTTCAATAATAAATATTTTGGATAATTTAAATGTTTATGCACATGTTTTGCTTAATAAGAAACTCGCAAAAACAACTGACTTAGGCGGACTTGAACTGTCATATTATAACATTACTAATCTGCACTAATAAAAGTTTGTGAAGATGTTTGTTACCTAAACACTTTTGATTTGAATAGAACTCGGTAAACATAAAAACCATATTTCCTGGATTAACAAAAAATATAAATTTTATCCTGGTTCAACATCCACGCGGGCGAAGCTGCGGGCAAAAGCTAGTAATATATAAAAATTAACATTTTTTTTTTGTTTTTTTTAGTATTTATTAGGTTTAGTGTATTTATAGTAAGTAGACTTAATTTGTAAATAATTTTAGTGTAGTTTTAATTTTATTTTTAAATGTATTATTAATTATTAAAATATATATTTTTGTGAATAATATAATAGATATACATATATATACCTAGATAGATAGAATAATCTTTATTGTACACCATTCAACAAATACATTATATTATCATTATCATTTATTCATTTATGCAAAAGTTTAAAAGTGAATAGTTCAACTAGTTCCGAAAGTAGGATTTAAAAATTTTGTACTTGGAAAAAAATATAATTAGAATATTCCCTTATCTCAGTTTGTTTAAACGTGTAAAACAATCATGACTTAAATTTGAAACTAGATAGCATGTCCTTGATAAAAGAAAATAAAATAATAAACCCGTACAAGAGCTAGTCGGACTTGTGCTAGTAGGGTCCCGTATAATATTAATCAATGAATAGCATTTTGCATGAATAATAAGGAGTAACGCAGATATATAGGTATAAGGTGCTTTTAAATTATCTGCCTCGGTTGCAATGGGAGAAAGTATTGGGTATAAAGATTACAATAGTGAAGAAATTTCGTACCCCGGAACAGTAAAAAAAAAATTGGAGCATGGAGCAGAATTAGACCTACACAATAAACCGCAGGCAAAAGAAAAAAAAATATGACGTTACAAAAAAAAAATACTCATCTGCCTAGCCTTTTCCCAACTATGTTGGGGTCGGCTTACCAGTGAATCGGAATACCAGTGTTTTACATGGAGCGACTGCCTATCAGACCTCCACAACCCACATACTGGGTAACACGATACCCCTTGGTAAGACTGGTTGTCAGACTTTCGGGCTTCTGACTACCCGTAACGACTGTCAAAGATCTACAATTGACAGCCGGGGCCAACAGCTTAACGTGCTATCCGAGGCACGGAGAGTGATAATTAATTTTTAAAACGCACATAACTTACGAAAAGTTAGAGGTGCGCACCTTGGGTTCGAACCCGAGACCTCTGACTTGCCAGTCACACTAGGCTTTCACGACTCCCGACACGACACGACAAAAAAAAATACTATTGTAATATAAATAACCAATAGTATCTCCCATTGCAGCCGTGGCAGATAATTTAGAAGCACCTTAAAAAATCTACAGGATTATATTTGTATGAGGTGAGTATTGATATCTAAAACTTTGTTAGAATTTACCTAAAAAGTTTAGCAAGTCCATTTTTAAGAAGCATTTCAGAGGGGGAACGGAATTTTAGGAATAAGTCGAAAAGTAATAGTCCTTTAAATATACAAAATATTGTTTCTGTACTCTTAAGAAAGCCTTTTTTAACCGACTTCAAAAAGGAGGAGGTTCTATGTTCGGCTGTATGTATTTTTTTTTGTATGTTCACCGATTTCTCAGTCAATTGTGGACCGATTTTGAAAATTCTTTTTTCATTTGAAAGAACATATTCCCAAGTTGATCCCATAGAAATATTGTCATGATAACATCTATCATATTTAAATACACCATTTTACGGCAGTTTATAGAAATCATACCAACACTTTTCATCGATGTAGTGCCAGTAGTTTCCGAGTAATAGGCTGTGACATACGGACTACAGTTAGGACAAAATTATGAAGAATCCGTTTTTGTCATTTAGAACCTTAAAAAATGACGCATGTAATGCAGAATTCAGCAAGGAAACATGTTATCACATTACGACTAATCAATAGATTCGCAGGCAAGATTATTTCAACGATAGGTTATTTCAAGGGCTTGCAGCGGTGCAGGTTTATCTATACAAATAAAAATTTAATGCCGTCCGTTGGTCTGCACATCACTTGAGAACGAATTGATTGATTTGGCAAAATAAGCATTCTTTAAAATATTTTTTTATAGTCCGAAAAAGAAAATTTTTGGAGTACAAAGAAGTGGCCCAAAAAAGTAGAAAAATCGGTAATAAGCGACAGAGGAGCAACGACATAGTACATCGCACATGTATTTATAAATAATTATATTAGTAAAAATTTTATTTACGTAAAACTGTTTTGTCATCAAAACTAAAGCTGTGTGTCAACAGGAAGGGGGTGAAATATCGATTACTAAATTTGAACCAAATAATAAACAAGTCAAGCTAAGTAAAACCGTTTAAAAAAGAAACTCTCTGCTATGACTATACGTCAAGGTAGAAATATGCGGGCACTAACTACGCCTTTCTCTCTTCTTGACTCTACTATTTCCATTTTTCTCTAACTCCCAATTTCTATACTTATGTTCAAAGCACGATGAACGACGACGTCTTTGGTCTTCAAATAATAGGTTATTTCAATGTCTCTCTTACCGCTCTGATTATCTTCACTCTTCTTTCATAGTCCAATCTGCGACCAGGTTCTCATTTAAGGCTAAGCTACGTGACCACCTTCTCAAATAAAGTTGTTCAGAATAGAATCATCGTTTACCCAGTGTATTTTTATATGTATAGGTAAGTGGGTTAAATAGGTAGACGGCCTCGTTGGTCTAATGGTAGCAAGCGCGACTGCTGAGCACGAGGTCCTGGGTCCGATCCCCGGGTCGGGCAAAATGTTATTGAGTTTTTTCATAAGGAAATTCTCAGTAGCAGCACGGAGTCTGGAATTGTGCCCGGTTAATGGCAATAGGCTCGCCCCCTATTACATGGGACTTATAACATAGCCGGCGAAACGTGCCGGTGTACTGCACACCTCTGCCTACTGGGGAATACAGGCGTGAGTCTATAAAAAAATAAAATAAAGTAGGTTAATATAAAAGGTATTTAAGTAGTTTAACTAGCTTTAAATTAAATCTCTCTAAATAAGTAGATCTACAGCGTATTTGTCTCAGCATCATCATAAGGTCCACTGGTAGACAATGCCTATGGCATAAGGACCACCTTTGTACACTTCAAAGTACAGAAAGAATAAATAAATGCCTTCTGACGCTCAAGTGCAGAGCAGTAAAAACAAATGCAGTGCAGTAATTATGGCCAACCCGACATTATTATTCCAACTTACGCGCGGACCAAGTTGCGGGCACAGCTAGTGTTTATTTATCTTATCAATACATAACAATTAAGTTGGATATGTGCAAAGTCAAAATCAAAATGATTATCAGTGCACAAAATGGGACGAATAGCGACATACGTATTTTTGGACATAGAATCAGTGTTAGAAGAGGATAAGCGAAACACCACGGCAATAACAGAACTGTGCTTGATAGCTGTAAGTCGAGAAAATTTCGAAAATGCTTTACAACAAGAACAGGATCCGTTACATGATACATTCCATAGGAGGTTTAGACCAAACACACAACGCACTAGCTGGCCTGCGCCTCCAGGATTAACCTACGAAGACCTGAAGGGCCAACCTCCGTTTGACAAGGCAACTTTTGATAAACTTGAAGAATTCATAGAAAATCTTAAAAAACCTGTTTGTTTAATAGCACACAACGGACTAAGACATGATTTCCTAATAATTAAGAGACATTTTGAGACTTTAAATGTGAGTTTGTCTGATGATATACGATTTATCGATAGTATTTGGGCTTTTTATGATTTAAAAAATCCAAATGTACATCCAAAATTAGATAATAATAGAGGTATATTTTACGGAAATCATCAAATACCACCGAACGGATACTACAAACTAGAAAATATATACCCCAATATTGTTGTTAATGGAGAAAAAGTTAAACCACATTATGCTAAGAATGATTGCATTATGACTTTGAGAATAGCAAAGCATTATGGCCAAAATTTTATGGATTGGGTAGACAAATACAACCAAGCTTTTTCGGAAATAGTAGCTATGCCGGATGGATATAAAATACCATATTGGAAATGACGCAAGTATGTAATGTCTTATCAACCTTACTTTTAAAAAGTATTTTTTTATATAGGTAAATTGTGTTAAAAAAATTATATATATTATAATAACTATTTTTATTTATTTTACTCATCGTAATGTAATCATTATATTTTTTTTATTTGCACAATTACAATTTTTCTTATTGTTTTATATTTGAAATTACATACATAGTATAGTACATGACTGTTATCGTTTTTTTTTTTGTTATTTAGTACTTCGTTCAAGCTAAAAATTCAAGCTTCCCTATTTGATGTCGATTTAACTTAGGGACCTGTTTTAGCATGCAAATTCTAGTAAGTAATCATTATATAAATCAGCCTGTAACTGTCCCAATGTGCCCTACATTCTCTCAAGGGCTTCTTCTCATACAGAGAAGGATTGAGTATTAATCACCACTCTATCTCACTTATATTTTTATTTTGCGAAAACAGGATGGCAATTCTCCCTCTAGGAATTACGTAATAACATCGTACAATGGTGCTGATTCTCTTGTACATCCCGCTATACTGATTTTAGTCTAACTATATCTCTTTCTAATAAACCCCATCGAAAAAGGACCAAGGCCAATTAAACTATCAAATTAGATCTGTCAAATTAGTCTACATCCTTGCAATTGACGTGAAATTATACGAGACCTCTATGACATCCCGACTAAATTCTCGTTGATATCACGCAAATGAATTAACTCTGAATGAACTAGTTTGACAGCTTTAAAATACTTCTATCCTTTTCTAAGGCACTGATTTAAAGAGGCAGTTGTAAATAGCGGTTTTGGTAAGTTAAAAATTATAAATGGCACGTTTAATAACTAGTTCAGCAGTTAAAACTAAGCAGTAAAGTAAACAAAAATGAGTAATAAAAAATTATGAAATGGATCAGTGAATATATAATTGAGTAGGAAAATAATTAAATGGGCGGTAAAAATTATTGAACGAGCGGTTACGCGTGAGCAGTAATAAATCGGAATTTGTCGGTAAGAAATCTCATTCTAAGCAATTCTATAAACAATTAGATGTTAAAGTAGTAAACGATCTTTTTGATAAGCTATAAAATTTATTTTATTTGCTAATTAATTTTATTCGTATGACCTTATGCTTTATATCATATAATCTTTATCATATAATTGACGGAGCCCCGCTTCGCGGGGCTCCTACTTCTGGATGGTTTTTAAAAAAATAACCACGAAGGGGAAGGCGAGGTCTATTCGCTCGCTTCGCTCGCTCACACGACCCCGCCATCCCCTTCTAACCTAACCTGTCCGAGTCGGGGTGCCCTAAAGTCCATACACAGAATCGTAAACTGCCGAACTATTTATCGAACTGCTCATTCCATCATTTTTACCGCTCATTCAATTATTGGACTGCTCAATTATTTTTAGAATTGATATTGTATGATAAAATAACTGACTAATTATTTTTTTATTACTGTCCATGTTTTACTGTCGCAATAATTAATCAACCGCCATTAAATTAAATAACTGCTCAATATGTTTTTCAACTGATCATAATAACATCTCGAATGTTTAAATAACAGCTTAAAAAATTAGTTCCCCTTTTCTAATGATCTCTGTTAGAAAGAGAGATGGCGAGTCTAAATTAGTTCAGAGCGTGTACAAGAGAATTAGCACCAATGTCATTATTTTAGAAACAGTGGTCCATCCAGCGAGGCAACGCAGCCAGCATTTTGGGAACGTTGCCTACAGGTAGCGGTCTTTTGGATTAAGTTTATCTTTTTAATTAGTTTATAAAGATAGTTTATTTCTAGGTGTATATATAGTTAGTTATTATTCTTGTGATCGACTTTTTATCTATTTCAATAAAAATTACTACAGGAAACAGTGGTCAGAAACCCATATTTTGATGGTTCAACGTTCCTACAACAACTTGTATCAAAGCGAAATAACCTCCAGGTCAGTCAGTGCAGTTTAAGAGACCACACAAAAGTGCACTTCATTTATTATTCAGTGCGGAATTTGTCTTTGTTACACTGTAATTAGCCCAAATTGTCCCCGAGACGGCGGGGCGCGGCGACAAATTTGCAACGAAACGGTGCACTTAGAGGATGCAAATATTAGGGTCCATGCATACGCGAGGAATTAAAATATAATACATACCTATTAAATGCTTATGGATTAAATAGGTATGTATTAAAATGTATGTATGTATTAATTGCACTGATTGCCTAGTGGTATGACCGTCGACTGACAAGTCAGAGGTCTCGAGTTTGATCCCAAGGCGCGCACCTATGCCTTTTCGTAAGTTATGTGCGAATTATAAATTAATTATCAGTTGCTTAAACGGTGAGGGAAAACATCGTGATGAAACCAGCACACTTGAGATATTTTTCAATGGTGTGTAAAGCCATGTCAGAGGTCTACGGGCGCTTTAAACTCTGACACCAGGTTGTTCATCAACCATACGATAAGAAGAAGAAGAATGCTTATGGATTACTTAAACTCTACACAAGCTAGATAAGCTTAGTAAATTTTGATAATAAGTACTATAGACCAACATGCACTCCGCACTTTTAAACAGTCTAAATAAAGGTTAGTTTACATTGTTGCAACCGTTACTGAACCACCATCACTGAACCAATATTTCAATCCAGTATCCAGCGTTGATTATTGGATTAAAATATGTTCCAGTAATAAATAATACCTTCCTGACCGAATTTTGGTCACAGCGGCCGGTCTTAACAGAGATTAGCCAACTACGCAGGAGATATTATAGTGCACAAGTGTGTGCGTAAACACAGGTGCACTCTCTATTCCCTCACTCTCATAGTCCGATGGGACGGAAATCCGACACGACCGGAGAGAGATCAGGCGCAGGGCCAACGGCTTTACGTGCTTTCCGAGGCACGGAGTAAGTGATAATTTATTTATAAAACGCACATAACTTACGAAAAGTCAGAGGTGCGCGCCTTGGGATCGAACTCGAGACCACTGACTTGCCAGTCAAAGGTCACCACCACTAGGCTGTCACGACTCTAACAAAATACATGACAGTAATAAATTATTGAAAACTGAATAGTCATTATTCTAATATTATTGTAAAAGTGACTCTTTATTTTGATAATAATAATCAATGACACCTGATTTTTACCCGACTACAAAAAAAGGAGGGTTATGATTTTAGCAGTCTATGTATGTATGTAAGTAAGTTTGTTCATCTATTCCCTCGTAGCTCCTAAACTATTTTGTCGTATTTATTTTCATAGCACTGTTTTGTGCTGTAAAAGACCAAGTGAAAATATACACAGTAAAGAAGCTGCCTTACACTTTGCATAAATATATAGTTGCCCATGTTTCTCGAAAGTAGTCCGAGCTTCTGAGCTGAAATTTATGCTTGTGTCCTGTTAGAGGGAAGTTCGATCAGACGTGACAAACTTAAAAGAAAGAAACTCTTAAACCACGCGTGTGTGTAATGCATAAGTAAGTAAGTGAGTAAGTAAGTAATTAAGTAAGTAAGTAAGTAAGAAAGTAAGTGAGTAAGTAAGTGAGTAAGTGAAGTTTTGTAGTGTCTGCCTAACCAAAATGAAACTTTACGCAGGGCTAACAGCTTTACGTGCTTTCCGAGGCACGCAGTAAGTGATGATTAATTTATAATACTCACATATCTTACGAAATGTTAGAGGTGCCGCCTTGGATTCAATCTTGAGACCTCTAATTTGCCAGCCACAGCCACATACTCAAGGTTTCTTAAAGGGCGGTACTACCCCGGTGAAGCCGGCCTATTTATACAATATGTCTCTACCACCTTTGACTTGGCAGCCCTATCTCATATCAGTAAGCTATTCCACATAACTAAATACACCTATAGACGTGACGTATAAACGGCCGAGTTCAAACAAAATTGCTTTTGACATTTTACGGTAGGACCCTTTTCAAGCGCAGTCGTAAATGGTTGACCAGCCAAAATGTCTTTTAAAGTATCGTATTGCTTGTGAAACGACGCCTTATAAGTACGAATGCGGTAGCACCGTTCTTTTGTAACACTTTATTTGTAGCCTAATGGTATAACCATTTGACTGGCAAGTTAGAGGCCTCAGGTTCGAACCCAAGGCACGCACTTCTGACTTTTTGTAAGTTATGTGCGTATTATGAACTTATTATCACCTGCTCCGTGCCTTGGAAGAGCCCCGGATCTCATGAAGATCTTTGGCAGTCGTTAAAAAGAGTCAGTATCCTCAGAAAATCCTGACAACTGACCTAACTTCAGGATATTTGTGCCTTTGGGTTGCAGAGGTCAGATAGACAGTTGCTCCGTAGAAAACTTATATTCAGCTGCAACTAATATTCAGTAGCTAATATTCACCGACCACTGACCCTAAAAAACTTTTGAAATAATAAGGCTCAATGTTTTAGGTAAGTGATAATATTAAGAATTTATAATACGCACATGATTCATGATAAAGAGCAACCATGGAGTTTTTTGCTAGATTCTTCTCTATGGGGTAGGCTGCCTTTGGAACCGGCAAATACTAGTAACTAACTTACAATATGATTATATTTTAATTTTTGATTTTGGTTTTGGATTCTAAAAATCAGTGCTCAGTAGTGCGAGCCTTAATAATCCCTTTTCTTAATCTCTCCTCTCCTTTCCCTAATCCCTAATCCCTTACAGATAGATTCCATGGTGTTGCGAGCATCTATAGATTATGGTAGCCGCTTACCATCAGACAGATCATAATATGCTTGTTTAGTATTTTTTTTAATATTTCCTTGTGTAAAAAAAATGTGATTGTTCAAGAGTTAAAATTTTCATCGCTATTTTTTCTCGCTAATATTAAACTCTTTCGTTGCCTTCATCCCAAAGACCAAAGACAAATGCTTCACACATACCTATAGTTTGTCTCACATAACTGGACGGACAAAAAGGGTCGTGAATTCGAACCCCATTGAAACTGACAAGCAAAAACGTCGGTGGTACAAAAGATCTCATTCCACATGCGACCGTCAAGGAAGCTCTTACAGTTTTTCAAAGGAATAAAGTGCTCTTTGTGAGGTAGCCCTCGGTAAACTTGATTTATGGTGCAACCGTCTTCTTAGATTTGTCAGTGCAGGAGAGGGTAGGTGCAGACACAAGTGTAAATACTATTTTGATTCCTTATTTAAAAATACTATTTGTCCAGTCAGTGGTCGAAAATTCAATCGTATTTTTTTTTTAATTTTAGCTTTCTGCACTTCTTCTCCACATAAAAAGTTTTACTATGCTAAGTTTCGCACTTCTCCGTGCGCGCAATATTCTTAAAAAGGCATCCTGTTATTTTCGCTTCACGTATTAATATAATTATAGATATTTATTTATTAGCATCTGTGTTGTTTAAGCTAGCAACATTATAAAACTATGTCAAAAGTGTAATTTGATTAGTATTTTTCTGGACGTGGCAGTTTAGAGTGCGTTCAAATAGTATAAATAATTATAGACATAATTTTACTTAAACTAACAAAATACTATAAAATAGGAAATAACAAATATAATATTTATTTTCAAATAATAACTTACATTTTGTTGTAGTATTACCGAAGTCAAGTTAGTACCAAATTATACGGAAACGAAAAAAAAACAACCCTTAAAGCCTTAATGAAATGTGTTTAAAAAAACATTTAGTTTATTTTATTTATTTTTTTATTTATTTATAGACTCACGCCTATATTCCCCAGAGGGGGTAGGCATTTAGTTTAAATATTTAAAATTTTCTAAACAACGTTCGCGTTGACTGTACAGGTGGGAAATGAGGGTTGTTCTTTTATTTAGACGGGACAAAATTGAGAAAGTTTTTATTTAGAGCTCTGCAGTTGAGTGATTTAAAGGGAATGTATTATGAACTTCACTGTACTTTTAAAATTGTAAATAAAAAGTTTAACGAGTTACTTAACTTATTTTTAACTGATCTGATCTTCCGTCTAAAATTATCATGATGATAGATAATCGATCATGATCGAATTATAAATTAATTCATACTCTGTGCCTACAGTTCATTCGCTCAAGTGATGATAAGCAGAAGTCTCACTTCGTTTTGACGAATTCAGACCAGATTCAGATTTCCTCACGATATTTCCTTCATCTTTAGTCAGTGGTGTCTTAGAATAACTAATAAAGTACATATGACATTGAAAAGTCACATCAGTACATACCGGGTTTGAACCCACACCTAAGGGCTTGCTCCATGACCAGTAGGTACGCCACCATTTAGCATGTTTTATTTAGATAATAAAGCTGTTTTTAACACAGGGACTATCATTTTTACATAAAGACATATATTATATGAACCACATATTCTACTAATACTACTATTCAGTCAGTCTGCGACCACGAGTGCTGCAAAGTACTCGAAACGTCAGGATTGTATTATCAAAATAAAAACGCGAATTATATCCGTTAAAAAGTTGTTTCATTATGTTGAGTGTTCGCGAAAGTTTGAGACTATATTAATACTATTATTCAGAAAACTATATGGATTTGAAAAAGTGCAAATACAAACATATTTGTGTCTTTGTTGTACAAAATTATGTACTTCCTTCAAAATATTTCACAAAGTACCTGTGAAGTAAGAAATATATTATCATAATGTGATTAAAATTTCAAACGTGCTCAGAATAAAACCCTTTTGAAGAGATTAATACGAAAACGAGTTCAACTCGAACGGTTTCCCATTAAATTTAATAATATCGAACGTTAATAGGCACCTTAAAGTATTAAAATTCTTCTGTAATATCTCCAGAGAGGAAATTATTATTATAATTTTATGTAAAGGTTGGGTCACACGATTTAGGTTATTTGCAATGTTTAAACCATAGAGTATTCAAGAAAATATAGAGTGATAACGTCAACCACATTGCCTTGTGCGGAGCGAAAGCAGGTCTCACCATACAAATGTTAAAATGACATTTTTCAAATTATGTTTTCTAGACGTTTTTCAAAATTTAACTCAGCAGTTAATCATGATATAAGCTAAAATGTATCTTTTTCGCTCGTGGAGCTTAGTTGAACCGCAGTTAATCGAGGTATGATCGCAAACGGAGCTCGTGTCGCGGCCGCGTTGTTCATACCCGTGCTCACAGTTCATACTTCTATAGGGTTGCTCTATATTTTCTTATATACTCTAAGGTTTAAACCTATCCAGTATTTTTCTTCTTCTTATCGTGTGGTTGATGAACAACCTGGCGTCAGAGTTTAACTGCCCGTAGGCCTCTGACACGGCTTTACACACCATTGAAAAATCTCTCAGGTGTGCTGGTTTCATCACGATGTTTTCCCTTATCGTTTTAGCAACTAATAATTAATTTAAAATACGCACATAACTTACAAGTCAGAGGTACGTGCCTTGGGATTGAAACTCGAGACCTCTGACTTGTCAGTCGACTGTCATAACACTAGTGCTATCCAGTATTAAAATAAACAAATTAAACGTGAACTGTTTTGAACTCGGCAAAAGTTGATGATGTGTTTCCCTTCTCCCACAATCCCGCGCAGGCAGACGTGCAAGTGATACCCCTAATGTTATCTAGTTGCAAGTATCTATCGGTTACGGTAATTGCTTAGCATAATTTCGTAAACTTGTTTGCTACCGTAAAAAAAATATCCTCGAAAACGTTGTCAATTTTTGTAATTTTCCTACTAGTTATTTTGTCCACTATTCCTTCCATGTATCCCTAAGTGAATTTCGGACGGGGTTATAAATTCGCCCGAGCTCGGAAACGGGCCGGTGATGAGATGGCTCCCCGAAATTAAAATGTAACAAAATAAATCATGGTAGAGTGCGCCCTTGCCCGGAGGCTCGTGTGAGATACATAAATTTGTCCCGAGACAGTTTGCAAGTAACTTAAATTGCTCTCAGATATTTTAGCTTCTGTTATTAGAGGTTTAAAGATGATAGTTTGTGCTGCTCCTAGAAAATATTTTTTTCTCATTTCCCGTGCGCTGCGCTGATTCAATGTAATGCAAATGTTTGCAAGTCTTACGAAGTATAAAACAAGTAAATTTTTACGGATTTTTACAATACATTTTTCAGTCTTAAACTATCTATGCGTAACTTATTCACTTCCTACTTGAACGCCAGAAACTGCCATTATATTATACCTAAACATACTGTATATAAATAAATAATATAGATTTATACAGTGCTTTACATGTAATTTTACTACACTTATCAAAGTTTTAAACTGTCTATGTCCAAATAATTCACTTCCTAGTTAAAAGCCTGGAAAAGAAACTGTCATTATATACCTAAACATACTGTATAAAATAAATATACCACATTATTCAGCTAGTTAGTCAGTGGTCTCTTAGATTAACTAAAAAAAAATAGTATGACATTAAAAAAGTCATATTAAAACCCGTATCCACGTCCTTTAAAAGCGGGTCTGAAACCAATGAGCTACCACGACACAGATCAGAAACTATATTATTAATTTATTATTTGATGGTTTTGTATTTTTGCAACTGTTTGTTTTTATTTCTAAAATAGATAAAGTAAGTACATGACCATCTCGCACCAAAGATTCTTATATACATACAGATAGTACAATAAATAATTGTAAATACGTAAGAACCTATATGAGATTCCAAGGCGCACCTGTTAAATTTTACAACTTTAATTAAACTTAACGTTTATTCAAATCCTTAATTACTTAAGAACATGTTATGTTAAACATGCGAAATGTGTTACATGTTTTATTTGAACTCGATTTCAAAGGATTTTGAAATTTTCACGGAAATGCGCACATAAATCATTCAGAGGAGTAAAAGCCGAGCCGAAGTTGAAGAACGCGTCGAGGACTGAGACAAGCTGGACGACCAATTTTAAGTCCTTCAGCCTCCAGATTTCCGCGGTACACACGTCTGTGTTCCTCAGTGAAGACAAATAGGTACTATCAATCATTAGGTTACTCTTAATGAGTGATGATGTCTTCCCAAACGTATCCATCGATGGCGACACCCTGTTATTCTGTAATGTTTTCGGGCATGTGTCCGAACGTGACTCGCAAAGCCGAATTTATTCTTAAATATGCTGTCACAAGAAGCGTAAAGTTCCCCTTGATTATTGTAGGTGTAAATGTAGGAGGGTTTGGGGTGAGTCTTCTGGAGCTGGCGTTAGTTTTGTATGCCCTGATGGACAGCTTATCGCCACTGCGGTCTTGGGTAGCCAATTCCTCCCACGAGGAGGAGTTCTTAAGTACTATGATGCAAAACATATGATATTCTGATGATATATTATTAAATATTAATACAGCTTTACTCACGGATTACTTTCAGGAATGCCCGACTAGTTTCGAACTCAAACAGAGTTCATTTTCAAGAGCGAGTGTAGTTACGCGGCGGCGTTGCGGACCTCATTCAAGTTCGAAACTAGTCGGAAATCCCGAAATTAATTCTTGAGTAAAGCTGTATTAATATTTAATAATATTTAATTTAAGTATGATTTATGATTTTTTTTGTTCTACAATATTCTGATGATACTAGATAGTCTAACTGTGGGTACTAAGTCTATAGATTTCTATAATACTAGCTTTATTACTTAGTCAATGTAAACTAAGATATCAAACAAATAAGTAAGTACATACAAACAAAATAAATGTCTAATACACAACTATAATAGCATTAATATGAAAACTTTTTATTAGTTCCGTATATTTGCTATACACACATTTTATCTTCAATTTATGGGTGTCTTTATTATGTTAGTATAATAATCTTCCTATAAAGTTGCCATTGAAAATTGTGTGTTCAGACAGAACGTCAGAGGTGACCGTTTTATTGGAATATTGTTCTTATTGCTATAGTGTCAGTGTTCTTTTTTCTCCACTTCGAACAACCTGGTATCAGAATTTTAATTAGCTTGTAGGCTTGTTTCCTCACAAGGTTTTCTTTACCACAGAGGCACGTGAATGGGTTCAAACCTACGAACTAAGGCTTGCCAGTCCAACGGTCACACCACTTGGCAATCATTTCAACTTCTACTAAGTCTACGATTGCTTTTACTGAAAAAACAAATACGACATGTGAAAAATAAATAATCAGTCGCTTAATGCCGAAATTGCTATCCACTTCTCACAAAATATGGTATAATATAAATGGAGTGACATTTTTGGACTTCAACATTAGAATAAATGACGTCATCTGTTCCAAGTGCCGCCTATATCTATTGTAATTTTTTGGAATAATATACCTATATATTTTTTTCATTTGTAATTTTGTTTTCTTGAGAAGATGTATTAATAATAATGAATGAAATTATTAAAAAATAAATGAATTGATGAAATAAACAACATTTTGATGTCAAGATTTTACCACAGATTATACTATGATTTTACGATGGCGTTTAATAGAAAAAAATATGGATCACGTCTGTCACCAATTTCCCTTAATTTGATGATGTCACACAAAGCAAATTATCATTTCTTTGTCATATTTCGTGCATTAATTAAAATTTAAAATTTGGTGAGTACAGACTTAAGTGTCACTATAATTTAGTGCCGCACCCAAGATACTTTTGTGTTTTTTATCATAGCCATCATCACGACCCCTTTTTTCCATGGGCAAGGTGCGGGTACAGCTAGTTGTATATATTTTACATAAATTCTTAGGAAACAATGATAAGGAAGCGTCTCGGATGTTAGGTCTTGATATCACGCTGCGTGTTCAAGGATCCAGGACTAAAAGACATAAGCTCATAGCGTTTTAGCAATTTTTAACTCAAAATGTAGTCGACCTCTTGTTCGACCGGGGAACTGAACTCAGGATATCATGCCCAACAGCTACACTTGAGATCAGTCCAACAACGCGACAGTATAATTAATATGTCTCTATTTATAAAAAAGGCAAGTGTGCATAAGAATCACGCAGCGAAAGGATTCCGTACAAATATTTATGTAATTATATTATACTAGCTGCCCCGCGCGACTTCGTACGCGTGATTATCCTACTTTAATGCCTATTCTACCCCTACCCTACTCTACCCACTACCCTATTCTACCCCTAACCTACTCTACCCCTACCCTACTCTACCCCTACCCTACTTTACCCACTACCCTATCCCTAACCTACCCTAATCTACCCCTACCCTACCCTACACTACCCCTACCCTATCCTACACTACCCCTACCCTACCCTACCCCTACCCTACCCTACCCTACCCCTACCCTACCCTACTCTACCCCTACCCTACTATACCGCTACCCTACCCTACTCTACCTTTTTCTCACCTTTAAACCTTCCCTGGATCTCCACAAATAATTCAAGACCAAAATCAGCCAAATCGGTCAAGCCGTTTTCATGCTATGTCGCGTCGTGACAACGGAAAACGGGTTTCATTTTTATATATATAGACTAGCATTTGCCCGCAGCTTCGCCCGCGTGGATGTTGAACCAGGATAAAATTTATATTTTTTGTTAATCCAGGAAATATGGTTTTTATGTTTACCGAGTTCTATTCAAATCAAAAGTGTTTAGGTAACAAACATCTTCACAAACTTTTATTAGTGCAGATTAGTAATGTTATGATATGACAGTTCAAGTCCGCCCAAGTCATTTAAATTATCCAAAATATTTATTATTGAAAACATTATATATTGCCATTAAACATTATCCAGGACGATGCAATGGATAGAGCGAAGGGGAAGCGAAAAACCCGAAAAGCAGACCCCACTATCATGTTGGAATAATTATTGCACAGGAGAGAATGAGAGATTTTTTTTAATATACCTATTGTATTGTATATGTTTTGCACATTTGAGAGCAATTATTCCAACAAAGATTAGTTTTATATTTAAGTCTTACTAATGTATAGGGCAAAAGAAAAAGTTATAAGTGCGCTTCGCATATTTTATTGCATAATTTCTGACCTAATAAAGCGAAAAACCTATGTAAAAGAACAAAAGTTTCGTATCAATATCAAATCCGAACCAGGATATTTAGAAAAACATACAGATTACTTTGTTTGTAGTTTTGCTCTCGGGAGCTAAAATGTACAGAGAGTCAGGACTGGTGACCCGAGAGCAAACGACATACAGTCTATGTGAGGAGAAGCTGGTCCTGAGATCGACACTCGCAGACTTCTCATGGAGAAACAAACGCCCACAGGAAACTACACTCGCTTAAATTGAAAGGGATAAATGTGGAGAATTAGTGGTACATGGTGTAAACACTGTCTCGCCAATACCGAAACCCGTTAGAATTTGCGCCTTGATGATTTGCAGATAAATTACATTAAGCCATCAGGCCATCATTTTCTGGGTCCCTTTACACAATTTCAAAGGCGTTAAGTTCCGAAGAAGCATAATCGGGACACCGACCTTCAACTTAATGACGTCCGTCGGAAGTCCACTTGCAGTGAGGGAATTCAGGAATTTTACAGAATAATGAGTGGCGTCATCTTGATTGACAACAGTGTTTATAAATGTGTAAAACACTTCATTCCCTTTCATTTATAAAAGAATGCATTCGTTGATTGCTGCAGCTTGATTATTTTTGGGCGTTTTGAGTTGGAAAATTCTTGAGCATGTGGATTCCTACTAAGCCGCCCATAATTATTGTCAAGCTCAACTTATGAATACAGGATCATAAAAATAATCGTTTCAAAGAACCATTCACCTCATCAGCCCCAGTTCCTCGCGTCACCACAGGCAGCGTTCAGTGGAAATTGCCGCTGAACATAACTGTGACACCACCCATTATGTGTTGGTTCCTACGGATGTCTTTTAGAGTTCTGTGTACCGCATCAACTGCTTTTCTGTTTGCCATTATACATTCATCCCATCACACGATCAAAGAACAATTCTTAAGCAAATGCCTGCCTTGTCACTATTTCGTGACACATCACAAACAGGTGTTTCGTTGCTCTGTAAATTGATGGGAATCCTAAACATGGTGTGCGCTGTTTTGTCACCAGAAAACAACGTGGCAGTAATCGCCGAAGACGCTACTGCAATTGTGATTTTGCCCTGCCTCCCTGCAAGGATGCCAGTGGTTATAAATATTTTTCCTGTCCCATCAGGAGTATCCAAGAAAATTATTTTTCCTCAGATTTAAATCGACTCCTAACGCCATCTAGTTAAGAAAAAGGAAACATTATGTTTTAAATAATAATAATTTTAATGCTTCAAATTAAAGCGGATTTTTTTTATAAGCTGAAATTTTTAAAAGTATAATCCCACACGATGCGCGTTGCTTCCTTCGGGTTTCAAATTGAAATATTTAAAAAAGAATTCCGCTGATCTAAATAGACTCTAACGCCATCTAGAACACTATGTTTTAAATAATATAAATTTTATAAATGTTTCAAATTAAAGTGGTGACGTTTTTTACATACATACATAGACTCACGCCTGTTTCCCAGAGGGGTAGGCAGAGACAACGGATTTCCACTTGCTACGATCCTTGCATACCTCGTTGCATATACGTTTTTTATAAGTTGAAAAATTATTAAAAAGCATGTTTCCTTCGGGTTTCAGCCGGTAAGTAATAAAAGTCATTAAGAATGAAATACCACAAAAATACATATTAATTTCAATGACAAAAAAAAATACAAAAGAATCCACAAAAAGTTTGCGGAACTGGGGAACGAACCCAAAGCCTTACCACTTCCAAGGCGTTCGCCCGACCGGAAGGCTATGAAGTCTGTTGACATGTAGACAAAATAATCGTTCCTAAAAGATATTATTATGTTATGTTATGTAATGTTTAGCTCCTTGTGGATATAGCGTGATAATATTTTGTAAATTGCAATTTAATAATATTTTTCCCAACAACAACAACAATTCTGCAGCAAATTCTAGAAATACGCTGCTTACTACAATACTGCTCATCCCCCATAATTATAAACGTAATAATTTATACCCTATAAGTTGACTAAGAATTTAAAAAGTATTTTTGCCGAATTTCAACTAAATCTGTCCAGTAGTTTTCGCGCCAATCAATTACATACATACTTCGTTACGATTTTATTATATGTATAGATATACAATATACATAGTTTAAAAACAAATAAGTTAGAGTAGATTGTTTTTTCTTTTACTAAATATAATTGGCTTGTTTTAAAAGCAAAAGGCATAATGACATAAAACAGATGGTTCCGTATTAATGGCATACTTGTTTGTACGACATATAATTGAATATTGCAAATATTACAGAAAAACATTGACTTGTCTGCAGCTCGGGCTTCGAATAGTAAAAGTGTACTTACCGCCCTTGTAACACAATGACTACAGTGTTGTTTCTCGGTTGGATTAAAATCTAAACAAAAGAGTTCCAATTCGCTTTAACCTGTAAATTAAAGCCGCTGTCCGTTCCAGCCCATCACATTACCGTGTATTTGACATAGCGGTCCCTCGGGAAATTTATACGCCCCAAACCCGAAAATTGAATTCTAAAGTAACCTGTTATCATTTTGTTGTTAATTCTTGATGAGTTCAAAATACGGTGTCACCTTGTTGTCTAGTGTGAAAACGGTAAGAATAGCTTTTTAAATATGTAGGTGTATAGTTTTTTTTTCTATCAATAATTTCCTACGTATCTTTGCCAGAATTATGTTTTTCTATCTTTTAAAAATTTAAGAACTATTTTGTGTAATCTGAACTTCTAAAGATTATATTAATGTCCTCCTGACCAAATTTCGGTTCACAGTGGCCAATCTTAATAGAGATTACCCAACTACGCAGGAGATATTATAGTGCGCAAGTGTGTGCGCAAACTTAGGTGCACTCTCTATTCCTTCACTCTCATAATCCGATGGGACGGCAGTCTAACATGACCGGTGAGATTAGGCACAGGATCAACGGCTTTACGTGCTTTTTGGTGTAAGTAATAATTAATTTATAATACGCACATAATTTACGAAAAGTCAGAGGTACGCGCCTTGAGTTTGCCTTGAGTTGTACGCCTATTGGTATGACCATTAACTGGTAAAGATTATATTAAGAAAACATTGAAAGGTATTCGCATATCAAAGTAACAGAACATAAAGGTAATACTAGACATTTTGAAATAATGAGGCCAATCATAAGAAAATTTAATACCTTTTGAGATCGCAAATCTCGCTTTGAATGTTACTCAAATTACAAAACCAAATTACATATTCGGTACCACAATACAATTTGATATTGTATGTCAAGTTTTGGCTTACAACATACTAATAATATCAGTAAAATTGTGTACTGATTGTTAAAATATAATAATAATGGAATCAGGAACTAATTTGCGGAAATTTATAATAATTTTCAGGATATTTTGTTTTTCCTTTATAATAAAAATATATATGTTAAAAATAAATTGATTTTTTATATATCCATGAATTGATATAAAAATAAATTGATATTTTATATATCCATGAATTGATATTTTTACACGCTTTTATTTAACTTATTAAAAGTTATTACCCAACTGTCAAGGTGTTATTTCATTATTTATGGTTGGTATGTTTAGACCAAATCTTGCAAGCTGACTTAGAACCGCTTTCTCTTATCCGACGGAGTTGAATTTTAACATGTTGGTTCAGTCCCAATGACGTTGATTAGCTCCAATTAAAGAAACTCTTCGACGATCAACAGCACAAACAGTTTATTAAATTTATTAAAAAACCTAACTACCTATATATCTAAAACTAAAGAGTTACCGAGTAGTTAACTTTAATTACTTAGATAGTTGTTAATACTTTT
Source organism: Protodeltote pygarga (assembly GCA_936450705.2). Classification (NCBI taxonomy): domain Eukaryota; kingdom Metazoa; phylum Arthropoda; class Insecta; order Lepidoptera; family Noctuidae; genus Protodeltote; species Protodeltote pygarga. Next base: position 15,722,005 of record OW388253.2, on the reverse strand, counting down.
TGTGAAATTTTTACATGTTCGGCACGGTACACCGAAGATCGTGGGTTCGAATCCCATCCGTATCAGTTGTTTTTTCAAATTTCTTATTAAATATTTATAGATAGTTGTTATTATACAATAATTTAAATTGACAATAATAATGAGAATGATTAGTATAGAATACTTAATTTAAATTGACAATTCCACTGGCAGGTTAAAATTCTACGTACACATTTATAGTTCAGCAAATTCATTATTAAAACACAAGCTTTCAAAATCAAATTACAAATCAGATCCTATCGTATCGTTAAAATTTATGAACCTGTGATGAAATATTGAAACAGGCATTACAAATACCTAGGGATTATTTTGACATATCACTATGTTGCCCCCATGAGCCCTGCTAACAAGTTACAAATATTTGTTTCAGTGTTTACCGTGAAAACCGGCGATCTGTTATGCCGGGACCACACGTGGCTTATTTGTAGAACATACATACATAAACCCACTCTATTTCCTAGAAGGGGCAGATTCCTAATAAGTTACCAGTTATGTTTTAAGTTCCTTGTAGTAGGAGAAGTGGTTATTGTCATTTTTTATATTAAAACGTAACCACACACTATTCTCTCCAATATCGTAATATCGTGGGTGAAGTTAGAGACGTCATGTAACGTCACAATGCAGAAATTCTTAGACCAGAACAAATATGGATCTGTAAATCACACAAATATTTATCCCGTGCGGGAATCAAGCAATCCGCAACATCGTAGAAGGCAAATCGCTTAACCGCTACGCCAATACTATCATTATTGCTATTAAACAGGCACGCACAATTCTAGATATAGTGCTGCTACTGAAAATTTCCTTACGGATTAAACTCAGAAACTCAAGCTTATTAGTAAATCTCCTGACCTCTAGGCGAAACAGTCAATATGGCAGAAAAGGAGAGAAATTGTGATCAGAACGCGGGGATAAGAAGGATTTGAGAAGTGGACTGAGACTGGTGGTAGATTGCTATTAATGCCAACAATAGTTTCTCGGGAAACCAGGGTTGCGTACCTAAATACCTTTATAGCAATCAAGGACAGCTGATGCCAAATCTTGGTTACCTTTATTTGAAAATTATTTTGTCATTGTAGGGCAATTCAAAAATGTCCTTATACAATTACACATTAGTAATTTTGCATTAGACCAATTACAAATATGTTTATACAAATAAACCATGTGTGGTGTCAGCATTACGGAAACAGAATATGTTTGTTTAGCTACATGTTTTACAAATACTGTGGTTTTATGTTGCAATAGATTTTTGACTTTTGTTGTTAGCGTGTGTTTGTGTTTTGTCTGAACCGAATTGTTTACTAATACTCTTTGGCCGCAGACGCAAATCCTATCAAATTGTAAATGTATGTTGTGTTTGGTTTTACTTTTAAATCCTAATATTATAGGTAAAAGCGAAAGTAGGTAAGTTTGTTTACCTTTTCAAGCCTAAACCACTGAACCGATAATTATCAAATTTTGCATTACATAGTCAGGTGTATAGAAACGAACATAGGGTACCTTTCATCCTGAAAAAGAGTATTGTTCCCGAGGAAAACTATAATAATGTTCTAAAAATGATAATAGATGGCGCACGCACGCACGCACGAAGCCGCGGTAAAAAGGTAGCACTTATCTATCTATCTATCTATACTTATAATAAATCTGTAGAGAGGCCAATTCTGTACATGAAATATATTTAAAAAATAACTATCAGGGGATGATTAGGGATCGATACTGATGCCAAAAATGCAATCAGTAAACTTTTTGTCTGTCTGTCTGTCTGTCTGTCTGTCTGTCTGTCGGTCTGTATATTCGTTATAGAAACCAAAACTACTCGACGGATTTTAACGAAATTTGGCACAATTATTCTTCATACTCCTGGGCAGGTTATAGTATACTTTTCATCACGCTACGATCAATAGGAGCAGAGCAGTGAAGGGAAATATTGGGAAAACGGGAGAAGTTACTCCATTTTTTAAGCTTCCGTCGCGTGTGCAGCCTTAATGGCTAAAGCTACATAGAAATCATGTATGACGGAAATGTTCTCCTTAAAATTATTCTTCTGTACATATAATGCTTTGTCCTGAATGACTGACTGACTGACTGACGGATCAACGCACAGCCTAAACCGCTGAACGTAGAGACCTGAAACTTGGAGGGTGTGTTCTTTGTATGACGTAGGGATCCGATAAGAAAGGATTTTTCGAAATTCTACCTCTAAGGAGGTGAAAAACAGGGGCAAAGTTTGTATGGGACAACGGGATTCCTTGGTCCAATCTACTTCATATTTTGCATAAACATTCTTTTTCAGAATTGATGGAACACGTGTTTCGTATTTTATTAAAACTCATCACCTAACAGGGTTAAAAAGGGGTAGAAAGTTATTTTGGGGGTGATTTGCATCGAAGTTGATATCAATACTCCTTAGTGCTTTTGATTTAAACTGGCTTGGTGCAATGTAATTACCTTTTAAAATTGGAATGACAAATATAAATCGGATTAGAATTCGAAAGGACATTGCCAATCTTTATATGGAAGTTGGACCAAGTGCTACCCAGAATGAACACATAGAAAAATTTGTTCCTTAGGCCAATAGTTAACAAAATCTATCCCAGGAGTCAAGAGAAAAACAGGGTTTTGTTATGCATTTTTTATATGAAAGAAACAATCTTAAGAATTATTTTCAATGTAACTGTGAGTGTATTAATTGTACTTTTTATGTTACAATAATAATGTAATTTATCAGCAAGTGTACATTAATAAATATACATTATTTTTGACATAAATATAATCAAGAAATCAAAGCATTACAAGAACAAGCATTAGGCTGAAATGTTGCTCCAAAAAATTAACTTGAATAGGAATGCAACATAACGCCACCTCACTATTTGTACTGACTACTCTCAACTACCATATTAGAATACTGGAATTGGTGCCCAATACAAGTTTAAATAAACAACGCACCAATATACATAATGGCATGGTGCAAACGAGACACAATAGAACAGCTTTTTGTGTTTTGCGTGCTACGTAATATTGCCAGATGTCCCGATTTGGCGGGATATCCCGCTTTTCAGCCCTACTGAAAAAAAAACCAACCCCAATTAATTAATGAGATTGATCCCAATTAAATCTGTGATTTTGAATAAAAGGGTTAGGCATATTTCCGTCCCGATTTTTCCATTCCTGTACCGCTTTTGGTGCTACAGGACAATGTTATAAAATATATTAGATGTAGATTTATGTGTTTTGGAGGGAAAAACATCCCATACTCATAATTTAATGAAAAATAATTATTAGCAACAAAACTTTTTTTTCCTGGGACGATTTTTTTAAAAATATTTGTTTTGGATGTAAATTAATGCCACGATACCACTGTAGCTACTTTCATTCCTGGGCAGCACTTGGTCCAAACCCTGTCAATGTCCTTTCAAATTTATTTGTTCTCTTATACTGGAAAGAAAAACTTACCAGCCTTATAATTACCTATCTTGATTTTCCTATGAAAATTCCTTAGAAATCTCTTAGATTATATTATTATATAATAGCGAATATTTTCAATTGCTATACCGACGATATTATTGACTGTCATTCGCCCTGTACCTAAGTCTGCTTATACAATGACGCTAAAAGTAGTGGCATCGGCTTAAAGTAGTACAATTTGTTCTCATGGTCAGTACAGTTTGTTGATTTATCATTTTTCTAGGTATCTATAATACTAATTCGATTTAAATAAATAAATTATGTTCAAAATATTCTATAGTCTACGTGAGCAAAGCCACGCGGGAAAAGCTAGTAGATAATAATATGAATATGATTCGTTTTTTGGTATTCGACAGGACTTTGAAGCACACAGTTAATAAAATAATACTATTTAAATAATCTGTCTCCATAAAAACAAAAAAAAAAATGTGAAAGAAATAACAGTTGTCAGGTTGCCATAGTGAAACTAGGAATTCTTCCTTCCTTCCTTCAAGTTCCTGTCTATCCGTCTGTCCGAGGGCTCCAAATTGCAGGGCTCAGAAAATAGACTAATTGGTGGTACTCCACCTACTACGTAGATTAGTTTTTTTTTCAGAATACCGTTAAACGGTACCAAAAGATATAAATAAAACATAGCGTACGTCTGGAAAGTACTTAAAGAACAAGCCGCAGGTTTATGAGTACTACGTGATTCTTGGAGCGATATTTTTTTCATCATTTATGATATCCCTAAAGAATTATTTTCATCATTTATGAAATCTATGAATGATAAATGCTGAATCTCCTATCCATTACTTTCTTTGTGCGATTAAACTTTTGTATATTCGTATTTTATTTCACGAAAGACGTGACGAAACTGTAAGATTTAATTTGATTTGAATCTACTAAGAAAGAGTTTAAAATTGTAAAATTGACTCTAGTTGCCAGTTCCAAGGGTAACCTACCCTCACGAAGAAGAATCTGGCAAAAAAGCTCCATGGTTGTCCAATAACCAATACAATCTCATAGAGGATAAGCCCTATGGACTATCTCACATCTATACTGCATCAAATCTGATGAAAAAGGAACAAAATCGTGATAATAATCGTGATATATCCGAACAGCCTAAGGCACATGCAGAATTTTACTCTTTCTTTATTGGGTCGGCAAAGTTATAGCGAATTTACGAGTACATACTGTGACAGAGTAGCTGTAAAGTACCTATTTGTTTGGTTTAGTGTCCATAATTTACTTCACGATGTATCTGGGTCACGGGCGGATTTCGACATTCGGAGTAAGGTCCTTGTAAAACTTAGGGTGATACCATACGTCTTTATTTTGTTGGTTGGGTAAGATTTTTTAGGGTTACAGACCTACATAAAAGGTGACAACAAGACCCTATTTCTGAGCCTGTCCATCCGTCTATTCCAGAGCTGTATCACTGATAGCCTAGTGGTATGACCGTCGACTTACAAGTCAGAGGTCTAGAGTTCGATCGCCTATGCGCCTATGCGCGCACCTCTGATTTTTCGTAAGTTATGTGCGTATTATAAATAAATATTATCAATTGAATATCAATTGCCAATTATTTTTTTTTGATAGAGATTTCTTAACGGTTTGTAAAGCCATGTCAGAGGTCTTCGGGAGGTTTAAACTCTGACGGGTCTCCATAAGATACATGTTCTTTTTATCAAATTTTTGTTCGATCTATCTTTTAAAGTGTAATTTTCGCTGTGTACACTACTGCCGCCACTATAAAAACAAAGAGATCATCCAAGGAACGTGATTTGTTCTTAATTTTTGTACGGAATTTTTTGTGAGCGACTCCGACTCGCACTTAGCAGGTATTTTGCAGTAGCGTGTCGTGAGTGAAACCCGTTTGGATTGGAGGAAAGTGAAAATTTACTTTGTTATATCTCTTTTTGTTTTTTTATTATTAAATTCGTCTATTCGGGACCCACTGATAAAACAATTTCTCTGGGCCGCGCCGATTGTCATACACGTTGCCTATAATGCAAAAATATCTATGTAGAGCCCAAGTCCCCTGCACTGCAGTTGACTTAATACTGTGTACGGACAATGCAATAGCCGTAGCTAGTTTCTGAGAAAGGTCTATAATATAAATAAGAAAAAAAAAACAGTTATTCAATGTAAAAGAAGAAAAAAAGTTATAAAGTTTTTAAGTACTGGGTATTTTTATATTGATGATTCTCATTTCTTAGTTTGTAGTTTTCACCACAGACCTTTTTTAAAATAAGTATAAATAATGATTTGTGGTTTTTATACTATGAATTTTATTTCACAACATCGATTTTGGGATATTCCAATTAAAATTCTGCTATTATTAATTGGGTGTTGATGATATTAATATTCAGTTAATAGCAGCTGTTAAATGCTAATTTATGTATAGAAGAGCACTCTTCATCACCGATGGTTTATTACTTTTCTGATAACTAACTAAAAAGTAATTTTTAATACATTTAATTATGAAAATTAATTCTTAATTCTTTATTGAACACTAATTTGGATACAACAATTTATATACTATAGGTAAGTTACTTTCCATTTTAAAAAAAACGAACAAAGGCGAGCTTAACTCAATAATGAGTTTTCTCCCAGCAAACCTTAGATTAAAGAGAAAAATACATGTGAAAGTGTGTAAAATTAAATGAATATCCTAAACAAATTTCTGTTACAGCGGCCAAACTCTAAGCACTAAGCGGTTACATTTAGATACTATTAATAGTGTTCAAAATTTGCGTAAATATAGGAGCTGACTCTTCTCCTCATCGACAAGTTAGTATGCAGTATTTTTTTTTCGTGGATTATACACAAAAATAAAAAATTCCCGTACTATAACTAATATTCTACAAGTTGTTCAATTTCAAGAGTAGATTGACCTCCTAAAGGGTACACATTTAAATACAAGTTGTATAAAAATAAATCGTTAACGCTAACCTAATGCTTTTATTATTTGGTTCAAATTTAGTAATCGATATTTTATCCCCTTCCTGTTGACAGATTGATCTGATATTTGATACACAGCTTTAGTTTTGATGACAAAAACTTTTTGAGTAAAAAAAATTACTTATTATTATTTATTTCTTAATTATAACACCTATCTTCATGACAATCTAAGCATTATAATTTCAACGATGTTACACGCTCTTGTTTTGTCTCTGTTTTAAGAGCACCAAATCTCATTACCACCTTAGCCCTTGAGCGTGGGCTTAAAATATTAAAATTTAATTTGTATGTAACAGAGGTTTACTTGGGTGTCTAAATTATTCTCACTGCGTGGCTAGACTAAGAGGAACTGCATTAATAATTGTGGTCAGAACTGCTACCTTAATTCACTTCATATAATATATCCAACATGTGTTTGCATTTTTAAGGTGAAAAAATGGATACAAAAGTAATCATAGAAAAATTGTAGAAAATAATATTTATATTTTAAAATTAGTTATAATAAATAAGCCTGTTACTGTCCCACAGCAGGGCAAAGGCCTTTTCTCATACAGAGAAGAATCGAGCGGTTATCATCATGCTAGCTCACTACAGGATGGCGAAACTATTAACCACGGTGCACCACTTTGCCATAAAAATGCTTTAAACGTTGCTACGTGGATGCTACGAGGCTAGCGCTACATTCTGACGCCGGGTGCTAGCGATTCTAACCTTAAGAGTGGTGCACCGGCTTTGTCCACGATAGTACATCAAATACAGATAATGTGTTTAGTTGTGCGAGTGTTACATAAATTCAACAAAGTTTAATTTCAACCAACATTTTACAAAAACCCTAACAGGAAAACAAGGAAGGTAGATGTTTTATTATTCATCACTCGTTCAAAATCAGCATGAAAGCAAAAATATGGCCAAAAGTCTAAAAATCTTTCCTCCAATATGTTTGCGGGGCCACGATTCGAAACTTTATACTAGCAATATAAAAGTTTTAGACTACAGTAAACTGAAGATATTGGGGCAATATGAGATAAATGCCTCGGGCAAACCACCTACGTTTTATAGAGGACTATTCCAGTTTTCAACTTTAAACTAAGCGGAATAGACTTAAAGTCATTTAAGGCTATTCCGTGCGGTGGAGATAACGTTTTCAAATTCTTTAATATAAGAATCAAGCAGTTTTATAGTATTTATATTGGGTTCCATAATGTTTGAAGTCCTATTCTATAGTTGCATAATTTTGCTTTTACTTACTCTTTATTTCGTATCGTAGTGTCGACCCGTTTTAGAAAGGCATGTGTACGAGTTCGAATTTGGCATGTATCAATCTGACTTTTTTAATGTCATATGTACTTTTTTCGTCATCCTAAGACACCACTGAGTAACGGTGAAGTAAACCTCGTAAGGAAACCTGGAGTTTAATAGTCTGAAATAGCCAACACGTAGTGAGCTAGTATTATTTCTGTATGAGAAGAGTCTATACTCCTTCTCTGTATGAGAAGAAGCCTTTGTCCTGCAGTGGGAGAATTACAGGCTGTTTTATTATACTTTTTTTTTTGTTTATAAATGTTGTCGTAATCGTTCGTAGCTCTTTAATTAAATATTTTGGTAAGTTTTTTAGTTCTATTTCTTCTTCTGGCTTAATTTTTTTTTATATCTTGTTTATATCTGAGCAGTTATGCAAAAAAAATCTAGTGCGCTTCAGCGTTCAAACCTTATTGTTAGTCTTATTGTCATGCCGCTATCATTGTTCTTAATTTAGGTTTAAAATTAACGACATAAACATCTCCTAGAACCATAATCATTTTGCCAACATCCCAAAAATATACATAATTATTCATAAACAAAAACAGAATAAACCCTCTTCCCATTCCTCATACATTCGCCAAACAAACTTGTAATATAATTATTACACCTCAATGCTCATTAATGATACAATTCCCTAGTATTGTTTGTTCAAGTGTTCATTATTCCCTTTCACGTAACTTCCCTCGACCACGGAGGGATACGTAAGTAGTTACGACCATCAAGTTGCGGTTTTACCCTTGCCAAGCTGTCGATGCCTCTATACTAATACGTCGATATAGGAATTTATAATTGAATATGGATTATCAGTATTCATTACCTAATAGCAACAAGTCTATGTTGGTGAAACGTAATCGAATTTGTGCCGTGTGGTTTCCGACCTAAGAATAGAATCAATTACCCCTACTCGTCCCGCGGGTGTCGTAAGAAGCGAAAAAGGGAAAAATCCAGAGAATGGACAGCAGCAACCCTTTATGTAACAGTAATCCTGCTTCAGCGATCGCCAACCATAGCCCAGCATAGCAATTATAGGCAAATAATGAGTGCACAAAAGTGGCGCGCATTGGGACAGGCCTATATTATACAGTGGATTAATACAGGCTGGTGATGATGAATCGGATTTGTCTTTTTCTTTGTGGTTCTTTACTCTTCTAGAGTTTGTGGCTGACTGGACCCGACAGTCGGGTAAAAAGAGGCAAACCTTTTTAAAAGTGAGAAAATAACATAGTCAAAAAAGCTCATAAAAGAGTGGATATCCTTTTAATTTCGCTTGATTGTAAGTTTGCTTAAATAAGAAGCCATCTTTATGAACCATCTATAAAAACTATGAAAATCAGTCCAATCGTTCTCGAATTATAATTGTTCAAACAATGACTTTGTTTTATATATATAGATTTATACAGGTCTGCTTGCACTGGCTCTACGAATACTGTTATTTCACGTCAATATTCTGCAAAAGGGTGCTACTACCCTAAGCAACATGGCATATTTCTGCTTAAGCCAGCATACTACTCTCTAGTTAACTCAGTTCCAAGCGTAAAATATAGTATGTATTCTAAATCTATATTTAACAGGCTTATTAACGGGTCCTGCTTATATATTAAACGGATAAAACCAGGATAACCGGGCCTCCGCTGCATACTTTATGACGTAGATGGGTCGTGAATAATGGATCTGCGCGAAATATCTTTGTTGTTGGTATAGATACTAATCCAACTATGGACGCTGAATTATTTGGGTGAGAAGCCCTATTGGATTTAGAACAGAGTGATTTATTTAGGTGACTGCATTTTTAGTAGCTTGGTTTCGGGTTCGATTCCCAGGATACTCAATTAAATTATATTAGAAAGAAAAAAACTGTTTATCGAAACTCAAAATCAGGGCGATTGGGCCCAGTTCTGGGTTGACACAATTTAGATTGTCATTGACACGCTAAGAAGAACAAGGGCGATTGACCTTTTAAAAAAAAACAGTAACAGGCTCAGGCTGATTCATTTATTATATAGTCGTGATAGCCTAGTGGTATGACTGTTGACTGGCAAGTCAGAGATCTCAGGTTCAAACCCAAGGCGCGCACCTCTGACTTTTCGTAAGTTATGTGCATATTATAAATGAGTTATCAATTACTATGTGCCTCGGAAAGCACGTAAAGCCGTTCGCCCTGCGCTGATCTCTTTTCGGTCATGTCGAATTGCCGTTCCATTGGACTATAACTGCACCTGTGTTTGCGCACACACTTGTGCACTATAATATCTCCTGCGCAGTTGGCTAATCTTTGTTGAAATTGGTCACTGTAACCGCAATTCGGTCAGGAGGACATAAGATATTCATATATATTACCTTAAACATAGGACTCTGCTATACGAATAAATAAAAAAATAAATCTCTGGATTGCACTGCTCTTTGCTGCATGACAGAAGAAAAACTGTCCGGTAAAAACTGCGGCTAAAAAAGAAAATTACATTCTAAATTTAAACAAGCAAAGAGTACCTATGTCGTAACCGCATCGCCGGTAATCATGAGCACAGCGTTTCATATTTCAGGAAACACATTTAGTGCTCGCTTTTGTGCTGAACTGTACCTTTACTTTTAAAGTTATATTATTGTTCCACCTAGAGTTTTAACCAAGTTTTATTGCGAGTGTAACTGGCTTGCTAACATCAAATGCACAAGCAAAATGGTGTATTTTAATCGAAAAGTCAGAATTGCTTACGATTTTTACAAACGACATTCAAATTAATACAAGCGATACACAGGATGACAGGGCAAAGAGAACAAAATCAAAATCCAAAACTTAATACCTATGAGTACTTATTGAATAATGTGTAGATAAATATATTTTGTTACTAATAAAAATATGTTGTGTTACGTACTGAATTAATATATTTAAACGACCTAACAGCATTATTTTTAAAAGCACCGTTCAAATAAGTTTACACTATTCGAAATATACAGGTTAATTATTATATTTATCAGGAATCTGATATGAACATTCAAAATTACTTTTGATCTTAATAATCCATCAGTGTATTCACGGGTACACATCTAGCTATACATAACCAGTATAAACTGAGCTCGCATTGTATAGGCTCTAACCCTACGCAAAACAGGTGCAAAAAATCGTCGATTTGCGGTCACTGCCCCATCGAAAATAAGAAAAGAATTATAAGCTCTTGACAAAATACTGGAAATGTATACATGTAATGTACACCATTTTTTAATTTTAATGAAATATGTCAGACTTTATTTCTGAAAAAGACTTTAATTCAACCTGTAAAGGTGCTGTGTAAACAAATTTAAGCTCACACTACACACCTATATGGTACGACATACAAATCGCGAGGTGGCAAACAGAAAGGTTGGAAGCAATGTGAAAGCTTTCCCCTTCAAAGTCGTCTGTAAACATTGGCGAGTCGACTTTGTGGTGACACACGGATAGAGGGAATAGTAAGCTGGAATTTAAAATGTTGATCCGTTATAAAAAGAAACAAAAAACATTTATAATTTGGACAAACAGACTTGTGATATAAAAATAGAAAATGCGAAAGGCCACTAAAAAGTAAAAAAAAAACAACCTATACTTGCAACATTGCCAATGAACGGAGCTAAAGGAGTTGTTGTAGTATCTCTATATTTAATAAGAAATTTGAAAAAACATCTGATACAGATAGGATTTGGACCCACATGTAAAAAAACACAAAAAATAGGTTCGGTTAAAGAAAGAAATAAAAGCATTTATTTTTTATTTTTGGACAAACAAACATGAGAAAAATACAAACACAAAAACAAAGGAAAAGCCTGAAGTCAGCCACTAAAAACTAAAAAAAAAACAACCTATACTTGCAACACTATTGCACCATTGCCAATGAACAGAGCTAAAGGAGTTGTTGTAGTATCTAACCCTAACGATGTGACTGGCTGTATCTAGTTACAACATTTTTAAAAAACATCAACTCATGCGGAGGTTAAGCTACCCGAAACTGTCAAATTTTCCCAATCAACCTTGAACATTATGCTGTAGCTATAAAGTTGAAAATCTATTAAAGAAATCTGACAGATTGTAGTAGCTTGGTGTGCTGGTGTCTGTACAAAACTACCGTGGCTGTTGAATGTACAAAAAAATATTAATAGCACGATTACAAATAGCTTAGTTGGGCAAAACGGCTTTTGGCTTAAATTGACGCTATAATACTGCTACATTACCGCTTACATTAGATAACCAAAAAGATAGCTACTCCAGATACCATTGTGTCATGTGACGGCTCGGATCTTCGAAGATCGTTTTCTTGAAAACTTTTTAGTTACTCAGAGATTGCATTTTCACTCCTGGCAAGGCTTGGATTTTCATGTCTCTTTATTTCTTTTGTACAGTAGTGTAACACGCACGATGTTAACCTTTGTGCTATATCAGCTCTATGGAAAGAATGATCAATGAAATTGTAATGGACTGAAAATTTGAAGAATGAAAGAGAAGAGAACATAATATAGAATAGAATAGTATAGAATAGAATAGAAATAAACATACACTAGATACTACACATGACATAGACACTGGACATAGACAAGATAATATCTAGTATGGAAATTAGAAGACACAAGATGAAAGACCACCTTAAAGGCCATGGCACATTGAATAACATTATACAGGAAAAATCGATGGAAGAAGAGGAAAACGTACACCAAGATAAAGTTATGTAAGAAAAAGTGTAGGTAGAACTTGAGGAGGTCAAAGAATTGGCTATTGATATTAAGATTGGCTAGTTAGAGCTAGGAGGAGTTTTTTTTATCTGTAGTTATTCGAATTTTAACTCATTCCTTGTCATCTGATTGAGTTAAAATTTGTAATAAATCTAGATTAGTTCCACGGCTTCATTCACTTGGTATTCACACCGTTATAAAACTGTATCTTCTTCTGCATGTTTAAGCTCTGTGTGTTTACTTATTTATTTGTCTTACTGATATTCTTGTACTATGTACAGTTTTGAATGTAACCGACCTAACAAATGTTTAAATTGTAATATTTTATTCGTTTCGTACAGTGTAAAAGTTACAAGGCTGACGAGAAAGGAGCGCAAAAGTTAGACAAGTTGACAAAGTCGTCATAACTTGAAGTTGAACTTTAAGTTCAACTTTTCGACTAAAATGTTTGTATGAGTTCTTGAGACTACGTGTTACTTGATTTGTATGTTAGAAATTGTTAAAAATTTTAGTCTAAATAACTTACTTGGTATGTGTTATAAAGTTTTGGACAAAGTGACTTTCTTCGTTTCGAAAGGATAAAAAGATCCTTATAAATTAGTTGGATTTCATACAAATATGTATCGCTATCCTCCTAGGTTTATTTTAGCCATTTTTATTGGGGTGTCACTGTCATTGTCTTCGGATCGACTGCTTATCTGACCCTCCCAACTCCCTTATATACATCTTTATCACAAATTATGTTAATTGACAGTACATCTTTGTGTCCTAGGTCTTATTTCAGCTTAAGGTGAATTTTCATAGCGTGATGCTAAGGAGTTTGTTGCTCCGTTTCTTCTCTTTTTAGCAATACCATTAGCAATGAAAAATTGACTGATGTTGCCAGTGTAAACATGTGTAGTCTTGAATAAAGAAATGTTGACTTTGACTTTATACTCGTAACTTGGAAAAAAGTTAATACTTATTGCAATTTTTTTTCCAATCCATTAGGGTAGTTGTGAGACCGCTATGGTTCACCTGATTACTAAGGTTAAGCAGCACTTGATACAGGTAATCTGTGGTCTAGTTTTGTTGCTTATTGCGACCGCATCCGTATTTCAGAGGACACGTTGATGAGCATTGGGCCGGATGCAGCTTAATTTGACAGTCGTTAAGCCGTGTTTGAGACCTAAGAAGAAGGTTAATTAATCTTATAATTTGTATAGCTTGGCAAAGTATCTATTGACTAATTTCCTCTCTATCCTATTATATCTCTTTGAAATCACGCTCATGTAATTACAACCATGGTACAGAACGAAATCCAATTTCAGCATAAAATAACTTTTTTACCGTTGTCCTCAAAATAGCTCAAATAAATTCAAATCCGGGTAATATTTTCTTTCGATAACTTGTCGAGTAACATTCAAGCGGAGGGATTAAAGGAGGATTCTTTTTCACGATAATTTATGGCATCTTTATCAGCACAACGTCAATTCAAATTTGGCGAGACGTCAGACGTAGCGTGTGTACCTGTTTTTTGAATATACGGGAGGGCATTGCGTTCGTGTCAGCTGCGGTTTTGGTTTGTAATTTTTTTAGTCGACATTTAAGTGAAACATTGTTTATGTTAAAAAAAATGTAGGGTCTGATTCACAGTTAACGTACAGATATTGAATAATAGGTAAAATCAAAAATAGTCCAGAATGTATTTGAAATTATTTCTCAGGTTACTAAATATCAAAATAATGTTTTTTGCGATGAAACGGAGCCTTCCAAAATTAAACTGATAGAGTAAATAATCATTATGTCAGTTTAATTTATATTTATTGAAATGATGTCAAGCGTTTAAAAAATATTTATAGTCAATAAAATATTTTTTTATGCAATTAGCTATTTAGTTTTGACGCAAAAATCATCACGAGGTATTTAAAAAAGGCTAAAATACATTGCTTTTCTCGGGTTTTAATTTTTATTCTATTCACTAATGGCACGAAATTATTATCTTTATGCAAAAGTTGATATATTTTTGCACAGCTTTTGTCTTTTTATGCGATTGACGATTTAACCTTTTGACCTCTCTACATTTTTTTACCAATCAATAAAAAGAAAACACATCAACCTTATATCAAACCGCTGCGTTACCGTTCAGAAAACTACTTCGTATATCTGCAATAGTCTTCTCACGTGCCTCGCTCCCCACTCAATATATCAGCGCAGTGATTGCGCCACGCGCCCATACTAATGTATGAAACACCTATATATACTACTCAAAACAAAATAAGAGCCACTACGTATTTATGATATACCATAAAAATTATGAAATTTTCACATTGTTTCGGTTATGTTAACGTAAAGCAATGTTATTGTTTACCGTTTAGGCTAGTTATTGTTAAAATTAATTAATTAATTAACATTTTTATTGAACTTTGGTCAAAAATTACAATTTAGGATAAAAAACACAATTTAACAAAAGTCCCTCAAAACTAAAAAATCTTCACTTTTTATTTCTTTTTCTATTCTTTAATAATGGGTATGCCTTCCTCTTTTGGCTATGCACTTTTGCAGCCAGGAATGCATGCTTTTGATCAAATGTTTCACGTTTTCAGCTGGGATCTTTCCCAGGCACTTTTTGAAGTACCAATCAGTTGCTGCTGGGTGTACACCTCTTGCGAACCGACTCTAACCCTTCGTTTTAATTGGTCCCACACGTGTTCAATCGGATTTAAGTCCGGACTGTTTGCTGGCCACGGCAATACTTGAATGTGAGAGATTTCCAGTACAAACTGGGTCGCTTGAGCTGTGTGTGCACGGACATTGTCTTGCATCAGGACGAATCCAGGACCCATTCGCTGACCAAATGGGATCACATGAGGCCTGATAACTTCCTCATTGTAACACTAAGCAGTTACGGAACCCTCATTTAAAATTGCGAGTTCAGTTTTGCCGTGCAAACTTATCCCACCCCAAACCAAAAAACTGGGTTCACCAAAACTGGAAAACGATCGACTTCGTGAATGCAGGCTTCCAAAAATCGCTCGCCACGTCGTCTCCAGATCCCAAAGCGTCGATCGTCGTTAAAAAAAATTACTTTGCACTAGTTGGTGAAGAGCTCCATGCTCCACTGGCTTATGACCCAGTCGAAATATTGATGGAAGTACCTTAAACAATTTGCATGTTGAACCCTGGGCAAAGAAATTCGAACAACTCGACGTTTTGAAGTTTGCTGGTCTTCATGCAATCTGTTACGGATCGTTTGGTCACTGACACGAGTACCTGTTGTCAACCGTAAGCGATTTTGTAATTATAGAGCCGTCACTGTGCGTTCTCGTTAGGTACTTAACTGGATGTACCGATCCTCATGAACAGTTTTAATGCGAATTATAACCGAAACAGGTCTTCTTGCAGCACTGCCAGTCTTCTGGCGGCGATTCCAAGCATTTTGGATAGCTTTTTGAGAAAAACCTAGGTGAAAAGCCACAGATCGCTCCAAATTTCCTTTTTGGATCATTGTAACGGCTCTTCTTGCAGTAATTGCGTCCATATGTATTCGTACTTATGGCACGTTATTTAAACAAATTAACAAACTAAAATTACGAATACTCCAGACCATAATACTCAATACCATCCATATAATCGAAACAAAACTTAACGAAAAAACGAAAAAAATAACAAGAAAATTTTATACTACATTTTTTTTTTAATTGATGGCCAGCCTTTTGGTCTTAAGAACAAAATCAAAGAGGTTAAATATCAAAGAGTTTGTAACATTAATATTTTGTTACTTAATAATTAATTTATGTTCATTAAATTACACTCAAATGTGAAAATAACGAGTGGCTCTTATTTTGTTTTGAGTAGTATATATTCAAAACTGATTGATACTATCTTTTGTGGAGTGGAACCTTTTGAGAGCTTTGTTTTGTAGAGCTTAGAGTCTGTATGGGGTGTTAGGTGCTAATAAAAGCTGTTGGAATCAATCAATTCTGGCTATTGCAGTTTATTGCTGGATACCATGTCTGTCTTTAGCCATGCAGGAGTATAAAATCGGTTTACCTACTTAGTATAGAAATGAAAATCCTGTCTACGAGTCCTGTCACAAGTGGAATACCTAGTCTAATATGAGTGTCGATATTTCACTATCTTTAAATTCAAACTTAAACATGGTATTTATTCTTAATAATAACGGTATAATTGCACTAACTAAAAATATTTTAAAAAATCATTAAACTCATCATTAAAAAATCCGAAATCACGAAAGCCAAAATCCCTCTACAGGTGTACTATGCAGATATTGAGATACTAGTGGTGCTATGATACCTCGGTGATAGTCATAATCACAAAGGTTAAGCAGCTCTTGACGCGGCTAGTCTGTGAATGGGTGACCAATTATGGCATTTCATTTGGAGCGGCTTGGAAGGCACATTAAGTAATGGATTTTATGTGGTAGTTGTTATGCTGAGTTAGGGGGCTTATAGGTGTTGACAAATTCTAATAGTACATGGCCACAATGGTCCTACACCAACACGCTAGGTCAGTATAGTGGAGTATGACATAATACGACGATTTATAAGAGAAGGCCAGCACTATACAGGGTTATTTGTAAAACACCAGCATCCTTAAAAGGGGTCATTACTCTAACTTTTACTATGGGACCAACCCTGAAATCTATAAAAAATTTGCTGTTCCATACATTTATGTTGAGTTATGTGAACATAAATGTATCGGACTGCTGATTTTTACCCAATTAAAACATTTTTGATGTTCCGATCCATTAGAACTTATGCAAGTCCACCATTAAAAATATACAAAGAAAAAAATACGGTCTAACGAAGAAAAAAATAATGCCCCAAATCAAATTACCCGATAAACGTATTGAGCATGAAAGTGGGACGAAAGAATGACCTTTTCTTTTTGGAATACTTCAATTAGCGTGGGAAGCAACCAGGTGTTGGGCTATTTCCTTACGGATCACCAGAAACTTGTATCTAAAAATATATCAAAATAACAAGGTAAAATCACCAACAACTGGCCACTATAAAAAAAATAAACTAAAAAAAACCAACGAGATAAAATTCAAAAATGGAACATAAACCGTCACGCGGAATTTGCAACACTTTGTGAAACAACGGTGTCTAGTCTTTCTAATTTTATTCTAGAACAGTTTTAAAAAACTTATAAAAATGCTTTGTCGGGTAGGTTGATACGTGACTTTTCACAAGTTTCAGTCCAACACTAAGTTCATACGGCAAATTCGCGGGAATAGCAAATGTGTCGTGAAATACAACGTGCTGGATTTTTATTGGAACTTATTTCGTTCTACGTGATTTTACTTTTTTATAACTTTTTCTGGTCTGTTGGCGAGATTTTGTAATACTTAATGTGATTAACTTAATAAACGATACTTATTTAAACTGTATAGTATAAATAATAACGTATTATTAAAAGTCCAATCTGTACACCTACGTTTGTAATACGAAGACAAATCTGTAGATTCAAGATTTCGTAAATCACATATCGATTATTTCGCGAGACAGTATTTTTTTTAAATTTAAAAAACCATGTGCTTGACCACGAATCCCTGACGTGATGGTAAGTGATATTTTGATTTACCGGTCAAGCAACCTGCCTTTAAGATACGTATTTATTCTCAATGTAAAGATCTCCAAATTGTATTTTGAAAATAGGTATAGACCTGATACGGTATTCTAGACTAAAGTCTAGGTATCAATTTATGCTATTTAACCTTAATAAAATGACACACAACGTTTACTAATAGGTTCCTACATACACAATACTTTTTTGTTACTTGACGTAAAATTACTATTTTCTTAGATACAAAACATATTATAGAAGTACGTGGCTTAAGTAATACGAAAGCAATTTGTTTTAGAAACGCTTAAAATTCCACTCACGTAAGGAAATTACACACGCCGAGATTCAGTTGTAATAAATCTAAGCCTGTATTTTCAAAACGTTTTATATGTCAGGCTTAATTTTAAATAAAAATTCTTTACAATTCTTGACTTTTATGGTTACAAAAAAGAATGAATTTTTAATCTAATAACAAAGCAGTCACGCGAACGGTTGAAGCAATAAGAACGAATGAATGAATGAAATAATAAATAAATCTACACAAAACTGTCACAATCCATCATGTCCGGAGTTGCACGACGGTATGTTTGCGGTTGTGATCGAGAAAACTCCTACACACGTACTCACTGCCTAACACGAGCGTTTACCCTACACACATTTAGGCCACAGCCTAAAAAAGTTATACATTTTTTTTCGTTCAACATCCAGTAAGTCAATATTGAGCTATGAATTTTTTTCGTCTATAACATACATGTAAGGTATATGTACCAATATTGAATAGTCACGCCAACTTCACCCCAGCTGGCATTTGTTCACGAACTAACATGATTAATGGTTGAAACTCGCAGTACTCTTTGCTCTTTGTAAAGGCGTTATAATATTTATCACAGACCACGGCTCGTTTATTAAAAGTGTGAGTAAACATTTAAGTGGGAGGTGTGAGTGCTAATGGCTGGAATCTAGTTTCATACTTTTATAAAGACGTTAAAAGGCTTTTATCATTTTGATAACCGCGTGGATTATTAAAATGTGAAGGAAATTTGTTTTAACATAAATATTATTAACGATTCGGATGATTTTTATATTCTATAATTTATTAGAAGTAAGTAACTGACCTGTAACTGAGCTGTAAATATTTAAAATACTATTAAATTATTTATATTTTTCAATAAACAATAGTACCTATTAAAAATAAAACTGAACAATTCTCCCTTCCATCCACTCAAAGGGTGGCTACAATGTAAAGGTGGGTAATTTTTTTTCTTAGCATTGCCTATGGGTGGTGATCACTAAAACGTAGTAAGGACAGTATCATTGAAATTGGTACATAAAGGTTCTAACCTAGATGGACTCTTTTGTAAGGATCTGTATGGTCCAAACATGAATATGGTAGTGTATGAAGGTGATTGGTACAATTTGCTGTACTTTTTTAATTTTACGTCTTGCCTGTACAGTATACGTTTCATAACTAAACCTAAATTTGAAGAAAGAATTAAAATCTATCATTATACTGGCCTTTAAGAATGTCATCCTAAAAAAACAAGAGAAAAACAAAAACACAAAATTACATGAATTGTATTTCTAAACGAAAACACAACTAAAGACCCACAAAACGACATGGGAATAGAAAAATAAACAATAAGGTCTGTTACTACCCAAGTTTGATTTCTCTAGAGGGCGCTAGTTGAAAAATATGACGCTTAATGTCTCGGCAACTGTACCGGAATTCTAAAGACATGACTAGCTCACAACTGCAGCTTCACTTGCGTAAAAAGAAATATTAAGACTTTCTCGGGATGATAAATCAGATAAGTTGAGCTCGAGCTCCGTAAAAAAAAAATACTTATACTATATAATTATTAAATTGCAATGTGCAAGGAATTCTTCTAGTGTTGCAAGCACCAATAGATTAAGTGTCCAGAGCCTAAGTGATCAGCACCAGATGATTTTGATTTTTCATGTTTGGGGTATCATTTAAATTAAAATTTAAACTCCTGACCAAATTTCGGTAACAGCAGCTTAGCTCATCGGAGATTAACCAACTACTAAATAAACAGGAGACAATAATTACTGTTCTCAAGTGTGTAACACAGATGCACTCTCTATTCTCTCTCATAATCCGATGAGATGGCCGGACATGACCGGAGAGAGATCAGGCGCAGGGCCAACTTTACGTACCTTGGAAATAAGGCACATTTTAAAAAGTGTGATGCTGGTGACCTTAAATCGTGCCGTTTCGAGCCATATAGCTGTCATTATAAGGTTTACACATGCGGCTTGTTAAGGATGAAAAAAATTCACTTGAGTTATTGCACCACGTCATTTCAGCACTGAAACTGTTGGCTGACCAAATCAACGTAGGCTATTACGAAAATTACCGCTACATCACATAACCCACGTCTCATTCTTCGCTAAAGCTGTGTCGATATAAAATAACAATTATTAACATTTTAGAATAATAACTTTCGTGAGTCATACTAATATACACCGCTCTTGAAAATGGACTCCGTTTGAGTTCAGAACTAGTCGGGCATTCCCCGAAAACAATACGTGAGTAAGCCGTATCATTATTTCGTATATTAACATTTTAGGACAATAAAACAAAGTTAGCAATAAGGGAACCAGTAATAAATTACGCCAATACTTTTAAAGATAATAAATAAATAGTACTTAGAAAGCTTAACTCCTAAATCAATATTGTAAACTGCTAACAAACTCGTTTAGATTAACTGCAACCACGCCCGTACCATGTAAATAACTTTTGTATTAATTTGTAGTTCTAAACTTTGGATTCGATTTGTTTTATTTAAAAAAAAAACAGATTTTGGTCCTATATTTCTTGTGCTAAATTAAATTTAGTTTCCATAATGTAGGACATAAGACACATATTGGACCGCTGCAAACATAACTTGGCTAAAAATACGGTATGATTGACAAGACTCGGGTCCAGTGCGAGATATGCCAAACCTACTTTCTGGCTCGTCCTATACCTCGATGACCACCCGACAAGTCTTTAATAAAGCAACGGACGGCTAATGAGGTTACCACATATTGGTCAAGCAGGAAACAATTGAGTTCGGTCTTGACTCGATAAGAAGAAAAAAAGGACATAAAAAGAAAAAAGATATTTTTACTCTCCCATGTCCATAAATTGTTTTTTGTTTTGTTTTTGTGAGTGATTTCGTGTTTGTCAAAAAAAAAAAATTAACGGAATATTTATGTACCTACCAAACATGTCGAAAAGTAAGGGTAGCTACACACATAGTCGATTCGGCTCATTCGGTTCGATATTTTCAAAGAAGTCCCGATGACATTTTTTTTAAACTACGGAACCGAATGTGCCGAATCGACCATGTGTGTAGCTACCCTAAGAAGTCTAAAAATGTTTTTGATATTTAGATACTTTTTAATCATATTTTTGGAATTTAAATCAAATAAAGAGTTTTAGTGAAAGACATTAATATTTTGTAAAAGTTCCCCAAGTCGTAATACAACTTTATTTGCGCACCAAAAAACAATCCAAAACATGAAACTTTCCACGTAAATACGTTCAAATATTGGAACAAAATTAATTACCCGTGCGCTTCTCAAAAACTCCTAAGTTAGTAGAGTATTCCCTTCACGTGTTCGTCCGAACTTCTTATCTCAAACTTGAGCCGTGAGACGCCTTTCACAAGCTTACATTGAAACTTGGTGGGCGTACTACTGTAGCAGTGAGTTATGATCGAATGGAAAAAAAATTTTTTTTTTATTGGTAACATTAGAAAGAATTATGGAAAAGACATCAAACTACAACAATTTTATAAGAACTGGCAACTGAAAATAATTATAATGCTAAGCTAAGTGCAGACTAAAACCACAACAGTCTGAAGACAAGTTTTGCGTTTAGTAATTTGCCAAATGTTTAGTATTTGGTCAAATCCAGCAACTAAATTTTAAGCAACTGAGAGATTTTTCAAAGGTGTGTAAAACCATGTCAGAGGCCTACGGGCGGTTTAAACCCTGACATCAGGTTGTTTATCAACCATACGAGAAGAAGAAGAAGAAAACAAGTAATTCAGTGGGTGATATTTCGCTTCATCGTCAGAATCGACGAAATTACGAGAACCCATGATAACCGCTAACTAAACAGTTGAGGCCGTGATAGTCCTACGTCCGTTCACTGTACATGTATCAACTTTCTTAGCTCATAATACACGGCACTAACTTGACACAGTATAAAGTTGAATAGATAATGTTCTTGAAATTCTGGCTTGGGAGAGCTAAAGTTGGGCATATAATTTGTAAAACTTTTATCGCACAATACCTAGGTACTTGATTCTTTCCTGCATATAAATTGCATGAATAAAAACTCATTTCAAGCTATTTTTATGAATGAAAACTTATTTCGATCAAACTAATATTTTTGCTGAACCTTTGTAATGACGTTCTCCATAACTTGGTTTGTTGCGATTTTTTATAACTATATTCACTGATTTTTTATTTTCAATGTGCAAGCGAGATAGCTGATTAGTGAGTGGCCCCGCCTTAAAAGCCTGTAAAATAAATTATATTAGTATTTTTTTTTACGTAAAATGGTTTTGTCATCGGAACTAAAGGTATGTACCAAATATCAGATCAACTTATCAACAGAAAGGGGGTAAAATTTCAATAAAAGAAACAGAAATAAGAACCATCACTTCTCAAAATTAAACTTCAAATGAAATAATTTATTTTGCGAATACAGATACATGATACTCGTAGTTGTGTAAAAATCTGCAATAATTAGAAAATAATCATTAGAGTCGTTTTGCTCGGTTGCATCTGAATTTTATTATTATCTAAGTTACTCTGTCAATATAGTCTCAAACTTTCGCGAACGTATAACATAATGAAACAACTTTTTAACGGATAACTTGCGTAAATGTTTATTTTTCTTTTTTCAAAAACCTGAAGTGCTTTGCAGCACTCGAAACGTCAGGTTTTTTGAAAAAAGAAAAATAAACATTTACGCGAGTTATCCATTTGAAAAGTTGTTTCATTAAGTTACTCAGTTACTGGAAATGTTAAAACGTAACTTCCACCACCAATAACTACACGAATACACGAAATCAATCGAGTTATTTATGACTAATACAAAAATCACATGTAGCGAATATCGGGTTGCAGCAATATCCCAAAGGAAATACTAGTAAGTGTAGGCGGTCTATCTTCTCAGTGAGATATCGAACCGACGCGGCTTCTTTGTTAAGAATTTCACTAATAAAGTATTGGTTTTTGAGTCGTAATAGCCTAGTGGTATGACCGTCGACTGGCAAGTCAGAGGTCTCAGGAGGTCTTTTCATAAGTTATAAGCGTATTTTTAACTAATTCACTGACTCCGTGTCTAAAAAAGCACGTAAACCCGTTGGCCCTGCGCCTGCTCTCTCTCTGGTTGTGTCGGATTGCCGTCTCATTGGACTATAAGAGAAAGGGAATAGAGAATGCACCTGTCTTTGCACACACCCATTAATATTGCTTATGTAGTTGACTCAAATAAGCTACACTATAATACATCACCGTTTCATATAGTGTCGTGTGGTTTTCCGCCTAAGAATAGAACTTCTCCTACTCGTCCCGCAGGTATCGTAAGAAGCGACAAAGGGGAAGATCCTAAGGATGCAGCAATCTTCTGTGTAACAGCAATCATCCGCTTGCCAAGCGTGGCGATCATAGGCAAATAATACCTCCAATGAGCGCACAAAAGTGACGTGCATTGGGAAAAGCCTATGTTCAGCAGTAGACTAATACAGGCTGATGATGATGATGAGGATCATTTCTTTAAGTGAAAATCCAAAATCTGTGCAGACATAGTCGCAGTAAAAGTGCTAGTTCACCAATAAAATCGGTTATTTCACAGCAAACATTGCAAAACTAATACAATATTGTGATACATCAGCTCTCCGCTTTATTTCTCCGGGGATTCTTTTGTGGATAATGTCGAAAGTGTAAACTGTGAGAGTGTAATGTGAGTCGTGATAGCCTAGTGGTGGTGACCGTTGACTTGCAAGTCAGAGGTCTCGAGTTCGATCCCAAAGCGCGCACCACTGACTTTTCGTAAGTTATGTGCGTTTTATAAATTAATTATCACTCTCCGTGTCTCGGATAGCACGTTAAGCTGTTGGCCCCGGCTGTCAATTGTAGATCTTTGACAATCGTTACGGGTAGTCAGAAGCCCGAAAGTCTGACAACCAGTCTTACCAAGGGGTATCGTGTAACCAAGTACCCGGGTTGTGGAGGTCTGATAAGCAGTCACTCCATGTAAAACACTGATGCTCAGCTGCATCCGGTAAGACTGGAAGCCGACCCCAACATAGTTGGGAAAAAGTCTAGGCAGATGATGATATGTCGAGAGTGTAAACGCAGTTTGTAGTGTCAGATGTAATATGACGTTCGATAGCCCGCTGGTTATCTTGAATTGGTAAAGTAGGATACTTACTGGTTACCTGGATCTGTTTACAATGATGCATTGTAAAACTTGATGCTTACACGTGAAACTGTTTATAAAACTAGTGTCGAGAAAGTAATTTTATGCCACTAATTTCATAATGTAACTTCGGCTTTAATTCTATAGGAGCTTTCTCAGTTTTCGTTATACCCAACACGTCCCAACGTCTTTTACGAGTTTTGCTAAAAAAACTTCATTTATTTATTATATTGTTTTGCTAACTGTTACTGTTTAAACAGATCGTTTTATTTATAATACAATATTAAAACAAGGCGCTTCAAAAACACAAGTTACAAATCATTAATAAGTAATAAGATAAAAGTAACACAAACAAATTTACTTATGTATATTTCTTAAAGAAAATTCTACTTAAAATTTGTAAGTACCTATAAATAAATTAAATGCCAAGATTATAAACAACATAAAACATATTTAAGATGCAGTGAATTAAAAAATAAAACAAACGGTAGCAAACAGGAGCTTGCGGATATTCGCTTCCGGCTAGTGATGGAACGCGGTGGGTATAATAGTTATTTTATTTTAATTTTAATAAAAATATATAGATTTTAATTTGTTCGTATAATAATAAATGATTTTTGCACAAATATTTGTATACAATTACAGTAGTAGGCTTTTGATTATAACAGACGTGTATGAGACAAAAATACGAGGGAGGATATTAAAACAAAGGTTGCGATGTGTAAGGAGATCAAGATTGGCTCTGCTAAAAGGATCTGCATCGACAAGAGCGTAGCTCTTAGATTGATTATGGTCAGTATTGCACATCCTGCGCAGATTTGTCCAAACGTCAGATACAAGCAGAACCGTAAATAAAATATTAATAATAATGTTATACAAAAACTCATTCATCGATGGTAAATAAATAAACCAGCCTAGAACTGTTCCACTGCAGGGAAAAGACTTCTTCTCATACAAAGAATAAGGGTCAATATTTAATCACCACGCTAGCTTAATGCGTGTTGGTGATTTCAGACTACTAAGTCCAAGTTTCCTCACGATATTTTTTTTTACAGTAAGTCAGTGGTGTCTTAGATTAACTAAGAAAGTACATACGGGTATAACACAGAAAAAGTCACATTGGTTCATGCCAAGATCGAACCCACAACGACGTGCTTACCACCACGACAATCGATCATAATAAATAATAATATTATCGACTAATATATCGTAACTTCGAACCACATCCCTACATCCGCAATTATCCGGGGCATGCGGCCTCTTTAATTGCGTTTGCACTAAACACAAACGCTTAGTAATTAATTCTAGATTAAGCCTGAAGAGTAGACTCACTTTTGAACTTTAAATTTAGTAAAAATACTTTGAAAATTTGTATAACACTAGTTGTCACCCGCAATTCATTTACGTGAAAATTAAATGTTAGCAAGACACGTGACGCCATCTATTATCATAAGAACGTTATTGTTGGTTTCTCTGAAAACAGTACTCTTTTTCAGGATAAAAGGTATCTCCGTACCCTATGTCTGTTTCTGTACACCTGATAAATTTCAGAATGATCGGTTCAGTGGTTTAAGCGTGAAAAAGTAACAAACAAACTTAAACTTACTTTCGCATTTACAATATTAAAGTTAGGATTAGGATTGCTAATTTAGTTATATTATAATTTGTATTCATTTATTTATTTATTTATGTACACACACACAATAAAAGAGTCGTGATAGCCTAGTGGTGGTGACCGTTAACTGGCAAGTCAGAGGTCTCGAGTTCGAACCCAAGGCGCGCACCTCTGACTTTTCGTAAGTTATGTGCGTTTTATAAAAATTAATTATCACTCTCCGTGCCTCGGATAGCACGTTAAGCTGTTGGCCCCGGCTGTCAATTGTAGATCTTTGACAATCGTTACGGGTAGTCAGAAGCCCGAAAGTCTGACAACCAGTCTTACCAAGGGGTATCGTGTTACCCAGTATCTGGGTTGTGGAGGTCTGATAGGCAGTCGCTCCATGTAAAACACTGGTATTCAGCTGCATCCGGTAAGACTGGAAGCCGACCCCAACATAGTTGGGAAAAGGCTAGGCAGATGATGACACACACACAATAAACATAAAAAAATATTAAGGCATTTTAAAACTATGAGTACAAAGGCACTGCTTATTTCAATTAGAATTTCATAATGTAGGAATGTTTTTATTTCATAAAAACTTTCTTTGGACCTAATTTTAGCATTTTATTAAATATTTTTCTATAATAACGTTATCATCCTCCATCCACTACACAGTTATAATCTATAATTGCTAATCGACAAGTATTATTAGCATGAATCACTAAACATAATCATCCACACAGTATAATCTGTAATTGCTAATTGAACTACAACTGTGTAATTAGCGTCTGATTTCTAATGTACCTACATTACAGTCAAAACCAAAAACAGCAACAATAATTTTCTAACAAAATGTTCTAATAAATTTGAACGTGTAATTTGCACATACGCGACCGAGACCGCACGGTTGTGTTATTGCGTGGTACAATTTACAAGATAAAGGAAATCTTATTTTAGTAAATCGAAGGAAATTATGCTATCTGTCAGATAGCATCATCAGATAATATCTGATGAATATTTTTTCCGCATGACGCGCTTGTAGCGCTTTAATACAGCTGCTGTTCTTATAATTACTAACGTTAAGCAGCGCTTGACGCAATCTGTCAGTGAAATGGTGACCACTTGAAGCTTTTCACTTTTGTACCAAAGTACCAATGGGCTAACTGCTTGGTGTGATAATATTTACCAATTTATAAGATCGCCAATTGTATATTTTTTAACTTTAATGTAATATTGTTTTTTGTTTTATTGGTATGCAATTAAGTATACTATCTATCTATCTAAAAACTATCTTTTTGTAAGTTTTGTGCGTATTATAAATTAATTATGACTTGCTCCTTGCCTCGGAAAGCACGTTAAGCCTTAGTCTTGCGACTGATTTCTCGTCGGTCGTATTATATTGCCAATCGGATTATGAGAGCAAGGAAATAAAGAGTCCACCTGTGTTTGTGCACACACTTGTGCACTATAATATCCCCTGTGTTATTTTTGTAATACGGTCAGGAGATGTAAAATGATTTATTTATTTATTTTCTCAATCGCGTAGTTGCATGCTTCTTAAACGCAATTCCTTATAACTAAGACCATCCAAAAACTGATGCCGCGGCACCACTGACAAATGAACTGTACCAACCTTGTTTATTAGCGAATAGAAACATTTTATGTGCAAGTTTACCACGTACATCACTGGAAGACGCGAATATTGGCAAAGTTTTACACATTTCGAATGATTTTGGTCATAACTTTTGAGATTTATATCAATTAAGGAATGAGCTTCCCGGCAAAAACGACTGGTGGTACCTGAAGCATAAGAAATGGGAATTGAGCGAAATTACCATGAACTGGAATTTAGAAGTTAGAAGGATGTATCGATTTATTGTATTTGTTTATATGTAACACCATTTGCTTATTTGATTTCTTCATTGTAATATGTTCACAACAATTGATTTCACTAGTCATGGTAGGTCCGATTCTGGCATATACCAATGTAATCCTTTAAATTTTATGTGCACTTTCACGTTATAGATTAACTAAGAAAGTGCACCATAAAATTTGACCACTGACTAACGGTGAATGAAAAAGTTCTGAGGAAACCTGGAATTCATCGTCTGAAATCGCCAACGCCCAGTGAGCGAGCGCGTTGATTTTAATCCTTCTCTGTATGAGAAGAGGCCTTTCCCTGCAGTGGGATAGTTACAGGCTGGTTTATTTATTATTTTTATTCATTTAAAACAAGACGTAGACAACCAACTCCTAGTGTAGCTTTGCAGCATTTTGGGCTACGTCATTGATGCGTGTTTTGGAGCGGATCCTGGTATTTTAAACACTGTTAAGGCGCCTCTTTACGCTAATCTGCTATCTCGCTTGTACTATCGTGGACAAAACCGGTGCACCACTCTTAAGGTTAGAATCGCTTGCACTCGGCGCGCCGTCCGAACGTAGCGCTCGCCCCTACGCACGTAGCATCGTTCAAAGCATTTTGATCACAAAGTGGTGCACCGTTTTATGCCACTTTTATGTATGAGTATGTATCACATGTTTCGATTAAGCTGAAATTTTTGCTAAAACTTTGTAATGTTGTTCTCCTTCAATTGGTTTGTTTTGATTTTTCATAACTATAAAATTGATTTTAAATCTTCAATGGACGAGCGAGATAACATAGCCTAAGGACAATCAAGGATAATTCACTGCATCACACGTTGACAAGCCCTTAGTTTAGACTCTTAAATGTTAGTCAATATTAAAATATGGACAACAAAAATCAAATCAACCTTTATCAAAGTTTGGTTCTCCAAAGAAAACAAAATTAATTACAACCCGGTTAATGTCCAGTTGTATGCTTTACACAGTAAAAACGTTCCTTAAGTCCTAAATAAACCTCAGGCTATGAAATTATGCAAGCGAACAGGTGATAATTAATTTATTCAACGTTATTATGCAAAGAGGTATAAAACTCGAACGGGTAACGTTATGTTTATTTAAAGAAGCCTTTATAAGTATCTGGTTGGGTATTGTGGGATCATAGGTACACTTGGGTCGTCGTCGCGGTTGGTTTGAAAATGTTATCAGAAATACGTTTTGAAAGGTTAACTAACAGTGGTTTTAATAGCAGCTGAAATATTGATTTCTATACTCGATTAAATTAGGTGTCCAGGGAAATAGGACACCTGCTCCTAAATGTGACGAGGCATATTACTAACAATAAAAAAAAAGATTTAAAAAAGAACACCGATCCAAAGTTAGTTGAAATAAACGTTACTTCGGAGCACTGCCATGTCTGTTCATTGATATACAAGTGACAAGGACAAGTATAGTTTAATCAGTAATTAAGAATGATAAGTTTTCATTAGTTAATTTCTAAGTACGTAAAGATGAATGAAATTAATATAATAATATATTTCTATTTTTGCCACTTAGTAATTACTAAATACAAATCAAATTGGATAATCTAGTAATTAATAACAATTAATTTTGCAAGATTAGTTAGGTCGTCGACGCATTGGTTACCCGCTTTGCAAGCACGTGTGACTAATCCATTAATGTTTTGTTTTTTAATGTGTCAACATAAAATATACCTTATTTGTTAGCAAATAAGGTTTTAAACGTTTTTATTTTCGCTACGGAATTTCTTGATTCGGTCGCTGCACTCAAAGCCCGCAACGTACCAAAATAATAAAAATTGGGATAAGAAAACAATAAGGGAACAATATAACATAACATAATATCTATAACATAACATATTAACGGGAATAGAAAACAATCCTACGCGTAAGGCGTTAAAAAAATCTAGAAGAACCGTCAAAAAGCCTTCATAAGTAATTATAAATCAATCTTATCCAGTACAAATCTTAACTTTCGAAAGTTCCGAAACATTTATCTCGGCCTATTTACAATACAAAGTAGGACAGGCAGAACTATCGTTATCTTCAAAGTTAGGAGTTGTCGCTTCAACGTTGATTCGAAAGCCAAGATATGCAGGAGTTTGATTCGAGTAGCAAACTTATTGCTAGAAAGGTGTGAATTTATGATAGTATTTATTAAACAAACTTCTTTTTTCCCAATTGTAATTATAAGACTTCTTCTTCATCGATGAACAACCTGGTGTCAGAGTTTAAACCGCCCCTAGGTCTCTAACATGGCTTTACACAGCGTTGAAAAATCTCAGGTGTGCTGCTTTCCTCACAATGTTTTCCTTTACTGTTTTAGCAAGTGATATCTAATTTCTAATAAGCACATGAATCCAAAAAGTCAGGTGCGTGCCAGGGGTTTGGCAGTCCAACGATCGTGAGACCGTTGGACAGGCTTTACGTGCTTTCCGAGGCCAGGAGCAAGTGATAATATTAATTTATAATTGCACATAACTTATGAAAAGTCAGAGGTGCGCTTTGCTCGAACCAGAGACAACCAACTTGCCAGTCTAGGTCATACCACTAAGCGAAGCTGTTCGTAATTTATAACCCTGATTTAAGACTTTAGCGTACTTCAAACTTCATAAGCATACAGAAGCCACCAAAAACATTGACAACATCGTAAATAACACCCATAAAATTGTTTCCAACAAGTTTCGCCTTCTATTGAAAATGTTTCACGACGAGAAATTTTGACAAATTCGATTTAGTCAGCCAAGTGTTTAAAGAAAGTTCCGGTACTAAAGAGGCGTGTTTAAGATTTGTTTTTGTTATAACCTTTTATATTTTATGACTCTTAAGGATATAAAATGCTGGATTTTAAGATGAAAATACTGTATTTCATCAGTTAAAATACAGCTTACTGTTCCATTAGGGTGCTTAAGTTTTAGCTGTCAGTTTGTATAAAAAAAATAAGTTTATCTTGATGGCTGATTAGACTTTGATAATAAAATTCAGATTTCTCCTTATTCGACTATTTTGTCAGGTTGCCAATGCAAAGAACTTTGAGGGTAAGAGTATCGCAATTGCGTTAACGAGACTGTGACTCTTTAATTGCCACAGATAGAGGGTCGCAAATTTTCTGATAAAGGCTAGTTCGGAGCGCTTGCTGACAAGAGACAGAAAAGACATCAATGGGAGTTGGCACTAGTTACTACAAATGTCTGTCAATTCTCTCTGCTACTACAAATTGTCAATACAAAAAATGTCCAACCTATTGCAGGTACTACCACACTCGCATTTGTTGGTTTAACCATCAAAAACGCTGACATAACGCCATCGATTTCTATAATAATACACAAAGGCCTTCTAAGTACATTAATACTATTGTTATTTGCTTTTTAATATTTTTCTTAAGGCTGATTTTCTTCTTGATCTTCGGCGCTGATAGTTCAATATGTATGTGTTACAATAGATATAGCGTTTCTTACTTACACTTATTGCTCAGCACAGGCTAACGTATGGAATTACGCCGAGCACTGTTGGCGCCGATGGTCGGCGCTGATCCAGCATGAGAAGATAATCAGCCTTAAAACTTTTATATTATAAACATTCATAATAATTATTCTCCAATAGTAATGTCACAGTTATATTTTTTATTTCTATGAAGCTAAATAATGCAGCCCAGTACTTTTACATCACTGCTTTGCAAATTTTTTTTCGTGAAAAATAAACTGGAAATCAAGATACAAATTAATAAGCATCATTATTGTGAATAGTGACTACAAAGGAATAATCAAGCTATACTCCATAAATCGTCAAAAAACTAGAATCAGAATTTACTGAAGAGATTCGGCCTATTTGGTGGCTAACTCCTTAGAAACTGGCCACTTGTGGTGACAGCCTCTTTAAAATGTAAGGTATTATAAATAAAAAACAGAAGAAGAAAACAATATACAATCGAAATCGAACAATAAAATGTGTTCAAAGTTCTAAAATGAAAATCTTTTTACGCTGATCGTTCTTCGATACGTAATCTTCTAGGACCTCTTGAAGACCCAGTCATAACATTACCTACCTAATTATCAAGCATAAAAAAATTAACTCTGACCAAACTAATATAAAAATAAACGTATTCTTTTCTATTCTATTCTATAACCTCTGATATATAGACAGAATAAGTTGAAGTTTATTGCAACCCAAATACAAAACGACATCCAAAGGTCACTCAATGTCAATCGCAAGTTTAGTACGAGTATCCGAGTATCTGTCCGCTTTCACTTAACGGTTGTACTATCAATACGTGTTAAGGTCAGAACCTTCATGACCCTTGTCTTGTCACCTTCCACTTAGAAAGGACGTATTCATTATGACACTTTGTCCGAGCAAGACCCGACCCTTTCGATTGCGCTTGTTTTTAGATTACTGGTTTCCAATTCGTTAGACAGTGTAATTTTTTTAGTTCCAAAGTTACTTACAAAGATATTGGAAAGGAGCAGTGTATCTATACATATAATAAAATCGTAACGAAGTAAAAACTGTACATTGAAAATTTTTGGAAAAAAGTAAATGCTACGTGTTCGGGGAACGATACTGAATCCGAATATGAAGAAAAAAAAAACTTTGTCTGTCTGTTTGTATGTAAAGGGTTGGCGCGAAAACTACTGGGCAGATTTAGTTGAAATTCGGCAAATATACTTTTTAAATTCTTGGTCAACTTATAGGGTATAAATTATCACGTTTATAATTATGGGGGATGAGCAGTATTGTAGTAAGCAGCGTATTTCTAGAATTTGCTGCGGAATTGTGGTTGTTGTTGAGAAAAATGTTATTAAATTGCAATTTACAAAATATTATCACGCTATATCCACAAGGAGCTAAACATTACATAACATAACATAATAATATCTTTTAGGAACGATTATTTTGACTACATGTCAACAGACTTCATAGCCTTCCGGTCGGGCGTACGCCTAGGAAGTGTAAGACTTTGGGTTCTATCCTCAGTTCCGCAAACTTTTTATGGATTCTTTAGTATTTTTTTTGTCATTAAAATTATGTATTTTTGTGGTTTTTCATTCATAATGACTTTTATTACTTACCGGCTGAAATCCGAAGGAAATAAGCTTTATAATATTTTTCAACTTATAAAAAACGTTACCACTTTAATTTGAAACATTTATAATTATATTATTTAAAACATAGTAGTGTTCTAGATGGCGTTATAGTCAATTTAGATCAGCAGAATTCTTTTTTAAATATTTCAATTTGAAACCCGAAGGAAACAACGCGCATCGTGTGGAATTATACTTTTTAAAATTTCAGCTTATAAAAAAATACCGCTTTAATTTGAAGCATTAAAATTATTATTATTTAAAACATAATGTTTCCTTTTTCTTAACTAGATGGCGTTAGGAGTCGATTTACAGGAAAAATATTTATAACCACTGGCATCCTTGCAGTGATCAGGAGGCAGGGCAAAATTACAATTGTAGTAGCGTCTTCGGGGATTACTGCCACGTTGTTTTCTGGTGACCAAACAGCGAATACCATGTTTAGGATTCCCATCAATTTACAGAGCAACGAAACACCTGATTGTGATGTGTCACGGAATAGTGACAAGGCAGGCACTTGCTCAAGAATTGTTCTTTGATCGTATGATGGGATGAATGTAGGTATAATGGCAAACAGAAAGCAGTTGATGCGGTACACAGAACTCTACAAGACATCCGTAGGAACCAACACATAATGGGTGGTGTCACAGTTATGTTCAGCGGCAATTTCCGCTGAACGCTGCCTGTGGTGACGCGAAGAACTGGGACTGATGAGGTGAATGGTTCGTTGAAACGATTATTTTTATGATTCTGTATTCACAAGTTGAGCTTGACAATAATTATGGGTGGCTGAGTAGGAATCCACATGCTCAAGAATTTTCCAACTCAAAACGCCCAAAAATAATGAAGCTGCAGCAATCAATGAATGCATTCTTTTATAAATGAAAGGGAATGAAGTGTTTTACACATTTATAAACACTGTTGTCAATCAAGATGACGCCACTTATTATCCTGTAAAATTTCTCAATTCCCTCACTGCAAGTGGACTTCCGACGGACGTCATCAAGTTGAAGGTCGGTGTCCCGATTATGCTTCTTTGGAACTTAACGCCTTCGAAATTGTGTAAAGGGACCCGGCTTAATGTAATTTTTCTGCAGAGAAACATCATCAAGGCGCAAGTTCTAACGGGTTTCGGTACTGGCGTGACAGTATTGTTTATACCACGTACCACTAATTCTCCACAATTATCCCTTTCAATTTAAGCGAGTGTAGTTTCCTGTGGGCGTTTGTTTCGCCACGATAATCAATAAGTCGCAGAGGTAGACACTGAAGTCTGCGGGTGTCGATCTCAGGACCAGCTTCTACTCTCATAGACAACTGTATGTCGCTTGCTCTCGGGTCACCAGTCCTGACTCTCTGTAGGCATTTTAGCTACCGAGAGCAAAACTACAAACAAAATAGTTGGTATGTTTTTCTAAATATCCTGGTTCGGGTTTGAAATTGATGCGAAACTTTTGTTCTTTTACATAGGTTTTTCGCTTTATTTGGTCAGACATTATGCAATAAAATATGCGAAGCGCACTCTTAACTTTTGCCCTATAAATTCGTTAGACTTAAATGTAAAACTAATTTTTGTTGGAATAATTGCTCTCAAATGTGCATAACGATATATTTAAAAAAATACCTCATAATATTACAAGTTTACTATGGAATACATAATGTAAGTAAATTCTAAAATGAAAGCTAAATAATGAAAGGAAAAATTAATATATTTGATTAATTGTAATTATAGGGAATTACGAGTTAATGTAACGGCAATATATAATGTTTTCAATAATAAATATTTTGGATAATTTAAATGTTTATGCACATGTTTTGCTTATTAAATGAAAATAATTAATAAGAAACTCGCAAAAACAACTGACTTGGGCGGGACTTGAACTGTCATATCATGTCATTACTAATCTGCACTAATAAAAGTTTGTGAAGATGTTTGTTACCTAAGCACTTTTGATTTGAATAAAACTCGGTAAACATAAAAACCATATATCCTGGATTAACAAAAAATATAAATTTTATCCTGGTTCGACATCCACGCAGGCGAAGCTGCGGGCAAAAGCTAGTTTTGTATAAAAATATTAAAGTCGTTGTACTGCAAATTAATATCCTTTTTACCAAGTCGGTCACAGCGGGCAATCTCAACGGAGATTAACCAACTACGCAGGAGATATTATAGTGCTAAAGTGTGTGCGCAAACACAGGTGCACTCTATATTCCCTCACTCCGACATATTCATAGTCCGACGGGACGGCAATCCGACACGACCGGAGAGAGAGGCGTATACTAATAATATGAACTAGACTATGAACTCTGCTACAAGATGAATTGTTTTGCAAAATAAATCTTTCTTTCGTATTTTAAGTAAAGAAATATACTTATTTAAATTTAAAACCTTTTTCACATCAAAATTTACAACCGAAAATAAGCTTTATGTCTCATATTTTATGATACATTATCCTACCCTTATTGAAAAAAATAATAAGATGGAGTGACCCTTTCAAGAAACATTCGTACGTAAAATTGGATCTAGATTTGGGTTTAGCAGAAAATTTGATTTTAATAAGTAAAAAATGAGCTCTAGATAATCTTAATTCTTTAACTAAAGGGCCATGCAACCTTTTAGCGATTTTTTAAATATTTTTTTATGATTATACGTAGGTACGTACCTACGTAATGAAATCATTAATTAGTAGATAATATATTTTTTTATTTATTGACTTCTTTAAAGATAGAAGATATTCAAAATTAAAAATAAACTAATAAATAAAAAAAAAAAAACCTCCGATACAAAAAGAAACTTCTTAATTTTATTTTTTTATAGCTAAGGATACTCACAAGTAATCTTTAAAAAAAAAACTAAATCAAAATTTCTTCCATCCATGTGCGACCTACGGGCCACACTAACACACAAATACGCAAATACATAGATACACACGTTAAAATTATAATACCCAGTTTTTGATTGGTATCAGCCATTTGCCGGTCGCCAAATTATTATATTAAATTTCATCTATCACAACTGTTTGTGGTGTCATCGTCAATAATTAATGTTTAATATTATTGTTGATCCATAATAGCCAGATACATTTCATCTGATAATAATAATGTCCTCCTGACCGAATTTCGGTCACAGCAGCCAATCTCAACGGAGATTAGCTATCGACGCGGGAGATATTATAGTGCACAAGTGTGTGCGCAAACACAGGTGCACTCTCTATACCCTCACTCTCATAGTCCGATAAGAAGGCAATCCGACACGACCGGAGAGAGATTAGGCGCAAGGCCCACGGCTTTACGTGCTTTCCTAGGCACGGAGTAAGTGACAATTAATTTCTAAAACGCACATAACTTACGAAAAGTCAGAGGTGATAACAAAAACTTGGAAAATTATAAGAAATTTGTTTTAACAAAATGACTAAATGAACCTTATAATCCAGTACTTAATTATAGCAGGTTTACAGCGCCTCCCATTACAACATTATTAACAACCCAATATACTTTACGAGAAGTATTTTTAACTACACCCAAAATATTATCCACTCACATTTTAATGGCGGATGATAAAAAATACACGATTCCGTTAATCTCGGCTACAGCGGCGTAACTTTGGCATGAAGTATTTTAATTATCTTAATCCACCAAAACTCTTGGGCTCACTGGCGATTTAGAAATTTTAATGGTTCAAGTTATGAAAAAGATACACAATAATGCTCGTCCCACAATAGAAATAGAGCGAAGAGATTAAGAAAAGAAGATGGATGGAAAGATGAATGATATAGATAATGACACTGGGGCTAATTCACTTTTAACTAATTTATACTATCTCCCTTTTTAACAGAAATCATAAGAATAGGATAGAAGATTTTTTGAATTGTTTTCAAAAAAAATTATACTCCACACCTACCTACCAATTATCTATTCGCTAATAATAGAAATATACGTTTTAAAATATAAAAAAGATTAATTGAATCCATTAAACACTCCAAGACTATTGAAATTAATGATATACGATTGTTACAATCAATAACTCGATATTTGAGTTTTTAGAGTCTAGTATTAATATAAGTCTAGTGTTTTGGTAATAACAATCATTAAAATGCACTACATATACACACAAAAAAGTATTGAAAATCATAAAATCGAATTAAGATTAACTTAAAATTCGAATTCTTCGAAGTTTAAATTAATTTTATTAAAGCTAAAGTTAATAAATCAAAGAGTATATAAAATATAATGCGAGTAGTAGGTATTAGCTAGTATTTTACCTACTTACTACGTTTCTCACTGACGGAATGTATTCACCAAATTGTTTTACGTTTAAGTATTCAAAGCGAGATCCACTAATCCCTCGTGATTGCTTGCTAACTTTACTGTAGCCGTTAAGACGACAACATTAATGGAATATTCGGAGGAACAACACAAAAAGATTAAGATTTTAATATTCGGAACTCCATTGGGGATTTTTAAATTTGATAATTAAGATGTTGATGATTTAGAAGTCATGATGGCGCGTTGGTTATGGCTTTGCAGGCACGTGGATGTAGGTTCAAATCTGGCATGTACTAATGAGACTGTTTGGATGTAATAATTATGTTCTTTATTACTTAATCTAAGTCTCCATGGTGAAGAAAACATTGTGAAATTCATCCTTTAAATAAGTAATGTTTAAGTATTTAAATGTAATTTGCAATTTTGAATTGTAACTTGAGAGGTGCGCCAGTGGCGCCACCAATTTTTGCGGACTGTTTTTGTTTCGTATAAAAAGTACATTATTTAACATGTTTGTACCCGGACGTTGTAAATTAATCCTCTTTATTTTTATTTATTTTTTTGTTGCTTTTTGTAATAATTTAGTTTTTTCTTTTGTTTATTTTGTTTAGTGTTTGTTGTTAATTTCATAACACTCGACCAGCGGGTGGACAAAGGTATCTTTTGTTTAAAAATATCTATTCTGTTGTTTATATATATATATATTTATTATTATTTAATTTATATACTATATATTTTAATATTATTTTTGTATATATTGTATGTGTACGATAATGGCAGATTATGATATTTTTAGTGACACAGATAGCTTCTTGTCAGCGAGTACTGGCAACGATAGCTTCAGTAGTATGCCGTCACTAGCAGATACTCTTGAGTCTCATTTCTCTGATGTTAGTAGGAATCTTAATGTAGTCCATATAAATGCACAAAGTATTCCGGCCCATTTTCCTGACATGATGGCGAGTTTTGACTGTAAGAATATCCATGCAATCCTTGTCTCCGAATCATGGCTGAAACCATGTCTCCCCTCCACTTCTTATTCCCTTCCTGGATACCAACTAATTAGAAATGATCGTACGGTTGGCGGTGGTGGAGGTGTTGCCATATATCTACGAGCTAACATTCCCTTCTCCATCGTTAGTATGTCAGCACAGCCACCCCCGCTAAATGCTGGGGAACATCTCTTTTTAGAAGTGCGCCTTCATCACGTGAAGGTGCTGCTTGGTGTCTACTACTGTCCTTCCCTGCGCATCGACTTCTTTTCCTCTTTTGAAACCATCCTAGAAAACCTCACTCCCTCTTACAGTCATACAGTCATCATGGGAGACTTCAACACCTGCCTTCTCAAGCAAGACTCTCGTAGCTCTTCTCTTCATTCTATTTCTCAATCTTGTAACCTATCTATTCTTCCTTTAAGCGCCACACATCATTTTCCTAATACTATTCCTTCTCTTCTAGATCTTATCTTTGTTTCTTCAACTCAACACGTCGCTAAGCATGGTCAATGCTCGGCTGACGCTTTTTCCTACCATGACCTAATCTTCCTCTCTTATAAAATCCGTCCTCCCAAGTCCAAACCTAAAACACTCCTGCAGCGCAATTTTGGTGGTATGAAGCTGGAAAAATTGCGGGAAGATGCTGGCAACATTGACTGGGCAGACCTTTCAAGTGCTGAGTCTATTGATGCTAAAGTGACTATTTTTAATACTAAGCTCACTCAGCTTTACGACGTACATGCCCCGGTTCGCCCGGTTAAAATTAAACACCTCCCAGCACCGTGGTTGACAAAAGACCTCAAATGTTTATTATCCAAAAAAGCAGTAGCTAAAACCAGGTACAAATGTCGACCCACTCTATACAACCGAGAGAAGTACGTTTCTATTCGCAATCACTGCAATAAGGTGTGTAGAGACGCCCAACGGCAGTACATTCACAATTCTGTCGAAAACACAGATCCAGCTAAACTCTGGAAGTTTCTTAATTCAATAGGAGTCGGAAGAACTCGCCAAGAAACTATCCCTAAATCCTTGAATATTGAATTGCTGAACCAACACTTTGCGTCTTCTTCCAATTTTAATGGAGCTACTAAAGCTAGTACATTAAATCACCTTTCATCTCTTCCAACTCCTGATTACTCACCTTTTATTTTTAATCAATTTTCTGATTGTGGTGTTAAGAAGAGCATTGAGTCAATTACGTCAAGTGCTGTCGGTAGTGACTGTGTCAGTAGGAAAATGATACTCCCTATCCTGGACGAAATCCTTCCCGTTATTACCCATATCCTAAACTACTCCATCGTCCGAGGTGTCTATCCATCGTCTTGGAAAGACGCCCAAATCACTCCTCTACCTAAAAAATCCAATCCTCTTTCGTTTTCCGAATATCGTCCTATATCCATATTGCCTTTCTTATCCAAAGTCCTAGAACGCCTTGTCCATACCCAGCTTAGTGCTTTCCTTACCAAAAACCATTTGATGAATCCTTTCCAATCCGGTTTTCGTCCTGGTCACAGCACTACTACGGCACTAGTCCATATCACTGATGACATTAGGTCAAGTATGGAGAATGGAAATCTGACGGTACTCTCCTTACTCGATTTCAGCAATGCCTTTAATACCGTCGATTTCGACATCCTACTTGGCATCCTGCGCTCTCTTAACATATCTCCAACAGCGATTGAATGGTTCCAGAATTACCTATGTGGTCGTCGGCAGCGTATTTGCATTGGAGGAATCTCTTCTTCATGGTGTAATACGACTGCTGGCGTACCGCAAGGCGGCGTTCTGTCACCTTTGCTTTATGCAGTATTTATTAATTCTATCTCCAACGAACTCTTGTCGTCCTACCACCTTTATGCAGATGACCTGCAAATCTACTCTCAGGCTCCTTTAAATGAGTTGTCGGAGGCAATTAAAATGGTAAACTCGGATTTAGAGCGAATAGCTGAATGGAGTGTAGCTTATGGGCTTAAGGTTAACCCCAGTAAAACCCAGGTCATAGTTGTAGGAAGTCCTTACTTCATTTCCAGAGTTGACTGGGCGCTAGTTCCTAAGATAATTTTTGATCGAACTGTTATTCCTATAAGTGACTCAGTCAAAAACTTGGGGATATTTATTGATAGGACCATGTCTTGGGGACCGCAACTGCAAGAACTAAGTCGCAAAGTTTTTGCCTCTGCGGGGTCCCTCAGGAAATTGCGTAATTTCCTCCCTACTGCCACCAAAACTGCGCTTGCTCAAACCCTTCTCCTTCCTATCCTAGATTATGCTGATTCCAGTTACCTGGACCTTACCGAGGCACAACTGGATAAGCTTGAGCGGCTGCAAAATTTCTGTATCAGATTTATTTTTGGCCTGCGAAAATTTGATCATATTACAGAATTCCGCACTAAGCTCAAGTGGCTCCCAATACGCCATCGCCGGAATTTGCATATTGTTTCCCTGCTTTATAGTATCCTTTTTATTCCCACTACTCCCTCCTACCTCAAAGAACGCTTTATGTTCCTGCACGACACACATTCAAGATGCCTACGATCATCGGAGAACTTGAGGCTCGGGGTGCCAGAGCATTCCACAAAATTTTATGATCAATCTTTTTCAGTACAGGCCGTACGTCTGTGGAATGCTTTGCCGGTGCTAATAAGGCGCGCGCAATCAATAGCTATATTTAAAAAAATGGTCAAAGATCATTATCTCTCTCTTTTAACAGCACAAGCTACTTCTAGATATTGATGTTCATAATTATTGCCATTATGTATTTTATTATAATATGCATATATTTTACCAAATTAAATATGTTTAAGTATGGTATCTATTTAAGTTATTTAATGGGTATACAATTATACATATGTATTAGTTTATGTTATATAAGTATGTTTAGGTTATATAAGTATGTTTAGGTTATATAAGTATGTTTATGTAATGGGTATATGTATTATATTTTGTATATATTTGTATCATGTGCACCTCAGACTACCCTAAATTTTTCAAATCTCTCTTGTCCATCCAAAGGTTGTCTGGAAGATATCGCTTTTAGCGATAAGACCGCCCATTGTACCTCTAATCGTAATGATAAGACTCCTTATGTAATTTCAATGGTGTACAATAAAGAATATTCTATTCTATTCTATTCTATTCTATTGTGAGGAAACCTGGCAATAATGGGCTGTAATTGCCAAAACTTAGACGAACCACGAACAGAATTTGTATCTGCAACCTTCAAGTCTGTTTGATTATACGTATTACATTAGTAGAAAACGAATTTTTTCGAGAATTTTAACTCACACTCAACCGATGAACTTATCATCGGTTGAGTGTGAACGGTCAAGTGTTTTTCTATACATTTGTCTGTTCTGGCGTTATGCGACCGATAATACGCGACGCATGTTCCGTCAGATATGAACCTTCCCTAAAATCCTATGTTTATAAAACGTTCTCACTACAGAAAGAAAAATATGTATGAGACAACTGGAAAATTAGACCAATTTGCAATTTTTAATGTAAAAAATCGGGTAAAAATGTAAAAGAGGCATATGCCTTGCAATAGGACAAAGCAAAAAAGTTTCTACTCGAGTTTAAACAATAAAAACTCCACTGAACCCCACGGTCGCGCTACTCAAGAACCCTCATCACACACATCTCTTTGTGTTGCCAACTGACAAACGCATAAAACATAAACATTTTTTACTCGGCTGTACAAAACGCGCATTTAGATGTTTCGTGCAACATTTGAATTGTGGTCAGAAAAGTTTTTTCAATATAATTTTACATTTTTTAAAGTTTACTTTCCTTTGCGATTTTTTTGTTATTTTTTTTTCAATAAGTTTGTAATAATAGTTATTCTGCCCTTTTTTATTAAATCAGCTACTTCCATAATCCCCCTTCCATCCATAATCCCGCTCAAAGTCAGCAACGCTATTGTTGCTATCTTCCGACATTCAGTCAGTCAGTTCAGTCTCATTTAGATTCAATATACATTTAGATACCTATTTAAATAGACAATCTTTGCACTCCAATCCATTTGTAAATCATCTTGTTACAAGCAAAAATATCAGTATTAAAATTATAATCCTACTACTATTATAAAGGCGAAAGTTTGTAAGTATGGATGTATGGATGTATGGATGTTTGTTACTCTTTCACGTAAAAACTACTGAATGGATTTGAATGAAACTTCACCACAATATAGCTTATACATCAGAATAACACATAGGCTACAATTTATCAACATATCATGCGGGCGAAGCCGCGGGCGGAAGCTAGTATCTAATAATTATTTACCATAGCAGGCTTTGCTTACTGCTGTAAGTAGATAGTCAATGGTACGTGCCTTTGGTTCGAACCTGAAACTTAGATACCTCTGACTTTTCGGATGGTTATAGGGCCCGGATTAATATGTAAATACATATTTTTAATTTACAAGATTTTCGGTCTAGAATGTGTTCTCTACATCGATTATCATATTTACAATGTGAAAAACTAATTTTTATTTTCCATATT
The DNA here is from genome assembly GCA_936450705.2 of Protodeltote pygarga. Classification (NCBI taxonomy): domain Eukaryota; kingdom Metazoa; phylum Arthropoda; class Insecta; order Lepidoptera; family Noctuidae; genus Protodeltote; species Protodeltote pygarga. Next base: position 15,679,214 of record OW388253.2, on the reverse strand, counting down.
TTTCCATATTTTAAGGTATTTCAAGGTTTAGTCCATATTTTACAAAAATATATCACAATCCTCCATATTTTCCATTTTTATATCGTAGAACAAGAGTTAGTTCACAAAAATTGATATAATTTTACGTGTTTGCATTCTCGCCACCATGACCGGCCGCGCGTACCTATTTCATTTCTCTCGCGTTTTATTCGTCGTATTTTGATTTTTGATTCTAAGTTCATTCCGCATTATGTATGCTCTCATTACGTCATGTCACGTGAAAAATTTTTTCAGCCATTATAAAGCTATACCACATATACCTCATGTAAGCAATAAATGAATGAATAAATAAATAAATCAATAAATATTTAGACCAAATCGTCAAGATTTAATTTTGATAATTTAAAAAAAGCACTTGATTGTCTACTGCAACCATGTAGTGTAGTGTAGTGGCTGATGTAGTGGAAGTTGATAAATGCAAATGATTCCTATTCTTGAATAAAACTTATTTTTTTATTTGTATTACATAAATAGTTCAACATCTTTTTATATTTTTTTTAATGTATGTGTTAAGTACTTTACTCATTTCAATGTCTTTAATGCAAAAAGGCAATGAAAAAGGTCAAGTACCTCCCTTTAAAGGTACCTACTGTTATTTTTTACTCCATATTTATTCCATATTTTACATTTTTACTCCATATTTTTTCCATATTTTACATTTTTTCGTCCATATTGATGTACATATTTTGAATTTTTTAATACATATTTTTCCGGGCCCTAGTTATTATAAATTATTTATTAATTGCTCCGTACCTTGTTAAGCAGACGCCTGATCTCGCTCTGGCCATGTCGGATTGCCATCCCAGCGGACAAGGAGAGCGAGGCAAAAGAGAGTGCACTTGTGAGAGAGTGTTTGTGCACACATCTGTGCACTAGTGTGTCTTGTGTAGTTGTCTAATCTCTGATTAGATCATGAAGGATTTTTTTTGCCTTTGATTCTTCTTCCAAGATTGAGATAACCCAATAAATCCGGTCAAAGACTTTTAAATTCCCAGAAGTTCCGATTCTACCTATATTCTATGTTTGGCAGTTGCTCGCAAGCACAAGACCAAAATTAATCAAAAAGACCCGATTGATACAAAACAAACTGTCAAACCCCTCTCAGGTACTTCAAAAGCCCGAAGTGACACAGCTCAATAAACACTGCAACACGAATTCCCTAGACCACAAATTCGAATGTCAATTTTATACGTCCCGTCCGTCCGTGAGTTTTTATTATTCATTTATGGACACGTTAGGTTCTGTTCAGACGACCAACAAAACTTCACCACAGCGGAGAAAATATTGTGGTCTTGCACAAAATTTTATGAAAATAATAGCTTCCGGCCACGGTTTCACCCACTTGGTATGTTGATAAATTGTTGGCTATGTGTTATTCTAATGTGTAAGCTATATTACTTAAATTTTCATCAAAATATATTTTGTAGAGTTTGTGTGAAAGAGTAACAAACATCCATATATCCTCACAAACTTTCACAATAAATTATAATATTAGTATTAGTGTCTGGAAAGGTTAGAATGCACGCACGCATTTTTTTTTGTCGTGATAAACTAAGGCTAATTCTCCGAAAGTAAGCATGGTCAACAGTGCCGTGTGGATTATTAAAGAGGCCTATTAACAGTCACGGTAGCCCGACAACAAACTTTCATAGTAATCCATACAACACTTTTCAATTTTCTCATAATTTTTTCCTACACCGCGCACCATTTTAAGCAGGTTCTAATTATTTTATAATAAGCACATATTTTGTGGCGATGGTGTCAAGCTGATGTCAGCACTAACCACCCTCTCGCAGAAGTGAAATAATAGTATTCGTACTGTTGTGTATCAAGTGAAAAGAAAAGGAGACCCAATAAAATTCAACGCAGGCAATTCTTTAAGTGTTGCAGGTGTCTATAGGCGACGGTGATCACTTGCTATCAGGTGTCCGCTTGATCATTTGCCGCCTTTTCTACAAAAAAACGCACATAGGATTTTTGAAAATCAGTGGCACAAGCCTTATTATCTGTCTCTTTTGATTTGTCAGTCCAGTGCTTGTAGTATGGTGTGGTTGTTGGTCGTCTGAATGCAGCCTTAGTCCGGGGTGTAAATTAAAGGACTGTATCCTCATGGTTCAATAGACTTTGAAACTATTTTAGAGGGATTGGCATTTGAATGTTTGAGTGTTGAGGTTTTGTGATGAGTCAATAAAGTTAGTAGACACGGGAAATACGTCTAAGGTAACCAGAGAAACGTTTGTTGTATAAATTTTTGTATGTAAAATAATTTCTAATAATTATATTTATTTGAAACAAAAATACAATACCTTAATTTGTTTAACATAGCTTTCTATTTAATTTATGAGCATAATTATTAGCGTAGTTCAGATAAAACTAATTACAGATATTGGTCTCGTTCGGGAATTGTAATAAAAAATTACTCAACAAAAATAAAAAACAAAAAGCTAGTACTTCTTAAACGACAAAAATATTTTCAAACTTACGAGTACTTACAGGTATAGTTCAAAAGGTAAACTGTTTCTTCCATGGTTCAACTCATGTCTTATGTTCTGTCAATTATTAGACTGAAACAGATTATTGTTATGTGTGAACATATTGTGAAACCCAGTTGTCATTGCAAATACAATATCAGCTTTGCAGCAGTACAATAAAGTCGAAAATTATGAAAGTTAAGCATCGGTTGTGGCAATGCGAATATAGGTTAGTCTTTTTATATTCAACTTTTTTTTTTTAATATTTATCATTTCAACAAAAAAATATACAATTACAATATATTAGCAACTAAAAAACCACTAAGGTTAACCTTTACTAATAATAGTATGTTGGCAATGGCAATACTACGCTGCGCTGTGTTGTGCAGAGGTACCCAAGCCCAAAACGTTTTATTTAAACATAAAATAAATTTTGACGCATTTTTTTCTTCCAACCAACTGAAGTCGCCGAAATGACTACAACCGAAAACATTCTACAACATAAATACATTTAGGACAACAAAACTGAAGCCAAAAAAGAAATCTATTATCTGATAAACCAGCGTCCATCTTACCCTCGGGTTACCATAGATCAGGGGTGGCAAACCTACGGTGCATTACGCTTATTACGATTCTGCATCTCGAATGTAAGGCTTTCAGAATAACTGATCTAAGCTAGTGAGTCACAAATAAAATTGAACGACAGCGAGTAACAAAGCCTTGAGTCTTTGCTTTTGGCAAGGTCAAAATCAATTTAATTAGTGTGTCGGCTATTGTGTAAGTGCGTATCTTAATCGAAGTGCGTAACTGAAAATTTTACCACTTTCTTAATTAAATATAAAATGATATTGAATTCAGCCTTATAGATCTAGTATCTTCAAGCGCAGCACAAGTAGACAAGAGGTACCCAGTTTATTTCCTAGGTTGGGCAATGTGTTTGCAGGTTTTGCGGATATTTTATTAAATAATTTACGTCTAAAATACAATGACACAAGCATTGAGTCGCTCAACAATGATTGAAGTTTCAGAAATATAGACAAAGTAAAAATGTTTACGATCCCTGACATAGAATAATATTAAATCAGGGACAGATAAGACAGTTCTTATCGTGTCGTTTGTAAGCTATCGCCGACAAATCCCACTTTGAGAGTTAACAAGAAACAAAGTTTGTCAGAGTTGCGAGGGAAAATGGCATTCAATCACGTCACGGGTTTTGTGTAGCGGTATTATATGTCGGAGTTTTTTGCGGGTCAGCTGAGGTTCAGACGCATTTTTTTTTCTTCTGGTAATTTTTTAAGAACTTATTCTTATTTTTTTTTTCTAAATTAGGAGGGTTACACTTTGGTTGTTAGATTGTATTGCGTCCGTAGAAATAGGCCTGTAACGGTCAAATTTCAGCTCCCTAGGGTAACAGGAGTTGAAATTTATCCGATCCATACCAAAAGCGCTGAAACCTGACTTTCAGGTCAGGTCATGCATTGGTTTCTAAGTATCTCTGAATTATTATTATGTACTGAACGTGCAGGGGTGCTCAAACAACTGATAGCCTAGTGGTACGACTGTTGACTGACAAGTTAGAGGGCTCGAGTACGATCTCAAGGCGCGCACCTCTGACTTTTCGTAAGTTATGTCCGTATTATAAATTAATTATCAGTTGCTGAAACGGTGAGGGAAAACATCGTGATGAAACCAGCACACCTGAGAGATTTTTCAATGGTGTGTAAAGCCATGTCAGAGACCTACGGGCGGCTTAAACTCTGACACCAGGTTGTCCATCAACCATACGATAAGAAGAAGAAGGGGTGCTCAACATAAAATCCAGAAAACAAAAGTTAACATTTACTTCAAACAACTGCAAGTCTACTAATAAACAAGAACGTAAGTACACAATATCCTTCGTAACTAAACAGATCACTCAATATTAGCAACTGTTTATCTGAGCATGCAAAGTATCCGACATAATTACTAAGCCATCCGGCTGACTGCGCTTCAGTGTCCAAACACAATGTAGTTCAGGAGACAGCTATGCATTTGACTCTATTATCTAGTTATTGTGTTAGCTTGTTAGAGTGATTGATATCTGAAGTGTTGGATCAATAATATAATATACTAGCTGTTACCCACAATTTCATCCGCATGAATTATTATTATTTTTATCATAAGAACGTTATGATAAAAATAATAATAATAAATAATAATACGTTGTTTTCCTAAGGAAAAAAAGTAGCTAGTTTTTTTTGGATGAAGGTACTCTATATCCGTTTTTGTACACCTGAAAACGTATAAATATAAAATTTCAAATTTTCCTCATTGTTTTAGACCACATGAGATATTTTTGAATATAAATACATGTCAGTGGATTTTGAATAGTTACAACTCTGTTATTAGGTTGTTAATCAATCATACAATAAAAAAGAAGAAGAACATAGTTCTAGAAGCATTTATGCATGATATCTTGTTTAATAATTAATAATAATGTTCTCGTGATCGAATTTCGGTCACAGCAACCAATTTCAATAGTGTCACACAATAAATTGTGTGTGCAAAAATAGATTTTAAATCCACTGGTGTACATTTAATAAATTTATAGTAAATAAGGTTTTGATCAAATGCGCTATCTCTTACACTATATGTAACAGCATAACAGAGATTTATGTGTTTGCCATCCAGCACTGTAATAACTAAGAGTATAAGAAGTGGGGTCGGTTTGTTTGTGTATCTGTACGTTATTACGCTTTTTCTAGTTAACTGGTTATTGCGCTGTTTGCTGTAGAGGGATGGACAGGATTGGTGATAGTTGCTAATTGCAAAAGATTTGTGTTTCTGGGCCAGCCAGCATTTCTGATTTCCTTGTAAGCAAACTTGTGTCAAGCACGTGACGTTTACGGTGACGACCTTCTTTTTTTATGCGGTGAGGTCAGTGGAACATCTGTGGTAGTTTTCATGGATCTTTTTTTGTTTTTTTTTTTTTTATAAAGCAAAGCTTTTCGCTAGGATTTTCTTCCGTATCGTGGGTGCAGTTTTAGATACGTAATTTTACAAGGCATAAATACCCGAACCGAAGCAAAAGTGTTTTAATTATACAAACGATCGATTAATGCTCGATTTTTTTCTAATGAGAGAGGCCTTTGCCTTGCCTGTATAATTGTCCAACTACAATTACAGACTGATATATTTGTTAATTTATATTTGTTTATGCTAATTGGGTTTCAGATTTAACCACTTCATTCTAATTCTAAGCCTTAGCACCAACTCTGACTTGGCTTTTTAGTCTTCTGAAGTTTTTGTTTTTCAATTTTGGGTAGACTTAAATTTAAATGGGGAGGCAAAATCCAAATACTATTTCGGAATTCGGTTATCAACTCACACGATAAAGTGAAATTAGTTCTTACAAGAGGTTTTATTTGAGGAGGAGATGTTATCTTCCGATGCGGAATACCGTTCTGTATCTCCGAAGATCATCATCCAATCATGACAATATTTATATGGGACCAATCGGAATGTGAAACTCTTATGAATAAAAAAAATCGAATTGAAAACCTCCTTTTTGAAATTCTGAGTCACCTTTAAAAACAGAAAATTTATTCAATATTTTTTTTTATTACATTAGCATTTTATTATAAGTGGTTTCCAATAGCTTTGTAGATAACAAAAATAATATTAAATTCGCTTTACTTTAAGCAGTACATGTCAAAAACACGATACCGCCCGGACAGTCAAATTGCACGCTGTTGTTTGTTCGGTCCTCAGCAAACAACTTCACGTAATGAAGACTCGACAATGTATATTTTGTGTACAGTACAAGGCAGGGGTTTTGGCGACTAAACCTCGATTCACATTTAGACCCAATTTCACCACTCACTTTAAAAACTGGTCTTAATAAAACTAAGTTCAGCCCTGCGCAAATTGCTGTTCCAAACTCAGTTATACGCATATAAATTTTTTAATAAGAAATTTGAAATACTAATATTTAACAAGAATTTATATTTAATTAGCTTACATGTAAAAAATTCACAAAAAAAAAATCAGTTATACGCTTGAACCGAGTTTAATTGAATTGATCGCGTTTGGTGTCAGGGGTAAAATTGGCTCTTAGACACGTATCTAAAACGCTACATACTATAATGGTACGTACGTAAAAGACACGTCATGTCATTTTTTGAAATAGTAGTGGTCGCCTATTAGGCTCACTAAGCGTAGAAGTCAATAAATTAAAGTTAAATTGAAGTTAATAAATAATTAAAGCGTGTTTAATTAAAGCAGTGAAGAAAAACATTTTAAAACCAGTGTATTTATCAATTTTAAAAGCCATTTACGCCAGGCTACGAGTTTAAACTTAGACATTTGTTTATCTACCATACAAATTTAATAATAGTACCAAATCTTTCACGTTTATAACTTGGACCACGCCATAAAACTTTTATGTTTGTATTTATTCGCTGACTGTTTAGGCTTTACGGCTGAAAAAGATCATTCTACGTGCAAAATGCGTAAATTTTTAAACTGATAGGTACAAAACGAGATTACTCACTCATTGTATAGAAATTACTGATTTCTGATAAAAAACCTTTTCAATATCAATTTCCTCAAAATTGTTTTGATTAGAGGGAATTTGATCTTTTTCAAGAAGTCGTGATAGCCTATTGGTGGTGACCGTTGACTGGCAAGTCAGTGGTCTCGGGTTCGAACCCAAGGCGCGCACCTCTGACTTTTCGTAAGTTATGTGCGTTTTATAAATTAATTATCACTCTCCGTGCCTCGGATAGCACGTTAAGCTGTTGGCCCCGGCTGTCAATTGTAGATCTTTGACAGTCGTTACGGGTTGTCAGGAGCCCGAAAGTCTGACAACCAGTCTTACCAAGGGGTATCGTGTAACCAAGTCAGTATCTGGGTTGTGGAGGTCGGATAGGCAGTCGCTCCATGTTAAACACTGGTATTTCCGGTAAGACTGGACGCCGACCCCAACATAGTTGGGAAAAGGCTAGGCAGATGAGAGGAAATTTGATCTTTTTGTACTTCGAATTCGGCTTGGATTTTTTATGGCGAATCACATTCGTTTTGCGGCTTACGTCAAGTACTACATTGTTTGTTTAATCTGTATGACAAGCTCATTAATATAATCAAATAATAACGGGTTTACTTGCATGACGTCCGACGGTCGTTGTCGGGCAGCAAATCTGTTAAGCAAGTTATTTTTCTCAAGTTATCTAGCCAAATGCTTCTGGCCAAACAATACTTCGTTAGCCAACAATTATAATTATGGAGACCAATAATTATTGGTCTCTATAGGCCACGGTTCGGCTCCAGTTACCATCACCCCGTCTTACTAAAATCCAGCCTAAGTACATTTTAAAAACATGATGCTATCTCCAACATTGTAGACTTGTGTAAAAAATAAAATAAATAAATGTTGATAGGTACCTAATTTAAGGTACCGCAGAACATTTAATTCTGAAAAAGGGTTAAATTAGTACTTGTAAACAAGAGGGTTTACCTTTAATCAATTCAAAATGTAGGTCTAGTGTATTTAAATAGAAATTAAAATAAACACGGCTATTTGTGTTTTTCCAGTCAACAGAAAGGGACGCTTCATTTGCAAGTCTAGATTTTAATTAACTGTTTGCTTTAATTTTCTAAATGGGGTGAAAATGCTAAGTGTCATTCATTTTTCTAGGTTTCTGAAGAAAAAAACTGGACTTAATAGCTATCTTTAAGATGGTAGCATTTTATGGTAGAGCCATCAATGCACATCAACATCGCCGAGAAGTGAGAGCACGGATGGCCTAATTTCTCAATTCCATTAAACCCTAGTAGCAGTAATAGCCTAGTAATGTGACCATTGAACTGCTTAGTCAAATCTCCCTCTCTCTCTTCTAGAAACCGTATTCCTATGCTTGCCATAGTACTAAAAATAGTTGTTATGAGATACCTATTTGCTACTATTCAATGATGAGTTCTATTCTGCATCTTTGAAGTCCATCATCATCACCTTATCGTAGTCGTACCTACTTATTCAAACAAACAAATCGATCAAATGGCTAGTTTTGGAGACATACCTCCTATTTGAAGCCGATTAAAAATATTAGTCAAAGTTACAAAAACCTCAAACGAGATGAGCCAAACTTGCCCTAGATCAATTATTTTAATTCAAACATCAAAAAAAAAGTAACCACAAAGCTTATTCAAGGGAAATCAAAACAGTAATTTCTCTCAATCTTTTCTACATCTGCTACAATTTTCACCAGCAAACAATAAAAATATTCGTACCGAAAAAAAAAACGTTGAGATTTTCGACGGTCGCCATAAAACGGCAATTAATTTGAATAAATATAGGGAGCAAAAAAATACAGTTTCTGTAATGGGACATTTGAAATTCTAGCCCCGTTTTATCTGTTCTACCATCGTTAATGGTCGCTTAATATCTTGAGAACAGTTGACACCTCTTGGTTTCTTCTTATCATTTAACCCTGCTGCAGCATCAGCTGAGATAGGCACCACATTTTGGCTTCACAGATGCAGAGATATCTTTTATTTATCTTTCTTTCTTTATTTTTCTTTCATTCAGTTGCATAACACATTGCGGAGTTGGTTAGTCATATATTTTTTTAGATAGGATCTAGCTGAGTTTTTCTAGCTTATCTTTCTTGAATGTGTTAAGTTGTGGGGTGATAATATTAAAATGTAGGTGGTAGGTAATATCTTTAGTTTTGTGTAGTGATAATTTATTAGTTGTGTAGAAGTTTAAGTATTCTCTATCCATAGTACACATTCTGCGACGCAACTTTGAGTGTTAAGATAAATTCATGAAAGTTGCATTTTCATGCCCCTAGGTTTATAATTTCCTAATAAATAGGTAAATCATAAAAACTGTTATCTGAATACAATTTAACGCATATAAACACGCAATTTAGTTCATTATGAATAACTGGCATTATTTTTATAAGGTGATCTTTAACTCCAAATATCCCGAAAACATGTCACTAAACATATTTTTAAAAATTTTGGTTTGTTTAAGTGTCCTCTATCCATATTGCACTATAACCATCATGCGCCACTATTTTGAAAAAAAAAATTGCGACAGCTAGCTATGCCAGCTTCCATACAAAAATGTTCTAGCTCCTTTGTTATAAATATTTGAAATACACTCAATAGCAATGCAGTGTTCACTAATATGTAGTTTGACCTAATAATAATAAGAACGGTTTTTCAATAAAACTACTTATAACTACTGACACTACAATTTCATGAAACATGTTTATTTCTCCAGAAGCCAGCTAAGCATGGTCGATTTGCTACAACAGTTCAACAAGTCGAGTTCTAAAAATATTTTTAAAGCTATCATAATATATATTTTATTGGCAAGAGAATTTATAATGATACTTTATATTTGAAGTAGAGTATTATAACATCTGCAATATTTCATTTTAACCGAAGCTTTTTGATAAATAAGAGTAAAAAGAGAAAGAAGATAACTCAATATCCAATGAAACACAATAGATTTCGATTATTCAAAAAAAAAATATTAAAAAAAATTACTAACTGAACACTTAGTCGACTTTTAAATATTGTTGTCAAACAATGAAATGAATTATTTAACAATTATTATTTTTATTACTTAAGTACTTAAAAATAGCTACCATGATAGTCTGGCTGCTCCTTTTACAAAAAATTCTTGATAATTTATAAAGCGTATTAGTACAGTACCTAGGTACTTGTAAATAATTATGACCGATAGTCACTTAAACTGAAAAACATTCCATCTTTTAGTGGTAATATGGAAATATATTTTCTTAAAGACGATCCCAAACATCATGAGATAAATCTGTTAGAGAAACAAGGCTTTTTAGTCATGTTTCATATAAAAACCAAGATATAAGCGGCTACGACGCGTCGCATCTGTTCTAATCTGTGGGCAAATATTTATTGTATCTCCCCATTAGGGTGCGTACAATCTGGCAAGATGGCAGACAAGGATTTGTTCTTGTGAGTGGTTTCGTTTCGTCGCCATACGTTATAAAAACAAATTAGGAAAGCAGGATAAATGTCAACTTATTGTCAATTTTATGCGGTTTATATACAGTCTATATTATAATAAAATCATGCCTATATAACTCTAAAAGTAATGTTATAAGTCCGTACAGTCCAACGACTTCAGATCCAAAACAATTATCAGCGCGTAACACTTATTTTCTCTAAAAATACTTTTAGCGCCATCTATGAACTTACATGGACATCAAAATATATTAAGACCACTACTCTGCGTATAGAAATTGTAGATGGCAGTGTTATGCTATTGCTTATAGATTATAAAAAAATAATTATCTGAAGTTTTTTTTCTTGCCTGAAATGGACTGGCACTAAGCACGAGACTCCATCACCGCCGCAAAGTAAAGTAATTACTGTTTCAAGAAGGTTTTGTATTCATAAATACTTTAACTATTTTAACATAACTTAATTTCTTTTTATTGCTAACACTCGTAAAAATCTGCCATACAAAAACAAAATTCGATACACAACGTCGCACGACACAAGGTGATAATCACTTTTAGAGCCGATTTCACTACTGACATTAAACGCGATCAATTCAAGTTAAACTCGGTTCAGCTCATAACTGCGTTGGGCTGAACTAGTTTTATTAAACTTAGTTTTTAAATTGAATGGTGAAATTGGGCCGTAGCCGCTTAAACTCCAATTGCAGATGTGCTTACAATCGGTAGGTAGTCCTTCATATAAAAACCATTACGTATGGAGCGATGGCCGAGAATCGAAGTCTAAGCTTACATTGTCGCAGATATGATTATATTTTTATGTGATTGTTTTGTGTTTACTAGATTATCGACTTAGGCACGAATTGGTTTGGTTTAATTTAATTTTGATACACAGCTATACTTAATTTACCTCAGAAAATTAAATATGGCTGTGTATGGCATTCTATGAAAGTACTGAAAAATATTTTTTTGAAAAAAGTTGATGATCATCATATTGTAAGGATAAATGATAAACAATTAAAAAACCAATATACACACACACATACACCGAAACGGAGACAATCTCTGGAATGCCACAAAAACAGTTTTGAACTAAATATATCCAGTGACAATGTAAGAATGACAGAACAAATTAATGCAAGTATTTTTACTTTTTTGCCGCTACCAAATAAAAAAAAATTAGATACTGACAGAACTTATAATAAGTATAGTATGTACTAACATAACTAGAGGAATTTTGGGCAGAGCAATTTTATACCAAAGAGATACAAACCAGTAATTTTCATGTTTAGGTAAAAAAAAAATTAACAAGAACAACTTCCAACAAAAAAAAACCAAGATAATATTTTTATTATCTATAAACATTACTTTATCACACTGCAAAGTTTCAATGATCGAGGAATTAGAACATAGTCAAAACCTCTTTTTTGTGGCCGAAAACATCTCCCAGTAGGTACAGTCCAATTGACATAGTCAAACCCCTCAGTGATCGGACCATACCTATAATATAATAATTGTGATCGAAGTTAATATAGATATACCTAGATGTGACTCCTAAAATGTTCTACTCCAAAATACGTAGGCAAAGCACAAAAGTATTCAATTAAAACCACTCCAACATCTAATCCCACCGCCTAATTGGCCGGAACAATGCCAAAACACAAACGATGGTCAGCAAAGAAAATTCAAAAACGAAATCGTGAAACAAGATCCCCCTTTGTGTACAAGCCGTTAGCTTGTCTGTTTGTCTGTACTTTTTGGAACCGATATCTCGGGAAGCGAGCAGCTGTGCCGACTGTACCCGACTTTTTGTTCATGTACACAGAATACAAAACAAATCAGAAGCCACGTACGATTTTATCATAATATAGTTCTCAAAATAAGAATGTAAATTTAAGAATGAATAAAATCTACCGTGAAAAAAAATGATTTTCTTACACACACATACCTACAATTCTGCTTTCACCAACATGCAATAGGTTAGCTTGACTCAGCGTGAGTACATTTAACATTATTTTCTCTTTTTTCAATTTCTGGAATACTGTATTGAAGAGTATTGTATTGAGATAAAAATACTACATGTAAATGGAATAAAAAAAAATAGGAAAGAAGATGGGGAAGCAGGAACTTAAATTAAGTCTTGTTTTTAGGCTCAATACTATTTGTAAAAAAAATAAAACTATTTTACGTCAAAAATAACAGTGTGTCTAATTATTTTCTTTCTTCTGGTATTAGATAATGATATGGTATGGATATTAAATTTTCAGACAGAGCGTTCAAAGTTAAAAAAAAACAGATCTTAATAGTCAATGCTGCGCCTAAGCGAAGACGCTTTAATATCTCATCGTCCTAATTGATTGATTCACGTGCCTTCTGGTTTGTCGCGTGTTCTTGTTCGTGTCCTCCAAGCTTGTGATATTCTGAAACGGATTTCTCGAGTGACGTTCTGAATGCATACATTTCGGCCTTGTGTTCCTGTTGACGATTTGATAAGCTTCTGCTTGGATTTTTGCTGTGAAAATAGGGACAATAAGGGTCGGTTATGGAACATAATTAGTAGAATTGTATCCAAAAATCGAATAGGTCACAAAAATGGCAAAAGATAATTGAGAATTATTTAGAAATTGGTTCAGAAGTAAATACTACTCAAAATAATAGTTATTGTTTTACTAGTATCTACTTTTTGCTTCATCATCAGCCTGTACAAGTTCACTGCTGAGATAGACCTCTCCCAATGCGCTGTCTGATGTCACTATTGTGCGCTCATTGGAGGTTTTATTCATAATCGCTACGCTGGGCAAGCGGTTTGGCGATCGCAGTAGCAGATGATTGCTGTTACACAGAAGCATGCAGCTGCTCATTCTCCGGATCTTTCCCCTTGTCGCGTCTTACGACACCCGCGAGACGAGTAGGGGTGGTTCTATTCTTGGGCCAGAAACCACACAACACAGCCATTTTCCATATTCCAGCTTACCTCTTACAAAAATTCACCCTTTGCCACTGGTATCTAGCATAGACAGTTACTTAGTTGCAAAATCAAACTATAAAACTTTTATTAGTGTTTAAAACCACATTTCAAACGTTTACGTAGCAATTTTATTTTTCCTAACACATGCCAACAATAAAATCCTTATAGTACTGATAGCCTAGTGGTATGACAGTCGACTGACAAGTTAGAGGTCTCGAGTTCAATCCCAAGGCGCGCACTTCTGACTTTTCGTAAGTTACGTGCGTATTATAAACTAGCTTTTGCCCGCAGCTTCGCCTGCGTGGATGTCGAACCAGGATAAAATTTATATTTTTTGTTAATCCAGGATATATGGTTTTTATGTTTACCGAGTTTTATTCAAATCAAAAGTGCTTAGGTAACAAACATCTTCACAAACTTTTATTAGTGCAGATTAGTAATGACATGATATGACAGTTCAAGTCCCGCCCAAGTCAGTTGTTTTTGCGAGTTTCTTATTAATTATTTTCATTTAATAAGCAAAACATGTGCATAAACATTTAAATTATCCAAAATATTTATTATTGAAAACATTATATATTGCCGTTACATTAACTTGTTATTCCCTATAATTACAATTGATCAAATGTATTAATTTTTCCTTTCATTATTTAGCTTTCATTTAAGAATTTACTTACATTATGTATTCTCTGTCAGCTAGATATATAGAACTTTCCTACATTTTTGTTATGACAAAAATGTAGGAAAGTTCTATATATCTAGCTGTGTACCATAGTAAACTTGTAATATTATGAGGTATTTTTTTAAATATATCGTTATGCACATTTGAGAGCAATTATTCCAACAAAGATTAGTTTTACATTTAAGTCTAACTAATTTATAGGGCAAAAGTTAAGAGTGCGCTTCGCATATTTTATTGCATAATGTCTGACCAAATAAAGCGAAAAACCTATGTAAAAGAACAAAAGTTTCGCATCAATTTCAAACCCGAACCAGGATATTTAGAAAAACATACCAACTATTTTGTTTGTAGTTTTGCTCTCGGTAGCTAAAATGCCTACATAGAGTCAGGACTGGTGACCCGAGAGCAAGCGACATACAGTTGTCTATGTGAGGAGAAGCTGGTCCTGAGATCGACACCCGCAGACTTCAGTGTCTACCTCTGCGACTTATTGATTATCGTGGCGAAACAAACGCCCACAGGAAACTACACTCGCTTAAATTGAAAGGGATAATTGTGGAGAATTAGTGGTACGTGGTATAAACAATACTGTCACGCCAGTACCGAAACCCGTTAGAATTTGCGCCTTGATGATGTTTCTCTGCAGATAAATTACATTAAGCCGGGTCCCTTTACACAATTTCGAAGGCGTTAAGTTCCGAAGAAGCATAATCGGGACACCGACCTTCAACTTGATGACGTCCATCGGAAGTCCACTTGCAGTGAGGGAATTGAGAAATTTTACAGGATAATAAGTGGCGTCATCTTGATTGACAACAGTGTTTATAAATGTGTAAAACACTTCATTCCCTTTCATTTATAAAAGAATGCATTCATTGATTGCTGCAGCTTCATTATTTTTGGGCGTTTTGAGTTGGAAAATTCTTGAGCATGTGGATTCCTACTCAGCCACCCATAATTATTGTCAAGCTCAACTTGTGAATACAGAATCATAAAAATAATCGTTTCAACGAACCATTCACCTCATCAGCCCCAGTTCTTCGCGTCACCACAGGCAGCGTTCAGCGGAAATTGCCGCTGCACATGACTGTGACACCACCCATTATGTGTTGGTTCCTACGGATGTCTTCTAGAGTTCTGTGTACCGCATCAACTGCTTTCTGTTTGCCATTATACCTACATTCATCCCATCATACGATCAAAGAACAATTCTTGAGCAAGTGCCTGCCTTGTCACTATTCCGTGACACATCACAATCAGGTGTTTCGTTGCTCTGTAAATTGATGGGAATCCTAAACATGGTATGCGCTGTTTTGTCACCAGAAAACAACGTGGCAGTAATCCCCGAAGACGATACTACAATTGTAATTTTGCCCTGCCTCCTGATCACTGCAAGGATGCCAGTGGTTATAAATATTTTTCCTGTAAATCGACTCCTAACGCCATCTAGTTAAGAATAAGGAAACATTATGTTTTAAATAATAATAATTTTAATGCTTCAAATTAAAGCGGTATTTTTTTATAAGCTGAAATTTTAAGAAGTATAATTCCACACGATGCGCGTTGTTTCCTTCGGGTTTCAAATTGAAATATTTAAAAAAGAATTCTGCTGATCTAAATTGACTATAACGCCATCTAGAACACTACTATGTTTTAAATAATATAATTATAAATGTTTCAAATTAAAGTGGTAACGTTTTTTATAAGTTGAAAAAATATTAAAAAGCTTTTTTCCTTCGGGTTTCAGCCGGTAAGTAATAAAAGTCATTATGAATGAAAAACCACAAAAATACATAATTTTAATGACAAAAAAAATATAGTATAAAAACTAAAACCCGACTACTTAAAATCTAAAAACAAGCTTCTTAGATTTGAAATAAAATTCTGTAGTCGGAGGCCACCAAATTACAAAGTATTTACCCTTGGAAGATTATCTAGTACCTATTTACCTATAATACATTAAGGCCTCCGACTACAGAATTTTATTTAAAATCTAAGAAGCTTGTTTTTAGATTTTAAGTAGTCGGGTTTTAGTTTTTATACTATATTTTTTTTCTATGATTTTTAGTGGTAAAGAAACCAATAAAATTCATTTTAATCACAATTTTTTAGAATGTGGTAGTTCTTAAATAGGTAGATTTCTTTAACTGTCAACTTCGGTTCAAACCTTTAGTCAATGTCATGTATTTTTTAAATTAAATTTATTTCAAAGGTGTCGTCCGCGACTTCGAGCTATTAAAACATGGCCTCATATATTTCTTAGAAGTATACATGAAAAGTAGTAAGAAGTACAGCTTGGCAAAAGAGTCTGGAAAAATTGGGGGCGCCGCTGTCGCACTTTTCACACTACAATTCAAAATTACAAGTTATTAAGTGCTTACATATTTCTATGACGAGTTTTTTGTCATTAATTATAATCAAATGAATCATTTTTATGTTATTTTAGTACTCACAAACGTAGTTATTTAAGATTTTTATTTTTAGTTCCAGCTGTCACCGCCTCAGACTCTTTTTTGCCAAGCTGTATAAGTACACATGAAACCTTTTTTGTGGGATATCATCATAGATAGAGTACATTTACCTAAAGTTCGAGGAAGTAAGTAACATGGAGTTGATAATACCTACTCTAAAATCCCGAAATCGTAAACATAACAATTAAATCCCGGGATTTTATTAATATGGACTGGTCCTGGACCTATAGTTTTTATTAGAATTAATTTTGTATGTAAAATAAAACTCATTAATTTAACAGTTTTAGTACCGAACTACTTAAGTATTACATTATCTGTTACCGATGTCTAAAAACATAATAAAGACTTTTTATTGTAATAATTTAGTCCATATGTATTTAAAACGTTAAATTAATATTTTGGAGAATTTATTACATGTTTTAACACATGTTTGCTTATTAAATATAATAAATTATTTAATAAGAAATTTGAAAAACAACTGATACGGATGGAATTCGAATCCACGATCTCCGGTGTACCGTGCCGACGCTCTAACCGCTAAGCTACCGTATCCCATCAGAATCAGTTGAAATTTCAAATCTCTTTCTACGCCTTAGGCGTGTGGTAATATCGAACGGAATACATTAATTATCCGACTCAGTGTTCTAAACTTTGCAGTTTTTAGAAGGCACCGATAGATATTACCACACGCCCTAGGCGTAGAAAGAGATTTGAAATTTCGACTGATTTTGATGGGATACGGTGGCTCAGCGGTTAGAGCGTCGGCACGGTACGTCGGAGATCGTGGGTTCAAATCCCATCCGTATCAGTTGTTTTTCAAATTTCTTATTAAATAATTTATTATATTTAATAAGCAAACATGTGTTAAAACATGTAATAAATTCTCCAAAATATTAATTTAACGTTTTAAATACAATGGACTAAATTATTACAATAAAAAGTCTTTATTATGTTTTTAGACATCGGTAACAGATAATGTAATACTTAAGTAGTTCGGTACTAAAACTGTTAAATTAATGAGTTTTATTTTACATACAAAATTAATTCTAATAAAAACTATAGGTCAAAATCCAGTCCATATTAATAAAATCCCGGGATTTAATTGTTATGTTTACGATTCCGGGATTTTTGAGGAGGTATTTTTAACTCTATGTTACTTACTTCCACAAAACCGCAAACCAACGCCATCTAGTTACGAAAAAGAAATCTCAATTTAATTAACATTATTTAAAAATATAATCATATTTTAATAGGCAGTGATGTGTAGAAACTTTAATTTAATTAGTAAATATTTATTGTTATCACGTTTTCACATTGTATGCAGTGTTATAATCACATATATTTATGATAGTCGTAACGGGTAGTTAGAAGCCTGATATTCTGAGAAGTGGTCCAGAATATATATAGATAATATATACATATTCTGAATGTGCTCATCAAGACCTTCCATTTGATATCAAACACGATAAATTTACCTTAACTTTATTTTTTTCGAGCTGACTAATTTATTTTTAAAATCCACCTTATTTGATTTTACGAAATTTCATAAATCCTATAACCCGCAGACCATTAAGACGCATCGATAGACACCTTATTTATTGAATTACAACAAATAGTTTAGGAGCTACGAGGGAACAGATGAACAAACTTACATACATACAAACATACATACATACATACATACATAGACTGCTAAAATCATAACCCTCCTTTTTTTTGTAGTCGGGTAAAAAAATACTAAAGAATCCATAAAAAGTTTGCGGGACTGAGGATCGAACCCAAAGCCTTACACTTCCAAGGCGTACGCCCGACCGGAAGGCTATGAAGTCTGTTGACATGTAGTCAAAATAATCGTTCCTAAAAGATATTATTATGTTATGTTATGTAATGTTTAGCTCCCTGTGGATATAGCGTGATAATATTTTGTAAATTGCAATTTAATAACATTTTTCTCAACAACAACCACAATTCCGCAGCAAATTCTAGAAATACGCTGCTTACTACAATACTGCTCATCCCCCATAATTATAAACGTGATAATTTATACCCTATAAGTTGACCAAGAATTTAAAAAGTATATTTGCCGAATTTCAACTAAATCTGCCCAGTAGTTTTCGCGCCAACCCTTTACATACAAACAGACAGACAAAGTTTTTTTTTTCTTCATATTCGGCTTCAGTATCGTTCCCCGAACACGTAGCATTTACTTTTTTCCAAAAATTTTCAATGTACAGTTTTTACTTCGTTACGATTTTATTATATGTATAGATTAATGATCAGTAACTAAAACAGTGGGGGAAAACATCGTGATAAAAACAGCACAGCTGAGAGATTTCTCAATGGTTTATGGATTACAACAAATAAAAGAAAAAAATAACACAAATGAGCAATAAAATTTCGTATTTCGAAGATTTGAAGTTATTATATTATAATCAAGCATTTTATATTCATGCATTACATTGAAGAATCTCATAATAGAATTCGAACAATTTATCTTATAATAAAATTGAATGAATAATCCGACTGAAACGAAACGCTTGAATAAAATATATCTATGTCTTCAATTTGAAACTTATATTATTTATATTGAAAACAATTTGTATGAAATATAGATTTTTCTAGGTGATTACATTTTCAAATCACAAGGATTTGTGTTAAGATTTAGTCAAACTTATATTTAGGATGTGTGCCGTAGTTTACTACAATTTAACATAGATACATATAGATTCATAAAATTTATATGAATTTTGTCAATATATCGAACTAAATTATTTTTTTAAGTAATAAAAAGAGCACTAGCAATGATCCTACTCGGTAGTAGATTTAGCGTTCTTGTTGCTAGACTTCTGAAAAGGAGGAGGTTCTTAATTCGATGCGTACCTATGTTTGTTTATTTTGTCTTCGCCTGAAATTATCAAGCTAAAAAACAAAAAGGCGTCTTCGTATGATGATGGAAAAAGGAAACTTGAAATTTGAAGTGTGGGCAGCGGTACGATAGCTCAGTTGAATAGGATATTGCCACGGTAGGCCAGCTGTCGCGTGTTTAAAACCCGCTCGTATCCTATCTCTTGATCAATTTCCTACAATTTTTCTAACGCAGTACATTTTTTTAATTTCTTCTAATTTTTCTAAAGCGTTACACGGCCGTAACATGACGTAAGTACCTATTAAAAAACAATAAATGAATATTACCAAAAAATGAGTTTAAATTCTCAGTGTTATAATATTGTAAGGATACTATAATAACTCAGTCAACTCTCTCAGTTCCTTCACCTTCGTATCATAGTGTAGATTATTTTGAGCATAGTAAACATGTCTAAATCCGTTGGCACCGCTGTCCTACCTTATTACATCGCCGACACGCGAAAGGAGGTTGACAGGTGATTGTCAGTTAAAGTTCTCTATTTGAACTATGTTAAAAATATCATGAAGTTGTGCGCAGGAGTATGATTTGGGAGAAAAAGTTGTTAAAAAACAATCAAAATAAGACACATTTTGGTGAGGCTTTGATTTCTTCTTCGATTTTTGGAAGCGAATTTTAAAATTCTTACGAGAAATAAATATACCTATCTAAAATTACAGATTTTTATGCAATTTTTAATTCTTTACTACTCTAGCTGTCTATATATACAAGTATACATGGTACCATATAAAATAAACATGGAAAAACAAAGGTCAGAAATGGTCTTTTCCATCATCTTCCTGTTCTTGTCCATATTTTTTTAAAGTCTGCATAGAGTCGGCGCAATAGATTTTTTTTCTTCCATTCATTTCTATTAGCTATCAGGTCACAACTTACTTTCTTTTCTATCCGTGTCTTTTTTCACAAAAACCATGGAATTTTTCTGCGGTCTACCTATACTCTTATAAATATCCACATTCTGACTTAAAACTTTTATTACAACATGTTCTACATAGATTGTGGTATGAAGATTAGAAAAATATAAGTACCATAAAGACACATCGCTTATACAATTACTTTTTAAAAATCTGGTCAATTACTTAGTCATGAACTCTCTCTCCGAAACAAGCAAAAACTTGCAAGGAAATATCATTTCACTTTGTACAACAGACAAATTGCTTTACAAAAAACAAAAAAGAATCAAGAACCAGGTGCTTCATCTAAATGTACAGGAATAGTCGCGAGAGTACTCCAGAATTAGATCCAGATTCGCGCATATGGTTTTATTTTTTATGCGATGATTCATATGGTGAAGTTGATAGAAGAAATATAAGGTCTAACTTTACGAACGTAAATATTTTAACAGATATCTATAGGATGCTAAAATGCTTATTAACAAACAGAGCTTTTTTTATCGGTACTGTTTTATAACCTTTTTCATAATAATTATTATTCTTCCTTCTAGCCTAGGAATTATAAATTCCTAAACTTTGTTGGGATTGGTTTCTAATCTAACCAAATACAGCTGAATATCTGACCCCAGCATCGCAATCTTTTTCAATTAATTAAAGTAATTTAATTGTAGAAATTATTTATTACTCTATGAGTTACTGGCATTTAACGGTTATCAACTCAAGACCTACCCAAATCTAAGGGTGTTTATACAAACGGAAACAAGAATTATTTAAATACATTTCGAGAAGTTATTAAATAATTAAATGCCGTTTCGTTTGTCACAAATCATCTTAGCAACTAGATGTACTTACCACCTAGAATATTTTGCATTATTAAAGTAAGAAGTCATAATTAGTTTTTGTAGGAATTAAAATGATTCATATACTACAAACTGATGAAGTAATTACAACTGCATGTGATGTAGAGCGAAAGATTTAAGTATAGCTCTTGATACTGGTATCATAATTTTCTTCTGGCAAGAGCTAAATGGATTAAAACTTAGAATATTATGAAAGTTTGAATTCCTGCACATTATACATTATACGGAAGAGCTTTGCTATGGATGTTTTAGAAAGAGGGATTATGTTGAACCAAAGTGATGAAGTAAGTATCGCATACGCATTTATTTGAGGTTCCGTAGTATAGGGATTGTAAAAACTTAAACAGTTTTTGTTAAAAATATTTTTGAAAGAAACTCAATAAATTGTTATTATTTCAATGGACACATCTGAATGTTATTGATTTTGCAACCCGGTTCGTATCGTATGTATATCTATGGTATAGAAGAATGTACAGTGACTGATTAATTGAATGATGTACGGCCTAAAACGGTAGAACTAGATACTGGAAATTTAGACAAATTGCGGGTCTGTGGTGTCTAAGATTAACAAAAAATACATGAAAAGATACATGAGAAAGATACCTTCAAACCCTTATCTACGTGCTTGCAAAGCGGGTTCGTAACCTTTGCTACCACGACAGTCTTAATGCGATAAACCAAAAAAATATTTTTAAAAATATTTCAAGTACAAAAAACATAGGTATGTATATCAAATTAATGTATTCCATTATACAAACAACATTTTTGCATTTACGATCGCTTGACTTTGACGAATTAATGTGTTTTACGTTAAAAAATCGAAATATCCAGCTATATCTTTAAGTTAGTCACTAATAACACCTCAGTGTATCCAAAAATATTATAAGCCATTATTAAGAGCAACCATGAAGTTTCTTGCCAGATTTTTCTTCATGTAGGGTAGGCTGCCCTTGGAACTGGCAACTAGAAACACTCTTATAATAATATTAGATGACTATTCATAAGTGTCTAAAATGGTCTACATGAATAATAATATAAGTATTTTTTTTTACGTAAAACAGTTTTGTCATCAAAACTAAAGCTGTGTACCAAATATCAGATCAATCTGTCAACAGGAAGGGGGTGAAATATCGATTACTAAATTGGAACCAAAGAACTGTTCAAGTTCAAGCTTAGTAAAACCGTTTAAAAATATTATGATTTTGAATAAAATATCCCATACATACGAATAGTTCCCATGAGTAACAACTTCTAAAATACACATGAAATTAATTCCGTAATTGGCGAACCGACTAGACGATTCATCTTCGACTTTCCTGGAAATCTGTTTCAAACGCCCAAGATGGCGACATTCTGACAATGATTAAGTACAAAATTATGCAGATGTGACATATTTATGTGTTTAATAAGCTGGTGGTGTTTAGATTTGTTTTGAGGAAATTTTCTTTGAGGAAGAAAATGAAAATGGAAGAAAACAGTTTGTGTTTTTCATGGTGCTAGATTATTATATTTTTTTACCAAAATAATATTGCAAATAATATGTTACAGAATGTTATTACAGCTGCTTTCCAGTGTGCTTCATTAGTTTGATAAGAAACTAATTCATATTGTTTATTTACTAGTTATTTTAAAACAATAATTTATTATTGTGTAAAAAGTACGTAAAGGAGCAACAACAACTTACCACAAAAGATATATAAAAAACCGATGAAACTACTGTAATCACTAAATCTATCTATTATACACATTTTTGCCGTCTCAGAATAATTATGACCATTTATATTTTGTTAACAACTTACTCTTTGGCAATTTATTTTAAACTGCGCATATTCTACCATAACAAAACAACCATATACAACTATAAAAGTACATTATAAATTATTATTAAACTAACTAATACATTAAAATTCGTAGAACTTATTTCAAATTTGTATAATATCTTAGATGACTCCTTTTTAATAATAAATAAATCAGCCTGTAACTGTCCCAATATAGGGCAAAGGCCTCTTCTCATACAGAGAAGGATTGAGCATTAATCACCACGCTAGCTCACTGCGGGTTTGCGATTTCAGACTATGAAAGTCCAGGTTTCTTTACGATGTTTTCCTTCACCGTTAGTCAGTGGTGTCTCAGATTAACTAAGAAAGTACATATGACATTGAAAAAGTCACATTGGTACATGCCAGGTTCGAACCCACACCCACTCGCTTGCAAAGCGGGTCCGTAACCAATGCGCCACCATGACATATATATTATACTCCTATTTAAAGACAATAAATTTATAATTATATACCGTAACATAGTTATACGAAAACGATTCATTATTATCTTACTAGAAATATAATTATAATACGGTTTAGTGATATTTTTTTAGGTATATAAGAATATTTAGTGATTATCATAAGTTATGCACTTTAGTCAAACTAAATTTGATAACATTTCACCGAAATTATCAAAGTTTTGTTTGAAATTCCAATAAGGTCTTAGTAAAGTAGGCACTGCTTTACTATGACACGAATCATCATCATCAAGACCCGACAATACCGACAAGACCATCCATACTTGTGTTGTCATAAAAAGTTGCCACTTTAATCATACAATGGTGCGCAAAAAAAATTAAAAGGTAAATTGGTTCACAAATGTGGATAAATAAGACAAATCTCCAAGAGCCTTAATTAGCACCTCAAGAGGCTCTCGTCAGAAGGCTGGATTAGGGCTTGATGCAGGAGGTACTTCAAGACATGGCACGCAAGATACCTGTCTCTACAGAACTAGCCACCGTGGATCCTGTTACCGCTGTCTTATAAATGTGTAATTTTTTAGAATATTTATTTATTTTTTTGTAATGTTAAATAAAAAAATAGTCAACATTCCTTCTAACAATAAGTTTAATATTAAAGTAAAGAAACTAGTTTTTTTTTGTAAAATAATGAAATTAATGTGTAAAAGAAATACTTTTACCCGTCAAACCGGATCAAAGCATTGTTTCCTTCCTGGCCGGTCATTATCCGGAATGCCACGTGGTGTGACACAAATAGATCAGCGTTAGTCCAACGGTTATAATGAAGCGCGTGCGACGATGACATGTACACGAGATACGTTGTGGAGATTTATCTTGGGATTAATATTTTCAGTTTATATGTTAATTTTTCATTATTTAGGTTAAAAGTTTGGTGGGTTTTGGGTATGTTTGAGATAAGTTTAATTTTTTCTAAAAAAAAATTCTAAGAAAATAATAATATACCAAAAATTCTTAAAATATGTTTTATCTCAGATCAAATCAGGCGCTTCTTTGCTGACCAATCTTTACTTTTTTTTCCTAAGACTTTTTTTTCCGAAAAATAAAACAATATAACATAGGCATTACTTTCTAAATAATTAAATATATTTTCATGAAAATAGAAAAAAAAACACCTATTATTTGCGAAAGATAATTAAATTAGCACCAGTTATGGCAATATTATTATTTAAATTTAATATAAAACCAGATCGAGATAAAATGTGCAATCATTGAATTCAACTTCAACAATATTTTTAGATATTAATATATAGGTATTTAGAAATATAATTGGACTTATAGCTAAAAATCAATATTTTTTCTTAATGCTAGGAATCTAATCGAAGGCTAATCGGAAGTTCTGGCTCCATCTAGCTTTAGCAATTATAATAACAAAACGACTTGTGAAGATATTTATAAAAAACATAACATAAACATAATTGATTGATATTGACTAACTTAACCTAGCCATTGTTTCACGACTAAATCAAAAT
This sequence comes from Protodeltote pygarga, assembly GCA_936450705.2. Classification (NCBI taxonomy): domain Eukaryota; kingdom Metazoa; phylum Arthropoda; class Insecta; order Lepidoptera; family Noctuidae; genus Protodeltote; species Protodeltote pygarga. The sequence goes on along the minus strand of OW388253.2, from coordinate 15,654,148 downwards.
TGATACAAAAGAAATTCCAGCGCAAGTAATGTCGGATATAAAGAATATTGAATTTAATTGAATTGAATGTTCGAGTCTTTAGAAATAATCTTAGAAATGCACATCCCCTCTGCTTTGAATACCGTAGTATTTTGGTATTGGAGTCTCGCGGGGACAACTTTGGACGCTATCCAGTTGGAATCACGCGCCGAGAACGCGCAAACGCCGTTTATCGATCGTCAAAAAAAATCACGAAACAAAAATAGATTGTGACATTTTTATGTCAACATTTTAAATTGTGTCATCCTGTTTTTATAAAAAAAAATACAAATAATCTGTGATAACAAAATTCTTAAAATTTAAATTTGAAATTGGAATATGGTGAAAATTTAACTATTTGTCTAGTTTTAGTGATGTGCCAATTAATCGATAACGGATGGTTCGATAGTTAAAAATAAATGGAGATTAAGAGAACAGACTCAGAGTGTACAGTGGACAATAAAAGCTGAGTGCAAACAAACAGTAAAACAGCGACTATTTTGAGCACGCTGAGCATAAAACGAGCAAACCAATGCTCATAAACAAAATGGCCACTAACCGGCACGCGACTTCGTTTATAAATCACAATATGTTTATTTGTATTTTCGTCTCGCTCTTATTGCCGATGGCGAACGAAGGTGCGGCAAATATGTACGTAGATAGCCGAGGTTTTCCGAATGATGACGGAGGGAAACGATTAACGAGGGAATACCACCTGAGACAAGGTGCTTTGAAAGGCCTGATTGTGAAACCAAGTCGGCAATATGACTTGCAGTACGTAGAGATGTTTCTTGGTATACCGTATGCTGCTCCTCCAACGGGTCACCTGAGGTTTATGCCACCTGGTAAGGACCAAATAGCGTTTCATTCCTGTTGTTTTAGTAAGAAATTAAAATGACATTTCGAGATCTAACGGCACATTCACGTATGACGAAAACTTTTTTTGTAAAGCAAATAAGAGCCTTTTATTTTTGTGAATAAAAGCACCATTGTACATTATACGGAAATTTAATAGTAACGAGTAACGTATTATACACTCGGCGAAAATAATAAATTCTAAATCCACGCGGATGAAGTCACGAGCAAAGCGATATATAGTAGTAGGTATATAGTATTTTATAAATTTCCATATATACGGATATTTATAAAATACTATAATTATTATAAAATTCCGTATACACCCACATTATTGTATAGATCTTTAAATAAACAAAACTGTCAGTTTGACTTATGACAGTTTCATTGATAAACTTAAGGTCAAGGAAGATCTTGCGATACCCGAAGGATGTGTTATTGAAATGAATGAGGTAGATCAAGGTAGAAAGATAATATTCTTTTGTGTTACGGTTGAAAAGCTGAAACGTATTCAAGCTAAATATATCTTTAAAAAAAGCGTAGAATGTGGCACGTAATTATTTTTTTACTGGTCTTAAATCGTCTCCCTACTAAGCAGACTGCGGGCCAGCACTAACAGCATCATGGATTCTGTTGTGATGAAGTATTTCATTTGGCTTCAGAAAGGTCTTGAAAGAAAGGCTTCAGTCAGCTAGTGCGATAATTAATGCTCGTTCCTTCTCTATATGATAATATCCTTTGCCCTGCAGTGGCCAGTTGCAGCCTACAACTGCCTTCTGGACAACTTTACTGCAATCCCCAAGACGCCTGCCAAGCGTGGGGATTACGGCAACGGAGGGTGTTGTGGGGGAGGCCTTTGTTCAACAGTAGACGTCTTCTGGCTGATGATGATGATGATATCATGTTAGACATTTGGAGTAGTTAATGTGTTATTAAAATCCAAAATCTAAACCTGAAAGGAATAATCACTCAGGAGTAAATAATGATGGTGAATATTATATCCTTGGACTGCATTTCTAAGGGAGGGATGCATTGACCTTTAAATCTCGTAAATAAACGTAAATTCCTTTTCCTAAGAAATCTTTTGGGTAATATTCCAACCATAGTATCGTAATTTCTAAGAATAATAATTATGGAGTTTTATAACTTCTAAGAAGTGTTACGTAGACTGAATTTTATTATCTGTTCTCATTACATTATTATGATATTTTTATTTTTATTTAGCTTTCGCCCTCGGGATAGTGGCTTTTAAACTATGTTTTGAAATAATTATTTTATGGCCAAAAATTATATTATATCTTTAAATAGATTTCGGTTAAAACCCTGTTCAGTAGTTAGGAACTAACAATTATCTAGATATGCTTTATTTCCAACAATTACTATATAAATAAATTCACGCCGTTTTCCCCTTATAACTACAGAACGCTACCTGCTTCGGTTCGTATATTATACTCCTTTTGCCTCATCCACATTCATACATCTAGACAATTACTATTATGTACTAGCAAAATTACTATACTTTTTTGTCGACGGAACCTTTTTGGAAAACGAAATATTTGACGGATCCCTTAAAATAATATGTAATCATAAATATGTATGGTATAATAATAGTAATGTCCTCCTGACCGGATTTCGGTCACAGCGGCCAATCTCAACGGAGATTAGCCATCGACGCGGGAGATATTATAGTGCACAAGTGTGTGCGTAAACACAGGTGCACTCTCTATTCCCTCATTCTCATAGTCCGATGGGACGGTAATCCGACACGACCGGAGAGAGATCGGGCGCAGGGCCAACGGCTTTACGTGCTTTCCGAGGCACGGAGTAAGTGATAATCTATACTTATAAAATGGTAACGTGACTGACTGACAGACAACGCACAGCCTAAACCGGTGGACCCAGGGACTTGAAATTTTGAGACAATATTTTTTAAGTACCGTAGGGGTGCACTAAGGAAGGATTTTCTGAAATTCCCCCCCTAAGTAGGTAAAAAAGGGGGAAACAGGTTGTATGTAAATCCGTCATTCTTAACGTTAAATGTATGAAACTTGGTATTCAGCTTTTCGGTTGATAAATCAAAGGACGAGCATTGATTTTTTTTTTAAATCTACCCTTGGGTGGATAAAAAAGGGGGTGAAAGTTTGTATGGAAGATTCCTTATATTTTAAGTTACAGATGTAAAAATTAGTATTAAGCTTATTCGCTAAAAATAAGAAAGACGTGTATCAAAATATTTGGATGTTTTCCCTCTAAGGAGATATAAAAGGGGGTTAAAGTTTGTAGTTATGAAAATCCGCCATTAAACTTGATAATTAGCTTTTCGGTTAACAAATAACACGTGTTTCAGCTTTTTGAAAACTCTACCTATTATGCTATTATTATTTATATATTATTATGGAAAGGGGGGAATACTTATTAGGGGGTGAAAGTTTGTGTAGTAAATTCGGAAGGTATTAGTAAGAGACATCTAAGTGGCATAACTAACGCACGTATATCTCGATATTCAATGACTATGGGCAGATAATATAGAAGATAAAAGTTTGAATGAAATTCTGCCATTTTTAAAGTTGAAATCATGAAAATGAGTAGGTATACTCGAGAACTGCTGGAACGATTTTCATGGTTTTTGATTTGTTGGATTAGTCTCCGCCTATAATATAATAGAAGAATCGAAGAAAAATATAATGGAATTATACCCCTTGGGTATGGTAGGCTATGGGTATGGGTAGGGTAGGGTAGGGTAGAGGTAGAGTAGGGTAGGGTAAGGTAGAGGTAGAGTAACGTAGGGCAGGAATAGAGCGGTAGTAGGGTTGGGTAGGGTAGGGTAGATGTGAAGTAGGGTAGAGTAGGAGTAGCGTAAGATAGTGTAGGGTAGGATAGGGTAGATGTAGAGTAGGATAGGGGTAGAGTATTGGGAATGGTAGGGGTAGGGTAGGGTAGGTTAGAGTAGGGGTTGGGCATGGTAGGGGTAGGGTAGGGTAGAGTAGCGTAGGGAAGTGTAGGGTAGGTTAGAGTAGGGGTTGGGTATGGTAGGGGTAGGGTAGGGTAGAGTAGCGTAAGGAAGTGTAGGGTAGGGTAGAAAAAGCGTAGAGGTATAATAATCACGCGTACAACGTCGCGCGGGACAGCTAGTTAATTTATAAATGCACATAACTTACGAAAAGTCAGAGGTGCGCGCCTTGGGTTCGAACCTGATACCTCTGACTTGTCAGTCAACGGTCAACACCACTAGGCTATCACGACTCACGTATGTATGGTATAGTATGGTATGGTAAGGTTGTGTGTCGTATAATAAAGCAAGGATTTTTAAACGAACTCAATCATAAAACCACACAACAAGTAGTCTATAAACAAATGCAAATTGAATCAAATAAACTTGAATTATATCTTTAATATAAAAACTGAGGCTGTGTGATCAGCATAAATATTAAATACATTGAGAGAACTTGCATAGCGGAATGCGAAATGGTTGTTATCAACCAACTGTTTACCATAGTATTGCGAGACTATGTGATTTAATGGTGTGCTTCCTTTTAATTTTATACTGGCCAAGATAATCATATGGGAATATTCTGTATAAGAAATAAGGTTCAATGTACAATATTCTTCTATAAAAGTACCACAGTATAAAAAACTTTAATGCTCTTCTGTGCTAGTACTATAGGTCCAGTACTGTAGGTACAGGTAGGTAAATATTATGCAACTATTACTAATAAATAAACTTAGGAGCTCTATTAGAGCTATTAAATTATACTGGGTTATTTTTAAAACACCGACAACCTGAAAAGGGGTAATTAAATTCATCATTATAAACAACTTTTACTATGGGACCAACCCTGAAATCGCGGAAAAAATCTGCTGTTTCATACATTTATGTTCACATAACTCAACAAAATGTATGGAATAGCTGATTTTTTTACCAATAAGCTATCAAGCTACAAAGTTAGTAATACCGCCCGTAAAGTATTTAAATTCTTACTATTAAAGCCCTCTATATTGATAACAACTCTAAGAAAGCTTGTCACAAAAATCTCTACCATCTGTATCGCAGTTTTCCGAGAAAATCCTTTGGCATTTAAGCAAAACACTTTATCGAGGCTTTAAAGATTTTCTAGATGCAGCATTTTCTTCTCGGCGAAATAAAATTATTGGAATTTATTTTGTAGAACCGTTAGGGAAGTGTATAAGAACTTTATCATGAATTTACAGCGCATTTTAAGTGTTTTTCTTCGTATGGTTGATGAACAATCTGGTGTCAGAGTTTAAACCGCCCTTGGGCTTCTGACATGGCTTTATAAACCATTGAAAAATATCTCAGGTGTTTTTGTGAAATTTTTACATGTTATAGCACATGTTAGCTTATTAATTTTTTTTTCAAATTTCTTATTAAATATTTATATCTCAGGTGTGTTGGTTTCCTCACGATGTTTTCTTTTACCGTTTTAGCAAGTGATAAAAAGTTTCTAATTCGCACATAAATCCAAAATCAGAGATGCCTGGGTTTCAAACCTACGACCTTTGATTTGGCAGTCCAATGGTTACCACTAGGCTATGACTCCATTTTAAGTTCTCAAGTTAGAATGATTTTCTACAACCTATGACATTAAATCTACATCTATGACATTGAATATTTTAAATGTTCCTTCTTGAACCTACAAATTACCCTTTACCACTGGTGCGTATCCGGGTTTGAACTAGGGGGGTGCTAACCATACATTTTTCCAAATCCAGCCGAAATCCGTCATACACATAAGAAAACAATATTACATAATAAATATTATTTTTTACTTCGATGGAACTTTTAATAAAATTGATAGGCTTGCACTGTTATGATGAGCTTGCACTTAAGTACTAAGCAGTCCACTGCTTCAAATCACCACCACCTTTGACTTGTAACAGTCATACTTCTAGGCTATCTCTATCTACGTCCATGCTAACCTATTAAAACACTCAATGACATTTACCTTTCTTTCTTCCAGTCAGTGCTCCACCATGGTCTGGAGTAAAGATGGCTACACGCTTTGCCCCTGTCTGCCCTCAATCACTCCCTCCAATCAAGAAGGGGAACCCTCCATCATCAGGTCGCCAGCACTACATGAACCAGTTGAAAGCGTTCCTGAGAAATGAATCTGAAGACTGCCTATATTTAAACATTTATGTTCCATATAGAGGTAAGTTAGTAAATTCAGTATTAAAGATCTTAATTACCTGCATCGATTAAGCAGATACCAACTCTAATAGCGCTAGAAATAAAGTTTATTTCAGAATGATTCAAAAAACTCATCCTTTTCTTATTCTTGATTGGTTGATGATCAACCTGGTGTCAGAATTGAAACCACCCTCACCTCACCCAGGCCTCTGACATGGCTTTACACACCATTAAAAAATCTCTCAGGTGTGCTGGTTTCATCACGATGTTTTCCCTCAACGTTTTAAAAGAGTCCTACGAAAAGTCAGAGGTGCGCGCCTCTGGATTGAACTCGAGACCTCTGACTTGTCAGTCCACGGTCATACCACTAGCAGAGTGGCTGGTAGCTTTTACCAGTAGGTTACGTATTCAAATCTTGTATTATATTGTAAAAGGTTATTTTTTTAAATTTGGAACTTTAAAATGAAAAGTGTTTTTTTCTATTATCTAATCAACGTAGGAGTTTATCATACAATTTATTGTACATAATATTAGAACTAACCGTGTCTTTATTTTTAGTAGTCTAGGCGACCTTGTGACGTCATAGGCGCCACGTGATGACACTCAATTCAAGAATACAGAATAAGAAGATACAGTATATCAGTGGTCCTATTTAAAAATTATTAAATATAATTTTTTTTTTGAACTTTGATCGCATAGCAGCAGACAATGCAAATTCTATTGTTTGGGAGTCACCATTTTGACTTACATAATATAACATTTTTTAAATCATAAACGAACTTCAATCAAACGGCCATTCTCACAGGAGACTAGCTAATTTCGCAAGTGAAGATTCACACAACAGAAATCTTTAAATCAAACTGTCGATAAGAAGTCTTTTTAAAAGTATGTACAAGTTGTATTAATTCTTTTGTAATGGTTATGTAAGTCAACATAATAAGCCTCTATAATATGGCCCAAACACACCGTTGCAAAATCACTCAGATGTGCTGGTTTCTCACGATGTTTTTCTTCATCTTTTCACCATGTTTTGAGATGCGTATCTAGATTCGAACCAATGATCTTTGATTTGCCAGGCTGAGGCGTTTAATAGAAAATAATAACATTGATTCGAGTAAGTTAAATTCAATCTGGCCATGTTTTACCATTTTACTCTACCATTTTTAAATTGACCTACTGCATCTACTTAGACTGTGGTCTATACAATTTATATCTGTTTACTATACAATTTGGATTAAAGTGATGTAAATTAATTCGTGTATTTTTTATGATTAATGCGAGGGTGCCGAGTAAGTGTGTGTCTTCATCATAATTGATTAATTATATATGTTTTAGTGATTAATGGCCTTTCGTATATAGGTATGTATAAAACACTAACTTACTGAAAAAAAATAGAAAATTTACAAAGTGTTAGGATACGAGCGGGGTTGAATTCAAGATACTTACTTACCTTAGCATCGCTCTTACCATCTGGTTTCTCGTATCACTGCCCACAATTATCAAATTTCTTTCCCTTTTTCATCATCTTGAGGTGATGGTTCGGTAATGTCTGTTAGCAATTTTCCTTAATTTATAGTATTTTTCTTATCAAATAGTTGGTAAACAACCTGGTGTCAGGATTTAAACCGCACGAAGGCCTCTGACGTGGACATACCATAGACAATTATCCCTCAAGTGCTCTAGTTTCTTCATTATGTTTTCCTTTACCGTTCTAAACAAAAAGACTTTCTTAGAATTTGATTAGACTCATTATGATACATGTTTCATGGTCAATTCCATCCTATTTCGTTGTAGCTATATCCAATAAACAAACACTGTTTATTTTGAAAGATACTTTTATAAATTACAGATTAGCTATTTGTATATTTTTCCTAGATCAAAGAAAATATAAAAGAGGGACCGGTAGATTTCTCGAAGGAGATCAATTATTATGACAAGATGGATATTGTATTTCTTTTAATCATTGCTTATGGACGCAATGCGTTCATTTACAACTTAGAATGAAAAAAAATATTTCTCATTTTTTTTGTAATATTTTGTCATGATTAAAGCTACTATTAAAAGCGAGAGGAAAGCCAATTTTTGCTGATGGATCTACCACCATAAGTAAATATTATTACGGTTCTACTCACGGGTTAGTTTTGAAGAGCGAGTGTAGTAGCCCGGGAGTGTCGTTTGACTACACTCGCTCTTGAAAATGGACTCCGCTTGAGTTCGAAACTAATCGGGCAATCCCGAAATCAATTCGTGAGTAAAACCATAATAATAAATTTAAAAATAATAGTATTATATATCTTGACAACAAAAACAAATGATTAAAATGTTTATTATTAAGTTTGACTCACGAAAGTCACTTAATATGCTAAAATTATTTTTGAATGTTAAAAAAGTGCAAAACCACCATGCCCAAGAAATGTATTACTACTAAGACGACAAGCAACACCCACAACGGCTGGAGCAAGTCCATTAAAAAAAAGATTTAAAAAACTTAAGAGACGCCCTCGAGTCGATTCATTAATCCAGGTTTCGACTGAAACAGTAACAAAATTGCACAGTGGGCTAAAATAACACGTGCAGTAGCATCTAAAAATATTTTGACTGAATTCCTGAGAGTTGACTGAACTGAACTGAATTAGAAATCATTGTTGCTATGAAATAAATATTTTTCAACAAACAAGCATTAGGTCTGCGATAAAAAGCGGTTACCATAACCTATAGACGTTTGCAACACCAAGAATATTAAAATGGAACGTTACCGATTCTGAGCAGGATAATGAAAGGGGCGAGGTGATTATGAAACGGGAGGATTGGGTCTACGGTTCCTATTACTGACTGTAAGAAACCAACAGTACCAGTTGTTTATCTAAGTTGACATCCTATAAAAGGATGGTACTACCTCGGTCAAACCCGCCTATTCATACAAAGCTTTTATCACCTACAAAATTATTATTACCATAGATAGGACAATTTATCGGGAAATCTGTCAAATTGTACACTGTATTGTCTATAATTTCTCGAGTTCTTTTTCCGCTCTGAAATAGAAACTAGCGGTGCTTACAAATACAGTTTCAGCTCCGAATAAACCAATTTATCCTGACTGAGACTGGGATTTTGTGCATTGTGAAAATATATGTCTGTAAATGCGCCCACGATATAGGAGAAAATCCTAGTAAAAGCTTTAGAGACACTAACTTATAAACAACGATAACAGTTCTGTGAAGACGAACATGATTTCCTTTGAGTTAAAATCATGCAAAATTTTCCTCACACCGTATTTCACCAAAACGTTAATAAAAGCCCCCATTACACAACATCTAAAAACGCCTGTCAACAATCGAACTAGAATCTCACGGCGCCTGTTATTGGCAATACAACGTACTATAATACACATTGGCATTGGTAGTAGTAGGGTAACGACACATCATTAGTCAATATTACACCTTAAATCAATACTGGTAAGTCAGATTTTCAAAAAAAACTAATGTGACGTGCGTGTCTTTACTATCAAATACATTTGGCAGTTGTACTACACTAACATTCTTGATGAATCACTTGGATAGTGGGAATTTTTTGTATAACCCAGTAGTACACACGGCTAAACATCAAGCTATACATTTCCAGTACAAGCTGACCCCTTGAAACACGAAGAGCCTATACATTCCGAGGTCAGTTCATACTGGTTTTTTATAGCTTGATGTGTAGCCGTGTGTACAATAATTGAACTAAATCAACTATTGTAATTTTGAAACCAGGCAGGCAATACTGACTTTAAGTAAAAATAAAATTAACATTTGCTTAAATTGGTTAAGAAAAATATCGTAAGGAAACCGTTAATTTTCTGTCCTTTTGTTTCTGTCCTTTTCATTGGTGTTTTAAAGAAAGAGATGCATAATGTTATGAGGCTTGATTAAGTTAAGTGAAATGTAAGATTATCAGTACCACTGTTTTAAAATAAAAACTTTAGTGAGTAAGTAATATAATAATTTGGCTTTACTCACGATTATTTTTTTCGGGATAGCCCCACTAGTTTCGATCTTAATCGAAGGCCATTTTTAAGAACATCGTTTTGGGGCTGCGCAGATCGTTGCGAAATCATGCTTTTTGTACGTGACGCAGAAGTAACTAATATAAAAAAATAAGTAAGTACCACTACTGTGTAGAAAAATAAAGTTTTTTTTTTATCTAGAAAATTGCCACAGTAACAAACAATAAAGTATAGAATTGGCAGCCACGCCTAAATATCTGAAATTCCTGTTGTGAATCATTTAGAAATAATAAAAATATGTCAACTAGTTCAAAACATAATAAAAATAACAATACAAATTTGTTTTAACACAAATCAAAAACCTTTTGATTAAATATCGCCTTCACAAATTCTTAGACGGTATACATTAAAAAAAAACTGGCTAAGTGCGAGTCGGACTCGCATACAAAGAGTTCCGTTCTAAAACTCCGAAAAAACACGTTTTTTGTAACGGAACTTCTATTAATTTTGATAAACTTTATTTTATTCATAACCAATGATTACAAATGATTAAATGCCTTATATTAAAGGTTTTTGAAACATGTAAAAAAAATATAGATTTATTTTTATATAATTCCGCTCGTAACGGTTTTTTCTTTTTACAAAAAATTTCTAAAACATTTTTATAAATACTATAGAAAATTATGTATTTTTTTAAAATATCCGTTAAACAATATTTTTACTTTTATGTGGTAACAGGATTAATGTTATGTTTGTAGTGTTATTATAAATATCTTCCTCATGATAATTTACGAACAAAAACTGGAATGTGTTGCATACCTTTATTACAAAGTAAGAAATAGATTCAATTCTCTTTGTAGTCGCTCTTTGAATTAATAACTTCCTTCGAAACGTCAAAAACAAACTATCATTCATCTCTTCATCTTTGAATATTAAATGGCGGATTGCAAAATGAAATTTATTATTGAAACCGCTTATTTGTATCAGAACAGCCAAGTAGAAGAAAATTTGGTTTCGACTTTATTAAAATTTTTAGTAGATAGATAGATATTATAATAATTCTTTATCAGTTGCTAAAACTGTGAGGGAAAACATTGCGATGAAACCAGCACAACTGAGAGATTTTTCAAAGGTGTGTAAAGCCATGTCAGAGGCCCACGGGTGGTTAAACTCTGACCCCAGGTTGTTCATCAACCATACGATAAGAAGACGAAGGCTGCAAACTTAAAATAGGTACGTAAGCTATTTTAGAATAATAACTTGCGTGAGTCATACTAATTATATGAAATATTGATACGGCTTTACTCACATTTCGGGAATGCCCGACTAGTTTCGAACTCAAACGGAGTCCATTTTCAAGAGCGGGTTCGAAACTAGTCGGGCATTCCCGAAATCAATGCGTGAGTAAAGCCGTATCAATATTTCATATAATAGCTACGTAAGCTTCTTAAAATCCAATCCAACATAGAAAGTAGGCTTTAATGGAGGTACCTAAAGTTCATCAAAAAGTTTGATTGCCTATTTAGCGGCAGAAATGAGCGTCGCAAAGTTTTCAGCGTACTTAATCGTATCACATCCGTCAAAAATATAATCACCATTTACTTTTTCAAGTTTGGCCTGTCGAGTTTCAAGGGCAGAATGAGAGTTTGTCAAGATTTTTTAATGTTTCTGAAGTGTCTAATGTTAGCGGCGGGATTTTGAAGCTTGGAGTTTTCATGTCTAGATTTTTCTTTTTTATTAATTTTTAAATTAATTTTTTTAGACTCACGCCTGTATGCCCCAGAGGGGGTAGGCAGAGGTGTGCAGTACACCCACATTTCGCCGGCTATGTTATAAGTCCCCCTATTACATGGGACTTATAACATAGCCGGCGAGCCTGTTTCCATTAACCGGGCACAATTCCGGACTCTGTGCTGCTACTGAGAATTTCCTAATGAAAAAATCCAATAACACATTTCTCGATCTGGGGATCGAACCCAGGACCTCGTACTCAGCAGTCGCGCTTGGCAGTCATTTTATAAATGGTTTTTTTTAAACGAAAATTTAAATGAATGAGGTTTATGGTGAACAACTTTTTACACAGACTGATCTTAATATCCTATTAGTAATTTACACCTACCCTGATATTTATAGATACTCGGTAGTACAGGCAGTTTATAATTGGTTCTGGTTAGATTAGAAGTCGATCCTAATAAAGTTTGGGAGTAATAAGGCTAGAAAGATGACAGACATGAGAAAAAGCATAAAGCTCAACCCACCAAAATAAGCGATCACGGTGGTCGTAATGTATTATCTTATAGTTAACAGTCCATTACTTAAAGGCAAGTCTTTGATGTTTCGACAACGTCCTACACACTATTTAGTTCCAAACAGTATGGATAACTCTTGTTTATGTAAATATGTTCGGAGGAAACAGCTCTTCAATAGTCTTTCATGATTGAGTAGACATTTCAAGTATTAATAGCCTGTATTATTGGGAGGTCTTGAGATAAATAAATAAATATAATTTTAAAAGAAGTTGATTTCTATATCCAATAAAAATGCATGTAATGAATCATCTGCATGCATCTAGTAAACTGATAATTACGCAGTTAATCTTGGAGCTCAAATTGCAATTATTACATATAATATACATTGTAATGTTGTTCAGATTTAAAAAAAATCATAATTTTAATAGATCAAAGGTTTAAAGTAGCGATATTTTTAAGGGGCCGATCACCAATGTATGATCCAACCAAATGAAAAAAGCTTTGAATCCTGTCAAGTACTGAGAACAACCACATATCAGAATAAATAGAGACATTGTGTACGATTGAAGAGCTTCAGTGACCACGATCCTCGTTAATGAGGGACTTATTAAAAAAACTTAAGATAAAAAGTCCAGAATTAAGTCATATTTATCATTTTGCTAATCTTTTGAATTTTCTCGTCTTTGTTTCTACATTCATACTTAAAAACAGTTCCTCTTCATAAATAAACAGCCTATATAATAAATATCATTACAAAAGCATTTACAATGAAAAGAGTGCCATCAAAATGTAAAAGGCCCAGTAGAAAATTGAACCTTATTACTTCGTGAATAGCATTCAATTTTGTATAGATATCGCACGCGATATTTCAAAAAACATAAGCTCACAAATCTAATACAGGTTGAGTTTTAAATAACTTTGGCGCCATCACGAAGATTCGTAAGAGTAAATATATGTCAATCATGCTAAATGTCGGACGAAAATACTGAAATAATGTGGACAAACGGTAACTGATATTTAGAAAGAATTAGGCCACAATAATTATTACTTGTATTTCAAGTTATTATTACTTTATTATACTTTTTTCAATTATTACTGTTAAACAGTTACAGTTGATATCGATAAGTTAATTTTTTGGCTGAAAACTTAAATATTGTTTCCATTAAAATTGGCTTTGACTTACACACCATTACCATTTTTACACCACGTGGACAAAATCGCAAGCAAAGTGCTGTTAAATCTTAAAGAAAATCTTAAGCACATAGTGAAAACCAAACATAAAAATCCTAATGAAGATTGTACGAACCACTTGCTCAAATTGGTCAGACAGATGCAACTAAAACTAACAAAAATGAATATCCAGGGAACGACTAAACGAGATAATTATATTAAATATTATTACAACTTTACTCACAGGTTGATTTCGGGATTGCCCGACTAGTTTCGAATCCAAACGGAGTCCATTTTCAAGAGCGAGTGTAATCACGCGGGTCGTGGACCTCCGCTACATCTCAAGTCTTAATGATATTTTATACATAAGATATTTATAACATAACATAGACTTATGCCTGTATTCCTCAGAGAGGGTAGGCAGAGGTGTATTCAGTACACCAACGTTTCGCCGGCTATATTTTAAGTTCCATTTTAGAGGGGGCGAGTATCCTATTGCCATAATATCTAACCGGGCACAATTCTTGACTCTGTGCTGCTACTGAGAATATCCTAATGGAAAAACCCAACCACACTTTGCCTGACCTGGAGATAAATCCTAGGACCTCTCGTGCTCAGCAGAGCCTCATCTGAAAAGTTACAATTTTGATCTTTGAATCTTATACATAGGAGCTATTGATATTTCAGAAACCGTAACCATTCTCTTTAACCTACATCCAAACTCAGCTCATTCAAGTAAAACACATTAACACTTCCTAGAAGCATTCCCAACAAAGTTTCACTATACTTCCAAATGTTTATTTATAAAGCACAAGAATTTGGGCAATATACGACGGATGTGATTAAAATAGACGCGGGATTTAGTTCGCAGCTGACGCGAGTTATAATAGATTTGTGAGGGTAGGACGTGTGACGTCACAGAACGATACGTGAATGATTAGAAGTATCAATGTATTGTCTTCAATGTACAATGTATTGTCCTATTGTCTTCGTAGCCGGATCAACTGTCAAGCGAGACAACCATTTTGTAAATTGATCGTTTTTAGACGTACCCTTTTATTTGAAATTTATATGTTTTTAGGTGGTAGAGCTATAGAGTCGTGATAGCCTAATGGTTGTGACCGTTGACTGGCAAGCCAGAGGTCTCGGGTTCCAACCCAAGGCGCGCACCTCTGACTTTTCGTAAGTTATGTGCGTTTTATAAATTAATTTAATTATCACTCTCCGTGCCTCGGATAGCACGTTAAGCTGTTGGCCCCAGCTGTCAATTGTAGATCTTTGACAGTCGTTACGGGTAGTCAGAAGCCCGAAAGTCTGACAACCAGTCTTACCAAGGGGTATCGTGTAACCCAGTATCTGGGTTGTGGAGGTCTGATAGGAGTCGCTCCATGTAAAACACTGGTATTCAGCTGCATCCGGTAAGACTGGAAGCCAACCCCAACATAGTTGGGAAAAAGGCTAGGCAGATGATGAGGTGGTAGAGCTATAACAGTTACATATCCTCAACCTAGAATTTAGGATAGGATTTAAGATTTAATAGTGTTATTGGTTTAGGCAGTTCTAATTATACTACTCATAACCGAGGTAGAAAGAACTGTGGGAACGAAACGCTTGGTTCACCACTTATTCTGAAATGGAAGTTGGCCTATCTAGCTGCACTATCTATATGTGCTATCTAGCTATGAGTATCCCTATACTTGCCCTACCTAGTTAAAAGAAAACTCCGAGGCACAGAGTAGGTGAAATTTAATTAATAATACGCACGTCATAAAAAGTAAGTAAATGGTCATACTACTACCATTGCTTCCTCTATTAGTGGGAAATTAATCATACTTCAAAAAGTCAAAAATGCGTGCTTGACTTTGAAATTGTGACGTACTTTTCCCTTAATCTATTTTTGGTATCTGTATTTAACCTCCTTGAATTTCTGTTACATAGTTTTTCGTTCCGATCATAACATCTGTTATTGGCGTAATTGTGGGCCTAAGGCTTTTACTTGCCATTCAAAAGAAGTGCAGTGAAGTGAAGTGAAATTGTGACGTTTGACTTGACAGTCCAACGGCTATTGCATGTGTGATACACTGAAAATAAAGGTCTTTATCGGTTAAACGACATGACAGTTCAAGCACTCTAACTATATGGGGAGCATTGCCTTAGATCAAAACGTTAGACCACTAGACCCAAGTACTGTTCACCATAATACCTCTGTTATAAGGAACTCGATAAAATGTGAAACGGAAAAAGTAGGATTACAAAAATATTAATCAACGTTCTATTTCAGACTTTATAATGCGGAATTTAAGGTTTGAAATTGTGTGGGAAGTTAAAAACGTCCCGTCAACTCCAGACGTAACCTAACAAACGTGGTACAATGAGTGATAGGGAGAAGGTTCACTTTATTTATTTGTCACTATGTTTGATTGAAAAATTTATTGAAAAAATACAAATTAATAATTTTTTTAAACTTTTTTTTAAGAGAATGTTGCCCTACAATAGGATTTTTCCTGTGTCGTGGGTTTCAAAATAATAACTTTATTGATCATAAATATATTTTTCAATATTATTACGGCTTTACTCACGGGTTAACTCACTCATAGGTAAGGTCCACGATGCCGCCGCGTAAGTGCGTAACTACATTCAATCTTGAAAATGGACTCCGTTTCAGTCCAAAATTAACCTGTATCGTGGGTACTACAGATATAATAGTCGCTGAGGTAGATACGTTAATGCAATTCTACTGACCCAACAACAGAAAAATTATTTGGCTAGTTTGCATGTTCATAAAATTTGTATTGTATCTTGATTTGAAAAAAGAAAAGATTTTTTTTCTAATACTTCTGATGGCTCCATCGCTTAAACACTGTCGCTGCAAAATTTTCACGTAATTTTCCTACAAACAAAAGGCTAAGGAACAAAGAAAGCCAGTGAACAATGAACAGACGTGTTGACTGCAAGGGTACGACACTATTGTTTTAATCCTGTTTTTTAACGTCCAAAAAACAGTAATTATCTCTACTACTGTACGTGTCAGCCTATCTCGAGGAAGTCATTCATAAAGGACCAAGAAAGCTAAATGTAGCTTTGGATTATTTATTTTTCTTTTCTACGGTGTGAAAGTAGATGACATTGTCTATTATCTTACGAATGAAAAACCAGCATTTTTATCTTGCTATTCTAAAAGACTAACTCATATTTTATTAATGATTCTGCAAGTTAAATGTCAATGTCTCAAATTTGAACGCAGCCATTTTGAAAATAAAGACAAATGTATTCGAATTGTGTTCTGAAAATAAATTTGCTACTCCAATGTATTTAAATAAAATGTAACAATATTATTATTAAACTCACAGTAAGTTTAGGTATGACATAATTTACGTTTAGGTAACTTCACATAATATGACATTATTTTTTGGAACATTTCACATGACATTCAGAATTTATTGTTACCCACTGGCTCCCCTGATCTTTGACATTTCTTTTCATACATTCACATTCACCGTGACATATAAATTTTAATGAGTTGCCATTCAAAAGCATGAAATATCCCATACAAATATTTCGTAATTAATCTTTTAGCGAGAAATGAAAAACGCGATTTTTATCGAGAATCACCGAAACCTTCCCTGACCGTGAAACGTCAACAGACAGAAAAATGCTTGTAATAACGAAATTACGGACTACCTATCTTTGTTTTAAAAACTATATTTTGTTTATAAATACTTTTCCTTACCACCGATAATTACGTTGCCAGAAGGGATAAAAGTAGCTCATTTAAAAATAATGATAACTGCTGGAAATGGGATTATAATCCAGGACATTATGATTGGCACTTTTCGCCAATGATAATACGACCTACAAGAGGGTATGTTAAAATCATAAGCCATGTATTGTCAAACTTCACGAATAAGTCCCAATTTAATTCTTGCTTTTATTAAAATCTAAATTAAGAAATGGAATTATTTATTTTAGGTTACTTCAAACGTTTATTTGTACAACATTTATTTACTAACGAAAATGGGTTAATTAGTAGCGTTGTAGGCAATTAGCCAAAAGCCGTCACTAATGATTAAGTCTAATATCTTGTATGGCCAATGTTGGTTAACCGTGAGTCATTTGGCAGATCTTGGTTAAGGATTAAATCTGCATGATTTTAACCCTAGAATATCGTGGTGACTAAGTTGAAGTAATGTACTGCAAAAACACCCGGATATAAACAAATGTTATGTATTGTAACAATAAGGCAAATATTTGCTTCAGGATGAATCTACATCAAATCACATGATAACATCACACGTTTGCAGCAGGCTAATCGGCAATTCGGAAAAAAAACTAAACAAATAAATTAAGTACTTTTACATAAAAAACTAACGTATAAGAAAGACCTAAATTCGAGACCTAGACGCTAAAAATATAAATAAATAAACCGGTCTGTTACTTTTCTACTGCAGGGCAAAGGCCACTTTGCGTATAGAGAAGGATCGAGCATTAATAACCACGCTAGCCAACTGCCAACTGGGTGATTTCAGACTTCTTATTCCAGGTTTCCCTTCGATGTTTTCCTTCACCGTTAGTAAGTGGGGTCTTAGATTAAAGAATGTGTATATTATGACATTGAAAAAGTCATATTCTGTGAGAGGGTGGCACTACCCCGGTCGACCAGACCAATCCTGCTGAAAACTGCAAGCCTCTGCCATGATTATTAGATACATTAAAACGGTTTCACAGCTCATTATGTCCAGCAAAGCAAAGAACGATAATATTTTAGGTTAACAGATCATACAAATGTTTATAAGCAATAACAAATTAATGGTTCATTACTTGCGAGTGGCATAACCCATTTACACGTTTATTTTAGGTTTAATTGCATATACGAGATACAATTTGCAATATAAATTTGAAATTTGTAATATAAATTTGAAATTTCACAAATTACAAATTTACAATTTGACTCCCGCACGGGACAAATATTTGTGTTATCCACTGAAATTTGTTCCGGTCTGGTTATTTGTATATTTTGAAATTGTAAATCTGTAACTGCAGTTTCGATACAGAAAGAAGTCCAAGTCCAGTCCAAGTCACTTGGACTTTTTTTGTTAAAAACAAAACATCATAAAAGATAGCTCCTTCATGTACCTCACTTGAACTTTAAAATGAAATAACCCAGTTTAAATAAGAAAAGTTTTTCAAATAAACTTCCCTTTCCTTTTAAATCTCAAATTAAAATGTAAATACTTAAATCACTAATAGTCTCAAATAGCTTCGGGTTTAATGTTGAATCGTCAAAGGAACACCCGCTTTGATTTGAACAAAAGGCTTGGTGATTTACGCAGCATTCGTAAAAATGTTCCTTCTCTGTTTATTTTGATACGCCAGACAAGGATAGAGACGTTCCGTTTGCACGGAATGTAAAGGTGTATAGTTGTTCTACGCTTTAGAGATAATGAGATCTGATTTATACCTGAAATGCCACATAAATCTAGTGATTGCATAAATGTAGTTGGTTTGGTTCATTGGTATATTGTTTATTCAATTTGACATAATTATCAAAATACAATAATAATATTTTTGATTGAATTTCGTACACGGAAGCAAGGGATAGATTTAATATACTTCATTATTTAGAAGCGGGCAATTAAAACTAATGCGCATACTTCATTATAGTATTTTTTAAGATTAAGACATAAGTTATGCTCGTTGAAGATAAATATGTTCGCATTAGTAGCAATTAAGCAAATGTGTTAAACGTTTAAGCTTAATATTACAGTTTACTTACACACCCCATTAGTCGTCTTTGCCATGTTTTCTTGCAAACCTGTTTTGTTTGACTCATATTTTGTATCTTAAACTCTTAATTAAATAGGTACAGAGACTAAAACGGCAAACTTAATGCCTGTGACTTTCTTTGTTTTCAAGAAAATCATAACCAAAACAAGTTTTGTCTTTCTTACAAAAACAACAAACTGCGAACTTGACATTACATGCGTTTGAAGTTGAAAATTTTATCGCAAAGATAATTCGCACAGAGTTGTTTTTGGAATGCTCGCGTAAAACAACCGCGGCCCTACTAACGTTACAATAATGTGCTGAAAGCAGTCGCCACTAGAATTCCCTCATTTCCGTTCGTGTTACTCATACAGTTGGGTTTCAGTCCTTTTTAAAGCGTTTAATGTTTCAAACGAGGTTGTGGTTGCGTAGTTTAAGCGTATAATAATTATGAAAGGTATTATTACTACGTAAAAACTGAATAAATAATAAGTCAGTTGTATTTTGGGCACGCCACAATAGCGGCGGTAAGGCCCACCATGGAGGATTGGCTGGGGCGCCAGCACGGCGCCCTAACCTTTCGGCTGACGCAGGTGCTAACCGGACACGGCTGTTTTGGAAAGTACCTGTGCCGAATAGGCCGGGAGCAATCATCTGGTTGCCATCACTGCAATAACGGCCTCGAGGACACGGCGCAGCATACACTAGAGGAGTGCCCAGCCTGGGCGGATCAGCGCCGTGAACTCGAGGCAGCAGTCGGTGGCCTCTCGCTCCCGAACATCATCCAATCGATGGTCGAGAGCGAGACAGCGTGGAACGCCGTCGCCTCCTTTTGCGAAGAGGTGATGTCCACAAAGGAGGCGGCAGAGCGAGAGAGGGAAATGACAACCACACTTCCCTCTCGCAGGAGACGCACCAGACGCCGGAGGGCGACTAACGACCTCCGGCCTCCATGAGTTGCCGGCCTGTGGGCGTCGGACCTAGGGGCAGTCTGACGCCCAACCACTAACAGGCCCAAGAGGACGACGCGTCGTGTTCTACGCGCGCCTCTCAAGAGGATTCGGCGGCGGCCAGGGCGCCGACAACGGCGGGACCTGCCATTGGCGGGTCAAGACCGGGGCGGGAGGGCGGTGAATACACAAGTGAACCCCGTTCTCCCGTCCAGAGGTCCGTTGAGGAACACCGTGTGGTTTTTAGTCCGTGCGAGTCGGACATAACTCCATCACTGGCCCTTTGGTGGTGGAGTACCCATAAGGGGTTTTTCACACGAAAAAAAAAAAAAAAAAAAGTCAGTTGTATTTGTTGTTCTCTTTGGATTTTAATTAATTAGATAGTTATTAATTAGATAGCATTTTTTTTTGTACGTAGAATGTACCTACAGTTACCTATCGTTTAGGGTTATTCAGACAAGTTTATTTACATCTCTTCTACCTATTCAAAGGTTAACTGAAAGATAATTTCTGCTTTTAACGATAAGACCATCTAATTTGAGACAAAAGACTCTTTATGTAGTTTAAATGGCGTACAATAAAGAATATTCTATTATATTCTATTTTATATTGGACTCAACCATCTCTCGACTCTCTGAGTTGTACCTACCTATGAATCCCTTGTTGACCTTCTATTCTGAATTAATTTCATGATAGTGTATGCCCCACATGGTGCCTAGGGCATCGGTGATCACTTACCATCTAGTGACCCACCTGCTTTTTGCTTTTTTTTTTCTACAATAAAAAAAGATAAAAATATATTTTTGTATTGTTTTTATAATAGCAATAAAATAAATAGTCTTTAGTATCGTCGTATCTTTAGTATCTGACTGGATAAAGTTATAAAATATTAGCAAAAACGTAATATTGGGTCTATACGCGATGTGGCGCCACCAAATATTACTAACGTAAACTGAAAACCTTTTGTAACTCCCTTAAACTTGTAATAATGCCATCTATGAACGAATCCAAAAACTACTGGCTTCAGGAGTTTCCTTTCAGTGGCGTACCACGTAGCTTGCTAGCGTTCTACTAACCAACTTACTTTAGTAAACTGCCACAAGATGTCTCTACTTGTATCGTATTTTAAGTTTTCAAAAAAAGGTAAGTAAACAACTTTACAAAAAATCGTTGGCAAAATTGTGTAATTTTTAAAAATTAATTTAACCTTTAAGCTGTTGAATTCTAAACATAACACACAAACTAATTAAATTACTTTTTTAATCATTTTTATCATAGCCGATCAGACCTCATGTAAATCCGACGTTTTAAAATATTATTGTTGAAAAATGACCATTAAACAGAAGTCCTTAATCTGAAAGACCGATACTATTTAATATCTACGCCATGACTTATCTATCTACCAAAGTAAGATGCAGTGGATCATCATCATCAGCCCGTGTTAGTCTACTGCTAAACATAGGTATAATGCGCTCGTTGGAAATATCTACTCATAATAGCTACGCTAGCAAGCGGGTTGGAGACATAAAGCTTTAAAAAAAAAAGATCCAGAATCGGAACTTGCTTATGTAATCAAAGAATTCAAAAGGCAACAATACTTTTAACATTTGTTGTAACGAAAAAAGGTAAGACAAGATTGATTTGTGGAAAGGTTCTTTTGATCTTTATAACGATACCATACCAAAAGCAAAAAATACATTTCAAACAATAATCTAATAAAAACCTTAAACACAATTGCATAGGGATTAAATTCGCAAATCTAAAAAACACAATTAACCAAGCCCTTTCCCGTTTTCATCCACTCCGAGGGAAGATTATCAAATAAATAAAGATTAGCTTTTTTAAGAGAAAATTACAGTGAGAATTTTGTTTTTGAAATAATATTTCAAGCTAGGGGTTTTTCCATTAACAGGGATTAAGAAACAGGGATTTTTTTCGGTGACGTTTTGCATTATCATAAGCCTTTAACGTAGACGTTTAAGGATTTTCCTTATGCAATGCAGCTCATTAAGTTTTTCTTTTGAATTCATGAAAAATTCGAGAAATAAAATACTATGGAAAATCCATTGGAAAGCAATGTATTGTTAAAATTTTGATTATAATCTTTTGCTTATAATCTTTTCGAACTTTAATTAATTCAAGTAATGTTGTTCTCGTTTGCATCTCAGAAAAAAAGGTCTTTTTAAATTATATAGGTATTTAATGAATTATGTGCAAAAAGCAACTCTAAGTCCTGATTACATCTAACGGCTAGAATAAAGATTATATACGGATAAACGTTTATTAAATTAATTTATAAAAAAATTCAATAATAAGTTCATTTCATTTGGCTTTGTAGCATCTTTGCAACCAAAAACCTTTTAAATTGTTTTGCATCTGTCAAAAAGAAAGTGCGACCATAAACAAAACAAAAAATAAAAACAGCATTTTATTTTAAATCGTCTTCAATCATCCTATAGCAGTAACAAAAATGGATCACCCAATTTTGCAGCGAAATTTAATATCAATAACTCTACATTTGGTCCAGTGTTCAGCTCGTTTGAAATAAAATAGGTCACTACTGCATTTCATATAAAATAGTAGATCGGTCAATCGCTGACTCTAAATCAGAACACCTGCAAAGTGTGCACATTTCCTGCAATGACGCGAGCTATCTATTACTAAAGATACTACAAACATTTCATTCAAAATTAATGGCATATTTCGTGCAAAACATTTTTTTAAATTTAATTAGATCTACAAAACCAAGTCTTCGTGATATTCACTAAGGTGAAGCTACGCTTGATGAGGTCAGTCCGTGGATGAGTGACCATTTTAAACGTCATTTTAAGTGGTTTTATTTATAGCAATGTTGCTGCAAAATAGCTTCCACCACCATGGATTGGGGCAAGGTGGTGGAATGTGAACCTTTCATCTATCTTTTCAATCTATAGGAAATGCCGAGCCCAGCAGTGGGAAAAAACTATATTATGTATCCTTTCTATATCTCCCAATTCAATATCCCTTTCAATATCTTCTATTCCAGTTCATCCAAAGGTTGTCTGGAAGAGATCGCTGAAAGCACTAAGACCGTGAATTGTACTTTACCTAAATACTTTATTTAATTGTAAAACCTATCTGTTTCAATTTGCAATAAAGAGTATGTATTGTATTGTTATAGTATAAAGACATTGGAACATAAAAGATTCCAGATGATCATAATTAAAAAATCAATATGTCTTACTCGCTAGATAGGCAACTCGACAAGGAAAATGATAAGTAAAACCAAATTATTCTTGTCCACAGAACAAATCTCAAAAAAGTTTCCAGTTCTTGTCTTCATCCACGGAGACTCCTTCGAGTGGAGTTCGGGCAACCCATACGATGGAAGAATGCTGGCTTCCTACGGAAATGTGATGGTCATCACTGTTAACTTCAGGTTGGGGATATTGGGTGAGTACTTTGTTGCTGATTATAATGCTATGAAGCCATTTTTGGCTACAACTTCATCCGCGTCTCGACTCTTTTTTATAATTTTGAGAGGGTAATTAGCTCTTTTTATAGTTTTGCTGGTAATATTGTAAATAAAATGCGCATTTTTACGCGCAGTCTGTTCAGAATTGTTATTCTCGCTTTATTGTTAAACAACCTGATTTGAATATGGAAAATTAAGAAATTGGATTAAAACTGCAGAAATAAGGTCAATCCTTTTTTATTTAGTTTTAGCGACTATAGTTTCACTGAGATCGTAATATAAATATTTAATAGGAAATTTGAAAAAAACAACTGATATGGATGGGATTCGAACCCACGATCTTCGGCTTACCGTGCCGACGCTCTAACCGCTGCTTTCTTTAGGAGTTCCTTTATAAAAAGGTATTTCACAGTTGTAGATACATGCAGAACATGTTCTTCTATAATCCGTCCGGTACTGGGCCTTTTAGATAGAATATTTAAAAGTCCAGCTATTGATTGACGTGCAGTCACTAAAGTTACGCTTTCTTCTCTTAGTAACATCTGTAATTATTACTTTTAAATTACTGTCATCTTTTAGGTTTCATGAAACCCAGTTTGACAGAACACGTCTACGGTAACAATGGTCTTTTAGATCAATTGGCAGCGCTTCAGTGGATAAAAGATAATATTGAAGATCTGTATGGAGATCCTTCTTCAGTGACCTTGATGGGCCATGGCACTGGAGCTGCTTGTGTCAATTTTTTGATGCTGTCTCCAATATCTAACGGTAAGCTGCTAGACATTTTGTCTTGATTTCGACTCGAGTTTTCTACGGAGCTACGAGTTCTTATCTGACCTCCGCAAACCAAAGAGATATGATATTCAAAAGTTAGATCAGTGATCACGATCAGATGAATGACTCTCTATACCAACTGTTAAAAATCTTCACGACAGCCGGGGCCAATGTTTAACTTACTTTTCGAGGAACGGAGCAGGTAGTAATTATTTTGTGTATTTTAACATATTCAACATCATTTTTTAAAAATCAACCAAGTGTCAGAATTGGTTTTGCATTAACAGTTTACTGCAACTACTACTACTACTTTCTGGACCGCTTCAATATAATAATAATACAGTTTGCTATCGAAACGATAAGAAGAACTTAACTGCATTTTTGTTTCTATAAAAATGTGATTAAATGTTACCAATATTTTTATGAAACACCGATGTCTCCTTCAAATTTTGCATTCTGATCGAGCGTTTTCATCTTCGTGTAATGTTTAACTCAATGCTTACCTATCATCGTGTCCAGACCATTACACCTGCTATATTTTATTGTTAACTTATGGATTTTCTCACCATGTTTTCCTTAATCGGACGAAGCTAAGATATCCCGACTTTCTGTTTCTTTTATTTATTGTATCGTCTTTTCTTTAGCTTCAATCATTTGTTTTGTAATATTGTGTGTGGAAAGGCTTTTACTGACTGCGACTATTTGAGGAAGTTCAATTTCAAGTAACGAGTAACTTATAACAGTTATGATAATTAAAGTGTTGAGTTCCCGTGTTTTCTTCTTTCGTCCTTTATATCTTGAAAACGTAGTACCTTCAGAATTTATTATTCGTGTTTTCATTTGCAGGACATTTTTTTCTGAAAGCGCCAGTCAGTTTGCAGTTTATATTAAGTTTCATGGATCAATGAGGTTGTTTAAAAAAATCTTTACTAAGAAATTCTTCTATTCCGTTTACAAAATATATTTTAATTTTACAATTTACTATCACCCAGATCGGAACAATAATATAACTACCACCTGGAATCAAACTTGTTAAACCAAACAACGAAAGTGAATCGCCTAAATGCTACGCTAATCATCACGTTTTTGTTTCTAGGGTTATTTCACCGAGCTATCCTGATGTCAGGGTCTGCGTTATCAGACTGGGCGATGACTAAGGACCCGACGCCGTACACATTACAAGTTGCTCAGAGTTTGGGCTGCAACCCTAATTCAAAGAATATGATGGCTTGTTTACAGAAGAAACCGTAAGTAATTTATCGGTTTTATATTGGGTGACGAAAATTATGGTTTTTAATGGAGACGGTTTCATTAACCCTATTCATTATTAGAATATAGGAAAAACAAAAATCAAATATCCCAAAGGGCAAGTCTTTATGGGTGACAGGTCTCTCACAGGGCACTGCGGGGTCAATAAACAACCATCCTATATTATGGGATACTCCTGATGAATGCAGATTCTGCAATAAGGAGCGTGACACTCCATAACTCTTCCTCTGCTACTGCGGACTACTCTTACACAGACAAAACGTCCTCCTGGGACACAACATATTGGGCCCAGAGGATGTCAAGTCTTTCTCCCAGCCACCTACATCATCCGTTACATAGATTATGGAGATACAATGTGATCAGCGTACATTTTATAGCATCTCCTATACTATAAAATGTGGACTAATCACAATAGATCTCTTTAAGTGGATATAAGTATGGCTGTAAAGCTGCATAGCCCCGTTCCACAAATAAGAATCGGGTAGTTTTTATCTCGAAAAAATTTGAACTACGCGAGTGAAGACGTGAGAAAAAGCTAGTTATCACATAAAATGTTAACAAACATAAATGAGGCCAATAGGTAGGTAGTGAATACTCGCAACGCCATTCACTTCAACATTAAACCAGGACTATACATATTTTATACGGCTTTTAAATTTCTATAAACGGTAAAAGCTTTCAACGCTTAAGATTCCGGAATAGATGGTGAATATACAATGTTTTATTGTTCATTTATGAGTAGGTATGTTTAAATACTGGCTGTTATAGTTACTTGAATAATAAAAGAGATTAATGCCTTCATCTTTATACCTACAAACTAGCCGTCGCCCGTGACTTCGTTCGCGTGTTTTAAGGATTTGGTTTATGCCATAAAAATAAAGACTGAGATTGTGACCTTATTCTGAATAAAAATTGTTTAATTAATTGCTTAAACGCAAAATGTACTGGATTATTAGGTATTTCACTTCTTATTGTATAAAAATACTAGCTGTCCCGCGCGACGTTGTACGCGTGATTATTATACCTCTTCGCTTTTTCTACCCTACCCTACACTTCCCTACGCTACTCTACCCTACCCTACCCCTACCATACCCAACCCCTACTCTGACCTACCCTACACTTCCCTACGCTACTCTACCCTACCTACCCTACCCCTACCATACCCAACCCCTACTCTAACCTACCCTACCCTACCCCTACCATTCCCAATACTCTACCCCTATCCTACTCTACATCTACCATACCCTACCCAACACTATCTTACGCTACTCCTACTCTACCCTACTTCACATCTACCCTACCCTACCCAACCCTACTGTACCTCTATCCTACCGCTCTATTCCTGCCCTACCTTACTCTACCTCTACCCTACCCTACGGCTACTCTACCTCTACCCTACCCTACCCTACCCATACCCATACCCTACCATACCCAAGGGGTATAATTCCATTATATTTTTCTTCGATTCTTCTATTATTATATTATAGGCGGAGACTAATCCAACAAATCAACAACCATGAAAATCGGTCCAGCAGTTCTTGAGTATACCTACTCATTTTCATGATTTCAACTTTGAAAATAGCAGAATTTCATACAAACTTTTATCTTCTATATTTTCTCCCCATAGTCATTGAATATCGAGATATACGTGCGTTAGTTATGCCACTTTGATGTCTCTTACTAATACCTACCGAATTTACTACACAAACTTTCACCCCCCCCTCCCCCCTAATAGGTAGAGTTTTCAAAGAGCTGAAACACGTCTTATTTGTTAACCAAAAGCTAATTATCAAGTTTAATGACGGATTTTCATAACTACAAACTTTAACTCCCTTTTTTATCTCCTTAGGGGGAAAACATCCAAATATTTTGATACACGTCTTTCTTATTTTTAGCGAATAAGCTTAATACTAATTTTTACATCTGTAACTGAAAAAATAACGAATCTTCCATACAAACTTTCACCCCCTTTTTTATCCACCCAAGGGTAGATTTTAAAAAAAAAACAATGCTCGTCCTTTGATTTATCAACCGAAAAGCTGAATACCAAGTTTCGTACATTTAACGTTAAGAATGACGGATTTACATACAACCTGTGTCCCCCTTTTTTACCTACTTAGGGGGGGAATTTCAGAAAATCCTTCCTTAGTGCACCCCTACGGTACTTAAAGAATATTGTCTCAAAATTTCAAGTCCCTAGGTCCACCGGTTTAGGCTGTGCGTTGTCTGTCAGTCAGTCACGTTACCATTTTATAAGTATAGATAATTATCATTGAACACAGAAATAAACAACCGTACGTATCTATTTATATACAAATACAAATAAAAGTATATGAAACGGTAAAATAACATTTACCAAGCAGACCTGTTCTCTGTTCACTGAGAAAATATGAGTGATTTTATATCAAGACGACATTATTTTTATAAACAATGTATTTTTCTATCTGTCGAAGAATCCATAGCTTCATTATCTGTATACTAGCTCTCTGCCCGCAGCTTTGCTCACGTAGACTATGGGTAAGAGAGTATACGCGGTAAAACCAGTGGTGGGCGTAGCGAATAGGTAAAAGAGAAGCGGTAAAGTCAGTGGCAGGCGTAGCGTATAGGTAAGAGAGTGTAAGCGGTAAATTCAGTAGCGTAGCGTATAGGTAAGATGGTACAAGCGGTAAATTCAGTGGCGTAGCGTGTGTTTTCACCTTAATAACTAGCTTTTGCTGCCTAAACCACTGAACCGATGTTTCTTAAATTTTACATAATTATTCGTTGTCATGTGCACAGGAACGGACATAATCCCGAAAAAAGTACTATTTGCGAAGTAAACAACAATAATGTCCTTATGAATAATAGATGGCGCCACGTGTCTTTCGAATCATGATTAAATTTTAAATTCTACATAAACGAGAGCGAAACCTCGGACAAAAGCTAATATTAAATAATTATTTGCATGTTATCAAAACACACGTTTTTTATTCATATCTGTCTTTTGTTTGACTCCTCATTTGTTGACCGGAACAAATGGGACAAATACATATTTGTCACTTACGAGAATCAAACCCTCGACATCGAGCTCAGAAGTTAAATCACCTAACCGTTACGAAAAACGTATAGTAAAATATTGGGGCCGCATCCTGTCTTTTCTTTCCACATTGTTATTCAATTTGATGTTTTATTTTTTGAGTGCTAAAGTGGTTATTCTAATGAAGTTAGTTAATGTGGCTTTTTCTTTAATAAGTTTGACCTTTACGTTATTTTTAGGTAATTAAATGATTCGTTATTTTTAATAAGATCTTGTAAAGATTCGAAAACATTGGTACCTTTTTTTATTAACATTATTGTATGTGGGTAGACTTCTTATATTTCTAGTACGCATACGTCATAAGGCGTGGGTTGCGATCAATTCAGACATTCAATCTTTGTCCAACCGTGAGACTGATAGCACGTGGTGGTGCGTAAAAGAGCTAAATTGAATATTATATTATTAATTGTTTCTAAATACATAGACATTTTTATAAAGAATGTATGCATACAATGCGAACACTAAAGTTTGAAATTTTTGTAAAAAGAAAAAAATCGTTACGAGCGGAATTTGACTCCTTGACCAACAAGGAAAAGCCGCTCGCTCTGCCACTAAACTATTCGTAGCCCCGCCCGTGTTATCGAAATTTTCGACTATCTCAGAAGGTAGTTAAATCCACTCCTTGTTATGTACAAAGTCTAGTGGGCTTATGTTTCTAGGTCTACAATTAATAACAAAGAATAATTAATACTACTTAAGTACACAAGCTATGATTAAGGGTCTAATAAGTTGTGTGTTTAGGCTCAATATTTTACCAAAAGAATCTTTATGCGTGCGATTTTGAATCTTAGCATTTGGGTGGGAGTACTGATAATCCTATAGACTTATTGTTGTAGAGATGAGGCCTGCTCGCAACACAGAAACCATCGAAAAATTTTGATAGCGTATTTATAAAATGGTGACATCACTAAGTAATAATTATATTTATTAGTCTATTATTTTAATTTATAATTTAATCATTTAAAATTCAAATCGTATGAAAAGTCGTTAAAAAGTAATTAAATGTTATTGTTTATTTAATTTAATTTGTATTTATATTTTAAAACTAGTATTTTAAAATGTAAATAATGTACTGTATTATGGGCCTCTATTAAGGTCCGAAAATAAACATTTATTATTATTATCATTTACAGACTGTCGGAAATAAAGAAAGTCCAGATCTTAGCACGAGAGTTCGAGACACCGCTGGGTCCAGTAGTAGCTGGCTCCTTTATACCGAATGAACCGGCCAAGACTATGGAGTCCTACCCTAATCTATTGAGCAAGTGAGTCATATGCTTTATAATTTTAATTTAATATTCAGTTTCAGTCAACAGCATGTACAGTCGGCAACGGAGTTAGGTTGGCAGGGGCGCTAGTTAATGCTGTACATTTTTCAAGATTTCATCAATATAATTTCTTTTTACCATATTTTCTGAAAAAGTAAGACTAAAACTCTGTCTAAGTCTGCTTGCGACCACGAGTGCTGCAAAGCACTCGAAACGTCACGATTGTATTATCAAAATAAAAACGCGAGTTATATCAGTTAAAAAGTTGTTTCATTAAGACTAAAACTTATACAAAACTAAACAATTTTTATAGTCACATGCAAACTTCTACAAAAAACTTAATACTTATCTAGCGGCCCTGCCAAACTAATTCTTTTGCCGACTGTACCATTGTGACTTTTTCTATGGCATATTACTTTTTAGTTTATCTAAGACACCGATACAGACTAACGGTAAAGGAAAACATAGTAAGGAAACCTGGACTGAATGGTCTGAAATCGCCAACACGTAACGAGCTTGCGTAGTGATTAATGCTTGATCCTTCTCTGTATGAAGAGGCCTTTGTCCTGCAGTTAGGTAGATGCCGGCTGATTTTTTTTTAAAGACTCACGCCTGTATTCCCCAGAGGGGATAGGCAGAGGTGTGCAGTACACCCACGTTTCGCCGGCTATATTACTTATAACAATAAGTCCCATGTAATAGGGGGCGAGCCTATTGCCATTAACCTGGCACAATTCCAGACTCCGTGCTGCTACTGAGAACTTCCTGATGGAAAAACCCAATAACACTTTGTCCGACCCGGGGATCGAACCCAGGACCTCGTGCTCAGCAGTCGCGCTTGCTACCACTAGACCAACGAGGCTGATTCATTCATAATTTATTTTCAGTACCTAATAAAACTGACTGCTAAGCTCAAGTTCTTGGGTTGACGTAATAAGACAGATTTCCTCAGAAACAATTTTAATAATCCCCCGGTCCAATTTAGGGACTTAATAAATTGAAATCAAAATTAAGCTAATGTTCTTTGTAAATTGACCTGTCAATCTTAAATCTGTAAATCTGATTGATATTTAGGGTCATTGTTTGAAAAACGTTAACATTTTTTTCATTTTTTTTTTCACCATCAGAGATATGTCAGGGTTAAAATTTATTTCAAATAATATTTGTACTATCTTTGCACCTTATTTTGTGGCCTGGGGGAGTAAAAAATGTTCCTACTGCATACTGTACGTCCAAAAACGTATGCTATGCGGTAACATCTCCTAAAACATCAGGAAATGTTTTAGGACAGCAAAAATTCGCTTGAAAGAAAAAACTAAGAAAAAGCAAATCTATCACACCATCTATTTTGTCACTTTTTGTCTATACTAATATTATAACGAGGTAAAGTTTGTATGTATGTATGTCGGGGGTAATCTCCGGAACTACTGATCCAATTCTAAAAATTCTTTCATTAATAGGAAGCTACATTATCCCTGAGTGCTATAGGCTATTTTTTATTTAAAAACAAAAATTTGATTAAGAATATCAATATCTGTGATTCAAGTCGGAAAAAAACAGGCAATCTGGCTGCTTTATCAACGTGCGCTTACGGGAAAATTTAATTTAAGGCGAACGAAGTCGCAGGAGACAGCTAGTTACATTTAAAGCTAGTTTATCACTTTTATATAACTGCTTGACCTACGTTTTATTACAGTTATAATTTTGCTCAATAGATATCAATTACTAAGCGGCGTCACCGAATTGGAAAGGTACCACGATTTTGGTGTCATAGAACTTGAACATGGTGTACTGGAGAATCAGAGAGATGACTTCATCAAGAAATATGCTAAGATCATCTTTGAAGGTGCTGAAGATGAAGCTTTGAAGTCTATTTTGAAAGCGTAAGTTTTTTTTAATAGTTAAGTTTTTAGTTTTCTTTTAAAAGAATCATTAAAAAGAGTAATAAGTTAAAAGGATCATTTGGAGGAGATCAGCAGAAAGCAACAGTTCACCTTATTAGTGAAAATAATAAAGATAATAATATCAAGAGAAAAATAAAATAAAGAGAATAATATAACAGTAACAGTTTATAAGCAGTATGTAAGCAAATAACTGAAATAGCTCATAATATTAACAAAGTCATTATCATTGTCACAGCTTATACTACTCTAAGCATAGTCTAACAAAATGCGAAATATAATAATATGTTTAAAACAACAACATTCCTATATTTTTTGAGCAAGTATTTCAATAATGCTATTGTTATTTATGACTACTTGAATCCCCCTTTAGATGTCTCTCAAAAGTCGTGGTGGCGCATTGGTTACGGACCCGCTTTGCAAACACGTGGGTGTGGGTTCGAACCTAGCATGTACCAATGTGACTTTTTCAATGTCATATGTACTTTCTTAGTTATTCTAACCACTGACTAACGGTGAAGGAAAACATCGTAAGGAAACCTGGACTTTAATAGTCTGAAATCGCCAACCCGCAGTGAGCTAGCGTGGTGATTAATGCTCAATCCTTCTATGTATGAGAAGAGGCCTTTGCCCTATATTGGGACAGTTACAGGCTGATTTATTAGATGTCTCTTGAAATACGAACCCAATCCCAATTCAAATTTATAGAACTTATAGCAACGTTAATGCAAAAGTACGTCCATTTTGTCCTTTTGTACTGGTTGATTAAGGAATTTGCAAATTTTACCTTGCAAAAATAGGATTGTGATTATGTTCTTAGTTCAAGAGTAACCCCCAATAATTTTTGATAGTCAGTATAATTAGATAGCACTACAAAACCAAAGTGTACTCTTTAGTCACGTTACCTACATCTAACTGATCTTGTACTACTAACTTACTCGTTTCTTATAACGCACAATGTTTTTCTTCAATATATTTTTCCATTTACAGATATTCCCCATCAAAGCTAGATCCTCAACGTTGGAACGTGGAAACCAACCGCGATGTTATTCTGAACATGTTTAGTGACGCGAGAACTTTGGCTCCAGTCATGCGCTTCGCTGACTACCAGTCGAAGGCAAACAGACAATCCTTTTTCTATGTCTTTGGACATAACTCCGTCAGCTCTGACTATGCTGCGGTAAGTTTGATATGACGATTAGAGTGATGTAGAATATAAACTGTCCTATTTTTTACTCATTAACTCATAAAAAGTGCACTCATTTGCGTAAAGAAACAACTCCAACTCCTCCACTCTGCATCCGCATTTGAATGTGCGACTTTCTTGTTTAATACTCCTATTCATTCTAGCTTCTCTTCTGGATTCAACCATCTCAAATGGATTTAAAAAAATGCAATTAAAGTTTTAGTGTTCTGTAACTAAACATGAAGATTGAAGCTATTACTTTTTCTGATTATCCTATCGTTTTAAATATATAATTTGGAAGTTAGAGTCATTCTGGACAAAACAGGTTCTTAATCTTTGAAATATCTTTTACTATCTGGTGTATCATATTGTTTTATGTCCTCAGGATTCTTTAACTCAAATTCTAAAACCATATTTATATAAAATTTCAAAAAGAAATTATATGCATTTTCAGCAAATGGGACATTTCAAGAGGAAAATGTATTTCCTGATGTAAATCGACTTTTACATTTCGTTGAGAACGCTAGACATTGCAAAATGTATTGTGAACGCCTTTGTTCTACTTGAACAATGGGTGGTTATAAAAGTTTCAACTGTTGAAAGTTCAAAATTGTATTCTTCGAATCCCGAAGTATTTCGAAGTTTCATTGCAACAGGTGCTGTTTTACAAATGAAAGATCATTTAGGTCGATTTAATGTGGTGTTTCCGCTTTTTTTGTATTGTTTTGCCATTTAGTAGAAGAAACAATATTACAAAGTTTCAAGAATGGTTGAACATTGAAAAGTACTTCTCAACTTCCTAAAATTGCGACAAAAACAATTAAGTTCTTATTTAAAACCAAAAAATTGATCTAAAAGATTTTTTTACTTTCATAATGCTTAAACAGCAAAACCGAAACAATATCATCAGCGGCCAATCTTAACATAGATAAGCTATTAACTCAGGAGATATTATAGCTCACAATTGGGTTCGCAAACACAGGTTCCATCTCTATGCCTTCACTCTTATTGTCCGATAGGACGGTAATCTTATTGGACCAGAGAGAGATCAGGCGCAAGACCAACGTAGTTTCCGAGGCATGCTGCAAGTGATAATTATTTTATAATACGCACATAACTCACTAAAAGACAGAGGTGCGTGCCTGGGTTTCGAATCTGAGATCACTGACTTGCCAGCCAACGGTCACACCACTAGGCTACCACTACACTCATGTCCCTGCTTATCTGAATCAATATATTATTTGTGTATCATTTAAATAAATATTTATCTCATACGGGTATCGAACCTAGCAAAGAACAATATCTTATGAATAAGCGCTATCGTGTCTAAGTTATGCAAAGCTGTCATGTTTAGTCCCATATATCTTTTGGAAGCCATTAACCGGGCACAAATCCAAAATGCTTTGCTAAACAACTACTACATCTGGGGCATAATAACACATAAACTATCGCATGTACTACACACAGCTACACCTTACAAGTTAGAGGTTATGAAATTAGTTTCTTAATAATATCGTAAACTAAGATGAAGATGCTCAAAGGAGATGCACCAGATGTTGTATTAAAGTTGCGGTTTCATAATATATATCTGAATACTGCGTTACGACAGGTGCAGGGGCTAAGCGGTTCAGTTTTTGCTCTGTATTTTGCAGATTTGATTTTTTCAAGACAACTTTTGTTTTTTTTCTCTTACGAAAAGTAGCCGTACACTATTTCTTCTGTATCAGTTACAGATACTTGTCAATCACACAAATATGTATTGTTCCAATCTGGAATCGTACCCGCACCAAATGTTAAGTATGCTAAATCGCTACGCCAATAGTGTGTCATCAACTAACCATATTCCTATCTTTTAATTCTACAGCTCAACAAAAGTGTCCAAGGCCAAGAATTGCCATACGTCTTTGGCGTACCACTTGGAGCTACAAACACCCATTTTAGCCCTGACTACACACAGCAAGAGAAGTTGCTTAGTGAGGTCATAATGAGGATGTGGAGTAATTTCGTAAAATATGGGTAAGTTCTTGGTTTTCAACTTGACGTTAACGGCTATCCCATTAAGTAATAACGGCTACTCCATTAAGGCTGAAAAATTAAATAACCAAAGCATGGGGACACTGAAATGCCAATTAAATACCGCAAATCAATAATCAACTTTATGTACGGAACGCAGTAAGCGGTGCACAATAAAGATAAGGGTTTGATACTACAAGTAGTTTATTTATAATTCCATACTGATGCTTCTAATTGTAACTCAATATAAGTATAATTGTAAATTCAACATAAACAATATTCTCAATTTAAAACAAAAATGTCTCCCAAATTATACCAAATATTTGATTTTGTTTTTCTATTACAGCTGGATATATCATTATCAAAATGTTTGGCTTAATGTTGCCAGTGAAACGCTAGAAATTAATTTAATTAAAGTATCTTATTGTTTGCTTAATCCTTAATTTGATGTTGTTTATTATCCAAGCTAATTTCTTAATGTAACGTCTCTTTAGGTCCCCAAATTCACAGGCTCCAGTTAAATTTTACAACTTGGATAAGAGGCATTGGAGTATTTACGATTTGGATTGGCCTGAGTATGATGGTACAAGACAACCTTATATGAAGTTTGGTAAGCAGATTCATGCCCTTTATGTTTTTTAAATGACATCCTGTTTTCTTAACATTCATCTAAATTTTTTGGCATTATATAAAATAAAAAAATTGATCTTATATATAGTTTTTTTATAACAAACCTGTTTAAATATTGCTAACATCTCATATAGACTATATTAAAATCATTGATTTTACTTCTTTACAATAATGATGTTATTTATTCAGATATCCCACCAGAAGTCGACAGCTCTTATAGATCTAATTTTACCAAGTTCTGGATAGAAACACTACCCAAAAAGTTGAGTAGATACATGATAGATCCATTATTTGAGTATACACCACCTCCTACCACTGCCAAGCCTAAAATCCCGCATAGGAATACGGGAAACTCTGCAGGTAAGATGTATTTTAATTAAAAAGACATTAAAAATAAATCATATTGATTCATATTCTTACAAATCTTACATTAAAGTTACGCATCAAAATGTTGTACACTTACAAAAGTTTTTTGTTGCCCTCAGATCCAATACGTAAAATATGGGCGCCGCAAATAGCGGAAACACCGCATTATTCTTCGACAATGTATGGAAAATTTCGTCCTTATTCACAACCGGCACGCAAACCGGACACTAACTCCATATACAGAGAGATTATGTCAATCGAAAAGCCAGCACGCCATATTCCGCCGGGATTAATTGAAAAAACCGCTACACAGACTACCACGTCTAAACCAAAAGTCAACATGGCTGTCAAAACATCTAGCGCTACTATTACAGTGATAGTCTCGTTAGCTATTCTGTTTCTCGCTGTCAACATTGGAATTTGCTCTATATTGTATTTCAAAAAACGGAAGCTCAGACTACGGGAACAAACACTCGAGAGTTCTCATCAGCCGCGCGCCGAAATAGGTGAAGTGGATGTAATCGGTCAAAAGAGCTCGAAGGATGACAAAAGCGCTTTGCAGACTTTAAAAAATGGCTGCAGTGTCATCAAGTCGATGAGTTTCAATAAAATGAAAAATAATTCCAAAAAACATAAAAAAAAATCTGAAACATGTAAAACGCCTAAATCTGACGATTCGGGAGGCTTTAGAGAAAGATTTAAGCTTCGAAGGCACTTATCTACAAGTACTTTAGATGCTCACACTAAAGTCAGGGACTGGATTGCCAATGAAATGATGCATCGGTGTTCTCCAAGCATATTAAGAAAATCAAACTCTGATTTAAATGAAAAACATATTGCTGTAGCAAAACCTTTCACGAGATCTGAAGAACTACTTTCAGACTCTAATAAAAACAAAAAGGATACTCTTAAAATGAATGATAGTATAAATTCTAAGAGTTTTGCTTCAAAGACGTATAGTCGAACAAAAACATCTGAAAAAACTACGTCTACATCAGCACTCGGCTCGCATTCATCTATAGGAAGTAACAAACAATCTTTGAACAGTATTAAACAAGTAAGTAAATCCAACGACTCAATAAAAAGTAAAGCAACTGAAAGTATAAAATCCAAAAAAGTATCGGTCGCTATTGATGCAACACCTGCTGCTCGAACTCATTCTATACTCAATCAAGAACCCATTGAAATTTTCAAATCATTTGATTCCAGTGATCAAATACATTCCAATAAACTTGAAAAATCAACTGAAAGTAACGTCAAAACTAACGATACTGCTGAATTTGATCTTAAAAAAGATGAAAAAATGTTTACAAATATAGTTACACTTTCAGTTCAAGAAAAACCCTTAATAATATCTCATAAACATTCCTCATCTGATCCAGTTACTGATGTGAATTATGATAAACTTTTAGAAAAGATAGAATGTGCTAATCTAGCGAATATTCCTCCACCTGTCACGTTTAGAAATGATATTAATGTAACTTCAAGGGAGGAACGTTCAAACGCTAGTCCGATGTCTGCCGAAGAAGCATTACTGCACATGAAAAAGAGAAATTTTCCTAAAGTGTTACCAGATTTGCCTAAAGCGCAAAAACGATTATCTTTACAACCAAACTCTTTTCAAACGTTTCGAGGATATTCCGTTGATAGTCAAACTGATAGACCTAGAGTTCCACCACAACCACCACCAAGAACTACTACTTTGGAAAGACGTCTTGCATACAAAAACACAAAACCTTTATCTTCGTTCGATACTACAAACGTTAAAAAAATTAATGAAGACATTTCTGTAAAAACTTATGAAAACATCGATAGTTTATCTCCTTACCCGGATAGTCCATGGAATGCATCATTTGATAAAAGTAAACCTGATCCTAGTATTATATTTACATCAGATAGGGAGGTTCCGAGAGTAATTATAGCATCTAGTGACATTCCTTCATCACTAGAACAGAAAATTGTAATCACACCATCACCCAGCCAGATCGAAATTCCAACAAACGTACCAAGAGTTCGCCTACCTGATGATTTTCACGTTCAAACTGGTTCTGTTACATCATTCTCATCATTTTGTTCAGATGATGAATACGATGAATATATCGACGAAGAATTTGAGGATAAACTTATTCAAGAATTAGTTGGAGGCGTCGATTCTCCAACAAATATGGACGATATATTAGATTCCAAAGGTCCAGACACGATATACGAGAAGAAATTAGAGATCGTGCCTGTTAAAATTAACCCTGGTATTATAGTTCCTAAAGCTAAAGAAGATTACGTGTGTATAAGTGACTTGTTTTTACCCGATGTGAATGATTTAGAAAGAACCGCTCAAATAAAGCCAAATTTCGGTTTTAATAAACTGCAAAATAGGACTGAGAGCATTCACAGACCGCTAGAAAAGGCTATTAAAATAAAACAAAGGAAAAAAACGCCTGCAATTTTGAATAGAGGCTCTAAAAGCAAAAGGGGTAGTGATAGAAGCAAAGTTGATTCAGTGAAACTAGAGCATTCTAATTCTGGTTCATCAAATGACACTGAATCGAGCACTGGGACAGTGAAAAAGGTAGAACTGAAAAAAGTTTGATTTACCCTGAGACTGAGTGAACTCTTTATACATAGTTTTTAAAAGTTCAATATAAAAATATTTTTGTGGTTTTGCGACTTAAGCTGTAGAAACGTACAATAAATAGTAAGATCTCTGTAGGTGTAATAAATAAACTGTTTTAAAATTAATGCATACTTGTTTCAGATCAAATTAGATAAAAATCAATTACGAGATAAAGCTAATATAAATATTTGGTTGATATCTTTAAATTTTGATTTGTAATTTGTCATCTTTGTAACGATATGTATTTTTCTTACATTTATTTAATTTTAAGGATACCTACTTAGTAGGTTAGTGCATTCATATAGACAGTGTCTAGTTTTATTCTTATTATTTTACTGATTATATACAATTATATGACCAAAATGTAAGCCAAAGTACCATTTATGTAAAAATGCATTTAGAAAATATAAGTTTTGTACAAAAATCTCTGTATTTGGTTGTTTTATTATATAAATTGTCATCCATAACAGAATCATATACAGAATACGTGTGTGTGTCTTAACTCAACGAAATGTATGGAATTACAGTTGGTTTTTTTTTTGCAATTTCGGGGTTTTTTCCATAGTAAAAGTTGTTCATAATGATGAGTTCAATGACTTATTTTCGGATGCTCATGATGTAAATTTCATCCTGTATAATAATATACCGAACTGGGCCGGTCACATCTGTCGCATGTCGGACGAGCGGTGGGCAAAACTCACTACCGAGTCGAGCCCGCACAACGTTAGACGACGACGCGGCAGACCCAGAAGGAGATGGCGGGACGAGCTAGATGCTTATTGGGAGGATTGGGAACAGAAAGCTCAAAACCGGGAGGAATGGAAGGAGGGTAGGGAGGCCTTTGCCCTGCAGTGGGACGATAATGGCTGAAAATAATAAAAATAATAAATAATAATATACCAAAAGAATGTTACGCCTATTTTTTTTTTCAGAGGACGTTATACCTATATAATTTTCATTTTATTTCTCATAGTAAGAGGCGAGTATTAGATGCTTCATACTGCAAATGCTCCAAATAACAATCAATAAAAAACAATCTCCAAAACTATAACTGTAAATTTATGAATATTTAGAATTGTTTAAGCTAGCTTTTGGATCCGAACAATAAAACCAGCAATAAGTATTAAGCGATATTTCCGGGCTTTGCGAATTCTGTTATTGTCTTTTGATAACGTTGTTACTTCTGAAACATCCAGAATTATACTTTGATCCTTTTTTGTGGTATAAATTATAAACTTATTCCTTAGCAGTTTCTTTTTTATACTGGCCATGGAGTTTAGTCTGATGATTTCTGGGTAATTATAGCTTCCCTCTATTTAATTGTCTCTTGATAGATAGAAAAGTGTTATAGAAAATAATACAGTCAACCAATGAATTCATCAAAGCTCTTACAAAAGTTTTAAATAATATAAGTTTTTTTTTTTGTAAAATCGTTTTGTCATCAGAACTAAAGCTGTATTACCAAATATTAGATCAATCTGTCAACAGGAAGGGGGTGAAATATCGATTACTAAATTTGAACCAAATAATAAACAGGGCAAGCTAAATAAAATCGTTTAAAAATCATATAAATTTCAAATAACTAACTATAGGAATCAAAACAGATAGAAAACCTTTTTAATGCCCAAAACAAATAATAAGACCAGCAAATAGTAAATTAAATACTATTTTGGTTTACTTTTACATAATAAACACAGCTAGAACTAAACTTTATTTTTGGGAGACCAAAAATAAAGTTTAGTTTAATTATATAGTTAGTTATCGTTGGTCTTTGCGACTACACGATACGATTTTTTATACTCTGTATAAGGTATAATTTTTCATCGCTTATCTTTTTTAATTTGTCCCACCGTACTTACAAATTTTACATCCTCCAGCTTTATCGTAGAGCGAGTTTGTAAGTGTAATTCATGACTCCTATTCAAGGTTCCCGTCGTCACTGCTCATGCCAATTAGCCCCTGATCCCTACGCCACTCCAAAAACTTGGCCAATTATAAATGGTAATCTTTGGATGACAGGCGTTGGAGAATTTCGGACGATTTGTCTTGATTTAAGTTTTCGTATTTGTCGGGCTGTAAATCCAAGAAAATAATACATTTTATTGATGTAAGTTCTACACAATTGGCTCTCAATAGAATGAATGTCCAACATTCTATTGAGATCCAATTCCCCAAACTAAATGTTCTAAGAGTTTATTGCATTATTAATATTTTCTAATAAGAGTTTCTACTGCTTTTGCATCTGAACAGTTATTAAAAATATATGTATATAATTAACCATCATCATCAAAACCGTTTGTAAAAGACTGGAAGGCTAAGATAATATTTAAATAACATGGTAGTATACACAGCTAGTATATAGGATGGGAAAGAACGGTTTAAAGATCACATTATCAATTACTACCCAAGATTCATAACATTAATCAATAATGAGACTAAGAACCGAAAGAGAAACTCCACATACCTAAAACAGAGTGATTCTAACCCTCAAAAAGATGAATGCCACTAACTTTACTGGCACCGCAACATTTGTGTGATTTGCAACAAATTGGAAGCGCTTGGCGTAAAACCGAAATAGCGATTATCTCTTTTGTTCGAGGATCTGTTTATTTTCACAGGCAATTCGTATGTAGTGCGGGAAGTTGAACCACTGTGTTGGATATGTTAATCATTAACGCATTTTGGAGTGGCATCGTTTCTGTTTGACTGATAAAGTTTAATGGTGATACAAATGGTTCGGTTAATTAAGCAGATGGGCAATTTTACGGATTACGATTATCGTTTAACTAATTGCTGTATGAATTTCAATTATCCTAATTATCTACATTTCAATCAATAACGAACAAAATGTTTCAGTCTCTCACAGTGGCAAATGTAGGTTTTTAAATTGCGAAACTTAAAGATACTTTGACTCACAAATTATTAGTAAAGTATATTATTATAAAGTATAAAGTATAATTGTAAGTATAAGTTCCTTCTTAGCTCCAGAACTTACTTAATATTGTACATGTTTTTTTTATATTATGTACTTTTTTTTTTGAAATGGACAAATAGATAAATGTTTTTATTTATCAATTGGGTATTTACAAGTTACATACTAATTATGTACTTAATTTGATTTTTCAACATCATTACCTCTTTTTATAAGTTCTTCTTAGATTGAGATTAATAAGGACTAATCCATTGATTTCAAACAATGAATTTTGCCAATGATTTTCGTTTAGTCTTAAATGTATTCAACGATTCATCATAAACAGATTCAGGCAGGCCTAATTGGACTGACATATTCTTACAGAATAAAAGTCCCTAAAAAAAAAGAATAAAAAAAAATCATAAACAGATAACACATCAATTCAAATTGAAATTACTTCACCCAATTGCGTACTGTCTTTAAAAAATCCCAATTTATAAATTATCATTAATAATATTTTTTTGGTGACCCAGAGGGTTTTACGATATTGAGCCAATTTGATAGTTATGTAGGTTATATTTATAAAACGTACAAGATAAAGGGGATCACTCAATTACTAAGAAACGAAACAAGAAACTTAAACAATTTTAAATATAACCTACACTTTATACATATACTCTAGGTATTCACAGTCTTGTATGGCAAGGCGTGCGCAACAGCAACTTCAAAATAATTGAAAGAAACATTGTGATAGCTTCCTACAAAATAGCTGTTTATAAAGCCAATTTACCCTTTATTTCAGTAGGTAATGTTACTGTAATAGTCACAAACATGTCAGTAAAAACTCCACAATTTCGTTTTCCTTTTGTTCTCTGCTAAAATTGTCGCACAAAACACGAAGGAGCAAGAAATACAGTGTTGTTTATATTTCACATTCTTTGCCATAGTGCAAAACGTAAAACGTGCCCACATTTAAATGTTGCGTTGAGTTAAGTAACACCGAAAGCACACCTGCATTTTCCTTTATACGGGCGTGTATTTATAGAAACATTGTAGTATTCGAGACCTTAATTTTATGGTTAGTTGATCCTCTTACCTTTATAATTTCAAACGATTTACGGATAGTTGCATCGCATAAAATGAAAAGTGGATTTCAACATGTTTTGGAACAATAAGTCTATGATTTTTGTGTGCTATGTGTAACGGTAATTTAAAAATTTGTAATTTGAATATAATTATAATTATTTGAATATAATTGAGATTGGGTTCGTAATAAAAGAGTAAGCCCCCAGTTCCTATCTAACTCGATGCAGTTGAAGATCAATTTTCCAAAGTGACAGAGTAAGCAATAACTAACAATCCCCAGGAAAAAGATATACTAATTTTTAGTATTTTTTTTTGGTAAAAAATGCACTTAAAATGTTTTTTCCAACGTTTTTTTTTTTATCATCAACCACAGTAATAAAATGGT
This sequence comes from Protodeltote pygarga, assembly GCA_936450705.2. Taxonomy (NCBI): domain Eukaryota; kingdom Metazoa; phylum Arthropoda; class Insecta; order Lepidoptera; family Noctuidae; genus Protodeltote; species Protodeltote pygarga. The sequence goes on along the minus strand of OW388253.2, from coordinate 15,611,079 downwards.
CAACAAAAATCTATAAGATACTTCATTCTGTCATAGAGGCATGACAATCTCTTGTATGATTGACTCGTTGAAGGCCCAATTGGTCAAAATGGATGGATAGATCAATGGATTTTCCATTATCTTTTGACTAAACATATAAGTATATAATAATAAATAAATAAACAGTGTGTCTGCAATTTAAGAGCTTATCGTGTTATCACCATCAGCCTGTATTAGTTCACTAAACATAGGCCTCTCCCAATACGCGCCACTATTGTGCGCTCATTGGAGCTTAAATGCTTTTAAAAAATTAAGGCGCCTTCAAAATCTAGGTTACTCCTGCTGCTGTGCCAAACCAAATTATATTCAGCGGTTTCTGTGAATTTGTGTTGCGCTTAAAACTGTTACCATTATAACTTCGCTACCAGCACCTACATCAACAAAAATTTACTACAAAACTGTTTTACCATTCAACATTCGCAGAGAATTTACTTTAATCGTATCATATTTTTCCAAAACAGCAGCGCTCCGGAACGATTCCCGTGCGGTTTGTGCGATACAGACGTTTATAGGGTACGATGCGGGTACGTAACGACTACTACCTTCATTCATATTCATTGCTTGTAAACGGCTTCTTGTTACCGACCTCGATAGATTGTGGTTAGGTGAATTGTTATGTGGCTTGTATGTTATTTTAACTGTATCGTGAAGGGATAAATCCGGCTCCGTACCCGAAGGGTAAAAACGGGGCCCTATTACTAAGACTCCACTGTCCGTCTGTTTGTCTGTCACCAGACTGTATCTCATAAACTTGATAGCTAAACAGTTTAAAATTTCACAGATGATGTATTTTTTTTGCCGCTATAATAAGAAATACTAAAACAGATAGACTCTGGGACAGGTGAAACTAAAAAAAAGATAATATAGTGTCTTTTATGTTGTGTCCTTTGTGCTTGAGGCAGACTTGCATTTGGCCGGTTTTTTTTTATTAAAAGTTACAATCACACATTCACTAATGTTTTATTTATGTCATTTATACGAAACGAGACGACATCAAATTTCATTCCAATGTTATAATTAGTTTGAAATGAAATTCTGTTTTCCGAGAACTGAGCAACATTAATGTATGTTTTTGCTAACATATGTTTTCGGTAACGTCAAATCAACAGCTAAAAATATATATCTGGAGAATAGGAAGAATGTCCTTTTTTATACAGCGACGAATCTCCAGATTAACGTGGTTTCCGGCATATTTAAAGGCCCCTAGGACTTCCGTGCTTCCGTGTTTAAATTTTTCCATGATAATAAGTGTATTATTACTATTTATTACGCAGTGATAACCTAGTGGCACGACCGTCAAAGTCAAAGGTCGAAGGTTCGAAACCCAGACACGCATTTCTGACTTTCCGAATTCATATTATTCGTATTAGAAATTTATTATCACTTGCTAAAACGGTGAGAGAAAACATTAAGAGGAAACCAGCACATCTGAGAGATTTTTCAAAGGTGTGCTAATCCATGTCAGAGGCCTCAGGGCGGTTTAAACTCTGACTCCAAGTTTTTCATCAAGCTAGAAAGTATTTTTTAAACTTTGATAAGAATTTGTGTTTACAATATCGTACAGATAGCACGACAGGAAACTTGTAGATTTTTTATCGCGTAATTCATTTAACGGCGCTTCCATACTTTAACAATTTGAACAGCTATTATTATGACAGTAATAACAATGAAACTTCTATTGTGTCTTTAAACTGTCCAAGAGAGTTAGAGGAAATTGAATAACCCTCCTTTTTTTGTAGTCGGGTAAAAATAGGATACGAGCGGAGTTTGAACCTGCTACATTTGCCGTACCGTGGTAATGCTTTAACCAACTGAGCTATCGTATCACCGTTGTCCGCACTTATCAAATTATCTATTAGCCTACTGGTATGACGGTTGACTGGCAAGTCAGACGTTTCATGTTTGAACCCAAGGCGCGCACCTCTGACTTTTCATAAACTATGTGCGTATTAAATGAAAATATTTAATGAGAAACTGACTCGGGTGGGACTTGAACCCGCAATCTCTGGCGTACCGTGCCATCGCTTTACCAACAAAGCCACCAAGTCCCACACGCACTAGTCGAAAATTACGAATTTCTTTCTTACGACATTAATATAATAGGCGTGTGGTACCTACCGGAGTTCTTATTAAATATTTTCATACAATATAAATTTTGCCGTGTGGTTTTCGGCCCGAGAATAAAACCACCCCTACTCGTCCCACGGGTGTCGTAAGAAGCGACAAAGGAAATGATCCAGAAGATGGGCAGCAGCATCCTTCTGTGTAACAACAAATCATCTGCTACTGCAATCGCTAACCCGCTTGCCCAGCGTGGCGATTAGGGGCAAATGCCTATAATAACGAGCATTGGGAGAGGCCTATGTTCCGCAGAGGACTAAAACAGGCTGATTGTGATGATGAGTATAAATTTCATTTACAAAATGCAACTTTAATTAACTGGTCTGTACCTGGCCCAAAGGCTGAGTATAGCTATTCAACGAGGCAATGCGGCCAGCATTTTGGGAACGTTGCCTACTGGTAGCGGTCTTTTAGATTAAGGGTTTTATTTTTCTTTATTTATTTTTAAGGTAGTTAGTTTTGTATATATAGATAGTTTTATTTAGTATTGTTTATTTGTATTTTAAGTTACTTAATTAAATGTTTCGTGTATACTTTAATTTATCATTTCGATTAATACCTAAGTAAAACTACTTGCTTTCATTGATAGAATACTGAAACTAAATCTCGTTAACTCTCGGTATTGAGCGTGAAAAAGAGGGTATTTGCTGCGGACGATATTGCAAACAGTGGTCGTTTTGTCGACCAAACGAAATGAGATTCTAGCCAGAATTATTGTATCGATAAGATAGAATGAGACTTTAAGTGCAATTCTGTAGAAAACATCTCCATTTTATTACAAAACATGATTTATTCAGTAGCACTGATAGCCTTGTGGTATGACCGTCGACTGACAAGTCAGATGTCTCGAGTTCGATCCCAAGGCGCGCACCTCTGACTTTTTGTAAGTTATGTGCGTATTATAAAATAATTACCAGTTGCTAAAACGGTGAGGGAAAACATCGTGATAAAACCAATACACCTGAGAGATTTTTCGATGGTGTGTAAAGCCATGTCAGAAGCCTACGGGCGGTTTAAACTCTGACACCAGGTTGTTCATCAACCATACGATAAGAAGAAGAATATATTCATTCGTTTGAAATCATCGCTACAAATAAAATTGAAGTCCCCCATCGCTTTTTTCTCAAATTGTATGAAGAAGGAAGTGTGAAGAAAGTCAGAACGGAGATGATTATTCTTAGACCGAAGAAGTCTGTCGTGGTTGTTGCATAAGTATTCAAATTGGGAAGACAAATAATTTTATTAGAAAATATACATAAGTACCTACCTAAAATCTTCTTTTTCTTCTTATCGTATGGTTGATAAACAACCTGGTGTCAGAGTTTAAACCGCCCGTAGGCCTCTGACATTGTTTTACACAACATTGAAAAATCTCTCAGGTGTGCTGGTTTCATAACAATGTTTTCCCTCACCCTTTTAGTAACTGATAATTAATTTATAATACGCACATAACTTATGAGTTCAAAGGTGCGCGTCATGGGATCGAACTTGAGACCTCTGACTTGTCAGTCAAGGCTCATACCACTAAGATATCAGTCCTACTATACGTATATTTACATATTAGATTACTTGCTTTATTTAAGTTAAGGGAGAATAACTCTTGAACAAGGAATTCATTGCAACGTGAATGCAAAAGCCTGTGCTAATGCGCGCATCGTTTCCCAAATCGCGGCTAATTAAGCAATAGTATCGAGATTAAGATCGTTTCAATACAAAATCTCAAAACAATGAATTTTCCAAATGAGAACATTACTGAAATGGACACGGAATTCAGGGTTGTCACCAAATTATAAATATCCCAGCTCACATTAAACATGGAAATCCTCTTTTAGTCGAGAGCCAAAAACGCGGTTGCACGATGCTAAAACAGTACTTTAGTAGTTCCGCGGAATAAAGTATTATAAATGTCCCCAAGAGCACTGTTTAGCACCTACAAATGGTAAATAGAGCCATGTTTTTTGTTTCATAATACGTTGAGAAGTTCTAACATTTTGCGTTATTAGGTACCTGTAGTTAACGTTTAATGTCAGTAGGGATGTTATGAATTATCGTATTTAAATTGTAGAAGAAACTGTCATTTAAGTTATTCTTTGCGAAAAATGCTGTTTATTTTTAGTTGAATCCGAAAAAGGTTTTTAGTTACGATTTATTAAATTTATGCTAGTTTACGTAATTAGTTTTGTAAGAGAAATTTATTTGTTGAGAAATTTGTTGTCAGTGAAGATTGTTTGGGTTGATTTGATATTTTGCTTCTCTTATATGTTTTGTTTCTTTGATTAGTTTGTCTGTGACTTTTATACGTTATCTGGGAGAACAACTCTCAGATTCTGCAATAGCAAGTGTTGGCATAGAGAGTGAAAGGTTCTTCGAGGCTTTCGAGGATAATGAAAACTCTGAGGCGTCTGTTTTAGAACAGTAACAGGACCTACTTGCTCCATGCCTCGAAAAACACATAACCGTAGGTCCAGTGCCTGATCTCTCTCCGGTAGTGTCGGATAGTCGTCACATTGGATTATAAGAGTGAGGGAACAAAGAGAGCCCCTGTGTTTGCTCACACACTTGTGCACTGTAATATTTATACTAATAATATTCTCCTGACCGAATTTCGGTCACAGCGGCCAATCTCAGCGGAGACTAGCCAATTACGCAGGAGATATTATAGTGCACAAGTGTGTGCGCAAACACAGGTGCACTCTCTATTCCCTCACTCTCATAGTCCGATGGGACGGCCTTCCGACACGATCGGAGAGAAATTAGGCGCAGGGCCTTTACGTGCTTTCCGAGGCACGGAGTAAGTGATAATTCATTTATAAAACGCACATAACTTACGAAAAGTCAATATTTATACTACTAGATCTCCTGCGTAGATGGCTAATCCTAATTGATTGGTCACTGTGACCAAAATTCGGTCAGGAGAACATTATTATAAGGGATTCCAATGCTATTGTCATAAAATGGAAGCTCATTATTTTATAGTCGCAAAAAACATTTCTCAAGTTACAATATTAACTGGTTCCCGCGCACCCAAACAGTATCAAACTGTACTTATAGCAAAAAAACAACAAAGAAACAAAAAGTTAACACATAAGTCTTTATCAAAACCTCGGCTATAGAAAACACATAACAGGACGGGCGACGTAAAAGTATTAAATCATTTTATCGATAAAATATAAACTTCGTTCGGTAAAAATAATGCAACTTAATACAATAGCAATAAGTACGCTTTTGCTATAAAACTATTGGCAGTGACATGACGTGCTGTCGATATAACGACGTTCGAACAGTTTTCGAACACTATCTTCATAGTCACGCGATATAATAAAACTTTATGATACGCCAGCATGGATTGCAAACTCGGCCGTATATTTTTACCTCCTTTAATAAAGAGGAGGTTGTTTATTTGATTGCATTTTATTTTTATGTACGATACTATTTCCGAAGCGACCGATATAGATGATTCTTTTTTTGTTTGAATCTATCTGTGATCTGATCGATGATCTGATGATACTTAATAGGTGGTAGCAAATCGTTACTGTATTTACCCTAGACTTCTAGACTAGACTTAGATTTGCTTGCTTTTACTCCATTGCAAGTTAGAAAATAAAACTATTTTGAAACAATAATACTTCTTCTGCCTAGCCTTTTCCCAACTATGTTGGGATCGGCTTCCAGTCTTACTGGATGCAGCTGAATATCAGTGTTTTACATGGAGCGACTGCCTATTAGACCTCCACAACCCAGATACTGGATTACACGATACCCCTTGGTAAGACTTTCGGGCTTCTGACTACCAGTAACAACTGTCAAAGATCTACAATTGACAGCCGGGGCACGGAGAGTGATAATTAATTTATAAACGCACATAACTTACGATATGTCAGAGGTGCGCGCCTTGGGTTCGAACCCGAGACCTCTGACTTGACAGTCAACGGTCACCACCACTAGGCAATCACGACTCTGAAACAATAATACTTAACTTCAATAATTTCTTATGCACATAAAACTTAAATTACAGTGCCATAAAAACTTGTAGGTACTATCACAAATTTAAATTAAAACTTCCCCAAAACGTCAGTACGTTCTACACAAATTATTATATCGCTCAAAATGTTCCCCAAGTACAAAGTCAAGAAAAAAAGTTGCACCCATCGAAAATTAAAACTTCTCGGAGGCGGCGCCCATTAAAAGTTTTCTAAAATTTATTAACGATCGACTACCAGAACCTCGCTCTTATGTGAATAAACTTTCAAAGAACGTTATTTCTGACGACATAAGAAAGAAAATTGAGTGTGTTGATGGCAAACATAACTTTGTTGTGTAATGATTTGACAAAATTTGAATTTGCAGTTGGAAAAAAAATCACAGAATACTCTAAATTGTATGTGATAGGGTTCAATTTTGCTTGGCGTACTACTTGGATATGGGAACGATACCGTTACATCACGTGTGAAACCTAGTAAAAGTTGTTGCTGAAGCTGAAAACTTGGAAATTTGTCCAGCTCACTTTCCATAATAGTTTAGATTACTTTGTATTGGAAAGTTAATGATGGCAAAGATAGATAAAGTTTAGAATTGATAATTTTATAGGTTAGACAGGTGGTAGAATGTTTTACAGCACTTTTATCCCTATTTTGACATAAATGGCAAAGTTTAAGTTATTTTTTTTGCATTCTTGCTGTCTTGTGTTTTATGAAAGGAGGCAGTTATAATATGCTTATTCTTTGTATCGAAGAGTTATATGTTAATATGCAAACTTATTTTGATACTAGCTTTTCCCGCGTGGCTTCGCTCACGTAGACTATAGAATATTTTGAACATAATTTATTTATTTAAATCGAATTAGTATTATAGATACCTAGAAAAATGATAAATCAACAAACTGTACTGCCCATAAGAACAAATTGTACTACTTTAAGCCGATGCCACTACTTTTAGCGTCATTGTATAAGCAGACTTAGGTATAGGGCGAATGACAGTCAATAATATCGTCGGTATAGCAATTGCAAATATTCGCTATTATGTAATAATATAATCTAAGAGATTTCTAAGGAATTTTCAAGATAGGTACTTATAAGGCTGGTAAGTTTTTCTTTCCAGTATAAGAGAACAAATAAATTTGAAAGGACATTGACAGGGTTTGGACCAAGTGCTGCCCAGGAATGAAAGTAGCTCCAGTGGTATCGTGGCAAAACAAATAATTTAAAAAAAATTCGTCCCAGGAAAAAAAAAGTTTTGTTGTTAATAATTATTTTTCATTAAATTATGAGTATGGGATGTTTTTCCCTCCAAAATACATAAATCTACATCTAATATATTTTATAACATTGTCCTGTAGCACCAAAAGCGGTATAGGAATGGAAAAATCGGGACGGAAATATGCCTAACCCTTTTATTCAAAATCACAGATTTAATTGGGATCAATCTCATTAATTAATTGGGGTTGGTTTTTTTTTTCAGTAGGGCTGAAAAGCGGGATATCCCGCCAAATCGGGACATCTGGCAATATTACGTAGCACGCAAAACACAAAAAGCTGTTCTATTGTGTCTCGTTTGCACCATGCCATTATGTATATTGGTGCGTTGTTTATTTAAACTTGTATTGGGCACCAATTCCAGTATTCTAATATGGTAGCTGAGAGTAGTCAGTATAAATAGTGAGGTGGCGTTATGTTGCATTCCTATTCAAGTTAATTTTTGTGGAGCAACATTTCAGCCTAATGCTTGTTCTTGTAATGCTTTGATTTCTTGATTTATTTATGTCAAAAATAATGTATATTTTTTAATGTTCATTAATGTACACTTGCTGATAAATTACATTATTATTGTAACATAAAAAGTACAATTAATACACTCACAGTTACATTGAAAATAATTCTTAAGATTGTTATTTTCATATAAAAAATGCATAACAAAACCCTGTTTTTCTCTTGACTCCTGGGATAGATTTTGATAACTATTGGCCTAAGGGACAAATTGTACTATGTGTTCATTCTGGGTAGCACTTGGTCCAACTTCGATATAAAGATTGGCAATGTCCTTTCGAATTCTAATCCGATTTATATTTGACATTCCAATTTTAAAAGGTAATTACATTGCACCAAGCCAGTTTAAATCAAAAGCACTAAGGAGTATTGATATCAACTTCGATGCAAATCACCCCCAAAATAACTTTCTACCCCTTTTTAACCCTGTTAGGCGATGAGTTTTAATAAAATACGAAACACGTGTTCCATCAATTCTGAAAAAGAATGTTTATGCAAAATATGAAGTAGATTGGACCAAGGAATCCCGTTGTCCCATACAAACTTTGCCCCTGTTTTTCACCTCCTTAGAGGTAGAATTTCGAAAAATCCTTTCTTATCGGATAATTACGTCATATAAAGAACACACCCTCCAAGTTTCAGGTCTCTACGATCAGCGGTTTAGGCTGTGCGTTGATCCGTCAGTCAGTCAATCAGTCAGTCAGTCATTCAGGACAAAGCATTTTATATGTACAGATAATTTTAAGGAGAATATTTCCGTCATACATGATTTCTATGTAGCTTTAGCCATTAAGGCTGCAAACGCGACGGAAGCTTAAAAAATGAAGTAACTTCTCCCGTTTTTCCAATATTTCCCTTCACTGCTCTGCTCCTATTGATTGTAGCGTGATGAAAAGTATACTATAACCTGCCCAGGAGTATGAAGAATAATTGTGCCAAATTTCGTTAAAATCCGTCGAGTAGTTTTGGTTTCTATAACGAATATACATACCGACAGACAGACAGACAGACAGACAGACAGACAAAAAGTTTACTGATTGCATTTTTGGCATCAGTATCGATCCCTAATCACCCCCTGATAGTTATTTTTTAAATATATTTGATGTACAGAATTGGCCTCTCTACAGATTTATTATAAGTATAGAAGATTTAATTTATATCTTTCCAAAATAGTTTTTCATTCAAAAATGCATTACCAGAAAATAATTATACTCATAAATTGTTACCAAAACTACCATCAAAATCTATTACAAGTACGGTTACAACAAGTCGAGTATAAACCTCCAAAATTAAGCCTAGCAACACATTACACTCTTCATAACTACCTTATTACGCGTTATTATACCGCCTTTATACAAAAACATCCCTAAGACACCGTCCCATTATCTATTTGCGTACGTAGACGACTTCCTCCTTTCAGTAAACACTCCCACGACGCGCTTTCTTCGCTACTCGCGAAGATAAAATAAACGTTGTAGGTAATAAACTCGCTTCAGAGTTAATTAAGAGGTACGTGTCACGCCGTGAACTGGCTAAATTAAAATACATAGCTCGCAAGTGCACCATGTTTTGAGATTAACTTCCCAGAGATTGGCCGAGGGTAGTGATGCGAGAAAACGTTCTACGAGAGACTCAAGAAAATGCTGGAGGTAATTTTGTGTGTTAAATTTTCATGATGATTTTTGGGGAGGGGGGAAATTAGAATGAGCTTGTGAACACAAACGATGGAGGGCGAAGGAAATTGGTAACGTGAATATTTTTATAAGTACTGCTGTATTACCTTCTTGGCGATAGATAGTAGTAAAATAATATATCTATCAGCTATAAAACGAACTGCCAAAGACCCAAAGTACAGACGCGAGCACATCAAGCTACCTGAAACTGTCAAATTTTCCCAATCAACTTTGAACCTAATGCTTTGGCGAGAAAGCTGAAAATCTATTAAAGATATTTGACAGATTGTAGTTGCTTAATGTGCTGGGGTCTGTACAATATTGAATAAGAAAGCAGTCTCAAAATACACATACTTTGTGTAACTCTTAAATTTAACTACGTATTTTCTTAAGTATACTTCACAGTCTGTCACTGAACAAGATTTTAATTAATGGCCAAGAGCTAATTAAAAGACTGTGTCATCCTCTTATGACACTGTACTACAAATACTAGCTTTTGCATCAAAGTATTTTATGTTCTTATCCAGTCCAAATTTCATCCAAATCAGGTCAGAAAAGTTACTCACTAACCTTTATTATAATATTTACATGGTATCCTTTCAGTTGAGACTTTCTTATTTGAAGCCGGTTATTTTGGCGACTTTCTATGTAATATTCACGTTATTATTATTTTTATGTAATCGTCCTGCAGCTCGATAGACTGACGATTGTAAAAAAAGGACGAAAGAAAAAAAGTGGCTAACAGCAGATAGATGTAGGCTCCCCTATACTTCAGCAATGGACGGCAATAGGCTGATATTTATGTTGTGTATGTGTGATAATGTTTTGGCCAACTTTACTTAATTTCATATATTTCCCCAGATTCCGGATTGCAAATCCATGATTATGAGAAAAAAAAAATTGTTAGCGATAAATGCACTTATTGTACAGTATCTACATAATAATACAATTTATTTCCTCGTATTTTATTCTAAACCAAGTCTTCTTAATTATATATTTAATTCCTCTTAATATAAAAATGAAGATTGCATTCTTTTAATTACAATATCATCATCATCATGTCAGCCATAAGACGTCCACTGCTAAACATAGGCCTCCCCCAATGACTTCTAGATTGGCCGGTTGGAAGCAACCTGCATCTAGCAGCTACTCGTACAATTACAATATACATTTACATAATATACTTTGAAGCAAGAAACCAAAATTCTAAAGTACCTATGTGACTTAGATCACGACAGCTGACACAGGCTTCATGCTCGGCTGAGCCGAAAACCAACCGCACTTAGTCTACAGACTAGCTGTGAGTGTAATAGAGACATAGAGAGTTTTGGAGTGGAAAAATTTAATTTAAAAAAAAAAAAAAAAATGCCATCGATTCGCAAAGAAGAATAGAGACATAAATTTTATCCTGCGTTATGGCGGAGCGAAAATTCATCTTTATATGAAAGATTTTATTGTACTTAGGTATCTCTAATACTGAGCGATTTTGTTTGATAAATCATTGGTGCTGATGCTCCGATATCCCGCTAAACTAACTTTAGACTATCTATATCTCTTTCTTATAAACACCGTCAAAAAAGGACAGCAAATAATTAGAGCTGTCAAATTAGTCTACGTCCTTGCCTTGACTTGAATTGACTTGAAATTAGACGAGACCTCTATGACATGCCGACTAAATTCTCGTTGATATCACGCAAATGGACCAGTTTGACAGCTCTAAAAATCTTTTATCCTTTTCTAATCTTTCTAAATTAGTTTAAAGCGTTTGCAAGAAAATTAGCACCATTGCATCGCTATTGGGTTGCACTCTTACCCTCGACGCGACGGAACGGAGTCGATATTATGCATAGTGATGTTGGTTGGTTTGCGTTCATTGTTACTATACATAAACATTTTTATTGTATTTATGCATTCTATAGTATACTATCTATAGTAAATATAAAATAATGAACCTGGTATACCTTATCTACCTGATATCCACGCATAGAGATCGGGAACGACCTGGATCATGTCCTTTCTAACTAGCCGGATTTAGCAAAGGATCGTAATGAATAAAGGAAAAGGAAGAAGACCTTCGTTTAGCAATGGAACACTGAAAGCTAATAATAATACGAGGAAATTGTTCGCTTGCATGATTAAAACTAAACATAGGTACAGTCGGCCAAAAAAGTGGTGTATCTATGGTTGAATGCCGCTTTCAGGTTCATTGGTTATACAGATTAGTTTCGCTTGCATATCGATGTAACACTTCTATTGCCACCTTTTTAAATAGTTTTTATACTTTTAAATTTAGAAACATTTAAATTTTCTTTGTAGAAATTAATGTCTTATCCATTTATAATAAAGGTTAAAATGTCCTGCATTTATAAGTGACTTATGACGTATGAATACTTTTCAGTGATATCTTTTTAGTAGATATGAACCTTGTTGTTATTTTCGATGACTAGGATACTAAATCAAAACTGATACACTACTTTCTTGGCCGACCGTACAAACTCGCGAATTAAAAAAATACTTGTGTTAAAGGTCAAATACTAGTAAAAACTGGCAATCGCTCTTCCCCTGAACAATGGAAGAAAAGATTGATGGATTAAGTATATTAAAAGGGGTTAGCTACACTTTTGCTTTTTACACGAATATAGATTCGATTGTTTCATTGCCAATCCATTTACTACGAGTAGCAATTACATTTAATTAAAGTTTTATAGTTATTTTTATAGAAATCGAAGTTTAATAATGTATAGTGTGTAGTAATTATGGATACAGATTGTGCCTAATAAAGGTCTTAGGTTCGAAACCCAGGCACGCACCTCAGACTTTTCGGATTTATGTGCGTATTAGAATCTTATTATTACTTGCTGAAACGGTGAAGAAACCAGTACACATGTCAGAGGCCTACGGGCGGTTTAATCTCTGATACCAGGTTGTTCATCGACCATATGATGAAGAAGAAGAAGAGTGCACTAATCTTCTATACATATAAAATGCTTTGTCCTGAATGACTGACTGACTGATTGACTGACTGACGGATCAACGCACAGCCTAAACCGCTGAACGTAGAGACCTGAAACTTGGAGGGTGTGTTCTTTGGGTAAGTAATAGATCATATAACAACAAAATCTCTAATATTTACAACATATAACAACGGAAGCTATAATTTTTTTTAATATAACGATTATTTAATATAATAAATGATTGATATAATTTTAAAATAACTAATTTTTATAAGCATAACATACATTTAATATAAAATTCGTTTGGCATACCACTCAAAAAGAGTAAATAACAAATAATATAACAACTAAATCTCTAATATTTTCAACATATAACAACGGAAGCTATAATTTTATATAGTATAACGATCATTTAATATAAATTCGTTTAAAATACCGCTCAAAATATGTAAAACTTATTTGGTCTAACGAGATGAAAACGCCAAACATTTACCTAACGAAAAACATATTGTAAATTAATGGTCACAGTTTTAACCTAACTCAAATGGCATCTAACTAAACCTTAAAATATGCATAGAAATGCATGGTCGAGGGTGGGCTAGGTCGACGGAGCCCCGCTTCGCGGGGCTCCTACTTCTGGGTGGTTTATAAAAAAATAACCACGAAGGGGATGGCGGGGTCTATTCGCTCGCTTCGCTCGCTCACACGACCCCGTCATCCCCTTCTAACCTAACCTGTCCAAGTCGGGGTACTCTGAGTCGATGATGTTTTTATTTATATTAAAACTTAGACCAAAAGATTTTCGATTAAATAATCAATATACATACTAAACGTTAGACCTAATGATTTTCGATTAAATAATCACTATATGTATTAAACATTAGACCAAATGATTTTCGATAAAATAAATAATATACATATTAAAGTTTAGACCTAATGATTTTAGATTAAGTAAATGTTATATCAAACAACGTTATATAAATAAATTTTAGAACAAATAAATGTTAGATGTTAAAAACATTATATCAATAGTTGGTATATCTCACGTTGATTATATCTTATGAACGATAATAAAATGAAATTAGATCAAATGAATTTATATGTTATGAGACGCACCCGTGTTCTTTGTATGACGTAGGGATCCGATAAGAAAGGATTTTTTGAAATTCCACCTCTAAGAGGGAGAAAAACGGGGGCAAAGTTTGTATGGGACAACGTGATTCCTTGATTCAATCTACTTCATATTTTGCATAAACATTCTTTTACAAAATTGATGGAACACGTGTTTCGTATTTTCTTTAAATTCATCGCCTAACGGGGTTAAAAAGGGGTAGAAAGTTATTTTGGGGGTGATTTGCATCGAAGTTGATATCAATACTCCTTAGTGCTTTTGATTTAAACTGGCTTGGTGCAATATATTACCCTTTAAAATTGGAATGTCAAATATAAATCGGATTCGAATTCGATATTTCAATTTTATTTGTTTTTTTATATTTGAAAGAGAAACTTACCTTATACAGCTTGGCAAAAAAGAGTCTGAGGCGGTGACAGCTGGATGGAACTAAAAATAAAAATCTTAAAAACTAAGTTTGTGAGTACTAAAATAGCTATAAAGTGAGTCATTACATAATAATTGATGACAAAAAATTCGTTTTAGTAATACGTAAGCACCAAATAACTTGAAATTTTGAATTGTAGTATGAAAAGTGCACCAGTGGCGCCTCCAATTTTTACAGACTCTTTTTTGCCATAGTGTACCTTGATTTTCTTTTGAAAATTCCTTGAAATCTTTTAGAATTAGATTATTATTAAAGGCATTTGTGATTGCTATACAGACATTATAATTGACTGTTATTCGCCCTGTACCTAATTCTGCTTATACAAGGACACTAAAAGTAGTGACTCAAAGCTGTACAAGTTGTTCTCATGAGCAGTACTACCTAGATTATATTAATTCGATTTTAATAAATAAATTCTATTCAAAATATTCTACAGTCTACGTGAGCGAAGCCACGCGGGAAAAACTAGTTAAATAGATAAAAGTTTATGTCCAGTTTGGTTATCTATGTAAGGACCACAGCTTGCAGCACGATATTCATAACTAGACCGATAGTTCTAAGTTAATCTTTTTTGACTAACTCGAGATAACTAGTCTCACTAAAAACTTGCTATATTCGAATCCAAGATGGGTCTTTCATGGAGTTGATTAACGTATTATCAAACTCCAAATCCCCGCTGGCTAGAAACCGCTTCGTGGTTGACCATTATTCTCGAACTTTCCAAGTTTCTAGACTTATCTTGGCCTCTTCTTCTGAGAATACATTTAGGTTTGACGATTAAGGTGACCAGTATTTGTCTATTTATCTTTTCTGTACTCGGAAAATTAAAGTTTTAATAAAAAGGTATATATTAGGTAATGGAAAACTGTTACGACTGCCTCGTTGGTCTAGTGGTAGCAAGCGCGACTTGCTGAGCACGAGGTCCTGGGTTCGATCCCCGGGTCGGGCAAAGTGTTATTGGGTTTTTCCATTAGGAAATTCTCAGTAGCAGCACGGAGTCTGGAATTGTGCCCGGTTAATGGCAATAGGCTCGCCCCCTATTACATGGGACTTATTACACAGCCGGCGAAACGTGGGTGTACTACACACTTCTGCCTACCCCCTCTGGGGAATACAGGCGTGAGTCTATAAATAAAAAAAATAAAAAAAAAAGGAAAACTGTTATCATTTAAAATACATCTAATAATAATAATAAGCTGTAGCTTGGACCCTGTTCCCGATACCGGTGGGCTACTATATTTTTTTATTTATATTTAAAAATGTATTTTATATGAATTGAAAATGAATAAATAAATAATAATAAATCAGCCTGAAACTTACCACTGAAGGATAAAGGCCTCTTTTCAAATTAGAGTAAATTAGACTTAAAGGAACTGAACTGAAAATAAAAAGGGAAAGGGACGACCCCTTTCTAATTGTGCTTTATTTTGTCTATAATCGTATCGTATAAATGTCTTACTCAGTTTAAATATTCAAATGTATACTGAATACAAACTTTGTTATAAATAAATAATACAGAATAGTTTTGAACTTTCCACAGTTTTGTGATAACCCAATGAAGCCGATTATTTGATAATAATTTTGTATTTCATAATTTATATACTGTTTATGTTAATTTTAAATTTAATGCTATATTGAATCTGATTACGATGTTTTATAATAGCTGCGAGATAGAATGAGAAGGTATAAAAAAGACATTTTAATAAAAGTACGAGTATATATTAAATCAGCTTAAAACCTAAGTCTTTCTTGTCTTTGAAATTGATCCCATGCCCATTGTTCTACTACGGGGATCCATCTAAATTAATCCATATTATATAGACATGCATATATTATGCAATTTATTGTCAAGCACAAGAATAATAACTAACTATATAAATACACCTAGAAATAAACTATTTATTGTTAAATATTTTTATCTACGTTGTGATATTGTATGTTTTGCCTTAAGTTTATATTGTGTGTAATGTTTGTTACATAAAACTATTCCATTTTTGTGTCTATGTTTGTAATAAATTATTGCACTTTTTATTGCTAATCTATTTCTGACAAGTTATTTTTATTATATACATTATTGTATAGTAAATTAAAAATTATATTATAAGGTCCCAACCATTCCATTTGATCTTCATTCATTATTACCCCATATCCTTGAAAACGTACTTAATGTAAATGTTTAACAATAATTCCACTATAAACAGCCAAAATGCTATTGTCGACCCAAACATTATAATCACGAGTCAAAAATGACTAGAAATAGTGAGGTAACACAAATTTCTCGGGTTGAGAATTTAATTTATCGCAAAAAAAAAATCCTCCACACAATCACTGATGACAAGGGTCCGAAAGTGAAATTTGTAAAATTGTTGGCAAATGATATAGAAAGATTATTAAGAGAAGATATTATACTAGATTGGCTAGAGATATGAACAATGAATCATTATAGTTTGTACAATTAACGATATTTTCTGAACGAATTTGGGTGAAATTTGGCTCATAACCACCACAATCATGGCGTAACCTGGATTAGAAATTCAGATACTTTTTATTCTCGTGCGAATACCATGCAGGCAAAGACGCAGGCAAAAGTAAGAATTTATATAAATATTTAATAAGAAATTTGAAAAAAAAAAAAAAATTGAATAATCTAACATGTGCGAAAACATGTAAAAATTCACAAAAAATATTAGAACTTATATTTATTATAGTTTCAAGTCTTATACGAGTAACAGGATGAGTATCTTTTAATTACTGCTGCTTTTTAAACCATTAATGAAAATCTTGTTCAGTGACAGAGTGTGTGGTTGGTAGATAATTTAATCACACTACATAGTCACCTACTATGGCGTAATTAAATTTTAGAGTTACACAAATGTGTACTTTATCTGCCTTGTTATTTATAGTACGGTGATAGTCCATCTCCTCTTTGCTAATTTTAAGAGAGGTCATAGTTTTAGCTGTTATTATTATCCTCATGATCATCAGCCTATCGAGTCGTGATAGCCTAGTGGTGGTGACCGTTGACTGGCAAGTCAGTGGTGGTGACCGTTGACTGGCAAGTCAGTGGTCTCGGGTTCGAACCCAAGGCGCGCACCTCTGACTTTTCGTAAGTTATGTGCGTTTTATAAATTAATTATCACTCTCCGTGCCTCGGATAGCACGTTAAGCTGTTGGCCCCGGCTGTTAATTGTAGATCTTTGACAGTCGTTACGGGTAGTCAGAAGCCCCAGTCTGACAACCAGTCTTACCAAGGGGTACCGAGTAACCCAATATCTGGGTTGTGGAGGTCTGATGGCAGTCGCTCCATGTAAAACACTGGTATTCAGCTGCATCCGGTAAGACTGGAAGCCGACCCCAACATAGTTGGGAAAAGGCTAGGCAGATGATGATTATCAGCCTATCGTTGACCACTGCTGAACTTAGGTTTCCCGTAAATAACGCAAACCATCAAGGTCTTTAGCAGTCGGCATCGTAGCTGGTATATTTCACTAATATTTATCGGCAAGAAGGTAACACACCAGTGCTTATAAAGACATTTACGGTATCAATTTCCTTCGCTCTCCATCGTTCGTGTTCACAAGCTCATTCTAATTTCCCCCCTCCCCAAAAATCATCATGAAAATTTAACACACAAAATTACCTCCAGCATTTTCTTGAGTCTCTCATAGAACGTTTTCTCGCATCACTACCCTCGGCCAATCTCTGGGAAGTTAATCTCAAAACATGGTGCACTTGCGAGCTATGTATTTTAATTTAGCCAGTTCACGGCGTGACACGTACCTCTTAATTAACTCTGAAGCGAGTTTATTACCTACAACGTTTATTTTATCTTCGCGAGTAGCGAAGTAAGCGCGTCGTGGGAGTGTTTACTGGGCAAGGAGGAAGTCATCTAGGTACGCAAATAGATAATGGGACGGTGTCTTATGGATGTTTTCGTATAAGCGGTGTAATAACGCGTAATAAGGTAGTTATGAAGGGTATAATGTGTTGGCTGGCTAAATTTAGGAGGTAAATACTCGGTTTGTTGTAATCAAGCTTGTAATAGAATGTGATAGTAGTTCTGGTAACAATATATGCGTATAATTCTTATGTAATTATTAATTTTGAATAACAAAAACCAACTTGGAAAGATGTAAATTAAATTTTAAAATAAGATTTATTATAAACGTTAGATTAGATACTCTTTGATACGAAGAATAACCAGTAATCCCACCACAAATATTTTATGATATACTGTAGTGAAACTCGTAAAAAGTTGAGATCTCACGTGGAGTCAAGCAAGTTCTCTGCCAGTCTGCATACCTATTGGTCAAAATAAGTTTTAAGGCTCGGACGTTTCGTAAATCTGTATGAATTACAATTTACAGTAAGATTACAGAAGGTTATGAAGAAAAAAAGAAGAATTTTCATCTATCATTATATTATATTGTGAAATTAGGGCTTGTAGAGTTAGGGCGTGTAGTGTTCGAAGTTTGGCTCTACATGAGATCTGAAAACTTTTTTACAGTTCGAGCCATATGGTTCATGTAGCAATCAATTATGCACTTAATTGTATAAATTCCCCACTAGACACTTTTTTAAAGTTGGTTTTGACTTAATAGCCAAAAATAAAGAAGATGTACAATATAACGATCATCAGTTTATTTAAAAAATGTTTCACAAAAAACAAAACAAATCGGATACCAGGAGCACCTACTTTGATGTGTAAAAGTTCTCATTGTTGTCAAGTGTTGTGGTTATTAAAACGTTATACGACTTCCATAGCATAACGCATCCTAGACGAGACCTCTATGATATGCCGACTAAATTCTCGTTGATATCACGCAAATGGACTAGTTTGACAAGTTTTTAAAATCTTCTATCCTTTTCTAATGATCTCAGTTAGAAAGAGAGAGAGTTGTGACAGCCTAGGGTAAGACTACTACAAAAAATCGTGTTGAACTAAAATGATTTATACATTTTATTGTTCTTTATGAATCAATTTCAAAGCATAAAGGTGTTATATTATGGTTTGGATGACTAATTCAGTGTAATATAATATTATTCATGCTATGTGTGACTCGTTACTCTAGTGTTGATAAGCGCGGCAGCTGAGCATAATAAGATCTGGCTAATTATTTTTAGTTTTTTTTTTGTTAATATTATGATTGGGACTAGTGACCACGAACCCACATGCATGGTGGTAAGCGGTTTTGTAGTCTACAATGGAGCACAATTGCCTTTTTTTTTGGACGGTATGATCTAGAGAGACCCAGTCCTCATATAACTGTCACCGAACAACATGCAGGTTTTTGGTTACAAATTTAAAACTATCCGTCCACTGATGTCTTAGGGGCTGTCTCCACGAGCGAGAAAATCGTGGCGGTAGTCTGGTCGTGCTGTTAAATTTAACAGTAACTGTACAAGTCTGTCTCCACACAGCGATACAATCGTCGAGTGATTTTATATGAAAACGCCGCGATTCTCTCGCTCGTGGAGACGGCCCCTTATATAGAATAAAGTATTTCAATATTTTTGTGAATTTTTTACATGTTAGTTTAGAATAAGAAAATTTTGAAAAACATCCAAATCAGTTTTGTTTCTTTTTTTTCAAAATTTTCAAGTTTTTTTTATCATTTATAATAAATTTTTGATACTTCAAAAGTGTGCATACCTCGCGTTAGATTTGAATGAGTAACTAAACTATCACTCGTATATATTACTAGCCAGCGCCCGCGGCTACATGCATGTGGAAAAAATTAAGATAAATAGTTTTCTATAATAATAATCCAATGCAATTAGGCAACGGTGTCTGTGTGCCAGTTTCATCCAAATCGCGTCCAGCCGTTCGTCAATATGCACAATTTTTATCAGCTTTTTATTGAAGCACCTGTTGACTGGTCTTCGGAAGACTTTAATTTAAATCTTGGATCCAAGAGAAGACTAAGAGAATGGTTAAAAAGTTCCATTTTTTTTAATAGGTATTTCAAAATCTTTCTTTCAGGCCTTTCTTTAAACTAAGCTCTAACAAAAAGATGGCATCATAAAAAATTATGTCACATAATGCCAAAAACACCTATTGAACCGACTGTGATATAATTTTCAGCATCTTTGCCTTTTTCATAACAAAAAAAATAAAAAAAATCCTAATATATTCGTTCGCCATGTTTAGTTGTCGCAATTATAGTATCTATACTAATAGTAAAAGTCGAAAAGTATGTTACGTTGAATGTTTTTTTGAAAAATCACGTAGAAAGGATAAGAATAAGCAATAAATCACAATTCTGTTGTTGTTTAATTTTTGTCTATCTGTCGGTCTGTATGTCTGTCTATTTGTTATCCAATCACGTGAAAACGGCGGAACAGATTTCGATAAAAATTCTCTTCAAGTGTACTTCACTTCAAGTTTAGTTTTTGTTACAACAAAATCAGTCAAGCAATTCATGAGATGCTGCTTGTATGCAAATTCTTACAACGCAGGGGTCTTGATCCAGTGGTCATTGAAACACGCGTCGCCGACCGACTGAAACCGAGTATTATATTTTATTACGAGTACCTGTCTCTCCATGTTATTTTTCGATTTCCACGCGGACGAAGTCACAGGCACAGCTAGTTGACAATATAATTATACTGAATAAGTCAACCAAACTACAAAACACCTAAATTGATTGCTTTGAAATTGATTCCTAGTGAGCTATATCAATAACAAATCAATTTAGATCAACATATTGTCACAGTATATATTTTACACCAAATTCTCAATTTATCATCACAAGTTTATTCAATTTTGAATAGTCTTAAAAAAAATTGTGCAAATAAGCTATGTTTAAGTTTTTTTTCGTAGTGTTTTTAGCTCTGCTAAACTTGGGATTAATACATTGCCATGAACATACTGATTTTACCCGAAGACATTTGAGTAATCGACGCATATACTATGATTTGATGGGACGACAGCATAATGATTTGATTTTACCCAAAAAAAAAGGAGTTGCGAAGACCATAATATAAAAATGTTTTATTTAATAACATTTTAGCATTCATATAGCCTAGAGCAGTACTGTATTTGCAATTCCGTTTCGTTTTTTAAACGAGTTCAAGTTATACAAGTCGAAATACGTTGTCAAAATGTTCGAAACACTTTAGAACAACGAGAACTTTTACAATTACAGTACCCGATCTGGCTTTGTTTTTTGTGAAACGTTTTTTGAAATAAACTGATGATCATAATATTCTTTTTTTTTTACTTTTGTCTTTTAAGTCAAAACCAACTTTGAGTCAGTATATATGTATAGTGAGAAATTTATCTTTGCCCCCACATCTACCTAGCCTCATTATTCCCAAACACTGTTGGGGTCGGCTTCTAATCTAACCAGATGAAACTGAATATCAGTTTTCTACGGAGCGACTATCCGACCCCCGCAACCCAAAGGGATGCGATATTCTAAGGTTAGATCAGTTATCAGAATTTTTTGAGGGTACTGACTTCCTATATCGACTATCAAAGATCTTCATGACAATCGAGGAGAACGGCTTAACATGCTTTCCGAGGCATGGAGCAGGTGATAATTAATTTATAATACGCACAAAACTTACGAAAAGTCAGAAGTGCGCGCTTTGGGTTCGCACCTGAGACCTCTGACTTGCCAGTCCAACGGTCATACCACTAGGCTATCTCTGCTTACTATTTTATATCACATCCAGTTACTTTATCGTTTGGTAGGTGAACAACCTGTTATCAGAGTTTAAACCGCCTGTAGGCGTCTGACATGAGATGAAAAATTTCTCAGGTGTGCTGGTTTCCTCACGATATTTTCGATGCGTCGTCGCAAGTAAACTGCATTCGCGACATTAACAGTCGTATGACCTAGGAAGGTACTGGAGAGGTCAGCTTTCTATCCCGTTTACT
Source organism: Protodeltote pygarga (assembly GCA_936450705.2). Lineage (NCBI taxonomy): Eukaryota > Metazoa > Arthropoda > Insecta > Lepidoptera > Noctuidae > Protodeltote > Protodeltote pygarga. Next base: position 15,589,086 of record OW388253.2, on the reverse strand, counting down.
CAAAAAGTTAGAATCATTTTTATGTTTCTCGTGTTCTGAGAGACGAATGTTTATGAATCTAGGTTTAAGGATACTGGTGTTTTACAAATAACCCTGTATAACTTACGAAAAGTCTCACGGCCTTAGTTTCGAACTTGTGACCTCTAAATTGCCAGTCAACCGTCATACCACTAGGCTATTTACGACTCAATGTAAATATATTAATGTATGTATGTATGGTCGAATCAAATCTTGCAAGCTGAATTAAAACTACTTCCTTTTATCCTACGGAGTTAAATTTTTTACATGTTGGTTCAGTTTCAATGACAATGCATTTTTATGGCAAGCTTGGCCTGAATCGCCATCCGGGATTAGCTCCAGATAAAGGAACCCTTCAACGGTCAACAGCACACACACAATTTTTTGGATTATAGTTTTGATACGCCAATATAAAAGTTTGTTTTTTTTTTTTTGTTAGCCTACTGTGTCCCACTGCTGAGCAAAGGCCCAATGTCCTTCCAAGTATTGTTTTTCCGCGCTACCTCGGACCAGCTTGGACCAAAAGCTTGGTTATAAATGTTTTTTATTTTTTATTTTAAATCTTATTTATTACATTATTTTCTACATTTATATGACTTTCCGAAACCGGGCTTTCGAAAAATTTATAGTAATTACCCACGTCACTGATTTTCGCATCAGTAGCAAATTATCTAACTACATAAGTTTATTTTTTTATGTATTTGCAAAAACAACTGACTCGGGCGGAACCTAAACCTGCGATCTCTGGCGTGCCGTGCTATCGCTTTTACCAATTAATTGTCAGTTGTTTTTGCGAATTTCTTATTAAATAATATATATAAATAAAAATATATAATATATATATTTTTATTTATATATATTATTTAATAATATATTATTAAATAATATATTAATTAAATATATTTTTTTTAGTATTCATGTAAATAACAATAATTTTCTCAATAAATAAAAATAAAAAGTATTCTACTTACCATATGGAATCAAGAATTCGTCAATTGTTTTGCAATTCTAAACAAATTATTTAGTATCAAAAAAATCTACAATCTACTTTAACTAATTCGAGATATCAGAAACCTGTACCAGCGTATGATGACAACTATCCAGCCAGTGAAATTTGTTATCATATCATACGAATGTATTGCACGATGATTCCCTTTTTTTGGCAAAATCTGTGGACACCTTTCACTTCTTTACACGCACTTTACACTTAACTTCTTTGAATCCATCCGGTGGTCATGTGGCAATAGTGAATGTATGTGTCCCTGACGGCACGGTGGAAGCTTCGTGTGAAATCAGTGCAAAAAAAAACTTTAAACTGCTTTTTAAGCTAATTATTGACACTGGCTTTAAATAGATTTATTGTATTTGGCAAAAGTAAAGAAGAAGAAGAATATTATAACGAACAGTTTATTTAAAAAATGTTTTACAAAAACAAATAAATTTGACACCAGGAGCACCCACTTTGAAGTGTTAAAGTTTTCATTGTTGTTAAGTGTTGTGGTTATTATATTATGAAGTTGTACGACTCGATATCTGTATGTTCTCAGTACTGCTCCAGGCTATGTGATTGCTAAAATTTAATTAAATAAAACATTTTTATCTGGTCGTCACTACTTTACTTTCCGAGACCAAAATCATAAATCTGTCGTCTGTCAGATGGCACGCAACCCGGAGGACAAACCGAAACTAGAGGATAGTCATACACGCGTTGATTGCGCAAATGTTTTCGGGTTATATAAGACTGACTATTGCAATTTATCATTCCCAAGCTTAGGAGCGCTAAAAAAACTACGAAGAGAAACTTAAACATTGCTGACTTGCGCAAGAGTTTTTTCAAGACAAAATCCAAATTGCTTAAACTTCTGATGATAAATTGAGAATTTTGCGGAAAATATATACTTTGACATCACAATGTTGAAGTAAATTGATTTATAATTACATTGTTCAGTAGCAATCAATTTCAAAGCATTTAGGTGTTTTATTGTTTGGAAGACTAATTCAATATGATTCCATGCCATGTGGGCTCGTTAGTCTAGAGGTGGCTAGCGCGGCACCTGAGCACGGTATCCCAGGATCATTTATAAGAAATTTGCAAGATCTTGTAAATGATCCTGGGATTTCAAAATTCTTTCATTTTTAAAAGGCAATTCTGACAACGAATCCACCCACCTCACGATAGTTTTTTCTTTTATTTTAAGAGGGCAGAAGTTCGATGCCAAGAAGATATGATATAAGATATTACAGAGAATGAGAGGATACAAGATCTCTTTTATTCTAATATTATCTGACCATACAGACGTTGTCCTATCAGAATATTTTTGTAAACATGTGAAAAGAGCACATTGAATTTTAATTAAAATAAACTACCCCTACCCTACTCTACCCCTACCTTACCATAGGTACCCTAGGGGTTAATTCTATTTTTTTATGCTGATCTTGCTATTCTAGGCGAGAAAATCCAACAAATCAAAAACCATGAAATCGGTCTAGCAGAACTTAGTCCTTTTACAAGCTTTTCTTAAACTTGAACTTAAGAACCACTTCCCCATAACCTATGGAGTTGAATTTTTATGTTGGTTCGGTTCTGATGACAATGCATTTTTATGGTAAGTATGACCTGAATTGACATTATAAAGATTAGCTTTAGATAAAGGAACTCTTCGACTGTTAGCAGCACAAACACAATTTTTGGCACATGATTTTAGTTTTGATATTTCATTATAAAAGCTTGTTTAAAAGTTGTTTTTATAAAAAGTTATTCATAACTAAAACGTTAAAAAACTTCATAATATAATTATTTAATAAGAAAATTTGAAAAAACAACTGATACGGATGGGATTCCAACCCACGATCTTCGACGCACGTGTCGACGCTCAAACCGCTGAGCCACCGTATCCCACTAGCATCAGTCGAAATCCCAAATCTCTTTCAAATTTTCTTATTAAATAATTATATTAATTTAATAAGCTATCATGTGCTAATGTAAAAAAAATCACAAAAAAAACTTCATAATAATTTGCCAGATTTTGTAATTGATCCTATGATACCATGATTAGCTGCTGCGCTTACCACCACTACACTAACGAATCACACATGGCATGTATAATTTAATTATAATGAATTAGTCAACCAAACAATAAAAATCCTAAATGCTTTGAAATTGATTCCTAACAGACGTTATTATTTCCAAATCAATTTAGTTCAACATGATGTCACAGTATATAATAAATTTATGTTTTCCATCAAATTCTCAATTTATCATTCGCAGTTTATTTAACATCGATTTTATCTTGAAAAATCTTGTATAAGTAAGTTACGTTTACGTTATTCTCCGTAGTATTTTTAGCGCTGCTAAACTTGAAAATAAGTTGCCATAATCTCTTTTTTTTATTGTACAGGGTTTCAAATGTTATGCCACCCTATAATGTACGTCGTTAGAGTCACGATGAACCCTTCCAAAAACAAAAATATAAAAGCAACTAAACTACCTTACTAATCAACACTTGATGTTACCCTAAAAGTTGATGTGTTATCAACGCTTTTATGATGACCTAGGCTCTCCAGCTCCGGTATGTCCACCGGAGTGAGTGCCACACTGAACTGACAGATGATAAATTTAGGATGTTGGTCTTCGAAATTGAAGACCAGGCAATGTTTTTCTGAGCGACTTTCGATCCCTAGAGATTAGCCAATTACGCAGGATATATTATAGAGCACAAGTATCTGCGCCGACACAGGTGCACTATGTATAAATGTATCTCTCCCTCACTCTCGAAGTCCGATGGGATGGCAATCCGACACGACCGAAGAGACAACGGCTTTACGTGTTTTCCGAGGCATGGAGTAAATGATAATAAATATATAAAACACACATAACTAACGAAAAGTCAGAGGTGCGAACGCTTTGGGTTCGAATCCGAGACTACTGAGAGATCACCACCACTAGGCTATCCCGATTCTAGGCAAGGAGTTATTATTCAAAGATCTAAGGGTGCATTCAAAGGGTAAGTAATTTAAACTTATATTATGTATACGATACATTTTGAAGTTTCAAAGAGACACTTTTTAATACTTATAAGCATTTTAATAAAATATATATCAATGGTAGTAAAGTCGTATAACAGATTACTAATCCGAGGCACACACCACTACATGATTTTATTATGTGTGCGTTTTAAAAAATAATTATCACATCCCCAAATGTCAATAGCTTGACATGAATCATATTTACACAAAAACTATACGATAAGATTTCGTATATATCTCACTTGAAGTAACCTAATAATACTTGGCCACATCTTGTAAAATTATCCTGGGATATCATGCTTAGCTGCCGCGAATGTCATCACAAGACTAACAATTCACACTTAGCATGGATAATTATAATTATAAGTACTAATCAACCAAACAATAAAACACCTAAATGCTTTGAAATTGATTTTTGGTAAACTATATCATGTATAAATCAATTTAATTCAACACGATTTCAAAGTATATATTATCCACAAAATTCTCAATTTATCATCAGAAGTTTATTTAAATTTTTGTTTTAAAAAAAATCTTGCACAAGTAAGCAATGTTTAAGTTATTCTTTTTACTATTTTTAGCGCTGCTAAACTTAGGATTAATAACTTGTCAGGATATAGATTCAGATGACCAACCTGATTATATACAGAAACTTTTGCGTAATCAACGCCTCTATGACGTCGACTTAGGCCCTCCAGGATCCGGAAAGCAATATTTAAATAGACGACAAGATTATGTGGATAATATTTATAGATTCTGATTGGTAATGAAGTGAAGTACCGAAGACAAGATAAAAAATGTTTTTAGCATCTACGTAGCTCAGGAGCAGTAATAATACATATAGTTCTGTAAACAGTATCAAGATATACCAGTCCAACTATCATCATGCCATAATAACTACAATACTTCACAACAATGAGAACTTTTATATTTACTTCAAAGTAGGTGCTCTTACTGCTCCCTGGTGTCAAGATTTATTTTTCGTGAAACATGTTTTTTAATATATCAGAAATAAATAATTTAAATTAATTAATGTACCCATTTTTTAAATTTTTATATTTATTTTTATTTTATTTATAGACTCACGCCTGTATTCCCCAGAGGGGGTAGGCAGAGGTGTGTAGTACACCCACGTTTCGCCGGCTATGTAATGTCCCATGTAATAGGGGGCGAGCCTATTGCCATTAACCGGGCACAATTCCAGACTCCGTGCTGCTACTGAGAATTTCCTAATGGAAAAACCCAATAACACTTTGCCCGACCCGGGGATCGAACCCAGGACCTCGTGCTCAGCAGTCGCGCTTGCTACCACTAGACCAACGAGGCAGTCAGTTTAAATTTAATTATTAGAAATATGTGAAACATACAAAATTGTTGCAAATTAATAGTTAAACCTCTTGAGTTTGAATGTAGGACTCGTATAGTGTTCAATTAAGTGCCACGTATAAGCTCTTAACGCCTGCGACACAGGTTAATCCTAGTGCAGGCTACTGACACTGTTATACCTTTATGTATTATTATCATCATCTGCCTAGCCTTTTCCCAACTATGTTGGGGTCAGCTTCTAGTCTTACCGAATGCAGCTTAATATTTTATTATTTTTTTGTATCTTTTTAAATAAGACTAAAGGACTGGGTCTGGGGACACAGGTCCAATACGCAGAGGCCCTTTGAGAATTTTTAACTTATCTATCTATCTAATTAAAGGAAACAACGGGCTAATGTCCAATGGATAATTTATTCATAACTTAATAGTTACCATCTATCAAACTTACGGTCATATAGTCAAAATTTGAGCGAAATTTATTAAAAATATAATTTTAGGATAAATGAAAGAATATTATACTCCATCTCCAGATATACTTTAACCAGCATACCAAATCTCACACTCCTCCGTACACGCAATAGATTAAAAAAAGTGTACAAAGTTTTTTCTGCACGTATTATTATTATGAATCTGTTGTGTCCCACTGCAGCGCAAAGATCTCCCTTCCCTCTTACCATCTTTCCCCATCTAAACCCATTAGGAGCCACTTTGGATGAATTGGTCTTCAGGAAGAATCCTCCATCTCCAATCCAATCCATCCCGCCATCTCTTCTCGCCTACAGCGTCATCGGTTTCTATTATCCGGGATCCACTCTGTGGCTTCTTTCACACAGAGGTCATTTAGCATATTGCAGATAAAACCTGCCCAGTTCTTTTATACGTAGAGAGCTAGCATAGTGATTAATGCTCTGCTTTTCTCTGTGTGAGAAGAGGCATTTGCCATTTGGCAGCTGAGTTGCCTGCATCTGAAATTTTAGATAATACTCATCTGCCTAGCCTTTTCCCAACTATGTTGGGGTCGGCTTCCAGTCTTACCGGATGCAGCTGAATACCAGTGTTTTACATGGAGCGACTGCCATCAGACCTCCACAACCCAGATACTGGGTTACACGATACCCGTTGGTAAGACTGGTTGTCAGACTGGGGCTTCTGACTACCCGTAACGACTGTCAAAGATCTACAATTGACAGCCGGGGCCAACAGCTTAACGTGCTATCCGAGGCACGGAGAGTGATAATTAATTTATAAAACGCACATAACTTACGAAAAGTCAGAGGTGCGCGCCTTGGGTTCGAACCCGAGACCACTAACTTGCCAGTCAACGGTCACCACCACTAGGCTATCACAACTCTTTGATAATACTGTGATAATCTTTGAGAATACGAAATTTTAGATAATACTGTGCATATTATTTATTTTCTACCTGTGGTAATTGGTCATCCAGATGATAAGTTTCAAATTGATTCGATTTAGTTTTTTCTGCACTGATATGATGGATTGATTGAAGATTACTTGCATATTGACGTTATTAGTTACGGGTTTGTAAGTGATTTGAAATCATTATCGAGTGAACCATGATATTGCTATATATATTTTTGGTTACAATCTAAATTTACCTCCAGTAACCAGTCTAACTTCGTTTGTGTCTTGGGATCGATATAACTGGAACCATGTTGAAGTTACTCCTTGTTCTTGTATTATTAAACATGAAGTACATAAGTTGTAGTACTAATGTTGAAAATCAAGCTGATTTCCGAAGAATTTGGCCCAACTATCCAGGGACCGTCAACAGAAGGGTTTTACCTCCTGATTCTCTTTACTGTCCTCCGCCTTCCATAGTGGTTCACGGTGCTTGCTATCCTTTATTACCCGCAACACTATTTCCGCCCACATCTACCGACAAATATTATAATTATTGAACTAAAGATTCTTCTTAGCTCAAAAACTATTATAAATCTACCAAGGATGAATCAATAATCAAGACTTACAGAAAAATGTGAAAAATAAAATCATAAGTATCCTATGTTTTTTTTTAATGACAACTGAGGAGTTCCATTATGGCGCTGCATAAGTTTTTTTTTTCTTGTTTATGGTAAGTTTAGTGCCCTTAAGTGCGTATTTGGCATTGACCTCCTACCTTAAATATATGTTCGAGATGTTTAATAAAACTCATATGTGAATTCCTTTTCTCAAATTCTGGAGACAAGTTCAGTGTTCAGTCACACAGGCATACGCACATGGTCTATTATTTAGTAGATTAGGGTAACAAATTTAATGATAACTTTTTAATGTGTAGCGATTCTGAAATGTTTCGTCTAATAGATTCTTCTTGCAAAAAATTTTTTTTAATTGCCTTTAATTTATTGAATTACAGAAATTATATTGATAACCAATTGTTTTTTTTTATTATTATAAAATAGGTATTTATGCGATGTCGTGGTCTACGAAGAATATATTTTTAATGTTTAAATTCATTTTGACAAAGTTCCATTTAAAAAAATATCCGAAGTTTGAAAAACCACAGAAACAAAAATTAGTCTCTAGAATTTGTTTACAAAATTTCATAATGCATAATACCAATAAGTATTACTATTTTTAAGTTGTGACAGTGATTATTTCAATCAACCTTCATATTGACTCCGAAAAGCTTCCCAAGGAAGATCTTGTCGGCTTTCATTGTTCTAAGGACCTTATGTATCTATGAATCTCCAATATTGGTGGACGTTAGATGTACTGACTAGCGTATGTAAATCACCAATTCTCATGGTATAATAGGCATTACGACAGTATAAAAAAATCGTTGATTTAATGATGATAAGGGAAACATTATATAAAAAAAAACACTGCTTCAGTTTTATTTAAAAATATTGGATTATTAAGATTTTCACTAAAATAAAACCTTTAAATACTGCCATTTTGACTGAAACAGCAATCACAGCGTATGACGTTACGCTTAGGTAAAATCCGCTGTCAACACTGTTTTGTTGTATTGAATATTTGACATGTTTACATAAGCGTGACGTCAAAGTCGACGCCATGACACCTGAGAGCTTTTTTGACGCACTATTGAAAAAATATTAGAATAATGGCTTTATATTCGTAAAACTAAAGTTTATTACCGAAATAAAAGTTGTTTTGTAAATAGTTTATGTGTACCTACATTACGGGAGAAGAATTGAAAATCTTTCGTCACGCCTATTCTAAAATTGTTTAATAAATATTTATATAATCGGATGAACATCGATGAATGTTACTTGAATCTTAGATTCAGTAATCATATTAAATTAAGAGAATATTAACACATACTAGTCTGTGGTTGTTCTGAGAGGAAGTCATATCTCGGTTCAATAACTAAACATCAACAATCCACTATTTATTCGACGAAGAACACACACACAGATGACAGGTACACAATAAAAGTCATATTACACCACTCCGACAGTTGATTAAGAAAATACGACAAATCAGTAAAGACAAAGTTATTAATCTGTGTATTACGGAAATGATCATGAAAAGAATAAAGAATAGACATTTACCGGCCACCTTAGTAATTTTATAGTACTTATAAATACTATAAAAATTTAAATAAAAAAATAAAACCGACTTCAAAAGGAACTAATAAAAAGCTTAAAATAACTTTAAGACGTTTTGGAGTTGGCTCCAAGTCAAATTCTTAATGAAAAGGTTAAAGAGACTAGAACTTGGCTTGAAACCGATTTCAAAACGTCCTCCTCCTTTTTTGAAGTCGACTAAAAAGACAAATGTAAATATGTTGAAATTTTTGGGCCATACAGGTATTTCATAAAAATATGACGGCTTCAGGCTTCTCTATCTTCGAAGACTTGACCCTTTTAAAGCTCTGTTTTGTTGTCACCATTTTAGTTTGAAACTCTAAGCGCTATTAATTCGGCGTTTACAACCATTAGTATGCTTAAAGACTTCAACTGAGCGTTAAACGTCCAATTGTATGCCAATCATCTCGATATGTCATCGTTATGATCAGTCAAATGATGTTTCACACAAACTTGATCCTTAAAATCGACGATTTGCTAACACAATTCAATACCTACTCTAGTTGCTCTGGCCAATTGGACCTGGTAGAAGTCGGCCATTGGCCGTTAAACTGTTATATTAGTCTGTAACTGAATGCAATACTATGGGTACAATTATATGAAATAAGTTTCAGAAAAATACTTCTATTAGGGTAAGTTGTTGAAGGTTCTGCATAGCAAGTCCTGAATATAAATACTACTTTTTATCCGGTAGTCTGAATATGGCTTCATACACCATCAATAATCTTTTAGTATGTAGGTTTTTTCCCAATATATTCCTTTGCCGTTTAAACAAGTGATATAATTAATTTCTAATACACAATCTGCAAGAAATAAGTCCTTTTTTAAGATGTTGGTGAAAAGAGTTTTAGACAGCACTGATAGCTAAATAGAATTATCGTAGGAGGATGATAACGCACGTAAATTCTAAAAGGTGGTGCATGTCTGGGTCCAAACCTGCGACCTTTAACCTAACAGTCCAGCAATCATATCGCTAAGTTGAAAACAAAATTACTATTAAATAAACTTTTACTATAGGTATCAAAGGAACTGCACTAAATAAAATAATAACATTTTTGCTTATCCGATATTCTAATGATGAATGATGCTAATGAGGAGGCTGCGCCCCGCTAACTTATTGAGAAACCAGAAATGACGCCCGGTCAGCTTCAGAAAACCACACCAACTCAAATGTGCAATTGCCCCCCCGAGGCAATTTTGAGCGGGCCTACAGGTAGGCACTGGACGGGCCTGTGAGGCGCGTTTGCGGTACCCGGACCTGTCCGATACAGTGCGAGGAACACGCAGGGAGGAGACGTTTTTAGTGGGTGCGAGCCCCACATAACCGTAAGTCCTTAGACGTGCGGTATGCGGAAATCATTTTTTACTCCCCTCGGCCACAAAAAAGAAAGTGCCCCGCTTGCCTATTGAGAAACCAACCAACCAATGCAAATGTGCTCGGTGGAGCTTTTGCGCTACCGTGTACCGCTAAAACTCTATTAATCAAAGAATCCTACCGAGGGTCAATTTCACGAAAATGAAACTAAAAATTAAGGATCTCATTCGTGTCACCGCGTAATTAAGACAGGAAGCCGACTTTGCACCGACTCTAAAACGAAATTTTTTGTGTTATTTCTAGCTTTATTGTTGTATTATTTATGTTTTTTTTTCAATTTTAAGTAGCACATTAACTTCAGAAGTCGGTTATGAAAAACACATACAAACAAAGTAAAATTAGTAGTTCTGAGAGGTTTACTATCGTCCTATGAGAAGTTCAGTTCTGTATCTCCGAAGTTCATCGTCAGATCTTAATAATATTTATATGAGACCAATCAGAGAGTATACCACTAGTATACAGGGTTATTTATAAAACACCAGCTTCCTTAAAAGGGGTCATTAAACTCATCATTATGAACAACTTTTACTATGGGCCCAACCCTAAAAACGCAAAAAAAAACAGCTGTTCCACACATTTTGTTGAGTCATGTGAACATAAATGTATGGAACAGCTTTTTTTAGTTTTTTTTTTGCGATTCCAGGTTTGGTCCCATAGTAAAAGTTGTTCATAATGATGAGTTTAATGACCCCTTTTAAGGATGCTGGTGTTTTACAAATAACCCGGTATAATATTATGTACTTTCAAACATACAAGAATTTCTCAAATCACCCCACTATTCACGGAGTAAAAAATACTCTTCAAATTGAGAACATCCTAATGATTATGGTAATTGGCCATCCTGATGATAAGCTTAGTTTTCCACTTAATACGATTGATTGACCCTTATTTGCATAACTAATATATTATATTAGATTTACCATAGAGTATTCAAGAAAATATAGAGTGATAACATCAACCACATTGCCTTGTGCGGAGCGAAAGCAGGTCTCACCATAGAAATGTTAAAATGTAATTTTTTCAAATTATGTTTTCTAGACGTTTTTCAAAATTTAACTCAGCAGTTAACCATGATATAAGCTAAAATGTAACTTTTTCGCTCGTGGAGCCTAGTTGAACCGCAGTCGATCGAGGTATGATCGCAAACGGAGCTCGTGTCGCGGCCGCGTTGTTCATACCCGTGCTCACAGTTCATACTTCTATAGGGTTGCTCTATATTTTGTTATATACTCTAAGAGATTTACTTTAAAAATGATTAACATAATGACGTCATTAGATACGGATCTGTATAAAGTGATTTGAAATCATTATCGTGTGTACCGTGATATCGCTCTATATATTTTCGCTTACAATCAAATTTACATTCAGTATCAAGTCTAACTTCGTTTGTGTCTCGAGATCGTTATAACTGGAACCATGTTGAAGTTACTCCTTGTTCTTGTATTACTAAACATGGAATACATAAGTTGTAGTACTTATGTTGATAATCAACCTGTTTACAGTCTCATTTGGCCGAACCTACCTTTTCCTCCTGATTCGGGTAACTGTCCTCCGATTTTCAGACTGCCTGACGGAAATTGCACATTGTTTTAGCCTGACCTTCTACCGACAATTATTGGCCTAAAGATTCTTCTAAGCTCAAACAATATTATAAATCTACCAAGGATGAATCAATGATCCAGACTAACAGAAAAATGTGAAAAATAAAATTATAAGTATCCTATGTTTTTTTTTATTGACAACTGATGAGTTATATTATGGTGCTTAATAAGTTTTTTTTCTTTTTAATGGTAAGTTTAGTGCCCTTAAGTGCGTACTTGGCATTCATGTCTTGGCATTGGAGTCGTGATAGCCTAGTGGTGGTGACCGTTGACTGGCAAGTCAGTGGTCTCAGGTTCGAACCCAAGGCGCGCACCTCTGACTTTTCGTAAGTTATGTGCGTTTTATAAATTAATTATCACTTGCTCCGTGCCTCGGAAAGCACGTAAAGCTGTTGGCCCTGCGCCTGATCTCTCTCCGATCGTGTCGAAAGGCCGTCCCATCGGACAATGAGAGTGAGGGAATAGAGAGTGCACCTGTGTTTGCGCACACACTTGTGCACTATAATATCTCCTGCGTAATTGGCTAGTCTCCGTTGAGATTGGCCGCTGTGACCGACATTCGGTCAGGAGAATATTACTTGGCATTGATCTCCTACCTAATATTTATGTTCGAGAAAACATCTCGTAGTAAAACTCACATGTGTGATGTGAAATTCCTTTTCTCAAATTCTGGAGACGAGTTCAGACGACACAGGCATACGTGCATGGTGTATTATTTAGTGGACTAAGGTAACATATTTGATGATAACTTTTTAATGTGGAGCGATTCTGGAATGTTTCGTCTAATAAATTTGATAACAGGTCAGTACGGTGTACGGTGCCTCATCTTATCGCATATTTTTTTTTTATTTAGGATATTTATTGCCTTTAATTTATTGAAACACAGAATTATGTTGATAACCAATCGTTTTTTATTATTATTATATTTACATATAGGCATGTGATGTAATCGTGGTCTACGAAGAATATCTTAATTTTAAAATTAATTTTGAACAAGTTCCATTAAAATAAAAAACAATCAGAATTTTTGACATATCACAGGAACAAAAGTTAGTCATGTTAACAAAATTTCACTGGTATGATTCAAATTAAGATCAAACTTCGTTTTTATAGAGTACGCGAGGGGATACCCCTCTTAAAGCAGGAGACTGGAAGTTGTACGGTAAAGTCCAGATGTTATCCGACTAGGTGTTGGGACTAGCCTGGTTTTTTCAATATCAGCACCATTAATATCAGCACCAATATCAGCACCAATATCAGCACCAGCAACAATTGTATTCCTTCTTTTTGTTTTTGCACTGTGGGTTTTTTCTGTAATAACAATTAATTTTCTGAGTATAGTAGGGATCCCGATTTTTCTTAGCTTGTTCAGTTCTTCTTTTGTGTTTCATTGGATCATGGTTAACTCCATAAAACCTGATAGAATGATATTTATTTCTATCGTTTTGGTCTTACTGTCACTTAAGTCCACCTAGAGATCATTTTTAAATCGTGGTGGTAAATGATTGTCGAAAACATTATTTTTGTTAAACTTCCATGATTTGTGTGTGCTATATATTACTACTTAATCGATAAATATATGAATTATGGTTTGTATTTCCACCCATGATGGAATGGATAGGTCCATCTATTTTTTTTGCATTAGACTTCATTGAATACTCAATCGAGCTCACAAGCAACAATTTGTTAGTCCTAAAATCTTTACACTACAAGACCATTTTTAATTCGATAAATAGCATTACAATTTAACACGAGTGCTTTAAATAATTGCTATATCAACACCGACACCATGCATGCGTCATTATTTAAATTAATTTGGTTATATAGATCGATCTTATTACCCCTAACATCAGTACTAAGTTTATATTTTGTTTGGATTCAACAACTTCAATAATTTTCTTTCTATCTTTTCATTTGTATCTAACTATTTTTAAGTTGTGACAGTGATTATTTAAATTAACCTTTTGACTTTGGAAAACTTCCTAAAGAAGATCTTGTCGGCTTTCATTGTTCTAAGACTATATAATGTTACTGCGAATGTTAGAATTACTTCTAACTTTGAATAACAGATGGCGCTCTTCCTTTTATTGAGAAAGCTGAATGGCGCTATTAAGATTTTCATCGAATACTATAAGACATTATAAAAACATTTAGTCCAAACCGCTGCTGGAGTTTAATTAAACTAGAGTTCAATAGTTCATCCCTGACGCAGACAGCGAAACCAATATTGGAGAATATAAGATAGCGTATGCCATCAATTCCGATAATGTAAATCTGAAATTGGTTTATATAATTATCTTTTAAAATCGAATAAATAAGTGTGGGCCGTGTGGTTTCCGACCTACGATTAGATTACTTATCCAACGGGTATCGTAAGAATTGACAAAGAAAGACAGATCCGGAGGATGAGCAGTAGCACATTTCTGTGTAACACCAATCATCTGCCACTGCGATCGCCAACCCGTTTGCCCAGGTTAAGCGTGGCGATTATAGGCAAATACCTCCAATTAGTGCTCAATAGTAGCGTGCATTAGGAGAGGTGTTCAGCAGTGGACAAATACAGGCTGATGACGATGATGAATCGAATAAAAATCGATTAATCGATGAATATGTGCGGGTATAAGACAATTATGTGAATCTTAGATTCAATAATGATAGAATTACAAGAATATTAATACATACCAGTCTGTGGTTGTTCTGAGAGAAAACCATTACGTCTCGGTTCAAAAACTAAACATTAACAAGCTGTTATTTATTTAACAAAGAAAGTTGGTAGGTAGGAGTATAAAAGTCAGATATTACACTACTCTGACAGTTGATCATGGAAATTCGACAAATCAGTGAAGGGAACGGCGCTGCGGCGGTCTGGCGTTGCAAAGTTCACAAAATAGTTATAACCTAACCTACCATTCAGCTGTTTTTACTAACTTGTCGAAAATTCACGAAGATCTCATGGTATAACAATTAATCAGTGTACGACCGAAATGGTGATGAAAAGAAAAAAGAGTAGACATTTACCAGCCAGTTTAGTGGTTTTTAACATAAACCAGATAAACTGCGATTTGGGTATTAATAATTTTACAGTATCAGTTCGAGCCTGAGACTAATTTGCCAGTCAACAGTCATACCACTAGGCTATCATGATTGCCACTTATTCTCGTTACGCGTACTCATACAATGGGTACACTGTTCCCTGAATGTAAACACGCAACTACTTTTTATGCAGTAGGCCTCTGACATGGTTTCACATACTTACTGGTTTTCTCCAAATATGTGCCTTTGCCGTTTTAAGCAAGTGATAATTATTATTAATGTCTAATACATAAACTCCTAACTGCAAGAAATAACCCTTTTTGTTTTAGACAGCATTGATAGCTAAATAAGACTTTGATAGGAAGATGATATTGCACGGAAAATCTAAATCTCAGTGTTACGTGTCTTGGTCTAAACCTGTGACCTAGCAGTCCAGCAATTTAATCACTTGGCTATCTTTAAATATATACATAAATTACTATTAAATAAACTTTTTACTGTAGGTATCAAAGGAACTGCACTTAATGTGCTCCAATCGTATCTCTCTAACACGCTTTTGTGATCAATTTTTTGGTGCAACACAAATTTTACCACCTTCAGTCTTATTACCTACCACTGGACAGTTTGGTTCAGCGTGACGTGGCAAAAAAATACTTCAGATATTATTTTTAAGCTATTGCATAGATTTCATCGCGGGCTTTGAGCGCGGCGACCGAATCAAGAAATTTTGTAACGAAAATAAAACCTAACACCCTTTATTGCAGAATAATCTAATTGATTGTTTAAAACCTTATTACTAACAATAAGGTATATTATATGTTGACACATGAAAAAAAAAAACATTTAATTTCGAAAACTAATTATTTGCTTAGATTGGAAGGACCTCTTAAATAACTAACAGGTGTGCTGTATATTTTGTGCTTTGCACTTAAGAATCGGATAACTTTGTCCTTTATAGAATTATTTAAATATTATTCAAAGTATTTTACAAATATATTACAAACTAGTTTTTCCCGCGTGGCTTCGCTCACGTAGACTATAGAATATTTTGAACATAATTTATTTATTTAAATCGAATTAGTATTATAGATACCTAGAAAAATGATAAATCAACAAACTGTACTGCCCATAAGAACAAATTGTACTACTTTAAGCCGATGCCACTACTTTTAGCGTCATTGTATAAGCAGACTTAGGTACAGGGCGAATGACAGTCAATAATATCGTCGGTATAGCAATTGCAAATATTCGCTATTATGTAATAATATAATCTAAGAGATTTCTAAGGAATTTTCAAGATAGGTACTTATAAGGCTGGTAAGTTTTTCTTTCCAGTATAAGAGTTTTGGAGGTTTGTACCAAGTGCTGCCCAGAAATAAAAGTAGCTCCAGTGGTATCGTAGCATTAATTTACATCCAAAACAAATATTTAAAAAAAAATCGTCAAAGGAAAAAAAAAGTTTTGTTGTTAATAATTATTTTTCATTAAATTATGAGTATGGGATGTTTTTCCCTCCAAAATACATAAATCTACATCTAATATATTTTATAACATTGTCCTGTAGCACCAAAAGCGGTACAGGAATGGAAAAATCGGGACGGAAATATGCCTAACCCTTTTATTCAAAATCACAGATTTAATTGGGATCAATCTCATTAATTAATTGGGGTTGGTTTTTTTTTCAGTAGGGCTGAAAAGCGGGATATCCCGCCAAATCGGGACATCTGGCAATATTACGTAGCACGCAAAACACAAAAAGCTGTTCTATTGTGTCTCGTTTGCACCATGCCATTATGTATATTGGTGCGTTGTTTATTTAAACTTGTATTGGGCACCAATTCCAGTATTCTAATATGGTAGTTGAGAGTAGTCAGTACAAATAGTGAGGTGGCGTTATGTTGCATTCCTATTCAAGTTAATTTTTGTGGAGCAACATTTCAGCCTAATGCTTGTTCTTGTAATGCTTTCATTTATTGATTATATTTATGTCAATAATAATGTATGTTTTTTAATGTTCATTAATGTACACTTGCTGATAAATTACATTATTATTGTAACATAAAAAGTACAATTAATACACTCACAGTTACATTGAAAATAATTCTTAAGATTGTTTTTTTTCATATAAAAAATGCATAACAAAACCCTGTTCTTCTCTTGACTCCTGGGATAGATTTTGATAACTATTGACCTAAGGAACAAATTGTACTATGTGTTCATTCTGGGTAGCACTTGGTCCAACTTCCATATAAAGATTGGCAATGTCCTTTCGAATTCTAATCCGATTTATATTTGACATTCCAATTTTAAAAGGTAATTACATTGCACCAAGCCAGTTTAAATCAAAAGCACTAAGGAGTATTGATATCAACTTCGATGCAAATCACCCCCAAAATAATTTTCTACCCCTTTTAAACCCTGTTAGGCGATGAGTTTTAATAAAATACGAAACACGTGTTCCATCAATTCTGAAAAAAAAAAGTTTATGCAAAATATGAAGTAGTTTGGACCAAAGAATCCCGTTGTCCCATACAAACTTTGCCCCTGTTTTTCACCTTCTTAGAGGTAGAATTTCGAAAAATCCTTTCTTATCGGATAATTACGTCATATAAAGAACACACCCTCCAAGTTTCAGGTCTCTACGATCAGCGGTTTAGGCTGTGCGTTGATCCGTCAGTCAGTCAATCAGTCATTCAGGACAAAGCATTTTATATGTACAGATAATTTTAAGGAGAACATTTCCGTCATACATGATTTCTATGTAGCTTTAGCCATTAAGGCTGCACACGCGGCGGAAGCTTAAAAAATGGAGTAACTTCTCCCGTTTTCCCAATATTTCCCTTCACTGCTCTGCTCCTATTGATCGTAGCGTGATGAAAAGTATACTATAACCTGCCCAGGAGTATGAAAAATAATTGTGCCAAATTTCGTTAAAATCCGTCGAGTAGTTTTGGTTTCTATAACGAATATACATACCGACAGACAGACAGACAGACAGACAGACAGACAAAAAGTTTACTGATTGCATTTTTGGCATCAGTATCGATCCCTAATCACCCCCTGATAGTTATTTTTTAAATATATTTCATGTACAGAATTGGCCTCTCTACAGATTTATTATAAGTATAGAAGATCTTCTATACTTATAATAAATCTGTAGAGAGGCCAAAAACTGTCACATAATCGGGGTTATTAAAACACGAGTCTGGGTTTAAAAACTGAGCCGCAGACGAGGTTTTTAATAGTATACATACACTAGTGTAAAACATGAAACATTTTAAGAATTTCTCAAATCAGCCTACTACTCACGAAGTAATCGGTAAAAAAAAAGTTTTAAATTGAGAACATCGTCCATTTTGAAGTCGGTTAATGGCTATGGCCATCCAGATGATAAGCTTGAAATAAGATTAAGTTTTATCTTCACTTATAATTGATTGGCCCTTACTCGCGAAGCTAATATATTATATTAGATTTATTTTAAAGATTTATTTATATAATGACGTCAGATTAGATACGGGTCTATATAAAGTGATTTGAAATCATTATCATGTGTACCGTGATATCGCTCTATATATTTTCACTTACAATCAATTTTACCTTCAGTAACAAGTCTAACTTCGTTTGTGTCTTGTGATCGTTATAACTGGAACCATGTTGAAGTTACTCCTTGTTCTTGTATTATTAAACATGGAATACATAAGTTGTAGTACTTATGTTGACAATCAATATGTTTTCCGAAAAATTTGGCCCAACTACCCATATCCAGTTACCGTCAACAGAAAGGATGGAGGCCTACCGAAAGGGTGTCCTCCGTTTACCACATTTATCAACGGATCTTGCCACGCTATTTAACCCAGGACATTTTAGACATTTGCTTAGTGATTCTTCCTAGCTCGAAAAGTATGATATCGCCAAGGACGAATCAATGATCAAGACCACAAAACACCGAGAGTACAGAAGTAAAGCTACGTACATTGGGCGCGCGAGCAACGCACACATAGACATCGTTCACGAACACGAAATCTCAGACTGTCTCGGAGGAATGCGCCACAACTGCGCTTACGAGTGGCACGCGCTGCAGATACGCATCGATAATATTTTTTGTGCAAAAATGGAGCACCGAAAAAAATATTATTATAACTGTTGTGTTTTAAAATGTTTAAATTCGATTTTAAATAGTCAATTTTCGTTTTTTAAAATACCAGTTGTTTTAGAGACGTTAGTAGGTTTGTAATTTTATGATTAGATACGTGAGTAACACAAAACACGGTAGGTACCTAAGTGTTTATGATTTTTATAGGTGGTACCTACCTATTTGCCTATAATCTATTTGCATTGTATTGTATTAAGTATCTACAAAATGAAAAGAAGTGTTTATCATAATAGGTACTGTTATCGAGAAAGAGTCGCACATCTTTTTACGTAACTATTTACCTATTTTGTGTGGGTCGCTAGGAAATAATGTACCTACTCGTATCTACTATCTACCTAGGTATTTAGTGCAAATTACTCTTACGCTAGTGAACCAATAAACCGTTTGCTCAATATGTATACTCGATGATATCAGTTTTACAATATTATATGTACCTACAATCAATCTAAATAATAATATACCTACCTACGCTCGACCCGCTCGCCACGGAAAGATGATGGAGCGGCGAGCGCGGCATCCCTAGCGCGACCGCCGAGAGTAGGCATAAAAAACGCAGTACATACATGAGCTTTACTTCTGTACTCTCGGTGTTTTGTGTCAAGACTAACAGAAAAATGTAAAAAATAAAATCATAAGTATCCTATGCTTTTTTATTGACAACTGAGGAGTTATTATGGTGCTTAATAAGTTTCTTTTCTTGTTTATGGTAAGTTTAGTGTCCTTAAGTGCGTACTTGAAATCAAAATAAAAATAAAAATATTTTTATTCATGTAGACCATTAGGCACTTATGAATAGTCGTAATTCTAATATTTTTAATAAAAGAGTGACTCTAGTTGCCACTTGGCATTGATCTCCATTGATTTTAAACACTAATATAGAAATAACACAAACACTTTCGTCGGTGCCAAGCCAAGTGGATTCCAAGTTCACGTCATCCTAAGTTTTTTTGTTTCTTCTAGCTTTTTAGTCTTTGAAGTCGGGTTTTTCTGTATTTTTTTTAATTAAAGGTTAGTATTATTCTTAAGGCTTATGTGAGAACAATGTAAGTCATAGGTACCTACTATTGCGGACACGAACGGTGCACCACTTTGCGATCAAAATGCTTTGAACGATGCTACGTGCGTAGGGGCTGGGATAATACTAACCTTAAGAGTGGTGCACTGGCTTTGTCCACGATAGTACGTCCAAAATATATTTTTTCTTTTACAGAATGTCAGAACAGATGTCATCTTTTAATGACAACTAGTAGACTAGCCCCAACAGATGTCATTCGCTCACAGGAGACAAAAAGGGGGACATGTTTTATTTTCTAGGTAATTACAAACTCTAAGTACCAACCCACAGCCCTATGTGTACAGCAAGTCACGCGAGTAATTAATGTAGGAGCGAAAGGTGTCTGTTAAAACGATTCGTTTGTGGTAACCGTGTTAAGAGAACTTGAAACTAGTTTCCGACATTCCGACCAGTTTGGTTTTGGTTTCGGTCTTTTTTAGCAATTTAGATTTTTCGGTAAAGCGATTGTAATTCCAGTGAAGATAAACTAATTAGTATATAAAATTTTGAATAAAACATCACAAATCTTATCATCACAATTTTTATGTATAAAAACTTTTTCCGATCCAACTGATCAATGTGCGAGCGCCTTAACTTTGAACTAACGACTCTAATCTCATACATTGGATCAGTCGCAGCGATTCAGTAGTGTTGATTCACCATTTTACTGTTGATATATTCGCAAAATAGCGCTAAAACAAAAAAACGCCGATCATCAATTCTGAAGTTACGTAATTTGGTTTGGTATTTCAATAGTGACGCTTTTTATTTTGGCTGAATCCGACATTAAAACCGAAGTGTGGGTTCGGTTTCGGTCGCAAAAACTAGTTTCCGTCCGACACTAGGTAAAAACCCTTTCGCATTAGACGAAATAGCTTGTCATTTGAAAAGTGAATTGGAATACGTAGTTCATTAATGTACGTATTCCGATTGATTGATGAGATTCTAATGAATGTGTTTGTCCAATGCTTAAGCTAAATTAAGTTCTCATTTCACTTAAGTGGTAATGTACTATTGCGGACACGAACGGTGCACCACTTTCCGATCAAAATGCTTTGAACGATGCTACGTGCGTAGGGGGCGAGGCTAGCGCTACGTTCGGAAGCCGGGTGAAAGCGATTCTAACCTTAAGAATGGTGCACCAGCTTTGTCCACGATAGTACATGCCTACAATATAAAATAATATTACGCCAATATTTCCGAAATGGGGTAAACTAATTCATTATTATTCGTTGAATGGCTGGATACTGTATCAAAAATATAACCCACTAATATCGGATATAGAGTCTAAAGAGAGTTTCCTCTCTCTCTGAAGCTCTGACCGTAGGATAGCTTGGACCCTGTACTCGACATCGGTAGTAAATCAATATATTTTTAATTGCATATTTTTTAAGTGAATGTTGCTGTATTTATAACTAGCTTTTTCCCGCAGGTTCCTGCGTATGGTTCAATTTTTTAAGGATATCCTATGTCATAATATAGTCTCAAACTTTCGCGAACATTTAACATAATGAAACAACTTTTAACACCTGATGTTTCGAGAGCTGCAAAGCTCTAAAACGTCAAGTGTTTTGAAAAATAAACATATACGCGAGTAATCCGTTTAAAAGTTGTTTCATTATATCCTATGCCACTTTGCAGCCTATAAACTATTTTCATGCAAAATATAATATATTTTTAAAGTTTTAATAAAAAGGATATTATGATAGAATTCACTTAGGGTAACCAGGAAGCAGCCAAATTATAATAAGTTCGACATATTTTTTTGCTTGGTTAAAAATGTCCATGATTAAGCCAAATTTTAATGGCCCCCATTCTGGCCGTTACCACTAACGAAGCACGGCTTGTGTTAATTATACAAAATACCAACTCCAAGCGGGAAATGAGACTTTTCTCCAACTAAAAACCCTTAACCAAATGAAAAAGGCAACTATAAACAAATTTGAAGTCAGGGCGGACTAACTAAAATTTCATGGCCCATTAATTTTAATACACCAATCATTAATCACGGAAGCCGAATATTTGATGTATGGGGTCGAAACTCCGAACTATTAAAATACGGGGCAAACCCGAACTAAATCCGGATCCGGACTCGTAAACAGGGTAATAAAGACCGTCATACAATTTTCTGGTCAGTTGCTTTGTATTAAGTTTTTATGAAACCGTTAACTGGACTGTAGGTAAGTCGTAAAAGCTTGGCTGATATGATGACATTAAAGTTGTACAATCAATGTAGGATTTATTTCAGATTTTTCGGTTGGAGACTTCAGTGAACAAAGTTACGTATCACGCGGGATTTGATTAAAAAAGCAAATAAATACGATAATTATATCTGACCATATAATTATGAAAGAGTCTCATATAATTATGAGAGATAAACTTAATCTAAAAGACCGCTACCTGTACGCAACGTTCCCAAAATGCTGGCTGCATTGCCTCGCTGCATGGCTATATAAATATATAATAATCTATGTAAATTTTGCGGGCCTCAGGCCCTTACGGTCCTAGCGTCTCGAGTTCTCGACGCCAAGAGGCTCAAAAATGTTTGTGTGTAGGGTAATAACGATTTGTGCATCAGTGATCACAATATAATTATATTGACGGCGGTGTTCACATTGCACCTGGCAGTGTCTTCACGTAAATGATGCTTGTACACGTCCCTTTTCAGGACCACATACGTATCCGATAATAAATATTTGCGCCCTTTAATATGTCTTTATTCAATTAGACTGATAATGTTTCAATATTCCAATAGGTATACTAACTGTATAGTCTGAATCCATTGAGAAAATGATTTAAAGCAAAAAAAAATAACTTGCTAAAACTCTATTCCCTAACTTTGACAGCAAATATTATACGAGACTTTTCGTATCTTCGACATTTTTATTATGATAATATAATAATGTAAATGTCGAAATTGTTAGAGTTTATTAATGGTAAGTTTTTATAAGTTTTCTTTCGATACTTCGGCTTCGGTTGAGTTGTTGGAGAAAAGTAGCTAGCTGTCATGTTCTGAAAGTTTTATTTGACTAGGGAATAGAGCATCTTGTTAGTTTACTATAGGCGTTTCTTATATGGGGTCAACGAATCTTTTAAAATACTTTCTTTTTAAACCAACTTATAAAGAAATGTTATTTATTGCTATTTATTCTTAAGTAAGTAGTATTTAAATAAAGTGTTAATTAATGTAAGGAATCTAATAATATAAGTATTTTTTTTACGTAAAACGGTTTTGTCATCAAAACTAAAGCTGTGTACCAAATATCAGATCAATCTGTCAACAAGAAGGGGATGAAATATCGATTACTAAATTTGAACCAAATAATAAACAGGTCAAGCTAAGTAAAACCGTATAAAAATGTAAGTGTTTTGCTATAATGTACTGTAAACTTATGTTTTTATTACAATAAATATAAAAACTATAAGTTAAAACTAAATTTTATTCGAAATTTCTCACAAAGGGTTTTCAACGGGCTCTTGATCGCATTCAAAGCGAACATCGCACCAAAAATGTAGCAAAATATACCGACAATATGTCTCCGAAACTGAGTACACAGAGAAAAATTACAGAAAGAAAACTCCGCTGTTACTTTGAATATAGCCATGAATTATGGTGCTCTTTAAATAATAATAATGTCCTCCTGACCGAATTTCGGTCATATCGGCCGACCTCAACAAAGTATATACAACTACTCTCTCTCTTATATTTAAGAGCTAGGCTCTTGTCGGTGGAGCAATCGCCACCGACAATTGAAGGAAGAAGAGGCAGAGGACGGCCGAGAAAGACTTTTTTCATCAAGTGAAGGAGAAAGTAGGTAGTCATGACGTACCAGGAAGTCAAAAACAAGCGGAGGATAGAGAGAGGTGGCGATTGCTCCACCGACAAGAGCCTATACAAACACAGGAGATATAATTATTTAATAAGAAATTTGAAAAAACAACTGATACGGATGAGATTCGAACCCACGATCTTCGGCGTACCGTGCCGACGCTCTAACCGCTGAGCTACCGTATCCCATCAGAACCAGTCGAAATTTCAAATCTCTTTCTACGCCTAAGGCGTGTGGTAATAAGTTCCGAAATAAAGATTTTATTATTATTATTATTATAATACTTTACGTAGCCGACTCAGTGCTCCAAACTTTGCAGTTTTAGAAGGCACCGATGCGATATTACCAATTTTCTTAATATAGTTGTGATTTTTTTCCAAATTTCTTATTAAATAATTACCTATATTTAATAATTTAACATAATTATGCTATAACATGTAAAAAATTCACTAATATATACGGGAGAATTATTATAGTGCAAAAATGTGTGCCCAAACACAGGTGCACTCTCACTCCGGTGCACGGCAATCCGACACGACCGGACTTACCCAAACTTATCTTAAAAAAAAGCGTGTACAATCATAGATCACCCTACTCTATGCCGTTACAAAGCAGGAATTTCGTTTCAAATGGAAATCTGGATGTGAATTTTCATGCAAATTTCCCAGAGGTGTTATACATAGGAGGTTGTAACGCGGCTGTTAAAATCTCCGCGCAAATTCTATTCATGTATGTTAACGATGTTATAGGGATAGCTTTTGTTTTTCCCATAGATAGAAGAGTTTTTGTTTCTATGAGTCACATTTTATGAGATTTTTGTTGGCGCAAAAATGTCACGTGTGTAATATTCTAATGCTGCAGGTTTTCGCACTCATAATAAACTTTTAAACGGACTCTGTTTGAACGAAGAATCTCCTTGTGACTAACAAATCTGTAAAGCCTTTGAAATATTATTCAAAATTAAATAATAAAAATATAAACCAAGATTAGCATCCGTTTAGAAATTATTTGATTCGGTGTATATTTATTTATATCGACATATAGATCAGTACCATAGATTAAGAGACCTGTTTGAATTATATTTTCCTTTAATACCTTAGAGGTGTGCTAAGGAAGAATTTGCAAAATTCTATCCCCAGATTTAAAAAAATATTCCGGCCAACAGTCCTGAACGAGCGTCTCGTCCACAGCGCGTAACACTTATTTTCTTTAAAAAATACTTCTAGCACCATCTATGAACTTATGTCAACATGAAAATAAATTATGACAGCACCAGTCTACTTATAAAAATTATAGATGGCAGTGTAATGCTCGTGAAGATTATAAATAAACATAATTATTTGTAGTTTTTTTCTCGCTCGTCGAGCTGACCTGGACTATTGATCGGAGATTATTCAAGTGGACTGAACTGTCATAAGCGAGGGTAAATGGGAATAAATAATCAAAAATCCACACGGAAGAAATTGCACGGAAAGCAAATATGTGATTGATACACAAAATATATTTTTTGTTGTGCTCTAGATGTTTCACTTTACAATACAAGAGTAAAATTACAGAGGGACAATGTTATTTTTTTTTAATCATTAGCATACGCTATTATAAATGGACTTTCCCTTTTAATTCAAATTTTTAGTCGTAACTAAAATAAACTGTCCGAACTAAAACAATAAAATAATTTTAGTAGCCGACCTTTCACTAAATTATCACTGTTCCCTTATTTTGAGAGCGTTTATTCATAATTTAAGAGACGTCCTTTAGTCCAAAAGTTTGGGGACTCGTTGTTCAATGATATCATGTTTTGTCATTTCCATTTTGTCAAATTATTTGGAAGTTTGACTGCGTTGTTTATTAAGGGTATGCAGTGACAGTTTTCAAACTTTTTCCTCTATCAAGACGCAGACGTAATCTTTTGGAGCTATGGTATACAGGCCACTACATAAAAAACAATATTAATGACTTGATAAAAGGTAACCTATAGACACGTCTTGTAACAACGGCAGTATCACACGCGCATTGACTCTGCGAGATATGAAAGGAGAGAGGAGATAATGGTAGGGGGATTGGAGCTCTTCATCAACATCAGCCTGTATTAGTCCACTTCTGAACATAGGCCTCTTACAATGCGATTCAATCTCAGTAGAGGTATTTGCCTAAAATCGCCATGCAAGGTAACCGGTTTTGGCGATCGCAGTAGCACATGATTACTGTTACACAGAAGCATGCTGCTGCCCATTTTCCGGATCTTTCCCTTTGTCGCGTCTTAAGACACCCGCGGGACAGGTAGGGGTTGTCCTATTCTTAGGGTCGAAACCACAAGGCATAGACGGGACGGGATTGGACCTCTTACTGACCGTGATAAATACAATAATAATGAATAGTGTTGTGCACGCAGATATTTTATGAGAGGGTGGCACTACCCCGGTCGAGATGGTGAAGTTCGTAAACGTATGGCTTACCTTTGTATTATTCTTATTCATTAAACGAAGTCACGATAAAATAAAATCTTAATTATTATATTAAACTTGTGGCACATGGACATTCATTTTTATGGGTATAATTTTTTTATAGAAAGACGAATATATAAATATAAAATATGTTTGGTGGTTTCCAACTCTGACACTAAATTAGCTGCAAAAAGGAATCGATGAAAAAGTAATCAAATATACACGAATTAGATTTTAAAACAAATTTTATTTCAAAATAAATTCAAGAATTTCTATTTCACCTTTTGTTATTTATTTTTCTGCCGAAAGTATTATTTAATAGTCCATGGTTTGGTCTTTATTCTTCACGCTGCAGTTACTGTGTTTACATTATCATATTTTAATATTCAGGAGTCTCATTCTCTTGCCGTCTGAGTGAATTTGCACTTCTTCGGTTATTATATTTATTCCTTTTCTGATAAGGGCATTGACCATTTTGGCAACCATTCCTATTAGGGTTACGATTTCTATTGCAATTGCCATTTGGACAATTATTATTCCCACGATTTCTATTGCAATTGCCATTTGGACAATTACTAGGATAATTATTGTAACCTCCCCAACGACGGTTTTGATATTTTGTAGGAGTATTATCAGGCTGATCGTTTGAATCGTAACATCTTATATATGATATGTTTAATAATACAAGAACGAGGAGTAACTTGAAGGTGACCATGATTCCACTAATGATATTGTGAACTCAGACACTGATAACACGACGTTAAACGGCGCAAGATTTGCTACTGAATTGTATATGAAGAACGTGGTGAAAATATATAGAGCAATTATACGTAATCATTTTAATGAGTCTTGCAATACATTGCTATGGCAATTTTAAAAATTTACCGTTACAGCAATCATGCATTAAATTGTGTTAAACTAAGAACAATAAACATAATAGGGTTCCATTTTTAAATTCTCTCATATAAGATTTTTCTTATGTCTGCCTGCCTGTCTAACTGTAGTCAAACTATATTCACAAAACCTAGAGAACGAAATCAGTAGTTTGTTCCATACATTTATTATACATAAATAGAAAATTCAGCATCAGCCTGTAACTGTCCCAGTACCTATAGGGCAAAGGACTTTTCTCATCCACCAATCACTTTTCAAACCACAAATCAATCACCTTTCTCATACATGGAAGGATCGAGCATTAATACCAAGTTTTCGAACGGGTCGCGCGGGAGAAAAATATTAAGTTATGACAGATTACTTACGAGTAAGATGGGTGTTTGTAGAAATATCAGAAAGTGTGGTCGATTCGCGAAATTTCGAGTGCGCGCGACGAGCGACGAACAAAATTTAATCATTCGCACACATCTGTGTGTGTAGGTAATTATTATTGTTATAGGACTGAGTTGAGCCAAAAGTGAATCAAGCGGGAAAAGGACAACGTAATACCATAAAGTGCGCTCTCGCTCAGATTGGCGACGCCCGCACCGCATTACTATTTCGATGCGGGGAACAATAAGTTGGTGGGGAGTGGTCAGTGTTGCTGCTTTACGTAAATAATAGTATTTTTTTTTGTTTTACGGTCATAATATATTTTTTCAAACTACGGAACTCTCGGTGCGTGAGACTGGCTCGCACATGACCGGCTAACGGAGTGCCATGACAGAGTCGAAGCATGACATTGGGTTATTAGGTATTAATTGTAAGCTTTTCTGCAACAAAAAAAAACAGTAATCATTAAAAATAATAGCTTGGTGACTAATATTTTCATTGGGTACTGTTTTTTTTGCACGGCAGTGAAAACTGTTTTGGTAAAAAAAACGTGTAGCACTCGAGGACTGCCGCGGTAAAGATATTGCATAGCATTTTTTATCAACTTATGCAATTACAATTATTTATTTTCTTATTTATGCAGGCAATAGCTTAAAAACTTAATACAAAATCACGTCTTGAAAAATCTAAGCAAATAATTATTTTTCGAAATTGGAATGTTTATATTTCTACATGTTTTGTTTTTTAATGTGTCAACATAAAATACCTTATTTATTAGTCGATAAGGTTTTAAAAAGATTATTTTGCAATAAAGGGTGTTAGGTTTTTATTTTCGTTATGGAATTTATTGATTCGGTCGCCGCGCTCAAAGCCCGCGATAAAATCTATGCAATAGCTTACAAATATTAGGTACATGGCCCAAGGTTCATATGTTGTTGTTTTCATAAATATTACTCATAATGGGGCACAATCTTCAACTTTTTTTGCTAAAATGAAAAAAATTAAAATTAATTCAAGAAGTTCAAATAAAGTAAATATAATAAAATGATACAGATATTTTTAGGAGAAGAATCGAAAATTTGGCTCAGGAAAAAAGTGTGAAGTTTAGGCGAAAAAAATCTTATCTAGATATACACTATCATTTGATGTGTGTAAAGTTAGCTACAGGTAAAAAGCTTCCTCATTGAAAACTTGATTTTAAGATGTTTTTCGCGATAATAATTGTATAAATGACTATAGTTATGAAATTTCACGACAAACGAAGTTATAGAAAATACCATTACAAAGGTTCAGCAATTTAATTTGATCAGAATTTTCAAACATAAAATTTCTCTAAACAAAAATTCATTTAAAGCAATTTTTTGTATGATCAATTGTTCCAACTAATTATATTCATTAATTATTTTATACCTTCAATGTGCGAGCGAGATAGCGGTTTAGTGAGTGTTAGCGCCTTAAATGAACCTACATGCACAAAAACGCATAGAGAACTTATCGACCTCTTTTGTTAGACTCGGTTTACATACAATAAGATTTGAAAACTAACATTTCATTAGAAAAAAATGCTTGTAGATGCTTCATGGACAAGATCCGTATCGCATTCTGAACAGCTGACTGTACAATCGCGGACATGAACGGTCCAACACTTTGCGATCAAAATGCTTTTAACAATGCTACGTGCGTAGGGACGGGTTAGCGCTACGTTCGGACGCGCCGGGTGCAAGCGATTCTAACCTTAAGAGTGGTGCATTGGTTTTGTCCACGATAGTACACACTGCTACACATCAAGCTATACATTACCAGTATGAACTGACCTCGCATTTTATAGGGTTTTCGTACAAGAAGATGTCAGCTTATACTGGAAATTATTAGCTTAATGTGTAGGCGTGTGTACAAGCACCTACAAAACCCAATCGACCCAACCCTAGAGGTAATAAGAGTAACCTAAAATAACATTTATTTTAAATCACCTGAGGATACTGTTAACTAATCGAAATAATAGTTTGGACTTCCCAATTTCAGGCGAAGCAATTTAAATTTAATTAAAATTACAAGTTATTATACTTAGTTTGATGGATTCTGTTAGATTATTCGAAAGAAGGTTTAGAAATAACCCGTGTTAAAAAAATACAGGTTGCAGGTAACTGCTGGATGCAGGTTGCTTCTAACCAGCCAATTTGGAAGTCATTGGGGGAGGCCTATGTTGAGCAGTGGACGTCTTATGGCTGAAATGATGATGATGATGAAAAAATACAATAATTATACAAAATCAATGTATATTTTTTATTATTCCGACATCTGTGCAGACGCAGTCACTTTTTTGTTTACGGGGGGAAACCTTTAATAGGCATCTGGCCTCCGGGGGAACAGAACGGAGAGTGTGGGATTCTTACTTCACTACACCCACCCCGGTGATCACCACATAGAAGGAGATCCCAGGTCTTAAGAGAATGCAGTCGCAGTCCCAGTCACAACTTTGGCCAAAAAAAATCCAACTAAACTCTTTAGAAAATAAAAGAGTAAATTTTATGTTTTTTACATATAATGCACATGTTTTGCTTATAAAATTACATTATTTAATAAAAAACTCACAAAAACAACTGACTCGGGCGGGACATGAACCCGCGATCCCTAGCGTGACGTGCCATCTCTTTACCTACTAAGCTACCGAGTCCTGCCTGCTTCAGTTGAAATTACGAATCTCTTTCTTAACGCCTTTTAAAGGCGTGTGGTGACATCTATAACAGAGTACTTACGCTCCCGCCCAAGTCAGTTGTTTTTGCGAGTTTCTTTTTAAATGTGAAGGAGTAAAGTTATATCGTAGCATTCGTAGCTCAACTACAATTTCTCGGCAGTACAATATAAATTGTAATAAAGAACGGTCTCTGACCAAACCGCCAGCACCATTATACACTATCAAAATATACATTCAAGAGATGAAGTGCGTACATTGTTCTCGCTCCACGCAACTGTACTAAATCATTCTGGGAGTTCGTCACGCACAACTCTTTTGTTGCCCATTGTACTCGGCTCTAAAGGGTATTGTTGAGTACAGCCGAGTACAGGTGAATAGATGCGGTAGTTTATACTTTATAGTTCAACAACAGGTAGGGTTTCCACTAAAATGTTTTGCGTAGGGGTGTCAGTAAAGAGTTTTTGTTGGAGAACTTTTTTATAGTTGAGGGAATGAGGGTGTTTGTGTAACTTAGGGGTTTTATAGAAATAATTCTCGTTACACTGGTTTAGTGCACTTTCAGGAAAATGTGATTTAGGTAGAAGCATTTTCTTAAATGGTTTTATCTGATTTTGCTAGAGAAAGTTTATGTATATTAAGTTTAAAATATTTTATAACTTCAAAACACTATGAATATAGAATCTGAAAGATCACTCGAAGGTTTTGGAGCTTGTTGAATTTTTTTATGATAAGCATGACCTGAATTGACGTCCAGGATTAGCTCCAGATAAAGGAACTCTTCAAGAATAGAACCACTCCTACTCGTCACGAGGGTATTATAAGACGCGACTAAGGGAAAGATCCGGAGAATGGGAAGCAGCATCCTTCAATGTAATCATCTGCTACTGCGATCTCCAACCCACTTGCCCAGCGAGGTGATTATGGGCAAATAGCTCCAATGAGCGCACAATAGTGGCATACAGTTAAGCATAATATTATTTCTTAAACATAACCTAACCTCTTCATCTTTTAAAGGAAGATAAAAGTCGTAATATCATCGTATTATAGTTCGTAAACTTTTTTTTTGAGATAGAAAAGTTTGTTCGCTAGAAGTATATTTACTTAAACAACCTTCTCCTTAAGTTATATACTCCTAAATTTTTAATACCTTTAAGATACCTTTTTAATTTTTTCAATAACTGAAACCAATTCCAATTCAATTGATCAAAACTGATCAAACACATTTTCTTAAAGTAGGGATAGTAAACCTTTGTCACTTGTTCGTTTACTCCTGGCAAAATAGTTGTGGTTATTTGGATTCTAGATTCCTGAGTAAATAGCAGTTCTTAAAATACGTTTCCATTCAATTCTGTTGCGAGAATATTCAGCCATAGTCCATCCAGCGCGGTGGTGAGCGGCAGTCTCTAGAGTTGACAGTCTCTAGGGTAGCTAACCAAGACTATAGATATTAGCTAAGTAGCAAACCTAACCAAATCAAGAAACTCGACAACTTCCAAAAATCCAACTCTAATATTCATAATATTAGCAGGTTAAAAATTATTAATATTATAATTAAAAGTTATTAAAAGGTTACGAAGACTCGAATTATATTATTGATGATGATTATGATATATATGATAAAATAGATATTTCACAGATTTATATTTTTTTTATTAAATAATTATATCACAGATTTATTTTTGAAGAAAATGTCGAAAGTCGTCAATGTACAGTATATTTTTATGAAATTTCTTGAAACCAACAAAGATAACACTATTAAACAATTTAAAAATTGTTTGTTTATAAATTTTTATATTGGCATTTAAATATCATTTACAAAATTAGTCTAATTCGTATACGTCATCAATATTTTTAAGTTAAGAAAAGGTTCTCGATCTATGTTCTAACGCTAAGTGATAGCTACATGAACAACTTGCTTTGAAACTCTAGAACTTCAATGAACTGAGTTCTTGTCTTGTTGAATCATTTTATTTGGAACTTGTTTGAACTTGTTCATATGTTTGAAGTTTTAATGCATTGTTTTTATTGAATGGACTCTTGGAGGTTCTGATGATAGTAGGGTGACCAAAATAAGTTTTAGAGAAAAGTATGTGCTTTTAGTGTTTTTAGGGTTTTGTTGTAAAACCAGGAACCCCATGTCCGTCAGTCAATATTAATGTTAGAAAGCTGTAATTCGGCATGAATACGAGTAGGTGTATACGAGTATATAACGCTGACAAAGCTGTGAAATAAAATATATTTAAAAAATATTTAGGGGACGTCCCATACGTGTAAATCTCGATGTAGTCCCGTATAAGTCCCGCTCCAGATGATATTTTTTCAGATATTAAAAACCATGATGCGTATAAATTTAAAGGGCTTGCTTGTAAGGGTAAAGAAAAAAATCGATATTATTGTTATTAAGACTATTACTTTTCGAGCTTTACGTAAGCTATTACTTAAGCTGTGCAAAAATTTCGGCTCCAACTCCCCCGTCCTTCTATATCCAAAGTTTACCGACCAAAAAATCTAAAATCATTCTCAATAAAAGCTGGCTTACTAAACTTTTAAGGCATAACTTTCATAAGAACTTAAACGGTCGCTGTATTGTCTGTTTTCTTTCGGACTCGTCTTGACACACCCGTGTCCCTAGATTCACACACACATACACACAACTCATAAATAGATTATCTACTTACCCCGTCTCGTTATACGCGCCAATATATTATGTATGACCCTCATTACTAATGTTGGGGTCGCCGCAACATGTTGGCACTACGCTACTAGTCTTGTATACGACAGCGGTTTCCATCTGTCGACCGAACTATAGCTTGTGATAATTTATCAGTAATTGAGTAAAATGTTGACTAAAAGTAATTAAGTTGTCGAGTCGTGATAGCCTAGTGGTGGTGACCGTTGACTGGCAAGTCAGTGGTCTCGGGTTCGAACCCAAGGCGCGCGACTTTTCGTAAGTTATGTGCGTTTTATAAATTAATTATCACTCTCCGTGCCTCAGATAGTACCTACGTTAAGCTGTTGGCCCCGGCTGTCAATTGTAGATCTTTGACAGTCGTTACGGGTAGTCAGAAGCCCCAGTCTGACAACCAGTCTTACCAACGGGTATCGTGTAACCCAGTATCTGGGTTGTGGAGGTCTGATGGCAGTCGCTCCATGTAAAACACTGGTATTCAGCCGCATCCGGTAAGACTGGAAGCCGACACCAACATAGTTGTGAAAAGGCTGATGAGTGTTTGAGTTAAACTTAGACATTTTATACATACGTTACATATTTTAGTCGTGATAGCCTAGTGGTGGTGACCATTGACTGGAAAGTCAGAGGTCTCCGAAGCTCTATTCGTAAATTGTGTGCGTATTATAAATTAATATCGCTTACTCCGAGCCGCCGGTTACTTAAAGTCGTTGATACTAAGTTTAGAGTATTTTTTGTCAAATTTAATTACGATAAGTTCAGTCTTTCTCCTATATCTCATAAATACGCCTTTGTTCTTCCTCAGTTCTTAGGCTTCTATGTCAAATTTTATTACGATTAAAATTTACGGTGTTCGTGTATTTTTTTTTTTATTAATGTAAAGGCATGTGTTTCACCACGAACCCACCTGGTAAGCGGCGTTGTGGTCTACGATGGAGCACATCTGCCTTTGAGATGCCTATTCACTCTTGATTTGAAGATCACTAAAATTGTTCCGGGAATGCAAATGAAAGGTTATTCCACTCTTTAGCTGTACGTATGAGAAAGGTAAAAGAACGTTTGGTCCAAGCAGAAGGAATATCTACCAAATAAGGATGATATCTGGCTGTGCGTTGCGATGTCCGGTGAAAGAAAGGAGATGCAGGTATGATATTTTTGTGAAATTTTTACATGTTTTAGCACATGTTAGCTTATCTATACATATAAAATGCTTTGTCCTGAATGACTGACTGACTGACGGATCAACGCACAGCCTAAACCGCTGATCGTAGAGACCTGAATCTTGGAGGGTGTGTTCTTTGTATGATGTAGAGATCCGATAAGAAAGGATTTTTCGAAATTCTACCTCTAAGAGAGAGAAAAACGGGGGCAAAGTTTGTATGGGACAACGTGATTCCTTGGTCCAATCTACTTCAAATTTTACATAAACATTCTTTTACAAGATTGATGGAACACGTGTTTCGTATTTTTTTAAAACTCATCGCCTAACGGGGTTAAAAAGGGGTAGAAAGTTATTTTGGGGGTGATTTGCATCGAAGTTGATATCAATACTCCTTAGTGCTTTTGATTTAAACTGGCTTGGTGCAATATATTACCCTTTAAAATTAGAATGTCAAATATAAATCGGATTAGAATTCGATATTTCAATTTTATTTGTTTTTTTTTTATATTTAAAAGAAAAACTATACAGCTTGGCAAAAAAGAGTCTGAGGCGGTGACAGCTAGAACTAAAACTAAAAATCTTAAAAACTAAGTTTGTGAGTACTAAAATAGCCATAAAGTGAGTCATTACATAATAATTGATGACGAAAAATTCGTTTTAGTAATACGTAAGCACCAAATAACTTGAAATTTTGAATTGTAGTATGAAAAGTGCACCAGTGGCGCCTCCAATTTTTACAGACTCTTTTTTGCCAAAGTGATTTTCCTTTGAAAATTCCTTGGAAATCTTTTAGAATTAGATTATTATTATAGGCGACTATTTGTGATTGCTATACCGACATTATAATTGACTGTCATTCGCCCTGTACTTAATTCTGCTTATACAATGACACTAAAAGTAGTGGCATCGACTCAAAGCTGTACAAGTTGTTCTTATGGGCAGTACTACCTAGATTAATATTATATTAATTCGATTTAAATAAATAAATTCTATTCAAAATATTCTATAGTCTACGTGAGCGAAGCCACGTGGGAAAAGCTAGTTAAATATAAATATTTAATAATAAATTTGAAAAAACAACTGATACCATGATGATAGCTAACATGTGCTAAAACATGTAAAAATTTCACAAAAATATTAAGACAAATTGGTAATATCGCATCGGTGCCTTCTAAAACTGCAAAGTTTGGAACACTGAGTCGGATACGTAATGTATTCCGATAGATATTACCACACGCCCTAGGCGTATAAAGAGATTTGAAATTTCGACTGATTCTGATGGGATACGGTGGCTCAGCGGTTAGAGCGTCGGCACGGTACGCCGAAGATCGTGGGTTTGTATCCCATCCGTATCAGTTGTTTTTTCAAATTTCTAATTAAATAAAATATTTATATGGAGGTATGGGTTGGTGAAGTTCTTCCGCATATTTCCCGAAGTTGTAACCGGTAGAACACATAGAGGCTATGTATAAAACTTTAACCCCACTGCTTACTCCCTAGCCAGAGTTTCTAGAAATTCGTTCGTATTGGACGTCTGCATGATATAAGATACTTAGCTGCCAAATTTCATGTGTGTATGCTTTACAGTTGGATGGCGGATTTTTAAACGGTTTTACTTAGCTTGACCTGTTTTTTATTTGGTTCAAATTTAGTAATCGACATTTCGCCCCCTTTCTGTTGCCGGATTGATCTGTTATTTGGTACACAGCTTTAGTTAGTTTTGATGACAATACCGTTTTATGAAAAAAAAACTTATATTATTAATTAAAAATACAAATTATAATAATTACGATGTTTAGTGTAAACTAGATTGAGCGACATTAAAATCGCCCAACCATCAAAAAATTTAATGTTTTGGTTTTTAATAGCCACTTCAATCAGATTGCAATCACCGTTAAAATATTATTAGACTTCTTACGTATCTGTTGTGAACGAAACGATAGCGACTTCTAATTTGACTCGTAATGCCATCTATCGAACAACATCTTAAACTTTTCTATTAACTTATAAAATGGTAACGTGACTGATTGACAGACAACGCACAGCCTAAACCGGTGGACCTAGGGACTTGAAATTTTGAGACAATATTCTTTAAGTAACGTTGGGGTGCACTAAGGAAGGATTTTCTAAAACTCCCCCCCTAAGTAGGTAAAAAAAGGGGTGACTGTTTGTATGTAAATCCGTCGTTCTTAACGTTAAATGTACGAAACTTGGTATTCAGCTTTTCGGTTGATAAATGAAAAGACGAGCACTGATTTTTTTTAAATCTACCCTTGAGTGGATAAAAAAGGGGGTGAAAGGAGATTCGTTATTTTATTAGTTACAGGTGTAAACTAATTATCAAGCTTTTCAGTTAACAAATAAGACGTGTTTCAGCTTTTTGAAAACTCTACCTATTAGGGGGGAAAGAGGGGGCGTGTGAAAGTTTGTGTAAAAAATTCGGTATTAGTAAGAGACATCAAAGTGGCATAACTATTGCACGTCTGTCTCGATATTCAATGGCTATGGGGAGAAAATATAGAAGATAAAAGTTTGAATGAAATTCTGCCATTTTTAAAGTTGAAGTCATGAAAATTAGTAGGTATACTCGAAAACTGCTAGACCGATTTTCATGGTTTTTGATTTGTTGGATTAGTCTCCGCCTATAATATAATAGAAGAATCGAAGAAAAATAAAATGAAATTATACCCCTTGGGTATGGTAAGGTATGGGGTAGGGTAGGGTAGGGTAGAGATAGAGTAGGGTAGGGTAGATGTAAAGTAGGGCAGAGTAGGAGTTGGGTAGGATAGGGTTAGGGTAGAGTAGCGTAGGATAGTGTAGGGTAGGGTAGAGTAGGGGTTGGGTATGGTAGGGGTAGGGTAGGGTAGGGTAGAGTAGCGTAGGGTAGGGTAGAGTAGGGATTGGGTATGGTAAGGGTAGGGTAGGATAGGGTAGAGTAGCGTAGGGTAGTGTAGGGTAGGGTAGAAAAAGCGTAGAGGTAGAATAATCACGCGTACAACGTCGCGCGGGACAGCTAGTAATTATGATAAAACCTAAATAACTTAAAAATAAAATAACGACTAAACTAAAAATAAAAAACCGGACAAGTGCGAGTCGGACTCGCCCACCGAGGGTTTCGTACCAATTTGTATGGGGAACCGATCTATTTAAGCTTGTGCCAATGAATACCTTTCATACCCGATCGACCGCGGCATCACTCTCTCCAACTGAGCAATTTGGTATAGAAAATAGGTAGTTTTGTAATAATAATATTATAATTTTGGAGTAAAAAAAGTAGGCTCCGGTATAATAAAGTAGTTAACCGGGTACAACTATAAATGTGTGAAAAATTATTTTAATAGTTACAATTTTTCTGAAATGTTCTGATTATTATATATTTATTTGTTACTCAAAATACGACTTCATTACAGATAAAATTAGCCATTGTCAGTACGCACCCAGTCATAATTTGTAACGAAGCCGATACAGAATCGTACGATTTTTGCCTAAATTCACATTTACAAAGTCACCCAATCCTATTGTCTCATATTTTTACCCCAACAGATATTGGGCGCATGAATTCTGATAGAATTTATCGTTACAACTGAAACGTAGAAATTGTATGGAGTGACAATAGGTCGAGCATGTTGGGTGGAATAACTTTAAGCTTTAACCTTACAACCAACTAATTAGGTCGCTGTGTAGAAACTGTTACCACAACGAGGGTATCAGTTCCTAGACATTAACTAAAATAGTCGTATATAGAAGATGTATTCTCTAGCAAGTGAAGGAAAACTCATAATACGCACATAACTAACGAAAAGTCAGAGGTGCGAGCCTTGGGTTCAAACCAAGACCTTTGACTTGAAGGTCGAGTGGTCATACCACTAGGTTTTCACACTACTATCCACACTGCCTCTCACAGAGTATCAGCCTGAAAAACAGCGTGAAGCATCCCCCTCCCCTACCATAACCCCAAAGGGTTTGCATTGCGGAATAAGATGATCCCTTTGGTATTGCAAGCGTTTGTAGGTTACGATTACGGATAATATCAGGCTTATACAGGGTTATTTGTAAAACACCAGCATCCTTAAAAGGGGCCTGAAATCGCAAAAATAAAACAGCTGTTCCATACATTTTGTTGAGTCATGTGAACATAAATGTATGAAACACTTAATTATTTTTTTTATTTCAGTGTTGGTCCCATAGTAAAAGTAGTTCATAATGATGAGTTTAATGACCCCTTTTAACGATGCTGGTGTTTTACTAATAACCCTGTATAAGCCACCTCTAACCCTTTAACGCACACCCTAACGTTTTTATTCAATCCTATTTTTTTTTATGCATATATATTCTGTGACGTAAATCTTAATTACATGTCTTAGAAAAAAATCCTAAAAATTATTATTTTTCGAGAAAATCTCAAAAATGATGTGGCCAGTAAACTGGCCAGTGTACGTTCTGCGTCACTAACCATCACGGTAAGATCACTGGCCTGTAAACTGGACACTAACAAAATCGAATGAATGAAGGTAAAGGAATATAAACAAATACTTTAATTATGTATTTTCTAATCAGTCTTTAATTACACAACACATACACAACATAGGACAATCAGTTTTAATTACCAACAGAATGAACAGATGTTTTTTCTAAAACGCATTTTTTTATTTATAATTAGTCGTATCGCAATAAAACTACAAATTATGATTTTTTACTAGTCAATCCACTTATTTAGGTCTTCATTTACTAAATTCTCGGGGACTAACGACTTCGGGATATGTTATCTCATGATACCAGATCGGGTTGGGTGACAGCGGCGCTGGTG
This sequence comes from Protodeltote pygarga, assembly GCA_936450705.2. NCBI lineage: Eukaryota > Metazoa > Arthropoda > Insecta > Lepidoptera > Noctuidae > Protodeltote > Protodeltote pygarga. Next base: position 15,550,035 of record OW388253.2, on the reverse strand, counting down.
GTGGAGGTGGCAATTGTGAAATAGGTGTGTGATCAGTTATACCCACGAAATCATTCCATTGGTCCTCATCCAGTAACCCTAACTCCCGATACGTGTAATTTTGTCTATAACAATAAAATAGTTACAATGCAAAATTAATAAATTACGATTTTTATAAGTACCTTCACATCTTCATAAAAACGGCAAGAAAAAATACCAAAACATTCGTAACAATAGCTTATAACTACCGAGCAAGACTATTTATGGTAAATATAGGTATTATTATATCAGAACAAATACTTATATACCTTTTGTAAAACGATATGGTTCATAGGTATTATTCGGAAATAAAAAGTCATTACAGTACCTCAAAGTTAGGTCGGCAATTTTTAGATTACATTTTTTCGATAACCGGTTTGTATTCAATCGTATAAAGGATTATTATTCTCGATTACATTTGCTTATAAAGTCAAAGAATATACTATAAAATAATAGTTTTACTTACCGTTTCCTAGAAGACATGATTTTTTATTACTGTTACACTTGCAAACACATAACTGATACTCGTGATGACAGGAAAGGAGTGATCGTGGGTGCACAGTGGCCAGTTCACAGGCCGTCTTGAAAAAAGGCGCGAAATTCTTATAGCGCACGACGAACTTGAACACTGGCTAGTTGACGGGCCAGTGTGGTTTAACGTGGGTTGTAAACGTTCGTAAGATTCAACTTTCGAATAAAAATATATGAGATAACGACCTTAAGGTGACTGTCCAGTTTACTGGCCACTTTGTATGAGCCGTCCTATAAAGGGCTAAAGCAAAAAAAAATTAAACGCATTTTACGTCATACAATTCATAGCTAAAGTTGACTCCTGACGTCATAGTCTACATTTCAAAGCTCACAAGCTCTACAGTCTTACGACCCGTATATTTCAAACGCATACGTTTTGTATCGAACCCATAGCGGTATAACAAATAGATCTTATTACTCTGTCCGATGCCTATAAGACGTGCTGTGTTTTAAAAAGAGGCTGAAAAGTTAAGACCTGAAACAATGACAAAATTATACGAATGTATTGTAAACAAAATATAAATGGGTTGGACTCTTAGAGTATATAAGAAAAAAATAGAGCAACCCTATAGAAGTATGAACCGTGAGCACGGGTATGAACAACGCGGCCGCAACACGAGCTCCGTTTGCGATCATACCTCGATCGACTGCGGTTCAACTAGGCTCCACGAGCGAAAAAGTTACATTTTAGCTTATATCATGGTTAACTGCTGAGTTAAATTTTCAAAAACGCCTAGAAAACTTAATTTGAAAAAATGACATTTTAACATTTCTATGGCGAGACCTGCTTTCGCTCCGCACAAGGCAATGTGGTTGACGTTATCACTCTATATTTTCTTGAATACTCTATGGTTGGACTGGATAATGAGGACTAAGACTGAGGCGGCCATGACAGTAATAGTTTTTTTTTTATGAATTTGCTATATCTTGCAAAGTGCTTGCTTCAGGTATTAAAACCAAGTACTTTCGAGTACGTCATGAATGGAACTGGCTCATCCAATTCAGCTACCAGAGTCCATAGAATTTCCATGATGTTATAGGCCTCTCCTAATGCGCGCCACTTTTGTGCGCTCATTGGAAGTATTTACCCATAATCGCTGCGTTGGGCAAGCGTTTTGGCGATCGCAGTAGCAGATGATTGCTGTTACACAGTAACTGTAGTATGCTGCTGCCTGTCCTTCGCATCTTTCCCTTAGTCGCTTCTTACGACAACCGCGGTACGAGTAGGGGTGGTTCTATTCTTAGGCTGGAAACCATACGGCAATATTATTTAAAAGAATGATTTAATATTCAACGATAATATTGACTTCATATAGTCTCAAACTTTCGCGAACACTTAACATAATGAAACAACTTTTTAATGGATATAGTGAGTTATATCCGTTAAATAGTTGTTTCATTATGATAATATTGACGTTATCAACTTTGGGCAGAGTAATAATGTCGCATTAAAAATCAGTTCTTGGTACAATTTATTATTTATATATATATATATTTACTTATATATATATATTTACTACTATATTTACTATTTATATTTATATATTTATTTACTTTGGAATTCAAGTCGTTTGGTTCGGCACATCCTGCTTCTTAATTAATAAAATAATTGGCATTGTAAATATAATTCATGTTGAGTTGCTACACGATTCAGTCGACTTCATGCGATTCGATACACCGATGCTGAAAAATCAATTCAAGACCATTACTACAACAATTCGAACCGTTAAAAAAAACGATGTAAATATAAAACTATTTATTTATATTGCTGATATTTTCTTGCTGTACATTTTCCATGAAATTCTCAGTTTTGCTACAGATATACCGAAAATAGCGTGTGATTGTCGAAAAGTATTGTAATTTACCATGTTCGAGTTGTTGCTCATCGTCACTGTATTAAATATAGACAAAATTTACTGTAATTATTCATACTATCACCCTGACCAGAACACTAGAAGTATTTGGCTGTCCAGTCCAGTGCTGCACACGAAAAAAAATGGCGTCATTATTGACACCTGTCCGCATGGCTTTTCTATAAACCCCTTGACTGACGAATGTACTCTGTATATAGCTAATACAGATATACCTGCTGGAACCGCACAAACTGGTAATAGATTGTTTTGGAAGTCTATGAAATGGCTATTCATTCAGGCGTTAAATTTAGCATCAAGTTTGGTGTCTATGGTATTTAAGAAAAAAGAAGACAACGATGTTAGCTTTTTTCACAAAGGAGATACTACAGTAGCTAAAAGATTCGTGGATTTAGGCGAGTAAAAAAGTAAATAATAAAAAAAATGATTAAATCTAGCACGATAATTTTGACAATTAATTATACTGTAACTAGAAGAAGACCAAAGTAAAAAGTGTCAAAAAAAACGTCAATATGAGTATATATTTTACTTTTTTAGTACTTCTTAATGTCTGAGCACGATTTTATCACTCGCCACGTTAGCCACAGATTACGACTCAAGTAACAAAGGCTCGTTATAAGTGCTTTTGCAGCATTGGTTTTATCATTGTAAATATTAAAACATTTTTTTCTTGTATTGTTTACATTAATTTAATAAAATTGAAACTAATCGATTTATCTTCATTTAAGTCTTTTATTTAATTAGTTATATGATCCTTTAGCGTTCTATTATCCTTTGTTTTGGTCGGAGTATGTGAGATGGTTATGTCGGGTTCTCTAGCTTAGATGTGGTAGGTAGCTGGCTTATCGATTAAAACCACTCGTGTCATTTCTCATCAGCATATTGAATGGAAACGCGGGTTCGCGAATTGAATACTTCCGCCAACCCACTGCTGTCACTGCTGTCAGTACCAATGCCGAACACACATGGCGCGCCATGCTGACCCCAATCGCAATCTAACTCTTTCAACCTTATGTGGTTTGCCCAAAAAGCTGGAGGAGTGGCACCTCCTTTCGGGGATCCACTTAGCTTCACTGTAGCCAGCCTGCCACGCCACGACAAGGCAAGAACCCCATTTTGTTCTTAGGTACTATTCCTATCTCCATGAATATTACTGGCCACTACAAGCTACATTGATTTACAACGTGTCAATCACACTCATGAAACGATCAGGCAATTTTGTTCTCTCTAGATTTTAAAATTTTATATTATTATTCACCATTCGCAGAAGAAGTTTTTCACCAAACACCTACACTTAAACGAAAGCCTAGCCTTCTCGTTAGAAATTCTCACATGACTGAGATGAGATTTAAAATTACTATGACTAATACTAATACTGATACAAAAAAATACTGATAATACTGGTAAAATAATCGGAAAAAGAACACAAGGTTGCAGCCTGATGTGCTTGTCCGCTCTGCCCCACTCTTGACATACATCCGCTTAAAACGCTTTAAAAATCACTAAACAGAGAATGATTACGTAACATCATTAATAGGAGGAAGGAAGATGTAGTCACGGCCCTGAGGTAGGAGAGACACAAGAATAATTAACGCATGTTTTAGGATGGAAATAAAATCTCTTCACATGTTATCCGAAACTGGAACTCGATTTAGTCTACGTCACAAAACAATTCAATATAATATCAATGCTGAAATCAATTAGGAATCGATTTAAGACCATTACTTAAACAATGTGGATCATTAAAAGAAAACGATGTAAATAAAAACAATAGATTTATATTGGTCAATATTTTATATGGCGTGCATTTTCCATGAAATTCTCAGTTATACGTTAGAAGCACCGCAAATTGCGTTTGATTTGAAAAAATAAATTTATCATGCTTAAATTATTTCTCATCGTAGCAATTTTAAATATAAGCAAAATATACTGTGATCGGTTCGGACTGTATGATACAGAACCTTGGCCGTCGAGATCAGTGTTTAGAAGGATTGCCGATGATGTTGTTGATGATGTCTGTCCTCCTGGTTTCCATAAACACCCCGCAACAGGCGAATGTACTATCTATATCAATAACTTAGTTACAGATGCAGAAGTCGCTCGCGCTGGGAAAAGGCAATGGTTTTGGAAGGGTGTGGATTGGTTAGCACATCGTGCAAACAACTTAGAAAATAATTTGAATTTACTAAAGGAAGTAAAGAAACAGAGAGAGAGCGAAAATCATGTAAATACACCAGTTGCACCACCAGAAGGACCAGAAGATCCAGAAGGATCAGTAGAACCAGCAGCTCGTGGAGGATTCAACAATTATGGCAACTAAAAAATCTCTACAATAAAGCTCAGTGACATAAAGCTGAAAGATTTTAAGTAGAACTAGCGCAATAATGTTGATATTGCAAGTACTACTAAAGTCAAAATAAAATATACATCAAAATATTAAAGTCTTTTTTTTTTGTTCCTGTCGTGCACAATTCTGTCAGTCCTTCAAGGTCACGGTTTAACGTATCATCTACGATACAAGTAAGTAACGAAAGTCCGTCATACTCTTGGGCACAGTATAATAATCGCACAGTACGGAAACTACGTATAAACGCTCGAAATGGCACACTCACACAAACATGCTTAATATGGCATACAATACAATTAGTTTTATTTAAATCTTTAAACACCCAAAAATGAGACCCAAAGGAAACCAACTCGACGCTCGGCAAACCACACGGAAGCCAAGGTTTAATCATTCTAATAGGATCGACCCCTCATCATCAATCAACAAAGGTGTAAGGATTCCCTACAATTTTTTACAGATAGGACAAGCACACAGCTCATGATGAGCTTCTGACGAATAAAGATTACAACAGATGTTACGTAGGCGAAGCTACATAGGTGACAGTAATCACTTATCAGGTGTTACAAGGGTCTAATATTGTGAGGACGCTACCCAGATCAAGTATTTTCGTTCTTACTGATGGCTCTACCACATTTTATTAAAGTACGCACATTTGCATGTGCATCGAACGGAAATAAAATCTAGTCACTAGACGCTATCTAGGTTCTATGTTATGTTATGTTCTAGGTTATACAGATGTTAGGGATGGTAAGCCACATGTACGATACAATTAAAATAAGTACCTATTGAGTATTTTGAAAAGGAGTACAGAGTGAAAGGAGTAGGTACGGAGTGAAAGGAGTAGGTACATACATTGAAAATCACCTAAATCGTCGGCTTCCGAGATGATGCCCCTTTAGAAGTGATTAGGCCTAGTGATTATTTATTTACCTGAGACAAAGATACTGCTGTATTTCACGCTGATATTATTTTTGTGTTCAGCTGATCCAAAAGCTTTTTTTTTTTAATTTATTTAATTAAAAACGTTGTCAGCTGTCATGAAGGTCTTTAACAGTCGATAGGGAGTCAGTTTCCTTATAAGATCGCGACAAATAATTTAACTATAAAATATCAATTATCCCTTTGGGTTGCCCTGCTGGATCAAATAGGCAGTCGCTTCGTAGAAAACTGATATTCAGCTGCATCTAGATTAAATGCCGACCCCAACAAATTTTGGGAATAATAAGACTAGGAGGATGATATTAATCAAAGTAATAAATAATACACGTCATGTTGTAATTATTACATCTGCCAACTGTATCCTGATCCCTGATCCTTATTATCAGATAAGTCATAATATTAATTTTTATTCATCAGGTATTATGGTCAATACCAGGCAAATACCTAATATAACCAAAGTTTTTAATATTATAAAAAAAACGTGCTGTAACCAGTATGGTTTTACCACATAAAACTAATCCCTGGATCCAGTCAACTCACTCATAAAAACTAGGTGAGAGTCGGACTCGCGGTCGGCGATATAAATTTTACAGTTTTATATTTTTTTTTACGAAAAGTGTAAATATCTGAAACTTTATTTTAACGCGTAGTTTATTATTTTTTAAACCCCGAAGAAAATGAGGGGTGTATAAGTTTAACGTGTATATCTTGTTGTCGGTGTATCTATGTACATCGTAGCTTCTAAACGGATGAACCAATTTTTTTTTTTTTATTTAAAAGGTGACATGATCAAAAGTGTTCTTGGATAAAAAAAATATTGTCAAGGGTTTTTTATTCTTTAATTTATACTTGTGTACAGACAGCATCTACAATACCCCCTAAATCACCATTTTCTAGTGCTAAAAGTGAAGAAACGACGCAACAAACTCCCAAGCAACAAGATGCTATTAGGGGTGCCTAAATAATTAAAGATGCTATTTTAAAAGGGTGAATATTGGTACTGTAAAATTAATTCATGTTGATTTGTTGCAGCTTATTACAGTTATATATAACATTATAATACTATTAGATACACTCTGGTTATAACAACAACGTTTACTGTTTTAAAAAACAATGTAACATTAAAAACAATTGATTTAACTTGGTTATTATTTTTGGTGTAAATTTTTCATGAAATCTCACTTTGACTTAAGAAGCACGGCAAATTGCGTGCCTTTGTTCTAAAATTACTTTTGTACTCTAATAATGTTTAAATTTTGTCTTATAGTCGCAGTGTTAAACGTAATGAAAATAAATTGTAACGATTTAGACTACTATCCAGATGTAGTTAATGAAGGATATTATCTGTTGAGTCCAGTGGTACTAATCAGAAAACATGGTGATATAGTTGAAGCATGTCCTCCCGGCTTCACCAAAGACATCGACGCTGGCGAATGTTACTGGTATGTTAAAAATCCAGATTATGATGATAAAACCCGACGTGCTGGTAATAAGTGGTTATGGAAATCTCTCGGATGGACTGGTGAAAAGTTTGCAAGTGCTGGATCAAGATTAAAAAGCATAGGAAAGAGATTAAGACACCCATTCAAAACAAATAATAATAATAATGATGATGATGACTTTTATTACAAAGGAGATCCACCAACAAGACGCAACAGAAGACGCAGAAGATATAGAAAACGTTTCAGAATGTAAAAAAAACTTCGGTCAAAGCGGGTCAGGTAATTTTTTTTGGTGCATTTTGATATGTACGTAATAAATATCAAATAATAACGAAATGTCAAAATAATTTGTTCTTATTGTCCTAGTCTGGTTATTTATAATTATATAAATATATATAATATATACAGTTACAGGTTGTAACTGTCCCACTGCAGGGCAAAATCCTCTTCTCATACGGAAAAGGATTGAGCATTACTCACCACGCTAGCTCACTGCGTGTTGGTGATTTCAGACTCTTAAGTCCAGGTTTCCTAGTCACGTAAAACATTCGTCAGTGGTGTCTTAGATTAACTAAGAAAGTACATATGACATGGAAAAAGTCACGCTTGTAAAGCGGGTATGTATCAGCAAACATGCCTGAGGCACTACAAAATCACAAAAACCGCATAAGTGCCTGGACCACGTTGTTAAATTGGAGCCGCCGAACATTATGAGCCCTCTGGGTATAGTTGAACCATAGACTTCCCACATACAGCGACGTACTATCGTGGACAAAGCCGGTGCACCACTCTTAAGGTTAGAATCGCTTGCACCCGGCTTCCGAAAGTAGCGCTAGCCCCGGCCCTACGCACGTGGCATCGTTTTAAGCATTTTGATTGCAAAGTGGTGCACCATTCGTGTCCGCGATAGTACATTAAGCTGTAAATTAAGTAGGTAATTTTGACGTCGTCTGCGTATCTAAAAAATCAAGGTTATTGTGTTTTTAGAAATCCACATTTAAACTTGTCATTAATGAAAATTTTAGGCGATTTCACACTTTTATGTACAGGTTTCCTTATGATGTTTTCCTTGTAAAAAGAAAAAAAAAGTCACGAGCGGGATTTGAACCCGCGCCCTACTGATAAAGCCTCTACTACTAAGCTATTCGCAATCTCCCCCGCGTTATCGAAGATCTCCTCCATTTTACCCAGGTCGCGGACGGTCTTGAAAGTTTAACAAGCCTGCTAAACTTTTAAACCGCCCAAAGAAACAAAGTTTCAAATATTTTTAATGAAAAAACATTTTTACCGTAAAATTTATATCTCTGCCTTACTTTATAATTATTTTGGTTGTTAATGAATTGATTGAAATTCTATTATAATTCTACGTGTACGAGTTCGACTTGTACTTGGTCAGGTTTCTGAATTACTACCTATCACAAAAAGTTACTATTATTAGTTACCAAAGTCTACCATAATATTTTAATCACAATATTATATCCATATTTACATATTTTGGGGTGTGTTCCATTGTTTTTCTCCTTCAGGGATCAGTGCATTCTACAAAATAGGGTCTTCAATCTTATTTTTTTCTGAGCATAACATGACACTCGGCGCGCCCCAGGGAAATGATTTTAATAGTCTTGGGTCTCACAACAAAATTAAGCAGTAAACAAAAAAAAAAAAAGAATTAGAAAATGTATATTTAATTTTAGATTTCCCTGTATAGCAAATGAAAGATGGAACCGCGTTATTAACGCTCAAGTGTAAGATTTGCAACACCAGGTTAAATCCAGTTAAGATAGCAAAAATATTAATATAATATTGTAAAATTTTAATATAATGTTGTAAAATTTTAATATAATATTGTAAAATTTTAATATAATATTGTAAAATTTTAATATAATATTGTAAAATATCAATATAATATTGCAAAATATTAATATAATATTGTAAAATATTATAACAACGCAACGCAACGTATTAAACAACACAATGGCTTAATTGAAAGAAAACATCAAAACATTGTAATGCCTAAAGCGAATCTCGTCCATTGTAAAGTGAATGATAGATAACTATCTTTTGAAAATTATCAATCATAAGAATCTATAATTATAAACAATATAATATTGTAATATTGTAAACAATAATGAAGAATCAATCAATTAATTGACTACCAAATAGATTGAATAAACTATTACCGTTTGGATGTCGAATAACGGAAAATCGGGCCCCTAATAAATCAAGCACAAAGGGTAGTTTTTGCACGTGAAAATTCACTTCTTACTTACGCATGCGTTAATGGATGGCATGGATTAATGTACTAATTGCGTATTAATATTAAAATCATCAAACGAAATTAATTAACAAAAAAAACTCTACAACTGTAACAGGGACTTGGGTTTAAATTTTACATATTTGGTATCACTTTAATGCACGTTAAAATAAAATTCAACTCCCAAAAAAAAATTGTTTATTAAATAACAAAGATTGGGTTTAAAAATTGCCGGCTAGAAAGAGATAGCACTTAATATAAATGACGTTATTTCTGCGTAACGTCAAACGGAGTCCAAATGAATCGAAGCGATATTCATTTCTTGGGAATAGGTTAGCGATTGACTCCTTCAGAAAGGTCGAAAGCTTATCTTAACTTTGAAATTAATGAACCTATTTCAATATTATTTTTTAAGCATTCTTTAAAGTAATATCTACTCCATTGCCTCTTTTTGTCGTGTGGAAGTCTATTTATGAGTACCCCATCACCAAGGGCTGGCAATGGGGTCATGTTCCTCCACCCATTGCCTGGCTAAATGGTTATTTACAATGTTTTTGTTAATGACTTACTGGATTGCCTCTTTGTTGTTTTCTAATAGCTGCAGCCGTGCTAACAAACTACAAGTTTCTATAATTGTAATGAAAATATTATATCTTTCCAAGTGTTAATAAAATGTAAAATATTGTGTTTAGATTAAAGATGAAAAAGTGAATTCTAAACTCATGTTGAATTGTTGCAGCTTATTGCAGTCAACGTTATGCAACGATTTGATACACTTACTGATTAGATATTAGATACTATTTCAACAACGTGCACCATTAAAAAACCAAAGATATATATAAAACTAAGCTCTAGATTTCTCGTGTAATCTGTTTTACTTTCGAAGCAAGGACTATCGCATGCTTCTCTTCAATTTTTTATAATATTTCCTCCATGTTTAAGTTTTATCTCATCTTTGTAGTGTTAAATATAAATAAAATAAATAGTAACTATATAAATCGGAGAACTAATGTAAATTCTAAAGGAATTTGGCTGTCGACTCCAGTGCTCCATGTGAAAAGAAATGGTGTTTTATATGAAGCATGTCCTCCCAGCTTCATTAAAGACTTTTCAACTGGCCAATGTATTTTGTTCATAAAAGGTTCAAAATATTATAAAACCCGACGCGGTGGCAATAAGTGGTTATGGAAATCTTTAGGATGGGTCGGTGAGAAGGTGGCTAATATAAAATCAAAAATAGCATCTATTGGTACAAGAAAAGAAGAAGAAGACGATGATGATTTTTATTATAAAGGGGATCCTGTTAATACAACCACTACAACTCCAGCTCCGGCTAGAAGATACATGAATTTGAGACGAAACTACGGGTTGTACAGGCAATTTCCTTGAATAGAACTGACGCAATTTTAAAAGGTACGTAATAAATATTAAACGGACAGAATACGTCAAAAAAATTGTTTTATTTATTAATTGCCATCCAGCATGGCATTGCTGCCAGCCTCCTGGGCACGCTGCCTGCAGACGACGGTGATGGGGAGAAATTCTTTGACGCCTTTGCGCGTTTTATTAGGTTTAGCATAGTTATAGTTACTAGATTTAGAATTTAAATAATAATTATTAACTAATATCTATGTGACTTTAAATAAATATCTTCTATTTAATTACATCTATTACACTTTCCTAGTAAGATGGTTGTCTTAGTCTTTTGAATGGAAATTATCATGTCTGAAACTGCTCCCAGCGTCATGGAGTTAATATTTCTTTAGTTGTGATTCCGCATCTTCAATAATGATTAAAAAGTCAGCAGTCTAGTGTGCAGCTTCAAGAATTATAAAAACCATTATTTCTGAACATCTGTTCTTCTTCTTATTGAGTCAAAACCCTGCTCAAATTTTACTCGACCAGCCGTCTGTCACCACCTTAAGGTCCTGCTGGGTACACATCGTCGTGCAGGACGGGCAATTTTATAAGATTTTTACCTATTTTGCTGTATCCAATTACTTCAGTGAGATTAAATATAAATAGAAAGTATCCAATGGAAACTGGCAAAAAAAAAACTGGCCTTGAAGAAAATAATAATGCTTACCTTTTAAAAAGGATTCCTTTTATTTCCCTGTTCAACAATAGAAAAAAAAACGTAATCTAGACTACATTCACTTTAATCACTTACAAAATCCAAAAGTTCTTTTCAACATTCTTCACAAAGCTAAGAAAAATGTATTAAAAGTGTAGTTAAACCGCTAATTAGTTTTGAAGAGTAAGAAAAAAGGAGTTGTCTCAAAGAAATTAAACACAATTGCGTTGAAAGTTCAAAGCGGGGTAATCATTTCATTTCTCAGTCAAAGAGATTATTCAGTTTTATTATTACAATTAAAATGCATGGCGGTAAGGCCAGCGGTTCTTTGGCGCGTCATTAAAATAAGGAAATTGTTTTCATATTTTTTTAAGTGGACGAGAGAGAATTAGTGTCGGTTTACTGGCTTTTTAGCAATGATATTAATGAATGAAATATAATTTGAGTTGGAAATGTAGATGGAAGTTTTTTTTTTCGTTGTTTGTCTGTAGGTTTTATGTGTAAAAATTGTGGTAGGTAATTTATTAATTGGTTAAAAAGTAACTGCATAGATATATAATGTAAGTTTGGTTGTTTAACGGTAACAACAATATGGTTTACTAATATCTATGCGGTTTAAAATTATATTTCCACAATTTTTTTAAAAATATCCACCATTTAATGGATAAATATCAAACAAAATCCTACAATAATCCAAACATACGTACAATTTTAACTTAACTGAGAAGAATAAGTTCGCAAATTTTAAGTTTGACTTATTGTATTATTTAATTGTACCTAATTGTTATGTTTAAGTTATTTTGTTGTACTTACGTAAGTCGGTTCTATTTTTTAGCAAATTTCACATCACTGGCAAACTATTTTTTTGGTTCTAATTTTTGCTGTTCCAAAATAGATGCAAAACACATAGATTCATCTCGGTGTATCTTGCAAGCAGTTTAAAATAAACCTCAAGCCATACCGGATCTATCTAAACTTAGCTCTGCTCACGTAACTGCGGCGTCTTTTTTTGTTTTTGTTAGCCACGTGAAGTACCTACAAATACACACCGGGGTACAAATAGACACCAAAAAAAATCAGCTGTTCCATACATTTATGTTCACCTGACTCAACAAAATGTATGGAGCAGCTGATTTTTTTTTGCGATGTCAGGTTTGGTCCCATATAAAAAGTTGTTGATAATAATGAGTTTAATGACCCCTTTTAAGGATGCTGGTGTTTTACAAATAACCCTGTATATAAAATCGACAACGATGTAAAACATTCAATGTATTTTAAGCAGCACACAATTTCGTCGGCAAAAAAAATCTAACATGAAGTCTATGTTAATAACCTAAAATTCACGCTCATAAAGAATTCAATCAACAACAGCCTGGCTTGTCTGCCTTCAAACTCGACTAAAAAAACGTACTCTTTACTTAATTTATAAGCCAGCAAGATAAGGCGCTCCTATTTGCAGCGGCAAACATGAATATGCACCACCCGGTCTAGCTTAACGTGTAGAAGTATGAATTATGAGTGAACAGCGGGATTCCTCTTTGTATTACGCGGTGCAACGAATAATGTAAAAGAATTTTGAGGTTTATTTCGGTGCCGAAAAAGTGTAATGTTTCAAAAATTTGTGGTAAGTTCTGTGTTAAAAAAAACGTTATATATTTTTTGAAGGATCTACTTACTTTTTTAATGGTACAGTAACAAGTATATCAATTATTTGTACTATAGTTTCTACTACATTCAATTTGCCAGTGGTAAAACTTCAATCTTGGGATTATTATGAGATTATGACTTAGTAAAGGCTAAAATTGCATAATACGTCTTGATACTACCAACGTGAACGAAAGTAAAACCTGGACAAATAATCGAAGCCATCGAAGTCACGGCGGCGCGTCACGGACCTCACTAAGTTCCGCTTGAACTTAAATGGGGTCCGCGACGCCCGCCGCGACTACACTCACTCTTGAAAATGGACTCAGTTTGGGTCCGAAACTAGTCGGGCATCCCTAAAATCAATTCGTGAAAAAATCCGTTAGTATTTAATAATCTATATTATTACCTAAACATGTACCTAACAAGTCCACTATTAAAATTATTAAGTAGTAACAGTAGTGAGTTATCTTCGCAAACGCTTTTAATTTGCACCATTTTGTAATATAACTGGGTTCCTAGGATAGTGTTATTACCAAGAATGTTTAACAAAGCCTCATTTTCTACAAGAAAGATTAGCCTTTTAAAGAATTATTAACTTCATTTTCGTAAATAGTAACAGTGTATTAAATGTAATACATTTTTGGTAAGGCGGTGACGTTCGCGCATTACGTGTACTGTAATGCATTAGCCAAAGGAAATTGAACCGTGTTTCTTGGGCTAGACGTGTGAGCTAGAATTTTGAATTTTTAAGGTTGTGCGAACAAAACTGTGTAAAAATAAAAACGTATGGCACTCGGGGACTGCCGCGGTAAAGCTATTGCATAGAATTTTTTATTTATGCAGTCAATAGCTTAAAAACTTAATACAAAATCACGTCTTGAAAAATATAAGCTAATAATTAGTTTTCGAAATTCGAATGTTTTGTTTTATAATGTGTCAACATAAAATATACCTTATTTGTTAGTTAAGTTAATAAAGTTTTAAAAAGATTATTCTGCAATAAAGGGTGTTAGGTTTTTATTTTTGTTACGGAATTTGTTGATTCGGTCGCCGAGCTCAAAGCCCGCGATAAAATCTATGCAATAGCTTAAAAAGCTATTGGATGTACTAAGTAAATTACCCAAAATAGACGGAACAGTCGACGTGTTCTCTGACACCAGGTTGTTCCTCAACCATACGATCAAGAAGAAGAAGAAGGCAGTAAATCATCCAGTCTTTCGTGACCCAACAATGACCTATAGAGTAAATAGTTTCTGTAACAAACAATCGAGCACAGCTAATAGCCATGTCAGGCCCAGCTGTTCAACACACTCAATTATCAGGTTGGTTGAGTATGAAATCTGAGATCAAAGCCACGCAGATTGATTCTAATATGTGTAGTGTAGTGTCGACTGCAAATCAGTTGTGTTTAATAACGCACCTTAAAGCAAATGCTATTAAGTACATTTTCCAGTGCACGACGTCATAGCATAATAAACATACAGTACGGAAACTACGTAGGTATAAATGCTCAAAAACGGCATACTCACACAAACATGCGCAACGACGCGTCGTTGATACTGCGAGTACCGCGACGTTCTCTTAGGAGTCTGGTCGTTACGCAATATGTTTGTGTGAGTGTGCCGTTTCGAGCGTTTGTACGAATGCAAAGTTTCCGTACTATAAATATGTTTAATATAGTGTGACGTCGTGCACTGGAAAATGGAAAATCTCTTTTAACGCCCAGGGCGTGTATAATAATAATTACAGATTTAATAAGCTTACATATTGTGCTGTAATATGTAAAAAATTCACTAAAATATTTATTAAAGTTTGACAGATTGCAGTTGCTTAATGTGCATGCGTCTGCATATAATTTATGGACAGGTATCCGATGAGCGCTGCAGTTTAATCAACAACACAACCACGAACACAACTCATATTGAAGCACTTCGGTCAGACCATGTTGTAACAGGATCTCAAGACATGACATGCTCAATGGGCTATAACTCAATGTGTCTGCACTGACGGCAAATTTATGAGAACACCCTGTTCTCATCTTCACGTAAATTAGCAGTGCAGTTAAACCAATAACTTAAGCCTTGTTGAATATAATCATTTAATAAGAAATTTGAAAAAACAACCGATACGGACGGGATTTGAACCCACGATCTTCGGCGTCCCGTGCCGACGCTCTAACCGCTGAGCCATCATATCGTATTGATAGATACGGTGATCGATAGATACCATATCCGGTACCCGCCGGTATGTATATATGGGTGGTAGATCCTACAAAATTATTGCTATTCATTTTGAAGAAAAATCAGTATCTTTAGTTTAATTTTTTTAATATTTAAAAGCAGCAGTCCAGGCTTCTTATTTAAACAAAGATTTTGAGATGTAACATTATTTAAAACAAACCCTTTTTGTAACATATAAACGGTATCAAAACACGATGACGTCACAAGATGGCCGCGTAAACATGTTTTTGTCGGCAATAATAAAGATTTATAATATTGTACTTTTGTACTGAACTGTCAAACTTTGGACGGAAGAATGATGAAGTAATGTTGCAAAAACTAATTTGACGCAACATTTACTCGAAAATTTTACAATTTTTTTCTTGTAATGCATTTTTAATTTCAGATTTAAAAAAACTGTGAAAAAAAATATAATTAAGTAAACGATCATGAGTAATTTAAGTAAAGTACTTTAAGTATGCTGTGTGGTTTTCAGCCTAAGAATAGAACCATTCCTACTCGATTCACCACGGGAGTTGTAAGAAGCGACAAAGGGACATTCGAAGGATGGGCAGCAGCATCCTTCTGTGTAACAGCAATCATCTGTTACTGCAATCGCCAACCCGTTTGCCAAGCGTAGTGATTATGGGCAAATACCTCCAATGAGCGCGTAATAGTGGTGCGTATTGGGAGAGGCTTATGTTCAGCACTGGATTAATACAGACTGATGATGATGAAAGTCCTTTCAAGTTAGGTATAGTGCAGTAATTTTCCTAAACGACACTTCTATAAATACCGTACTCACTTTACTCTTCACAAACCATGTTTACAGATAAAAGTGTCACAACTCAAACATCGACGTTCCCACTTCAACAACAACCTTTAAAGCATTCTCATTCAAAATTACATTTCCCTCACACAAATACTCCAATTTCCTGTCACATTTACCTATCATTGAATACCATTAAACATCAACACGGTATTGTAAAGATGCATGTTCATAGAAACCGCTTTCACAATAACGTTCCAGAATATTCTTAAATAAAATCGTGTTCTATTCAAAATATTTCGTAAAGGGTCAAATCGTTTGCGAAATCGGCAAGCGAGCTGTGAAAATTTAATTTTGGAAGCAGGGACTTTATTTTGAACCGTGGAAAATGCAATTGTCACAAACAAGACGTGTCTACATGAAAATAAAATGTGTCACAATACGATAAAGATTGATATATATTTGATGTGACTCTTTTGCATATTTTTTTAATACCCAAAAGAAAATGGAACTGTTGGATTAGAAATATCAAATTATCTATGAAAAGTTTAACTTCGAGTTTGGCACAATAATTATTATCTCTAACTATAATTACGTATATTATGTATCGATAAAGAAAAACCTAATCTAAAAGTCGATGTGTAGGCAACTTTCAAAACGCTGGCAGCATTATATCGCTGATGTTAATAAGCTATTTTAAAAATACCTCTTTGCCTAAAAATATTTTACTTACCAGTTCTGTTTAATTAAACTATTGCAATATGTAGAATGTAGATACTTTATTTTTATGCAATGCAAAACTAATCCGAGCTACCACGGTTCAACGAACTAGCAGTTTATCTGTAGAGCATCCTTGCTAACTAATTTTGCTACGACACGACAGAATTTTCTAATATAATAGACTTTTACTAAATGTGAAATTCATTTTCTATTTAAATTTCAAATTAATTCCAAAACCATTCCAGTCTCATATAAGTTGATATTAAATTTAATATAATAGCACGCGGGAATACTAAAACAACTCCAGTACCTAATAAAGTTGAAGAAAAAAAGAATAAAAAATCTAATTTTCTACAAAGTATGAAACGAAAAATATTATCGTTATGAAGTTGTGCGTTCAGTTTCAATTTTTCTGACGCTCTGTTGGTAGTCTCTTGGGAAATTATGGCTCGGGGTCTTAGTACTGTCTCCCCGAATGCCAGATCTTCATTAACCAAGATAGAGAGTGTAAAAATACTTTTTACTTCTGCACTAATTAAAGTTTTGAATCTTGAGTCACGCTTTATTTCTCAGAGGAGACAGAGGTGTATGTAGGTGGAGGATTTTCGACACTAATATTATGTAGAGGTTTTGATTGTTTATTAGCTGTAACTACTGACACGATTTTAATAATTCTTTTACTAAAGAAAGCTACTACTAATACTACTAAATCCCTTAATAGTACAATGTACACACACTTCACTTCACGTGTCTTCCGAAGAGCAGCTAACTAACTCAGCACTGAGTTAAACTCGCCTTTGTGCATTGTCTTTTTTGTTTCCCTTTTGTACCTATCTGTTTATTTGTGTACAATAAAGAATTAATAATAGCAGCCCTTGCAGTCTCAAGGTACCAAGAGCTCTACTACAAATATATGAAAGGAAAACTCGGTTCACACAGCGTCAGTCTTCGTTAGAACTTTATGCGTACCTGTCATTAAATTCATGATGATCGGACCCCAATCAATTTTCTGTCAAGTGGCCCAAGCCTTTAATTTTTAAACAACCAAAAATATTGTATGAAAATATTATACCCTGAGCCGCCGATAATTGGGTACCAATTTTACGTCGGATAGTCGTGAGTCGGGCAACCAAAATTAACAATCTGGTTATCAGCATAAAATATTTGTTGGAAAAATCAGCAGCAATAGAAAGTAACAAACTTTATTCCTTGTCTATTTACCACATAGCTAATCATAATATGCTCCTAAATTACATCGATCAATATCAACGGACTTGTCGGTAAAAAAAAACAATAATTAAGTATGGAAACCCAATAGTTTTTTTCTTTTTTTTTACATTAACTCGTAGAATTTATTTAAATAGATAAAAGGTCAGATAGGTATTGTATTTACAATTGAATGAGCAAACAAAATGACAGTCTATTTTCTCACTCTATTACTGCACAAACATCTCTTGTAAATCTTTTTTCAAGGTAATCAGTTATTAGGATTTTAAGAAAATAATTTGTTACGTCAATAAATTAGGGTCTTCGATGAGTTTGTTTCCGGGCTGTGGGCGTCCGTCACCGGCATCAGCAATAGGTTCGAGATGGCATAAGCCAGGGAGCCGACAACGACGGGAACTAAACTACATCACGGTGAATACACAAATGAATCCTATGCTCCCCGCATCGATAGGTTTGTCCAAGAACACCGTGTGGTTTTTAGTCCGTAATAGTCGGATATAACCTGGGTTTTGCATACGAAATAAAAGGCTGGAAAGTAATTAATTTCTGTTCTGTAAAACCTTGTTAAAACTCTGAACATTATAAACTTAGAAGAGTGAATATTAGATGAGTATATGTAATTATGTTCTCAAGGGTGTTGTATACAGGCTTTGATTTTGATCAAAGCCACCTGTGAGTCGAGGTCAACTTTAAGACGGGGCGGAATATACTTTGATTAAATTTTATTACTAAAAGATGCGCGATAATATTTTATTCTTACCCCTTTTCAATCTGTACTGATACTCGCATAACCCCTCAGTGTTTGGAGCGTTTTATGGCGATTTTCTATCTTCTTTATCGTGGTGTTAAAGAGCAACCTAGTGTCAGAGATCTATTTATTTATTTATTAAATACATGTGGTATCGTAGGTGGTATTTATCTCATAATTCCGACCATAAACCCCTTTAGGGTGTTGCAAATTTATATAAACAAAAGAGTACCTTAGGACTAGTTAGTATTCAATATTATTATCAGTTAACAAGAATAACAATATCAATAATAACAAATAATTATTGCAACTATAACAAATGTATGTAGTGTGCGTGCGTTGTCGAACGCGCGGATTTCAAGATTTTAAAATGTAAAAATTTGCATGTCGGACATACTGTAATACTTTTCCGACGAAGTGTGTGAGGCCACAAATTTTATAATTTATTACAACCATTAATGTAACCATACTGCAAATAAAATTTCATTTAATTTCAACGGGTTATCAGAGGGAGCCGGTAAACGTCTTGAGTTAAAAGTAAATAACCATTTATTTATAATTAACACGGTACATAAAGATATTATTATATACTTAACAAGAACTGAGATATAACTCGAACAGAGCTAAGATAGAAATTTGAGAGAACTAAGAAAGAACTGAATTCGGTTGCAATGTACGGCCTTTAAAAACGAACCCTTATCTATTTTAGATAATTATGGACATAGAATCAAAACAACTCATTACAATATTATGGTAAAGGGTCATGTAGTAACAAAGGATTCATTACTTATACTTCTTGAGAAAAACAAACATACTTACCTAATGATAGAAACAACAAGGTCTACGTGACCACAACCTGATACATTACATGAATGCTATCCAGTCATTTCTTATAAACTTTTTTTTTTATAGACTCACGCCTGTATTCCCCAGAGGAGGTAGGCAGTGGTGTATGTAGTACACCCACGTTTTGCCTCGTTCGTGAGCCTATTGCCACTAACCAGGCACAATCCCATACTCCGTACTGCTACTAAGAATTTCCTAATAGATAAACCTAACACTTTGGCCGACCCGAGGATTGAACCCAGGACCTCGTGCTCAGCAGTCGCGTCATTACTTAATTCATATAAATTATTATTTATTTTTGTTAAATTACTTCGAAACATACTTATCGAAATAATCTAAGTTCTAATATTCTAAGTAGTAATATTGTAAATTATCTAAATAGTAATTAAACAGCCCATAGGCCGCTGACATAGTATGTTACACCGCCAAATGTACACGGCCAATGGTACAGTCGGCAAAGTAGTTAGGTTGGCAGGGGCGCTAGTTAAAGTTATAATTTTTTCAAGATGTAGGTATATAAGTTCAACATAAGTTTGTTTTACCATATTTTCTGAAAAGGTATGACTGAAACCTATAGAAAACTAATCAAAAAAACTTCATCTAGTTATTACATAACTTCATTTACTAGCCACCCTGCTAACCTAACTCCTTTGCCGACTGTACACAGCCAAAATAAATTCAACCAAATTATCTAATGGAACAATCTGACAATCAAACAAATAAACATTACAAATTCGAAATACATACAAGTGACGTCACATCCAAGATGGCGGCACAGTAATGGCGCTAAGTGGATACAGTTGTTATCTGAAGTGAGTGTTGGCATAATAGTTATGTTGATAGTTTCTCCTTACAGAAGGTGATTACAGCGGGAAGGACTTATTGCTCGAGTCTTTTGAATCTGCGTATTTGTGCTATTTTTGGTTGCGAAAAAAAAAATCATTTAAAACGTTAAAGTAACTGGTCCGCACTGGCTCTGGATCGAGAGACGTGGAAATCAGAGGGAGAAGAAGCCTTTGCCCAGCTGTGGGATGATGTAGGCTGACAGTAACAGTAACAGTAAAACATTGGGAGAAAACTAGCACACCTGATTTTTTCAAGGGTGTGTCAGCCATGTCAGAGGCTAACGGGCGGGTTAAACTCTGAAACCAGGTTGTTCATCAACCATAATGATATAGAAGAAAGATTCGGTATTTTGTCCGAATATTTTAAGAAGCACTTCATTTTAGTGTTTAGAAGTCGGTATCTATTTTTTTTTAATCTGCTTTTCAGTTCCTAATTTTAAGTTGGTTTAATATTAAGTTTTTAAAAGTATAAAAGTTATTAATGAATTGTATGTAAATAATATACCTACAACTAAAAAAAATAACATGTACCTATCTTAGGTGATGCACTACAGCAATATGTCATTATGTTAAAGGTTATCACAACTGTACGTTCTGTGTAAAACCACAGTATAAATAAAGGTCTTCTCTTTCCCTAATCTAGACTGTGGTAAAACCCACAGACATAATTATATTTCAATATTATAATACATTTGCGTGCAAAAAAATCGACCCACACCCTGTTCTGCGATTTGGAGTAAAATAACTCGAAACATTTTGTTAATAAGAAAATTATTTGGATACAGTGTAATAGCTGGAAAATTAAGGTTTTAAAAACCTTATTGCAAATTGTTACTGAAAATTGTGTACCAACTTGACAGGCTTTTAAAAGAAAACGGTATAACTAGCACAAAATTTTAATCGTTAATAACAACAACAGCTAAGGTTTTATTGAAAAAAAAAAACATCAATGAACTTGTTTTAATAACTGGTATTGCTCCCTTTTGCCCTGATCGTAGCTTCTATCCGGTTTTTTATCGATCTGACTAAAGTTATGATAAACTCCTTAGGGATGCCGTCCTGCTCCTCTTGGATAGCATCCTTGAGTTCCTGGAGGGTTCCTAGCCCTTATCCTTCTTTTAAGCTTATCCCATAAATGTTCTAGAGGATTAAGGTCAGGGCTTCTTGCTAGCCACTCCATTACAGGGATTTGGACCTCATGTAAGTACTGCTGAACTTTGGCGGCAACATGTGTTCGGGCATTATAATGCATTAGCATGAATCCTTCACCAACAAAATCAGCGTATGGCATGACATATTGTTCTAAAACATCTTGATGTAACAATGAGTAGTCAGTGTGCCAAGACTAGGTCCGGTTATGAACTCAAGATTGGTTTTTCCATTCAAAAACATGCCGCCCCAGACAGTCCACGAACCTCCTCCAAATGCTACCCTTTCCTCGATGCTCGCTTGCGCATATTGTTCTCCTTGTCTACGGTACACTTTTCTTCATCCATAATTCTCGTTAAGGCTAATTTTGCATTAATTTGAGAACAGTATACCCCCCATGGTTCTAGTGATCAATGAACGTGGGCACAAGTAAACTGAAGCCACGCTTGACGATGAGCTGCCGTTAGTTTTAGACCAGTGGCAGGTTTATGTGGAGTTAAAGCACCTTGTGCGAGTCTTCGACGTGCTGTCCACTTACTAATTACGACTCCTCGAACCTCCTGAAGTCGCTGCTGCACCTGAACACCAGTAAGATGTCGATTTCGCAATACAGTTGCCACCATAAAACGGTCGTATCGTTCCGATGTAGCACTATTTCTTCCTGGACTCGGTCTTCGTGCAAAGTTGCCAGTCTCTAGGAACCTTCGGTATACCTGTGCCACTGATAAACGACTTCAATGTAGTCGTCTAGCCACGAGACGTTGGCTCAAGCCAGCTTGGATTAGAGCCACAACTTGTGCTGCTTCGACTGGAGTAGTATCCATTTTGCACGAAAAAATAACGTTAAAAATTACGTTCAAACTGACGTAAAAAGATCAGTAAATGATTAGCGTAGTGAAAAGTAAGATTTCATTACCTTCACAGAGAAACAAAGTCACGCAGTTAACTTTGGCAAGAGTGAGTAATGACGGTGTCTGAAGAATCGAGTCGATCTTGTCAAGAATATTCTTTTTATTAAAGTAAATAAACGTTTAACATACACTACACACAAAATAAAACTACTAAAGTAACACTAACTTTACACAAAATAAAATAATAATCAAAAATATTGAACCTTTTCTCTCATAAGGAAAAAACATGGGGTGGGCCGATTTTTTTGCTTCCAAGTAATTATGTTTGTGGCAAAACCCAAGACAAGTCTTTGTCTACATTCTTTAAAATCATGGAAAGTATTAAAAAATATTAATATAATAAGGTCAGAGGTTATCACTGAGTGCAGTATATATTACTAGGTCTCAGATAAATAAATTGCATTATTGTTCTTAACCGAGCATCGCGTGTCGTCTCGATTGATAATCTCAGTGCTACGCAAACAGTTTTTAAGTCTCGTTCTTACCGGTAAGTATTCACACCCTTTTTAACCGACTTCAAAATGGAAGAGGTTCTATGTTAAGCTGTATATTTTTTAATAGATTGTCGCAGAATTCCATTTTTTTACTTTCCATGGGATCCTTTTTTGGGCATAATGTTATTTTTTTCTAAATACTATTACTTACTATTTTGGCTTTTTTTTTTGGTTTCTTAATATGTCGCCATAATAGTTTTTGGCTTAAAGTTTATGTTGCCATTATTGTTTAGTAGGCTAATTTGTATAATTATGGATAGTTTTAATTTAGTTTCATTATTAGGATAAACAACAGTATTTTATGTTATAATTATTAATGTCTTAAAATGTTCTACAAATGGATTGGGGACTATCAAACTCTAGTTGCCTGGTCTAAAAGAGGATGCAATCAAGTAGACCAAAGGCCCTTGAAGTTGTACGTTTGTCAAAATGGGTGCATTGTTATCCTTTGTCGCCCCAAATTGTTGTACTTGATTATGTTTTCTGTACACGGTGCGTTCGAGCATACTGTGTGAGACCTTATAGTAAAGTTTACATAAACAGGAGTGAGACTCGTTGAATTAAACACTCATACGTACTTACGCACTCATCTCATTTACTACTAGCCTTCAAAACTTGTAGTAGGTACAAGATAATAATTATATTTTAGAAAAAATAAATAATCAGAAAAAGTTTGTTTTTATATAAAAACTTTAAAGGAAGTTGATGAAATTTGTTATAAAACGTTTTTACTTCAAAACTCTAACGTTAGGAGAATTTATATATTAGGAAAAATTGCAATTTTAATCGTGTGTTACTAAGTTTTGAATCCCAGTGAATAATTTGTTTACGACAGTTTTTTTTCTAATTTCAGGTTTCTCTGCGATTCAACATGTTGGTACAAATTAAAAAGCTCTTGATACTCTCTTTATTATTTTGCGGGGTTATGAGCCATGTCATAATGAAGCGACAAGCGTTTGGCGGTGGATTTCTAAATAATCCTTTCAGTGCCCCAGTGGTTGGCGAAAGACAACAAGATTTCTTGCACTCGAAAGAGGGACAGGTTTACAAGAAGGCTGTAGTGTTAGGTCTGTGCGGAGCTGCTGGTACTGTCGGTGGGGCTGGAGGAGCCGCCGCAGCCTCCATCTCATGTGGATTCATTCCAACAAAATGATTTCTCATAAAACTCCTATACTACTGTTTGATTCTCATTTAGTTGTGTAAAATAATGTTTTGTATAATTACAATTAATGTATCGTGTTATATTATAATTTAATCAGGTACCTTATTAAATAAACCGCTGCAAAAATATTGATAACGGCATTTTTATTTTTATCAGAATTCGTTTTGTAATAACCACTGTTGAATCAACCAGATGAATATATTACAAGAACCAAATTTATCTCTGTGCACTATTACGTAATGATGGTGTTGCGCTACAACGACACCCGTCGGTGATAATTATCAATTATGAAATAATAACTGTATACATACATACAGCCACTCCATCTAGAATTAATTTAAATTGTCAATCTGAGCTGTCGTTTTTCGTAGTCTTGGCAGTTTCTGCCCGAGTGGGGAGGATTCGGTAGCTTTATTGTTATAGCGATGGCACGGTACGCCAGGGATTGCGGGTTCAAGTCCCGCCAGAGATAGTTTTTGCGAGTTTCTTATTAAATAATTTAATTTAATAAGCAAAACATGAACATACATTTGCATAAACATGTAAAAAAAAGATACATAAAAATATACTGCCTCGGCGGTCTAGCGGAAGCAAGCGCGACTGCTCAGCACGAGGTTCTCGGTTCGATCTCCGGGACGACGGGCAAAGTGCTATTGGGTTTTTCTATTAGGAAATTTACATCACTTAGTAGCATCACGGAGTTTGGAATTGTGCCCGATTAATGGCTTCACCCCCATTACATGGGACTTAAAACATAGCCGATGAAACGTAGGTGTACTGCATACACCTCTGCCTACCACCTCTGGGGAATACTGACCTGAGTCTATGTTATGTAAAAATATAACAATAGTGTCGTCATTAGGTATGTACCTACAAATTTAATTAGGTACTATAAAAAAATTAAAACGCATGCATTTTATTTTGTCCCTAAGTGTAAGTCTGTCTGTATTTCTATATTATTGTCATTTTAACAAAATCACAGAGACAGTATTTCTAAGAAAATGTTATTTTCCAACATTTTACTTGCAGACAATACAAGAACGTCCTGATATTTGTTTTTATTTGATATATTTGTAGTTTACTTCGATGAATAATATTATATTCTTTCCATACATTTATTTATTTAAACTTCATGCCACAAAAGTTTACATTGGCGGACTTAATGCCTCAACCATAGGTGCAGAGATGAAATGGTAGGCGATTTAAATAAATCAAGACACAACTAATCTAACTATAATTATGTAATAATAATAATTTCTTCAAATGAAATACCTACTTACACGTCATCGGACGTGCGGTATGCGGTAGGCATTTATGACTCCGCCGGCCACGAAAAAAGCAGCTATCTGCAAATGTTATAATTTGATTTTGTCAGCATTAAAAATTTCAAATGCAATAGTATCTGTCTCTCTCTCTCTCTTTAAAATATACTTTAAACAATGAGGTTCACCCAAATAAATCACCATTATAAATTAGTTACATTATCTACACAAATCCGTCTGAAATACTAAGTTCGCCTTCACTTAATTTAAAGCAAAAAACAGACTAGTTTTTTGGGCAGCACCCATTTTTAGCGCCCTATCTTAGAAAACCGATCGGATTCCGATCCTTGATCTTCATTAAGCACATATTTATCGGACTTTGCTAAAACTTTTCAAAGGTCACAACAGCCGTATTTATAGGCGTTCGCGCCTCTCGTATTTTCTACTTAATTGACACTTAGTTGGATTAATGTCTGCGGATGGTAATGCCATAGAGTAAAGACAAAGAGAGAAGAAACTCTTGGATGTAGAATTTTGGACGCTTTTTATTTATTAAGTTAATTTTATTTATTACACTCTCTATCAATATTTTTGAGTAACAAACCATATTATACAATACAAAAGAAAGAATTAATAATATGAATAAATTTAATAATAATGGTAAATCAAATTAGTAAGCGAAATTTTACAGCTAAGTATACCTACTAGGTATCGGTAATAGATTACTTAAACAATAATAAAAAATGTAGTGGGTGCTTATATTTTTATTTTATTACATTATTTAAAACATAATATAACTGGATGCATGACACCATATTCTATTTTTGGAATTGGGCCCATGATTATTAATATCATTGGAATGACACATACAGCGTGTAACAGAAGTCCGAAATAATAGTTCAGGGCATGTATGTATTTCATGAAGAGAATCACCTGTCAAAATATTGAATGGAAAAGAGGCATTTTTTTTTCATACAAAATAATTCTTTCGATTTCATTTTCTTCAAAAATGACAGATTTTCTTATCCTATGCGTGCCTAGTGCTTACTTTAAGAATTTATTGACGGTAAATAACCGGATTCGTGTTGATTTACCTTTCAATTGATGCCTAGGGCCGAATTTGAAAGATTTTGGTAAAAACTTTGACCGTGGTTTATTCGAGTATTGTTTGGGGTTCGGTTCCAAAACCCATGCTCAAGGATTGTGTAAGGGTACCTTATACGCCCTTAATGTATTATTTCGACTTCTGTTACACGCTATATAATGTAAAGCTTGCAACAACGGAGGTCAGTCCATTACCACCTTCTTTCTAAAAATAGGTATAAAACCTTCCCGTCCGCTCTGCAACCATAATCACTGATCCTAACCTCGCGCTTTCAGATAATTGAGCCAGCTCTAAGACAGTGATAAATACGCCTTTAATAAGTGCTTACACGCAGTTTTGTTACCAGTCAGATGCTTGTTGCCGTTGCGGTGTATGTACACTCGGCATAGGAGTTAGGTTGGCAGGGCCACTAGTAAGGATGATGTTTATGAAAGAAGTTTACATATTTATTTAGAAGTGTGTGTATATTTTAGATTTGTATAGATTTAAGTCATACTTTTCAGAAAATAAAGTCAATTAAAATTATATTCTTGTCTAATATAGTCTCAAACTTTCGCGAACTTTTAACATAATAAAACAACTTTTAACGGATAACTCGCGTTGAATGTTTATTTTTCATAAATATTGTTGTAATAATTTTAAATTAATATGGTGCTGCTGGGGAGTTTGTTTCACCGTTTCTTCTCTTTTCAGCAATTAAATTTATTAAATTAAACTAAAATTTCACATAATATGGGCAAAATTACTAAATAAAGTTGACGGTAGATCGGTACGGAAGGGACGGTAGAACAATAATTTTAAATAACTGTTCAGACGCTTGTCACCTAAGTCTGCCTGCGACCACGAGTGCTGCAAAGCACTTGAAACGTCAGGTGTTTTGTGAAAAATAAACATTTAACGCGAGTTATCCGTTAAAAGTTGTTTTGTTATATTCTTGTCATCGTGAAAATATTACAACCTTAATTATCGCCCCTGCCAACTTAACTTCTTTGCTGACTGTACCATGTAATTAATATTTGCCATAGGTGAGGCAGGATTGATGGTGTGATGAAAATTACAAGCTGCTTTTATGGGGTTTTGTGAAAGGAGGTGAAATGTAATATAATTATGCATACTGCAAGGTAGGGGTCTCCATTCAGGTAGGGGTGGCTTTAATGAACCGATGACAAATGTAGCATCTGTTTTATTACATTTTAATAGGTACCGGTACCGATGTAGAATATTTTTATTACCCACACGAATTATTTCATACGGTTTGAATCTGGCATGAGTACAATCGACCATAAAATTGCTTTACCGACTATACAAAAAGTCACATTTGTATTCGACTACACAAATGTGACTTTTTCAATGTCATAAGTATTTTCTTTAACTACCAGGAAACCAGAAATGAATTGGAACTTACTATTTAGGCTTACCTGGCTGGCAAAACCTAGCGTTTTGGGGACATTGCCCACTGGAAGCGGTCTTTTAGATTAGATGAGTTTTTGACTCTATATTTATTTTTAGATTTAGTGTTAGTTTTAGTATTAGTTGTATTTTAATGTTACTGGTATCTGAAGATGAATAAATATAATGCTTAGAAACTTTTTCGCTTAATAAGGGTAAAAACACAGGTTTTGAATTT
Organism: Protodeltote pygarga; assembly: GCA_936450705.2. Lineage (NCBI taxonomy): Eukaryota > Metazoa > Arthropoda > Insecta > Lepidoptera > Noctuidae > Protodeltote > Protodeltote pygarga. The sequence continues at coordinate 15,521,828 of OW388253.2, read as the reverse complement.
TTTTAGTTTTTTAAACAATTTTTTTAATTTATTTAATTGTGGCCATGATTAAATCTGAGACCAATTAAAACTGTTTTTAATGTGTTTGGCGTAGAAATTTTAATAACTTCTACTATTGAACTATATTTAGTACTTATAGGTATAGGCATACCTATAAGTACTAAATATAGTTCAAGCTAAAGTTTAACCACGAACATAACTTTGCTCAGGTATCATTGTCTACATCTGTCTGACCGCACGTGGTCTGGCTGCGCTAACAATTTATATCGCTACGTGCTGTAAACTCAGTGAAAGTGAGAATTGGGAGAACTTGCGTTGCGAAAAAGATGTTGCCTATTTTCAAAATGGCCGCCATTTCAAGCAATTTTTTTTTTGGTACTTTATCTTAAATTGTTAGTCTCACAGTAACCTTATAAGCTATATTAGCAGTACATGTAGATCTCCAAAGTTTGAATATTGTGATAGCCTAGTGTTACGGTGTGTAAAGCCATGTCAGAGGTCTACGGGCGGTTTAAACTCTGACACCACGTTGTTTATCAACCATACGACTAGAAGAAGTGGTATGATTGTTGACTGGCAAGTCAGTGGTCTCAGGTTCGAACCCAAGGTGTGCACATCTGACTTTTCATAATTTGTAAGTCAATTAACATTTGCTCTGTGCCTAGGAACTTGTGCACAGAGTATATTATAGTATATATATTATATATATATATATATATTATTATAGTATCTCCTGCGTAGTTGGTTAATCTTCGTTGAGATTGGCCGCTGTGACCGAAATTCAATTAGGGGGACATCATATTATGATAGGTAAGTGCCAAGTATTCAGTTCTGAACTACTGGTATACACTTCAAGGAAACAATTATTTATATTCTAGCAACCCGAAACAAAAAAAAATAACATGTTAAATACCAACCTCTTTCCGTAACCAAAACAAAAAAAAAAGCATAGAAAATAACAATAAAAATCCAAAAATATTACAAAAACGTTAGCCACATTTAAACACGGAGCAAATCCAAAGTTTTCTCATTTCCTTTAAAAAGATTAACACGTTGTTGAAATACGTGATCGGAACGCGAACTCCTTTTGCATTTATATTCTTCATTTGTTTTTTTTTTGTTGTGTTGTATTATTGTTTTTTTTTAAGTTTAAAATTTTTGTAAGAATAAAATAATAATATTTGATTAGGACCGGCATTGCAATTATATTCTAATTGCTAAGTTAGACTCCAAACTTTACAACGCAGTAGGCGTCATTTTTTTTTAGCAAAAAAGCTACAAATTTTTGTTTTTTTTTTCTGATTTACATGTCTTTCGATCAGACCCAGTGTGGACTAGCCGCTAATAAGTATGGTAAATAATTGTATCACTTGCTAAAAGTTGTGAAGGGAAACATCGTTAGAAAACCAGGACACCTGAGATGATGGCCTGATTTTTCAACGATGAGTTAAGCCACGTCATAGCCGAGCCGAGTCGTGATAACCTAGTGGTGGTGACTGTTGACTGGCAAGTCAGAGGTCCCGGGTTCAAACCCAAAGCACCTCTGATTTTTCGTATGTTATGTGCGTTTTATAAATTAATTATCACTCTCCATGCCTCGGATATCACGTTAAGCTGTTGGCACCGGCTGTTAATTGTATATCTTTGACAATCGTTATGGGTAGTCAGAAGCCCAAAAGTCTGACAACCAGTCTTACTTACCAAGGAGTATCGTGTAACCCAGTATCTGGGTTGTGGAGGTCTGATAGGCAGTCGCTCCAAGTAAAACATGGTATTCAGCTGCATCCGGTAAGACTGGAAGCCGATCCCAACATAGTTGGGAAAAGGCTAGGCAGATGATGATGTGTTAAGCCACGTCAGATGCCTTGCGGTTTAAACTCATCTGACATCAGGTTGTTCATAAACCATACGATAAAGAAAAAAGAAGTAAGTTAATAAAAACTTACAATTCAAAATATCTTTCTCATATCATCCCATACAATCTAACTCCAGTACAGTCATACGCAAAATTTTATCTAAAATGCGCTGAACGTTCACGACTGGCATTATATTTTACGTTGCTTTATCTACTCGCCCCTGAGATGTGCGATTTGGCCTAATGTCTCTGGAAAATTTACTTCTACACTCCGGAAAATTTAGTTTGTATTCACGATTGGGACACGATACGATTTTGTTTCCCGCGGTTCTTATGCCATACATTTTTTCTGAAAAAGAAAAAGAACTCAATGTTACTCTTCTAATACTATCTCTATGTAAAAAATCAGATGAATCTGTTGCTTCATCGCTGCGTGAAAGACAAACCAACAAAGGTTGTCATGAAGATCTTTGACAGTCAATAGGTATACGGGGTCAGTACCATCATAAAATCGTGACAACTGATTTAACTTTAGAATATTGTATTCCTTTGGGTTGCGAGGGTTTCCGGCCCAAGAATAGAACCACCCCTACTCGTCCCGCGGGTATCGTAAGAAGCGACAAAGGAAAAGATCTGGATGATGGGCAGCAGCATCTTTCTGTGTAACAGCAATCATCTGCCATTGCGATCACCAACCCTCTTGCCCAGCGTGGCCATTACGGGCAAATACCTCCAATCAGTGCACAAATTAAAAGTGGCGTGTATTAGGAGAGGCCTATATTCAGCAGTGGGCTAATACGGGCTGGTGATGATGATGAGGGGTGCTTAATGATATAAATTGGGTAAGTAATAGATCATATAACAACAAAATCTCTAATATTTACAACATATAACAACGGAAGCTATAATTTTTTTTAATATAACGATTATTTAATATAATAAACGATTGATATAATTTTAAAATAACTAATTTTTATAAGCATAACATACATTTAATATAAAATTCGTTTGGCATACCACTCAAAAAGAGTAAATAACAAATAATATAACAACTAAATCTCTAATATTTTCAACATATAACAACGGAAGCTATAATTTTATATAGTATAACGATCATTTAATATAAATTTGTTTAAAATACCGCTCAAAATATATAAAACTTATTTGGTCTAACGAGATGAAAACGCCAAACATTTAACGAAAAACATTGTAAATTAATGGTCACAGTTTTAACCTAACTCAAATGGCACCTAACTAAACCTTAAAATATGCATAGAAATGCATGGTCGAAGGTGGGCTAGGTCGACGGAGCCCCGCTTCGCGGGGCTCATACTTCTGGGTGGTTTATAAAAAAATAACCACGAAGGGGATGGCGGGGTCTATTCGCTCGCTTCGCTCGCTCACACGACCCCTTCATCCCCTTCTAACCTAACCTGTCCAAGTTGAGGTGCCCTAAAGTCCAGATTGCATCCAGTTTCTCCTGGTAACAATTATAGTTTAATAACCATACTAGCAGACTGTAAAAGTTACGCAAAATTAATGTATAGATCTCCAATTATCGGAGTTGAAAATTTAGATTAAATAATCAATATACATACTAAACGTTAGACCTAATGATTTTCGATTAAATAATCAATATACGTATTAAACATTAGACCAAATGATTTTCGATAAAATAAATAATATACATATTAAATTTTAGACCTAATGATTTTAGATTAAGTAAATGTTATATCAAACAACGTTATATAAATAAATTTTTGAACAAATAAATGTTAGATGTTAAAAACATTATATCAATAGTTGGTATATCTCACGTTGATTATATCTTATGAACGATAATAAAATGAAATTAGATCAAATGAATTTATATGTTATGAGACGCACCCATATAAATTGCTTCATTCTAAACACAGTCAACATTTCTATTCAAATCGTATCGTGTAAAGTTCTCTAGCGTTATCTCAAAGCGAGCGAGAAGTGTACTAGGTAGTGAGACGTCGCGACCTCGTCTGTTGTGCGAAAATTTATGTGACACTTGGACTTAATTGATATTGTTCGGTTTAGAATTGGATCAGGGGGCTTAATCTTGAACTACGAAACCAATTCCAATCTTATTTTTACCACACTTTGTAATCGAAAATCAAACAAGACAAAGCGCATAGTCGCTATGCCCATTTTATTGTCAGATTATTATTTGATTTAATTATGATGTAAGCTATGTTAGTATTGTCATTTAACCGTGGACTGATAATCCATAGGTCTCAGGTTTGAACCAAGGGCCCTGTGACTTGGCTAATTATAAACACATCAGTGGCCGAAAGAAAACAATTGAAAGTTAGTAACTACAAAAAAAATATTGAATTCTTATAGTTTTAACCACAAGAGATTAGCCACAGAAAAAGCTAGACAATATTTAATATATTTATTAGTACATTATGTTTATTACATTATAGTACATTAGTTATTATTTTTATTAGTACATTGTTACAAATTTAAACAATTTCCTTGTCTTAGAGAAGTTTTTAATCAAAATATTATTTCAGTTCTGAACTAAACTGTCAGTTTTAGAATCAATAAACATTCACTCAGCAATTCTCTGAAATACGCCAGTTTACCGTGACGTCGAAGATACGGCGCGAACAGAAAATACGTAGGACATAACTGAGACGGTATTATGACATTCGGCGACATTAACTTTCTAGTAAAAAGTTTGGGCCAAGTTTGAAGTGGCAAGCGATATCGATGCCAATTAAAATAGTACTAGCTTATATCCGCGGCTTTATTTTGATGCTATATTTCTAGCTTTATTAGTGTAAAGTTTCATCAAAATCCGTTATGTAGTTTTTGTGTGAAAGAGTAACAAAATAAATACTCACAATTACAGGTTTTCACGGCTAGCAACTCTATATAAAAAATATGTCTTATTGATCACAAAACATATACCGCCCTTATACACGTACTTTTTCAACCCAATATTTAATTAACATAATTATTGTAAGAATTATGTTATTTGTGTAATTATGAATTATGTTAGTTGTGACTGCCTCGTTGGTCTAGTGGTAGCAAGCGCGACTGCTGAGCACGAGGTCCTGGGTTCGATCCCCGGGTCGGGCAAAAGTGTTATTGGGTTTTTCCATTAGGAAATTCTCAGTAGCAGCACGGAGTCTGGAATGGCAATAGGCTCGCCCCCTATTACATGGGACTTATAAAATAGCCGGCGAAACGTGGGTGTACTGCACACCTCTGCCTACCCCCTCTGGGGAATACAGGCGTGAGTCTATAAAAAAAAAAGTCTATAATTATGTTATTTTAAATATTGTGTTTTACTTACATCGGTTACAACTTAACCCAAGCTCTGATTCGCCCACTCCACTTTATGGGTAATTTTTACTTTTATGTCGTTTCTTTCAGGAAAATTAAATTACTTATGCGATGGGTCGGTGTCGCTTTACCAACTGTTATTTCTACTTTCATGTTTATTGCGTCATCATCATTTGACGACTTTTTTTATCGCCACTAATTTTATTAGGTTACCTGTGGTGTGTGATTAATAGTCATTGCTAATTTTGTTAAGTACGTATTTTGACGTAACAGTAAAAGTATTTTGTGATAATATATGTTTGTTGTTACTTTTTTAACTTAGAATAACGGGCTAACTTACAGTTTAGTTAAGTTTCCTCGTTGGTCTAGTGGTAGCAAGCGCGACTGCTGAGCACGAGGTCCTGGGTTCGATCCCCGGGTCGGGCAAAAGTGTTATTGGGTTTTTCCATTAAGAAATTCTCAGTAGCAGCACGGAGTCTGGAATTGTGCCCGGTTAATGGCAATAGGCTCGCCCCCTATTACATGGGACTTATAAAATAGCCGGCGAAACGTGGGTGTACTGCACACCTCTGCCTACCCCCTCTGGGGAATACAGGCGTGAGTCTATAAATAAATATAAAAAAAAAATAGTTAAGTTTATTTAAGAAATTTTATTCAACATTTAAGTCTAAGTAGAAGTCGAAAATTATGCAGCAAAAAAGAAAAAAGAAAAAAATATATAATTATTTAATAACAAAATTTAAAAAAACAACTGATACGGATGGGATTTAAATCCACGATCATCGACCTGAAATTTTCTTATTAAATAATTATATTTAATATGCTAACATGAGCTATAACTTGTAAAAAATAATAAAAAATAGTGTGCTAATAAACACTTTAAATGTTAGCTCTTATTTCAGCCCTTTTGCAATGAAAATATATATTATTATATTTGAAACAAAACAGAGCAAATATTGTGTAATTAGTCAAATATCGAGAGATAAGACACAAAGAGAAGACAAGAAATCCATTGATTCGTGTTTCCATCGTACTGTTGATAGTTGAAAGGTTAAAACTTTTCTAAATCTAAAGTTATACTCTGATAAATAGATGCTGAAAAATAACTGTGGCAGACGTACGTACAAAGTATATAAAGGGTCGGTGTATTACCATTTTTGATATAACATAACCTTAAAACAACGATAATACTTTGTTTATAACTAGTATAGACGTGGAACATTGTTCTTGTATAACACGGTAAAGACTATGAAAATATATAACAGGATTACACATAGAGTGCTGTTCTGAAACAGAATACCATTAATTTTCATGTCATATGCATAGTGCATACCATTAGCTTGACCTAATAGGTACCCTGGTATCGGATTTAAATGATTTATGCTACCTATAACGTTAAAACAAGGCGCCGTGCACATGAGAAACTCACCACAGGCTCAAATGGTTAGTTACAGCTTTCCAAAAGACTATTTTCTATAAAAATGTTGGATCGGAAATTTCGTGATAATTATATGGCGTACAAATATTTACAATGTCAGGCAATAGTACGACTTATATAAATAATATTAAACATTTAATAAATAAAATAACAATTAACGATTAAATAAAAAAATGATTAATTAGCAATCAATCAATTTGTCGCATAAATAATATTTGACAATAAACATTTAATTAATTTTCTTTGCGTTTTTTCGTAGCCGCTAAAGTTTATATGAATAAAATGTAACAAAACACTTGCCTTCAAGCGAAATAAAAGTCCATACACCGTTTGCAAACTGATTTGTGATCAGTTACTTTTGGAATTTATCAAGCTGCTTAATCTCACATAAAGTGGTATCCAAAGTCCTTCCAAGTGCCTTAGAAGTGCCATCCAAAATACAAAGCCCTTCGAAATTAGACACCACAAAATAAATAGTCTTTCATCCACGGACTGACGGCGACAAGCGTTGACAACCTTAGTGATCACTGCAGTACCACAACGCCACGAACGACTGAAACAAAATTGATCTTCTACCTAATCCAAAAAGCGATTACACGATTATATTGACTCACTAAAAGCAAAAACAGAAACCCTCTCCATCAAAGTACGGAGCAAAAAGTTACATAAAACTGAGTCTTCGTCAGCATACGTACTCGTCAGATAGTGACAAATGTGGGAATCCTCGGCCGGGGTCCGATACGGGGTAATCAATCAACGCTCAGCCGAGACCGAGGCGGTAGGGATGGGACACGGTGTGGGCTATTCTCCCGGGACGCGGGATTGTAAGTAAAGTGGTTACATGAAGATGTTGCTTTTTTCTGAAGGACAATATTCCATTGTCATACAGTTGACTTGTGTGATAGTTGCTTGACAAAAAGCTTCACTGTATAAAGACAATGGTTTCTTATAGAACAAAAATGATAATAATATGCGAGATTCTGTACACAGAATCTTTAAAATATCATTGAATCTATATTGTGCTCCGTTCGAATATAATAATTATAAATATTAATTCTGTATAAATGAAGTTGATATTTGTAACTCAATTTGCTCAAATACTTGACGCTAATATCTCTCTAAGAATAACGGTATTAGCGAGAAAATTTCATTAGCAAAGTCGTACTAACTATATTCTATTACTAGTTTGTCCTCCTTTTACGCAGCAAAATGGAGCAAAACGAATCAACGTGATTTTAACACATAAATGGCCTTACTAATAAAAATATTTTACTCTTAATCACTTATTAAATTATATCATTCTGTCCTTGTCATTTGCATAACAATAAATAGAGATGGCAATTGACTTAAGTGACTTTTGTGTTATTAAATTTTGATTGTCCTTCATAAGTAAGGCGGAGACAGTTTATAGACCTAAAAGTAAAATATACCTTTTTTTAACCAAAATTGTAGGCGGAAGAAATAAGTTGGACACAATTGAAATTCTTGTGACAATTGAGATTAAAATACATTCTACGAACCAAATTCTACAAACAAAGTTTCTATAACGTGTTTCTGTTTAAATTGTATTACAATAATCCTTGCATTCAGTCTATCATGAAAAAACAAACTCATTACGGCATCAAATTTTATTTGCATTTGAAAAAACCAAAGTTGTAGTCATCACGCCAGCATACAGACTTATGCAAGATAGAGTCAACAATGACAGGTTAAAATAACCTTGTAACAGTATTCTAACAATATAATCCTGCTGTTTTTTTGTCCCGGACAAGTCCCAGTGTTGTACCAACCTTTTTCGGACCCTATCGATCTCCGAGTGTTTCCATTTACACCTGCCACTACCATCATACGTATTATTTAAAGCTTGTTTATGTCTATTCGTGTTTATTTATACTTTTATTTGAAAATGCAATCTAAAGGATTCATGTGTCGTTTAATTGTAAATATGTTTTTTTTAATATGTCTGTACTTGAACTTGGATCTTATCAGAGAAATACATTTGGATACTACTTATGCTAATTTATATAGACGTTACTGGACCCTCTTGAATCGTGATAGCTTAGTGGTATGACTGTTGAAGGATAAGTCAGAGGTTCTAACCTTTGATATTTCCTAAGTTATGAGCGTATTATAAAAGTTATGTGCGTATTATAAACAATTCAATTGCTGTCCCATCGGACTATAAGAGTGAGGGATTAGAGAGTGCACCTGTGTTTGCGCACACTGCGTCGTTTGCTTATCTTCGTTGAAACTGGCCGCTGTTACCGAAGTTCGGTCAAGGCACAATATTATTGTTACTGCTTGCGAAAAACATAATACGCAACAAAACATTTACAATTCTTAATAATTACTAGTATCGGCCTTCAGCATAAACTTTTCTGTTAAACTTACTCATAGTTCTCCCTGAAAATGTATTTATTTCCCGGAATACTTAATAGGTATCCTACATCTTTCTTAGGGATATTTCTCTCTTACAAATTTTATGTTCTTGACTCTTCTAGAAATAAGAAACAGATTTTTAGTATAAGTTTAGATTATAATATAGTCTCAAACTTTCGCGAGCATTCAACGTAATGAAACAACTTTTTAACGGATATAACTCGCGTTTTTATTTTGATTATACAATCCTGACGTTTCGAGTGATTTGCAGCACTCATGGTCGCAGGCAGACAGTGCTGACGTTTCGAGTGCTTTGCAGCACTCATGGTCGCAGGCAGACAGTGCTGCAAAGCACTCGAAACGTCAGGATTGTATTATCAAAATAAAAACGCGAGTTATATCCGTTAAAAAGTTGTTTCATTAAGTTTAGATTAGTTACAATTTCTGCTACTAGGTTATCAATTGGAATACTTAAGTAATAACAAGAATTTAAGTAATTACGCAATTGATCTTGCAATAACATTGCAAAGCACCATCTGTCACTCCCAAACTTGTACTTTACCAGGAGCAAATCTCGCTTCAAGTCCTCGGAAACTTAAGTCAACTACGACCTCGAATCTTCAGCATAAACGGCTCATTGCTCCAAAATACTGAGTATTCCAACTCGATTGATATCTATACCAAGTTGGAGCGAAAACTTTTCGTCTGATTTTGTTGATTCGATTATTCAACTTTTGTTCGAAATACGGAATAACTTAGGAAATAATATTAAGTAGATTATGCGATAAGTTTATAGATGAATGAATGTCCGACGGTAGATTCATTAACTTCTGTTCTAATTATAATAATTATGAATGAAATCGGAGTAAAAGAAAATCATTTTTGGTTTCATACACAACATTCTTTAAATTAAATTGCTTCTGATAAGAATCACTTTAAAACTTCTTTATTTTCTATAATTATTTAATAAGCTAACAATATAAAGATTATAACAGGTAAAAAAATCACGAAAATATTTTTTATTTTCTTTTTCTTCTTCGTAATTTTTTTTTATTATTTTCTTTTTTACTCTCTCATTTTTATTCTTCTTTACTTTCTTTTTTAGTAAAATATGTTTAAGTAGAAACCTCCTGATGATAAAGATTCAAGCATGATGTCATACCACTGAAGGAAATTGAAAATATAAAAGGACCCTGATTAAGTGGCTTTTGAAAACCCTTCCACAAGGCACCATACTTGGACCTCCTTTGTATGGAAATCTACTTGTCTAATCTTTGATGTGGGTAAAAATTATTTTTGTACTGCAGTGAATTCAGGGGCATTCTTTTGTGTTTCATCCTTTCTTTGATATTGAAACGAAAAACATATTCTTATTTCTCATTGTCGTGGAAATAGACTGGGAAGATTATTTATAGTTCATAGTGGCTACCAAAAAAAATATAACCACTTATGCGTATTCCTTTTGAAATTTTATTCTCTTGACATTGTATAAGGGTTTTCACATGTATGTGCAAAGACGATGGGTTTGTAAAATTTTGCTATTAACCTACAAAGTTGCATGTTTTTAAACTCGAATTAAGTACCATATCGTCAATTATTTTTTAACAAAGTAAGCTCTTCTTTTAATCTTAGTACTCTTTACATTTTAATCATACTTAGAAAATGTGACTAAAATAGTCAAATTAAAAAATTTCATCAAGTCTTTTTGATCATCTTTTACATTAGACAGTCTCCAGATAACGTTTATCTCAGATACCACTTTGTTATAGTTATTTTTAGTTACAAAGGTTTCAGCTTTCAATAAACCGGCTAATATAATCCTTGATATTGATGATTAAATTTCTGACTTAGACTCATCTCGTTGAGCCAGAAGAAAGCACGTCATCATCATCTGCCTAGCCTTTTCCCAACTATGTTGGGGTCGGCTTCCAGTCTTACCGGATGCAGCTGAATACCAGTGTTTTACATGGAGCGACTGCCTTTCAGAACTCCACAACCCAGATACTGGGTTACACGATACCCCTTGGTAAGACTGGTTGTCAGACTTTTGGGCTTCTGACTACCCGTAACGATTGTCAAAGATCTACAATTGACAGCCGGGGCCAACAGCTTAACGTGCTATCCGAGGCACAAAGAGTGATTTAATTTATAAAACGCACATAACTTACGAAAAGTCAGAGGTGCGCGCCTTGGGTTCGAACCCGAGACCTCTGACTTGCCAGTCAACGGTTACCACCACTAGGCTATCACGACTCCTAGATAGCACGTCATATACCAAAAAAATTGAAGGTTTTTGAATTCGGTTATGACCAGCTGTTCAGCAAGAATACCTATTTTCACAAGCTGAATCACTTAGAACAAAGCCACTAAGATCCTTACATAATCTTTCTGATCCTTTCTTTTTGTCTGCATCAGAGTTCTCGATTAGTGCAACCATTTCTTGGAGTGCATCTTGTAATAAAACGACTACTAAAATATTCTTAGTTGTTTTTATTCCACTTGTAGCTTTCTTTGAATAGAAAACTAGTTTCCTACATCCAATTTTCTTTCCATTTCCAACTGTTTTAGTTTTATTTTTCTTGTGTCTTGGAAGCCACTTGGGCAAATTTCAATTAGTTTCGATTCAGACACTTGGCCCGCGCGAATGACAATCGAGTTACTCGCTAATTGATTTGAAAGTTTAATGAATTTATGAGGGATCTGGTAATGTGTTTCATTATAATTTCATTAGATGAGTGTAATCGTTGATGCTGGGTTTTGCTAGATATTTATGGAACTGTTAAGCACTTGTTTGTTAAATTTAATTACATTGAGTGGTGTAGTTAGTATTGATACAGTAGTAGTAGTAACATGTATTATATTTATGTTATACTACCACTTAATACAACACAAATAATTTTCATCTACTTATTGCATTTATGTTTAGTGTATTATAAAGTCAACAGCTATATAATAGTCCAGTCAATATAGTATATAGGCAACAAAGTAGTGGTTATTGAACCTCCTAATTATAACTTTTTTTTACCAAATCTTTTTGATTTTAACGAAAATATTAGATTTTGGTGAAATCAAAACCCGACCTTCATTACTCTTAATCAAAAACAATAAATCACACTTTTCGTTCTTGTCAATTTCATCTGTTTCAAGTTTCCAAGCTTTCTTTAGGGGAGCACTGAGTAAAATATAACCACAAATTATATTGCCGTAAATTGGTCTTGTCATGGCACCAAGTAATACGATAAATTCTTCTGGGGACAGAATTTGTTCAGAGAAAGTACGTTTTGAATTCAATTATCGGGCATACATTGACATTCGTGAAATAAAAATTGTTTAATGATGTTTGACTAAAAGGGACAAAGATACAAAAGTGATATTTTGTATATTGCTTATTAGAGGAATCAATTACTTATATGATCAAATAAAGGTAAATGCGAAACCACAAGTAAAGACTTATACTTCAAAACTTAATGCAAAAATAGGAAAAATAATTAATTAATTTTGTTATAAAATTCTTTTTTTTCTTAAATTAGATGTCGTGGTGGCGCATTGGTTACGGACCCGCTTTAGAAGCGAGTGGGTGTGGGTTCGAACCTGGCATATACCAATGTGACTTTTTCAATGTCATATGTACTTTCTTAGATATTCTAAGACATCACTGACTAACGGTGAAGGAAAACATCGTAAGGAAACCTGGACTTAATAGTCTGAAATTGCCAACACGCAGTGAGCTAGCGCGGTGATTAATGCTCAATCCTTCTCTGTATGAGAAGAGGCCTTTGCCCTACATAGGGACAGTTACAGGCTAATTTATTTATTTATTATTTATTTATAAAATTCTTATACCTAGACATCCGAATTTTGACGCTATGTGAACCCAATATTCACTCTGGAAAATATCGTGCTACCATTGTTTTCTGTAAATTATCGGAGTCACAGTCAATACATTCCAGGATATTAAAGCCAAGCTCCATAGAAGCGGATTCATCACGCAGTTTGAGTCCTAAACATAAAAAAATATCATTTTTTTCCAGACCTAACTTTTTGCGTCAAAATTTGGCATTGTTCCAATTTTTTTCCTAAACGGGGCCTGTTTTCCATTTTCACGGATCATAGGGCCGGATGTCTCGTTTTAAATTGGATGACATGTATCGATATGGCTGTCAGAATTTTTGCGTTTGACGTAGGTATTTTTTTATTTATCTGTTAGCCTTTTTTGTTCTGAAAATAGAACCAGAAGTTAATTTCACAATACATTTAAACCGAAAGAAATGTCTGTGAACTACATAATTGTTATTACTTGTCCCATCCGGTGATACAAATTGCAGCAGCTAGAACAGAAGAGCTATCGTCAAACCATATTGCCAGTCATGTCATCTTTACATAATCTAGTGACATAAAAATTATTCTATTGTAGCCATATTATATTGAAAGTGAAGTTTGTAAATATTGATATTAGCTAACTTATCATCAACGTTTAAAAACACTATCATTTTAATCAGCTCCAAAATGAACATGTTTAAAATACCAACCATTTACAAATTTCACTAAATTGAAACTTTAGATCTTGCTACAATGATCTTTACGCGGACTGAAATACTTTTATCCATCTCATTGATATTTTCATTAAGCTATTAATTGTGATTATCAGAATATTATTCTTCAACATCTTATAATATATCATCTAATCTATACATCTTATCATCAACAACTTCTATTATAATTGAATAGATTACACTTACAACTATTTAATTTATTATATCCTTACTTTGAATTCTAAATAACTTGATTCAACACGCAATCTTTGGTGTCATTACTCAAGCCAAATTAACACAATAATTGTTACATCTCCAAAGTTTAACTCATAACACTATGTCATGTATAATGTAATTAGGGTTGCCAAATAGAAAACCTAAGGAATTAGACTAAGCTCATATTTTGCGATTAAAGTTTATATTTGTTACTTATATCGAATATTAAAAAAAAGAGCCTGAGCAGATTAAAAGATACCTAGTACTCGAAGAAGAAACAAATAGGATAATCGGACTTACCAAATCACAGATATACTTACTTAGCTTAGAAAGCAGCATTTTAATCCTTAAATTTGTAAGTGTTAAATAAGTTCACCCGGAATTTATACTTATTGCAGAATTTTTCATTTAACTGGCATTTTCTCTTCACCTCACCTTAATAGTCTGATGGGATCTAAACTATTGGTGAAATATCAGAGGTAGGATCAACGATACGGAGAAGATAATCATAATAAATTTACGAAAAGTCACAGTCATACGTTTTTTAGTTTAGTGCACATGACGAGCACATGACATTGACACATGAGACCTATGACTTGTCAGTCGATAAGTAATTCTTTTTTACTATCAGAATCATTAGTATAGTGACAAATCATTCTATGTTCTTTTTAAAATTATTATTACTATGTTGTGCCAAAATTTGTTAAATGAAGTATTGTATATTGAGAATTCAAACATAGATTAGTAGTATAATAACTTTCGTGAGACATACTAATATATAAATATTGATACGGCTTTACTCACGTATTGTATTCGGAGAAGGCCCGACTAGTTTCGAACTCAAACGGAGTCCATTATCAAGAGCGGGTAGATTAGTAGTAACAAAAAAGACGTATACTTATAATTAGTAAAGATAGTTTGTTGTCAAAATTACCCCTTATTAAACAAGTCATTTTATATTCAATCTAGTAACAACCCTAATGGTGTTCTATCAAATAACGAGCGACATATTTTAATAATTGGCCATAAAACTTGCGAACAGACGTCGTTAGAGTGAGGGATTGAGACTTTATTGCCGCGCGAATATGAATTGCGTTTGATATTGCAACGACATTTATTAACTCCAATTTCAGATAACAGATGGCGGTAGCTGGATATTGTTTTACAAGGATTGGATTAGCAATAATCTGTTGATGAATTTTCTGTGAAAGCTTTTCCGTATCTTGATTTTTATTATTAGTATAAGTGGATTTAAGAGCTACAAAGGTTTTTGCAGTTTTATGTTATTTAAATAATTTGATTGAATTTTTGAATTTGACTTTTGAATTCTTGAATTTGAACAAAAAGAAAAAATTGATCTTCGGAATCAAACTTGATTTTTGGTGAACACTAATTAAAGTGTAATTCAATAGTTTAAATGATAATACATCATAGTAAATAATAGTTTCTTCATCATTATCAACAGCCAGGAGACAAAATTACATTTTGAAATTAAAAACATATTATAAAAATTGTAATTGTGTTTTTAAATAATATACTTAATTGTGTTTTTAATAAAGCATTCTTTGCATATCGTTAATTTTAATCGAGTAAGTTCTTAAATGATTTATACAACATATAAGTAAGTAATTTATAGATACTTAAAAAATACTACAATAATTATAATTATTGTTCTAACCAGCTATCTAAACACAATATTTCATATTCCTATCTCTGTTATTCTAGGCAATTCCCCGATAGGCAAGTATTATTACACTAATACAGTACTTATAAGTTGAGCAGTAATAACAACGGAACAGTCTATTACAAAGTTTTAATTGAACGGTGCGATGGGAGTAATTAAAAATAATAGCTGGTGCGCGTAAAGTGTGTTTCATTGACTCTGTTATGATTTTTGAGCTGCGGTTCTGAGGGTGCGGTGAGCTTGTTTTGGACTCATTATGGTACGGTTTGGAGGGAAGACATGAATGTGTTTACTCAAAAAAGAGGCCTACTATGTAAAAAATTTGGGGATTTTCGGTAGACGATAATATTGCCCTTTTTTTTTTTTTTTTTTTTGTGGTCCAGGACATCGCCCCAACACGCTCAAAGGCCTTCGCCCCTACATCGGGCAAGGCGGGCGGCATACCGGAATCAGCCGCCCGCCAGCTCTTGTCAGGGTGGGTGCAAGGCGGCATACTGCCGCCTGCGCCTGCCCCTTCGCGCGCGACGGATCGGATCAGCCCGCGCATCGTGCTCCCTGACCCGCTCCGCCGCTTCCTTCTGCGAGATGACCTCCTCGCAGAAGGACGCGAACGCCTCCCAATACTCCTCGCTGTCGGCTGCAGCTCGCACTATGGCCGACAGCGAGACGCCCTGTTGGCGGATGGCCGCGCTGAGGGCACGCCGCTGCACCTCCCAAGCCGCGATAATATTGCCCTGTATTACATTAAAAGTTACTAAAAATCGTCGAAATTGCGATCAAATATAATTTTCTTTCAATTAAACAGAACCAAAATCAATACTTTCGTCTATCGTTATTTAAGTAACAAAAAACTGGGGCCAAATTGATCCGGTTTACTTTGCCTAAATAAATTGGAAGATTCGAGCGAACTTTAATGGATAGGCAGACAGACAGATGGATCGCTTTGAGCTTATCTTTGCGTTTTTATTTCTTAACCCAATTTATTTGTAATTCATTACCTACTATGTTTCTAAATTGTAAATGAGTACTTACGCGTTTTATTCCTTAAAAAAACACATGACACATGTCAAAACGAATGTTGGCATAGTGGATCAACCTATTTTATTTAGTGCGCAAACTAGCTTAATCACTTCAAATCAGTTATAACATTAATTTTAAGAAAGTTACTACAAGAATTCAAATTAGAATGAAAAAATAAATGAGCGGGATTTGAACCAACGACCTACTCCAGTCCAATAAGCTATTCGTAATCCCGAAGTTCACGAAGTTTTCTTCCGTATTCAACTTCAACTTGTACGGAGTACTAAGGAGTTGGATTATTAACTTTGCTGTACTATACAAATGTAACTTATTACTTATAAACATTTAAACAAAGTATTTATGCATCGAAAACATCGTAAGGAAACCTGGACTAATTAGTCTAAAATCGCCAACCCGCAGTGAGCTAGCGTGGTGATTAATGCTCAAACCTTCTCTTTATGAGAAGAAGTCTTTGTCCTACATTGGGACAGTTACTGGCTGATTTTTTATTTTATTATATCTGTGCATACTATGGGAACACTAAAGTTCGAAATTTAAAAGTTACAACAGCCTGATATAGTTTTTTATATCACCTTACCAATACCATTAGTAATCTAACTTTAATTCCTAAACCTGACAATCAAGATTACTGTCACTTTCCCTAAAACCAGTTCCCTTATCCATAATCCACCAAGTTTCTGTCTCCTATAAACTTAAGAATAACTCACAAACTTCACCACCGATAACTTGACTATTTAGGTATAAATTCCCCTCTTATTCATAAAGGCAACAATGGATAGCGTCATGAATATGCGATGCTATTGTCAACGGTTTTAGGCTGGTAAATAAATGATCTTTTAAGGCGAAGCGTTGGTGAGGTATCTAAATGTACGCCGGAAGATGGTTGAGATGATGTATGTAATAGTGTGAAGCTAGATTTTGTTGTATTGCGCTAAGCCACTATATCTCGCTCGCACATTGAAGTATAGAATCTCCAACATACGAAAAATCACATAAAACTTAAGTAGTAGTAGAAGTAAATAATATTACAAAGTTTCAACAAAAATATCAGTTTGATAGGAACAAATTTTCATTCATAAAAATTGCCCACACAAAAAAAATATTTCAAGCATTTCATTTCTTTTCTCCTCAACTTGTTTTTTTTTTGCGATTTTTCATAACTTAAATCAATAATTTTATTGTTAAGTATATATTATACCTTTAATGAGAAATCCCGCCAGAGTAAATTTATTGTTTTTGCGAGTTTCTTATTAAATAATTTCATTTAATAAGCAAAACATATGCATAAATATGTAAAAAACATAGGTACATAAAATATTTCTTAGCCCTAAAATATATATAATTATACTCAAAATATTTATCTATATATCTGTAAGTACGTAAGCTTGCTAATGTACAGCCAATATCCAAAAAGGGTATTCGTACTGATCCCTTGAATTATTACCCCCGATTACCAGAATACGGTTCAAAGTTATGGAGCGAGTGATCAACAAACAACAGTCGGCAAACCTCGGAAATAACGAGTTCCCCAGTGACCGTTAATATGGTTTACGGTAAAATAGTCCCACTGGGGATGCCCTAGATTATGCCACGCACACAAAAGTGGAGCAAATCATCAAGGAATATGAAAAAATGAGGGGAATTAAAAAAAAATAGGATCCCAAATAACATTTTTTTTTATTATGGTCAAGTAAACGTTTCTAAAACGTTTATAAATCAAATGCAAATTTAGACCAAATAAATGACAGTATTATCGTTTAATAGTCATGTAGAGGTCAGTCTTTAATCACGCAATTGAAACATCATAAGATAAACATCTAAATAATGCCATAGGTAGCTAAATGCAGCTATGTAACTGTTATAAACATGAAGTCGTATAAGACTGAAATTATACGATGTTTTTGCTTGTGGGATACGAGCGGGGTTTGAACCCGCGACCCTTGCCGTACCGTGGCAATGCCTATCAGTGGCAACTATCGTATGTTTACGTTAAGATGCCACAGATACACACATACAATTGTTCGTCGGTAGTTAAACTAAGGGGTTTGATATAATATTTTAGATTATGTAATCTACTCCTTAACAAAAACACTTATCAGGCTTAAATGATTCTTCGTCATTAAAAACTTTGTTTAAATTCATGAAAATTGGTTAAAACATTTAAATAATAAATAGATTTAAGATACAGTTACTTAGAAAGTGACTTGATGTTTCGAATCTAATGGCGAGATTAATATACTAAAGTGTAATAAACCAAAACAAAAAATGGTACGGAGAAATGGAAGTAGCCGTATTAGCCTAGTAGTACAACCGTTGGACTGCCAAATCAGAGGTCGTAAGTTGAAAACCACGCACTCACCTCAGATTTTTAGAATTTACATGCGTATAAGAAATCAATTATCACTTGCTAAAACGGTGAAGAAAAACATCGTGAGGAAACCAGCACATTTCAGAATTTTCCATGAGTATGTCATGTCAGAAGCCTACAGGCTTAAACTCTGACACTTAATTGTTCGTCAATCATACGAGAAGAAGAAGACGGAAAAATAGCCGTTTGTTTATGGTGCCTATTGATGATACATCCAAATGAACGTCATAACATGTTGTGTGTGCTGATTAGTTGAAAAATTCAACAAAACAAATGAAAAATACATTATCTTAGCTCCAGTTTTCTCAAAAAACTTTTTAAAAAAGCAAAACACAAATCGTCTAAATCCCAGTGCAGCAGTTCTTTTTGCCTGTCAAAGTTTAGTTAAATGTAACACACCCAGGGGTGTACAGCCTTTTGGGGACATACGGTGATTAACTGTGAACGGGGCCGACGAATGTGCACCTTGAATTTAAATCTCGAATTTTCAACACGGATTTTGTTTATGCTCGAAACTAGTGTTGTTTTTTTAAAAAAATATTCGAGATAAAGTAGTTTCGTTAATTTAAAACTGCATGAAAGTCGTATTATTTTTATTGTTTTAACTTTTTCGTAAGCTGAAAACAGTTTGGCATGTTTAACAATATTAACTGTTACCTGTATTTTTATAAATAAATAAGTAAAAAAATAATAATCCTGCGGATAGAGCTTTGATTTACGTCTTGTATAATCACATAAATTTGATTGTAGAATTGTATAATGTCTACACAATTACGAGTACAAATTCAAAATTAAAGCACGAAAATTTTAAATTTGTAATTCTAACGACTGCCTATATTTGCTGTTATCTAAACATTAATTCATATTAAATTCTCATTTGTGTTGGCTTCATTAATAAAAATATTTTAGAGTGGCAACATTGAAATTCTTTGGCGGTGCGTGTGTTAAACCATGGTAGAGGCCAACGAGGGTTTTAAACTCTGACACTAGATTTCTGTTCCTGTCAGCCCATATCATCTCACTGCTGGGCAAAGGCCTCACCCCCTGATTGCCACGTCGCGTCATTCGATCCAGAGCCAGTGTGGTCCAGTCGCTATTTGTTTTGTCCAATTCGTCCCGCCATCGCATGCGTAGTCTTCTGTGATGCTGTCTTGCTGTTTCAGGGCTCCACTTAGCGGTTATTTTGGCTCACAGCTGATCAGGCATGCGACAGTCGTGGCCAGCCCACTCTTATATCAGCTTGACACTAGATACTAGATTGCTGATGATTATCAGTGCAAATAGTGAAGTGCTACTAACATAGATTTAAGTTTTATATTACTAACCCACTTTATTATATATGCTATGCTATGCTAGAATAAGGTATATATCTATGGGCCTATGCAGCCTGAAAATAAAGGTTTTTATTATTATTATTTAAAAAAAATTCTCACAGGTAACAAGGTGAGATATACTGTAACCAAACAAGATAACCACAATTGTAGCTCAAATATATTACGTAAATAAACAATTTACCTGCTGTCAGAATAAACGTCAAAATAAATGAAACACATTCAAGCATTCATTCACGCAAATTGGAATATCATTCTAATTCCACGAGACGTGAATGAAACGAGTCGATTGGGAAATTCTCGGTTCGAAACCATCTGTTTTTAATCTCCCGACTTAAAAAGAGGATTGTTATGGTGTCTGTCTTTCTGTGTGTGTCTGTCTGTGGCACAGTAGCTCCTAAACGAATGGAATAATTTTGTTTTTTTTTACGTGTCTGTGTATTGAGTGTTGGTATGACTTTGTGTCTATCTGCGGCATTGTAGCTCCCAAAGGATGAACCAATTTTAATTAAGTTGATAGAGAGTGTTCTTAGTTAAAAAAATTGAGGTTTTATAAATTATTTTATTTATTTTTATTTATTTTAATTATGTAATTGATAATTCTCATGGTTTGCTTGTTTCCCGTATTATAAAATTACGAAGAAATCTTTTTCTTTCTTTTCTTTTTCGTTTGACTCTCGTCTCGTAAATTCAGATTCATGACTAAGACGAGCATGTACAAACGCAATTTTCTCACGTGTTTCTAATTCTCAAAATATAATGGCATGTTGAGTTATGATTAACATTCAGAGTAGGCGCTCAAGTTTTATTTGTTTAGAATACATATCTTTCTAAAAAAGTAAAACCCTATTTGACTTTGGAATGACTGTTGAACTGCCAAGTCAAAGGCCGTAGACTTAAGGCGCTGTGCACAGTCAAGTTTGGTAAAGCAAAGGGGGTGAAGCATGAAGTGGGAACGAGCCGCCCCGCCCATGGGTCCCGCCCCTTCCGTCTATTGCAAGCTTGAAGCAAAATAATAGATTGCGAGGCATCGCGCAAAACTCGCCATTGCGTAACGTCCATTATAAATAAAAGCGTAATTTCGTCAGTAATATCACAAGTGCATTTGACCTATCGTGGCAATGGCCCGCTTGAAATGAGCGTGCCCGCGGCAACCTCTAGGTTCGAACCCTATCAGACATCGTATATTTTTGAATTTTTATAATACGCAATATAATAATTAGTAATTACCTACATATCTTCTTTTTGTTATTTTTTAAAATATTTATGTTCATAATTTTGTTTTCTTATTTTTAAAATAATGAAACAATAATTGTTATTTTCTAGAAAAGATTACATCAAAAATGTGCAAAATTGAAAAAAAAACTGTAAAATTTTAAAAATAATTATTTATGTACATATATTATATTTATATCAAACAAAAAAATAGACAAAAAGTAAAAAAACAATTTATTTAAAAAAGAAATCTTATTACTCCAAAGAAAAACCATTAATATTGCATTATAATTGTTTAAAAAATAAGAAAATCAACAAAAATATAAATATAAAAATAAAAAAAAGTAAAATAACAAATAAGAAAATCAGCAAAAAGTAATGCTCGATGCGGGATCGAACTCTATTCATACACTGTAGTAATTGACTTTAGCAATGCTCTAGACCGCTGAACCATTTAGACAGTATTGGTAGTGACCAAATTACATTTCTCCTTGACGGTCAGAAGCTTGAATAAGGTAGATGTCTGATTTAGATGTCAGACATCGTACATTTTTGTATTTTTATAATGCACAATATAATAATAAGTAGGTACTTACACCTACATATTTTCTTTTTGTTATTTTTTAAAATATTTATGTTAATAATTTTTTTTCTTATTTTTAAAATAATGAAACAATAATTGTTATTTTCTAGAAAAGATTATATCAAAATTGTGCAAAATTAAAAAAAATGTAAAATTGTATAAACAATCATTTTATGTACCTATATTATATTTATCAAACTAAAAATAGACAAAAAGTAAAAAACTATTTATTTAAAAAAATACTTTTTAGGTACTCTAAAGAAAAGCCATTAAAATTGCATTATAATTGTTTAAAAATAAGAAAATCAACAAATATAAATACTGAACATTTATTTCAGACAAGAAAATAGAAAAAAAAGTAAAATAATAATTAATAACAATTATTTCAAATAAGATAATCAACAAAAAGTGTCGCTCGATGCGGGGATGGAACTCCCAATCGGTCGCTCTCGTAGGTCACATATGCAACGTTCAAGACCACTAAACCAATTGGACGGTATTGGTGGCGACGAAATTACATTTCCCAATATACAGCTTTCAACAACAAACAAGATACGTAAATAATTTCTGAGCGGGGCGGAACAAAATGACATAGGTCCGTCTAGCAGCGCGCCTCAGCGGTCACTGTCGCTCCGCGTAGAAATGAAAGAGAAGGGATAATGGCGTGACGTTTGGTTCGACTCGTCCGAATTATTTATCAGTAAATATATTAATTCCTACTAATATCTTATTTCAATCGATAAATACAAGTGAGGGCTCCCTTTATTATTATTTATTACGTAACTGTTATAAATTTCATCAAGATTGGTTTATAAATAATAGAGATAAAATTGCAGGAATGTTAATTTTAATGGTTGTTTTATGATTTTTTTTTTATCGAAAAAAAATACCAAAAACGTGTTTTGAAGCCGTGAGTTCTCTCATAAATATGATCGAGAATAACATATATTTTTTTTGCTACTCTAAAATGTATACATTAGGCTAAAAAACTGTTTAATTAAGCCTATTTTGACTGTGCACAGCGCCTTAAACCCAGGTATGCACCTCTGACTTTTCTAATTGATGTGCTAATTATCGCTTGCTAAAACGGTGAAGGAAAACATCCTGAGAAAACCAACACACCAGAGAGATTTTTCAATGGTAAGTAAAGCAATGTCAGACGCCTACGGTTTAAACTCTGATACCAGGTTGTCTATTCCATGTCAGAGGCCAAGGGGCGGTTTACACTATTACACTAGGTTGTTCATCATCTATACGATGAAGGAGATAAAGAAGATTTCTAGAATAATTTTATACTTTTACGTAAAATAGTGCAGTCATAATCTCTATCCTACGTCGAAACTTGCAAAAATTCTCTAAATTAGCCTAAACAAACATGCCTCGCTCGAATAAAGGTCCATTTTAGTTTTAATCAAAAACTTTGTATATTATTCAGTACTCATATTCTTCTTTTGGGTACACGGTCAAAATTCATTACATCCTCACCGGGGTTCATAACCTTTTGTAGTGTAATCAAGTGTAATAAAATTTTAGTAAAGTTAAACTGAAAATCGTACAACGTGCAGTTGGGTAAAAAAATATTTTTTTACAAAAGTTTCATGATTTTTAAAAACACATAATGTCCTCCTAACCGAAATTTAGTTACAGCGGCCAATCTCAACGGAGATTAGCTAACTACGCAGATGATAATTATAGTGCAGAAGTGTGTGCGCAAACACAGGTGCACTTTCTATTCCCTCACTCTTATATTCCGATGGGATGGCAATCCGACACGACCGGAGAGAGATCAGGCGCAGGGCCAACAGCTAACAGCATATAACTTAAACAGAGGTGCGCGCCTTGGGTTCCAACCTGTGAAGATAAAACCATCCTCTTTACTTTTTTTAGACAGACCTATTTAAAATTTGAAAGCAATGAAATTAATGTGTCAAGAGTTTCCAAAGTTATAAAACAGTTTAATATTATCTTAAAGCAATAAAACAATTATTATAATAACAATTATTTTATAACTCAAAGTTGTAAGTATTAAAATTAATGACATCGTTAGAAATTCAAGACTTTGTGATATTGAAACTAAAAATAATTGGCTAGAACAAGTATAAGCTATAGTCAGTCTATCTAAAATTGACAGCGCTAACAGCATTGATAGCTTAGTGGTATGACCGTTGGACTGCCAAGTCAGGATCGAAATTAATCAGCACACTGTGCTAGACACACTGTGGGTTGGCGATTTCAGACTATTTCAAGTTCAGAAAAGGCCAGGTTTCCTCACGATGTTTTCCTAACTAAGAAAGTACATGTGACATTAAAAAAAATACATAAGTACACACCAGGTTTGAACCCACACCCACGTGCTTGCAAAACTGGTCTGCTAACAATTATGCTCCTTAAAAATTATTATAAAATATTATTTAATAAGAAAATTTCAAAATTTATTTAATAAGCTAACATGTGCTATCATTAACACAAATTCACAAAAACAAAGATTATGAAATATTTTCGTCGTTTACAGTCACTTTTTTTGTTCTAGCCAAACGCCAACTTGCACACAACTGACTATAAGAAAAATACTAATTGCACGCTATAAGAGTTTTTAAAACATCATTTTAAAAGTTTTGTCAAATTTAATAATATGACGCGTTTATTCATTTTTAATTTGTCTAAAATAATTTTATAAAAGTTTTAATTTATGAGCGAAGTTTTAATAATTATATATTAATTAATGGTAGTAGAGTCATCGGCACGAAAGCTATGATTACACTCTCAGAGTATATTAGTGCGAAATATATACATAAATATAGACTCACGCCTGCATTCCCCAGAGGGTATAGGCAGAGGTGTCTGCAGTACACTCACGTTTCACCGGCTATGTTATAAGACCCTTGTCATAAGGGGCGAGCCTATTGCCATTAACCGGGCACAATTCCAGACTTATCCGTCCTGCTACTGAAAATTTCCTAATGAAAAAACCCCAATAACACTTTGCCCGACCCGGGGATCGAACCCAAGACCTCGTGCTCAGCAGTCGCGCTTGCTACCACTAGACCAACGAGGTAGTCTGAAATAAGTTACCTGAAATATATAAATAATCCCACACAAGGTTGTTCTAATGGGTTACTAGAACCGCTTACTATTCAGGGAGCCGTATGCTCGTATGCCATCATAGTAGTACAAAAAAATAAAGTTCAATTCCCAGGAAACTACTAATGGCAAACTGTGTTTACTCAAAGTGCAGTTAAATTTAACTGCCAACTTTAACCGTACTGTATAGTCGCCGTTAACTGTAAAATTAGGGTTGTTTAGCTCAAGTTTTTATGGTTAGTAGGTAATTAAGAAATAAGTTCTTAGTTTTGAGGAAAAAATCTTTAAATAATTATTTTGTGAAATAGTTTTTGTTTTTTTGAAGTGAATTGGTATAGTTTTATGCTGGACCTGTTAAAATTAAGCAATTTTTGTAATAATGACTTCATAATAAATTTGAAAAAAACATCTGATACGGTTGGGATTAGAACTCACGATCTTTGACGTAACGTGTCGACGCTTTGATCGCTAAGCCACCGTATCCCACCAGAATCAGTTGGAATTTTAAATCTCTTTCTAATGTGTTGTAATATCTATCGGAATACATTACGTATTCGACTCAGTGCTCCAAACTTTACAAAGATTATATAGTCGTAACTAGTGGTTGCAAGAGTGACTGCTGCGCATGAGGTCCTCGCTTCAATTCCCGAGACAGACAAAGTTTATAAAATCTTATTTGCAGTATGGAGTTTGTAATTTCACCCAATTATTGGCAAAAGTAACTTCCTAATAGATGAGACTTATAACATAACCAAACTCCTGTTTTTGCTACTTTTAAAATAGTGATTCTAAATTAAAGGCATAACATGTGTATATAAACTTGCTGGCAAACTGTAAATGGAGTTGAATTATTTATATTTTACCAAGAATTAAAATGTTGAGTAAGTGTACACGTTGAAGTAGTTCGCTTCCTCTCCATACACAAGTGCGATGCTAGTTTAATAATTAATATTTGGCGGTAGACAACCCTCTTCGAAAAAAATATTGTGGCCCATTTATATGTATTTATTTATTCAGATATACCTACATAATTGTGTAGTAGGTTTTTATTTTATAGTGTGCAAATCCCTTCTGGGTACTCCATTGCTAATAGCTAGTGATAGGGTTACGTCAATATTGCATGAATTCAAAACCACACGATGTTACGGGCGTACGGGGTTCACTTGAGTATTTACCGCTCTCCCGCTAGGTCTTGACCCGCCAATGGTATAGGCAGGTCCTCCATTACCAGGCTGCTGCCAAATCCTTTTGAGAGGTATTTTATAGGCTTTGTTACTAATCCACGACTTCATCTGCGTGTATTTTAGGTTATCCCATATTACTCGGGAATTACTATTATGTTGTATGGCGTACTGACGAAGTGCTACAACTTAATCGAGATGAGTTATTGTTCCCGGTTACTGAATACGCTTGCAACGTAGATTTAAATCATGTGCAGCTAGTTCGTGTTGCCATGAATAAATTTATTGTAATAGCTTATAAATTTATTTTTATCTGAATTCCAAAGAAAATTCTCGATTTTGAGATCGCGGGCAGATCGATTTCGTTATGATTTGTGAGTGTATAATGATGGTTTTATGTAAGTTTGTAGTTAAATATTTGCTTTTTTCATAATAAAAAAGTATTATTTTAATATTACATTAACCACTCTGCAGCCCGTGGACGACTTCAGGTCCAAGAAAATATTTTATAAAATATTACATTAAAATTTGTTTCTACTATTAGCACCATCTATGAACTAAAGTGGATATTAAAATAAATTAAGTGAGCATCACGACGGTTATGTAAAAGTCAGCCTAGGAACCTGTCATATTTGCTATGCCAATTAAAATTGACAACACTTAGATATTACATTACTTAGTTTATTTTTAAAATTGCTTTTTAGAGATTCGATAGGTCAAAGATTTGAAATCAATAACAAATGTAAACTAGATTGTAGAAATTTAAAAAAAATATATAATATATTACGACCTACTTTCGTTGCTAAGCGAACAAACAAAATATTGTCTCCGTTCAAACTTTTCAGTACAATCAGTACGACAAAATGTTATCAGTTTTCAAACTTCTGGACTTTCATATCTCACAAAGTCACGGTACGTATTCCAATTGACAACAAAGATATTACTTTAGAACTCGAAAATTAGTTTCAAAGTTCAAATTTTCAGTTCAGTTCGGTTTGAAAATTTTCAAATCCGCCAAAGAAACCATAGAATCAAAAATCTAAATCAAAATATTTTTATTCTTGTAGACCATTTTAGGCACTTATGAAGTCATAATTCTAATTTTATTTTAAGAGTCTTCTTCTTATCGTATGGTTGATAAACAACCTGGTGTCAGAGTTTAAACCGCCCGTAGGCCTCTGACATGGCTTAACACACTTTTGAAAAATCTCTAAAGGTAAGGTGTGCTGGTTTCATCACGATGTTTTCCCTTACCGATTTAGCAAATTAATTTATAAAACGCACATAACTTATGAAAAGACAGAGGTGCGCGCTTTGGGATCGAACTCGAGACCTCTGACTTGTCAGTCGACGATCATACCACTAGGCTATCAGTGCTATATCCTATATAGTGACTCTAGTTAATTAGTTTAATAAGTCATAGATTTACGATTTGAAATTGTTAATATTTTCTGTAGTTTTTTATTGTAGGTATTCATTCGGTATTTGACAAATTGTTTACTTTTATCAAATGTTTACGGAAAAATTAATCTAACTTACGATTAATCCAATCATTCTTAAATCAAAATATTATTGTATTAATCAAAATTGGCCAAATCAAAATGTGTTCGTATTTAAAGTTTGTTCTCAGTAGAATCAGAAAACAGTCGTCAAAAAGCAATATGGAGGTCTATTGTATCTTATATTTATGTATCATCAAATTCTCCATCCAAACCAGAATATTTTAAAACTATCATTCATCAGACAGACAGATTTGCAACCAATTTCTAAACTCACAATATGAACAAACATCGTTAGCGTTCTTTCTCCAAAAGTCAGACTTCAATGTGTTATTAGAAACAGCGAGTTTGAAACAAAACAATACTATGATGCATGTTGGTGACAGAACAGCCATTATTCATCGGAGCTAACAAGTATGGCGCCGAAACAAAAGCCGATGCACAACGAATGGGTTTAAATCATAATTATTCGACTTTGAGAAGCGTGCTTTTTTCGTAGCGTTTACTGCCACGTACAAGCATTATATGGCCAGTCGTCATTTAATGGCGGCCAAAAAGCAACCACTTTATTAATTTAAGATTGATTAAATTAACTTAAAAATTAAGTAATTTGATAATCCAAGAAGATTTTTATTGAAATAAGAAACATTTAAAAGCTATACGTATAATGATTTACCACTTTACTATAAAATAATGTTAATTGTTTATTAGGTGAACATCGTGTTGGCGCATTGGTTACGGACCTTACTTATTAAATCAGGGAGGAAGGAATTAAGGAAAACATCGTAAGGAAACCTGAAGTTTAAGTCTGAAATCGCCAATACGCAGAGAGCTAGCGTGGTAATTATTGCTCGATCCTTCTCTGTATGAGAAGAGGCCTTTGTCCTACAGTGAGACAGTTACAGGCTTATTTAGTTGTATTATTTACTAGCTGCTAAAATAATTTTAATAAAGTAAAATCATAATTTCTTAATGAAACAACTTTTAACAGATAACTCGCGTAAATGTTTATTTTTCAAAACATTTTTTTTTATTTGCTATTTATAAAATATCTTAAAAAAAATATGACTGCTATTCTCGATCCGACGAGATATAAAAACATAATATAGGTACGTCTTCAGAACGTTCATAAACCCAAAGACGAAACATTTTATTGACAAAGACATTCTGGATTCATTGGCGTTATTTATAACTCGTGCGTGCTCGTAAATCGTAGCTGTATATGTGTCGTATATATGCTATATAAGAGTAAAATATGGAGCAACACGGTCCCAACGGAATGGCTACGCATCGTGCCACTCCGTTAAGTCGTGGGCTCCAACGGGCCACAAATAATATTGATTCATAAGTCTCATGTAACTAAACTGGACCAACCTGGCAGTGATTGGCGACCTTTTCAATCTTTCTATTCTCTCTTTAGTAACTGGTTAGAGTACATTATCACCGAAAGGGTATATGAAAATATAAGAGTGAAAATATAGTGAATTTTGGTCATTACACATCCTCGTACTAATTGTATTCAGCATTAGGTAATAATGTATGCTGATTCGTATAGATCTCGTATAGTATCATCGCCAAATATGTTTGTTTTGGCAAAGGATTATACCTACATGACAATTTTGATTCCATTTTTTGTTTCCATGACTAAATTGTTTTATGGTTGCGTGTGTAACACATAAAACGAAGCTTAAAGATGTTAAATCTTTTAACAATCATAATGAGGAAAACGCTTTAGAAACAATTTTTTTTGTGTCTCATTTATCGATGTATGACAGATTAAGGGTTATATAAGGTGCAAATATTACATCATATGACTAACTTCAGGTTTCTGGGAGTTCCTTCAAATATTATTTAAGGGCACTGATTTAAAGAGGCAGTTGTAAATAGTAGTTTTGGTAAGTTAAAAATTATAAATGGCACGTTTAATAACTAGTTCAGCAGTTAAAACTAAGCAGTAAAGTAAACAAAAATGAGTAATAAAAATTAATGAAATGGATCAGTGAATATATAATTGAGTAGGAAAATAATTAAATGGGCGGTAAAAATGATTAAACGAGCGGTTACGCGTGAGCAGTAATAAATCGGAATTTGTCGGTAAGAAATCTAAATCTAAGCAATTCTAAAAAAAAATTAGGTGTTAAAGTAGTAAACGATTATTTTGGTAAGCTATAAAATTTATTTTATTTGCTAATTTATTTTATTCGTATGACCTTATGCTTTATATCATATAATCTTTATCATATAATTGACGGAGCCCCGCCTCGCGGGGCTCCTACTTTTGGGTGGTTTTAAAAAAAATAACCACGAAGGGGAAGGCGAGGTCTATTCGCTCGCTTCGCTCGCTCACACGACCCCGCCATCCCCTTCTAACCTAACCTGTCCGAGTCGGGGTGCCCTAAAGTCCATACACAGAATCGTAAACTGCCGAACTATTTATCGAACTGCTCATTCCATCATTTTTACCGCTCATTCAGTTATTGGACTGCTCAATTATTTTTAGAATTGACATTGTATGATAAAATAACCGACTAATTATTTTTTTATTACTGTCCATGTTTTACTGTCGTAATAATTAATCAACCGCCATTCAATTAAATAACTGCTCAATATGTTTTTGAACTGATCATAATAACATCTCGAATGTTTAAATAACAGCTTAAAAAATTAGTTCCCTTATTTAAGTAAACGTCAAAGGTTGTGACATTGAAAATTTTGTTTAGCATTTCTTGAGACCTAATTTTTTTCTGGTCAAGAGTATGGCTATCCAAGGCAGGTAATACTCATTAATAAGTTTTTGTTCGTTTTTTTTTTATTTATTTAAGGTTCAAGAGAATCTTTTTGTTGCTTCAAACATAATTATTAATTAATAGTTTTAGTAAAACTCGATATTATTTATAAAGGTATAACACATCTTAATCTGTACTCATAGCTAAAATTTCTCGTTGAGAAATTGTAGAATAATAGCTTCATTATTCAAGTCAAGACAAAAGTCACTGACCTTACAATTTAACAATTAGGAGATTCAGGTCATAGAATAAGTAAATTTAAATAAAAGATAAGGCAAATCGATGTAGGTACTATGTGATTGTTTGATGTCTTACATTTTAATTCTTGTTCTAGGCTTATAGATTTACAATTTCTTTTCAGGGGCTCGTGATCATGAACAATAATGTAAACGTTCTTCAAAGCCTGATATGGGGCAGCAGCAGAAAGCGATCAGATGTACAGACAATTAAAAAATAACTTCAAATCTAAACGTTCTTTTCTTTAACAATTTAAACTTTTTTGTTCGCGCAGTATTCATAAATACTTTATAAAATGTTTATAATATAAAAAAAAACTTTTTCACAAAAAACATTAAACCGACTTCAAAATAAGTACTAAAAAGCTAGAAATAATACATAAACGTTTGTTATTGAGTCGGCCAAACAATTAAAAAAAACATTAATCCAGGATATTGGCACCGACTAACGTTTTGAAATTTGAAATGCTTAAAAAGATTTTTGTATCACAGAGAACGTAAAAAAATCACACCAACTTGCCTACATGCCTTTTAATCACTGAGTAATCGGTGTACAGACAAAACAAACTACTTATTAAATCGATAACCTCCTCCTTTTAAAAATCGGTTAAAAGTAAATAATTAATTGTCTATTCTGTTTCAATATTATACTCTACATAAGGACGATCACTTTGTCTATAATGTTCCTGCTCAGATGTCCGTCGGATAATGATGATGAAGCTTGTATGTTCATTTCTCACAAAGGGACGCTATTTGAGGATGTAAGGGACAAAAACAATTTTGAAACATCTTTGTAGTAGGCTGTTTGAAGGGAAATGATTTTCGACTTTATGTTAGGTAGATACCTTAGGAAATTAAAATAATGTCAATAGAAAAAATGCTGAAGAATCTAAGACTGTACAGTGAAGAAGCTGACATGTGAGCGAACAAGTCAAAAATGATTTAAAGAGACCATCTATACATTATAGCTCATTGGCAATTTTGCCACGAGTAACCATTATAGCATCACCGGAGGCCTAAAACCCCTCAAAGACTCTGCAATTAGCAACGCAGATCTGCAATCATGCTTCTAGTATTGCAGATGGCTTGGTTGCCTTTTTTTTCATAAAAATACATATTATTTTATTCCCTCTTTTTCCATAATAATAATTCTTTTGACCTTTAATAGCGAATGTGGATTCGAGCCTGACATACCAATAAGACTTTTTCTAAGCCATTTGTATTTTCTTAATTAATCTAGGACACCACTGGCTAACGGTGAAGGAAAGTGAAGAAACCTGAAACCTAAAATCGCCAACACGCAATGAGCTAGAGTTGTGATTAATGCTTGATCCTTCTCTGTATGAGAATAGGCTTTTGCCCTGCCCAGTAGGATAATTACATGACAGTTTTTTTAAATTTAATTTTCAAAATAGCAACTTTTTCTACAGTAACCTGAATAAATCCTTTCGCTTCTAACTCGGTTCATTCCGCAACAAATTTCCTTGATTCAATTTACCAACCCACATGTAGGTAAACTAATTCTATGTATATTTCATTCAATTTGTTCCGTCGTACTGTTATATTTCTCTTGGGAAATTTAAAAAAACCACGACGGTTTATTGTCGCTTTTAATTTCATACTAACTCTTGACTTGGGTACATAAAAATGGAATGAATTTAGTGAATTATTGAGGCGATCCCTAGTCGAGAGCTGGTTCTGTAAGAAAAAAACATATCGTGTCCAATTATTTAAATCATACATGAGGTTTTGTTCATGTTTTATAACTTTTTTAAGTGAATTTTGGTAGAAAAATAATTTCGTTATGAGCAGGATTTCAACCCACGACCTACTATTATAATTATGGAATCATGCGTTACTTCGTGGAAATTCAATAAAAAACAATATTATGTTGTGTTAATTTCGCTGATTAATACGTATATCAAGCAGGGATACATTAGAAGAAATATAAATTCAGGAAGAACAAACCTTAACTTATAATATTATAATTGCAAAAGTAAGTTTGTTTGTTTTTTACGTTTTCACACCTAAACCTCTAAACCGATAATCCTGAAATTTTGCAAATACGTTGTCAGGTCTACAGAAACGGACATAAAGTATGTACCTTTCATCCCAAAAAAACAATAACTTTTTTATAAAAGATAGCATCACGTATCATCGCTATTGAAATTGAAATTCTAAATTAAACGAGCAAACCCACGAGCAAAAGCTAGTCAACTAATATTTATGCATTGTTATATTATATACATTGTAACTGTACCATTTATATAGAGGAAGAATCTTAGTGCAATATAAAAATATATATTATATTATCTAAAAACAGCATTCAGATCCTGTTGTTAAAAATAATTTACAAATACACGTTTAAACTGTAGAACATGTACATTTTAATTCAATAAAAACCATAGTGAACCATTAGTATTTTAGCGAAAGCGCTTATCTATACAAAACGTGAAACTCTAAAATAAAATATGTAATGCATTTCGTGGCACCACACGTAATTGGAAGGTGGGTTAAGGTATACCATGAAGCGGATTTCGAAATAAAAAATATTGCTGAATATTTCGGCAGACAAAGATTGCATGCTGAATTTCTCCTGTTCTGTTAAAAATACCTTGGAGTTAATACATGAATCGAGAGGTACTCGTACATTGGCACAAGTTACGAGCAGTATCATTTTTATGTATGTTTTGAACGTAATATATTGGAGGGCCCCGCTGGATAAATCAGGCGATTTATTGTAATTTCTATCAAAATGGTTAAGGTATATTGGATCTTGTTAATAAATTTGGAAGGTACATTGAACAAGCTAAGCATTGCCACTAGTTTAATCGGTTTAGCTCGAAGGGCCCAGTTAGATCGAAACACGTGGTCATTACAGCTCTTTTCTTGTTTCGTTTTTTTTTTATATTGGACAGTTTTGAGCGAGGATTCGACATTTAGTCTTTTCAAAATCATTGTCTTGTGTCTATTTATCGGTAAATGTGTTTTCAACATTCTTCTCCTGACTTGCGCCGCTCAAAACGAAAGTGGCCATAAAATACCATGGCTGTTTAGGATTTATATCGGTGCAGTAGTCCAAGTTTATCACGTAATGTGGTCACTTGAGTGCTGGATTGGCTGTGTATACCACGGTCTTTGGTGCAAGGACATGACGTCAGTGGTAACAGTTTTACAAGAAATTCATACTTACTACTACTACTATTTTATATATATTATATACTATAGTGATAAGAAGCACTATAAAAACCATTGATAGTAACCATTGTTGTTGAATAATAAAATCTAATTATATGTGGTATGAAAAAAAAACAAAACGAGTTTGTTAATCTTTATCACCCTACTTTCTACTAATATTATAAATGAGCCAGTTGGTAAGATTAATGTTTAGAATAACAATAAACTAAATAATAATATAACTTATATTTACAATTAAAGATTTATAAAAAAGTTACGCGAAGATGTCAAAGAATTCCTCCCCATCACCGTCGTCTGCAGGCAACGTGCCCAGAAGGAATTATGGATGTTTGTTACTTTTTTACGCAAAAACTACTCAACGGATTTTGATTTGGATGAAACTTCTTTGATGAAACTTAACTTGAATTTTACAGTAATATATATAATTGAAATAAAGAAAAAAAGAAAGACGTCTAAAAATGAAAGAATATTTTATTTTACAACGATCATAACTTTAAGTAATGTGTTAATACATTCGCTGATATTTTTATTTATGTTTGTCCACAACATGAATTTGGATACGATACCTCCTCCGAGCCCCCAGGGTGACAGCCATATTATTCCATCAATCAAAAAGTTTCAATCAAAACGTTTATTGGTAAACATAGGTACATAATGTGATGTAACAGATTTACAAGATGCCATAGTATATAGTGATATTTTGCCATAGTAGACATACAAATCTTACATCACTATCATAGTCCGATGGAACGGCAATCCGACACGACCGGAGCTGTGGAGAGAGATCAGGCGGATCAATTCTTGGTCCTAATAAACATAGCTATTGGATAGAAATGCCAAGGTTGATCTGTGAATGCATTTGCAACACAATAAGGTTCTATTACCATACATAGGCGCCAACAAATCAAATTACTGTTACTGCTTTGCATATAGGAATGATTGATGTTCCATAATAAAGATGAGAGTAGCTGTTCCCAATACCGGCGGGCTATGCTTTATTTTATATTTAAAAATGTATTTTATATGTATTGCAAATGAATAAAGGAAATAAAAATGAGGGTAGGATATAAAATAATTTGTACTTGTATAACTTTTAAGCCGCCTCTTTGCGCTAATTTGCTATCTCACTTGCACATTAAAGTTGAAATTATTATAAAATCAATGAATTTAGTTATGAAAAATCGAACTAAACCCATTGAAGGAGATTAACAAAAGTTTCAACGATTGAAAACTGGTTTTCAAATAAAAAATAGCTTTAAATTAATTTTTATTGTATGCCCTGAATCGAGATTAGGATCAGCTTCAGAGAGATAAGAAACTGACATGTAAAAATTCAACTCCGTAAGATAACAGGAAGTGACTAATTCAGCTTGAAAGATTTGAACAGAACATACATACATAGATACTAATGTACATTGCAAGTTAAATATCGGTGCCACTGTTCTGCAAGCAATTAAGCAGTACATAAGCACTGCTTACATTATCCAAATTCTACATATTCAAAATAACACCACGAACTAAACCATCTAAATATTCCAGCTGTAATTGCAACAGCATAAATTCACGCTGCAACTAAAATTCGCTCCAACTAAATCACACGTCCTCTCGAAAATCCTGAAGTATAAAGTCGGGTCGCCATCTGTCCGGATTTAACCGTCCGGGTTCGTCCGGCTTTGAAAGCGTCCGGGATTTAGAAATGCGTCCGTAATAAAAATGGGACGTCAGAATACGTAGTATTGAAAGTGAAGTTACGGCTTCAGCCTTTTATATGTCGTTGAAAGGTTACAGGAAAATCGTTGGAAAGTGATGCTTTTAGGTCGTACTGGTAACAAAACGATGCATTGTAAGTAATGGGCCTGGCCCATTGACCCATACGTCCATTAGACTATTGGGACATCGCTTTTAAAAAAGTCAAGCGTTCTCCCAGGAAGTCGATTAACGAATTTCATCGATGACTTTTCAAATTCGCGTACGACATATTTTCACACGTGAATTTCGTAGTAAGTTTTTAAAAAAATAAATGTAAAGGCATGTGTTTGACCACGAACCCACCTGATGATAAGTACTAATTATGATAATGATGAGTCGTGATAGCCTAGTGGTTGTGACCGTTGACTGGAGAGGTCTGAAGCTCAAACCTAAGGCGTGCATCTCTGACTTTTAGTAAGTTAAGTTTTTAAGTATGCGTATTATAAATTAATTATCACTTATTCCGTGGTTCGGAAATGATCTGATCTTTTTCCGGTCGTATCGGATTGCCGTCCCATCGGACTATGAGAGTGAGGGAATAGAGACTGCACTTGTGTTTGTGCACACACTTGTGTACTATAATATCTCCTGCGTAGTTGGATAATCTCTTTTGAAATTGGCCGCTGTGACCGAATTTCGGTCATTAAGGCATTATAATGGTGACGGAAATCATTACAAAGAAACCCAGCATAGTTGACAAATATATATTATAGTGTATATTACAGTCATGTCAGAGGGCGGTTTAAACTCTGACACCAGGTTGCATACCGATAGAAACGATGAATTTTGAGAGCTTACTATTGAATTACGAAGAAATGATTACAAAATGTATACTTAATTATATAAACTGGCAAACTCATTGCACAGTTTGTGTTGCGATGCTTGCGCTATCCCGCTCACACATTGATGATAGTAGTCGCGGGCTTAAGTCCTGGCTGTATCCTATCTCTTTTTTTGTTTCTTCTAATTTTTTTAAGGCATGACCGTGACATGATCGAAAATCATTATGTGTAAAGTACTATAAATTTACATTTACACTTTATTTTATTTATGTAAATATGTATACACACAGAAACAAATGATTACAAACATTTAGGGAATTTAAAGTACAAAGATACAGCTTATTTCTTAAAGATTTTTTTTTCAGCTGACCTTCTGAATTTTATTAAGTACAAAATCAGAACAACGAATACAGTACCCTAGACAGCGGGTACATATTTGAGCCTTTTGGAGTCGAGACGCTAGGACTATGGGGGCCAAGGGCCCGTAAAATTTACAAAGAACTATCAGGACGTCTAGTCGAGGCATCTCGTGACCAAAATGCTGGTCTGTATCTTGCCCAAAGGCTAAGTATTGCCATCCAGCGAGGCAACGCAGCCAGCTTT